>OZ024823.1:2233758-4633758 GCA_964016985.1 Anodontia alba
TTAGGAAATAATGAGGTCTTAAAAACTTTAACGAAAACTTTAACATTTGTGGATGCCGACGCAGACACCGGGGGTAGTACAATAGCTCTCCATGAACATTGTTCAGGCAAGCTAAAAAAACAGAAAGTGATGAAATTTGACAGTAATTCAGGAGAATTATTTCACTGACTGGCCTTGAATGTGGAAAAACAAAGATTTGTGATAAAGTACATTCCCTTCCCTGTCAGACAACCTAGAACTAAAGGATGGGCTTTGTTTCTGGAGGTCCTGAGATGCTCTTAAATAGGCGTAACCCCTTGACTTGATTGATTGATTGAGTTGAGGTTTTATGGCCTAGTCAACCAAACTGGGTCATGTCCAGTGTGGTCAGTTTACCTAACCACACTTTTGCCAGAACAGGCTTAGTTCTCTAAGTGGTTAACCAGTACCTGTGCACATTCTTTTGCCAGAAAGTCACAACTGCCCTTCTTGAATCAGTGGAAAAGGGAGACTGATACCATAGAAAATATTTCAAGATCAATCTCCATGAAAGAATGTTGCTAGACCCGGCAAGGATCAAACTCACGACCTCATGATCATCAGTCTGCCGTGCATCCGATTAGGCCACCGAGGCCGTCTTACCCCTTGTCATGATGCGCAAGATAAGGATATGATAGGATTTCTTGATGTTATAGTTATGGTGTCCCCTTTGTCCAAATACTTGCAATGGATGATGAGATTTGGTGTTTTACGCCCCTTTCAATATTATTTAAATTATATCGAGACGATGGAAGAGTGATAATGAAAGGCTCTGTGCAGTAAAGCACCACACAGTCATGAGCTGAATTCAGCTTTCAGTGGGATTCAAACCAAGAACCTCAAGATCCAAAATTGGGAGTGCTAACCACTCAACCACCCACTTTTCCAAAATATTTATGGAAACAGGGTCAAATCTCTTTAGATAAGGTGCAATTTACAACCAAAAAGTACAGTATGTTGCTGAAATTCATCACACATTTCATGAACTAAGAGTCTGCCGCCCCATCCTGTGGCCCATTACTGTGGCTTTACTAACATGCCCTGCCCCCAGAAAAGATGGACACATTGATCAGTACCTACCAATGAGGAGGTATGCAGAGTACAGTTCCCATACTCTGGAATTCTTACTCATCAAGCAGTCTGTAGACATACAGTCGACTCTCGTTATCTCGAATTCCAAGGGACTCTCTGAAATACTTCGAGATATCCGTAGTTCGACATATCAGGTTTGCAGAATTGAGGAAAAAATAATTTGATTAACCACATTTAACAAACTGATAGGTAATTGGACTTTTGAAGTTAGAGATATATTGAAAATATTGTGGAAAAGAGGAGAAATTGCTCCTTAGGAGCAATTTCTCCTCTTTTCTACAATATTTTCCATCTGTTGTTAGGTTTTCATGTATAGGCAGGGATCAAATTTTCACTTCGAGATAAGCGGTTATTCGAGATGAGCGAGGTCGAGATAACGAGAGTCAACTGTATTTTAAAACATGTAATAAGGGTCAACACTGTTTGTCTCTTATCAAGAAGACTAGACAAATTCACAGATAGTAAAAGAGAGTTGTTGAAATATTTCGACAAGTATGGTTAGAAGTTATGATGTCCCAATATTTAGAACAAATATGGTAAGGCTGATTTTCCTGTGCCTCAGCACTATCAGACTAACAGATTTTCTGCAGCAAGTGACCTTAAAATTGATGACTTCTGCCAGATACCAATTAATTCCCCCAAATTCCTGAGAGCACAAGTTAATTGGAGGCAGAGAACTGCTGATTGTATGATACATGTAGCTTGCTCCAACAAGATCCCAATACCAGAGACACCCCAAATATTCAAAGGTATGTCTCATAGTTTAAGATAAGATGGTAACCACATAATATTTTTCTTATTTCTCCACAAAAACATATGCTGTGGGGACTCATTAGAAGTGCCTCAGTGAAGCACTTCTAATGAGTACCTACAACAAATGTTTTCATGGAGAAATAAGAAAAAATATCAGCACCTCTTATTTGAAAAAAAAAAAAAAAAAAGAAAAAAAAGAAATGCCTTATCTGGAGCTATGATGTCTAAGCAAAACTGCAGACCCTGAAGTACAAAATGTTACTTTGACAGGGTATACATACAGCCAAGTGGCATATAAGAAGTCTTATCTGACACTTGATACACCACATTGTTAGATTTCTACAGCAATTCTTAGCTCTAGTCCTGCTGAACCTGGATAAATCCTGCCTTTGCAAACAGTGGAGATTCAGATCAGTTGGCTTCTGAAGAAGCCAACTGATCAGGATCTGCACTGTTTGCCATTAAGTATGTGAATTTATATCAACAACCTGGATCAAGTAATCTGACTGGCTGAAAATTAGAAATGGGCATGGCATTTGAATTTATTCAGCAGGACAAGGGTTAGACACATCACCAGGTAGTTAATTTTTTGCCTCTTGTTGGATTCAAACCCAGGACTTCATATGCACATTGAGATAGACAGGTAATTCCAATGATTACGGTAAATGTCCTAAAATTTCGAACACTTTATTCCATACTATTTTGGCATAAATATGAAGTTTTTTAAAAGTAAAACATATTTTAACGAGTAATACTTAACCTATAGATAATGTGCTATTCTATTCTGTTATTCACCCCCTCCACAGAAAAAACGACCTTTCAGTCGTTATAAAGTCTTAATTCAGAAGGTCCCTTTAACAGTTACCTGTATGACGTAGTTCCTCCCGCTCAAATGATCACGTGTCAGTTTCTTTTATGTGTAAAACAATACACAATTAGGAGAAAGGAGCGAGGGAAGGGAGGTGGGACGATAAATACTTATCTATAGGTTAAGTATTACTCGTTAAAATATGTTTTACTTTTAAAAAACTTCATTTTAACTTCGTAATACATTAACCTATAGATAATGTGCTAGAATTTGTAGAATAGGAGGGAGGATTTCTCCTAATAAGTTAGTCCCAACTTCTGAATTAAGGCTTAATAAAAGGATTTATTTTTTATATATATATATAATGAGGACATAATTAGTGCTTAAGGCAATAATAAGATCCTTTAACCAAGGATAAAGTAATCCAGGGTTAACATATATATATAATAAAGATATAATAAGTACCTCTCTAGTATAGCATCAGGTCTAGGGGGGCTGTTGACGTTGTCTACACATCCATAGCTGATTGCTGTTGGCCCCCCACCACTTTTTGGGCCACTACAATGGGGCCCAAACTTTGGAGATTCTGTGCTTGTTGAGACATGTCTCTGAGATAGAATTTGGCAAAAGTTGATGAACTATTCCAAACCGCTGCTTGAAGTATATCATTGAGAGGAACTTTGTCGAAGAAAGCCCAAGAAGAGGAAAGAGCTCTAACTTCATGAGCTTTGATTTTAAGGAAAGAGATATCTCGTTTAGTGAGTTTCCTATAGGCAAGTTTAACAGTGTAAGATATCCATCTCGAGATAGTATCTTTAGAGATATCCTTATTGCCTTTAATAGGAAGAAAAAGTCTAGTTCTATTTTGGCGATAAGAGCTAGTCATTTTGAGATAGAATTTCAGAGCCCTAACAGGGCAAAGAAGTCTGTCAGTATGTTCCCATTTACATACTCGAGCAAGACTAGGAACAACAATAGGATCTGGTTTAACAGAAGGAAGCTGGTTTTTTTGCTAAAAAACCAGACTTAAGAATCAAGGAAACTGAACCATCAGATTGATTAAATCTTAAATGTTGTGAATCCATAGCTAGAGCATGTATTTCACTACACCTTTTAGCAGTGGCAAGAGCTAAGAGAAAGGCTGTCTTAATAGTAACGTGAAATTTAGAAGCCTTATCAAGAGGTTCAAAAGGTGGTTTTTGTAGACATACTAAAACCCATGATAAGTCCCATTTAGGTGTAAGAGATCTTTGTACTGGTCGTTGAAGTTCAAAGGATCTGATAAGTTCAGATAAAACTGGATTAGATCCGATTCTATTACCAGTTTTGAATTTTAAAGTGTTAGAGATCATAGATCTATAACCTTTAATAGTACTAATCTGACATTTCTTTTCCGAAAAAAGAAAGATTAAGAAATCGGCTATAACTGTAATAGGGGCCGAGATCGGATTAACCTTTTTTGTATGACACCAATTAGAGAAGATGGTCCATTTTGCATTGTAGACTTTTTGTGTAGATGCTCTTCTTGATCTGGAGACAAAATCTGCAACGTTTTGTGAAAATTTCTTATCTCTGATTGATTGTTTGATAACTCCCAAGCGTGAAGGTCGAGAATTGGGAGGTTTTGATGTACAAATCTTCCTTTGGATTGAGTCAGTAGTCTTGGAATTAGTGGCAGACGAATCGGAGCTGACACTAATAGAAGAAGAAGTTCTGAGAACCACTGTTGCTGTGGCCAGAACGGAGCTATGAGAACTATTCTGCACTGATGTTGTCGGATTTTCTCTAGAACAGCAGGTATCAGAATAAAAGGAGGAAAAGCATATGCATGAAGATGATTCCAGTCCATGGACAGGGCATCTATCGCTAGTGCTTTGTAGTCTTGTACTGGAGAGACATATAATGGGAGTCTGTGGTTGAATCTTGTCGCAAACAGATCCACATTTGGGAAGTTGAGCATCTGGAATACTGAATTCGCAACTGTTTGATCCAGAGCCCATTCTGTCTTGATAGGTTTGTCTAGTCTTGAGAGGCGGTCTGCACGAATGTTGAATTTGCCTGGGATGTGACGTACTCTGATAACTATGTCTTGTTCCAGGCACCAATTGAGTATTTTCCAAACTTCTACGCAAAGATTGGGGGAATGAGTGCCACCCTGTTTGTTGATATATGAGACCACCGTTGTGTTGTCTGTGGATATCATGATGCAAGAATGGTGAATAAATGTTTTGGCTTGTTTCAGTGCTAATCGTATGGCCATCATTTCTAACATATTGATATGGAGCTGGGATTGGTTTTCTGTCCAGCGACCATGAAAGGACAGTGTTGTCGGCTCTAAATGAGCTCCCCATCCGTAATGACTGGCATCCGTATAAAGGAAGAATTTGGGGTCTGGAGGATGGATTGAAGTCCCTGTCTCGAATCGAATGGGGTTTATCCACCATTGTAAGTGAGATCGAATCATGCCGTTTATCAAGATCGGGTGATCGAGAGGAAGAATATGAGGTTTCCAGACTGACAGCAGGCACATCTGAAGAGGACGTAAGTGCAGTCTGCCCAGGAGAACAAGGTCTGCTGCAGCACTGAGTTTGCCCAAAAGAGAAAGGAAAGTTCGTGCCGATACATGTTTTGCTGACATTATTTTCTTGATTGTTAGAATTAGGTTCTCTACACGATCCGCTGGAACCCTGACTAAATTTTGTTGCGTCAGAAATTCCATACCTATGAAGGTGAATTTCTGAGCAGGAAAGAGGTCTGACTTCTTGAGATTTGGCAGAAAACCTAGGCTTTGAATAGTTTGAATGCAAATCTTTGTCTGAGTAATCAGACGGTTGTGAATCAGATTTTTTATCAGCCAATCGTCTAGGTATGGAAAAACTGATATGGCACGTTGGCGTAGAAAAGCTGCAATAACGTCCATCAGTTTCGAGAAAATTAACGGACTTAGGGACATTCCGAACGGTAGGGCCGAAAAGTGATATACTTGATCTTCGTGTACGAAACGAAGATACTTCCTGGATTGACGATGTATCGGCACATGTAGATATGCATCTGTTAAATCTATGGAGACAGCCCAATCGTTGAGTCTCATCGCTTGTCTTACCGATTTGACTGTCTCCATTTTGAATGCTTGTTTCTCTATGTAACGGTTTAATAAAGACAGGTCTAATATTAAACGAAACTTTCCGTTCTTTTTTGGCACAAGGAATATCCGGGAATAAAAGCCGGGACTTTTCCGGATTCTGTACCCTTTCCACTGCCCGTTTGTTGAGAAGATTTTCGATCTCATCTCTGAGAAACGGGGAGGAGGATTGACTCATTCTGATCGGAACAGATGACAAAGGAGGAATTTTGATGAATGGTATCCTGAATCCGTTTCGTACGATAGAGAGGACCCATTTGTTGTCTGTTATTTCCTCCCATTTTTCCGCAAAATGGGCCAATCGTCCTCCCACTGGAATGTCCGCGAGCGGAAGAGCAGGCAGTGGAAAGGGCGGGCCTTCATAATCTTGCGGAGGAAGAGGCAGGTTTAGAGGAGGGGAACTGACGGATGTTACCAGTCCTCTTGATATTATCTTTCTTAATGTGAGAAGATGAGCTTTGAGGAATATTTTTGGACCTATACGACTGCGTAGGTTTAGGTCTGGATGTTGTTTGTTTAGCAGGATATTTAGGTATCTTGAAAGCTCTGCTCTGCGAAGGAGGCTTATAAGAATGAGATTGTGACTGAATGGATGTAGAAGCTAGAAACCTTTGCTGTTGAGCTTCGAAGTTTGATTTAGCTATTTCTTTTATCCTGCCGTCAAATAAGGATTTTGAGTTAATAGGAGCGTTCCTTAACTCGTATGTGGAATTGTCGAGTAGTAGTTTAGACGAAGCTAGGGCTGCGTCCCTCCTAGCTTGGAATAATTCAGTAGTTAAAAGTGTAGACATGGCAGTAGCATGTTTAATCGATTTGGCTACAGCCTCCAGAAGTCTGGAAAGGGCCGCAACCGACATCGATTCCTGTTGTAATGAAAGGAAGGCAGCTGAAGAAAATAGATCAGCATGAGAATTAATAGCGACTAGTTTTCTAGCCTTCCTTTCCCATGCTTCTAGATTCTTGAGCGGAATAGAAGCTCTTCCTTTATTAGAAATGTCTAGGAGCGACGCATCCGCTTCTAATTGAGGGATATTATCAGTTGGCAAATATTGGTTTTGGCTCTTGTAGAATTTAGTCGGAGCAAGAGCCGAAACCAAGCTTTGCGGACAAATCCAATCTCTTGAACATTTGTCCGATTCTAGTCTATTTTGAATATATTTTGTTGTATTTTGTACTAATTTGGATTGTGGGAGGACAAGTAATGGAGTGGAACGAGACTCCATTAATTGTTCCATCCCAGAGAGAGGTTTTAATGGAGCTTGATCCTGCTGAGTTTTGGGGCATAACTCAGGAGGAAGAAGCCGGAAGACCTCGTTAATCGCACGATCAAATGACCAGACTTCGGATTCAGTTTCCGAATCTGACTCCTTATTCTGTTGAGTGAGATTCGGCTGAATCTGATCGTAATTAATAGGTTGATTTGTGATTTGACTAAAATTAGTCTCCTCAGGTTGTATTGGAGTTGGCGTTTGAACAACCTGGGGAGATTTATGAGCCCTTGTATATCTACCAATGTCAAGTTGAGATTGGGAGGAATTTGATGAAGAAGAAGGCGTCATCGATCGTCTTCTTCTCTTTTTATGAGAGTGCTTAGATCTCTTTGAATTTTTCTTTCGCCGAGAAGAACTCAAAGAGTCTGATCTGGAAGTAGAGATAGAAGAAGAGGACGATCGATGTCTTCTTCTCTTTTTAGATTTATGCTCTCTTTTAGACTGATCCTTCCTTGAAGGTCTGGAGATAGATAAATCATTTGAATTTGGAGGCTCAATCATTACACTCGGATCTGAGACCTGCGAAAAATCAGGTTCGAGTGGAATAATCTGTCTAGAGGAAGAAGCTGGATTAGGAAGTTCTAGTCTATTAGAACGTTCATAACCAGGAATAAAGACATTGGATAGTCTGTGGACACTACCCTGTGAAATATGGCTACTTATGGACGGAGCGTAGCTTTGTACAGGCACATTTATAGGAATATAACCAGGCGGAATTTGTGTTTGTAGGTCATACGGGAATGACTGTAAACCCATGCCTGGTTGACTGGAGCCTAGTTGACTGGTGCCTGGTTGACTGGTGACTGGTTGACTGGTGACTGGTTGACTGGTGACTGGTTGACTGGCGACTGGAAGAACGGAGATAAGTTGCCCAGTGACTGGATGACTGGTGACTGGTTGACTGGTGACTGGTTGACTGGTGACTGGTGACTGGTGGGCTTAGTGCCCGGTCAGACTCTAAGTCCGCCAGGCTGCCACCTTGATGGGTCCTGCCCCGAGCAGTAAAGCTATGAGGGGCGGTGCTCCCATCAACTGTCCCGTTGTCAGACATGTCTGACTGGGACTTCTTGGATTTCTTTGATTTCTTCTGTTTTCTCTTCTGCGTCATAACTGATTTTCTAGTAGCATGAAGGCGTCTTCTTTCTGCTAGGTTCCAAACTTTTTCTGTCCAGGAACTACAAATATAACACGGAGAGATACGTGTGCAAGAATTACAAGTTAGACAAGATAAATGTGTATCCCATTTAGCTTTTAAATGGCCACAGTTGCCGCGGGCGAAATGCATCGACTGACGCGGAAACAAAGGAAGAAATTTAACATTGAGAAAACAAGAAATCTAAGATCGATATTTCGAAAATAAGTACATAGATAGTAGAAGGAGTGAATATAGAACCAGAGAAAGTCAAGGATATAAAAATTTTAACCGTGTAGAATAATTTTAATCCATTTTTTCTAACACAGAATAATAATCCTTGAACATTCAAAGTCCACAGAAAAGAAACTGACACGTGATCATTTGAGCGGGAGGAACTACGTCATACAGGTAACTGTTAAAGGGACCTTCTGAATTAAGACTTTATAACGACCGAAAGGTCGTTTTTTCTGTGGAGGGGGTGAATAACAGAATAGAATAGCACATTATCTATAGGTTAATGTATTACGAAGTTAAATTTGCTTTTAATGCAGCTGTTTCTCAAAATACTGAGTGGAATGGCAAACAGGAGCAGTCTGATCTGGGTCTGCACTGTTTGCATATGTCATTTTGTCAGAAACTTTGGTGTTCGAATTTTTAGGACATTTACCATACTCATATGTTTTCATGGGAAAATAAGAAAAACATTGCTTTAGTTCGTGACAAAAAAAGCTTTAAAATTATCTAGAGATATGAAAATACTGTATGCAAGACATGCATGAGAAAATATTTCTAATCCTGGATGACAGATACAGGTGAGACGCTTGTTGGTTTAGATTTTTGTTCTTCTTTCTTTTTTTACCAAAACATACTAACATTTTCCTTGTGGGCAGTCATTAGAATTGCATCAATACAGTGATTTCAATTAGTAGTCTACATATAAATGAATATTTTTGTGGAGATTGATACCATATATGTAACTCCTGGGCCCAGTTGTTGGAAACTAACGATGTCATTAGTTAACGTATCGTTAAAATTTACATCGAGTGATACGCAAATATGCTGAAATTTTTTGCTGAAAAAATGTGAGTAGCTTTTGCAGTGCAAAAGCTACTCACATTTTTTCAGCAAAAAATATCAGAATATTGTATATTGAATCCACTAAAACAGTTAACGAAATGACCCTTAACGAGCTTGTTAAGCTAACGACGCTTTGAACAACTGGGCCCAGATAGATGTATCTAGATACATATTTTATCTTATCTCTGCACAAAAACATGTTGTAGGAACTCATTAGAAGCACCTCCAGGAGGCCCTTCTAATGAGTACCTATAACATCTGTTTCTGTGGAAAGATAAGAAAAATACAATATTATGTTTGGGTTGAAAAAGTGTCTTATCTGAAGCGATGCGGGAATTGTATGCTTATAG
The DNA here is from genome assembly GCA_964016985.1 of Anodontia alba. Lineage (NCBI taxonomy): Eukaryota > Metazoa > Mollusca > Bivalvia > Lucinida > Lucinidae > Anodontia > Anodontia alba. The sequence goes on from OZ024823.1 coordinate 2,243,405, forward strand.
CATGATGAGTAAATTTCAGATGACATTTTGATTTCCCAGAAAATAGGATGACATTTCATGCAAACTGACAAACTGCATGAAATGTCCGATCCTTTTTTCTGAGAAAAATCAGAAAAATATCTTCGGTTTGTCCTCAGCTTAATTTGCCGATAGTGTTCTTAATGTTAATCTTATTTCATTATCCACAGCACTGTAAATATTAAGATTCATATCACATCATTCCAAGCCTACAGCAACAGAAATTTAATAAGTATCAGTTCAAATGATACTAATATTATTTTTCAAAGTGATTATGCATGTTACTTTGGCCGTAAGGAATTTTTCCACTCTAACTTTTTATTTACTTTATGATTTTGTCATTGAATAGCTCTCAGTAATATCAATGACAATCTAAAGTATATCAGCGAAGTTTGGCACTTGACACCTTACAAACACTAGTACAATATATTTATCACCTTTAAACAATGCAATTTCACAACCTTTTATTTGCTTGTTCTAAATGACTTTGATCTGTGCCACTGCACTGAGGTGAAAATTACATTTGACATGTTATGCAACCATGTTCCTTCAAAATTTTTTCTTCTCCTGAAAATTATTACTAGTTCCACAAAAGCATAATGTTGTGGGTACTCATTTGAAGCACCTCAGCAAGGTACTTTGAAGTCTCATAAGCAAGGCACTTCTAGTAAGTAGAAATATCAAAGATCATATTTTTGGCTGAAAAACTGCCTTATCTAGACATTCCATTGTATTTCAATACCACAATACCATGCATGCTGCTCTTGAACCTCTTCAAAATTTTATCTGTTATCATAGCTACAGATCTGAGTGGGTATCCGCATAATATTTTTCTTGTTTTTCCATGAAAATGTATGTTACTGGTACTCATTAGAAGCGCCTCACCAAGGTGCTTCTAATGAGTACCCACAACATACTTTTTCATGCAGAAGTAAGACAAGAGGACCAAGATGGCCCTGTATTGCTCACCTGATTACCAGACAAGTTTGATTCAATAGGCCTTTCGGTTCAGAGAGAAGCAAAACATAGATTTTCAAGATGTCCAACATTGCTGCCAGCTTGGATTTTCAATCGGAACGATTTTAGCTATTTTTGATCGACAAGTCACCCCGATGCTTCCTACCAAATTTCAAGTCAGTTGGTCTTTCGGTTCAGGAGAAGAAGTCCAAAATAAATTTTCAAGATGGCAGCCATGGTGGCCATCTTGGATTTCTGACTGGAATGATTTTAGCTATTTTTGATCTACAAGTCACCCCAATGCTTCCTACCAAGTTTCGAGTCAAATGGCCTTTCAGTTCAGAAGAAGCGATCTTGGATTTCCAATCGGAATGGTTTTAGTTATTTTTTACCTACAAAACACCCCGATGTTTCCTACCAAGTTTCGAGTCAGTTGGCCTTTTGGTTCAGGGGAAGAACCGAAAAATAGGCGGCCATCTTGGATTTCTGATCAGAATGATTTTAGCTATTTTAGATCTACAAGTCACTCCAATGCTTCCTACTAAGTTTTGAGTCAACTGGCCCAGGGGTGCAGGAGGAGTAGGCTTTTAAAGCAATTGTTGACACCGCGCGACGAACAACGAACAGCGGACATTGACTGACGACATAGCTCACCTTGAGCACTTTGTGCTCAGGTGAGCTAAAAACTATCACTTCTTTTCAGTTGAAAATGGCGCCTTATCTGGAGGTATGCCGCTAATATTTAAATGACCTTCAGCACTGCAGATAGTAAAACACCGTTATTCTGTTGCGTAAAAGCTTGAAATTTAGTACGATTAACAAGAATTTTGCAAAGGCCATATAGAGAATGACAAAGTCAATGGACCGGGATATGTGGGTCATGGTCACAAAATAATATCATAGTATTTTGAGTCCCTATTAGGGGTGAAGGGTATGCCAGGTTTGACGACTCCTTTTAAGTCATGAGATTAAATAAAAATGTAACTAAATACCAAGGTTGATATGATGAAAAAATGCCTAAGTCATTAGACAGTGAAATATAGGTCAGGGTCATAGAATTATAGATGCTGCAATGTTTGAGCCTGTTTGGGAGGAAGTATACGCCAAGTTTGATGATTGTAGGTCATACAGTAAAGCAGACATAGAACTCAACACCAGGAGGAAAATTGCCTTCTGCTCTTTGTGCACAGCCTTCTACGTTTAACCCTTGTCCTGCTGAACCCAGATATACCCTGCCTTTGCAAACAGTGTAGATCCAGATCAGTTGGCTTCTGAAGAAGCCAACTGATCTGGATCTGCACTGTTTGCCATTAAGTATGCAAATTTATAGCAACAATCTGGATCAAGTAATCTGATTGGCTGAAAATTAGAAATGGGAGTGGCCTCTTAATTTATTCAGCAGGACAAGGGTTAAGCCTTTCTAAATGATCTTTAAAAATTTCAGCAGTACCTGCCCTCTACTTACAGACTATAGCCTTCTGTTTCAAAACTTAATGAAAAGGCTGATCTGATGTCTGTCTGAAATGAGACTACTGTAATAACCCTAAATATAGGGACAGACAGGCCTGGGCAAACAGTGCTGATCCAGATCAGACATCAAACAATGCAGCAGCTGATCAGGGTCTATACTGTTTGCCACCCATCCAGCACTATTGTAGACACATCAACAGGTAGTAAAATAGACTTGGTAAAAGAAGTTAATCCTTGTCATGCTGAATTAATTAAGATGCCACGAAGCCTTCTAGTTTTCAGCCAACCCGACTACTTGATCCATATTGTTAATATAAATTCACATACTTAATGGCAAACAGTGCAGATCCAGATCAGCTGGCTTCTGAAGAAGCCAACTGATCTGGATCTACACTGTTTGCAAAAGCAAGGTATATCCGGGCTCAGCAGGACTAGGGTTAACATGTCCCAATACTTAAGGTAAATACGGTATCAATATAAATGTACAATATGAGAAGCTTGATGATCAATGTATCCATGAGCACTAAAAGACAAATTGATTGTTATACAGAGGAGATAATTGCTTTCCAATTAGATAATTATCAGAACCACATCAGGTGTGATAATCAATCCTGCAACAGCTTGATGAAAAGGAATGTTACCAGTATCTCTGTAACTCTAGATCAGAGTGGATATCCAAACAGTTTTCTTATCTCTCCATAAAAATGTATCTTGAAGGTTCTCATTAGAATTGCCCACTGATGAGGAAGCTGTCTGGTAGTGGGATGAGGAAGCTGTCTGGTAGAGGTTACATGAAACATACCAAAAGCTAACAGCAAACAATAATATTAGCGAACTGTACACACAGTTGTTAACCTATAAATAATGGTTGATAAGTCTGCTTCCCTATTTAATTGCATGGAGGCCAGTCAGGTCTATTACTGAAAGACAGCTCCTTCCTCAATCTAAGAAGGTGGTACCCAACTATTGCTATCAGCTGTTTTGTCCACCACGTCCAGTTTCTGGTTTTCTTTTGTTATGCTGCTCATCACCTATCCAGCAATTCTTAGATATATCAACAGGTAGCAAAATGGACCAGTTCAAATTTTAGGACAAGAATGGTAAGAAGTTAAGGTGTCCAAATATTAAAGATAAATATATTAATTCGGTGTAAAACACTTTGCCAGATGTACAAAACTGGAAGCCTTCGAAATAACTCCTACAATATTACCTGAACAGCACCCCAGGGAAAGATAATACACACACACACACACACACACACACACAGAGCTCCAGACAAGAGCAGTAGCCACATAAATATTTTTTTTTTTGTTTCTGCATGCAAACATATGTTGTAGGTACTCATTAGAAGTGCCTCAGAGAGGCACTTCTAATGAGTGCCACAACATATGTCTTCCTGCAGAAATGAGAAAAATATCAACACTTTTTGGAGAAAAAGGTACCTTATCTGAAGCTTTGATGATTACACCTTCTGGAAATGGAAGCACATGCTGCAGAAGCATTCCTATATATCAGTTCTTAACCCTTGTCATGCTGAATAAATTAAGATGCCATACCCACTTCTCATTTTCAGCCAATCAGATTACTTGATCAAGATTGTTGCTATAAATTTACATAATTAACCCTTATCTTGCCTTTCGCGACAATAGTCGCGCTGGGGGGGGTCTGCCAGCTCAAAAGCCCGTCATACTTACAATATACCACATGCAACCATTCAGAGCAAGTGTTCTCATACAGGAGTGAACCTACTTTCATACAAACACGCCACTTTTCATTAGATAGTCAGGTGCTGGATTTTACCCACACTAAAAACGACCGAGAATACCAAATTTCAAGCTGCCATTAATTTCAGCACTCACTTCAACAGATTGATCAGGCTTTTCTGGAAAAAAAGCCCATAACACCTGAATCATTTCCAGTGAGGAATAAGTAGGAATAACAGTAGAACCTATGTATGTCACTCGTTTCATTCACAATAGTACACAGTAGGCGCTGGGCTCTTGTAATTATTTTTTTTTTTTTTTTTTTAAGTGTCTTAAACGGTTCCCGGTTTACACATGACTGTCACGTGACTTTCTAGTCACGTGACCATTCTTTCTCCGGTAAAATGGCCACCTAGGATCGGCAAATTATACGTGAAAATTTCATGAAAGTCGAGGTAAAATTCAGGGGGTAATGACTTCTCAAGTAGAGGTACCCCCTCTTACAGGCCTGATTCATTTTAATTCCGGCAAGAGAAGGGTTAATGACAAAAACAGTGCAGATCCAGATCAGTTGGCTTCTTCAGAAGCCAACTGATCTGGATCTACACTGTTTGCAAAGGCAGGGTTATATCCGGGTTCAGCAGGACAAGGGTTAATCTAAAACAATTACATGTACATGCATTTCTATAATTTCATATTTGCTCATTTGCAGAACTGCCAAGAAATTATGTGTTTGTCAGGAAAGCCATAATAATAATTGTACATGTAATTTGTGGTTGCGGAGTAACTATTAAATCCACTCGACCTTCAACCAGTCAACAATGTTTCAGACCTGGCAATGTTCAGTATCTCATGAATTTCCCTTTTATCTACCTGTCAATACTCATTTCTTTGTTTACATATACATGTATATTGCATAAGACATAGTTCCAGATAAGGCATATTTTCTAAAAAGTATTGATATTTTTCTTATTTCTCCATAAAAGTATGGTGTATTTTTGGTGTGGGTACATGTTTTCATGAAGAAATAAGAAACATATTTACCTGATACCCACTCTTATCTGGAACTATGATGACATATTTTCTCCTGACATATATAGTATGTCAACCATTTATGAGTATCTGCTGCAGACCAACATTTAGTGAATTCGAAGAACAGAATGGTTAACATTTTCTCCAGAAATTAAGGCTTGGCACTCTGGGGTTTGGAAGTTCCTGCAAACTGTCTCAAACAGATGATCTTAATGTACTGACTGGAGTATTATTTTTAAAAAGAACAAAAAACAAATATATAAAGGTGAATGGATACACTTCCATTCATGCAGATCTCTCTCCACATCATCATCATCATCATCATCATCATCATCATCATCATTTCAGTTTTAGAGACGCTTCAACACATGAGAGTCGTTTGCATCAATATATGTTAATCATTTACCAAATGAAAAAGTAATAAGACAATGTGTCTAGTATGACTGAAAATATGAGTGAAAAATTTGAATAGTTATATTTTATTAAAAAGAGTTACTTTATATAATTTGGTAAAAAGAATAATGTGTTTTAAAAATGACAAGATATTGTCAACAGGTACTTCTCGAAACAAATATCTTAGTCATTTATCTGCACAATCTGATGTTGGAAAACTTCATTAATGGACTTGATCAGACAGAGAGTTTTATTACCAATGGTTCATTCTCTGAGGGTTCATTACAACTGAGATGTATACAGAGAGTTTGATCTTCTCACTGTGGGTTGCCCTGGCGAGCCGCATATATAGGGGTTGCACTAATCACACATCAAATATGGGATTTATACCAAATTCGGCTTAAAGTGGAAGTAACTACCAAGAACGCTGTCATAGTAGTTGTCACATGCAGTTGATAAAGAATAGATTAGAATGTTTTATTATCCAATTATGGTCTCTTTAGGGTATAAAATTAATGAGACTGTTTCCTTACCGATTTCACCCTCAAATGAAATTATGCTTCAGCAAGTATGAGAATTCATCAAGATATTAAAGGAACAGCTTATAAAGGATTGGTGCATTCATCCTGGAGTAAGGCAGTTAGGTCTGAGATCCCAAGGTGTAGTCAGGAAGAACTGGAAAGCATGCAAAAGTGTGCAGCCAGATTTATAACACTATCTAGTGATTTGCTACATCAAATGTTGAAAAAGCTCACAGGATAATAGTAACTGTCAATAGTCGTGGCACCTTTTATTTGTGTACAGATGTAAATTTGAAAGTTTGGAGTGAACCAAAACTTGGAAAATAATAGGAGTCATTTGAGTTAGTTCAGTGAATCTTGATACATATTCCATCATGTGCAGCATAACATGCAATTGCTGAAGCTAAACGACCCCCTTGCGCTTTGAAAAAGCTAATACTTGTTTAATAAAAGAATGGGTGAAGTCAGAAAGGTCTGTAGCTGTCATGTCAGAACCAATTTTTTTTATCTATCAGATCAAGTCATATTTATAAAGACTCTTCTCAAAGAAGACTACTGAAACTCTTAAAAGGAAGAATTTTCTCCCACAGATGATGAGATGCATATCGACCATACTAGGGATCAAATTCACTTCTGCTAAAATAGTTTCTCTTTAAGAAGGGAGGTAACAACCATAGCGGCATACAGGAGGAGTATCCACACAACAGTTTTCTTAGTTCTAGATGAAAACATATGTTGTGGGTATCTTTAGAAGCGCCTCAGTGAGGCACTTCTGAAGATACCCACAACATGTTTTTGTGGAGAAATGAGAAAATATCCATATAAGCTACAGATATGAGGGGATATCCACATAATATTTTTCTTATTTCTCGACAAAAACATATGCAGAGGCACTTCTAATGAGTACCCACAACCTATCTTTTCGTCAAGAAATAAGAAAGATATCAGCATTTTTCGAATGAAAAAAGCGCCTTATCTGTTGCTATGAATATCAGTATATTTTGGTTGAAAAAAATGGGTTATCTGGAGTTATGAAAGAGTTCTCTTTCTTTAAAGTACACATGCATTTGATTTAAATGTCTATTTCACAAAAATTCATCAAATTAAAAAAGATCCATGTCAAATGGTTATTAACCCATTTAAGTTGTCATAAAAAGCTGTATATCTGACATAAAGTAGACCACAGATCAAAGTTCCCAACATTCAATTGCTCATTAAATATTTATTTCTTTACTTCCAAATTCAAAGAGGGTGACAAATCACCCCATGCCTAAAAACAAAGAAATTTTACTTTGTTTCTATTTCTCAATAGCTTAATAATTCATCTTTAAACTGTTTATGGCAATAAAACAGAGGTGACTGAATTGTTCATTACTGGTACTTTACATTATTTGACCTCTTACAACTTAATTTTGCAAATTAACCTCAGACATTTTTCTAACATGGAACATGGATTTTCAGAAGGCGAACTTCCTCATACTTGGTGAAACGATTTAAGAATCGTACTAATGACCTACTATTTCAATGTAAATGTAGTTTTCATAAAAAAAAAAAAAAAAAAAAATATGCTCACCGTAAAGTAAGATGCCAACTTTTCAAAAGATCTCTTCCGGTAGCTATCTTTTTCTTCCATAGTAAAAACTTAGTCTTGTAGATAGCTGGGAGAAGGGTTTAACTTTGGACAGACTCATAGCTCCAGATTAGAGCGTTTTATCAGGAAAATATTTTTCTTATTTCTCTAAAAAATGTTAAGGACGAGTATTTGATAATAATTCAGGGAATGTCTTCTCCAGTTCTACATAAAAACCTATGTTGTGTTCCTCATCAGAAGTGCCTCTGTGAGGCACTTCTAAACAGTACCAATATAATATGCTTTCAAGGAGAAATTAAGAAAAATTATCCCAGAAATATCACCCAAAACTCCTCCTTTTACAAGTCCTCTGGGGTACTTATTAAAAGCACAGTGGCTAAGCACTTCTGATAAGTACCTACAACATGTTTTCTTTGAGAAATAAGAAAACTATCAAAAGTTTTTGGTAGAAAAAAGCACTTATCTGGAGCTATGATATGTGTGACCAGAACTTTTAAAACCCTACCTGTTCATATACTTGAGTACTTTAAATATGGACCTGTTCATAAGCTTTTCTTTTGGCATTTTCCCTCATACACAAGACTTGTTATAGAGGACTGTCTGATGATAACTACCGGATAATTTTTCTTATTTCTTCATAAAAATAATATGTTTTCAGAGGAATTGTTATGGAGGAGTACTTGGTGATAAATACTGGATAATTTTCTTCAGTTCTCCATAAAAACATATGATGTGGGTACTCATTAGAAGTGAGAGATAAGAAAAATTATGGAGAAATAAGAAAAATTATCCCAGAATTATCACCAACTACTCCTCCTTAACAATTCCTCTGGTTCTAAGTACTCATTAGAAATGCTTCGTTGAAGCACTTGTTATGAGTACCCACAGCATATGATTTTGTGAAGAAGTAAGTAAAATTATACCAGAATTATCATCAAACTGTACTCCTCCCTCAGCAATTCCTTTGCAAACACCCCATTTGACCCTTGTCCTGCTGAATAAATTAAGATGCCACGCCCCTTCTAATTTTCAGCCAGTCAGATTACTTGATCCGGATTGTTGCTATAAATTCAAATACTTAATGGCAAACAGTGTAGATCCAGATCAGTTGGTTTCTTCAGAAGCCAACTGATCTGGATCTACACTGTTCGCAAAGGCAGGGTATATCCGGGTTCAGCAGGACCAGGGATAACAGCTTACTCATCATGAACTATGATCCCCCAGCTGAAGACACCACAGGTGCAAATTAAGTATCATTCAGTCATACAATTTAATTGGATAATAGTTGCCACAGGTACAGGATACCTGTGTGAAACACTTCTAATCTTTTATCATTTTCACTCAATCAACAAGAGAAATCTTCTGTGACACTCAAAAATATCCCTTATCTAACCTCTGCAGTCCACTCAAAATCGTTTGCAACCACATTTACGCTGCCTATGAGGGAAGATGTGCAAAAGAAACAGTACATGCCCAGATCAAACTACTACTGAAGAAGCATTTTGATCAACATCTGAATTGTGAGCCAATTCAGCTAGCATTTTATAGATACATCCATAGGTTCAGGTAAGACATTTTTATTATTATTATTTTTCTATTTCTCTGCAAAAATATATGTGGAATAATAAGAAAAATAATTATTTCTTAGATCTAGATAAGAGTGGGTATCAAGTAAATATTTCTCTTATTTCTCCATGAAATAGATGTGGTTGGTACTCATTAGAAGTCCCTCACTAAGGCACTTCTAATGAGTACCAACAATATATGTTTTCATAGAGAAGTGTGGGTACTCATTAGCAGCCCCTTGCCAAGACGCTTCTAATGAGCACCCATGTTTTTGTGGAGATATAAGAAAAATATCAATACTTTTGGACTGAAAATTTGATTGAGTTGGAGTTTAACAAAATGCAACCCTTGTGGGTCATTTTGTGTCGTCTCCCAGAGAAAGGGAGAAAAGAGATAGGAGATATAGTGGAGGAGATGAAAGAGAGAGGCAGGGAAGAAAGAGGAACAGGAATGAAAGTGAAGAAACAGAAGAAATAAAAACATTCCCCCTCTATCCTTACCTGCTACAAGGATAGGCCTTGCCCAACTGTAAGCAATCTCAGTTGGATTCCCCAGTGACGTAAGATACACGACACCTTTGCCACACTTGACCACCCCCTTCGGATTGAAAAAAGCATCTTATCAAGAGCTATGTATCTGATACCCCTCTAATCTAAACCTATGTAATAAGGTACTTTAAAGCAGGATACAATGTTCAGCTAACAGTAGGATAGTAACCTTCTCACAACAATCAACCAATCAGATATTACATCTATATTATTGTAAAAGGCTACACAATACAGAGATGGACACCAACATTCAAACGTTTAACTCTTCCCCACCTCCCTCCCCGCTAGTGGTAACTTTTGTCATCTGCTGATAAACTTTGCAAACAGTCAGATCAGGCCCAAAATTTTAGGCCCGACAAAATGTTGGGCCTGATCTGGATTCAAACTGTTTGACACTCTATGGTATTCCTGAAAGATTTGTTTGAAAAAGTTCATTCTAAACAAAATCCACAGGTGACAAAAAAGCATGCAAAATTACCCAGCATGCAAAGAGCTAATTTACTCAGTGGTCTGCTGGTCTAAAGTGTTGGCTTTAAGACCACTAACCTTCATTAAACATAATGGCAATCATACTTGTGAATACTACTACAGCTGTAGTTACTTTTCAATGGTTAAAGTCCTATATTAAGGCATTCTGGCATCCCCCATCATCCAAATTGGACTGTCACACACGTATGTAACATATCACCTCCTCTGTACAGAAAATGACTATGACATACTCCAAGCATTGACTTAGTATAGCCTGCATATCTGCACAATCTATGCTGTTCATCAAGATTCTTTAAAATCTGTCTTAACCCTTGTCCTACTGAACCCAGATATACTCTGCCTTTGAAAACAGTGTAGATCCAGATCAGTTGGCTTCTTCAACCTATCTGGATCTGCACTGTTTAACATTCAGTATGAGATTTATATCAACAATCTTGATTAAGTAATCTGAATGGCTGACAATTAGAAATGGGTGTGGCATTTTAATTTATTCAGCTTGACAAGGATTATAACAGCAAACAGTGTAGACCCTAATCATACTGCATAGACACGCAGGCTGATCTGGTTCTATGCCATTTGCATATATCATAATGTTGATTTCTATATGGCAAAGCTCATATAAAAGTAAATGCTCAGCACATCACAATGAATCTGGTGTTTGTTGTTTTCTTTGCAAAGAACAAACTCATGTCAAATGGGTAATGCTAAATATGTACAAATTGTAACAGTGACTATCTTACTACATATATGAGGGTTGATACACATCTATTGATACTATAGCTTCAGAACACAAAGTCCACAAAGTGCATAAGCAAAATTGTAGTTGGCCACATTCTAAAAATTTTTCATCAGTTTTCTGAGAAAATAAGACTTGGCATTTCATGTAATCAATTTACATGAAATGTCAAGCCTTGTTTTCTCAGAAAAATACAAAAACTATCTAAGTGTCTACTGCATTTGTGACAGCACTTTATTAAAGGGTAAACATGGATCACGATGGTTAGCTTACCGATATGCAGTCACAAACATGCTCTCTCACAGGGTGCAACATGTATTCTGTTTTGTGGTCAGTTTAGAATTTATAATACAAGAGGCCCACGGGCCACGGGTCGCTCACCTGAGTGACATAGCCACTGCAGATATGCAGATGTTATGCAACATTTTTCCAATCCTGTCATCACAACTAATGAAAAGATCATCATTTAAGCAGTTCTTTATTTTGAAGAAGAAGATATATGGCATGCCAGTCAATTGAGCGTGATCATTTGAACAAACTCTAAATGGTAGCCAGCTTGGATTTACGATCGGCACGATTTTAGCTATTTTTGATCTACGAGTCACCCCAATGCTTCCTACCAAATTTCGAGTCAACTGGCCTTTCAGTTCAGGAGAAGAGGCAAAAAATAGATTTTCAAGATGGCTGCCATGGCGGCCATCTTGGATATCCGATTGGCACGATTTTAGCTATTTTTGATCTACAAGTCACCCCAATGTCTCCTACGAAGTCTGGAGTCAATTGGCCTTTCGGTGCAGGAGAAGAAGCTAAATATAGATTTTCAAGATGGCGGCCATGGTGGCCATCTGGGATTTCTGATCAGAACGATTTTAGCTATATTTGATCTACAAGTCACCCTGATGCTTCCTACTAAGTTTTGAGTCAAGTGATTTTTGGGTTTAGGAGAAGAAGCGAAAAATAGATTTTCAAGATAGCTGCCATGGCGGCCAGCTTGGATTTACGATCGGCACGATTTTAGCTATTTTTGATCTACGAGACACCCCAATGCTTCCTACCAAATTTGGAGTCAACTGGCCTTTCAGTTCAGGAGAAGAGGCAAAAAATAGATTTTCAAGATGGCTGCCATGGCTGCCATCTTGGATATCCGATTGGCACGATTTTAGCTATTTTTGATCTACAAGTCACCCCAATGTCTCCTACGAAGTCTGGAATCAATTGGCCTTTCGGTGCAGGAGAAGAAGCTAAATATAGATTTTCAAGATGGCGGCCATGGTGGCCATCTGGGATTTCTGATCAGAACGATTTTAGCTATATTTGATCTACAAGTCACCCTGATGCTTCCTACTAAGTTTTGAGTCAAGTGATTTTTTGGGTTTAGGAGAAGAAGCGAAAAATAGATTTTCAAGATAGCTGCCATGGCGGCCATCTTGGATTTACGATCGGCACGATTTTAGCTATTTTTGATCTACAAGTCACCCAAATGCTTCTTACCAAATTTCGAGTCAACTGGACTTTCGGTTCAGGAGAAGAAGCGAAAAATAGATTTTCAAGATGGCTGCCATGGCGCCCATCCTGGTTTTACGATCGGCATGATTTTAGCTATTTTTGATCTACAAGTCACCCCGATGCTTCCTACCAAGTTTGGAGTCAACTGGCCTTTCGGTTCAGGAGAAGAAGGGAAAAATAGATTTTCAAGATGGCTGCCATGGCGGCCATCTTGGATTTCCGACAGGCACGATTTTAGCTATTTTTGATCTATACTATAAGTCACCCCAATGCCTCCTACCAAGTTTGGAGTCAATTGGCTTTTGGGTTTAGGAGTAGAAGCGAAAACTAGATTTTCAAGATGGCGGCCATGGTGGCCATCTTGGATTTCCGATCGGCATGATTTTAGCCACTTTTGATCTACAAGTCACCCTGATGCTTCCTAGCAAGTTTGGAGTCAATTGGCCTTTCGGTTCAGGAGAAGAAGCGAAAAATAGATTTTCAAGATGGCGGCCATGGCGGCCATCTTGGATTTCCGATCGGCACGATTTTAGCTATTTTTGATCTACAAGTCACCCTGATGGTTCCTAGCAAGTTTGGAGTCAACTGGCCTTTCTGTTCAGGAGAAGAAGCGAAAAATAGATTTTCAAGATGGCTGCCATGGCGGCCATCTTGGATTTCCGATCGGCACGATTTTAGCTATTTTTGATCTACAAGTCACCCTGATGGTTCTTAGCAAGTTTGGAGTCAATTGGGCATTCGGTTCAGGAGAAGAAGCGAAAAATAGATTTTCAAGATGGCAGCCATGGCGGCCATTTTGGATTTCCAATCGGAACGATTTTAGCTATTTTTGATCTACAAGTCACCCTGATGCTTCCTACCAAGTATCAAGTCAATTGGCCCAGGGGTGTAGGAGGAGTAGGCTTTTAAAGCAATTGTTGACGCCGCACGACGGACGACAGACGACGGACATTGACTGACCACAATAGCTCACCATGAGCACTTCGTGCTCAGGTGAGCTAATAAGTATGGTAAATATCCTAAAATTTCGTATACCAGTTCCCAACAAAATGGCATATGCAAACAGTGCATACCCAGATCAGACTGCTCCTAAAGGAGCATTCTGATCAGGGTTTATACTTTGCCATTCCACTAAGTATTTTAAGAAACAACTGTATAAAAAGCAAAATTTAAGCCAAAAAAGTAAGAAATAAAGTGTTCGAAATTTTAGGACATTTATTGTATTTCTGTTTCTTTAAGTGGCTTAGTACAAGATGTGAAGAATATTTTCAGCTGTTGTAGACAACTTACTGTAATTTTGAAGTTTGTCTTTTAATCAGGAGTGACACTTGGAAAAGTAAAAGCATTCAATGGGGGGGGATACCTACTGGACATGACAAGTTTTCTGGGCATCAATGATCCCAGAGACAGGATCTGAAGACACAGTAGGGGTGTACAGAGGCTGAATAATTGTCCACATCTTGCAGTAAGCCTTTCATAGATCATGACATACATGTACATGTACTAACACAATCACCTTTTTACAACATCGAAAATAGTTGACTACAAAACACAGAATAGGTAGCAACCCCTATCTATAAATTTAAGAACTCTCTGGGCATATTCAGCATATGACAAACTGACTGTTTTATTGTTATTTTTTTTTTTTTTTTTTTTTTTTCAGAAAATATGCTTTGACGTTTCCTCCTCAGAGACAATTTGCATGAACTTTCAAAGCCTATTTTATGAAAAAAATTAAGAACAAAGATTTCAAATTGCTGTTTGCTGAAATTCTCTCCCAGCATGCTAAGCATTAAAATGCTGTGTCCAAGAAAAAAGGAGACTAAGTTATGCATTCATCCAGTAAGGTAGGTGTCCCAATATATAATTCTAAACATAATACCTGAACAAAATGCAGGGATTAACCTTTTGCATGCTGGGTAAAAATTTCAGCAGACAACTGTTGAAATATTTGTTCTTATTTTTCCCCGATAACAGGATTTGACACCTTATGCAAAGGGAGACCGTTTGCATGAAGTGTCAGAACTTGTTTTCTGGGAAAACTAAAAAAATATTTCAATATGTTGTCTGCTAAAAATTTTACCCAGAGTGCTAAGCGTTGAAATAGGCCCACAGGACTCCAAATAAAGCCTTCTAATACCTGGAAAATATTAGCTAGATGTGCACACATTGTACCTTCTATGTAAATACTTACATTTGTTGCATAACATCACTCAAAAAGACCCCATTGTACAGATCACTGTACTGTAATTTAGGTGATCCAGGTGGCCGAAATGTATCAATCTGGAAGAAAAGAACTTACATGTACTAGCCATTAAAGTGCTTATCACAACCATATATCATAATCATAATCATAATCGGATTTTTGATAATAGCAGATAACATTTTATTTTTTTTTTCATTTTTCTGAGAAAATTACTTACTTGACACTTCAAAAGTTCATGTGAAATGTATTTTCTCTGAATGAAAAAATACTCCCACCCAACAATAATACTAATAGTGCTATACTATTAGTCTATTACTAACCCTTAAACTGCCAATCACAACTACTGTCATCTGCTTTGTCATCTGCTTGTGATTTTAAAAGTCATTTTTGCAAACAGTGTGGACCCAGATCAGACTGCTCCTCTAGGAGCAGTCTGCTCCTCTAGGAGCAGTCTGATCAGGGTCCACAGTGTTTGCCTGTAAGCAAAAATATGTTTGAAAAGTTTGCAAGAATATTCAGCAGACAACATAAACAGACGACATTTTCAGATGCAGTTTTTTTTTTTTTACATTTTAAGGGCAAATAGCAGCACTGGTGCAGTATGACTTATATACACTTAAAAGCAACAAAGTGATGAGGAGTTCATGTTTGACCACACAACAACCCCTGAGGGTCATTTGCATCAGAATGGTATATTAATTTAGTTTAGTATCAATATGGCTATAATGAGTCAGTATGCATTAAAGTATAAAATGAAAGAATTTAAAAATCAAAAAAGTTGTTTTATAATTTAGACACTTTGACTGTCATGCAAGAGGTCTCACCGTCTGGATTCAATTCGTACCAGGTGTAAGATTTTTTTCTTCTTCGATTACAGTAATAGTAATAACAATATTTTCAGAAATACAGTCGACTCTCGTTATCTCGAACTCGCTTATCTCGAATAACCGCTTATCTCGAAGTGAAAATCTGGTCCCTGTTTTAACACAGAGATCTACCAACAGGCAACAAAATATTGTGGGAAAGAGGAGAAATTGCTCCTTAGGAGCAATTTCTCCTCTTTTCCACAATATTTTCAATATATCTCTAACTTAAGAATCAAATTACATATTCATTTTGTTAAAGGTGGTTGTTCAATTAATTGTTTTCCTGAGTTCCGCGAATCTGATATGTCGAAGTACGGATATCTCGAAGTGTTTCATAGAGTCCCTTGGATTTCAAGATAACTAGAGTCGACTGTATAAGCAAAGCGGTTTATTGAATGAAATACCGGAACACACCCAAACACACCTGTATTTACCAGAAGACACTCCAAATACTGATTTTTCAAATACAGGTACAGGCCTACAGGCATTTCCTGGTTATCTTCACTTATATTTTTACTGGGTAACTTGGGTTAAACTAACACTTGGTATTGCTTGAATGTGTTTCAGCAACATAAGCCTCGAGTTTCAAAACTCAGGGCTTTTATACTTTTTCCGAGGAGATGGTCAAGCTCCTATTTGAGTGACAAATCTCCACAGATTAAACAGTGGGACCACATACCAGTACTTCAGAAAAGATTTTTAAAGGCTGTAGTACCCCAGGGATCCATCTTAGGACGACTCTTATTTAATGTTTTTATAGATATTATCTTTTGTTATCTTTTATTTTATTGTTTATTCATTTATTTACAATTATGCAGATGACAATACTTTATCATACACCCATAAGGATTTTAATATTTTAAAACACATTTTACGAGAAGAAAGTCTTTTTCTCATACAGCGATTTAATTAATAAAAAGTTCATCAAAGCAAATGCAGAACCTGAAGGCAGTGTCACTTTATTAGATCTGTAAATATTGATTTTATATTTAAGTTTGTGTCTGTCAGATGTCAGTAAGAAAATTTTCCAAACAATTAAGACTGGGCAGATTTTTAACCAAGCAAAGAAAATTAGTCATTTATAACTCTTTTACAGCTTCAAATTTTGGTTATTGTTCCTTGGCACGGCATTTTTGTAGTGCCTCCAGTACACATAACCATGCAAAAATCCATGATAGAGCTCTGAGGTTTATGAATGTAGATTACTCCTCATATCTTTCTGTGTACAGGCTGGTGGCCAATATGACACCATGCAAGCTTCCTCTGTACCCTATATTTATGTTGTAGTCCAAAATGAAATTTAGGCAGCTCCAGAATCTGCCTAGGCCAAAACAGAATTCTATTTTAGTCTAGGCAGATTCTGGACCTGCCTAAGCTATCTTTAGTTCAAATTAGAATTCAATTTTGGCAAGGCAGATTCCAGATCTGCCTAGGCCAAGATGGAATCTGTGTATAATGAGTAGCTTCAAATGAGTACCCACAATATATGTTTTTATGGAGAAATAAGAAAAATAATTACATGATACAGCCTTCCTATCTAGAGCTATGTTTAACATTAAATATGTCTATCTGATAACATAAACAGACTAAAATAAAGTGCATATAGTTTAGTAAAGAATTTATTGTGTCTTTATTATAAGACTTAATCACCGATGACCAAAGTTTATATATGAGGATCTGGATGGAGTTTATTGACTACTGATTAATGGCCTTAATTTTTATTGACTACTGATCTTTGGCCTAAACTTTTAGTGACTACTGATTTTTGTGATGTAAAATTTAATGATTAAGCCCCAAAAAATCCAAATTACATGTATTCGGATTTTTGTGAAAAAAGCTTTATTATCACCACGCTTTTTAGAAAAAGCGTCGGGGATATTGTTATCGCCTCCGTCCGTCTGTCCGTTATGCTATCTCCTCCCAAACCGCTGGACAGAATCCAACCAAATTTGGTGAGTGGCTTGCTTACACAAGTGGGGCTTGCAAGAGCATGTTTATTTTGGCCCCGCCCCCAGGGGCCCTGGGGAGGGGTCAAAAGGTCAAATATTAACAATTTCCAATTTCAATGTCAATTTTAAAGATTTTTATGCAAAAATGTGCACATATACTCAGTAGTGATAGATGTAAAACATTGAACGGGATTTACTTTGTGACCCCAGAACACCCTTTGGGGTGGCACTTGGGGGGTGGGGCGGGGTCAAAAATTAAGTTGCTCACAACATGGTCATGTGGCATATCAAATTGAAGGGAAAAATGAGTAGAATAACATACAAGTAGAATTTTGACCCAAAAGTCACATGTCTGCTCTGGGGAGCGGTCAAAACGTCAAAGGTCAAAATATTGGAAATTTTTATATTTGCTGTAACATTATTGTATTTGATATAACATTATTATATTTGATGTAACATTATTATGATGTAACATTATTATATTTGATGTAACATTATTGTATTTGGATGTAGATGGTTACAAACAATATCCTAGTACAACTTATCAGCAGAGAAGTTATTGACAAGTGAATTACTCTAAATTCCATAAAAATATTCCATTTTTTAAACCTGGTTGCTTAAAACTATGCTGTGTGGTACAAGGGCAATTTCTGCCAGAAGCGTGGGGATTTGCGATGGCGTGCCATCGACTGCACGATCTAGTTAATTACTGATTTAAGGACTAAAATTTTAATGATTAATGATTTTTGGTACCCCCATCCAGACCCTCATATATGTGTTTCAGATTTCCACTCATAGAAATGGTTCATATCATTTTCAAGTTTAAAACGTATCTCAGAGAAATACACAGTGGTACTACAGCTAATTCCTAAATATTTAATGAAGGCCCATTACCACTGATTCCATTTAGGCCAAGGAAGATCTGGAATCTGCCTAGCCGAAATGGAATTCTAATTTGGACTAAAGAAAGCTTAGGCAGATCTGGAATCTGCGTAGGCCAAAATAGAATTTCATTTTGGCCTAGGAAGATTCTGGATCTGCCCAAATTCCATTTTGGACTACGACATTTATATATGACTGACGATCATAGGCTCTGGCAAGGCTACACAGATGCACAAGCTCGCCTTGGCCTTAACTGGTCGCCTGTAAGATAACTTAGTCATTCAGTCATGCATCAGAACACACTAAATGAGATGAGCAGTGATCAGGTGTGATCACAGAAAATAGAAATACTGGAACACAACAAAACACACACCTGTAATTTCAGCAACACACTACCCTACCCTTCCGCATCCCCTATCCTACCCAACCCCACAGCCCTACCTCCAGGGGTCAGGCTACAGGGCGACTGGGGCGAAATAGTCGCCCTTGAGGGCTCTAAGTCGCCCTGGGAAGCCCTGAAAAAGCTAATACTTGTGCAAAACGAACTTTTTTTGTTTGGAGAAATCTAGTGAAAATTGAACAAACATACAAAGGTAAAATTCTTTTGAAAATATGTTGTTAGAAGTATCAGAAATGCTACAGAATAAAAGTTTAATGTGGTTAAACAAGTTCTGGAGGAAAACTGTTTGCTTACTAAGTGACCAAAAGATCGTTTTCGTCAATGTCATTAGTTTTCGTGGGTGCCCGTTTTTTCATAAATGAACCATTTACATGCTGAAAATTGGTCAGAAACAGCATTAAAAATGCTAAAACCTAAGTTTAAAAGTTGACAAACATTTTAGCTAACAAATGTCTTTTTATCATTATGTTTATAGCTTATCAGATTGTTATGTTTTGACTGAGAAGATCAATTTCCAAAAAGATATGGGTGCAGATATGATGCATTTGCCCTACTCACGTCTGTGTTTCTGTGGATCATTTAATTGGTTTAGAAGTAAGAATTAGCAGAGTCTACAGTAA
Source organism: Anodontia alba (assembly GCA_964016985.1). Lineage (NCBI taxonomy): Eukaryota > Metazoa > Mollusca > Bivalvia > Lucinida > Lucinidae > Anodontia > Anodontia alba. Next base: position 2,262,858 of record OZ024823.1, read on the forward strand.
ATATTGTTTCCTTTTTTGTTAATTCCCAAGACAATGCGGTAAAGCAAGTCGAGAGTCCTTAAGTGTCAGGCTTTCAGTAAGGTGATGGGTTAACCGAGTCTTGACTTCTCCCTCATCCTATAAAACTTCTCCCTGTTTTGTCTGGAGGGAGAAGTCACTTCTCCCTAAATTTCTGAGCCAGCTTGACCCCTGTACCACACTCAAACCCTTGCACTACCCTACCAGCCACCATACATAACCTTTGTCTGCACACTATCCTAGCCTTGTTTAGCCTACCACACCCCATCCCTATCCTACTCGCTTCAGTACCTTATGGCATGGCATATCATCACATAATCAGAGTTCTCACTAGGATTTTGAAAGCAGGAGTTTAAGAATCCATCTCTGAGAAAAGTTGGAGTTAAAATTGAAAAATAGGAGTTTGACCTAGAAAACTTGGAGTTTTCGGCTAAATATGAAAACTTAATATTTAAGGACATTGTCTGGACAACTTCATTTTTCAACATCCTTAACCTTGACCACTGAGTAGTGGTGGGACATCGGTTGGAAAACATAATCGATCATCGGTTGGCATCGGTTGCTGCTGCCGATGCGATTTTCCGATTATAATCGGTTCCTGAATAATTCGCTTTGGCGTGCATGTTTCACTGTTAATCCTTGTTCATGGTCATATGTTTACAAGTTCATTCAACTGTACTGCACAACAACTGAACTCTATATTTACAAAGCGTTTGTTAGTACTATTTTTCAGTGATTTGGTGGCATGTTATTAATAATTTAAAGTTTTTTTTTTGTTGTTTTTTTTGCAGATTCAAATAATAATAATAAAAAAAACTTAACATAGAGAGAATACATATCTATGATGCTTTAAAATGCTGTTTAAGACATTGTATAAGTTTCAACCCACCTGTATGATTCAGGAAGAATTAAAATGAAAATGTCCGACTACTAGTCCAGTGTCGGGTACTAGTGTGCAATCGGTAAATTTCAGCGTTGCTTTATTAATTTTAAATGAAAAACTGGGTGAAAAAAACAACAACAACAAAAGACAGATACACTAGTCTGAAGGGCTGAAGCTGTTTTACTAGTGCTATGACACTTTTAATTAATAATAAACTTTGAAGAATTTTGTTCCATTCAGAAATTTTCAGCAGCAAAAAATACATCAAAGCGGACATTTGTGCGAGTCATAGAACCAGGTAGCTTAATTTTAGGGAACATGAACTATCAATATATTTAACTTAAACAGTTTACACATTATTTCCACCCATCTGTTGTACAGAATGATTCTGTTTCATCAAATCAACCGTGAACCAGTCGGCAGGCTTGGTGAATCTGAATGACACGTCATAACTACACTCTAGCCAATAAAAGAAACTTGCTCTGCCCCGCATTCTACTGCGTAGTTTTGTAAATCAAAAGCGGCGGCTTATTGTCACAAATTTTTATGGTCAATGAGTTGTGTAATCAGTGACAGATGTCCTCATACACTGTGAAAACACTTCCGTGAATACTCAAGTATAGTCTCTGAGTACATCAATAGGTAGCTGTTTGTTTTACCCCACGTGGTTAATTGAAAACATGCAGCGTCAATCAGTTTGCCGAAGATCGATTGTGAGAAAGTACAATCGATTATCGGAATCGGGAGCTTCCAGCACGCCGCTAATCGATACCACCTGATCATCGGTACACCACTACCACTGAGTGTCTGGTAAGGATCAGAAAGCTTTTGGGGCTCAGGAAATAGTGACAGGACTTCCATTAACTTCCAGACTCAGGAAGTCCCAGACTTCCTACCCCTCAAATTTGGAAGTCCCACAGGAAAATCTAGGAAGTCCCACTTTTTTCCCTGCTGCGGCGGTCTGCCCTTTCTTTAGTAGAACAGAGGTTCGTAATTCAGTGTCACACAGAATCATCATGATATACACTTCTCCTAGATGTGTTTTAAACATATCCTTATCGCTTATTAAAATTCTATCGCATTGTTTATTGGAAAGCCTGTACTTGTATGTCGGACCTTAGAGAAAGCATCAACATTGGTCCAACTTCGCGTTCGTTTCAAAGCCCAGAGAAAGAAAAAAAGAAAAGAAAATACATGAGAGAAAACACCCAAAACATGTTTTCTTAAAAACAAACTATGCTGAAATTATTTTGCAGAAATGTATTTAATGAAATATTTGCTCGGATTGAAGCTGATCAACACGAGCGAGCGAGTTGCTTACTTCACAAAAATTGCGGGAAAACGGCGCCGACTCGTGCAACAACAAACAAATAAAAGGCAGTTACCAACAGCAATATGTTCGTTCGCGGAGAATAGCAAGCAAAACCATCGCAATTCGCCTATATTTAGACTTACTTTGCGTCTTTTCCGCGCTGGTAAATAGCGCAGCCGGAACAAGGCTACGAATTTAGAAACGGGTTTTCCGAAAATTTTGACGAAAAATATGTTTTCTTCTCATTTGAAAAATTGCTTTTGTTGTCATGACAAACAAAAGCTTCTAAATTCGAATAGATTTAAATTTGCGTTCTGTGCATAATTTTTATTTATTTATTTAATTTCACTCGGTAACTTCCGGAAGTGTTGAGGTGTTTTCAGACGACACACGTTCTTAGCAAAATAATAATTTCAGATTTTAAGACGTGAATATTTAAAAATAATAATGACTTCATAAAATTTCATCGAATATTTTCAGGTGTCGCAGAAGAAAGTTTAATTATACCTCGGACCCCGAGATTATACAAACATCAATTAATCAACTCAGCACGCGTGACAAATACACACAGTGATCACGCAGCCATCAAAAGACGCTTGGCACCGATGTCAATAAAACTCCCGCAAGCGGAAAGTGGGACGTCCTTAAAGCTCAGTCAACACAGGTAGCGAATTTCCAATAAGTAGGCGGGGCAAACATCATGCAACTCGTTAAAAGTGGGCAGGCTTTTGGACAATTTTTGGACATCTCGGGTATCGATTTCGACGGACTAAAGAAATTTCGGAAGTCCGCGGTACGTCTTTGAAGTTCAGTTTGAACGTCCGGTGGCAATAAAGCTTACACGAGAATCCTCGGAAGGAAATTTTACGCGTACAAAAGCAAAAATAGGCGTAAAAATACGCCGGATTCGGCGTTTCCGAGAACTCTGATAATATGGCATATCCTGGCCTGGCCTACCCTACTCTATTCTAACCTGCCCTAACCAGATTTTCAAGTGTGTTCCAGTGTTTCGATGTGTCCCAATCTTTCTATGTACCCCGTAACTGGTATGCAGAGGGTATAACCATAGTATACTTCATCAGATTATGATGCGAGACTATCTTATAGAAGCTGCACCCTCATTGGTTACACCGGTGCCTAGATTTACTGAAACCAATGATTCAGCTAGACCAAAATCAGTTCCAGACATTTTGTCATCATGGCAGCTGGTTCTTCTGGACACTCTGAAATTTTCTTGGACAAATTATAAAAGCTAGAAAATCTCTTTTTGCCTGAATTCCCCTCCCTGACAGGTGCATTTAATGTGGATTCAGCAGTGGGGTGGGTGGGGTGGGGCTGGCGTCGTTATCGCCATTTCCTTGCAGGGATTCTGTTGGTCACTGCTGGATTTCAGCATAAAAAGATCAACTTTTGATTTGTTGCTTTTTAGGGAGCATTTTTGTGCATTATTATGTCAAACCCTTTACAAAATCACGACTGTAATATTTCGTCACCCACAGTGTCACATGTAAACAAATTTGATGAGATCAAGGGAAGTAACTTTCAGCAGATTATGGCCGATGTCCGACGTCAAACTGAATCCCTGGAAACAACTAGAAATACCGAAACAACCATGAAATACCAAAACAACCAAAGATATAATTGACTTCACTTGATAGATCAACTGCCCTCTGGCATTCTTGGATTTAATAAGTTGGTAACTTGCCGCTTTCTTTGGTGAGGTTTCAATTATTTAATTTTCTTGATCAGGAATGTAAGATTTGATGACAATCATAGGAGAGATGAAAACAATTACAGTTATGAAATAAAATTAAATCATATGGTGACTGAGTATTCAAAATGTTTGGATAAATCTGACTAAGTACTGATTAATGGAAAATAATAAGAAAATCAAGGAGATAATGAATGGATGATCAAAGAGATATTATTAATGAATGAATGAAAGAATGACATGACGGATAGACTGGCGTACGGGCTGCTGGATGCATGGTATGATGGAAGTATGCACAGGGAGAGGCACCAAATGTGCAATAGCGCCAGGTTTTTGAAAATCAGTTGCCAAAAAAATAAAAAAAAAAAACACATCTGAAAATAATCATGACTAGAGTAGAAGTTTTAAATTAGGACCTGGAAAAAAGTTCAGTTACTATGAATTAAAAGGAAAAAAATCTTTCCTATCACATTTTAAAACTGCCTTGAAAAAGCAAAGTATCTATCTGTAATTATAATTGCTGACCACTATTCCTTACTCTATATATTATTTGAAAATGCAAATTATTTAAAAAGAACAGCACTGAAAAAATTGATGAATGTAATTACTGTGGAGACCCTGAGCTCTGCAGAGTCTCATTACCGAAACACGCCTGTTCAAAATATATTGAAAATTTCACCACCAAAAACTATAAGTTTTCAGATAAAAAGTCTGACATTTTTCATATTTCTGCTCAAAACATAGATTGTGAGTACTCGTTGGAACTGCCTCGCCAAGGCGGTTCTAACGAGTACCCTCAATCTATGTTTTGGAACAGAAATAAGAAAAATAATGTATATCCATGTAAACCCCAGTTTTACTGTATAAAAGTGGGGTTAAGGAGGTCAAAATTATAAAAAAAGGTATGTTTTCGTAATGCAATCTGGGTCTGCACTGTTCGAATATATGTCCAAACCATGGGACTAGTTTATTAAGTTATATGGGTTGAAATTTCTGTAAGCAAACTGTGTAGACCCTGATCAGAAGCTGCACTCTGAGGTGTCTCATCTGGGTCTGCACTAAATGCCCATGTCCAAACAATGGGACTAGATTACATTGGATATGTACATCTTGAAATTGCTGCAAGCAAACTGTTGAGACCCGGATCAGGATCCATGCTCTGCGGCCTCTGATCTGGCTTATCCTGTCCATATTTTTTATTTAATTATTTTACTTAATTTAATTCTTAGTTTATTACTGCTGTAACTTTAAAAGTTTGCCCATAATACATACACTTCACTGTGTGTCAATGGGATGTAAAACAATGTTAACAATGCTACATCTGACAGATAATAGGCAATTATGACGCAGTCTTTCAATATAAATATATAAAAAAAAAGACCTTTACCCAAATAACAAGGGGACATTCCAGATAACTTGACCCCGCTGAAGCCATGTCAGCCTGCCTGTTCTTGCATTTGAATCAAAATAAATTCGTAAATCACGCGAAAACTATCTTAGCACTTCTACAAGACAACTGTAAGAAACTTGCTACATTATCAAAATAAAGGAGCACTTTTGTATTCAAACGATAAAAAGTTTGTAATTTTATCCAAGACAAAATTTCACACAAACAAACAGCATGTTTTTGTTGTAAAATAACGCTTGTAATCCATTTCACTTTGGGACATTATTGTCCTCTCAGGTAATGCCTCAATGGCTGCGACACTTTGCGAACTTTGACCTTTAAGATTCGTGCGTTGTACATTATCAAGAATAATTGTCAATCGAAATTGCACGTATTGTGTAGTACAAAATAACTCAAAACATTACAAATTTTGCACTTTTTCATAAAGTTATGCCATTTTATGGCAAATATTGTGCGATAAGAGAAGTTAAACTTGGAACTATTTTCCAACAGGTGCCCGTTAAATTGTCGGAAGTAGTCCCGCGGATGTCAATGACGCAAAGGGGACGTCACTCTGAACGCGAGGTATTATTGTAAGGCTGACAAACAATATGAAACGCGCAAGTCCAGAGAAGTTGCTCCCCTTGTAATCTGAATATGGCCTCAGAGTTTATATCAATGCAATTTTTATGGGAAACGGTGGAGTTTTCCAGCCATATTGTTGTTGTTGTTGTTGTCTCATAAATTCTCCCAGGATTGGAACACCTCAAATTGAGTAGAACGTAAAAGAAAATTCCCAGGTTAAAATGAAGCACAATCCATCAGCCTATCTACAGTTTAAACTTTATATACACGTTTACTTAAGAAAAGTTCAGTCTTTTTTAGAATAAAAGTGCTTTTTAAAATTTCTCCAGCTGACTTTACACTATAAGATCTTTGTGCTTGATAAAAACCTGATAACTTAAGTAAGAATTTTTGTAACCCTGCTGGGATATGCCACGGATCGACTTCTTTGGCTTGAGAGCTTTGTTATGACGCGGGATTAATGACGGTCTCTTATATCTCTCGCAGTCCAGGGCAAAGCACAACCATCTGGCTTGAAACTCAATATTCGACAGCTCGTGACAATGGGTGTTAATGTCTATTAATCGTTGTCATAAGCAGGGTTACACAAGCCACTACAAGCTTCTACTAAAGAGTCTATGATAGGATTTCTGATTGCAGCAAGCACAGGACAGTCTAGCAGAAAGTGTTGCAGTGTTTCCTCGGCACTGCTACACAGCAGGCAAGCTGGGTCCACCACGTTCTGGTGGAACACTGTGCAGCGCAGTGGTTAGTGCACTAGCCTCTGGGCTCGATCGCCATTCGGCGTGGGAAAAAAATGAATCCTCAGCCGGGATTATGTTAATTTAAAGGCACCGTGACTGTCTCTTGGATCGAGACGTTAAGTGGAGGGTCCCCGTGCAGGGAGAGACCCCCCTCCCCGTATCAATTTTCCAGGGAATTCCCTCAAAATCTAATCAGGTATTCTACAAATCACCCCCAGTCAGCAAATACAATTTTAAGACCCTAGCTCAAACATTTTTTTTTAGATATCTTGCGGACAAGGTCAAAATGCCCGGAACAGCAAAGGGCCATAACTATATCATTTTTTTACAGAATTCAGTAGAAAAAAAAATCTTATCAAGTGATCTACACATCATTTCCAATCACTTTATTGAATTTCAAGACCCTAGCTAAAATACTTCTTGAGATATCTTGCCGACAAGATTAAATTCTGATTTTTTCAAAGGGGCATAGCCCTGAAAATACAAATATGCCGGACAAGAAAAAATACGGTTCAGCTATTTTATTCATGGCGAATCCATATATAATATTTGAAAACTCTAGCATGCAGGGTTCTTAAGATACGGCATTATGGCATGCTAAAAAAAAAGCGTTACGAACGGACGGACGAACGAAAGCAAAGCAATATGCATCATCAATTTCATTCGAAATTGGGGACATAAAAACATACTAAAACAGCGTTTGGTTGTCGGTGGTTTAGTCTTCTGACTGCAGTTCTGTAGAAATTAAGATCATCATCAGGCAGCAAGACAATATCTGCTCGAAGTTCGAAGTTTGTTCAAAGCTCACAGAGGAGAGTTATATGCAGCGGTAATGTGTATATTGGTTTTTAAACTATTTTGTCTATAAGAACATTACTGGTGTGCTTGCGCAAAAATAGGCTCCACCCCTTTTCAGTGGTCTTAGATGGCCAAGCATCAGGCCCCTTCCCTGTTGTCGGGAATCCCTCAAGGATCGGTTCCTAAGTCGGTTCTTTTTCTTATATTTATCAGTTATCTCCCAGATGACTTGAGGTCTTCAGTACGTCTGTTCGCAGACGACTGTGTCCTTTATAGGAACAATACTTTTGAACAGGACGGCAGGATATGACAACATGAGCTGGATAATTTTTATCAGTAGAAAGCCAATTAGCAAATGAAATTCAATGAAGCCAAATGTCATTCCATGAGGGCGACACGACACTCTCTCCCCAAACAAATTAAACATGAGTATATATTTCGATCACAATCAAACATTGGAACAGGTAAAGTCCGCCCAATACTTTGATATAACTATTATTGGGATCAGTGAGTGTCAGATATTTCTTCTATGTAGATATACAAAGATCCTTGGATTTATCCACCGGAACTTTTCGCTGCAATCTAGAGAAACCAAGGAAGTTGCATACAAAACGCTTGTGTGCTGGAATACGCAGCCCAGTTTAAAATCAATATACTCAGGTCAAACTGAGAAGGTACAAAAGATTGCTGCCCGCTGGACTTGCAGACGTTGGCAAAACATGTCATACTGGCGAGATACTGGATGGATTGCAGTGGCCAGTACTGGAAGCCCTGCGCGAGCATGCTTCTCTTGCATTCTTCCACAAAAATCCGTACAGATGCTAGATACATTAAAATACTTGACCTCTGCACCTGGACTGAGACAAATCAGGGCATCACATGATTCACAACACCCATCATACACCAATGCCCTGAAATATTTTTTTTTTTTCATTCCCTTAAGGAATACTTTGCCTCCTAATGTAGTTGCTGTTGATTCGTTTAACTTCCCATTGGAGATGTGCAGTTTCAGCATACTTCTGTTGTTTGTAAATAGTTTAATGGTACATCCTTTTTTTCTTCGTTTGCTTAAATCTCAATCTAGCCGCTCACCCAAATGATTTAATGAACAAACATGACCAAGTCGTTTAAAGACAGATCAATGGATGATTTAATAAGCAAAACGTTTGTTTAATTATTACTGGGATTTTAAATACAAACCTAAAATTAGTCCGAACTGAGATAAAAATTCCCCAGTTCACCACATTGCAATAATATGATCCGAGGCACAGCATTTTTCAAGATTGAATGTGCGCCTAGTGAAGATTCAGACCACTATGTGCACCCGCATAGGCTGATCAGAATCTTCTCTGTCCACCTGAAGACGTTTTGGGTCCCTGACTACCCACAGAGTTCCGTTTGAAGACTCTGATGCTGCACAGGCTGATCCGAGTCTTCACTGGGCGCACATGCAATCTTGTAGGAAACATTGTGTTCCGGTCCTTTTAGTAAAACATTGGAATTTAGGGATTCAGAAATTATGAGGAAATTCACGTGATGACACACTTTCTCAAGGCTGCTATATACATTACTTTGATCAGACTCCAACTGGAGTACACTCCATCGGTTTTCATTTGCTTGTGATGGAACAGTGTGAATCATCACGAAAACATGCCTATATAATGTTGACCCCCTTAAACCCCATCTTTATATAGTAAAACTGGGGTTTACAGGGGTAAACATTATTTTTCTTGTTTCTGCTCAAAATCATAGATTGTTGGTACTCGTTGGAACCGCCTCGCAGAGGAGGTTCTAACGAGCACCCACAATCTATGTTTTGAGCAGAAATCTGAAAAAAATATCTGAATTTTTATCTGAAAATTTTCATTTTTTGGTGGTAAAATTTTCAGTATATTTGAATAGGCGTGTTTTCGTAATGCTCAGGAAATGTCACAATCAGGAAGCATAGCCCTCCAAAGGCATATTATGAATAAACAATTACAAGACATACAGGGTTTACTCACGTTGCCTTATTATTTTATATAAGACTTTTCTATGTTTGTATGTGTCTGAAAATAATGTGTAAAAACATGGTAATGTATAAACTGTTTATATAAAATGGCATTCCATGTCCGAAGTTCATGTTCTACAAGATTGCCTTATCAAACTTGAAAAGAGGGACGCATCCTGGGATATTGATTTTAATCCCACAAAAAAAAAAAAAAAAAAAAAAACAGAACCTGGATATAAAAAGATCCAAGAAACCCATTTCATCTCAGTATATACTCCACAGCACTTGGAAGTGTTTCTGCAACAAAATCCCGAGAGCAAAAGACCTTGGGGTCACTAGCTCCGATGGCCCCAGTTGGGGTACACACATAAACAGCATAAAATAAAATAAGCAAATCATCAAACACTAGATTTTCTGAAAAGAAACATCAAGGATCATAATAAGGACCTCAACTCTACTACATACACAATATTTGTCCGACCGCGTTTGAAGTATGCTTATAAATCCTGGTATCCGTTTTATCTTTTAACCATATTCGTTCTTTCCCATGACTGTTGTTTTATGGAATAGGCTCCCTGTAGATATTGTATTTTTAAGCGATCTCGACTCCATCAAGAGAGAAGTGAGAAAGATCAATCACTTAAGACCATAGAAAGTAATATTGTTTTTAATCTGCTTTTAAATCTCATTCATACTAAGACTCAAACACTATCATCTTTTTTCATTCTTCACTATCGCTCTTTTAGCCCTCACTACATTTTTTTTTTTTTTTTTTTTACCTTTTATTCTCACGCACGCATCCCTGCGCATAATACTCAGTAATGAGGGTGGCGCAGTATCGATAGATAGATAGATAGCCCCGTTTTTCGCACTGTATAAATTCATTTCAGCAACTTTGCACATCTGTTATTCCACTAACCGCCTCCAACTCGTGGTATACAGGAACCCTATTTGAAGTCCTTATGAGGTTAAACTGTGTAGGAAGATAGATAGCTGGTGCGCCGAAAAGACAGCGGACGAACTTTAAGAACAGAACAGGTTGTGGCGGGTTAACTTTTAGATGGTTTACTACCACTACAACAGTTTTCAAATTCAGTATTGTTTACGTATACAATAAATTGGATTAACGTATACAATAAATGGCTTATATTTTATTATTCTATAATCACATATAATAAAAACAAAATTAATTATGTTTTTTAGAAACTAATTGTTTTTTAAACTTTCATTTTCCGCCCAAGTGAATTCGAAACTAAAGCTTTTTAACTCTGCGCATGAAAATGAAAGTAAACAAACTGTTATTCTTGACTGATCATGTTTTTGTTAGAAAACAATGGAAAAAATCAATGGAGTTATGCGGTTAAGTAAACTGGGTAAATGGACCTAGGTAAATATCAGGATAAAACTTGTTGGTCGAAACTAATATTTTTGCTTTTTGTTACGTCTCACTTTTTTTTTCACGCCTGAATCTTCTCACTTGCACACTATTAGATAATAGTAAATAATAGCTCTAGATTTCTAAATAAAGATAAAGAAGTCACATTTTAGAAACAGTCAACATAAGCTCTGTAGACCATTTATTGCAATGAACATCCATTAACAAACACCTTCCTGCCTTTTTTTATCTTCCTAGAGCTTCCTTGGACTGAGCTCGAAAACGGAATAAAACTCATGCAAAGGCAAAAAAGACTGGCAGTAGTATACTCAGATCTAAGTTTCAGGAACTGAGACAGCAAATCTAAGCTGATCTCAAGAAACAGCATGATTTGTATGTTAACAAGTTGGTTGGTGACACTAATGTTCACCCCAAAGACTTCTGTCGGTATACCAAAAGTCAGAGGAAAGCAATCAGGGTATCCCTCCTCTCAAAAGGAGAAATGATAGTGGTTTGGCTGGGTCTGAAACTGAGCAGGCTGAGGAGTTCAATGGTCAGTTTACAGATATATTCTCCAAAACTTCAGAAAATGAGGTCCCTCTACTTGAGAAGTCAGGTCCGCCTATGAGCGACATTTACGTTTCAAATGAAGGTGTTATAAAAATGATGAAAGGTTTAAATCCCTCAAAAGCTTTGGGACTTGATGAACCATCCTAGAGTCCTTAAAGAACTTGCGGTATAACTTGGTCCTGTATTTGCTCATTTGTTCTAGCAATCTCTTGATAAGGGTGAAATTCCCAAGGAATAGTCTTTGGCTAACATAAGTTCTGTCCACTTTATAAGAAGGGCAACAGAGCTTTACCAAGTAACTATCGTCCAGTATCCTTGACATGTGTTCTTTGCAAGATGCTTGAACACATAGTATGTACAAATATTATGGCTCTTCTTGATGAACACAAGCTTCTATCAGACAGGCAGCATGCTTTCAGGAAAAACTGTAGCTGTGAAACTCAGTTGATCACAATAAATGATTGGGCTAAAATTTTGTATGCAGGAGGTCAAGTAGATACATTCATATTGGACTTTGAGAAGGCCTTTGACACTCTTCCCCATGAACTTCTGAAATGCAAACTCCCATGGATTTTGACACTTCTCCTCATGAACTTCCGAAATGCAAACTCCATGGATATGGTGTAAGTGGAAAAACTTTAGTATGGATTGATTTATTTCTGTGCAATAGGCAACAAAGGGTTGTAACATAGTCAATGGAGCAAGATCTCAATGGGCACCTGTTTTTTCTGGTGTGCCACAGGACACTGTTCTCGGTCCACTGTTGTTTTCCTTGTATATAAATGACATCATGGTTAGAATAGAATCTGAGATTCATTTGTTCGCTGATGACTGTGTCTGCTATCGTCAGATTGATAGTATTGAAGTCACATAGAAACTCCAAACAGATATTGATCAACTGGGCAAATGGGCCAGGAAATGGGGTATGAAATTTCAGCCTGCGAAATGTAATATTATGCAGCCAACTAGGAAGCGGATCATAAAGATCAGTGCAGTTTACTCCTTAGAAGGAACAGTTCTCGAAAATGTGGATAATATTAAATACCTTGGCGTGACAATTTCTCAGGATTTGAAATGGAATACTCATATATTAAAGCAATATTTGCCACTAGATTCACATCACTTGTGAGATCTAGAGATAAGTCTTTGCAATCGTTGGCCCTGGTGAATGAATGCCTATTGATGTGTCACCAGTAAAATATTCTGATTCTGAGCTAGGGCTACCCTTGATAATGTGAGCATCAGCGAAGGAAGTATATGATTTTTTTATGCCTTTGGTATGGCACGGCCTTGATTTGAACTCATGACCTCCTGTTCCAAAAGCAGATGCTCTACCAGTAAGCTATCGGGCCATTCATAAGAACTTCCTTCCACATATATTTGCATACAGATATACAGTAATAAAGGCTCCCACTAAATAGGGATACAGCTGTTTTTGTGTATGTTAACCTATAAACCACAGTCTTTCTATCATATATCATAATCGGATTTTTGATTAACGTACAGGTACAGGGGCAACATCCACATCAGTGGGCCCCCTTCCAGATAGCTGGCTTGCTGCACGCATGGCAGATCTCACACCAGATCTCCAGGTAGTCTATCATGAGGATTGATAGCCGAGAGCTTCCACTCTCTGCAATCCCTCTCTGTCAGCTGCTTCCATGTCATTTTGGGCCTCCCAGGCCCACGGTTTCCATCAACCTGTATGTCAAAGGCTGTCTTGATTGCACCACTGGAGCGTTCCACATGTCCATACCATCGAAGTCTTCTCTCCTTCAGAATGAGGTCCAGATCCTCAATGCCAAGCCGAACAAGTAGCTCATTGGACCTGGTGGTGACAATGTCTTGCAGCCTGACATTGCAGATCTGTCTGATCATTGCCTTGTCATTTCACTGCAGACGCTGGAGGTTTGGCTTTGTCAATGGCCAAGTCTCGCTGGCATGGAGCATTGCGCTCCGCACACAAGAGCTATACACATGGCCACATGTTTTGAAAGAGAGGTGGCATGAAGAGAGGACTGGGAGCAGATCCTTGAACTTCTTCCAGGCGGTTTTCACAGGTGTTGTGGTTGAAAGTTCACAGCCACCTGCTGCTGAGAGCATGTCTCCTAGGTAGCAAAAGGAAGCTACCACCTCAAGCTTGTCAGGTCCGACCTGGACTTCCTTCTGTGGTCTGCCATCCAAGGGGCGTGCAGTTCCCTGGCACCGTGTACATCTATAGTCAGGGTCCTTTTTCAAGCGCTTGAGCCCACTGCATTTCTTGTGCACCCAGTGCTTGCAGCCATTGCAGAAGATGCTGTTGCTGCCCATTCCAGTGCAACAGACAGCGCATGGAAACTCGCCTGATCTCTGCAGGAGGTCCAGTCCCGTACCGCAGAATATGATATTTGTCTTTACTGCATTTACTCTCAGTCCTTTCTTCTCCATTGCTTCTTTTCAAGTCAAGAGCCTCCTGACACATTCCTCAAGCGATTCAGCGATGATAACAAGGTCATCGGCATAGAGGTCCTCCCAGGGGACCCCAGAGCGGAACTCTCGTGATAAGGCTTCAAGCACAATGATGAAGAGCAGTGGGCTGAGTACTGATCCTTGGTGAACACTAACCTTCACTTCAAACTCTTCACTGCACCCCTCACCAACACGGACACGGCTCCGTGCATTTGCATATATCCCCTGCACCAGTCGCACAATCCACTCCTCAACACCAAGTTTTCTCAGCACCCACCAAATGACCTTCCGAGGTACTTGATCAAACACCTTCTCCAGGTCTACGAAAGCCATGTAGAGTCTCTTATTGGCAGCTAGATACTTCTCTTGCAGCTGCCTGACAACAAAGATTGCGTCTGTAGTGCCTCTGCCTGGGACGAAGCCAAACTGGGAATCGTCGATTGACACCAACTGTCTGATGAGGCCGTCCACAATCCTCTCCAGGATTTTCATAACCTGCCCTGTCAGCTTGAGACCGCGGTAGTTGCCCCTTTCCAGTGCGTCCCCTTTTCCCTTGTAGAGGCAGACAATGAAACTCTGCTCCCAGTCAGAGGGTACCTTGCCATCACGAATGATTGCAACTGCGAGGTCATGGATCATGGAGGCGCCCATGTCACCGGCCGATCTTATCATCTCCACCACTATGCCTGATGGGCCCGGTGCTTTGCCTGCCTTCATCTGCGAGATAGCCTTCTTAACCATATCAATGGTGATTGGGATGGGCAGGCCTTCCACTGGTGATTGATATGACTGGTGGTCTGGGTCCCAGTCAAATTCAACATTGAGAAGCCTTTGGTAGTGCTCCAGCCAGGCCTTCTGCTTTGAGTCTTTGCTCATTGACATCTCTCCTGCATCATTCTTCACAGGTTTGTCACCAACAACATCAGTGTCCTCTCTTCTAAACTGGTTAGCAAGGCGGTAGACTTCTGAAGACTTGGGGTCAATATTCTCGTAGACCTTCTTGTCGGTTTCTTGACGAGCATGGTGCACTGCATGTCTGGCATTTCGTTTGGCTGCATCGTATGATGCCCTAGTGCCTTTACCAGCCTTCCAGGCCTTGAAAGCTTTCCGCTTGGCAGCAATGGCCTTTTCCACGTGTTCGTTCCACCACCAGGTTTCATGATGCCAACGGTGTGGCCGAGTTGTGCCACATACCTCCTCAGTTGCCTTGAGCAGTCCAGTCTTGATGTTGTTCCAGATATCCTCAGTGGCCCCATCAGCTACACCTGCAGATGTGCTCACATGCAAGTTGAAGACCTCCTGGAAATGATTGCTTGTCTGAGGGTCTTTAAACCTCCAAACTTTGAGGGGAGGGGTGAACTTGCGCTTGGATTTTGGAGGCACATCAATCCTCATGTCACATACAAGAAGCTGATGTTGCAGAGCTACTTCCTCACCAGGGATCACTTTTACATCTATGACAAGTTTGCGCATAGTCCTACGGAAAAGGATGAAGTCTATCTGTGTGGCTATGTTTCCCGACTTGTATGTGATGAGATGGCTGTCACATTTCTTGAAACATGTGTTCCCCAGAAGCAGGTCAAATGCTAGGGCGTACTCTAGGATTCTCTCACCTCAACATCTGGTTCCGGCCTGCCATACCCCATCCCACCATGCACTTCCCTGTATCCAGTGCCTGCACGGCCAACATGGCCGTTCCAATCTCCACATGGGATCAGAAATTCTGATGCTTGGATCCTGGCAGTCACAGCACCCAGCTGATCAAAGAACAGGTCCTTAACCTCATCACTAAGACCACTCTGTGGGGCATACACAGACAGAAAGGTAACCACACGCTGGCCGACTATGAGTTTCACTAAAATAATTCTGTAGGAGACTCTCTGAACCTCAAAAACTTTCTCTATCCACTCTTCTGCCAGAAACACTCCTACACCAGCAGTGCCTTTGTCATTTCCTGACCAGTAGAGCTTGTACCTGGTGCCCTTGATTGTGCGGCAGCTCTCCACGGTATCTGGTCTCCTGAATGCAGCAGATATCCACTTTCCTGCGGGATAGTGTTTCCACTACCTCGCAAACTCTTCCTCTCAGTCTTTCTAGAGTTGCATATTGTTAGTCATGACATACACACTCTCATAATAGATTCATACAGGCAGAGTCACAATGCTGCAAGTTATTAGCGGTTTTCATTCTTCCCTGCCAGGTTAAGTCTTTATGTGGAGTAAATCACCACGTTAAGTTGTCCATTTCTGTAGTCTTGACAACTTTAAACAACAGAGATTGCATAATCAGTCCAATAAATTCAAATACACTGTTTTAATACTGTTTTTTCAACTGCACTCTGACTAAAACTATTGTACTATTGTCTTCTGTACATACAGGGTGGAGATGAAAGATGTGTCTTGGGCCTGTTGTATGTTGATTGTCCCCAGTGTGTCACCATGCCAGGTCTGGGTGCGAGGGGCATGTTGTTTGGACATTGGTTTCCACGGCATGTTCTTTCGTCCAACCGGGTCTGGTATGGTGCCTTTGTAAGTGGTACAGCCAATGCAGAGCAGGTTCATAACTTTCATAAGCGTTATATATATGTATGTAATTGAGGTACATGTACATTTGTAGAGTACACCACAACCTCTTTATAACACTATTTTTTGGGGTACATAGCAGAAACCGTGTTAGTTAAACAGCCTTGTTATATCCAAACAAAAATGTATAGATTATATTGAAAAATGACCATTTATGGTCATTTTTCAATATAATCTATACATTTTTGGGATCCATCTTTGAACCGTGTTATATCCAAAACTGTGTTTGAACCGTGTTACATGTATATCCAAAACCGTGTTATAATGAACCGTGTTATAAAGAGGTTGTAGTGTATTTAACTTATGCTTTAATTACTTCTCATAATTCATATCCATATCTCTATTATAACTGATAGATTTAAGGCATACTCAGTGTCGACTATGGCGTGTTTTGCCGTGTCAGAACAGGCTGGGAAGGGCTTACTGTTTGGACACAGGTTTCTGCCACATGTTCCTTCATCCACACGGTTTTGATATGGCACCGCTGAAAATGTCTCTGCTGGCACTGAGTGATTTTTATGTTTATTTTTAAGGCAATTCATTGTCTCTCATAGTTCAAACATGAACGACAGTTTTACTTTCATATTATGGGATATGTGAAATGTTTATATATGTGTAAAATTGGTGAGACGTTAATAAATATATCTTATTTTATCACAAAACACACACACACACACACACACACACACACACACACACACACACACACACACACAAAGAAAATGAACAAATTCAAACCATCTTAGCCAAAAATGTAGACACAAAAATGTCATATATTTGTCAGGATATACTGCTCAAAGATGGTGAAGCCATTAGGATGCATGAAATATCAAACCTTTTTATCTTGGGAAAGAGAAAAAAAAATCTAAATGTTTTATGCTGAAATTTTTACTATTTTTTTATTTATATAGGCTCAAATGTTTTAGTGCTGTGAATAATGGCATCAAAGAAGACAGGAGGAGGAGATGTAAAGGAGGAGAAGATTCCAGACAAGCCCCCTCGCTCAAAGAAAGCCAAATGTTGCAGGTGTCTATTCTGGACAGGCTCAGTATTGGTGGCGGCAGTTGCTATCTTCCTTGGGCTGTTCTGGCGGGTGATATTTAATGCTGTTGACATACCGGTCGAAGTCATTGAAAGTATAGGGGATAATGGGATACAGATGTTTTTTGCACATGATCGAGATGGTGATGGATATCTGTCACTTAAAGAATATGAAAGTCTCTATCTTATGCTGAAGGGACAGGATAACAATGTAAGAAACAAGTTTTATCTTTTCAAAAAAGCTTGCCATCTTTTCAGCCTTTTTATTTATCATTGTTGTGAATTATTGGGCTTGGAACATTTTGAGGTGTCAAGTCCAGCCCAGCCCAGCTCCACCCATCAAATTTAGTAAAATGGCATCTGATTTTCAGTCCTGTCTCTATGAGAGTGATTTGAGGCTCAACACTGCCATTCAAGGGTTTTAGACAGCCTAAGTCCATATTGTCTAACCACAGATCATTCTTTCCATGGCAACTTGTGCTAAAATGGAAATAAATAGAAAATAAATAACATGTAAAAGAACATTTTTATTGATAAACTATCAAACAAACAAACAAACAAACAAAAATAAATAAATAAATAAATAAATACATAAAATACCAAACTAAACAGGGTTCGCACTTGGATTTGTTTCTTTTGCCACTATATTCGCCAATTTGATGTTTGCTGGTTCAGTAATTAGACAGCAAAGAGGAGTGGTCTAGTCAAGTCAATACTAAGACACAGATACTGGTTGACAAAAAAGGTCCAAATTAACAGTATTTAAATATAGGCAAAAATAGGTAGCTTGTGTCGGTTCTTAATTGTGATTTTTTTCCCACTTGTTTTCACCAAATTCAAGTATTTTGCACCAAAATTTATTTATTTTTGCAATGATGATAATGGCATCCACTAGCGCAATCCTTAACTAAAAAACTTGCAAAAAAAATAAATCTGGATCTTGTTTGCTTGTGAAAGTTTAAATCTTCTGCTTAAACCAAATATGCAGCAGTGCATGGCCTAATATCACATGAGCATGTGGATGTGCATGCCAGTGCGGGATGCACATAAATGGTATCATAAAATAGGTGTACTGCGATGTCCTCTGGTGTCCTGTGGTCATCAGACTGACTGACTGGTCACATGATATTGCTAACCAATAAAGAATTGAAAAGTTTTTCATAAAGTTGACTCAAAAAAATGTTGGCATAAAACCTGGTTTAGATATAAAGCGCTCACCTGAGTGCAACTTACCAAAACAACAATGGAGTAATTTGGTTCTTTTTTTAATACGTGCCTGTTTCAAATGCATTTTTGAAAAGAGAAGGTGCTGCAGTTTAACCTGGTAACGAATTCTTTTTTCCCCACAACATGGTTTTCACCACGAGTTCACATGAGGTCACCATACAAGCATGCGGGAGTGAGCGAAAAAGTAACTTTTTAACTTATACTGGAAAGTGCATCTCAGCATTGTGTACCATCACTCGTGGTGCATCTGAGCAGTTCCAAGAGAATCTACACAATGTTTACTGGGCAGATTTTGCAGGCTTACGAGGGTCGTGCAAAAAGTTCTGTCACTAATAGGCTTCCTTAGTTTTATCCCAGGTATATTTTAAAATGCTTCACTGCACTTGAATGGTGTGTTGAATAGCTAATGATACCTATTTATTTCGTGCAAATTGCTTTCGGACTGACCAGGTTATTTCAAATTGAAATAGATGCAGTCATATACACTGACCAATTTACTTGTTACATTGGAACATGGACCAGAAGACTGAAATTCGTAGCTATATTAAATGCCGCATTAGGCTTAATATAGATTCAAAGCAGATATTTAATGGGTGTATATGGACCTCAGAGCATTTCAATGTGCTCAGTTTTTAGGTGGGTTAAAGCTTTTAAAGCTGGGAAATTTTCTGTTGAAGATGATACCCATCCTGGAAGGCCTAAAACCTTTGTTACCAAGGCTAATATCGCTGCTGTAAAGATTGTGGTCGAACAGGATGCGCGATTATCTGTCAAAGATATAGCTAGTTGTACTGGCATATCAGAAGGCAGTGTGCAAACAATTCTGAAAAAGCGTTTGGACCTGAGAAAGGTTTGATCTAGGTGGGTACCTCATTTGCTCACTGAGGAGCAAAAGACAGAACGCCTTAAATGTGCCCGAGAACTTTTGAAAACATACAAAGGCTGTAATAGTCAGGTTATTTCCAACTTGCTAACAGGTGATGAAACCTGGGTGCACATGTTTGAGCCACAAAGAAGGGAAGCGAAAAGATAAAAAATGCCCATGTATTGCCAAGAGAACCATAAGTTTGAAAAAGATATTGTACACAATTTTCTTTAATTCAAGTGGGCCAGTCATTCAAGTGCCTTGTCCATCTGGTCATACAGTCACTGGCTGATTCTACAAGAATTCTGTACTGAAGAAAGTGAAAGAGTTTTACAATAAGAAACGACCAAGCAAAGGATGGTCAGGAGTCCACCTTTTACATAAGCCTCCTCTCATAAGTATGTGGTTGTTAAGTCTTTTTTGGTTTCTGAAAAGGTGAAAGTTTTAAACCATCCTGACCTGAGTCCCTGTGACTTCCTTTTATTTCCAAGGCTTAAGAAAATGCTTTCTGGAAATAAGTATACGTCTAGAAGTTCTCTTGACAGTGCTATTTATCAGTGTTTCCAACAGATACCAAAAGAAGACTATTTATCTGCTTTTCGCGACTGGATAAAAAGATTACAAAAATGTGTTCCAGTAAAAGTGGAATACTTTGAAGGTTTGTAATTAAAATATGTTTGATAAAACGTAGCACTGAAGTAATCCGAACCCAGTGACAAAACCTTTTGCAGCACCCTCGTAGAATTTGTTTTTGACCAACAGTAATGCATGTGACTGTAAATGCGTAGACAGGTCTCACATAAACGATAAGGTACTATTCTGCATGTCACTGTCCATCTTTTAAAAGAAAAGGTAAACAGTAATGCTTAGCACTGGGTAAAATTTTCAGCAGACAACATTTTGATTTTTTCTTGTTTTTTTTTGTTTTTTTTTTCCAGAAAACAGGATTTGTCATTTGAATGCCAGATTAGAGACAACCTGCTTGAAATGTTGCATCCTATTTTCTGGGAAAAATAAGAATTATAGCATCTATTTGTCATCTGCTGAATTAGCCAAGAGAGTGGTAAAAGTTTTTAACCCTTGTCCTGCTGAACCTGGATATGCCCTGCCTTTTCAAATAGTGTAGATCCAGATCAGTTTACAACTGAGAAGCTGACTGATCTGGATCTGCATTGTTTGTCATTACGTACGTGAATTTGTATCAACAACTTGGATCAAGTAATCTGACTGGCTGAAAATTAGAAGTGGGGTTGCATCTTAATATATTCAGCATGACAAGGGTTAACACTTGCATGCATATTTTTGGAAATAACTTGCGACCGGCTTTCTTTTGTGTTCAGCATTAGTCAAATACCGTAGCGAGTACCAGTAGAAAACGGTGCTGGCAGTGCTTAGGTACATGTCTCGAACCTGATCAACTAAATAATGCCATCTTTCATGAAAGATGGCAACAATATTCTTTTCTGGCTGTTAGTTTGAAAAGTGTCATCTGACAGGACTTCATGAGGAGGAATATTTGGTGGTAATTCTGGGATAATTTTTCTTATTTCTCTATTAAAACATAGGGTGCGGGTACTTATTAGAAGCACCTCAAAAAGACACTTCTAATGAGTTGCCTACTGCATATGTTTTTATTGAGAACTGGAGGAAATTATCCAAGAATAACCACATTTACTCCTCCTTAATTAATCCTTGTGATGCTTAATAAATTAAGATATCACACCCACTTCTAATTTTCAGCCAATCAGATTACTTGATCTGGATTGTTGTTAGAAGTTCAAATACTTAATGGCAAACAGTGCAGATCCAGATAAGGAATACCCACAACATATGTCATTTTGGAGAACTGGAGAAAATTATCCCAGAATTATCATCAAATACTCCTCCTTATATAACAAGTGATCTATGCGTATCGACCATTGGTCTATTGTTTGGTTAAACATATCTCTAGATAAATCATGAGTACCCAGATAAATATTTACTTATTTCTCCTTGAAAATGTATGCTGTGGTTACTCATTATAAGCGCCTTGCCAAGACCTCAACATAAGTTTTCATGAAGAAATTAAAAAAAGCACCTCAACTGGACTTATTATCAACACCTTTATATTTTTTATTTATTTATTTTTTTTTTTTTGTTTGGTAAGGGTACTGGGGACATATATCATCATAATCGGATTTTTGATTAACGTGCAGGTACAGGGGCAACATCCACATCAGTTGGCCCCTTCCAGATAGCTGGCTTGCTGCACGCATGGCAGATCTCACACCAGATCTCCAGGTATGTCTATCATGAGGGTTGATGGCCGAGAGCTTCCACTCTCTGCAATCCCTCTCTGTCAGCTGCTTCCATGTCATCTTGGGCCTCCCAGGCCCATGCTTTCCATCAACCTGTATGTCAAAGGCTGTCTTGACTGCACCATTGGAGCTTTCCACATGTCTATACCATCGGTCTTCTCTCCTTCAGAATGAGGTCCAGATCCTCAATGCCAAGCCGCTCAAGTAGCTCATTGGACCTGGTGGTGACAATGTCTTGCAGCCTGACATTGCAGATCTGTCTGATCATTGCCCTGTCATTTCGCTGCAGACGCTGGAGGTTTGGCTTTGTCAATGGCCAAATCTCGCTGGCATGGAGCATTGTGCTCTGCACACAAGAGCTGTACACATGGCCACATGTTTTGAAAGAGAGGTGGCATGAAGAGAGAACTGGTAGCAGATCCTTGAACTTCTTCCAGGTGGTTTTCACACGTGTTGTGGTTGAAAGTTCACAGCCACCTGCTGCTGAGAACATGTCTCCTAGGTAGCAAAAGGAAGCTACCATCTCGAGCTTGTCAGATCCGACCTGGACTTCCTTCAGTGGTCTGCCATCCAAGGGGCGTGCAGTTCCCCGGCACCTTGTACATCTGTAGTCAGGGTCTTTTGTCAAGCGCTTGAGCCCACTGCATTTCTTGTGCACCCAGTGCTTGCAGCCATTGCAGAAGATGCTGTTGCTGCCCACTTCAGTGCGACAGACGGTGCATGGAAACTCACCTGAACTCTGCAGGAGGTCAAGTCCTGTACTGCAGAATATGATATTTGTCTTTACTGCATTTACACTCAGTCCTTTCTTCTCCATAAAATCTTTATTTTAACCCTTGTCCTGCTCAAACTTTATTTTAGCCCTTGTCCTGCTGAGCCCGGATATACCCTCCCTTTGCAAAGAACAGTGTAGATCCAGATCAGTTGTCTTCTGAAGAAGCCAACTGATCTGGATCTGCACTGTTTGTCATTCAGTATGTGAGTTTATATCAACAACCTGGATCAAGTATCTGATTGGCTGAAAATTGGAAGTGGGCATGGCATCATAATTCATTCAGCATGACAAGGGTTAGGAGTAGTCCCCATTTGTTTCAAATATTAGGGAGGCAAATTTCTGTCTGCAAGTTTTGCCTCCCTTGCAAAATGGCAGCAGAATCTATCCAATCACCTTAAAAAAAAAGAGTATGCTTTCTCTATCTCTGGTAATAACCAGAGAAAAAGGAAAAAATTCACAGGGCCAATTCACATGAGAAGTAACGCCTGATTTTTTTTGGCCTTTTAACATAGCTCCAGATAAGAAAAGGTAACCATATACATGTACATGTAGTAATTTCTTTCTCCATGAAAACATATGTTGTGCGTACTCATTAAAGTGCTGCTAATGAGTAGTATAGCACATGTTTTCGTGGAGATATAAGTAAAATATTGTTACTTTCAAGTGAAAAAAGTGCCTTATTTGGAGCCTTTTCACTCTGCTCACAGAATTATTAGATAGTGTAGGATATCCAGACAAACTGCAAAGGTCTCATCATAGCACTATATAAGGTGCTTTTTTCAATCCAAAAGTATTGATATTTTACCAGATACCCTCCATTATCTAGACCTATGTCTCATTCAGACTTAGTACATGCACAGGCTGATCAGGATATTTGCTGGTTGCATTTTGTCCTATGGAATGCTGCTCATTTCCTGATGTATTTGTAGGTCACCCAGAATATAATTTATGATGAACCGTTTGAAGTTGGAGATGAAGTAGTCACTGTTGAAGCAAACTTTAAACCTCTTCTGCTGGAAACAATGACACGAGAACCGTTAACACTCTCTTGGGTAAGTCATAGCTCTTGATAAGAGAGAGGTATTTGTAGTGTTGGGATCAGCCAGAAATTCATAGTCAATCATTGGTTTTGCTACAGCGACTAGACAGCTTATAGATTTTATATTCAGTCTTATTTTAGCCCTCTTCAAGGTACTTATTCATAGCTCCAGATAAGATGGGGTATTCACATAATATATTATGTCAAAGAAGTTCCTATACCAATACTTCAGATATATATTTATTCCTTTACCGGGAAAAGACACAAGATAATTCTTGCACAGAATTAATTTTTGGCTTCATATTGAACATTTTATGGCAGAAATTAAAGTTTATCTCAAAATTTATGACGTCAGTGAAATCTTTCATCACTATGGGGCGTGTTCACGAAATCACAAGCTGTCAATATCTTGTATGACCTCCATTAGCGTTTCTTACGGCCATTCATTCTCACATTGAGTTTATAAATGTTCTGATTTCTTGTTGAGGGATGAGATTCCATTCCTACACCAGAATATTACTCAGCTGCCTGAGTGTCTGCTGCTTTTGGCACACACGTCGGTCTAAAGCGTCCCACAAATGCTCTGTTGGGGAGAGGTCAGGTGAACATGCAGGCCGTAACAAAATGTCAATGTTCATCTAGTGAAGAAAATTAACAGATACACGTGCTGTGTGACACCTTTCAGTGTCCTGCTGGAAGATTGTGACATTTCTGTTGGCGTTAAAGAACGGAACGACAACTGGTGCCAAAATTTCATTGCAGTAGGGTTGTCCTGACAGGGTACCATTGACTATAATTAGATGTGTGTGTGTGGTTATGGAATAATATCCCACCCCATACCATCACACTACTGTCACCAAAAAAGTCTACCTCTTCAAGACAAGGGGCAGTAAAACATTTCCTGTGATGTTGGTAGATTCTCATATGCCAATCAATACGCTGAAGACAAAAGCAGGATTCATCGGTAAACAAGATCGCAATCCATTGATTTCTGGTCCAATATCCATGATGACACACCCAATTCATACGTTCACGTCAATGACGTTGCATTAAAATTTGACCACAGTAAGGATGCATACATTGGACATCTCTTTCTGCTAATCTATTCCACTCTGTCAGTGCTCTGATTCTGTTGTTCATTCACCGAGGTGTGACGGCAGCAGTATTAACAGCTTTTTGGAACCTGTTACTAAGATGGAAAGTCCTAATACGTCAGTCTTGTCTAGGCATTGTAATATGAGGTCTACCAGACCAAGGAAGCTCATTTACAGTTCCATGCAATCTGTAACGTGGTCTGGTAATAGTTGCTTGAGTTCCACCAAGTACGCAGCGACATCAGCAAAAACCTGCCTGTATCATCCCAACTGCACAAAGTCGCTGACTGTAACAGTCTAACCATTTTACTACACACAAATCAACGATGTTATCCAAAGATTGTATACACACAGTACACAAACCATACATTTTTTATCTGTGAAATTCCTACATGTATCCGTTCACTCTGCCCTTGTGCAGATCATAAAAAAAACGTGTGTGTAGCTTAACTGTTGATTGTAGATATAAAAAATATGTTATTCCTAAGACTGGGTGGTCTGCCACTATATATGTGAGAGTCATAATACATGAATGATAGGTTTTTATGGCTTTTCTGTAAAACTTAAAATTTGGTTTGTTTCTTTTTTGACAGAGTATAGTTTTCGTATTTCTCCTTGAAAACTTATGTTCTTGGTACTCATTAGAAGGTACTCAGTGAGGCACTTCTAATGAGTACTACATGTTTTCATGGAGAAATAAGAAAAATATCAGTACTTTTTGGTTGAAAAAAAGTGCTTAACTGGATATATACTAATTTTTCATGCTTAAATTTCTTCCTTTATTCACAGCAAATCTAAAATAACCAGGGCCCAGTTGTTCAAAACTAACGATGTCGTTAGTTAACGATTCGTTAAAATTTACATCGAGTGATACGCAAATATGCTGAAAATTTTTGCTGAAAAAATGTGAGTAGCTTTTGCAGTGCAAAAGCTACTCACATTTTTTCAGCAAAAAATATCAGAATATTGTGTATTGAATCCACTAAAACAGTTAACGAAATGACCCTTAAGCCTTAACAAGCTCATTAAGCTAACGATGCTTTGAACAACTGGGCCCAGATAGACAGCCTAGTATTTCAGTTTTTACAACTTGCCTATCAAAATAAAAGTGAGAAAAAATATGTTCCTAAAGTAGAATTTTCAGATTAGTCAGCTATGAAAATTCTTCCTGATCACAAGTGACAGGAGGCAAAAGTGTTCAATTACTGGGAAAATGCTAGAAACAGGTAAATATTTTTCTTATTTCTCCATGACCAAACATATGTTTTAGTTACAATTAGAAGTACCTCACTGAAAAATAGGTTGTGGGTACTCATTTGAAGCATCTCACTGTGCCTCAAATGAGTACCTCACAGCATATGTTTTAGTAGAGAAATAAAAATATTACATAGGTCTAGGTGAGAGTGGGTATCAGGTAAATAGTTTTCTTATTTCTGGACGAAAACATTTGTTGTTGGTACTCATTAGAAGTGCCTCGGTGAGACACTTCTAATGGGTACCCACAACATATGTTTTTTTTATCTTGAAATAAGAAAAATACAGATACATTTTGATTGTAAAATCGCCTTATCAAGAGCTATGAATAATGATAGCTTTGGGTTGAAAAAAGAAACACCATATCTGGAGCATTGATTACAAGCATTCCAGGAACATGTATAAAAACTGCACCCCGAGTTTCCACCAAGTAATGCTAAGCACTCTGGATAAAAATTTTAGCAGATGTCATTTTGAATTTTTTTTTTTTTTTTCCCAGAAAACAGGTTTTGACATTTCATGCCAATTGTCTCCAGTGGAGACAATTGGCATGAAATGTCAAAACCTGTTTTCTGGGAAAAATGAGAAAAAGAAAAACATCAGTTTGTCGTCTGCTGGGTTAGCCCAGAGAGTGGTAGAGGTTAAAGAAGAAAACTGAGGATTTCTCAGAATATTAAGAGGAAGTTCTGAAAAGGAGTATCCAGAGTTGCTTCTAATGAGTACCCCATCACGAAAATATGCTTATATAATGTTGACCCTGCTTAAACCCTACTTTTATAAAGTATACATTTCTTTACTTATTTCTGCTCAAAAACATAGATTGTGGGTACTCATTAGAATGGCCTGGCTGAGGTGGTGCTAATGAGTACCCACAGTCTATGTTTTTCAGCAGAAATATGAAAATATCAGGCTTTTTTGTCTGAAAATTTTCAGTTTTTGGAGGTGAAATTTCCTATATATTTGAATAGGCATATTTTCGTAATGGTTGACCCCCTTAAACCCCTTTTGATATAGTATACATTATTTTTCTAATTTTTGCTCAAAAACATAGATTGTGGGTACTCGTAAGAACCACATTTAGTACCCACAATCTATTTTTGAGCAGAAATATGAAAAATATCAGAATTTTTATTGAAAAATTTTCATTTTTTGGTGGTAAAATTTTCAGTATATTTGAATAGGCTTGTTTTTGTAATGACTATGTAACCGAGGGTTGAGCGCAAGACTATGGTAACTCAAACATATTTTTGAAACCCTTGTTTAGGGGCAACTTGGACCCCTTTGTAAACAATGCAAATTTAGATGCCATTGCTCATACGAGCAATGGCACCTAAATTTTCATTGTTTTTAGAAAGAAATGTTGTAATCTTCATAACGCCTTCATGGTGAGGAGATTAGGTTTGGGGAAAAACAACCATCTGACTTACGCCAGTCTTGCGCTCAACCCTCGAACTATGTTTTCATGGACAAAGAAGAAATTTTCAATACATGTAATTTTTGGTTGAAAAAAAAAACAAACAAAAACAACAAGTATCTTATCTAGAGCTGTGATAAGTAGTTTTCCTGTGTAATATTAGACCATTTTTAAGCATAGAAACTTACAAAATAATTACTATAAGGAAGTATTTATATTATACTATTTGAAACAAAAAGGTACAGTTTACTATAGCCACTTTGCTCCAGAAAGTCATTTTATGCAGTGTGCAAACTTTTGTCATGATTCTATGCAAAACCTTTTGTTAATACTACCTATGCACAAAAAGTTTAATTACATGTACATTTATTTGTTTTGAAAATCCAGTATTTTCATTTTTTTTTTTTTTTTTTTTTGCATGGAAAAATTGTCAGCAAATTATGCAAACATTGATAGGGTAGGTACAGAAAACAGGTTTTTAACAAAATTAAACTTGTTCAAAATTTCTGAATTTTCACGGTATTGTTGTGAAACATCATTACGGTAATTGAAATCATTGGAGAAAAGCAAATAATCTTTCTTGTATAAAAATTAAAATAAAAACAAAAAAAAAAGTAATCATTTTTAATTCCATTGAAATTGCAGAAGCAAGATCAATTTTTGTTTGGAAATTTTATTTTAGGATAAATATTTGAGACAAAAATACAGAAACAGAAAAGACAAATGGTTTCAAATGAGATATAGTCAGTCTGAACAAACTGTTTTCATTTTGAATAATGTGCTGCCAAATAAGAAACATCTTTCCAAGTGATGTCAAAAGCACAGTTGTGTACTTTTAACCCTTGCCATGCTGAATGAATTAACATGCCACACCCACTTCTAATTTTCAGCCATCAGATTACTTGTTCTAGGTTGTTGAAACAAATTCATATACTTAATGACAAACAGTGCAGATCCAGATCAGTTGGCTTCTGAAGAAGATGTGGATCTATACTGTTTGCAAAGGCGGGGCCTATCTGGGTTCAGCAGGACCAGTGTTAAAATTTTAAAAAAATACAAGCAGTAGGTGAAAAGGCACGTTCTATCAATTTCAGCAGACGACATTTTGAAATAGTTTTCCCAGAAAATAGAATTTGACATTTCATGCAATTTGGATGAAATGTCTAATCCGATTTTCTAGGAAAAATAAGAAAAATATTATCACTTTGTCATCTGCTGAATTTGCCCATGGAACTGTAAGTGTTAAGGGTTAACTAACCTAAACTGAAATTTTAATGATGGTGTATCATTTTATGTCTTTCAGGGGTCCGGTCTGGATCCACTCAATGGTCTAAAAAAATGGCAAACCGTCAATCACCAAGAAATGAATTACGCTGTTCGCCATTTTAAGGCCTTCATGCCTAGTCGATACTATGTTGACCATCTTGGAGATGTATATACAGTGGTAGATAAGCTTGATGGGTTCTTTGAGAGACTTCGCGGAGATCTGTCCAGTAATAGATACTATCCACCCAGAATACAGGAGGACTATGTGATTGTTCATCGTCTTCTCAGCATGTTTCATCCTCGACCTTTCATCTCAATGAGATTTGAGCCAAGAGGCAGTCTGGCATGTGTTAGAGCTTACAACAAAGAATATGTTGATATTTATTACAGGTAACTATTATAGTAATTGATATTTATCACAGGTGACTATTATAGTAATTATAGTAATTATAGTAATTACAGTAATTACAGGTGACTATTATAGTAATTATAGTAATTACAGGTGACTATTTATAGTAATTATAGTAATTATAGTAATTATTACAGGTGACTATTATAGTAATTGCCCTGAATATTTGGGCAGACAGGATGCCGGGCTGCATAGGGCAGTAAGTAGTGTGTCTGACTGCAGATCCAGGGATTATAAGTTCGAATCCCAGCTCGGCCACATAACTTAGGTTGAGCTTGATCCTGAAATCACTTCTATGGTCATTCTTCCCTTTGTGCTGGTCCAAGAAAGGCAGTTGCCAGTTACTGGCAAAAGGATGTGTTTGATTATTGCCTAGAGGACTAAGCCAGTGCAGGAAAAGTGTGAGTAGGTTAACTGACTGGCTAGACATCGAGGGTTGAGTGCAAGACTGGCGTAAGTCAGATGGTTGTTTTTCCCCAAACCTAATCTCCTCACCATGAAGGCGTTATAAAGATTACAACATTTCTTTCTGTAAACAATGAAAATTTAGGTGCCATTGCTCGTATGAGCAATGGCACCTAAATTTGCATTGTTTACAAAGGGGTCCAAGTTGCCCCTAAACAAGGGTTTCAAAAATATGTTTGAGTTACTATAGTCTTGCGCTCAACCCTCGACATGACCTTTAAAGTGTCCACTGGGCAGTAAAACTCCAACTCAAAACTTTGACAGACAGGCATGAGCAAACAGTGCAGACTCCTAAAGGAACAGTTTGACCTAGTTCTGCACTGTTCCTCATTCAGCCGCCAATGTTTAGTCTCGTTACCGGGGCCCAGTTGTTTAAAGTGTCGTTGGCTTAACAAGTTTGTTAGTGGCCAAATTGTTAACTGTTCTAGTAAGTACAATATCTAATTCACAGGTATTTTTGCTGAAAAATATGAGTAGCTTTTGCAAATCTACTCATATTTTTTTAAGCTAAAATATTAGCGAATATGCCATTTTTAATGGTCAAAGTTTTAACAATACATTAACTAACAACATAGTTAGTTTTGAACAACTGGGCCCAGGTATCCAAATGAACTATATAAGGAGTTACAGTGTCCGAATATTTACAGTTGGAATGCAAACACCAAGAGTATAAGTATATGAGTTAGGGCACAGCATTTCCTACATGATTATATGTGCACCCAGGGAAGACTCAGATCAGCCTAATCAGAGCTAATAAGTCTTCACTGTCAGCCTGAAGATGCTTTGGAACCTTGGCTAACCACAGAATGCTCTGCCAAGACACTGATCAGAATATGCATATTTCCAGGCTGATCTGAATCTTTGCTGGGTGCACATGCAATCTTGTAGGTGACAGTGCTTTAAATAAGCTGCTTTTTGGTGTGTTTACCCTGTTAAAATTTCTGAAAAAGCAATTCAAATTAAATCCATGGGGTAAATACCCAAATATCAGTAATTCTTTCACCTGTTAACAAAACAGGATACCCAAAAGAAAATCCTGGTACCCAACTCATTAGAAATGGATGGGTCAAAATAGCCAAAAATAACCAGTGGCTTACTCTGAGGCATTGAGGGAATGCTGTTTCCTCACTCAAAATGTTTCATTTTGTAAATATACTCCAAATAAATAGTCCCACTAAAAAAATAGTGAGAACAATTTTGCCTGAAATTGCTTCAAATTATAGCTCTACAAAAAGGTGTCCATACTGGTTCACAGGCCTTTTCATATAGAAACTCTGTACAATTTTTGTCAACTTTGAATATTATTAAGGGATGCTCTTTGATGTTCTTAACTGTGAGATACAATGAGAAATTACTGTTGAAGTCAACCACTAGAATCACAATTCACTTTTTATTTTGTTCACATGCCATTTAAAATATTTTGGCTTCCTGTATTTGAAAACAAGTTTGAGAAAATTGTTTTTTGCAGATACTTAGTGACAAAGTTAGTTTTTTATTTGAAAT
The DNA here is from genome assembly GCA_964016985.1 of Anodontia alba. Taxonomy (NCBI): domain Eukaryota; kingdom Metazoa; phylum Mollusca; class Bivalvia; order Lucinida; family Lucinidae; genus Anodontia; species Anodontia alba. Next base: position 2,293,909 of record OZ024823.1, read on the forward strand.
CCCAGTAACTGCTTCTTCTGCACATGTCACTGTCAGTCTACACAGTACACGTTTATGGTAATTTTTCTATATAATCTATAGAGTTTTTTTGGTAAAACCCTCTTGGGGTCCACCTTTAGACCATATATCTAAAACTGTCTTATAAAGAGGTTCCACTATATCAGTATAATCTGCCAAGGTGGAGTACGGTAAATGTCATAAAATTTCAAACACTTTATTCCATACTTTTTGCCTTAAATTTTTCTATTTACACAGTTGTTTCTTAAAACGCTTAGTAGAATGGCAAACAGAGTAGACCCTGATCAGACTGCTCCTTGAGGAGCAGTCTGATCTAGGTCTGCACTGTTTGCTTATGTCATTTTGTCAGAATCTTTGGTGTTCGAAATTTTTAGGACATTTACTGTATCATGTGTCTGAGTGTCATATTTCAGTGAGTGTTTGACTCACTACTAAAAATAAATAAGGTAAAATAGTTTTACCTTTGCTGGTCCCCAGCTCATTCTTGTTCTCTTCCTTCATCAGGATCCATGCAGAATTCCAGTTGAATGAGCCACCTTACCATCCATTCTGGTTCACACCTGCTCAGTTCACGGGAAATCTCATTGTCTCACGGGACTTCAAGAGAATGATCAGTTTTACTATGCATGTACCAGCAGAGAGAAAATTGAATGTTGGTAAGTTACTTGGTAATCATCTCTTAGCATGCTTTGTAAAAACTTCAGCAAACATTTTAGAATATTATTCTAAATTTTCTCAGAAAAAAAGGTTTAAACATTTCATGCAAATTGTCTCCTTGTCACATACAGCATCTATGAATGCTGTAGAATATATTGATGACTAGAAAGTGACCTGGCCTCGAGGTTATAAAACTTTTTTAATGCTTAGCTCAACTGAGCATGATATTTTTCATGCTAATAAATCTCAAATTACTAATAATACAAAATTCTTTCTTGCTAAACATAGCTGAGCATGAAAATTTCTCTGCTAATCAATATGAAAATGCCAACTATTGTTGGCATTTTCGTATTTATTAGCAGAGAAAATTTCATGTTCATCTGAGTTGAGCATGAAAAAAGTTTTATAACCTCGGGCCCTGATTATACTGCATAGGTGTTGTGCAGTCTGAACTGGCCTTCATTGTTTGTATATGGCATAAGGCATATGATACACTTTCAGGTGGAGGCAGCTCTGTTAAAATGGTTTTGCTTCTCTTCTGAAAGGGGTATATTTTAAAAGGAAATAATCTGGTCCCCTTAGGAGGGGAGCAGACTCTTTCCTTTTAGTGTAGACCTTTCTCAGAAGGGGCTTAGAGCGCAGAAAAGCAAAGAGGAAGTCACAAATGAGCCAGCGCATGACAAAACCTACAAAATGGCATGTGCACCCAGCGAAGACTCAGATCAGCTTGGGCATCCACCCAGTCTGATCAGAGTCTTTGCTGTCCGCATGAAGAAAGCTTGGGTCGTTAGCTACACATTGATTGTACAGTAAAGACTCTGATCAGACTGGGCAGATGCCCAGGCTGATCTGTCTTCGCTGGGCACACATGCGATTTTGTGGGTTTTGTCATGCGCTGGCTCAAATGTTATCTCCCTTGTATAAAATATAGCACGTGTGATCAGTCCCCAAAAGGAACCTTTTCGCATGCTACACTTCAGTCATATTTACTTGTTATTTTAGACATGGAATGGCTTGAAGGGCCCAATAATATGGTTGTGGATATTGGATATATGCCAGAAATGTCTCTGGCAATAACAGGACCATCAGAGCTTCCTGATGGGAACCCAAGACAGCACAAAATCAAACCTAAAGTTGTTGATGTTGACAACATTCAGTGGACGCAGGAAATATCAAAAGAAGAAGCAATCAGTAACCTTGAAGTAAAATTTTATCCATTTAAACAAGTGAGTGTTTTCTTAGTAAAATACATAGGTCCAGATAGGACCCTTTTTCATTGGAAAAGTACTGGGCCCAGTTGTTCAAAGCATCGTTAGCTTAATGAGCTCATTAGTGGTCAAAATGTTAACTGTTCTAGTAAGTATAGTATCTGATTTACAGGTATTTTTGCTGAAAAAATGTGAGTAGCTTTTGCAAATGTATATTTTTTTCAGCGAAAATATTAGTGTATATACCATATTTAATGATCAAAGTTTTAACGATACGTTAACTAATGACATCGTTTGTTTTAAACAACTCAATATGTTTGAGTTACTATAGTCTTGCGCTCAACCCTCGATTATTATTTACTTGAGTTTTTGGACAGACAGGCCTGAGCAAACAGTGCAGGCATAGATCATTCCATTAAAAGTAAGTTCTTACATTAAATTTGTAGTAATTTCTGCATGAGTTAGAACTCATAAATCCTAATGTAAGGAAATATTTCCTCTGGAACACTGTTATTCCATGTGATGAGTAAAGGTGACATAACATCACAGAGCTTATTGACATCATCTGAAAATATTGAAAGAATATAAAAAAAAATCATTTTTTTTATATATAATGTATAAGTAAATACACTTTGAGTTACAAATATGCGAATCTCATAAAGAAAATCCAGCTTTTGCAATTCTTTGCAACAATCTCTCATGAAATATTTTCTGTACTTTAAATTCTAGGTGCATTAACCTCAATTTAATGCATGCTTTTGTGGAGAAATACGAAAATTATCAATACTTTTTGGTTGAAAAAGGCACCTTGTCAAGAGCCATGTGAAAATTTCTTGTTTCTTACAGGTGAAATACTACAACTTCACAGATGCTATAAAACTTGCTGAACAAGAAGATAAACTAGTCCACTGTATATTACTCTGGGGTGCACTGGACGACCAGAGCTGCTGAGGTTCGGGGCGAACTTTGCGGGATCACACTCTCGCAAGTTTGCCCGTCATTGCTGTCCTTCTGGAGAGCTATATCAGTACTTGGGCACTTGTGGTGGATCTTGAGGTAATTTCGCAACAGTATATTCAATACAACCCAGTTTACTGTTTTTATTTCTTCAATGTGTTCTATGTTTCCAAGGGATCCCTTTGTACAGAACATTTTGATCTTTATTCTAGGTTTTTCTACCCCTCTTCTTCCCCATGCCTTCCACCCCATTCATCATCCAAAAATGCTCAGCATTTTTATGTCATGTCAAATATGTTATTCCTAAAACTGCTGATCAAAACTACTGCAGACGACACTTTGAAATACTTTTATTTTAATTTTCAGAGAAAATAAGGCTTGACATTTCATGTAATTTGTCTGCTAGGCAGACAGTTCACATGGAATGTCAAGGCTTATTTTCTATGAAAAAAAATATATATATAGATTGTTGTCTACTACAATTTTACTTATTGTTTTAAGGGTTAAAAATCCCCATTTCAATTTAGTTATAAAACTGGTGAAGGGATATGACAGTAAAATTCTTCTTTTGTCTTGTTCCACTAGGACTTGAAGAAGGACTCGACCCAACCCGAGATGGCCAAGATAGCAGAAACATTCCTTGATAATTATAAATTTCCTGTGATGATGATGCTTGCCAGTCCTGATGGCACAATTGTAAATAAATTCAATGCAAATGAATTCTTGGATCGGAAATTTGATGTCTTTGAAACTGGGTAAGTTCATATACAGTCAAACCTGTAGTAAAAGACCACCCAAGTATGAAAAGTGGTCTCTTAATATAAGTGGTCTCTTAATTTAGGTTGGACCTCAGAGTTCAGAACACTCACCTGTATTGACTGCTGCCAACACCACTATGGCCTTCTACTAGCAACTATGACCAGAATTTGAGTTTATGACAAATTTAATACATGCACATTAAAATCAGTATTTACAGAAATATAATAAAATATCATTTAACTGGAAAACCAGGGCTCCGGAAAACCAGAAAATAGCCGGTCTGGACCAAAAATAAAAATTCTGGACCGGTTTTAAACACCCGAAAATGCTAATAATTCGGTCCAACAGGTTTGTGCCGTGAACCCCATTTTTTTCCCCAACCAACCAATTTTCAGGAATCAATGGTGTCTAAAAATCACAAACGGTCATGTCTTCCCAAACTGACAACGTCCATGCACCTTTTAAATGCAATATTATGGTAGTTAAAAGGCTCTAAACGGTCATTTGACATGTATATTGGAGAGACAGCAACCTACGGCAGCACAAATTAATTACGTCATTATCCAAACATTGTCAAAAAATTAACACTTCACTGTCCTTTGTGCGGTAAACAAGTGATTAACACGAATCATCAGTAACGGTAGTCTGATAATTAATCCGTTTGTGTACACATGTGAATACACTGAGACTGCAAAACATCAGGTGCAGTCGGCATGTCCAAAAGATCAAAGGTCGCTTTAACTGAGAGTGATAAAAGAATGCACCGCTTGAACGCACCTGTTTTCTTCCTCTTCTTTTTTGTTTTGATCAACACGGTTTGTCGGTCCCAGATTTGATAAATTAATTCCCAAATCATGTACATCCTGATCAGATGTCACATACAATGGCGTCTGACCTAGGTCTTATTGTTTGCTTCTTTTTTTTTTTTTTTTTTTTTTTTGTTGACGGCCGTGACACACGAGTATAATTCAAGGTAGATTTCACGGTAAAAATAAGTAATGCACCACTTGCACTAGACAAGATTGGTCAGTGCTTAAAGTTTAAGCAGTCTGGTCAGATCTTGAAACATTGAAAACTGCAAAACTGCCTGTGGCACAAGCCTTTTTTATTAGACCTAATTAGGTCCATGAAAGTCGTTTCGTACTGCCTCTCCTGTTTCCCGCCGTCTTCACACTTACACAAGATGGGAATCAGTTGTTTATAAATAGTTATCTAGGAAAACCCTGTGGAGGTGGAAATAACAACAAAATCGTGCCTTTTTATGCCCACAACTTCAAAAAAGTTGGGGGGACATATTGCTTCTGGGTTGTTTGTCCGTCTGTCCGTCCGTGTGTCCGTCCTTCCGTCTGTCAGTCTGTCCGTCCATCCGTTCGTCACGCTTTTTGATGCATAGCATAACTTTAGAACTGTGAATGCTACTGTTTTGAAATTTCTTATATGGATTCCTCATGAAAAAATAGCTGACACGTTTTTTTTTTTTTTGACAGGATTATGCCCCTTTTCTGAGTTATGGCCCTTTGAAAAAATATGGACGCAATCTTGTCAGCAAAATATCTCAAAAAGTATTAAAGTTAGAGCCTTGAAACTTGATGAATAGACTGGTAGTGATGAGCAGACAACTTGATTAACTTTTGAAGAAATTTAGAAAAATACTTCTTGAGTTATGGCCCTTTGTAATTTTGGGCATTTTTACCATGTCAGCAAAATATCTCAAAAACTGTTAGAGCTAGAGCCTTGAAACTTAGTAAATGGATTTGTAGTGATGAGTAGATGACTTGATTAATTTTTGAAGAAATTCTGAAAAATACTTCATGAGTTATGGCCCTTTGTAATTTTGGGCATTTTACCTTGTCAGCAAAAAATCTCAAAATCTATTGAAGCTAGAGCCTTGAAGCTTGATGAATAGACTGGTAGTGATGAGCAGACAACCTGATTAACTTTTGAAGAAATTTTGAAATATACTTCTTGAGTTATGTCCCTTTGTAATTTTACGCATTTTTACCTTGTCAGCAAAATATCTCAAAAACTGTTAAAGCTAGAGCCTTTAAACTTAGTAAATGGATTTGTAGTGATGAGTAGATGACCTGATTAACTTTTGAAGAAATTCTGAAAAATACTTTATGAGTTATGACCTTTTGTAATTTTGGGCAATTTTACCTTGTCAGCAAAATATCTCAAAAACCGTTGGAGCTAGAGCCTTGAACTTGATGAATAGACTGGTAGTGATGGGTAGACAACCTGATTAACTTTTGAAGAAATTTTGAAAAATACTTCTTGAGTTATGGCCCTTTGTAATTTTGGGCATTTTTACCTTGTCAGCAAAATATCTCAAAAACTATTAGAGCTAGAGCCTTGAAACTTAATAAATGGATTTATAGTGATGAGTAGATGACCTGATTAACTTTTGAAGAAATTCTGAAAAATACTTCATAAGTTATGGCCCTTTGTAATTTTGGGCATTTTTACCTTATCAGCAAAATATCTCAAAAACCGTTGGAGCTAGAGCCTTGAAACTTGATGAATAGACTGGTAATGCTGAGTAGACAACCTGATTAACTTTTGAATAAATTTTGAAAAATACTTATTGAGTTATGGCCCTTTGTAATTTTTTACATTTTTATCTTGTCAGCAAAATATCTCAAAAACTGTTAGAGCTAGAGACTTGAAACTTGGTGAATTGATTGGTAATGATGAGTAGATGACCTGCTTAACTTTTGTGTAAATTCTGAAAAAATATTTCGTAAGTAATGGCCCTTTGTAAATTTGGGCATATTTCCCTTGTCAGCAAAATATTTAAAAACTATTGAAGCTGGAGCCTTGAAACTTGATGAATAGATTGGTAGCGATGAGTAGATGACCTGATTATGCCCCCAGTTTCGAATGAAATTGATCAGGCATATTATTTTGCGTTCGTTTGTCTGTCTGTCCGTTTGTCCGTTCGTCAAGCTTTTTTGTGCACGCCATATCTTAAGAACCCTGCATGCTAGGGTTTTGAAATTTTATATTTGGGTTCCCAATGAAAAAATAGCTGACCCGTATTTTTTTCCTTGTCCAGCATGTTTGTTTAGAGATATGCCCCTTTGAAAAATATCAGAATTAAATCTTGTGAGCAAGATATCTTGAAAAGTATTTAAGCTAGGTTCTTGAAATTCGATAAAGTGAGTGGGAATGATGTGTAAATTACCTGATTATATTTTGAGAGAATTCTGTGAAAATATTGATTAAGTTACGGCCCTTTGCGGTTCTACGCATTTTGACCTTGTCAGCAAGATGTCTCTTAAAGTACTTAAGCTAGGGTCTGTAAATAATATATGCTGATTGGGAATGATATTGAGATTACCTGATTTGTTTTTTAGGGAATTCCATGAAAAATCGAGGTAGTTATTGCCCTTTGTAGTTCTGGGCATTTTGACCTTGTCAGCAAGATATCTCAAAAAGTACTTAAGCCAGAGCCATGATATTTGGTATACTGATTGGGATTGAGGAGATATCCTGATTAAATTTTGAACCAATTAAATGAAATGTTGGAATTATGGCCCTTCGCAATTTCTGGCCATTTAATGTCGTTGCTTTATTGTGACTAGCATAAGTTTAGAAGCATGTATGCTAATGTTTTGAAATTTCATATTTTGATTCCTCATGAAAAAAATAGGTGACCCGTATTTTTTTCTTATCCCAATTATCTCTTATTTTAGAGTTATTTCCCTTTGATAAAATAACATTGAAATCTCATATATTTGTACTGTTGTTACCGTCATGGGCAAGCAGTGTTGGAGTCAAGCAGTATTAGAGTCAGGCAGTTGGGGGCATAGTGTTTTACAAACACCAGCTCTAGTTTTTTTGTTTGTTTGTTTTTTCTTTCTTTCTTTTTACATACCTGACTGTATTTATTGATGACGCCAGCTTTGATCATGCTCGTTATATCCCGACTTCTGTTATATAACAGAGTTGAGGTGTATTATTTAAAAGGAGTTATAGGACTGCCAATTGTCATTAGTTTTCGTGACAGGTGATATTATATTTTTTTGGGAAATGGGCTCATTGATGACGTCATTGTCATCGGCTGGACCGATTCAGATTTCAGAATTTCCAGATCCCTGGTTAAAACTGATAGTAAAATTCAAGAATCAGTAATTAAAAGCTCAGTTCACAACTTAAAAATTCAAGCCTTAAAAAAAATCTTAGATTTGAGATTGTTTGGAGGAAATTAAAAATGTTTTCATGGAAATATCTTCCAATTCCATTTCAGATTGTTTTTGATTTTGAAAGTTCAATCACTCTCACTTTATCCTCCAAATTTAAAACTTTTCTTTTAGAAGCCGACATTTTAATTAAAACGCAAAACTCTCACTAAAATGGAATTTAAAATTGTCAGTTTATGAGTAAAATTGTAAGAATAAAAACTGTTTTGAATGGGAGTACAGAACTGATTAGAGAACAATAGTGACACTATGGACCAATACAATCACCTAACTGTCACAGGCATTTAAGCGTAGAATCAATCAAACAAGACATACCAATTACAAATATTTTTATGTCTAAACAGAAAATTACCGGAGCATAAATTTTGCGCTGTTATTTGTGGTCATTATAAGTTAAACATTTTTCGAAAATATGTGGTCGCTAGTCGCTTAAGGCAGGGGGTCGTTTAATACCATGTCATAGTAAAATTCATCGGGAGGATTTTATACTGGTCGCTTAACGCAGGTTGTCGCTTATTTTGGGTGGTTGTTAGGGCAGTTTTGACTGTATTGTATTTAACACTTGGAACGCTATGGGCAAATTTAGCAGATGGCACATTGATATTTTTCTTAATTTTTCCAGAAAAATAGGATCTGACATTTCATGCAAATTGTCACCTGAGGAGACAATTTGCATGAAATGTCAAATTATTTGCTAAAATTTTTACTCAGCATACTAAGTAGTGTCAAGGAAATTGTCCTAAAGTTTGTACTCTAACAATTCTGACAAAATGACATTTGCAGGTAGTGCGGGCCCAGATCAGGTTGTTACCCCTCCCCCACCCAGCAACTGTGTTTGTGGGGTGGATAGGAGGTATACTGTTGTCCATCTGGTATCAAATAAGCATTGCTTATTGACATTTCTTGTTTTTCCCTTCAAATAGAGATTGACTTTGCAGACTGTCAGACACCATTTTCTGGGATAAATAAGAAAAATACCATCCATTTCATGTCTACTGAATTTGTTGCTCCAGGAGTGCTTGAGATTAAAGGTTTGAATATTTAGGCTAAATATGGTATATATAAAAGCAAAGTGTGGGGTCAAGTAAATATTTCGAGTCACATTCGCAGCGTCATTAACATCAGTGGATCTCTTGGATTTTTAAAAATATATGCTCATTTTAACTGACAATGATTTCATAACCTTCTCAACAAAATATTTGGTATTTACTTATTTATTGCTTATTTCAATTTGCTTTAATTTCAGACAATTTTTGTGTGTTTTGCTTGTCTTGAATTATTTTATAAAATGTCCTTTTGGACATGTGCGTCTAGCAAAGATTCAGATCAGCCTGCACATTCACACAATCTGATCAGAATCTTCACTGGGTGCATTTTTGGATAGCCAAGGATGCAAAGCTTCTTCATGCCGACAATGAAGACTCTGATCAGACTGCACAGATGCTCAGGCTGATTCAAGTCTTTGTTTGGCAAGTATGTCAGAAGGTACATTTTCTTACATTTACATAACAGCTCAGGTTCGAAATATGGTAAATGTCCTAAAATTTTGAACACTTTATTCCATAATCTTTTGGCCTAAATTTTGCTTTTTATGCAGTTATTTCTTAAAATACTAAGTGGAATGGCAAACAGTGTAGACCCAGATCAGACTGCTCCTGGAGCAGTCTGATCTGGGTCTGCACTGCTTGCTATGCCATTTTGTCAGACACTTTGGTGTACGAAATTTTAGGACATTTATCGTACAATGAAGTTAATGGCCGCCTGGCTAAGTGACCAATAATTCTGTCCCATGATCATACACAGTCTAGCCAGAATGTTTGGTGCAGGAAATATCTCTTTGAACCATATGCTGTTAGTGAAGGCTCAGATTGGCTGGCCCATTTAGGGCCCAGTTGTTCAAAGCTAACGATGTCATTAGTTAACAATTCATTAAAATTTACATCGAATGATATGCAAATATGCTGAAATTTTTTGCTGAAAAAATGTTAGTAGCTTTTGCAGTGCAAAATTGTATATTGAATCTGCTAAAACATTTAACGAAATGACCCTTAATGAGCTTGTTAAGCTAACAATGCTTTGAACAACTGGGCCCAGTTTAATAAGGGCCTTCACTGACAGATAACAGAATCATTGGATAATTGATTGTATCAGTGAAGGACAAAATTCCTGATGTGATTATGCAAGTGCACAGGATGATCTGAATCTGTTACCAATATATGCATATACTCAAAGAGACACATTCATAGCTCCATATAAAGCAATTTTTTTCAACCAAAAAAATACAGGGCCCAGTTGTTCAAAGTGTCGTTAGCTTAACGAGCTCATTAAGGGTCATTTCGTTAATTGTTTTAGCGGATTCAATATACAATATTCTGATATTTTTTGCTGAAAAAATGTGAGTAGCTTTTGCACTGCAAAAGCTACTCACATTTTTTCCGCAAAAAATTGCAGCATATTTGCGTATCACTCGATGTAAATTTTAATGAATCGTTAACTAACGATGTCGTTAGCTTTGAACAACTGGGTCCAGGAATTTTTCTTATTTATCCATGAAAACATATTTTATGGGTACTTAACAGAAGTACCCCACAAATGTTGTGGTACTGAGGCACTTCTGATAAGTACCCACAACATATATGTTTTCATGGACAAATAATTTTATGTTGATACCTCCACTTACCTGAAGCTGTGACATCTTTCCCTTGATGTAGCCTATATAACATTCAAATTTTGTTGAATGTAAAATTAAATGCATGTAATGAACAGCAAAAGCCAGACCAAACTACACAGTTGTCTAAGTTGGTCTTGGTCTTCACTGTTCACCTGTGACATGAGGTAAGTTATCTCATAATTCAACCATTATTACTGTTACAGTTTCAGCGATCCATCAGTGGCAAACTATGTGGGGTTTTTGAAGGAAGGAGTTAATCTGGCCAACCAAGCTAAAACACAGACATAAACAGTTGAAGGATGTGAGGCTTACTGAAATCTAACAAAGAGGAGCTTTAACCGGAAAAAATAGATCTCTCAGGTCTTAACCCTTTTCAGCTCGGCAAGCCAATTCAGACACCTTTGCAAACAGTGTAGATCCAGATGAGACAGCTCGTAATGAGCTGTCTCATCAGGATCTACACTGTTTTCCATTCAGTTTTTGGTTTTAGACTGAAACCCCTATTTCATCAAGGGTGGGAGAGTAAACTTCAGAAACTCAGGGATGAATGGGTTCACCGGAAAAAAACAGGTCTCTCAGGTCTTAACCTTTTCAACCCCATACCTAAAGTAAAGGCTCTGGATAAGATATAATATTTTATTTATTTCTCCATGAAAATATGTTGTGGGTCCTCATCAGAAGTGTGCTTCTGGGGACTGCTAATGAGTAACACAACATACATTTTATGGATAAGAAAAATATCACTACTTTTCAGTTTAAAAAAGCTCCTTATCTGGAGCCATTTTAAATTAACTTTTCATCTCTAAATGAGGATGTCCGTTATTTGAAAATGGGGTCTTTGTCAAAGATTACAAACAGAATGACAAACAGTACAGATCATGATGATATGGTTGTATATGAGCCATCTGAGAAGGATCTACACTGTGTGCAGAAGTTTTCTATTTTGGGTAGAAGGGTTTAAAGGGTTATAGTTCTTTTGCAAACAGCATTATTACAGATTGTATTGGGCTATGAGAAAAGTGGTTTTAAGGTCAAATAGGCTGTATGATGCGAAAACACATCTGTGCAGTCTGAACAAGGCCTTCACTGTCCCCTAACAGTATCATTGGATACTACAGAATGTATGAATGAAGAGCAATGGCTCAGATGATACTGTGCGCATGTGTAGGATGATCTGAATCTGCACATTTTGCCCATGTTTTTCACTTGATGCAACCCTAATAAGAATACAGTCAACATTCTTTATACCGACACTCGATACAACGACAAAATCAGTTATAATGACAATTTGAATGTTACGAAACCTTCGCTCAAGTGGTGACAGTTAATGAGAAATTATGCAAGAACCTTGCATCAGAATTTCAAGCAACATATGTTTTGGATATTTGTTAGAATCACCTCACTATCGCCACAGTGAGGCAATTCTAACAAATATCCAAAACATATGTTTGATGAGGTAATAAGAATAAAGAAAGGCATATCATTCTGTCCATTAAGACTAACATACGAGTCATTCTGTCCATTAAGGATTCTTTACAACAGCAAATTCATTGTAATGGCAACATCTTTGGGAACAAATGCTGTCATTGTAATGAGGGTTCACAGTAGTTAATTTCCAGATCAACCTTTGCATCTGATGGGACTTTGCTGTCCACTCACATATTATTAATTAACTCTTGTCCTGCTGAATAAATTAAGATGCCACACCCACTTCTAATTTTCAGCCAATCAGATTACTTGATCCAGGTTGTTGATACGAATTCACAAAGTTAATGACAAACAGTGCAGATCCAGATCAGTTGGCTTCTACAGAAGCCAACTGAGCTGGATCTACACTGTTTGCAAAGACAGGGTATATTCGGGTTCAGCAGGACTAGGGTTAATGGATAATACAGAATATATCAATATATATTTATATTTTCAGTGTGAGCTCTATAGATTAACTTGTACATTTCTGAGTGTGTTCATCATTCAGTGAATGCAATGGCTTTTACATCCCACCTACACACTATTCACTGAAAATCATTCAGTGAATGCAACTACTCTTAACATCCCACCTAACTATTTGCACCAAATGACCTATTTGCCACTAAATGACATACTTGCCACTAAAGAGAGTTAAAGGGGTTTCTCTTCATATGCAGACCCCTTATTTGGACTTATTTTATCATACAGTAAAACATAAATACATGTATTTTTTTTTTTTTTTTTTGCAGTTCATTGATCCATGAAAGCATTGAGTTACTTATATACAGAGTTTATATGAACCCTTTTGTGGTTCATTTATTTTGCATGTGAACTGATGCATTCATGAGTCAGTGAACTGAAAAGAGTAGCAAAACTCCATGAAAAGAAGACAGATGCACAGATTAACCTCAGCCTTCTTTGTCCACTCTTGCCCCAAAGACCAGTTCCCCAAAGACCAGTTTTCTCATAGTCTGACATTTTATTGATAAAAAATTAACCCTCAGCACTCTGGGTAAAATTTTCAGCAGACAACTGTTTGAAATATTTTTCTTATTTTCTCAGATAACAGGATTTAACATTTCATGCAAATTGTCTCCAATGGATGTCAAATCCCATTTTCTGGGAAAAATAAGAAAAATATCACCAGTTTGTCATTTGCTGAATTAGCCTATAATGTTAAAGGTTAATACTTATCCAGGGCTATCAGATGTTAACTGCCAAACCAGTCAGCTGATGGCTGAATTATTCAAATCAAAATAGTTTTAAGGGCATTCAATTTAATTAATTTCATAGCTTAAGAGATGAGGAATACCTGGATAAATATTTTTCTTATATCTCCATGAAAACAGGCTTTGTGTACTAATTAGAAACATCTTGGCTGGGCACTTCTAATGAGTTTTTTTTTGTGTGTGTATATTAAAACCATTACGAAAACACGCCTATGCAAATATGTAGAAAATTTCACCTCCAAAAACTGAACTTTTTCAGATAAAATCCTCTGATATTTTTCACATTTCTGCTCAAAAAATAGATTGTGGGTACTCGTTAGAACCGCCTCGCTGAGGCAGTTCTAATGAGTACCCACAATCTATGTTTTTGAGCAGAAATAAGAAAAATAATGTATACCCCTGTAAACCCCAGTTTTACTATATAAAAGTGGGGTTTAAGGGGGTCAAAATTATATAAGCATGTTTTCGTGATGATTCTGTTTATTTAAAATAAGCTTCTTGTTTAGAGCTATGAATAACCATGCATTTTATTTTTGAAATCCATACATGTCATTTGAATTAACAGATGTTGAAACAAAGACAAACCAAGACAAATCAGTAGTAAAATGGTATTATATGAAAAAAAAAGTTGAGCATTATTCTGACGCAGGAAATGTTAACCCTCTCAAAAACTCAAAAAAACTAATAAAATTTTAACCACTATGTTATTAATGTCTTCCATACATTTGTATTATTTTCATTTCTTTTCATTCATTACTTTTCATTTGAAAATATGATTTGGTTTTTATATTTAAATCAATTTAAATTGAGTCATGCCATGTGACATTGTGTCTTCAGAGCACATGTAGACAGCAAAGGCCCAGTCTAGCCTGGGCTTCTGTGTATTCTTGCATAGCACCAGATATTGTGCTTTTTTCAACTAAAAATTGTTTATATTTTTCTTATTTCTCAACGAAAACATATGTTGTGGGTACTCATTAGAAGCGCTTCATTTTGTGGAGAATAAGAAAAATAGTTTTCCTGGTACCCGCTCTTATCTGGAGCTGTCTTTCATAGGATTCAAAGACATCTGCTCTCATGGCATATTTACTACTGTTAACCTACAGTACACCCGTATCATGAACATTTATCATGTGAGTGTTTATATACAGACAGTGTAGAGATCGCTCAGAACAGAAAGTTTGAAAATTAAAAAAAACAAAAAACTTTTGTAGCCAAATCTCAGAGCAATATGCCACTTGCGTTCAAAATAACAGGAGACATCTCATTATGGATGAATGAGTCAACAAAACCAAAGATTTTTTGTATGTTTATGGAATCTGCATTCATTGGTGTATGTGTATGTTCATTGTTAATGTTTTGTCAGCTCACTGAGCTTTTATATATTTATTTTTCTGGGTTTTGTGACTAGTGTCAATGTAATTTAGCATTGTTAGTGAGATTGTAATAACATTTGATGTTTAGCATGCTGGGTAATTTCAGCAGATTACATTTAAAAATATTTTTCTTCTTTTTTCACAGAAAGTAAGCTTGACATTTCATGCAAATTGTCTCCAAGGAGACAATTTGCATGAAATGTCAAAGCTTATTTTCTAGGATAAATAAGAAAAATATCATCATTCTGCCGCCTGCAGAATTTGCCCATAGAGTGGTTAATGTAAATTTGACAGCTTTTAATCAGACCATTTTATCACATCAGTATGTAATATTGACCTCCAGTTCAATTTATGATTTACAAACTGTAAAGCTATTTATAGCTTAGTTTGTAATGATGATCCATTGACAGATGGGGTCAATGTCACATTTCTGATTTTGATGAAACTTGTTAGTTAATATGAACTGATGTAGATTGTTCATTCTGCTCACTTTTAAATGAGCCAGCGCATGATAAAACCTACAATAAGACTTGTGCGACCAGGGAAGACTCAGATCAGCTGTGCCGGCCTCAGTGGCTCAGTTGGATGCGCCGTCCGACTGGAGACCAGGAGGTCGTGGGTTCAACCCCCTCCGAGGTCGGCAACATTCTTTCGTGGAGATTGATCATGAAATATTTTCTATGGTCATTCTCTCCCTTCAGCTGATTCAAGAAAGGCAGTTGTCAGTTTCTGGCAAAAGAATGTGCACATAGTTAACTGCTTAGAGGACTAAGCCTGCCCAGTAAATGTGTGGTTAGGTAAATTGACCGCTCTAAACATGACCCCATTGGGTTGACTGGGCCGTAAAACCTCAACACAAACAAACAAAAATCAAATCAGCTGCACATCCATGCAGTCTGATCAGTCCATTGATCATGTGTCCAAGAGGGATAAAAGAGAATCCTTGCCATACTTGGTGGCTGTACAGGCTGATCTGTTTTTGCTGGTCACACAAATCTTATTGTTGGTTTTGCTGTGTGCTGGCTGAAATGTTTAATTAGGTAATAGTTGTATTGTTACTTAGTATGATGTGCCATATTTATTGAGGACACAAGTTCCGGGCCCAGTTGTTCAAAGCGCCGTTAGCTTAACGAGCTCGTTAAGGGTCATTTTGTTAACTGTTTTAGGGGATTCAATATACAGTATTCTGATATTTTTTGCTGAAAAAATGTGAGTAGCTTTTGCACTGCAAAAGCTACTCACATTTTTTCAGCAAAAAATTTCAGCATATTTGCGTATCACTCGATCAAAATTTTAACGAAACGTTAACTAACGACATCGTTAGTTTTGAACAACTGTGCCCTGGTATTTAAATGTTCTTGTACAATGTGCTTGTAAAATTAAAGTTCTAAAAATGTGCTTGTAAAATGAAAGAGAATTATCATATATTTAATATTCAAACATGCTTGAATAAACAGTGTAGATCCTGATCACAGAGTAGTTTCATCAGGGTCTACATTGTTTGCCACTGAGGCTCATTTTAGACAAATCATCTGGCCCCTATGGTTCATTTGGATGCATGTCCGACTGGTGATCAGGTCAACAGTTCATCGGCAACATTCTTTTGTGGAGCTTGGTCATGAAATGTTTTCTATGGTCATTGTCACCCTTTTTTCTGATTCAAGGTCATTTGTCAGATTCTGGCAAATGACTGTGCACAAGTATTGGTTAACCACTTAGAAGACTCATTCTGCCCAGGAAAAGTGTGGTTAAGTAAACTGACCATCTCAATTGAGCTATTGCAACATCTAAATACTCTGTGCAAACAAGGCCGAGAGAAGATTGCAGTGTTCCGCAAGTTGGACTGGGCCTTTTTGTGTTCATGGGTTACCAGTATATTTTCTCCTGGTTGTGAGTCATTCTTTATTAATGGGTTTGACCTTTTTAGAAGAGAATAAAACTTTTGAAGATGTGTAAACTTCAATATGTAGAGATGTTATAAGCAGCATATTATATTTCTTGAAATTAGTCACAACATGAGAAAAAGTACTTTTCCACATTTGCTCCCAGCAATTTCGGATCAGTCCTGGAGGGGGTTTGGGAAGGTGGGTGTGTGTGTGTGTGTGATTGTGTGTATGTGTGTGAGGTGGGGGTGGGGGGGGTGGGAGAGGGTGCGGTTTCAGCTGAACCCCTGTTGGACTCGGAATATCATTTTTTCAGATATACTGAATTTGATAAATGTTTGATATTGTATTTACCCTAATAAATATTCACTCACCTTACTTTTTACCCTATACTTCTAAAGGTTCAGCAAGTCCATTTCACCATCGTGTCTAAATTGCAGGATGAGTGGCTAACAGTGTAGACCTGATCAGCCGCAGCATTCTGTGGTGATATCTTATCTTGGTCTAGATTGTTTGCTTAGGCTTGTCTATCCGAATACATAGAGTAAATATGATAATTTAATCTAATCGCATCCTCTCATCCCATCTCAGAAATTTTGAACCCCTGTTGAATAATTCTGGATCCGCTCTTGCCTCTGCTCATAGCTAGGCACAATGTTTGGTGAAAACTGATCAGACTGTATAGACCCTAAGGCTGGCTGATCAGAGCTGAAAAGATAATCGATTATCAGTCCTGCCATTGTGATTGATAATCGATTAGTAATCGCTAGAGATTTGATCTTAATTTTACCTATTTGAGCATCACCCTTTCATATGTTATACTGAGCAAACAGTGTAGACCTAGATGAGATGCTGCAAATGTGGAGTCTCATCAGGGTCTACACTATTTGCCACTCACACAGCTATTTTAGACACAACAGTGGGTAGTAAATTGGACTTGTTCAAATTTTGGATAAAGTATGATCAGGAGTTGAGGTGTCTGAATACTAAGGGTAAATACAGTAAAGTAACAAACACAGAAATAAAATGAATGATTATTAGCAAATCTGTAATGATAGTCATTTTTGTGGAATTTATCAATCAATTAATCGATTATCTGGGCCCAGTTGTTCAAAGCATCGTTAGCTTAACGAGCTCGTTAAGGGTCATTTCGTTAACTGTTTTAGCAGATTCAATATACAATATTCTGATATTTTTTGCTGAAAAAATGTGAGTAGCTTTTGCACTGCAAAAGCTACTCACATTTTTTCAGCAAAAAATTTCAGCATATTTGCGTATCACTCGATGTAAATTTTAACGATACGTTAACTAACGACATCGTTAGTTTCCAACAACTGGGCCCTGATTAATTGTGCCAGCCTTAATAGACCCACTAGCTGATCTGAGTGTTCACTGGATTGCTCATATCATAAGGTACAATAAAATTCCTAAAATTTTGAATACTTTATTCCATACTTTTTTGGCTTTGACTTTTGCCTTTTTATGCATTTGTTTCTTAAAATATTTAGTGGCATGGCAAACAGTGTAGACCCTGATCAGATGGCCTTCAGGAGCAGTCTGATCTGGGTGAGCACTGTCTGCATATGCCATTTTGTCGGAAACTTTGCTGCACGAAATTTTGGGACATTTACCATACTTTTCTTAGGTTTCACTTATGTTTCTTAAAATTAGCGACATGTATATTTTTGTTTTTTTTGTTATAGAGTATTATGTGCTGTGGCTTTTTTTCTTTTGTTTTATTAAATTTTGCTTTAATCCATAACTTGCTATTTAAAAATTGTAGCAGACCATATTCTAAAATATTTTGTAACAAATATTAGGCTTGATATATAAATTGTCTTCCTAGTAGATGAGTTACATAAAATGTCAAACCTTATTTTCTTGTAAAAATAGAAAAGGAATTATTTTAGACAATTTAATTTTAATAAAAAAAAGAAAAAAGAAACAGCACAAATAAATTTTACTTGCCTTGATTTGACCACAAGAATACATGTAGATTTGTGTGTTTTTATATAGTTATATTACTCACAAAGCTCAAGGATTGATCAGTTTAAGGGGAATTGATACATTTCCAGGAGGGGGGTGGCGAACTGCATCAAAATTGTTTTGCCTCCCTTTTGAAAGTGGGTCTGCTCTAAATGAATTTGCTCCTCTTGGGAGATTATTCTTCCCTTTTAGATTAGATCCCTTTTCAGAAGGGACTCAGTGTGCAGGAACCAAACAGGAAGTCAAAAATGCTGTTTCTCTTGAAAACTAAATGAGTCACGGCATGACAAAACCAACAAAGTGACTGTTTGCTCAAAAGACTTAGATCAGCCTGGGCATTTGCCCGGTTTGATCAGTCTTCCCTGTCAGCATGAATAATTCTTGGGTCCTTAGTTACACACTGAGCGCACAGCGAAGGCTGATCAGACTGGGAAGATGCCCAGGCTGGGCTGAGTCGTTGCTGGGTGCACAGTCACTTTGTTGGTTTTGTCATGTTGCAGCTCAAATGGCAGGAAATCTACCAAATATATCAAGTCCCTTGAACTCTTTCGGCGCCAAATTTCAGACGACATTTGTCGTCTGCATTTTTTTAAAAACAAATTATCACTTGGAAAGAAGTTTATACGAAAAATTGAAAGACTGAATATCAAAAAGCGTAGAGCCAGATGAGACGGCTCATGAGTTGTCTCATCTGGATCTATGCTGTTTGCAAAAGCCTATTATTATCGCCTGTGGCAGTGAAAGAGTCAATTGTGAGTTGGGTTTTATTTTGTCAAATTTTGTCTTTAATTTATATTTACTTGTAGATGGGAATGGTGCACTTTGTTTTTCTTTTTTCATTTTTTATTGTCATTTCATGTGGAATTATGTTATACTTGACCTAGTGACTGGCGTGAGAGAATCAGTTGCGAGTTGGGTTTTATTTTGTCAAATTTTGTCTTTATTTTATGTTTACTTGTAGATGGGAATGGTGCACTTTGTTTTCATTTTTAATAGTATATTTAATGTGGAATTATGTTATACTGACAGGTATCCATTTGTTGTTTGTTTTCAACTTGACCTAGTGACTTAGGAAAGTGAGAGGAAAATAACAACTAGAAATAGGATGAGTATCCAGACAGAAATTCTTGTTTCTACTCAAAATTGTTGTTGATACTCATTAGAAACACTTCACTAAGGCCAAGTTAGCAAGGGCCCCACTGGCAACCCTACAAAACAGTAAGCAGGTAAAGTATTGTAAAGCAATCCACATGCAACACAACAGATACACTAAAGATACCCATACACAAAATTTGGTGACCCTAGGTCAGATAGTACAGGAAATTTGCACATGATAAATTTTGTCTATATTGTTAGTCAAATATCAAAATATAGGTCACTGTGACCTGCAACACAAAAATTTCACTTAATGTACCCATATACACTATTTGTTGAACCTAGGCCAAACAGTACATGAAGCTTTTTTTTTCTTTAATGCTGGTCAAATGTCAAAAAGTAGGTGATGGTGACCTACACACACACACACACACACACACACACACACACACACACACACACACACACACACACACACACACAGAGAGAGTCAAATTTGATTTGATCAGCCGAGGCAATAAAGAAAAATGAAATATGGTAATGAGAAAAAATTGTAAATGGATGGACATGATCACTACAGGGCAGCTGCAAAATGAGAGGCTTTAAGTAAGTAATCTGGAAAATACCAATACCTTATCTGTAGCTATGCATAAGAAATGGGTGAAAAAATAGCATCAGCTTGTATACAATAAGTGATTAACCAGACTAGCCAGCCACAACTTTGCAGGTAAGTCAGGGTTTTGCTGTTGCATATAAGGGCTGAATTTCACATCAAAGAAAATCCAAGAACTATTTTAAGGCAAGTGGATACACCTAAAATACCTGCAACCATTTTGCAAAGGGAGGCATTATTTACAGACATCAAGTTGCCTTGTTAGTGTTTGAAACCTTTCAGAAATAGGGGCTACTCTTAAAGGAAAGAATTTGCTCCCAGAGGGAGCAAATTCTTTCCTTTAAGAGTAGCCCCTATAAGAAAGAAGGTAAATATTTCCATGTCTTATTTCCCTTGCAGGTGTAGCCATTCTGCTTAAAAATTTGGTCAAAAATACTATGCATTCAAATGTTTCTTTAATATACCTGTACCATCTAACAGCAATACAAATACAGTCAAACCTGTGTTAGTGGTCACCTCTATTAAGCAGCCAACCTGTATTAAGCAGCCAGAGGAAAGTTGCCCGAAAATTCATAGACATATATTTGAACTGTATTAAGCAGCCACCTGCCTTCAGCAGCCACATTTTAAGCTTCCCATGGGTGGCTGCTTAAGACGGGTTTGACTGTACAATGC
Source organism: Anodontia alba (assembly GCA_964016985.1). Taxonomy (NCBI): domain Eukaryota; kingdom Metazoa; phylum Mollusca; class Bivalvia; order Lucinida; family Lucinidae; genus Anodontia; species Anodontia alba. Next base: position 2,314,705 of record OZ024823.1, read on the forward strand.
ACTCAAAACTTGTAATGGGAAAAGTTGGTGATCCCAAATTACATGAATTGCAAAGAACCAGACCAACTTTATCCATGCTCATCAGTATCTTTACTATCTACTTGTATTAAGCCTAGTTACTAACATCATGCTAGTAAAGACTGAATATGTGCAAATTGATCTGATTCTTAGTAATAGTCAGTACCAATGGCAGCCTTGAAAAGCAAAATCAAAAAGGCACTTTATCACAGGAGACATGTGTAGGATGGAATTAACCATCAGAGGACTTAACCCATTGTAGGCTGAATAGACTCTACCACACTATATATTGGAAGAGCCCAATTTCAATTTTAGGTATGTCTGGCTATGAGATTTAGATATTCAGAGAAAACTGGCTAAACTATTTGCAAACAGTGGAAACCCTGATCAGATGCTGCATTCTGCAGCATCGGATCTGGGTCTGCACTGTTTGCCAGTTACCCTTTTAGAAGTCTCCAGACTACAATGGGTTCAGGAGTATTTGATAATAATTCTGGGATAATTTTCTCAATTTCTCCAGGTGGTAGATTGAACTACACAGACACAAAGTCTACTGTATTCCTCTTCTATTGACTGAGTGAATAATGTAGACCCAGAACAAACTGCTCCTAAATGACAAACAATGCAAACCACTATCCCAATTGCTCCTTCTTGAGCAGTTTGGCCAGGGTTTCCACTGTTTGTCATTCAGAACTTTTTCAATATCAGCAGGACATTCAGGTGTGGTGACGAGTAACTGACTGAATAGTTGGGGTAAAAAACTTACCAGTAGCTTGCTGAATAAAAATTTCAGCAGACAACAATACCTGTATTTTCTTATTTTTCCCAGAAAACAGCATTCAACATTTTATGCAAGTTTGTTTCCGTAGGAGATAGCATGCACGGAATTAAGGGGAAAACAAGAGCAATATCATCAATTCATTATCTGCTGAATTTGTCCAGACTGTGTAGCTGTGATAAGGTGCCTTTTCATTCTAACACATGTATTGTCAGTTTCGCTTTTTTTTTTTTTTCATTGTCTGAGTATTTTTTTTATTTATTTAATTAGAATATATATTTTTGTTTAAGTTGTTTTTTGTTATTTTTCTAGCATCCATTTGAGAGCTTATTCTTACACCATTTTTCTTTGTAAAATAATTCTACAAAAGGAAACTGCTGGTTGTATTTTTACACAAAGTATCAAGTTTAAGTAAATTGTATGTTATGTGACACACTGAAAGACATCAGAAGACAATAGAGTACAAATCAATCTTGTAAAAATCATAATCTTGCAACAAATCTGGGTCAGTGCCATAAGACAACTGGAAAGCTTCTAATATTACATGACACATAACCTATATTGCTCTTACTGGATTTATATTAAATTTTGTCATAGGGCTAGTGTTAGGCAAGGATGTGTTTTCACCACTCTGAACTTTAAACTAAAATGATTGAACTCGTACAAGGGTTGTCCCCGAAAAAATATCTTTACTAGCCGACGTACTAGGAAATTGAAACTTCACACAGTATTACCGGGTAGTATAATTATTTGGGACAGCATTGATGTTAATTGCGTTAGTTTATACCAGCAATATTAAAAATAGAGCAGCCTTTCGAACACAAGGTAGAGCGTACCGGCGCAGGTATATTTCACGCCACTTAAAATTATTTATTTCAATTTAATTAACATAATTGTTTGATTTCTGAGTATATTTGCTGCTAAAATTTATCAACGTCATTTATTCTGACATCATCAGGCGAACTGCCAAACAACTGACGTCAATAACCTCAAAATTGTGCTTAAGTTTGGATGTGTACCCTATATTGAATTTACTTCAAAATGGTGACGTCGGAAGAAACTGCAGCACACAGAAGTGTCATAAGATTTTGTGTTGAGCTTGGCTTAACACCAGTTGAAACGCAGAAGAAAATGTTTTCCACCGAAACCCATAAGAATGTTTCTAGAGCCATGATATACAAGTGGCATTGCTGGTATTCTGATGGTTTGACAACAGATCCTCAGTTGAAATCTGAGGTCGACCAAAAGGGAAAGACGGCAGCGTCATCAAGAATGTCAAGAGTGTGATAAACACCGACCGACGCCAAACCGTCCGCCAGGTGACAGATACTGTTGGTTGCAGGAAGTCTACAGTGCACAGGGCACTTAGTGGTGATCTTTCCATGTCCCGGGTGATTGCTTGCTGGGTCCCAAGACAACTCACGCCTGAAGAAAAAATGAAACGTGTAGAGACATTGCATGGATTTCCAATGCAGGCTCGGAGAGACAGAAAGTTCCTGGACCGTGTTCTAACCACTGATGAAACTCTTGTTACATTACTTTGAACTGGAAGGAAAACGAGTCTAGGGTGTGGAAAACTGGAACCCCACCTCTTAAGAAGGTGAAAGCAGTCAAGTCTATGGGAAAGATCATGTACATTATGTTCATGGATAGGCACGGAATGCTCCTGACACATGCGGTACCAACCTGAAAGACCGTGAACTCTGCATACTATTCAAAGGTATAGTTTATTTATTTATTTATTTATTTATTATTAAGTGAACCAAAACCCACACATTTCATCTTTGTAAGGTATCGCATTCTTACGTTGTTTTTCAGGTGATTCGCCCTGACCTTATGAACACCATCTGGAAAAGGCGACCAGAGCTCTATGCAGATGTTGAGAATATTATTATTCCACCAGGATTCTGCAGCATACGATCTGGAATGCACTGTTTGCCAATCACCCTTTTTGAGGGGTCTTAAGACTGTCTAAAATGGGTTAAGAATTCTGAAGTGTTCTGGAAATAACAACAAACAACGACTGTAAAGATTGAGGCCTGTTTTCTCTACTGTCAAATAGAACACTAATAAATTATCACAAAATATTAAATATCATTTACATCCATCAAACTCACTCATCTCTATGAGTTACACCTAGGACTCCAGATATTAAGGTGAATGAATACATCTTCAAGGGAGATCACTCTGACTGGAAAATATTTGCCTCCCTTCTCAAAAAGGGCTATTCTTAAAGGAAAGAATTTGCTCCCATATTCATGGGAGCAAATTCTTTCCTTTAAGAGTAGCCCCCTATGAATATGGGAGCAAATTCTTTCCTTTAAGAGTAGCCCCCACTGAATATGGTTTCATAAGAGGGAAGGGATGGGACTAATGGAATGGTCTCTCTTGAAAATGGAGACAAGAAAGAAGTGTATCAATACATCTTAAAGCTACAGTATTCACCCTACCTACTCCGACAAACAGGCTGAATGAACAAAGTAGACCCAGATCAGATATTGCAGTGCCCAATTAGGGCCTACACTGTAAGCAATTATCTAGCAGTTTCAGATGCATCAACAAGTAGTAAAATGGACTTGTTCAAATTTTAGGTCAAGTATGGTAAGGAGTTAAGCAACCTGGGCCCAGTTGTTCAAAACTAACGATGTTGTTAGTTAACCTATCATTAAAACTTTGATCATTAAATATGGCATATATGCTAATATTTTTGCTGAAAAAAAATGTGAGTAGCTTTTGCATTTGCAAAAGCTACTCACATTTTTTTCAGCAAAAATATCTGTGCTTACTAGAACAGTTAAGATTTTGACCACTAACGAGCTTGTTAAGCTAATGATGCTTTGAACAACTGGGCCCTGAATACTTAGGATAAATACAATTTATTCTTATCCTTGAAGTGCTAATCATAACTACAGTTTTACTGAGAGCTTTAAGGGTTAACTTTCAATAAGAACATAATTATGTTGTGATTGTTCACAAGAATCACCCCTCCAATATACTCTTTTATGAGATCTGTAACACATTTTTATGGAGAAAAAACAAACAAACAAACAACATATATATTTTAACATTCACCTTATCAAGAGCCCTAGTATAACAGGAGAAAAGTTTGGCACCATTGCTGATGAAACTCAGCTCGACTTATATGCAACATCTAAATACTGTATGTGGAGAAAACTATGTGGATGACAAATAAATATCCAAATGAACATGTTACCATGCTGAATAAAAAAAGTTTCAGCTGACAAGATTTTCGAATATTTTTCATGTACACATGTCAACATCCTATCAATATCTTCCCTGTTTGTTAAAAAACAACAAGAAAAAAAAAACAAAAAAAAACAGAACAATTTTAATTAAATGTGGAGTAGAGCTAAATGAAATGTTGCAACTTTATGTAACATTAATATGATCCGAAATTCTAATTTTTCAGCAAGCTGACTTCAAAACCTTTATAATGTAAAATTCCCAAGTCTATGACCTTGACTTTGGATGCAGCTGTGATCAAATTAACAAGATGACCATGAGGTCCTGAATCGCTCACCAGTGTGTCAAGGTAACTGGTTGTTTGGTTGTGAAGAAGATTTTTGATGGTTTGTTAGATGGCAGCCATCTTGTATGATGTCATGAGCTGATGTGCGCTAATACGGATCAATGAGCTAAAAATATGGGTGCATTTATTTCTGATTCTCATTTCATATATGAGGGCTGTTCCAAAAATAATGTTACTTTTATTGTGTCTCCTTTACTGCAAATACCAAAATCATTTTGACTTGCTCTACCTGAATACACCTTTTTAGACTGTCAATCCACTTTTGGCCCCACAAACTTTCGTTCCCCCATCCCACTGAGGCTCCGGATGAAATTTGGCTTCAATCAGCCCTGTGGTTTCAGAGAAGAAGATGCTTGAAAATGGTCGATGGATGACAGAAAACAGACGATGGACGACCTACATCAGACAACGGATGGACAATCGATCATGTCCATACTATATAAGCTCCCATGTAGCCTTTGGCTTTGGTGAGCTAACAAACCATTGTTTTCACTTTCCCATCCAAAAGGCTTAAGTCGAATATCTGACCTTGCTGAAATAGGTCAGGGTCATCATTTGAACAAACTATGATGGGCCCAAGTACCAGATGCTACATGCCAAGTTTTAAAGTCATCGGCTTAACAGTTCTGGAGAAGATTTTTATATATGGGCATGGTGGGCATCTTGGTTATGTGTGACCTCAAACATATCAGCAAAATTTCATTTATTCCTCCAATAAAGGTTCCATATCAAATTTCACTTCAATTGGCCCAGTAGTTTCAGAGAAAAAGATGTTTGAAATATAGAATCTGAGTGACCTTGATCCAAGGTCACTGAATGGGCCTGACCAACGTTACCCATAAATCTTCATGTAATCATTTGGTTTACCTGATCTACCAATTTTAGTGACATATTCTTCAATGGTTTTCTAAAAATCAATTGTTTTCTTTTTCCGATGCAATAAGTAGGCAAAATTGACCTTGATATAAAATAGGTCACGATTTGAACAAACTATGATGAGCCCAAGTACCAGATGCTACATGCCAAGTTTCAAGGTCATCAGCCTTATGGTTCTGGAGAAGAATATTTTTGAAGGGTTTTTACCATATATGGGTGCCACCATCTTTGTCATATGACCTAGACCCCGGGAACAAACTTTCATTCCCCCATCCCACTGAGGCCTCAGATGATTTTTTTTTTTTTTTTTTTTTTTTGATTTGGGTTTTACGGCCCTTTCAAGAATATTTCACTTATATCAAGCCGATCGTTCATCGAAGGTGGGTGAAAACCGGAGAACCCGGAGAAAAACCACCTGACCATCCGTAAGCAGAACTTGGCTTTCCCACATATGACTCGAGCGAGGCTCGAACCACAGCGGTGAGAAACCTAATGGATTAAGAGTCAACTCTCTTATCCACTAGGCTACGGGGGCCTGCGAGGCCTCAGATGAAATTTGTCATCAATAAACACAGCGGTTTCAGAGGAGATGTTTGAAAATGGTTGACGAATGACAGACGACGGGCGATGGACAGATAATGGAGTCTTACCATACTATAAGCTGCCCTGGAGCCTTCGGCTCTGGTGAGCTAAAAACTGAAGAAACATGGCTCATTAAAAAATCTTCAACATAACAATGGATACAAGCTAGAAGCCCCTCAAAGATCTTACAATAAAATGACTTTAATAGGAGCTATCTATATCTGTGCATCCAAATTATCATCACTTGCTTCATATTTAGGATAGCCAATACCTTTCTTACTGGCCTGGCTGCCTTGTCAATCGCCTCTGACTAGAGATATTTCATTGGTTTATAGTGACAAATCAAGAAAACGTATTATTGTATAAGCGATGAATTGCGTGGCATTTATGTAACCATCACAGTTTGGTTACATCTATCATTGGTTACATGGCGAGTTTATTGGTGCGTGTTGAGCATGTTGAACCAGCAGTTAAGGGAACTGTTTTGCAGTTCCCACTGGGTGCACATATTAACTTACACAGTTTCTATAAATCATTTTTTCTAGTTCACAGGAAAAATCATGCCTTAGCAGTCCCCAAACCTCACCTTTGCTCTTTCCCAGTAATCTAAATAGGAGCTGTATCCAGACATTATTCTTATTCCATCATGTCAGTGAGACAATCCTTTCAATTTACACAATCCTTTTAATTTGCCAGAATATTCATTCTGGTGGACTAATAAGGAATATATAAATTTTCTTTTGCTTGATAAATATTTGCAATTAAACCATTCATTTGGCGATGAATATTTTCTCACAAAAACAGATTTGTACGAGAACACACACACACACACACACACACACACACACACACACACACACACACACACACACACACACACACACACACACACACACACACACACACATACATACACACACACACACACACACACACACAGAGAGAAATAATTAACTGCTGCCTCACAATCGTATCTGTCTCACAAACTTATAAATAAATGTAACAGGCTTATCAATAACCAAGAGAGCCAGGCTAGAAAAGAAACCTGATGTCAGCAATAGCAAATGATCCAAACCAGGGCCCTGTTGTTCAAAACTAATGATATCCTTATTTAACACATCGTTAAATCTTTGATCATTAAGTATGGCATATACGGTAAGATTTTTTGCTGTTAAAATGTGGGTAGCTTTTGCTCACATTTTTTTCAGCAAAAAAACTTGTGAATTAGATGCTGCTAACATTTTGACCACTAAGAAGCTCATTAAGCTAATGATGCTTTGAACAACTGGGCCCAGTAATACAGCCTTCTTGAAAGACAAATACAATTGCCATGTTTTCCCTAAATTTTTCAACATCATAACTCCTTACAGAATTTAATGTTTAGCATGTGGGGTAAAAATTTCAGCAAATATTTTTATTTTATTTTTCTTCTTTTCCCCAGCAAATAGGATCTGACATGTCCAACCAGTGAAGACCCTGAATGACCAAACAGTGCAGACTCTGATCAAACTGCTAATTAGGAGTAGATTTTCTGGATTTACACTGATTTGCTAAGCCCTCGTATTTGTTGAAATATCTAGGGACAAAGTAAACTAACAAAATAAGAAATACAGTTTTCTACACTGTAGCATACCCATGCAGACAGAATCTAACAAATCACAAAATTTAGACCAAAGTTTTAGATAAGAGAAGTTTCTAGATAAATGTTTTTTCTTATTTCTCCATGAAAACATGTTGTGAGTACTCATTAGAAGCGCATTGACAAGGCACTTCTACTGAGTACCACAACATATGTTTTCATGGAGAAATAAGAAAAATATCAACAATTTTTTGACGAAGAAAAAAAAAAAAAGTCTCATCTGGAGCTATGGTAGACTGATAAGGTTCAGTCCAAGGCCCATTTGTTCACAGCATTGTTAGCTTAACAAGCTTGTTAATGACAAACTGGTTCACTGTTGTAGCTCTAAGGTACTTTCAAATACATTGATATTTTTGCAGCAAAAATGTAACTTTTGCAAAAGCTACTCACATTTTTTTCAGCATAAAATATCAATGTATTTGCCATATTTCAACATAGAAATTTTAACCTCACGTTAGTAGACAACTTTGTTAAGTTTTGAACAATTCAGCTCTGGTTGCTGACTCCTTCAAGTATCATTTCCTGTATCCTGGCTCCCCGCTACATTCAACATGTAATAACTAACAAAGAATCGAGATTTCAAAAACAAGTTCTCTAGGAGACTAGAACATGCCCAACTATTGCTTCATTATATACATAGCATTATGGGTAACACAATTAACACCATTACCTTGCTGCAGGTGACTGTAAGGCCACAGTTTGTTTTGTTTATTTTTAGGTTTACAGGGGAGCCTACCCTATGATTTTAGGCCCTCCGGAAAAATAAAATTTGCATTTTGAATTTTATTTTATTTTTATTTATTATTCTATGTCTCTACCCTTCAAAGTTGGTGCTGAAATATGGCATTTTTACATATATTTTTGTTAGAAAAAAATTATTTTATTTGACTGACCCAAATTCTGGCCTAAGCTATAATGAATAATATTCTGCACACTGAGAAAAAGAAGTTTTGATAAGCTGTGCTTATTGCTTATTGGATATCAGAGTCTGGTCTCCTAAAATATTATTTAGCAAGATAAGAAGCAGAACAACCCCCCCCCCCCCCCCCCCCCCACACACACACACACACACACACTAACACAGTTTGCAGGGTGTGTATAAATAAGTATTTCATAGCTCTAGATAAGCGGGGTACAGCTTTAATATTTTTCTTATTTTTCCTTGAAAACATGATTTATCCACACAAACATATGCTATGGGTACTCATTAGAAGTGGCTCACTACAGATATGAGTTTGGGCATGAAGAAACATGGCAAGCCCAGGTAAGCTATCATGAAGAAATGATTCGGTCTTTCACTACCTGCTTACACTATCAATTGGAAACACTAAAATGTACTGATGATTTGAAAAGGTCTTACAGAACTGGCTTGTCTAGGCTTTTACTACTCAAGAATGCCAAGAGATCCCTTAATTCATGGTAGGCTCATTAGCCCCTCCCCTACTCCCCAAAAATAAGGTTTAATTAAAATTTCAGTCAAATTCATCTCATATGCAATGAATGGATATAGAATGAAGTTTAAGCATTATTTTCAATGAAAACATTTAATCTTTAGCATGCTGTTGGCAACATCAGCAGATGACAGTCAGCATTGTTCTTTTTTTCTTCTTGAAAACCAGCCTTGACATTTCATTCAAACTGTCTCCAAAGAAATGTCAAATTTGTTGACAAGAAACATTTGAAGTCTGCACCTCAAATATGATACCTATTAAATTTCACCTGCAGCAAGTAAAACAATAAATAACAGGGCCCAGTTGTTCAAAGCTAACAACATCGTTAGTTAACGATTCGTTAAAATTTACATCGAGTGATATGCAAATATGCTGAAATTTTTTGCTACGAAAATGCGAGTAGCTTTTGCAGTGCAGTGCAGTGCAAAAGCTACTCACATTTTTTCAGCAAAAAAATATCAGAATAATGTTTATTGAATCCCCTAAAACAGTTAACTAAATGACCCTTAACGAGCTCGTTAAGGCTCAAGAAGGGCAGTTGTCAGTTTCTGGCGAAAGAATGTGCACAGTACTGGTTAACCGCTTAGAGGACTAAGCCTGCCCAGTAAACGTGTGGTTAGGTAAACTGACCGCACTCGACATGACCCCATTGGGTTGACTGGGCCGTAAAACCTCAAAACAAACAAAGCTTGTTAAGGTAACAATGCTTTGAACAACTGGGCCCAGATGAATTTACATACATTTATATATGAAAATTATAAAATGGTAGAAAACTTTCATTAACAGCATGGAGACATTGTAGAAAATGAACAAGATATACTGTGTTAACACTTAGCATTCTGAGTAAAAATATCAGCAGACGGCATTTTGATTTTTTTTCCCCCAGAAAACAGGCTTTGAAATTTCATGCAAATTGTTTCATTGGGAGACAATTTGCATGAAATGTCAAAGTCTCTTTTCTTTTTGAAAAATGAGAAAGATATCAATATGTCGTCTGCTGAATTTGTCCAGACAGTGGAAAAGGCTAAAGTCACACAACCAATAAACCAACCAGTGAACAGAAGACCCACAGACCAACTTGTACTCACACAGTTTCTATTCATTCTCCACTTCAACTTGACAAATATGGTTAGAGTAGATAACACTGATATTTTTCCCCAGAAAACAAGTCTCATATTTTATGCAAACTACCTCATTAGGAGACAATTTGCATAAAGTGTCAATCTAATTTCTGAGAAAAAATAAAATGTCAGCTGCTGTTATTTATAAATGCCACAGTTTTAAAGTTTACTGACCAAACCCAAAAGGTCTTATCAGAGTTAACACTTAATGGAATCAAACATCCTAAGTAGACAATTTGCATGAAATGTCAGTCTGTTTTCTGGGAAAAAAAAGAAAAAAAATTATGTCATTTGCTGAAATGTTTTTCCCAGCATGTAAAGCATTAAAAGATCCAGATCTAGGAAGTGAAGCTCAGCTTCACTTCCTAGATCTGGATCTTTTAATGCTTTACATGCTAGCTAAGCTTCACTTCCTAGATCTGGATCTTTTAATGCTTTACATGCTAGCTAAGCTTCACTTCCTAGATCTTTTAATGCTTTACATGCTAGCTAAGCTTCACTTCCTAGATCTGGATCTTTTAATGCTTTACATGCTGGCTAAGATTCACTTCCTAGATCTGGATCTTTTAATGCTTTACATGCTGGGAAAACATTGCTGAACACATACATACTCTTCAATGTCCAATGATTCTATAAGTAGACGGTGATGGCCCTACTCAGAGTGCAGGATGAGCACTGATCATGGACACATATGCCTGGAGAGTTTTGTACAGCATGACTCATATACCTAACAACCACAGAAGCTTGAAATTTGGTAGAAATGCATGTTAAAATGGCCCAAATCAACTATCCTATAAATTCGGTCAGAAATGCTCTCGCTTTATAGGATGGTTAATTTGGGCACTTTTAAGATGCATTTCTGATCGAATTTCAAGCTCCTGTGCTAATAACACACATTGTACTGAATTTATTCTAAGTATTCTGACAGACACGCCTTAGCAAACAGTGTAGACCCACATCAGATGCCGTAAAACCCTGTGTCTGATCAGAGTCCATACTGTTTGCTGATCATCATTTAACTGTTTTTAGACAATCAACAGATAGAAAAATGATGTTACCGACTATGTTTGTTCTGGGCCAGGCAGTAAACATCTTGTGACGATAGCTGATCGCTTTCAAATATTATAGTGTGGCTGATTAATTTGATGGCCCCGGTACAAGAATACTGAAAGCTGCGTAGCCATGCATGAACAGGGCATGAATGTCCTTGTTAATATACTACTTTTCCCCAGTTAATGCACAGCTGTTAATAGCATATGGCACTGCTTTTTATGCAATAATAAAACATAATTCTATCTGGAAATACTCCTGTAAGGGTACTAGTCATACAAAGTCTATATTTTTTTTTATTTGTTTTAGTTTATTTTGGGAGTACATAGCTAAATTAAAACACTAGCAAACAACACTATAAAAAAGTTTTCTTTTTTTTCCATGTAAACAGGGCCTGACATTTTATGCAAGTTGTCCCCCAGCATGATACATGAAATGGTCACCTGATTTCTGTGAAATAAAACAACAAAAAACATTCTTTTAATACCAACACCAGCCAAATTCTGTCATCAGAGTACCGTAATTACACTAAGTTGGGACAGACAGGCCTGAGCAAACAGTACAGACCCTGATCAGATACTGCAGAATGTCTGATCAGGATCTACACTGTTTGCCACTCATCAAGCAGTTTTAACACACATCAATAGATAGCAAAATGGACTTGTCCAAACTATAGGAGAAGTGCGGTAAGGAGGTATGGTGTCCCAATACTTAGGATAAATACAGTATTAAGGTAGGCCATCTGTTATTTTCTGAGACTGAATTTGTGAAGCTTAGAAATTGTACAAAAGAAGGCAGACAGGAAAAATATTTTACTGAAATCCATTAATTAATAAACCAGGAACTCTTTATAACATGCTGATGGGGTCTAAAAACATGGTGTAGCCATATAGGCATTATAAACAGGATATACAGAAAAAAAAAACAAACTTATCTGGGTTCCAATTCTTAACTTTTAAAGTACTAATCACAGCTGCAGCAGACAGCATCTTTATTATTAAGATTGTTATTATTATATTTCAGAGAAAACAAGGTTTGACATTTCATGTGTATCTACTGTCTAGCAGACATTTAATATGAAATGTCAAGCCTTATTTTTTCTGAAAAAAAAAATCAAAAAAAAAATCTAGAATATGGTCTGCTACAATGTTTCTTAGCACTTTCTTTCCAAAAAACTGTGTTATAAAGAGGTTCAGAAGTACTTTCAGTACCAGGCTTACTGCAAGTGTAAGTAACGATTACGAGCCAAAACATGGAAAAACATACAAAAATTTCGAACACTTTATTCAATATTTTTCTGGCCTTAATTTTGCTTTTTATGCAGCTGTTTCTTAAAATACTTAGTAGAATGGCAAACAGTGTAGACCCTGATCAGACTGCTCCTGAAGGAGCAGTCTGATCTGGGACTACATTGTTTGCATATGCATTTTATCAGAATATTTGGTGTATGAAATTTTAGGACATTTACCGTACTTCTGATATGTGAAGCCAATGAAGACTCAAATCAGCCTGCACAGCCAAGCAGTCCAGTCAAGGTCTTTGTTGTCCATAAAAAGAAACTTTGCATCCTTGATTATCCAAAATGCACCCTGTGAAAATTGTCAGACTGCACAAATGCACAGGCTGATCTTATCCTTTGCTGAGCACATATGTCTGAAGGTAAGTTTTCTGACACTGGGGCTCACTTAACTGGGTAATATTTAATTATAAACAGTTTGACAGTGACCAAAACAAAAAAATCATTTAAGTTGAATACAAAAATATACCATTAAATATCAAACAGAAAAAAAAATTACAAACAAATAAAAAAAACCAAACACTTAAATATTGCACTTTCAGGGCTTAGATTCTGTAAGAAATAACATAAAACAAGACAGGCAGTAAATGCAAAAAGCAGAACAAAGAAAAAACACATTATTATGCAAATACTTAAGCCTGAAAAATTTTATATTGTTAACACAAAAGCATTTCCATTCAACAAGCGAAGTACTCATCTTAATTTTTCCCACTCCCTGGACTTAAGTAGCAGACAACAAACTGCTGATTTTTTTTTAATTTTCCCAGAAAATAGGTTTTGACATTTCATGGATATTGTCTCCATTGGAGCTTGAACCCAATATACACTGGACTAGTAACTATGGTACAGGTATTGTATTTATTGGAAATATGTTGTCTTGGCTGAGTTTTCATAATTTTATTTATGACGAAGTTTAAATGCTCATATTTCATTTATTTCTCCAAATATCTCAGATTTGTTTTCAAAAAACAATATTTCAATATATCACTGTTAAGACTGCCACGTTATATTTAAGGAAAATCAAACATTTTTTGTAAACATCAACGAGAAACCTAGGTACCCATTTTAGCTATTTTCAGCACTTTTAGCAGAAAATCGTCAGAAATTCACCCAAAATGATGGTATAACTTCAATTTTATTAATTGTGACTTAACATTTTTCAACCTAACCTATTAAAAACAATTTATTACAACTTCAGTTCTAAGTTCTAAGTGATGAGGTTAAGGACCTGTTCTTTGATCAGCTGCGTGCTGTGACTGGCAGGATCCCAGCATCAGAATTTCTGATCCCATGTGGAGATTGGAATGGCCATGTGGGCTGTGCAGGCACTGGATACAGGGAAGTGCATGGTGGGATGGGGTATGGCAGGGCGGAACCAGATGTTGAGAGTGAGAGAATCCTAGAGTACGCCTTAGCTTGACCTATTTCTTGGGAACACATGTTTCAAGAGACGTGACAGCCATCTCATCACATACAAGTCGGGAAACATAGCCACGCAGATAGACTTCATCCTTTTCCGTAGGACCATGCGCAAACTTGTCACAGATGTAAAAGTGATCCCTGGCGAGGAAGTAGCTCTGCAACATCAGCTTCTTGTATGTGACATGAGGATTGATGTGCCTCCAAAATCCAAGCACAAGTTCACCCCTCGCCTCAAAGTTTGGAAGCTTAAAGACCCTCAGACAAGCAATCATTTCCAGGAGGTCTTCAACTTGCATGTGAGCACATCTGCAGGTGTAGCTGAAGGGGCCACTGAGGATATCTGGAACAACATCAAGACTGGACTGCTCAAGACAACTGAGGAGGTATGTGGCACAACTTGGCCACACCGTTGGCGTCGTGAAACCTGGTGGTGGAATGAACACGTGGAAAAGGCCATTGCTGCCAAGCGGACAGCTTTCAAGGCCTGGATGGCTGGTAAAGGCACTTGGGCATCATATGATGCAGCCAAACAAAATGCCAGACATGCAGTGCACCATGCTCATCAAGAAGCCGACAAGAAGGTCTATGAGAATATTGACCCCAAGTCTTCAGAAGTCTACCGCCTTGCTAACCAGTTTAGAAGAGAGAACACTGATGTTGTTGGTGACAAACCTGTGAAGAATGATGCAGGAGTAATGTCAATGAGCAAAGACTCAAAGCAGAAGGCCTGGCTAGAGCACTACCAAAGGCTTCTCAACATTGAGTTTGACTGGGACCTAGACCACCTTTCATATCAACCACCAGTGGAAGGCCCATCCATCCCAATCACCATTGATATGGTTAAGAAGGCTATCTCACAGATGAAGGCTGGCAAAGCACCTGGCCCATCAGGCATAGTGGTGGAGATGATACGAGCCGCCGGTGACATGGGCGCCTCCATGATCCGTGACCTTGCAGTTGCAATCATTCGTGATGGCAAGGTACCCTCTGACTGGCAGCAGAGTTTCATTGTCTGCCTCTACAAGGGAAAAGAGGATGCATTGGAAAGAGGCAACTACCGCGGTCTCAAGCTGACAGAGCAGGTTATGAAAATCCTGGAGAGGATTGTGGACAGCCTCATCAGACAGTTGGTGTCAATCGACTATTCCCAGTTTGGCTTCGTCCCAGGCAGAGGCACTACAGATGCAATCTTTGTTGTCAGGCAGCTGCAAGAGAAGTATCTAGCTGCCAATAAGAGGCTCTACATGGCTTTCGTAGACCTGGAGAAGGCGTTTGATCGAGTACCTCGGAAGGTCATCTGGTGGGCGCTGAGAAAACTTGGTGTGGAGGAGTGGACTGTGTGACTGGTGCAGGGGATGTATGCAAATGTGCGGAGCCGTGTCCATGTTGGTGAGGGGTACATTGAAGAGTTTGAAGTGAAGGTTGGTGTTCACCAAGGATCAGTACTCAGCCCGCTGCTCTTCATCATTGTGCTTGAAGCCTTATCATGAGAGTTCCGCTCTGGGGTCCCCTGGGAGGACCTCTATGCCGATGACCTTGTTATCATCGCTGAATCACTTGAGGAATGTGTCAGGAGGCTCTTGACTTGGAAAGAAGCAATGGAGAAGAAAGGACTGAGAGTAAATGCAGGAAAGACAAAGATCATGATCTACTGTACGGGACTGGACCTCCTGCAGAGTTCAGGCGAGTTTCCATGCGCCGTCTGTCGCACTGGAGTGGGCAGCAACAGCATCTTCTGCACTGGGTGCACAAGAAATACAGTGAGCTCAAGCGCTTGAAAAATGACCCTGACTACAGATGTACACGGTGCCAGGGAGCTGCACGCCCCTTGGATGGCAGACCACAGACGGAAGTCTAGGTCAGACCTGACAAGCTTGAGGTGGTAGCTTCCTTTTGCTACCTAGGAGACATGCTCTCAGCAGCAGGTGGCTGTGAACTCTCAACCACAACACGTGTGAAAACCGCCTGGAAGAAGTTCAAGGATCTGCTACCAGTTCTCTCTTCACGCCACCTCTCCTTCAAAACACGTGGCCATGTGTACAGCTCTTGTGTGCGGAGCGCAATTCTCCATGCCAGCGAGACTTGGCCATTGACAAAGCCGAACCTCCAGCCTCTGCAGCGAAATGACAGGGCAATGATCAGACAGATCTGCAATGTCAGGCCGCCATTGTCACCACCAGGTCCAATGAGCTACTTGTGCGGCTTGGCATTGAGGATCTGGACCTCATTCTGAAGGAGAGAAGACTTTGATGGTATGGACATGTGGAACGCTCCAATGGTGCAGTCAAGACAGCCTTTGACATACAGGTTGATGGAAAGCGTGCACCTGGGAGGCCCAAAATGACATGGAAGCAGCTGACAGAGAGGGATTGTAGAGTGGAAGCTCTCGGCTATCAATCCTCATGATTGACGTACCTGGAGATCTGGTGTGAGATCTGCCATGCGTGCAGCAAGCCAGCTATCTGGAAGGGGGCCCACTGATGTGGATGTTGCCCCTGTACCTGCACGTTAATCAAAAATCTGATTATGATATGATGATATGATATTCAGTTTTTATCCAAAATCATTTTTAATGACCACAGTGCTGTAAAATAGCGCTAAAATCAAGCCACGACAACATATTTTGGCAGTTCTATTAGTGACAAGTCCGGGTATTATTAGGTCCGAGATTGGAGACAATTTGCATGAAATGTCACAACTTGATTTCTTGGAAAAATAAGAAAAATGATGTCTGCTGAAATTTTCATCCAACATGCAGAAGGTTAATTTTCCCACTCTTTCAAAGAACTGATATACAAAATACATGTATTACAGAAATCGCTTTGGGTTTTATTGCAAAATTCCAATTTTTTCAAAGGTCAGTTATATGCAGTATGTGTGGGAAAATGCTGATGACAGACTGAAATATTCTTTTTATTTTCCATTTTCCCAGAAAACAGGGCATGGCATTATATATGTGACAACCTTGATCAAAGTGTGCTGATGGGCAGGATAACCTTCAACACAGATGCAGTTTCACATAATCCTTGAAGTACTGAGTAAAACTGTAGCATACAACATTCTAAGGTATTTTGTGAAAAATATTTTTCAGGGAAAATGCATCTTGACAGTACAGTAAAACCTCAATAATTCGAAGTGCAAGGGACTGCAGGAATTTCTTCGAATTATCGGTAGTTCGAATTTCCGAAATCGGTAGTTTTCGGATATGTTCAGATTTTTTTTATTCAATATCGTTGAAGTAATGGGAACATCTGCCTAAGCATTAAAAATAATGAGTTGCTTTAAGGTTGAGCTAATCGCTTGACAGGCCTACGTACGGAACTAGAAAATAAAAAAAGAAAACATGAACTTACAGTTTTATTTATAGCTATTTACAATAACGAAAATGAAGGTTAAATGTAAAGTAACGAACCAATTTACTGACGAAATATTTAACCTTGCAAAACCATTGCAAAAAAGACAAACGTTGACAGATAGCGTAGTTTTGTATCAGTCTGCAAAAAAACTGGCTGATGCAGACCTGAAAGGGCAAACTCCACGTTTCTAGCCAGTTTTGTTTCGCCTTTTTGCCCCTACTTTCACTTTAAAAAAAGTCCATAAATATTCAGGAAATTCGTCTCAGAATTGTTATTTTTGCTGTAACCGTACTATTACAGATCATTCGTATTTACACGTTACATGAATCACTGATCTTTAAAATCATTAAAGTTCATTAATGACCCATACTTAAAAAAACATCAATTAAGACATCATTGCTAACGATCTCAAATAAAGACACCCTTTACTCAATCAAGGATCATCACTCAATAGTGTGACCATTAATCCGGTGTCAATTACCTGTAGCGAATAAACCTGTCAAGTCACTCGGGTGTGTAACAATCGAACTCGCCGCACAAAGAAATCATGATCGTCGTGCGTGACCTTGATTGGCAGTTTGGAATTTCGAATTTGGCAGGGGATTTTAAAAGGAATTTCTTTGATTGGGTCCGACGAATCTGTTCGGAATATTCACCGTTAATCCGGTGTCAATTACCTGTAGCGAATAAACCCGTGAAATCACTCGGGAGTGTAACAATCGAACTCGCCGCACAAAGAAATCATGATCATCATGCGTGACCTTGATTGGCAGTTTGAAATTTCGAATTTAGCAGGGGATTTTAATATGAATTTCTTTGCTTGGGACCGACGAATCTGTTCGAAAAATTGATTTTTTCGAAAAATTGAAATTCGAAAAATCGGTGATATTTTTGCAATAAATTATAGTGAAAAAATTCCGGACCATCAGTCGTCTTCGAAAAATCCGGTAGTTTCGAAAAATTGGCGTTCGAATTACCGAGGTTCCACTGTATATATGAATCGTCAAGCTTGACTTTCTCTGAAAATGAAATATAATATTTCAGAATGTCGTCTGCATACCATTTTTACCCTAAATATATAGACAGAACCAGATCAGATGCTGCAGAATACAGAACAAGAAAAAAGAAAAACACCATTACTTTTTGGTTGAAACAAACATAGGATATAGAAATCTTAGTGAATGTTTACAGCAGACAGCCACGCTTGACCAATGCTGCATACACAGGGTCTGAATCTTGGCTGTTTTCCATATTTACCGTAGGTATTCAGACAGACAGGCCTGAGCAAACAGTGTAGACCAGATCAGATGCCAAAGACTGTGGTGTGTGATCAGGACACTATTTGCCACTAATCCAGCAATTTCAGTCACAAGAACAGGTAGTATAATGAAATAGACTTGTTTAACACTTAGCACTCCGGGCAAAATCATCAGCAGATGACATTTTGAAATATTTTTCTTATTTTTCCCAGAAAACAGGATACGACATTTCATGCAAATTGTCTCCAATTGACAAATTGCATGAAATGTCAAATCCTGTTTTACTGGGAAAAATAAAAAAAATATCACCAGCTTGTCGTCTGCTGAGTTAGCCAAGAGAATGGTAAAGGTTAAATTTTAGGACAAATACAATAAGGTTAAGGTGTACCAAATGGTAACCCTTTCATCCCTCAGTTTATGAAATGAACTCTTCCATATCTGAATTTGGACACATTCATTGTTGCAAATAGGAGTTTCAGTCATAAATCAATAAAAGAATGGCAAACAGTGTAGATCCTGAGGAGATGGCTCATAATGACCTGTCTGATCTGGATCTGCACTGTTTTTAAAAGTATCTGTCTTGGTCTACAGGGATGATAGGGCTAAGGTAAATATGATATTTACAAGAAAAAACTTTCCACAATAGGCCTTCATTGTGCTTTTCTCCTAAAGTGAACTTCAATTAATACCATTTTATGTTGAAAATAAAAAAAAACAACCAGAAAACATGTACATTATATACATATATTACAACAAATATATATAAAGATGTGGAAGATATGGATGGGTACAGTAAGAATGGACAAACTAATGGATGAGTGAAACAATATTCATAACAAAATGCATGATTTGTCAAAACAGTAACAGAGAAAAACTGAACCTTTTTAATGAAATGAAATGGACTCTTCCATAAATAAATTAAAAAAAACAAAAATGCCATAGAAGGCTGTGCATCACCAGCCTGTGCCTATCAGTATTATAACACAGCTACGGTAAATGTCCTAAACATTTGAACACTAAAGGGTCTGACAAAATGACATATGCAAACAGTGTGGACCCTGATCAGACTGCTCCTTCAGGAGCAGTCTGATCACGGTCTACACTGTTTGCCATTCCACTAAATATTTAAAGAAACCTGCATAAAAAGCAAAATTTAAGCCAAAAGAGTATGGAATAAAGTGTTCGAAATTTTAGGAAATTTACCGTAAATACTATAATCCATGTAAAGAATCAGAAAGCCTGAAAATGTTGGTCAGGGTCATAAAATGATACCAGGGTTTGAATCTGAGTTAGGAAAGAATTAGTGTATGATAGGTTTAATGACTGTAGGTCTTGTAGTTAATCAGAAATGGAGTTAGATGCTAGAGTTGGTGGAAGAAATGACAAAATCATTAGACCATGAAATCATGAAATATAGGTCGGGGTCATAAATATGGTTCATCAGAAATGAAACTTAATCAATGAAACTTAATCATGATGCATACTTACCTGTATGTTACTGAGCTTCTTTTTCTGGTGGGAAATAAGCAGTTCTATGTTGTTTAGTTTTTACGGTGTTTAATTAAGATCAGAAATATTTATCCATTAGAATTTTAAGATTTCAATAGTTTTAAAATGAAAATGAGATTAACTGTAGTGTATTTTAGCAATGTGTTAATGTTAATATGGAACTAGAATTTAATAGTTTTGTATGTGTGCCTTGTATATTTATAAATATGTTCTATGATTTCATAAATACCACATCCTCCCTCATATACATTAGCGTGATCCTGTCTACCTATTTGGCGCAATTAGTATATTTATTTTTGGCGAAAATGGGCAATCATTTTTTGGTGCTATTTGAAAAAATACTGGCACAAATGGGTTATAGATTGGCGCAAATTGCAAGTGCCAGACCTAAACACTGGGGTTGATGAAAAACTGACAAACAGACAGACACACAGATTGAAAACTGGACCCCTATATCACACCCGCTTAGAGTTGGGGGCAAAAAATACCAAGGTCTCATGAGATTTCTTGATGTACTATATTACATATAAAATGTATCATGATTATTTTTTTAAACGTTTTTTATCAGAAGTATTATCCAATAAAATATTGAGGGTGGGTGGTTATAAGTTAATGGAACCATCCAAAGAATAAAAATAGATGAACCTACCTTTATCACCTTTTTACTAACAATATACCAAAGTAAAGACAAGCTATACAGCCATTATGCATTTTTATAAGCGCTAATAAAAGGAAATACTGTATACAGAGCTTAAGGGGAAATGATACACTTTCAGGGGGAGGCAACTCTTGTCAAAAATGATTTTGGCCCTTCTGAAAAGGGTTCTACTCTATAAGGAAAGAATTTGCTCCCAGGGGGAACAAATTCTTTCCTTATAGAGTAGACCTCTTTTCAGAAGGGGATTGGCTTGCAGTAATGTAAACAGGAAGTCACAAAATTTGTCTCCCTTGGCAGAAATGGTAAAAATTACCAAGTGTATCCAGTCCCCTTAAAATGAGACAAAACTGCCAATACTGTAAACTAAAAAAAAATAAATAGTAAATAAAATTATGACACAGATCTCTTGCTGAATACATAAAAAGGCAAATTATTTATGGCACAATAGTACCTATTTAAAACAATAAAATATAGCAGGCTAATGAAAATATATACCAGAGAAAAAATTGTCATATAATACAACATACTTAATATTTGTTCTTGGGACTAGATTATGCTTTAAGTAAGTCACTAAAAGCATTGGCATCAGCCTTATCGTTCTGCAACTTGTGAAGACCCCCTAACAGTTGTATATTTAATGAGAGTACTTCTAAACTGTGAGAGCCATATTCAAGCTAAAAATTTGGACAAATGGGTCCTTGAGTAAATGATGCAGATCCTCATTACAAAAACATGCCTATTCATATATATAGAAAATTTCACCTCCAAAAACTGAAAATTTTCAGATAAAAAAATGATATTTTTCATATTTCTGTTCAAAACATAGATTGTGGGTACTCGTTAGAACTGCCTTCCAGAAGCAGTTCTAAAAAGAACCCACAATCTATGTTTTCGAGCAAAAATAAGAAAAATAATGTATACTCCTGTAAACCCCAGTTTTAGTATATAAAAGTGGGGTTTAAGGGGGTCGAAATTATATAAGCCTGTTTTCATGATGTGATCACATGCCACAAATGGGACATCTGATCAATATCTACACTGCCACTCATCCAGCAGTTTTAGACAAATCAGCACTTAACCCTAAAACTGAAAATCATAAAAACTGTCATCTGCTTTGTCATCTTCTTGTGATTTTAAGTCATTGTTGCAAACAGTGTGGACCCAGATCAGACTGCTCCTCTATGAGCAGTCTGATCAGGGTCCACACTGTTTGCCTGTATGCAAAAATAGGTTTGAAAAGTTTGCAAGAATATTCAGCAGACAACATAAACAGGTGACACTTTCAGATGCAGGTTTTCTTGGCCTTTTAAGGGTTAAAACTGAGATTAATTACATTGTACCTTATTTACTCTTAGCATTGGGACAGACAGGGCTGAGCAAACAGTGTAGACTCTGATCAGGGCTACACTGTTTGCCACCCATTCAGCAATTATTTATACACATCAACAGGTAGGAAAATGGATTTATTCAAACTTTAGAACAAGTAAGGAGGTAAGGTGTCCGAATACTTAGGGTAAATACCGTAAATCACACTGTTAAACATGAGACCTGGTTTATAAATTTGTGAACAAAAGCCATTAAATCATCATTATGAAGGTACTAACTCAAGGATCAAGCTTTTAGTAAGCCGACATCACATTATTCTATGTGTGAATAGCTTTACAACAAATGTGAAACTTTGAGACTGTCTGTTATTAATCAACCTGCATAACTAGTACAAATGACTGCCTCTAATTTGTCATAAATTACTTTCAATGAAATTACTGTTTTTTATGCAAAATATTTGGACACCTTTACTCTTTGCCATATGTATGTACTTTGTAACAAGTGTATGTACTTTCTAACAAGTGATGTGACCACTTGAACATGCTTGTGGAATGGCAACAGTGTAGATCTTGATCAATATATAGGAGCAATCTGATCTGTGTCTACATCAAGGCCTGCATGTCCAAACATTTAGGGTAAATATGGTACTTTATGACCAAATAACTGCCATTTTTTATCATCATAAACAGACTTCTCCCATAGCAATTCTACAACATGACCATTCACTCTTGATTATCCAAGACTGGGTTATGTGATATTGCTCAATTTATATAAAATACAAATGTACTAGTATTAGTGTTTTCAGAGAAAACAGATGTCCCCCCACCGTGAATTTTCAGTTTTTCTACTGCTGTGACCTTGAAAATTAGGTCAAAGTCAAGGTCATCAAAATCTAAGCACTTCTTTGTTATGTCCCAATTATATATATATAAGAATCCAACCAATGGTTTACAAGATACTATGCAGACAAGAAAGTGTGATGCAAGTGCTGATGCCAATGAAGACGCCAATGGGATCCATACCAAAAACAATGTCCCTCTCACCTAAGGTGGGAGGACATAATTATTCTTTGGCTGGTGATAATTTAAATTAAACTGGAGAGTAGATAGTTGTCCTTAAAATATATGCTGTGGGTACTCATTAGAAGCACATCAGTGAGGCGCTTTTAATGACTGACCATTGCACATTTTCTAGTGATATAAGCAAAATACGGCCACTATTTGTTGAAAATGGTGCTTTATTCAGAGCTGATAAATGATATTTTTTTTCTCATTTTCACCAGCAAATAAGCCTTGACAATCAAAGCAGATCATCTATAACAGGTACATTTTGCATGAAATGTCAAGCAGACAAAAAAATATTACCATGTAAACCCTTAGTATTTAGACAGACAGGTCTGAGCAAACAGTGTACACAAAAATTGTGCCACAGAATGCTGCATCTGATCTAGGTCTACACTGTTTGACTCTCCCCCTGCAATTTTTAGACATTAATGGGTAGTAAAATAGACTTGTTAAAATTTTATGACATTAACGGTAAGCTGTTAAGGTGTCAAAATATCTGGGGCAACTACCGTATTTAAGATGTCATTTGCAAATCATAAAAGTCAAAGTTCTGGGCCCTATTGTTCAAAGCGCTATTAGCTTAACCAGTTCGTTAGAGGTCAAAATGTTAATCGTTCTAGTAAGTACAATATCTAATTCACAGGTATTTTTGCTGAAAAAATGTGAGTAGCTTTTGCAAGCTACTCACATTTTTTCAGCAAAAATATTAGCGTATATGCCATATTTAATGATCAACGTTTTAACAATATGTTAACTAACAACATCGTTAGTTTTGAACAACTGGGCCCTGAGCAATTCTGTATTCACTATAAGTATTTGGACATCTTAACTCCTTACCATTCCTGTCTTAAATCTGAAAGAATCCATTTTACCACCACCTGATGTGTCTACAAACTGCTGAATGAGTGGCAAACAAAGTAGTTGCTAATCAGAAGCTGTGTTCTGCAGTCCCTGATCTGAATCTACATTTTGTTTGCTCAGGTCTGTCTGTCTGAATACTTTGTATTGATTGGGTTTTCATTAACCCTAAACAGTCTACAAATATTATCACATTTCTAAAAGCTAACCTTTGACAGTGGCTGGCAATAAAGTAATTTAACTTCTTAACACTGAAAACTAAAGCATAAAACCAAATATCATTCTAAAAAGCTTAAACCTTGCAATGCTGAATAAATCAAGAAACCCTATCCACTTCCAATTTTTATCCAATCAGATCACTTGAGCCAGGTTGTGATACAAATTCACATACTTAATTCCAAACAGTGCAGATCCAGCTTAGTTGGCTTCTGAAGCCACCTGATCTGGACCTACACCATTTGCAAAGGCAGGGCATATCTAGGTTCAGCAGAACTGGGGTTAAATATATCAATGTCTATGCTAAACTGCCTGATACAGACCCTTAAATGGCCAGTCACAACAGCAGCAGAAAATATTCTAAAATATATTTTCTTTATTTTTATTGAGAAAATATGGCTTGATATTTCATGCGACTATTTATTTATTATTATTATTATTATTATTATTATTTTTTTTTTTTTGGAAAATATGCCTAGATATTGCTGCCCAGTCTAGCCTTATTTTGTAAAAAAAAAAAAATTCTATTTTTTGAGAAAATAACGCTAGATATTGTTGACTAGGCAACAATATCTAGCCTTATTTTCTAAAAAAAAAAATATAAACAAGCAAATTCCATGGGGAATTTATGTCCCCCGCCTTATTTTTATTTGAGGTGTTAAAAATGGTAAAGTTAACCAGAGGACCATTGGTCCTGTATCAATTACCTAAGTATTAAAGCAGGAAACCAGTGATAAAAAATAATTTCAAGATTCTGAAAAAAACCACATGCATATCTTCAAACCATCCTTAAAGCACCTGTAAAGTTTCAAAGGATCGGCTTAAAACTGTGGTAGGAGTTACTGGGTCAAGGTACCTACTCCCTATACGCTTCTGTAGTATTAGAACTCAAAAAATGTCTAAGTTAAAAATGCAGAAAAAGTGGTAAAAAATTATTCCAGGATTCTGAAAAAATAACATGCATATCTTCAGGCCATCCTAAAAGCCCTTGTAAAGTTTCAAAAGGATCGGACAAAAACTGTGGGAGGAGTTAAGGGGACAAGGTACCTGCACCCTATACACTTCTGTAATATTAGAACTCAAAAAAATGTGTAAGTTAAAAATGCGGAAAAGTAATAAAAAAATATTTCAGGACTCTGAAAAATCCACTTGCATATTTTCAGGCCATCCTAAAAGCCCACGTAAAGTTTCAAAAGGATCGGTCAAAAACTGTGGGAGGAGTTAAGGGGACAAGGTACCTACTCCCTATAGACTTCTGTAATATTAGAACTCAAAAAATGTCTAAGTTCAAAACGTGTAAAAAGTGATAAAAAATAATTTCAGGATTCTGAAAAAAACACATGCATATCTTCAGACCATCCTTAAAGCACCTGTAAAGTTTCAAAAGGATCAGCCAAAAACTGTGCGAGGAGTTAAGGGGACAAGGTACCTGCTCCCTATATACTTCTGTAGTATTAGAACTCAAAAATGTCTAAGTTAAAAATGCGGAAAAAGTGATACAAAAATTATTTCAGGATTCTGAAAAAACCACATGCATATCTTCAGGCCATCCTGAAAGCCCATGTAAAGTTTCAAAAGGATCGGCCAAAAACTGTGGGAGGAGTTAAGGGGACAAGATACCTACTCCCTATATGCTTCTGTAATATTAGAACTCAAAAAATGTCTATGTTCAAAATGTCTAAAAAGTAATAAAAATTAATTTCAGGATTCTGAAAAAACCACATGCACATCTTCAGACCATCTTTAAAACACCTGTAAAGTTTCAAAAGAATCGGACAAAAACTGTGGGAGGAGTTAAGGCGACAAGGTACCTGCTCCCTATACACTTCTGTAGTATTAGAACTCAAAAAATGTCTAAGTTAAAAATGCGGAAAAAGTAATAAAAAATTATTTCAGGATTCTGAAAAAACCACATGCATATCTTCAGGCCATCCTAAAAGCCCATGTAAAGTTTCAAAAGGATCGGCCAAAAACTGTGGGAGGAGTTAAGGGGACAAGGTACCTACTCCCTATAGACTTCTGTAATATTAGAACTCAAAAAATGTCTAAGTTAAAAATGCGGAAAAAGTGATAAAAAATGATTTCAGGATTCTGAAAAAACCACATGCACATCTTCAGACCATCCTTAAAACACCTGTAAAGTTTCAAAAGGATCGGCTAAAAACTGTGGGAGGAGTTAAGGGGACAAGGTACCTACTAAAAACTCGGAACCATGCACCATGCGCCACGCGCTACGCGCCACGGAAAACCAAAAACAGTTTCCCTCCACTTTTCTTCGAAAAGGTGGGGGACTATAAAATAAAATACTTAAATAAAATAAAAAAATAAAAAAAAAATTAGAATGCCATCTGTTAAAATTTTGAATGACACTTTAAGGTTTGAATGAAATAAATAAGCATATTTTTCCTAAATATTTGGATGTATAGGCCAGAGCAAACAGAGCAGATCCTGGTAGACTTGCTCTTTAAAAGAGTATCTAAAAGTAGTGATCTGCTTGGCATCATCATTATTAGTTGTTCTGACACTCCTTTTTAACCACATCATCAGGTAGTCAGAATTTTTATCAAACACCTTACATACCATCATAGCAACAGATAAGGCACTTTTTTCATCCGAAAAATGCTGATATCTTTCTTATTTCTCGACGAAAACATATGTTGTGGGTACCCATTAGAAGCGCCTCGCCTAGGCACTTCTAATGAGTACCCACAACATATGTTTTCATTGAGAAATAAGAAAAATAATATATGGATATCCCCTCTTATCTGTAGCTATGATACCATCACTTAATCCTTAAAGTGCTAAGCAAATTTGTAGCAGACAATATTCTAAACTTTTCAAATCATTTTTGAATGTTCACATGAAATGCCAAGTCTTATTTTTTCTGTAAAATAATAAAAAAAATGTTGTCTGCTACAGTAGTGATTAGCACTTTAATGGTTAATTTTGAATCAGGAATCTCTGGTAATTCAGGAAAGTTTCTGTTAATTTTAGAGGTGAAAAAATAATAAATAATTTTTTCCACAAAATCATGTCCTGTCGGAATCTCCTCAATCAAATGATTCTAACAAGACTCCACAATACACTGTATCTGCTCTTATAATGGAACCCTATCTAATATGCCTCCTTTCATTTATTGTCCAAAACAAAAATCACATTTCTTACCAAATTTTGTCCCAATACTAAGGCTAAATATGGCATATAGTTAACCCTGTCTTAACAGCCATCTGTATTAGGCAATCGCCATTTTTCAGATCCCACAAATGGAAATAAGTGTAAATTTACCTGTATTTAGCAAGTACCTCTCTTAATCAAGCATTTTTTGGCTTTCCCTTAGGTGCTTGCTTCACACATGTTTGACTGTATATAAAAATCATAGTCTGATTCTAGAGGCCACATATCCTTTAGCTCACTGAAGGCAAAAAAAACTGTCAAATAAAATCACTACCATGTTTCTTACTTACACCTGAAAATATGCCTTGAAATTTTGTCCAAATTTTGGATGAATGAATTTGTTTCATAAATGGTTTTAAGGACCTTGAAATTAGGGCTTGACATTTCATACAAACTCTCTCTTTTCTGGAGCCAGTTACACCACAACCTCTGTATAACACTATTGCTGGGATCCAATGCAAAAACCATGTTAGCTAAACAACTGTGTTGTAGCCAAACAAAAATGTATAGATTATATAGAAAAATGACTATAAATGGTCATTTTTCTATATAGTCTATGCATTTTTGTTTGGATACAACACTTTTGGGGTCCATCTATAAATATACATCACGAAAACATGCCTATATAATTTTGACCCCCTTAAACCCCACTTTTATATAGTAAAACTGGGGTTTACAGGGGTATACATTATTTTTCTTATTTCTGCTCAAAATATAGATTGTGGGTACTCGTTAGAACCGCCTCGCCGTACCCACAATCTATGTTTTGAGCAGAAATATGAAAAATATCAGAGTTTTTTATCTGAAAATTTTCAGTTTTGGGAGGTGAAATTTTCTATATATTTGAATAGGCGTGTTTTCGTAATGATATATAAAATCATCTTATAATGAACCATCTTATAAAGATGTTACAGTGTAGCATGAAATGTCAAGCCCTATTTTCTGGGACAAAACACGATGTCTCTTAAATTCCAAATTCAGCAGAATAAAGGTTTATACGCTTCTCTTCCTTGGCCAGAAGACCCTATTTTCCTGTCTTCCTGCAGTAGAACCTTCACCATACAGCTGTGGGTCAACTACCTCTATTACAGTGTATTAGAATACCCAGAATTCCACAGAAACTATCACACATGTATAGACAGCTACTATGTAGTCCAATATCATACATCTGTTTCAGGTTTGGTGGCCAACTTAGCCTCTGTGTGAACCATATCAGCTATATCCAACTCCTGAAAGAACACACAACTTTGGATAAGAGGTATATCCAGATAATAACTTTCTTATTTCACTCCGAAAACATGTTGTTGTTGTTGTTTCACTAAAAAGATATTGGTAGTTTTCTTATTTTGTGGGTATTTATCAGAAGCACTTTGCTGATTTTGATAGTTCTCTTATTTTGTAGGTTCTAAGGCGCTTCTGATGAATATCCACAAAATTTGAGAAAACTATCAGTATCTTTTAGTTGAAACTAGAAATGTGTCAGTATGACACAGATGCCCCTGCCCAGGGCCATCCTCACCCATACGCAGGCATTTTGCAAAAAATGAAGTTGAAAAAAGGGCCATAACTCTTATAATAATTGGCAGATTTTACCCTAAATCGAACTTGACCATATTTTATGATTATAAACTTATGTATAAAATATGAATCCAATACACAAATCAATCTTTTTTAAAAAAATATTGGAAGGAAAACATTTTTTTAAGGTGAAAAAGGGCCGTAACTCCAAAAATAATTGGTGCATTTTACCCTAAATCAAACTTGACCTGTATTTTATAATTATATGCTTGTGTATAAAATATAAATCCAATTCACTAATCTTTTCAAAAGTTATGGAACGAAAACCATTTTCCAAAGTTGAAAAAGGGCAATAACTCCCAAAATAATTGGTGGATTTTACCCTAAATCGAACTTGACCTACACTTTATGATGATATACCTGTGTATAAAATTTGAATCCAATACACTAATCTTTTCAAAAGATACCAAACAGAAACCATTTTTCAACTTTTTTTCTACACTGAAAAAGGGCCGTAACTCCAAAAATAATTGGTGGATTTTACCCTAAATTGAACTTGACCTATATTTTATAATTATATGCTTGTGTATAAAATATGAATCCAATACACTAATCTTTTCAAAAGTTACGGAACGGAAACCATTTTTCAAAGTTGAAAAAGGGCCATAACTCCCAAAATAATTGGTGGATTTTACCCTAAATCAAACTTGACATGATTATACACCTGTGTATAAAATTTCAATCCAATACACCAATCCTTTCAAAAGATATTGCACGGAAACCATTTGTGTTACGTACAGGACGGACTGGACAGGACGGGACGGAAGTTCGTATGGACAGTGGTGATACTATATGCCCCCCCCCACTGAAGATGGAGGGGGCATAAAAACAACAACAACAACAAGAACAAAAAAATTCCGAGCTATGATACTCACTGGGCCAGATAAGTTGGTAACTTTTGGTGATAACTTTCATAAGATAAGTTTTGTTATTTTTATGTCAAACTTGCTAGATATCAACAAGATCTAATCAATGAACTCGTCAAATGCCAGTTTTCTAGTTTTCTTCAACATTAGTACTGTTACTACTAACAATCAGTTACATCACCATGCTGTTAGAATTAAATTTATATACAATCCTGTGTCACTCCTTCACCTTTAATGACCGATCACCGATAGTTAGAATTTGTAAATGAGTACGAGGGTCCTGCAAAAAGTTTTGTCACTGGGTTCGGATTACTTCAGTGCTACGTTTTATCAAACATAGTTTTATTACAAACCTTCAAAGATTCCCCATTTACTGAAATACAGATAACAGTCTTCTTTTGGTATCTGTTGGAGACACTGATAAACAGAGCTGCCAAGAGAACTTCTAGACGTATATTTATTTCCAGAAAGCATTTTCTTAAGCCTTGGAAATAAAAAGAAGTCACAGGGACTCAGGTTAGGTGAATAAGGTGGACGGTTTAAAATTTTCACCTTTTCAGAAGCCAAAAAAGACTTAACAACCTCACACTTATGAGAGGAGGTGTTGTCATGTAAAAGATGGACTCCTGACCATCCTTTGCTCGATCATTTCTTATAGTAAAACTCTTTTACTTTCTTCAGTACAGAATTCTTGTAGAATCGGCCAGTGACTGTATGACCAGATGGACAAAGCACTTGAACGACTGGCCCACCTGAATTAAAGAAAACTGTGTACAACATCTTTTTTGAACTTATGGTTCTCTTGGCAATACATGGGCATTTTTGATCTTTTCGCTTCCATTGCTTATTATCAGCCCTTCTTTGTGGCTCAAACATGTGCACCCAGGTTTCATCACCTGATAGCAAGTTAGAAATAACCCGACTATTACAGCCTTTGTATGTTTTCAAAAGTTCCCGGGCACATTTAAGGCATTCTGTCTTTTGCTCCTCAGTGAGCAAATGAGGTACCCACCTAGCGCAAACCTTTCTCAGGTCCAAATGCTTTTTCAGAATTGTTTGCACACTGCCTTCTGATATGCCAGTACAACTAGCTATATCCTTGACAGATAATCGCACATCTGTTCGACCACAATCTTTACAGCAGCGATGTTAGACTTGGTAACAGAGGTTTTAGGCCTTCCAGGACGGGTATCATCTTCAACAGAAAATTTCCCAGCTTTAAAAGCTTTAATCCACCTAAAAACTGTGCGCATTGAAATGGTCTGAGGTCCATATATACCACACAATTCATTAAATATCTGCTTTGAATCTATATTAAGCCTAAAGAGGGATTTTATATAGCTAAGAATTTCAGTCTTCTGGTCCACGTTCCAATGTAACAAGTAAATTGGTCGGTGTATATGACTGCATCTATTTCGATTTGAAATAACTCTGTCAGTTGGAAAGCAATTTGCACGAAATAAATGGGTATGGTTAGCTATTCAACACACCATTCAAGTGCAGTGAAGCATTTTAAGATATAACTGGGATAAAACTCAGTAAGCTTATTAGTGACAGAACTTTTTGCACGACCCTCGTATAGTCATGTCAATGTGTTTTTGGGGGTCTTTGCACCTTAGCCTGTAAGTTGATTATTACCCTTTATTCAGGTAGTTTATACTTTTCTTCCTTAAATGGGCCACGTCAAGCAAGAAAGTGCCTTTGAACATGCCCAAAATGCGCAGATTCAGATCATCCTGCACATGCGCAAAGTATCATCCAAGCTTTGCTCTCCATTCAAACATTCTGTAGTATCCAATGATTCTGTTAGCTGACAGTGAAGGCCCTGATCAGACTGTGCAGATGTGCAGGTTGATCTGGGCCTTCCGTGTCCTTAAATGACTGAAGACACATTTTCTCATGGCATAGCCCAAATCATAATACTGTAGTTAATATGACCCATGTAAATCCCACCTTTTCACTGTCTTTTGAGAACTTCTCCACCTGTTCTTGGTGTGTTTTCTTCAGCAGTTCAACTTGTCTATAATGTTTCATTGTTAACCTCTTCCTCTCCTCTATAAACTTCTTCATGTTGTTCTCATTGATTTCTCTAAACCGTCTACAAAATACAAACACAAGAGTAAAGTGAAGCTAAAAAGAAATTCACATACACTCCAGAATACTGGTCAGTGCTGTCCAGAACACATCTGTCAATACATGTACTCTCTAGAACACAGTTGATATGTCAGTATATGTTTTTTCCAGAGCACAACTGTCAATACATGTGCTCTCTAGGACACAACTGTCCATATATATATACTCTCTGGACTACAATTGTCAACACATGTACTCTTTAGAACACAACTGTCAATACATGTACTCTCTGGACTACAACTGTCAATACATGTACTCTGTAGAACACAACTGTCAATACATGTACTCTCTGGACTACAATTATCAACACATGTACTCTTTAGAACACAACTGTCAATACATGTACCCTCTGGACTACAATTGTCAACGCATGTACTCTTTAGAACACAACTGTCAATACATATACTCTCTGGACAACAATTGTCAAACCATGTACTCTTTTGAATACAACTGTCAATACATGTACTCTGGACTACAATTGTCAATGCACATTCTCTTTAGAATACAACTGTCAATACATGCACTCTCTGGACTACAATTGTCAACACATGTACTCTTTAGAAAACAACTGTCAGTACATATATTTTCTAGAAAATAACTGTCAGTACATGTATTCTCTAGAACAAAACTGTCAATACATGTATTCTCTTGAAAACAACTGTCATAACATGTATTCTCTCAAGCACAATTGTAAATACATGTATTCTCTAGAGCACAACTGTCAATACATGTATTCTCTAGAACGCAACTGTCAATAAATGTATTCTCTAGCACACAATTGTCAATGAATTTATTCTCTAGAACACAACTGTCAATACATATTCTGTTTAGGATATAGCTGCCAATACATGAATCCTCTAGAGTATGATTGTCAATGCATATACTTTCTGGATCTGTCAGCACAGGTATCATTAATTAAAATAATGATCTACAATGGAAAGTCTCTTGAACATAATTCTCAATATAAGTACTATCTAGAAGACACCTTACTGTATGCAAAGATGATCAGCGCCCAGTTGTTCAAAACTAACGATCTTGTAAGTTAACATTTCGTTAAAATTTTGATCATTAAATATGGCATATATGCTGATATTTTTGCTGAAAAAATGTGAGTAGCTTTTGCAATTGCAAAAGCTACTCACATTTTTTTCAGCAAATATACCTGTGAAATACTAGAATAGTTTACATTTTGACCACTAACGAGCACATTAAGCTAACGATGCTTTGAAAAACTGGGCCTAGGTCTACTGACACTTAAAAACTACTCTGTATACAATAAAGAAACTTCAAGACTATGTAAGTGTAACAAAACCCATCACAACTCTGACAAGGTGTAGACAGGCAAATATATTTCTTATGTGTTATGGGTACACACTGTAACTGTTATGCTCAGGAAATTCCAATGAGTACCCACAACATACGCTTTTAAGTAGAAAAAAATACTATCAGTATTTTTGGTAGCCAAAAAGCATATTATCTTGAGTATGGCCCATTTTGTTTTATAGAAGCACATTTTATATCACAATAAAACTAATGAAATAACAGCACCAACCTTTCTCTCTCTGCTTTATTCTTAATGGATTTATCACTCATCACAGATTTACTAGATTCTACAGACTGTTTGGCCTGTAGAGCTTTTATTTCTTTATTGTCTCTGAAACAGACAAAATATAATTAACCAACTATTAAGGAAGTTTACAGATATCTGGTATCACTCTGCATACTGGGTAACAATTTCGGCGAAAACATTCTCAAGGGCAATAATCTAAAGAGTTTATTTGATTGTTTTGTTCAATTACTATTCACTAGTGTAGAAATTCTAAGGCTTGCGCGTAAAACATGAGGGAGCGAAGTGAAAGAGTTTTTTACAGGCAAACCTTAGAACACAAGTGAATTATTTCTCTGTAATCAATCAAAACAACCAAATAAACTGTTTATTACATTTTCATCCGTGTTTTATGTTTGAATTTTCAGATTCAGCCATTATGATTTCCTACCAAAATAGTTCATCTGAATGTAGCATCTGATCTGGGTCTACACTGTTGGTACTCATCCAGCTGTTTTTAATACTAGTTCAAATTTTAAGTATGGTAAGGAGTTATAAAGTCCAAATATTTAGGGTAAAAGGACGTTGTTAAGGAGATGTATATGATGATAATTCTCGGATATTTTTTATTTCTCCATAAAAAAACATGTTATGGGTACTCATTAGAAGCACCTCAGTGAGGCACTTCTAATTAGTACCTACAACATACATTTTTATGGAGTACTGAGGCGCTTGTAGTGAGCCCACAATGTATGTTTTTTATGGAGAAATAGAGAAAATTATCCCAGAATTATCATCAAATATTCCACCTTCAAAACTCCTTTAGGTATCCTACTTAATTTTGCATGCTGGGTAATTTTTAATGTGTTTTTGTTGTCTGTTTATTTTGTCTGCTTAACATTCTTGCAATCTTTTTTTAAATTAACTATTTCAAAAAAGATCTTTCAGGAATACCATAAGAGTGTCAAACAGATTGGATTAAGATCAGGCCAAAAATTTTTTTGGGCCTGATCTGGGTCCAAACTGTTTGCAAAGGTTATCAGTAGACTACAAAAGTCACCACTAATGGGGAAAGAGTTAAAAATTTACCTGTCTTGTCTCATCTCGAGTTCCTTGAGCTGTTCCTGTTGTGCTTCTAGCAGGAGTTTATGTAAACATTCATTCTGCTGTACAATATGGTCCTTCCTTAGACCATGTTCCTCTGTCACCTGTCTTATCACCATGTCCGACCACTCTTTGGTCTGTTCTACCACTAAACTACGAACCCTCTCTCTGTGGTCATTAGTTAATGTTAATACTTTCTCTTCTTTTGTACTGTTTGAGTCATTGCTATCTCTGAGAAGAAAAGCATATAATTATTCACATAGCTCTAGATAAAGGGAGTATTAAGATATGTACTTCTCCACAAAAACATATAATGAACAGTATTAAAAATGAAACACTTGTTTTTTGTATCTGGAAGCATCTACATCAGAAACTCAGGGATGAAAGAGTTAAAAATATTGCCTAGATAGGATTTTGCATCAAGAGCCATAACTCAGGAAATATTGCATCACATCAGCTGATTTTTTCAATAACATACTGTCAACCTCAAATGTATAATCTAACTTAATTTGTTGAGGGTTCTTTAATCAGTTTAGAAGATGTTTGCTATTCAAATATAAAGACAGCTATATGCCATGGGGACAGGAGTAAAATTTATTCTCATGCCAATTCTCAGTCGGGATATAAGCCAAGCAAAATGCATAACTAGAGTTTTTTTTAATGTAATTACCCTAAGTATTGGGACAGACAGGTCTGAGCAAATACTGTAGACCAAGATCAGATGCCACAGAATGTGACCTCTGATCTGGGTCTACACCATTTGACATTCATCCAGTAATTTTTACAAACATCAATAGATAGCAAACTAGACTTGTTCAAATTTTAACACAAGGATGGTAAGAGCTAAGGTGTAGCTTAAATCCAGTTTTTTCACTAGTTCTACAAATTCCACGTCATATTAAAGTTGTGTGTCTCCAAACAGGAGGATTTATCACCCTACCATCAACATAAATTTCTGAATATCGCAAGAGTTTTCAGAAAATTCCATTGGTTACCATGGACATGCTTGTTAAGAAAGCAGAATGACAACATGATTCCAGCAGGTAAATTTTACTATGTATACCTTTTCTTTCGGATCATCTTATCTGCTGATTTCTCGGTTGCCAATTTTTCTTTATCATGTACTGCAACCAACTTATCAACTACCAAACAATGTTGTCTCTGCATAGTAGACCTCTCCTTCTGGTGTTTCTTCTTTAATGTCTCCAATTCCTTTGCTTGTTTTCTCAGTAACTTCTGGAAAGCTTTATCTTGTTTTAATGTGTCACGCTTGATTGTGTCAAACTGAAGTTCTTCTGTATAATAAAGAAGTACAAATAATAATCAGTTTGTAATATAGATCTATTTAAACACTACCTGACACAATAAAAATCATTCAGAACCTCAGTCTTTAACACAGAGTACATTCTAGGTTCATTCCAATTGGATGGCAGAAAGTTGTTGTTTACATTTATCAGGCAGTAAAATTGCTGATGTTTTTTGTTTTCAGAAAAATAAAGCAAAGAATGAATTTAAGGTTTTAAAAAATAAAGATGTACAACTCACCTTCTTTCTTAGTAGTAGAAGGTTGTTTGTTATCTATATTGGTTTGAGCATTACCGGGTACCTGACCATTACCGGTTGTTGATGACTGCCTCTTGGTTTGTTGTATAACAGGAACTTCACCAATATCATTGACATCAATACCCATCTTCACTATCTGACTGGAGGGAAGCTGAGGTTTAAATAACTCATTCACAATACCTACAAAATATAAAATAACCTCTTATTAAGGATAGAGTATAGCTTAAAATATTATTTTTTGGCACTTTTTTTTACATTTCTATAACTGTGTTCCTCACTGAAATGTGAAATACTTACAAAAACTACAGATTTCTATCTTTAATAATAAATCTGTCATTTGAAAAAAAAAAATCTTTTTTAAAGGTAGTTGC
This sequence comes from Anodontia alba, assembly GCA_964016985.1. Taxonomy (NCBI): domain Eukaryota; kingdom Metazoa; phylum Mollusca; class Bivalvia; order Lucinida; family Lucinidae; genus Anodontia; species Anodontia alba. The sequence goes on from OZ024823.1 coordinate 2,351,070, forward strand.
CTATTTTGTTTTGCTTACCATCACTGCCATTAAAATGGCAATGGCTATAAAATTATCCATGGTGATAAACACTTCTGCTTTCATTTATCAGCTGCTCTTCATCCATAATTAATGCAGAATGACCATAACATTTTATGGCCTTGATGCTGCTGGAATGAATAGCTTTATGGGTTTGGACCAAGGCGTAAATAGCTATCACCGAATCACAGGGGTTCTCAGCTTTTGTCTTTCCTCGGAAGTTGATTATTTTTGCTTAATTATTCTAGAAAAGAAGCTTTTCTCATTTGCTGTTATATAGTCTTGGAAACAAGAGCAGTCCTTGTAGGCTGGCCTTTCTTTAGTCCAGATTCCTGCATGTAGTTATGAGAAAATGAAAATTGATTGGTCTAAAACAATTGTGGTTTATTTCTGCTAACTGGAAAACAAGGATCTAAAAACTTAAAAAGATTCAACTCTTTTATTTCTGGACAAAACCAGATACAATTTGGCATATCTAAAGTTTGATATATTGTCTCAAATACCGTATTACATTTTTTTAGTAACTGCTTCCATTCAGAATTTGTGGGGTCTTTTTGAGGTGAAGGGTTGAAAAGTTACTATGGATAATTGATTTGGCTATAACTTTACTTCTAAACATTTTTCAAAATTTTGTGATATAGTTTTGTTCACAAATACATCTTCCATCTATCCCAAAATTAGGGATCTGTTGGGTTCTTTGCTTTGATACGGAATCAACTAGAAATGTGTCAGTATGACACAGATGCCCCCGCCCAGGGCCATCCTCACCCACACGAAGGTATTTTGCAAAAAATGAAGTTGAAACTAGAGCTGGTGTTTGTAAAACACTATGCCCCCAACTGCCTGATTCTAACACTGCTTCACTCCAACATTGCTTGCCCATGACGGTAACAACAGTACAAAATATATGAGATTTCAATGATATTTTATCAAAGGGAAATAATTTATTCAAAAGTTAATCAGGTTGTCTATTCATCATTACAAATCCATTCACCACATTTCATGGCTCTAGCTCTAACAGTTTCTGAGATATTTTGCTGACAAGGTAAAAATGCCCAAAATCACAAAGGGCCATTACTCAAGAATTATTTTTCAAAATTTCTTCAAAAGTTAATCAAGTTGTCTACTCATCACTACCAGTCTATTCATCAAGTTTCAAGGCTCTAGCTCCAATGGTTTTTGAGATATTTTGCTGACAAGGAAAAAATGCCCAAAATTACAAAGGGCCATAACTCATGAAGTATTTTTCAGAATTTCTTCAAAAGCTAATCAAGTCATCTACTCATCACTACAAATCCATTTACTAAGTTTCAAGGCTCTAGCTCTAACAGTTTTTGAGATATTTTGCTGACAAGGTAAAAAATGCCCAAAATTACAAAGGGCCATAACTCAAGAAATATTTTTCAAACTTTTCTTCAAAAGTTTATCAGGTTGTCTACTCATCACTACTAGTCTATTCACCAAGTTTCAAGGCTCTAGCTTCAACAGTTTTTGAGATATTTTGCTGACAAGGTAAAATTGCCCAAAATTACAAAGGGCCATAACTCATGAAGTATTTTTTCAGAATTTCTTAAAAAGTTAATCAGGTCATCTACTCATCACTACAAATCCATTTACTAAGTTTCAAGGCTCTAGCTCTAACAGTTTTTGAGATATTTTGCTGACAAGGTAAAAATGTCCGAAGTTACAAAGGGCCATAACTCAAGAAATATTTTTCAAAATTTCTTCAAAAGTTTATCAGGTTGTCTACTCATCACTACTAGTCTATTCACCAAGTTTCAAGGCTCTAGCTTCAACAGTTTTTGAGATATTTTGCTGACAAGATTGCATCCATATTTTTCAAAGGGCCATAACTCTGAAAAGGGGCATAATCCTGTCAAGAAAAAAAACATGTGTCAGCTATTTTTTCATGAAGAATCCATATAAGAAATTTCAAAACAGTAGCATTCATGGTTCTTAAGTTATGCTATGCATCAAAAAGCGTGACAAACGGACAGAAGGAAGGACAGACGAACGGACGAACAACCCAGAAGCAATATGCCCCTCCAACTTCTTTGAAGTTGGGGGCATAAAAAGGGCCATAACTCTTATAATAATTGGCAGATTTTACCCTAAATCGAACTTGACCATATTTTATGATTATATACCTGGGTATAAAATATGAATCCAATACACAAATCAATCTTTTTTTTAAAAAAAATATCGAAAGGAAAACATCTTTTGAAGGTGAAAAAGGGCCATAACTCCCATAACAATGGGTTGATTTTACCCTAATTGGAACCTGACCTCTATTTTATGATTATATACCTGTGTGTTAAATATGATTTTAATACACTAAGGTTTTCAAAAGATATCAAACTGAAACTTTTTTTCAATGTTGAAAAAGGGCTGTAACTCCAAATATAATTGGTGGATTTTACCCTAAATCAAACTTGACCTATATTTTATAATTATATGCTTGTGTATAAAATATGAATCCAATTCACTAATCTTTTCAAAAGATAGGGGACTGAAACCATTTTTCAAAGCTGAAAAAGGGCCATAACTCCAAAAATAATTGGTGGATTTTACCCTAAATCCAAACTGACATACACTTTATGGTTATATACCTGTGTATAAAATTTGAATCCAATACACTAATCTTTTCAGAAGATATCGAAAGGAAACCATTTTTCAACATTGATAAAAGGCCCTACCTCCAAAAATAATTTGTGGATTTTATCCTAAATCAAATTTGACCTATATTTTATAATTATATGCTTGTGTATAAAATATGAATCCAATTCACTAATCTTTTCAAATGTTATAGAACGGAAACCATTTTTCAAAGTTGAAAAAGGGCCATAATTCCAAACATAATTGGTGGATTTTACCCTAAATCGTACTTGACCTACATTTTATGATTATATACCTGTGTATAAAATTTGAATCTTTTCAAATGATATCGAACGGAAACCATTTTTCAACTATTTTTCAACATTGATAAAGGGCCCTAGCTCCAAAAATAATTGGTGGATTTTACCCTAAGTCGAACTTGACCTATATTTTATAATTATATGCTTGTGTATAAAATATGAATCCAATAGACTAATCTTTTCAAAAGTTATGGAACGGAAACCATTTTTCAAAGTTGAAAAAGGGCCATAACTCCCAAAATAATAAGTGGATTCTACTCTAAATCAACCTACATTTTATGATTATATACCTGTGTATAAAATTTCAATCCAATACACCAATCCTTTCAAAAGATATCGCACGGAAACCATTTTTCAAAGTTGAAAATTTTTCAAAGTTGAAAAGGGCCATAACTCCCAAAATAATTGGTGGATTTTACCCTTAATCGAAACTGACCTACTTTTTATGATTATATACCTGTATATAAAATTTCAATCTAATACTCCAATCCTTTCATAAGATATCGCACGGAAACCAAAAGTGTTACGTACAGGACAGACTGACGGACAGGACGGATGGGACGGACGTACGTATGGACAGCGGTGATACTATATGTGCCCCACTTGAAAATGGCGGGGGCATAACAATAATGTTGACAGGCTTAAAATGGCATATTTTGCTTACCACCATTTACTTACTAGATTCAGATAAAAAACAACTAAGTAATGAATAGAATCTCAGCTTTAAAATGATACATAGAAAACATTATTAAGTTACTGCATGGGAAAAGGCTGAAAAAGGTATAAACATGGTTGGGGTAATTTGGGTGAACTGTACCCTTAAGGAGACTTGATATGCTTGGTAGATTTTCTGCCCTTTTTACAAGGGAGACAACTTTTGTGATTCCTGTTCACTTCCCTGCACACCATATCCCATCTGAAAAGTGGTGTACAGTGTTTTATATCACTTTTTGGTTGTCTGCTATTTCACAGTCTGCATTCATTTAACTTTTGAGAGGAATGGTCAAGCATAAGAAAATATAAATTTTATTTGCAACTAATTGAAATTAACAGTTTAAGGGTTAATATATCTAGCATGCTACTTAGGTAAAAATTTCAACAACCAACACTCTGAAAATGTTTTCCTTTTCCTCAAAAATAAGATTTGACAGTTCAGAAAATAAAAAAAATCATCAATCTGTCATCTGAAAAATTTGCCCAGAGTGAGCTAAAGGTTATAATACCTAAATTTTTCATTTATATACCAGTTCTTCTTACCCTGGAATTCTTCAGGGACATAAGTTTTGAGACTAATACAACAGAATACAGTGGGAAGTGATAATGGGAAGTTTCCTTCCGTTCTCAGTGGTATATGTCTAAACCCAGCCTGCAAGCCATCGAGTGGTAATATCCTCTGACCAATCATTCTACCCGTTTCTTCAAACACTGCTATACGTATTACAGCTAGGTCTGGTAAAACAACCTAAAGACAAAAAAAAATCATGATCAATAGTGTTAGAAAACATACCTTCAGATGTGTGCACTCTGTGAAGACTCAGATCAGCCTGCACCTTCACACAGTCTGATAAGCCTACACAGGATGCCTTGTGGGAATTCAGGACCCAGTTGTTCAAAACTTAACAAAGTTGTTAGCTAACGTGATGTTAAAAGTTCCATCTTGAAATATGGCAAATACATTGAGATTTTTTGCTGAAAAATGTGAGTACTCACATTTTTGCAGCAAAAATATCAACTTATCAAGATAAGTTAAAATATCAAGATATCAAAAATATCAAAAATTTGAGATACTTTAGCAACAACAATTAACAAGTTTGTCATGAACAATTGGCAGAAGGAGAAGTTTGTTAAACTAATGATGCTTTTAACAACTGGGCCCAGGTATCCAAGATGACAACATGTGGACAGCAGAGACTGATCAGAGGGGGATGCGGACTGGCTGATCTAGGATTTTGCAGGGTGCAACAAGGTACATTTTCTCATACAGTGTTTCACATACTGGTGCATGTTTCTAGTTAAGCTGATAAAACAGCATATGAGAAGTCTGATCTGGGTCCACACCGTTAATAATAACACAAGAGTTGTCAGAAGACAATACAGCTCGCCGCAAAGGGCTGATTGGATAAGAAAACAATCTTTAAATATTAAAGTTTAAATGCAGAACTTAAACATAGCAGAAATGACAGAGTAGGACCTGACTTTGATTTTGGAAGAATGTCAAACTGAGGGATGGGGTATATGCCATTGAAACATCTTCCCTTAGGCTGGTGTGGATGAAATATGAAAGCTATATCTTACATACTTCAGCAGCCATGTACACTTTTCAAAACTTAAACACGGCTATAAATGACAAAGTATGACCTGATCTTGACCTAGGCAGAAGGACAAACTGAGGAAGGGGTGTGTACTATTGAAAGGTCTTACCCTTGAATACTTTAGCACTTACGAACACTTTTCAAAACTTAAACGCAAAACTTAAACACGGGTTTAAATGACTAAGTATAACCTGACCTTGACCTAGGCAGAAGGTCAAACTGAGGAAAAGGTCTGAGCTATTGAAAGGTCTTACCCTACTATTGGTGTGGGCCAAATATTTAAGCAGTATCTTGAATACTTCAGCAGTTACAAACACTTTTCAAAACTTAAACGCAGAACTGGAACATGGGTTCAAATGACAAAGTATGACCTGACCTTGACCTAGGCAGAAGGTCAAACTGAGGAAGAGGTGTGTGCTATTGAAAGGTCTAATCCTAAGGCTGGTGTGGGCCAAATATTAGAGCTCTATCTTGAACACTTCAGCAGTTATGTACACTTTTCAAAACTTAAACGCAAAACTTAAACATGGGTTTAAAAGACAAAGTAAGAACTGACCTTGACCTATTAACAAGTGTATTTTGGGGATGGGGGTGTATGCTACTGAAAGGTCTTACCCTAAAGAAGGTGTAGGCTAAATATGAAGGCAGTACCTTAAACAGTTAAAAAACTATGCACACAATTGAAAACTTTAACTTTGTGCTAATGTGGACGCGGACGCGGACACCAATGCCTGGGTGACAACATAAGCTCTCCTGGGAAATAGTCCCGGCAAGCTAAAAATTCAACCCCACCCATACTCATTAGCATAGTTTGTTTGTGTTGAGGTTTCATGGCCCAGTCAAATCATTAGGCACATGTTGAGCACGGTCAGTTTACCTAATACACTTTTTCCTGGGCAGGTTTAGTCCTCTATGTGATTACCAGTAACTGTGCACATACTTTCCCCAAAACTGACAACTGCCCTTCTTGAATCAACAGAAGGGAGAGAATGACCATAGAAAATATTTCATGATAAATTCCCATGAAAGAAGAATGCCGGACCCGGCAGGTACAGAATTTGTGACCTGATCAGCAGTCGAATGCACATCAGACCCATAAGTATAGTCTTCATGAATATTTAACAAGCTCATGCCTGTTTTGCAAAATGATTCTAAATCTAATCAGGAAACATTTACTTCTGACTTGCAGAAATGAAAATATGGACGTGTGGTGGGCAGATAACTCTGTCAAAAATTGACCAAATTTTCCCTTTAGCAATAAACCAGATCTCTGCAATATCAATGCACATATAAAGTTTGGTGACAATCCATTTACATTCACTCAAAGTATCATCCGGCAGCAAAAAATATTGACATGTGGCAGGCAGATAACTGTCAAAAATTGACAGAATTTGCCCATTAGCAATTCCAAACCAGAACTCCACAATATCAATGCACCTTATCATACCAAGTTTGGTCAAAATCCATTGATGTTTACTCAAGTTAACACCCGTATATGAAATATGGATGAAAGGACAGACGTATGTAGGACAGACAGACAGACACATGGATGTCCAATGTGAAACCATAATACCCGGCCACTATCATGTGGCGGAGTATAATAAGAAAATTATTATCAATTTGTCATCTGCTGGATTAACCCAAACAGTGCTGAAGGTCACCTACAGGTTTCTTATGATATAGCATGTATATTTTCATACCTTTCTAAATGTGAAATCCTCACTATTATATACAGGGTTAAGTCCATTGGCTGGTACTACTTTTGTCCTACATTCCTTCCTAATGGTGTCAGTGGGTAGACCATACATGTCCACTTCTACATAGGTTCCTATCTTCTTATCTGACAAAAACTGACCTGATATCACCTACAATAGGAAGAAACGGTTATCATGATTGCCCAACCATAGCTCTAAATAAGGAAATGAGGAGACATATTTCTTTAAAACACCTCTTACTTCCCCTTTGTTTCACTGCTGAAGGTCCCATTATTCTGTATTCTGTTAAAAATTTTCAAGCATTTAATACTGTAATCAGTGACATATTTCTTCAGTGTGACCTTTGAAACACACATCAATTTCTTAACAACACCATTACTGGGATCCAAAACATAAACTGTGTTAGCTAAAGAACTGTGTTGTAGCCAAAGAAAATTGTATAGATTATATAGAAAAAATAATCATTTATGGTCATTTTTCTACATATATTTTTGTTTGTATACAAATACTCGGGTTTCTCAATTCTTGTATCTTGCAAAAAAACTTAACCCTAACATCGAAAGATATATGGCTGAGTTTTTATATATAAAGCTTTGATATTGGTTCATACAAAACTGCTGTATAGCAATGCAAAACCAACTGCATTTTGGAGAAACGCATGCATATTGCATGATACTGGTTTAGAGTTTTACCAAGCAACTGTAAGTTCTAAGCATAAAGTACACATGTATTTACTAACAGGTAAAATACAGCCAATATACACCCAACTAAAGATAGTTAATCTGTACAGTTGATGTCTGAATATAAGTTAGCACTGACTTTTTAAATTTTTGTCGTGTTTTGTAAAACGGTGTGTATTTTATGGAATTCTGATGAACATTTTAGTTTTCGGAAAATATGTGAATTATTATGTTTGGTCTTCATACATTCTTACCCAGTACAGTTCATCAACGAAGCTTTTGAAATTATGCACATGAAGAAATGTGCGGTGATTCCCCTCCACATGCATGTTTAAGAATTACGTAAGTGTAATACATTGTTCTATAAGAATATTTTTTATTGAAAAACCATAAGCATGAACGCCTGAAAGATGTCTGGTAAAATTTAAAATGTGTCATTCAAAATGGTATCGTAAAATTTGTAATCAAAAGATTTCTTGCAGGTTTATTGTAGCAGCCTTACAGGACGAAAAGTCAAACATTTTTTGGTATTAATCCATTTCTGTACACCTTAGAATATTTATTGGAAACTCAGTTTGCATTCAAAATTTTAAAAATTGATGTCAGCCAGGAAAACTTGGTACTCTCCCTTAAATGCGGAAAACTACACTAATGACATCATGACTGCATATGGGTGTGAGAATATTAATAAACATTTTGCTGTCTGTTTTGAGCATTTTTTCTCTCTTTTTTTATGATTTTAACCTGAATACTCAAGGTTTTGTATCAATTGGGCCTCCATAGAAGCATGCAAGTTTTCGTGAAATGCAATGTATGCATATCTGCTATACAGACATGTCCAGGCTTTTTTCCTACATGGAAATAAATCATATATATTTTTCCGATGCTTGGGTTAGCAAAAATTGAGTACTGGAGTCCATACTAAAACAGATATATCCAAATAAAAATGTATAGATTATACATAAAAATGACCACTTCAGTCAATTTTTCTATATAATTCATACAGTTTGGCTTGGATACAACATTTTTTGGTACTTTTTCATGCTTTTAGATCTGAAACTTTGCTATAGTGAGCTGTGTTATAAACAGGTGTTATAAACAGGTTCAGGTATATTTCAAGTTACCTTCACAGTACAGCAGGCTGCTATCACACCACTGATAGGACTCTCTGAGAAAGGATCAAATGTCCTGTCTGGTCTTCTCATAAAATCTGGTTTCAATAAATACCTAAAACAAAATCAAAACAATACTAAAACAGTTTTTAACCTGACATATAATTATTTAGAAAAATGTCATACTTGAGTGTATGTCCAGCAATGTATTTTCAGTCTTTTCATGTATGTTGCTGTTAATTTTTTAATGTAATTTTGTCTGTCCATATGTTTATTTGTGAAGCTACTTTTTAATCTACTATGTTACATATCTGAAGTGATTTTTAATAATTAGTAAGGTAATATCCTCTTAGAGAAATAAAATATTTCCTAAGAATGCTATCATGTCATGGGATGAGTAAAGATCACATCACGCCATAAAACTTATCGACATCATTTGAAAACATTGTAAGAACCCTAAAATGAAGTTTTTTAAAAGTAAAACATATTTTAAGGAGTAATACTTAACCTATAGATAATGTGCTATTCTCTTCTGTTTTCACACCTTCCACAGAAAAAACGACCTTTCAGTCGTTAATTAAAGTCTTAAACCAGAAGGTCCCTTAGGCAGTTACCTGTGTGACGTAACTCTTCCCGCTCAATTGACCACGTGTCAGTTTCTTTTATGTGTAAAACAACAGACACAATTAGGAGAGATAAGCGAGGGTGGGCGGAGGGAGATAACTGATTATCTATAGGTTAAGTATTACTCGTTAAAATATGTTTTACTTTTAAAAAACTTCATTTTAACTTCATAATACATTAATCTATAGATGATGTGCTAGAATTTGCAGAATAGGAGGGAGGTGCTCTCCTAATTCTAACAACAATAATATCTCACCACTTCTGGTTAAGACTCAGGAAACTCAAAGGAATCAGATACATTCTAATCCAATATTTAATAGAAAGAATGATCTAGATTCACAAAATAGCATATCTTTAAGGTGTTATGATCTAACAACCTTATATACAATAGTAGCTTCAAAAAGAAAAGGGAGTCATTGAGACATAACATAAATATTCCATCGCAAAGTAAGCTATGAATATAGAAATATTTTCAAAACAAAATTTGTAAAACAAAAAGCCAAGACCATACACTGTAAGTAGTCTATGTAGGGTCTTGAATAAATAAGGAAAAGTCTACTCGGTGGAGTTTCCTATAGATAACTGACATATGTAGATATTTTGGATAAAATTCTAGATATGTGAAGCTATGTAATTGTAATAGTCTAAGCTATTAGAATTATAAACTAATTTGATTCTGTTAATTGGAGTGACAGGACAGTTTCCGATGAATAGACACAGACTTAAAATAACCATAATATGTAATTATTTCCCTTTGATCAAATTAAAGAAGGGGAGATAATAAAAGTAGATGGAGTTAACTTAACTATAACTAAGTTATCCATCAGAAGAAAAAGGTATAGACAAACATAATGGTTAAAACTATTGCTAGACTAATTGTATTACCAATTTTTAGTCAAGCAATAAAATAATACAGAGTTTGCATATAACTGCTGGGAAGAAAAAACAACCTAAACCATTGATAATTAGTTTTGTCATAGACATATAAAAGCGTTTGATGTCCTGACAAAATAATAAAGAATAAACTGTCAACATCATAACTTAAGAGTTTGACAGAGAATAAGAGAGATAAGAATAAGGTTGATCGCAGCAAACTGTAAGACGGTCATAGTTTGGCTAAATCTTACCGTATTGATAAGATTAAGCAATAATAAATAAGCTGGATAGAATCTTTCTATACCAGAAGATTGCCATGAAAAGTACTCCTGAGTAAATAATCATGGAAATCAAGAAATGTTAAAAAATCCACTTTGATACTAATCAAAATGTTCATAAAAAGAGAAGGACTCAGTAATAGTGTGATAATCTCTGAAGAAAGATTATACAATAATACTGATTAATAATCTCAAAAAACACTTAATTTATAAGTTAAGAGATAGTATTACTATTCTATACGCATATTTAGGAATAGTAAGAAATATATGAATACTAAATTAAAATTATACTACAGAACAAAATTCCTGCTATAAATAATAGGTTAAGCGTAACTATTTATTAAGCAAGGAATTATTAAACATATAACTCTCTATAAAATTACTGCCCAGAAATTTTATAGATAAACATTCAATCAAATTTTTAGAATTGAATATTAATAGAATAAAATCTATGTCCGCATAATTGGTAATTCCTGAAATATCAAATTATGTACTCGCAAATGAATTCAGGAAGAAAATACATATATATACTCTCGAGATCTATGCGTAAACCATAGAGAGTAATAATATTATTACCACGATCCCTGACGGAAGGGTAAAAACATGTATATGAAAGAGATAATAATTAATTTAACGTCATATAGGTTTAAGATAAAATTTGTTTAATCTTTAACCAATATGCAGCAACAGTGACTCGATATTCTGTATTCGTACGTAGAAAAAGAGTACTTAGTCATTAGAATTTTGTATGATTGAAATAGAGATAATGGGATCTAAAAGGATGTATCTCCATGAACTGAATCGAAGGATAATATCCATTCTAAAAAACTAGGGCTTGTTTTAGGCTTAGTTTAACAAGCGTAGAATTGAATTATTTCCAAGTATTCATGAAGTCGTTATGCTCTGAATACTGAGAAAAATGTTAAAATATTGTTTAGGAAAATAAAAAAGTGACTGGTCCACAATGTTAGCTAGATTTAAACCTGGAACGTAGCGAGAAGGTCAATCTAATTTAAAAGTAAGATGAGAAAGATAAATAATGAAGATAGATATATAAATATCGGTATAATATATTATGTCCAACAATTATCAAATAATCTGAATGTTTAAAAGCATAGATACTACTCGAAAGTTTATTTACCGAATGTATAATCGGAGAAAAAACTTTCAGTATGTTCAAAAACGTATCACAAAAGTAAGATCTGACCAGGAACGTAGGTGCAGCACTTACTAAGTTGTGAAGTTAATATAAACATATTTTATATTATAAATTGAAGCAGTGCATTTCAAAATCATCAACGTCTTGAAATGACTTATTGTGTGGAAAAATAAATAAATATCCCGTTTCGGAAAAGATATTTATCTATATATATAGACCATTTTTTATGCAGACTGGAAATCAAGATATTAATCTTTGCATTATTAGCAAACTGAACTTGAACTCTTAGCGAGAATTACTATGATCCCTTTAACGAATGTAAACATAAAGAAGGGGTAAAGAGATAATTAAGTGTGTCTTAATTCTTTACCGGCTCGTAATTAAGGATGTTTTCCCTTTTGTCTAAGCCTAGACTATAGATTGATTAATATAAATATAATAATATCTGCTATTATGAGGTAAACTCTCGTTAATTAACCTCTAAGCATATATCAAAAATATATATCAACATAATCTAGAGCTTCGGTAAGTTTAGAGGAAGGAAATGATTGACTTTGGCAGTTTCTGAATAGTTACAAAGTCAATAAAACAAAATATCAAAAGGAAAGTATTGTATATAATATCAAATTTAGGCAATAATAATCTGTCACGTACTGAATAATTAATGCCTTTACTAAATATGTATCCATTGTCAATACCAAAGTGCAAGAAAATTTTGATTGACATGGACTCTAGTTATAAATAAAATATTAGAGGTATAGAGCTAGTCGAAGCAAAACTATTCCTCAATAAGATAAAGTAGACCTATAATATACGAGGATTAATTGGGTCTAGAAATTATAATCATAATAAAATTATTATTCCAATATGAAGAATCTTCGGCGTAATAGATTCTTACTGAGGCAAAAATATCTGGTATATTGCTATCGTAGTCTTAAATGATCCAGAAGAAAAAATAAAACAGGCAAAGTAAAGAACGTATCGAATTATATCTATGCCTAAATATAAGATTTTTTTCTTGTTTATTATTTTATAGCAGAGTTTAGACAGAGCACGACTGACCTAGACTCTTATATAATCAATCAAAAGATAGTATAAAATAGAATAATAGCTTATCGGATCAACTATTTTCCATGTAGAAAAGGCAAAAGGAAAATATGTACCTCAACTAGAATTTTAAATCGTAGTAATCTAGAGAGGTAGCGAATAAATAAATAAACTGTTAATTTATTTATCTAATTGGTGTAAATTTCCGATACCTTAAGAATGAAAAATTAATAGAAAGTAGAAAAGATCGATTGCTACTTTCTTGTCAAATTTACTCCTTAGATTACATGCTGATTACATATCGGAGCATGTAGAAGAAAGGGGACGAAAGAAGAAAATTTTTAGATTTTGTGTATATTTTTTTTTTTTTTTTTTGTATAAATAACGATAGTTTTATAGTTCACCTTTGCCCTAGAGCCGAATACGGTGAATATGTAAGAAGTTAATCTCTTTGTAGCGAATAAAAGAGATATAATTATAGCTGGAAGTATCTTCTACACTTAGTGAATGAATTGCGAATTTGATCGTAACCGATAATTCTTAATTCATTTTCAATAATAAATATATATATAGAATTTAAGTCAAGTTCAAAAGTGACTGGACAGAATTCAACAATATAAATGGCTACAAGGTATTAGAACCCATCGCTGTCATTCAATAACCTATAATCCAAGACTATACATGTCTATAGTGGTTAATAAATAAATATATGTTGAATGAGTACTAGTGACTACTACTCGGTCACTAGTAATCCGACACAAAGTCTACGAAACTACTGCACGGTGGAATTTCGTTAGAATGACCTGGCACTACTCTACGAAGTGCCTCCCGATGAAATTTTCGTTAGAGCTGGAATTTAACCGCTTTCTAGCGAATTAAAGAGATAAAACATAATTTGAATGACCTGGCACTAGTCTATGAACTGCTACCCGGTAAGAATTTTGTTATAGTCGGAAGTTTAACTCTTTCTAGCGGATAAAAGAGATAAAACATAAGTTAATTTAAAATATTAATGGAATTACACACCTATAATAAGTCAATGGAATATTAAAGATTCTAGTCTGATTCGGGAAAGACTGTACAGAATTTTTTTGTATAAAAGTTATTAAGTATTTCACTTAATAACCTATATCCACTGACTTAAACGTGAATGGAGCTCTATGAACGATAATAGATTGTTCGGGAATTAGTGATCATTATTTTGACACTAGTTACCCGACATAATGACCGGACACTAGTATTCGTAACTGTTGCCCGGTAAAGTTACAAGTAATTTGACAAATTGATCGGATAGTAGTATTCGTAACTCTAGTCCGATGAAAAAGGGAGATTATATATGAAAACTGAGCGGGCACAAGTATTCGAAACTTTTTCCCGAAGATAATTAATTATTAGGCAAAAATTGACCAGACACTTTCTGTAAAAGTTTGCCTGGTGAAAAATCAGAAATAATATAATAATATGACCGGGTATAAGTATCAGAAATATTACTGACACTTTGCCCAGTGAAAAAATTTTTAATAATTAGACATAATGACCGGAAGTTAGTATACGTGACTATTTTGTCCGGTGAAATATGTCAAAAACTAAGTCTTTCCAGAAAATAATTAAATTATTAACTGGAGACTAGTTGACTGGTGCCTGGTTGACTGGTGACTGGTTGACTGGCGACTGGTGCCTTGTTGACTGGCACCTGGATGACTGGTGACTGGTGCCTGGTTGACTGGCACCTGATTGAATGGTGACTGGTGAAGCTGATTGACTGGTGCCTGGTTGACTGGTGACTGGATGACTGGTGACTGGTGGACTTAGACTTTATCGGATACTAAGTACCCAAAGATGCCACCTTGATGGGTCTTACCCCGGCAGTATAGCCATATGGGGTGGGGCTTCCATCAGTAAAGAATTGTCTTATAACCCATCAAGGGTTGACAAGTTCTTTACAATCAGCTTCTCCACCATGAGAATCTTTAGCCAACTGAAGATCTCTGCAAATAAAAGTCCAGGAAAAACATATCGTAATTGCTGAATAACCTGGAACGAAAAGAACAAAAAAGTTTGCATATATAAACACGACTGTCGAACCGATCGTGCACGAGCCTTGTGCCGAATAGCGAGAGTCGCGAAAACGCATGTGGAAAAAGACCAGTCAAAAAATACATGAGATCGAAAATTGAAAATTTTAAATAATAACACAGAAAGTGAAAGGAGTGATAAATAAACAAAAGAAAAACAAGGATACATAAATTTATCCGTGAGGAAAGAAATAATCCAAATTTCTATCACAGGTAAATAATCCTTGTTGAATTTCTTTGTCCACAGAAAAGAAACTGACACGTGGTCAATTGAGCGGGAAGAGTTACGTCACACAGGTAACTGCCTAAGGGACCTTCTGGTTTAAGACTTTAATTAACGACTGAAAGGTCGTTTTTTCTGTGGAAGGTGTGAAAACAGAAGAGAATAGCACATTATCTATAGGTTAATGTATTATGAAGTTAAAACATCTTTTGAAGAAACAAAATCGTTTTTTAATGGTATGTAGTTAGTTAAGACACCTTTAGTTTAACCCTTGTCATGCTGAATAAATTAAGAAGTCATGCCCACTTCTAATATTTAGTCAGTCAGATTACTTGATCTGTTGTTGATACAAATTCACATACTTAATGACAAACAGTGCAGATCCTGATCAGTTGGCTTCTTCAGATGGCTTCTTCAGAAGCCAACTGATCTGGATCTACACTGTTTGCAAAGACAAGGTATATCCGGGTTCAGCAGGACAAAAGTTAAAATGCAGGAAATATTTCCCTCAAGACTTGCAAATCTTATAAACTAACTTGCAAATCCTGTAACTGGCGTATAAACTAAATCCTACTATTGCACTTGCTTATCGGATTTGCAACTCTCTTGGGAAATATTTCCTGTGTTTTAACCCTTGTCATGCTGAATAAATTAAGATGCCACACCCACTTCTATCTTTTAGCCAATCAGACTGCTTGATCCAGATTGCTGATATAAATTTACATTCTAAATGACAAACAGTGTAGATCCAGATCAGTTGGCTTCTTCAGAAGCCAACTGATCTGGATCTACACTGTTTGCAATGGCAGGGTATATCTGGAATCAGCAGGACAAGGGTTAAGTCTCTGTAAGCGTATACTCTGTTATGCTGATAAAAGGCAAATGATAGTTTTGTCTCATTTACAAGATCACTACTGATATTGTTTGTTGTAGATACTCATAAGAAGAGCACCTTGTCTAAAACTGCAATATGGTATTCGACCTAATTACTGCACTGTGCGCTCAGGTTTTTCAAAATTACTGAGAACACTCATTTGTGGTAAAATATGTATCTATCTACTAAGGATACTCTATAAAAAAGATTAGAAAAGAACTTATTTGATGATGACTATGCCATTTTTTCTGATTTTCTTTATAAAGGCATATGTTGTGGGTACTCATTTGAATTGCATCGACAAGTCGATGCAATTCAAATGAGTACCCACAACATATGCCTTTATAAAGAAGTAAACAAAAGGTATACTGACTGCCATCTGAAGACTACGAAATTTCTTGACTATGCGCTTATAGGGGTATGTGCAGTAATTAGATTGAATACTGTAAATTCTACATATATTATACACGTCTACTTTTTTCTTGTTATAGTGAACCCTCGTTACAACAACAGCATTTGTTCCTAAAGTTGTTGTCATTAAAATGAATTTGCTGTTGTAAGGAATCCTTCATGGACAGAATGATATGCAAGACAGACTTTATTTTATTCTTATTTCCTCATAGAAGATATGTTTTGGATATTTGTTAGAGTCGGCGATTCTAACAAGTATCCAAAACATATGTTGCTTGAAGTTTTAATGCAATATTCTTGCATAATTTCTCATTAACTGTGACCTCGAGCTAAGGTTTTGTGGCATTCAAATTGTTATTATTATAAAGAGGGCTGACTGTAGAATATTCTGCCTGAATGAAACAAGGTGGATGGGTCCACTACATCTTCATCTCTAAGACTAATCAATTAGAAATTTGAGTACAGTTGTTTTATTACACATTTTTTTTTTTTCATTTTAACCCTTGTCCTGCTGAACCCGGATATATCCTGCCTTTGCAAACAGTGTAGATCCAGATCAGTTGGCTTTTGAAGAAGCCAACTGATCTGGATCTGCACTGTTTGCCATTAAGTATGTGAATTTATAGCAACAATCTGGATTAAGTAATCTGATTGGCTGAAAATTAGAAGTGGGCATGGCATCTTAATTTATTCAGCAGGACAAGGGTTAATTCTGAATATGCTGGGTTAAAATTTCAGAAGATAATAATTTGAAATAATTTTCTTATATTTCTCAGAAAATAGGTTTTGACATTTGACAAATTCTCTCCTATTTTCAGAGATAAGTACAAAAAAATTTCAGTTTGTCTTCTGCTGAATTTGCCTAGAGAGTGATAAAAGTTAATTCCACATTTTGTTTTCATGATTTTTAAAGTTTAAGCTTTATTTACTTTATGCCATTTTACGGACATGCATAGTGAAGGAAATCAGAGTACCTGGGGGAAAACCACTGACCATGGATGAGCAACCAGTATCCTGTCAGGTGCCAGCACCAGGAATCGAACCCAGGCCGCAATGGTGAAAAGTGAGACATACCTCTGCACTATCCAGGCCCCTTGATTTTGATAATCCAGGGCCCAGTTGTTCACAGCATCATTAGCTTAATGAGCGCATTAATGGTCAAAACGTTAACTGTTCTGCTAGTCCAATACCAAATTCACAGGCATTTTTGCTGAAAAAATGTGAGTAGCTTTTGCAAATGCAAAAATCACATTTTTTCAGCAAAAATGTTAGCATATATGCCATATCTAATGATCAGAGATTTAACAATACATTAACTAACAACATCGTTAGTTTTGAACAACTATGCCCAGGTCATGATTTTTACTCTACAATGAAGCTGAAACAGAACTGGCAGAAAAGTAACAAAATAACATACCCACAGTTGCCATTGTATTCAAATTTTCCCTGATTGAGTTGCATTGCTAAGTCTGGTGTCTGAAAGTTCAGAGCTACCATCTGACAACCAGCATTCCAGAATATCTGAAAAATATAACAGTACATTATGACCTCTTTACAACACTAGTGCTGTAAGCCAAAACATAAACCATGTTAGCTAAAAAACTGTGTTGTATCCTAACAAAAATATAGATTTCACTATAACCTCCATTACAAGACAGTTTTTGGATATAAAACAGTTTAAAGGTGGACCCCAAAAAGTGTTGTATCCAAACAAAATGTACAGATTATATACATAAAAAAATGACCATTTATGGCCATTTTTCTATATAACCATTACATTTTTGTTTGGATACATGGTTATTTAGCTAACATGGTTCTTACTTTGGATCCCAACAACAGTGTTATACAGAGGTTGAGGTGTATATATAGAAAAATGACGATAAATAGTCATTTTCTATATAATCTTTACATTTTGTTTGGATGCAACCCTTTAACCCTAGTCCAGCTGAACCCGGATATACCCTGTCTTAACAAACTGTGTAGATCCAGATCAGTTGGCTTCTGAAGAAGCCAACTGATCTGGATCTGCACTGTTTGCCATTAAATATGTGAATTTGTATCAACAACCTGGATCAAGTAATCTGATTGGCTGAAAATTGGAAGTGGGCGTGGCCTCTCAATTTATTCAGCAGGACAAGGGTTAAACCGGCTTATATCTGAAACTGTCATATAATGAACCATCTTATACAGAGGTTCCAGAGTATTAAATCTGTTGTCTGAAAAATAATAGGTACTATCTGATAAACAAAATTCCACAATACTTGAAAAACTCATTACGAAAACACGCCTATTCAAATATATAGAAAATTTCACCTCCAAAAAACTGAATTTTTTTCAGATAAAAAACTCAGATATTTTTCATATCTCTACTCAAAGCATAAATTGTGGGTACTCGTTAGAACTGCCTCAGCGAGGCGGTTCTAACGAGTACCCACAATCTATGTTTTGAGCAGAAATAAGAAAAATAATGAATACCCCTGTAAACCCCAGTTTTACTATATAAAAGTGGGGTTCAAGGGGGTCAAAATTATATAGGCATGTTTTCGTGCTGTAATATGAAAATATGCGATGCCTACAGGCAAGCTCGCAATGCACTATGCTTTGAAAAACCACATTTTGCAGTTACAGTACAATTAGATAATATTAAAGCCAAACATCGTCTAAAAATCAAAGTATAAGACCCAAGCTATACCATTAAAATTTTGGTACCAGATTTTCCCAGTTGGCCCCAGCAAATACAAACAGATCTGCCACATTCATTGAGAACCGGACAAACTGCAAACAAAATGTTTATTTCTGGTTTGGTTTGACGACATGTGCTGTACCACAGAGCTTGCTCGTGCAGGCCTAAGGCTGGCCAAAGGCCACATGCGGCAGCAAGCTTGCAAAAAATACGAGTCTCTGTTCTGTTTTATTGGGGTTCAGAGCTGCCATCTCGCAACCAGTTTTGTAGAATATTTGGAAGTGTATAATACAATTCTGATGTGGTAATAATTTCATTCTGGTTCTACCATCTACCAGGTAACATCAAGCAGTCCAGAATGTCTGAAATATACATATACCGTATTCAATCTAATTACCGCACATACCCCTATAAGCGCACACTCATGAAACTCATGAAATCGACTTGTCGATGCAATTCAAATGAGTACCCACAACATATGCCTTTATAAAGAAAATCAGAAAAAAAATCGCATAATCATCATCAAATAAGTCCTTTTCTGATCTTTTTATAGTGTATCCTTAATAGGTATAGGTACATATTTTATCACATCTGAGTGTTCCCAGTAATTTTGAAAAACCTAAGCGCACAGTGCGGTAATTAGGTCGAATACGGTATACATGCATGCACGCACACACACATACACACACACACAAATATTCTGTCTGATGTCTATTGTAAATGATGATGATGATTTAGTGTTTTACGTCCCTTTCAACATTATCAACGGAAGGGTGATAATGAAAGGCTCTGTGCAATGTAGTGCCAAACAGTCTAGAGCTAAAATTTGCCTCCAGTGGGATTTGAACTTGGCATTACGAAAACATGCCTATTTAAATATATTGAAAATTTCACCACCAAAAACTGAATGTTTTTGGATAAATAAATCTGAAATTTTTCATATTTCTGCTCAAAACATAGACTGTGGGTACATGTTAGAACTGCCTCGTGAGGCAGTTCTAACGAGTACCCACAATCTATGTTTTTGAGTAGAAAAAAGAAAAATAATGTATACCCCTGTAAACCCCAGTTTTACTATATAAAAGTGGGGTTTAAGCAGGTCAAAATTATATAGGTATGTTTTCGTGATGGGAACTCTTGATCCCAAGTCAGAAGCGCTAACCACTCGGCCACCTGGATGCTTCAGCTATAATAAGAGCCTGCTGAAATACAAAATGATTTGAACATACCTGAGGCATATAGTTGCTGGAATCCACTCTTCCACCTTTGGGATAGATTCTGCTCATCTGCCTTTTATTATAACTGTCAAAGTTAAGGATCTTGTTGTCTTTTTTTCAATGGTAATCTATGACTTTATCTGTCTTAAAATTTTAGTTTACTATGGGTGGCAGTTTTGGATATGTTTTCACTGAACAAGACTCCAAGGAGAATGCTTATCAATAACTTAGTGACAAAAAGCCTTTTTTTGGTCATCTTCCTTCCCATTTACCGTATTCGATCTAATTACTGCACATACCCCTATAAGCGCACAGTCAAGAAGTTTCCGTAGTCTTCATTACAGCCAGTGTACTTTTGTCTACTTCTTCATAAAGACATATGTTGTGGGTACTCATTTGAATTGCATCGACTTGTCGATGCAATTCAAATGAGTATCCACAACATGTCTTTATAAAGAAAATCAGAAAAAAAAACTGCATAATTATAATCAAAAGTCTTCTTCTGATCTTTTTTATAGTGTACCCTCAGTAGGTAGATACATATTTTACCACAACTGAGTGTTCCCAGTAATTTTGAAAAACCTAAGCGCACAGTGCTGTAATTAGGTTGAATACGGTAGTTTGAAATAAAGAACAGACCTGTTAGAATTCTGATTCAATACAAAACAAGCAGACAAAGTGACTGGAAAATTGTTCACAATATTTACAGCATATACAAAATGGACTGTTATGGTGTAAATTTCTCCCTGTCTCTTGTAACAAGTTTTGTTTGTCTGTGTCTGTAAAACCAAGAATTGATGTTCTTAATCAATAAAAACTTGTGAAAAATATTCTTCATAACTTATGCCTTCCAACCAGTAATCATTTTAGCACAAGCTCTTTTCTTTTCTAGTGGCAGGTCACTGACCAAAGGGGTTAAAGATTCAAACAAGCAATGTCACAACACCCTTGCTGACCTTGGAAATGGGGTCAGTGACACCAAAACCCACTCAACACACAGGCATGTTCCACTGATATGTATATGCAGATTTGGTAAGAATCTGTTCTCTGATTTAGAGATATCATGCAGAAAAGAAAGCCATGTAAACAAGAAAGTTTGATGCCAATAATGGCCTTGAAAATGAGGACAAGGTCATCAAATCTAACCAACTGTTAGGAATATCCCAATGAATATTTATACATGTTTGGTAAAAATCTGTCCACTGTTCAAGCAATATTGTCGATGCTGATGCTGACCTTGAAAATTAGGTCATGGTCACCAAAATCTATCAATTCTTAGGCAAGGCCAAGTTTGCATTTGGAAAGTATCTGCAAACTGGTTCAAGAACTATTAATGACAAGATACTGTCACACTAATGCTGATGCCAATACCGACAGAAGTAAGATCTGCACCGAAAAACAGTATCTCCCTAAAATCTGGTGGGTGCACATAATAATATTGTTCAAATGTGTGAAAAAATCCAAATTTATCCATTCTTTCTATGCATACTGATCTTACACAATTCTAAAACATTCTCATATTTTCACAATATACATGCTGAAATTGTGTTTTGCATATTTAACAAGCCAGTTAACAATGCACCGCATCAAAATCACAAGATGCTTCATTCAGAGGACTTGTTAAGAAGTATTTGACGATAATTCTGGGATAATTTTCTCAATTTCTCCATACAAACAAATGTTGTCAGTACTCGTTAGAAGCATCTTGCACAGGTGCTTCTAATAAGTACACACAACATAAGTTTGTATGGAAAATAAGAAAAATTATCCCATTATTATCAGAAAATGTTCTTCTTTAATATGTCCTCCAAGCTTATGATCTAAAGGAAGCATGCAGCATCATCAATGAGGAGCCACACCATACAAAAGAGACATACAGACAGACAGACAGATATGTGCCAAAAATGAAGATCCTGATCAGCCTGTGCATTTACACCGAGACTTCATAGCTATAGATATGGCTTTCTTTTAACCAAAAAGGTTTGATATTTTCTGATTTCTCAATGAAAACACATGTTGTGGGTCCTCGTTTGATGTATGTCACTGAGGAACTTCTCATGAGTACCCACAATATTATGTTTCCTTCCAGAAATAAAAATATTTATCAGGGTCCAGTTGTTCAAAACTTAACAAAGTTGATAGCTAATGTGCCATTAAAATTTCTATCTTCAAGTATTGCAAATACATTGATAATTTTTGCTGAAAAAATGTGAGTAGCTTTTGCATTGCAAAAGCTACTCACATTTTTGCAGTAAAAATATCAATGTATCTGAAAATACCTCAGCTACAACAGTTAACCAGTTTGTCATTAACTAGCTTGTTAAGCTAACAATGCTATGAACAACTGGGTCCTTGATAGTCATCTTACTTAGAGCTATGTCTGCAATCAAAGCCTTCATTTTTCACCAACACAGTCTTCAGTATCATTCTATAAGCAATCGGATACAGACTTGGAGTGTACATATACACCAAAGGCCTCTTTTCTCATGGTAGATCTCCAGTTGTTTAACCCTTAACACTTTGCATGCTGGGTAAAATTTTCAGATGACATTTTGAAATATTAATCTTATTTTTCCTAGAAAACAGGATTTGACACTTCATGCATTTTTCTTAGAAGATAAGATTTGACACTTCATGCAAATTGTCTCCTAAGTCTCAAATCCTATTTTCTAGGAAAATGAGAAAAAAATCATCAGTTTGTCATCTGCTGAATTTGCCCATAGCATGAGAAGAGTTAAAGTACTAAGCAAAATTGTAGCAGACAACATTCTTAACTGTGTTAGTATTTTAGCAGATGATGACTAGTCTTATTTTCTCTTAAAAAATACAAAAAATGAAAATCAAAATGTCATCTGCTGCAGCTTTTAGCACTTTAAGAGTAAATACTCACAGACAAGACAACAATCCAGACATGCTGAGGAATTTCCTCTTTAAAGGTGTGCTTATTCATAAATTACATAAAGGAATTCTGCAAAAGGCTGTGTCATACCTGCCTGTGTCTATCTTACTATCTTATAATGGCACTAAACTTAGAGCTGACATGATAAATAAATACAAAGACACCATTAGAATCACCATCGTGCCATTATGGTAAAAAA
Organism: Anodontia alba; assembly: GCA_964016985.1. Classification (NCBI taxonomy): domain Eukaryota; kingdom Metazoa; phylum Mollusca; class Bivalvia; order Lucinida; family Lucinidae; genus Anodontia; species Anodontia alba. Next base: position 2,374,387 of record OZ024823.1, read on the forward strand.
AAGTGTCTTACCGTATTTACCCTAAGTATTCGGACACCTCAACTCCTTACCATATGTGTTCTAAAATTTGAACCAGTACAATTCACTATCCAATGTTGTCTAAAAACTGCTGGATGAGTGGCAAACAGTGTAGACCCAGATGAGACGCCGCATTCTGCGGCGTCTCATCTGGGTCTATACTGTTTGCTCAGGCCTGTCTGTCCGAATACATATGATAAATACGGTCTCCGAGGCTATATAACATCTGAAGTGAACTGTCAGCAAACTTGGTCTCTGACTTCAGCCAACTGTAAGACGTTCTCTTACTCTGCCCAGCCAACAAAAAAGCTATCCATATACATATGATCACATGTTTGAGGTTTTACGGCCCAATCAACCCAATGGGGTCATGTCAAGCGTGGTCAATTTACCTAACCACACGTTTATTGGGCAGGCTTAGTCCTCTAAGCAGTTAACCAGTATCGTGCACATTCTTTCGCCAGAAACTGACAACTGCCCTTCTTGAATCAGCAGAAGGGAGAGAATGACAATAGAAAATATTTCATGATCAATATCCACGAAAGAATGTTGCCGACCTCAGCAGGGGTTGAACCCGTGACCTCCTGGTCTCCAGTCGGGTGGCGCATCCAACATTAAATCATCAATATTTTTCTTATTTCTTAAGGCAAACTTAAGTTGTTCATATTTATTAGAAGCACTTTCCTGAGCTAATATCCACAATGTATCAGGAGGTATGTTTAACCCATTGTGGACTGAATACCCATATTATTTACTGGAAGAGTCCAATTTCAATTTTAGGTATGTCCAGCTATGAGATTTAAATATTCCTAAAGAAAAATGGATAAACTATTTGCAAACAGTGGAAACCCTGATCAGAGGCCGCATTCTGCAGCATCTGATCTGGGTCTGCATTGTTTGCCAATTACCCTTTTAGGGGTCTCCAGACTACAATGGGTTAAGAATACAGAATTGATGAAATGCTACAAACACCCATTTTACCTCAAGCTCCAGTAACATTTACAATACTGAAACTAACGAAACCATCACTAAGGATACTTGACAAAATCTATAGAGTTGTTAGCTATAAGTCCTAAGGCAGCTCTCTCGTTGAAAGACGACATGTGATGACGAACTTTTCTAGCTGTACAAAATATCAACATGCAACTTACACAAAATGCAACAAAGACAACAATCATAGTACACTGGAACCCCTCTCTTATAAGATGGTTTCGGATATAAGATGGTTTAAAGATGGACCCCAAAAAGTGTTGTATACATACAAAAATGTATAGATTATCCCACAAGGGCATCAAGAAAACATACCTATATAATTCTGACCCCCTTAAAACCATCTTTTATATAGTAAAACTAGGGTTTAAAGGGGTATACATTATTTTCCTTATTTCTGCTCAAAAACATAGATTGTGGGTACTCGTTAGAACTGCCTCTTTGGGGCAGTTCTAACAAGTACCCACACTCTATGTTTTGAGCAGAAGTATGAAAAATATAAGAGTTTTTTTATCTGAAAATTTTCATTTTTTGGGGGTAAAATTTTCAGTATATTTGAATAGGCGTGTTTTCATAATGCTGAGGCTATACAATCTATACATTTTTTGTTTGGATCCAAAAAGGTTGTTTAGCTAACACAGGTTTTGCTTTGGATCCCAGCAATATTGGTATAAAGAGGTTTTTGTGTACACTGTACTGACAATATGAGTTGAATCAAGTGTGAGGGATGATCAAAAGTTTCAACCAAATATTCATTAGTTTAGAACATTTTTATCATCCCTCATTTAAACAAAGATAAAAGTATTTTTTCAAACTAGTTTTACTACCAATTTTAATCTATTTTTATGTTTTAAGAGAATTAATGATGTTGCTTATGCTGCAGCAGCCCTGTTACATAAATTATCAAAAGCCTACACAAGTACTTAAACTAATACTTTTTAATTTATAGCCGTATACATATTTACGCTAAATATTTGGACAGACAGGTCTTAGCTAACATTGTAGACACAGATCAACTTGTTAAAATATTGAAGACATCATCACTAACTGGCATATCACTGAAACAACAGACTTTCTTAACCAACAAGAATTTTCATGACTTCACTACATAACTTCATGCAACTTGTCAATATTCACGGCATCATGCATATCTACTAGTGGCACAGGCAATAGACATTTTGTAGATTAAATGATATGTTACAAGTTTTCAGATGAATCAGAATTATGCATCTTCTGAAGAAAAAAAGTTAGACCCCTTAGCAACATAGTGTGTGTGTGTGTGTGTGTGTGTGTGTGTGTGTGTGTGTGTGTGTGTGTGTGTGTGTGTGTGTGTGTGTGTGTGTGTGTGTGTTAAAGTACTGTTAGCTTACATAATTGACATTAAAATTTCTATCTTGAAGTATGGCAAATACACTGATATTTTTTTGCTGAAAAAACAAACAAACTGTGAGTAGCTTTTGAATTGCAAAAGCTACTCACTTTTTTGCAGCAAATATTTATGTATTTGAAAATATCTTAGCTACAACAGTTAACCAGTTTGTCATTAATGAGCTCGTTAAGTTAACAATGCTTTGAATAACTGGGCCCTGATGTCTTTCTGGTTTCTCCCAAAGATAATTCATAAAAAAGCCTTTGGTGAGACTATTCTAATGAGTACCATATTTACCTTAAATATGTGAATAACTCAACTCCTTATCATATCTGTCCTAAAATTTCAACCCTGCTGATGGGTCTTAAAACTGGATGAGTGTTAAACAGTGTACACCCTGATCAGATGCCATCATTCTGTGACAACTAATCTGGGTTCTATACTATTTGCTCAGGCCTGTCTGTTTGGCTACTTAAGGTAAATATTTTTTTTTTTTTTTTTTTGAAAAAAATAGCTCAATACTCATTTTTTTGCTGAGTTATGATGGTGCTCTGTCACAAGTATTTTCTCAGGCAAGTGTAAGATGCTTCAATCAAGATCATAATGACATTGTTTGGCATGCAACAACCATAATTCATGACAACCAGGCATTTTTGACACATGCATTTTGACACCAATGTTTAACAGATGACTTGAGCAGAAGGATACTTAACAAATTCTATAGCTTGTGTTTTAAGGTAACCTAAGCCTGTGTTTTCATTAAAGGATGACATATGATAGTTAATGGCTCGCTCTGAAATAAATTGACAACAGCTATTATTATTTAAAGTAAAACTACATTTTTCTTTTCTTTAAAAAAAACAACAACAACAACAATAAGAGGCCCATGGGCCAAGGCTCATTAACCTAAGTGAGACTGCCATGTGATATCTGCTGATTTTCCACTATTGCCACAGAAAATCTTCAAAATTGTAGAACATCATTTCATGTATGTCAGTTTGGTAAAATATCTTTTGGTCAAAGACAATTTTTGCAAAGTAGGTCAGAAGTCAACATATAAGACACAGTGATATACATTTGGTACAAAACACACTGTCTATAGCAGATGTACCCATACATCAAATAATTAAGCCTAGGACATAGAGTAAAAGTGATATGTACCAGACTATTTTTTTTTTTGTCAAAATATACTATGGTTTCAACTTTTGATACAGGACACACTATCTTCAACAGATGTATCTACCCACCAAATCTGGTGTGCTTATGCCATAGTGCACAGGAGTACCAAATAGTTCTTTTTTTTATAAACTAGGCCAGGGGTCACAGTGACCTACTTTTGGTAAAACATGACACACTCTCCTTAGTACAGAAGATATGCACCAGACAAGTTTTTATACAAAGTAGGTAAGAGATCAAAATATAGGTTACCATGAGCTAGTTTTAGTAAACAACACACAATTTTCTTTATTAGATGTACCTATATATCAGATCTGGTAGGCCAGTACAGGAGATATGCACTGGAGAACTTTTTGTATAAAGGGTCAGAGGTCAAAATATAAGTTGTACTGACCTACTTTTGAAATGTAACAAACCAGTTTCAATAACTGTAGCCACAAACCAAATTTGGTTCTACTAGACCATAGATTAGGGGAGATATACACTTGTCATTTTCTTTTTTTTTTTTGCAGTAATAGGTCAAAGCATTAAAATACAGGTTGTAGTGACTGACTTTTGGAATGTGACACACACTCTTTAGTAGCTGTACCTATATATTAAATCTGGCAAGCCTTGACCAAACAATATGAGAAAAATATGCCCAGATTTGGTGGAAATGATGCTTGGATAGGGGCAAGTCAAAATAGTTAAACTGGAGAAGGTGCAATTTAACCATTTTCCCATTAAAAGTCTAAAGGCCTTTCCAATGCTATGACAACCAAACCAAAAGATGGATTGGCAAAATATTAGTTATGCTGATTGTCCCTACCAAAGCAAAATTTGTATTGAATAAAAGTCATACTGCTTCAGCATTTATGGCCTTTTGTCACTTAAAAATTTTCCATTTTAAAATTTACTATTGCCAGGGCAGCCAAAAAAAACAAGAGTTGTCAGAAGACAATGCATCTTGCCGGAATGGGCTGATCCGATAAGAAAAAAATCTATAAATAGTAAGGTTTAAATGCAGAACTCAAACATAGCTGTAAATGACAGAGTATGGTCTGACTTTGATGTCGGAAGTATGTCAAACTGATGGATGGGGTATATGCCATTGAAACATCTTCCCTTAGATTCGTGTGGACAAAATATGAAAGCTATATCTTACATACTGAATCCCTTAGGTTGATGTGGACGAAATATGAAAGCTATATCTTACATACTTCAGCAGTCATGTACACTTTTTAAAACTTTAACACAGCTGTAAATGACAAAGTATGATATGACCTGACCTTGACCTAGGCAGAAGGTCAAATTGAGGATGGGGTGTGTACTATTGAAAGGTCTTACCCTAAGGTAGGTGTGGACCAAATATTAAAGCGGCATCTTGAATACTTCAGCTGTTACGAAGACTTTTCAAAACTTAAACACAGAACTCAAACATAAACAAACATAGGTTTAAATGACAAAGTATGACCTGACCTTGACCTATGCAGAAGGTCGAACTGAGGAAAGGGTGTGTGCTATTGAAAGGTCTTACCCTGATGTTGGTGTGGGCCATACATTAAAGCAGTATCTTGAATACTTCAGCAGTTACAAACACTTTTCAAAACTTTAACTCTGAACTCGAACATGGGTTCAAATGACAAAGTATGAGCTGATCTAGACCTAGGCAGAGGGTCAAACTGAGGAAGGGGTGTGTGCTATTGAAAGGTCTAACTAAGGCTGGTGTGGGCCAAATATTAAAGCTCTATCTTGAATATTCAGCAGTTATGTACACTTTTCAAAACTTAAACACAAAACTTAAACAGGGTGTAAATGACAAAGTAAGAACTGACCTTGACCTATATAAAGGGTCTAACTTGGGGATGGGGTGTATGCTATTGAAAGGTCTTACCCTAAGGTAGGTGTATGCCAAATATGAAAGCAGTACCTTAAACACTTAAAAAATTATGCACGCCTTTGAAAACTTAAACATTGTGCTAATGCGGACGCCGATGCAGACGCCAACGCCAACGCTGACACAGACGCTGACGCCAACGACTGGGTGACAACATAAGCTCTCCAGGGACATAGTCCCGGCGAGCTAAAAATGGACAGTAAAAACATAACAGGTTTGCCACAGCATGAAATCCCCAATCTAAGCAACAGTTCTCCAGAATTAGGGTCAAACTGCTTCAGTGGCTTGACAAGAGTTGTTGTTTTAAAGTGTTAACAGACACATGAAAAGTGATCACTATAATTGTAGCTCATCTTGAGCATAAGTCAGTTAGCCCTTTACACTTTGGGTGAATTTTCAGCAGACAACATTTTGAAATATTTTTCTTATTTTTCCCAGAAAACAGAATTTGACATTTCTTGCAAAATGTCTCCACTGGAGACATTTTGCATGAAATGTCAAATCCTGTTTTCTGGGAAAAATAAGGAAAAATATCATCAATTTGTCATCTGCTGAATTTGCCAAGAGAGTGGTAAAAGGAACATATGGTCTAGGATCTCAGAAATCCATAATTTTTTGTTGCTCCATAAAAGCTTACTTTGAAATCTCATTCAAACTGTCTAAAAAATGACTGTCAAAATGAAACAAAATACATACATGTGACAACTCTGTTAATTTGGATTCCTGCAGCAATAGTCTATCAATATGTTCTAAATAAGACAGCAACCAGCGCATCAGACAAAGACTCAGATCAGCTCGTGCAATCTGATCAGGGCCTTCTCTATTCATCCATATACTCTTGATCAGATCTCTAAATAAGATCATCTTTTTCTTTTTAAACCACATTCTTCTTATTTCTCCAAAAAAACTTAAGTTGTGGTAATCATCAGAAGCACCTCTGAGAGGTACTGCTAATGAATAAATATTTATCCAGAGCTCTGCATTAATTCTGTGAGGAGACCATGAAGGCTCTGATCAGACTGCAAATGGGCAGGCTGATCAGTGTCTCTGCTGTTCACTCAGGGCCTTTTTCTCAAGTTGTGGCTCAAAGTGTTTTTCCTCTCCCCCACAACATTTTAAAGCAAAAGATGCAAATGATTTAGTGTTTTATGTCTCTTTCAACATTATCATGAAGGGGTGATAATGGAAGAATGAGGGAAACCAGAAATGTGTTTGTAAAACACTATGCCCACAACTATATGCTTCTACAGAAAATGCAAGTTGGAAATGGGCATAACTTTGAGAAAAAAACAAAAAAAAAATAATAATAATCCATTTTTTTTTTTCAAAAGTTAATCAGGTGATCTACTCCTCAGCTCACCAAGTTTAGACACAAGCTCAAGTAGTTATCAGGATTGCTAACAAGTCTTGCTAACAAGAAAAGCATGATGAACAGATGGACAGACAGATAGACAAACACCCCAAAAGCAGTATGTCCCTCCAACTTCTTCAAAATTGGGGCATAATGAGGTACTAGACAGTCATGAGTTTAATTCACCTCTAGTAGGATTCAAACCTGGGACCCTGTGATCCATATTCAGGAGCGTTAACCACTTGGCCATGGGAAAACACACAAAATAACATTACCTTCTGCCACATCAAATCCTTGGAACTTGACTGGCTGTGCATAATTGACCATTGCAGAAAGATATGGGTGTATATTGGTGGTGGCTCCAGTGTAGTGATAAGTCGACATTAAAGCCAACTCTTCATCAGCAGTAAGAGATCCCTGAAACACACAAAGTGGCAGGTGACTTTTTCACCCAAAAAATTTTGATATTTGTCTTATTTCTCAAAAAAACATACGTTGTGGGTACTCATTAGAAGAGCCTTGACAAGGCACCTCTAATGAGTGCCCACAACATATGTTTTTGTGGAAGAATAAGAAAAATATTCATCTGTTGGTAATGAACAATATGTAAACATACTGTATATATAAAATGTGCAGAGCCCAGTTGTTCAAAGCTAACGACGTCTTTGTTAACGATTCGTTAAAATTTACGTCGAGTGATACACAAATTTGCTGAAATTTTTTGCTGAAAAAATGTGAGTAGCTTTTGCAGTGCAAAAGATACTCACATTTTTTCAGCAAAAAATATCAGAATACTGTATATTGAATCCGCTAAAACAGTTAACGAAATGACCCTTAACTGGGCCCAGGTTGCTATTAGCCTGTACATCTGTAACATACTTGACCACCACAGAAAGATATGAGTGTATATTGGTGGTAGCTCCAGTACAGTTGTAAGTCAACACTAAAGCCAACTCTTCATTAACAGTGATAGATCCCTGAAACACACAGTGGTAACCTAGCTCCACATAAGGTGCTTTTTTTCATCCAAAAAGTATTGATATTTTTCTTATTTCTCCATGAAAATATATGTTGTGGTACTCATTAGAAGCTCCCCATCAATGTGCTTCTAATGAATACCAACAACGTATGTTTTAGAGGAGAAACAAGAAATATATTTATCTGGGCCCAGTTGTTCAAAGCATCATTAGCTTAACAAGCCCGTTAGTGGTCAAAATGTTAACTGTTCTAGTAAGCACAATACCAAATTCACAGGTATTTTTGCTGAAAAAATGTGAGTAGCTTTTGCAAATGCAAAAGCAACTCACATTTTTTTAAGCAAAAATATTAGCATATATGCCATATTTAATGATCAAAATTTTAACAATATGTCAACTAACGACATTATTATTTTTTTTCAATAACTGGGCCCTGGAGGCTGAGTTTGAATTTAACAACCCAGTCAGCAGTGTTAAGGTCATATCAAGCCAGTCAGTTAACCAACTAACTTTTCCTGGGCAGGCTTAGTCCTCTAAAAAATTTACCAGTACTTGTGCACATACCGGTGCTTTCGCCAGTAACTAACAACTGCCCTTCTTGAATCAGCCGAAAGGGGTAAATAAACACAGAAAAGAAGTTATAATGGTAATGAACTATATGGGCCGTGCCAAGCCATACGAAAATGTGTCTTGAGGCATATGTGGACAGCAAAGGCCCAGATCAGCCGGCACATCCGTGCAGTCTGATCAGGGCCTTCACTGTCCACTTACAGAATCACTGGATACTACAGAACGTATGAATGGAGATTAAAGGCCCACTTGATACTACTTGCATGCTCAGCATGATCTGAATCTGCACATTTTGAGCACATTCTTTTTTTTTTTCACTTTTTTCATATGCATGTCTAGATTAGCCTGACAGCTATATCAGCTGACCCAGAATTGCACAATAGTTTGAATTTGTCTTTGATTTACATTTTGCAATCTGAGTAAAATTTTCAGCAGACAACATTCTGAAATAGTTTTCTTATTTTTTCTGAGGAAACAGGTTTTGACATTTCATGCAAATTGTCTCCAATGTAATGTTGCTTATGTGAATTTGTTTATGACTTTATTTGTAAAAGCATAAGTTGTAATTCAAATGAGTACCTACAACATATGTTTTTATAAAGAAACAGATAAAGCCTCATGCACTGTAATCTGAAGACTAATAAGTTGCTTGATTGTGCGCTTATAGGGGATATGTCTGGTAATTAAGTTTAATATGTTACATGTAATCTGATTAGACATTACATGGAATGGATGCAACTTGAAGGGAATTAATTATGAGATGGAAATAGTTGCCACCTTCCCAATTGAAAGGATTTGTACCTTCAAGGAGGAAATAATTTCTCTTAAAAAAGAAGCTCCCCTTACCCCATTCTTTTGAAAGATTTAACCCTTATCTTGCTGTTCACAACCCCTACCTTTGCAAACAGTGTAGATCCAGATCAGATGGCTTCTGAAGAATCTGATCAGGATCTACACTGTTTGTCATTCAGTTTGTGAATCTGAAAGAAAACATTATATGATGTAATGTGATTGGCTGATAGTCAGAAATGGGTGTGGCTAATTAAATTATTCAGCAAGATAAGGGTTAAAATAATAGGACTGGAACTTTCTGTATGCAAAAGTTGTTTCCATTGCAAGGTGGGGTGAAATTTTACAGGTGTATCTTGTCACTTGAATTTCATACAATACAATTCCACACTTATATGCCTATTCAGACTTCCAAATGTATAAACAAGTTTTGTCATGACCTCATAATGTCTGGGTACTCTTCCCACGTTTCTTGCCAAGGCCATTGAAACCCACAAACATAGGCTTAATATAATGTTTAGCATGCTGGGTAAAAACCAGCAAACAACATTTTGAAGCATTTTTTTTTTTTTTTTTTTTCAGAAAATAGGTTTAAAAAAATATCATTATTTTGTCATCTGCTGAATTAACCCAGAGAGTTTACAGTTAAAAATAAAAAATATTTTCTGAATACCTTTTTTTTTTGCCAGAAAATAGGCTTTGGCATTTCATGCAAATTGTCTCCTAGTTTCTGGAAAAATAAGACAAGTATCATCAATTTGTCATCTGCTAAATTAGTCCAGAGAGTGGTAAAGGTTAAAAATAACAATTGCCTTCTGTATGCCCTTTTATATGGATTTCAATTGCAATAAAAGCGACTAACTTAGAAGCATTTTAACTTTTGAATGAGCAAACGTTTGTCCTTATAAGCACTAACCTTAACCTTGACCCCCATGTCATCATGTTTCTATGGAGTCTACCTTTGGTATATGGAATTTTACTAACCTTAACCTTGACCCCCATGTCATCATCTGTTTCTATGGAGTCTACTTTCGGTATATGGAATTCTGGGTGAGCATCTGTGTCTGTACTTGCTAAGGTTGGATTTAAATCTGAAAATAGCAACCATTCTTTTCAAATTCTATTTCACAGAATTTAACACTCAGCATGCTGGGTAAACATTTCAGTAAAAGATTTTACCCTTAATCACAACAACTGTCATCTGCTTTGTCATCATCTTGAGATTTTAAAAGTCATTACTGCAAACAGTGTGGACCCAGATCAGACTGCTCCTAGAGGAGCAGTCTGATCAGGGTCCACACTGTTTGCCTGTATGCAAAAATAAGTTTGAAAAGTTGCAAGAATATTCAGCAGACGACATAAACAGACAACATTTTCAGATGCAGGTTTTCTTGGCATTTTAAGGGTTAGCAGACCAAAATCAACACCTGTGCAAACAGTGTAGATCCAGATGAGATGGTTCCTGATGAGTTGTCTCATCAGGATCTTCTACACTGTTTGCCATTCTGTTTTTAATCTTAGACTGAAACCCCTATTTGCATCAGTGGACAAATCCAAATTCAAGAATGGAACAGTCCACTTCAGAAACTCAGGGATGAAAAGATTAGATTTTTATTTTTCTCAGAAAATAGAATTTGACATCTTATGATATTGTCTCCCAAGGAGACAATTTGCATGAAATATCAAATCCTGTTTTCTGGGAAAAATAAGAACAATATAATCTATTTGTTGTCTGCTGGATTTGCCCATAGTCAGCTAAGTGTTAATGGTAATGGTACAACTCTAAAACTAAACACCTACTCCTTATTATTTCTTACATTGCCATGAAAATTTGCATTAACAATTAGCACTCTGGGTAAAATTTTCAGCAGATGACATACTGAAACATTTTTTTTTTTTTTTTCTTAGAAGACAGGTTTTGACATTTCATGCAAATTATCTCCACTAGAGACAATTTGCATGAAATGTGAAACTTGTTTTCTGGGAAAAATAAGAAAAATATCATCAATTTGCCATCTGCTGAGTTTGTGCAGAAAGTGGTAAAGGATAGAAAGAAACTGCATGCCATTTGGTAGAATAAGTTGTTTCTTTTGATTTTTTTTTTTTTTTTTTTTTGTTTGTTTGTTTGTTTTTCTTGTTCAGAGAAAATAAGGCTTGCCATTTCAGGTGATTCACACAAAATGCCAAGTGTTTATTTTCTCTAAAAAATAATAAAACATTTTTTAAAGAGTGGTCTGCTACAATTTTGCTATTTTGCTTAGTGGTTTTACTACATTTAATTCCAAGCTGTACACATATGTAAAACTGATACCATATATTCATTGAGGGTTTTGATCGGATAGCCAACTATTCAAACTAACAAACCAGAAGCCCTGTAATAGACAGTTACTTGCCAAAAAATAAAGAAAACAATATTGTATATAATACCATGACCATTTTAACTATTACATGTATACATTTTCTTTGTAATAAACAGACATTTCTTGCTTGTTAACATTACATGTATGCATTTTCTTTGTAATAGACATTTCTTGCTTGTTAACAACAATATTCTAAGAGCCTGTAATGATAATTACTTTGAAATCTCATAAAACTATAGTAAGCTCTCATCAAAGAATCCCAGAGATCTCATATCATGTTCGCTGTGTATTCCTCTCCTCCCCCCCCCCCCCCCCCCCCCCTCCCCCCCCCCCCCCCCCAGTGATGTCACTGGTTCTGCCTAGGGAATATCAAAACGAAACAAGTGCATCAAATGTGAAAATTAGTATCTAACTACATGTCAGTAAGTAGCTCACTTCCTAGATACCCTGCCCCCACTTCCATATTTGTGTAAATATATGTTGTATAGACAAATACTAGTCTTCTCTCTACACTGTATCATTGTCATCAAGTGCAATTTTTATTTTTACAATCCTTGGGATCATTGAGCCCATTCTGATGTACTGGAAAATCCCTTTCTTAGGGGCATAATCAGTCTTGCAAACCACACTGCTGTCATATGAAGAGACTCAATGAAACCAAAATGTGTTTGGTGCTTCCCAGCAAAAGTTAACCCTTGTCATGCTGAATAAATCAAGATCCCATGCCCACTTCTAATTTTCAGCCAATCAGGTTACTTGATCCACATTGTTGCTATAAATTTGCATACTTGATGGTAAACAGTGCAGATCCAGATCAGTTGGCTTCTTCAGAAGCCAACTGATCTGGATCTACACTGTTTGCAAAACAGGATATATCTGGGTTCAGCAGGACAAGGGTTACCTGACATACAGATAGATGGATGGACAGACATTCAGATGGATGATGGACTGAATGATGAAAATATCATATCTCTAGGACATACCTTGTATGCTTGGGTTATAACCATGACATACTTTGTATATATAACAACAGAATAGACCTTATAAAGTGGAAACAAAAAATTCGCCAAATGGCTATGTTCAGTCAAGTGTGGAATGTAGCTCAAGGGCAGTAACCATCAATGGCAGTGGGCAAAGTGCATCATGGTGGATGTGTGTATAATGTTTCGTTAGTCTAGCTGATGTTTGAGTAATGGAGCTAAACACACAGACAAAACATTGTTCAGCGAAGAGTGAAAAGTATGTCAAGCTCAGTAATGGTCGATGGCAGTGGGCAAGGTGCATCATGGTAGAGACACCTAGAACTCTTGGTGTTTGAGAAATACAGCTAAACTAAAAGCACAGACTTAACCCTTGTCTTGCTGAACCCAGATATGTCCTACCTTTGCAAACAGTGTAGATACAGATAGTTGGCTTCTGAAGAAGCCAACTGATCTGGATCTGCACTGTTTGCCATTAAGTATGTGAATATATAGCAATAATCTGTATCTAGTAATCTGATTGGCTGAAAATTAGAAGTGGGCATGGCATCTTAATTTATTCAGCATGACAAGAGTTAATATTGTTGATGCCATCAATAACGCCAACAATGCAGGCGGAAAGTGATCTCTTCTTTTTGGTCCTTCTTTTGGTACCTTGGGTAGACTATGTGTCATGATTGTGGCATTTCCTCAATATCTTTACATATTATACACACACAAAGAAGATCCTACAATAAGCAGTCTTTACATTATTTTAATCTTCAATTTTCACAACACAAGTCATTGACAAAGCAGTATCACATACACAAATACACAACAGTTAATAATTTGGGGAGGTACATCAAAAGCAAAAAAATGATTTTGTAACTTCTCAAACAAAACCCAAATAAAATACATGTACATGAAAAATTAAATAATGTGTCTTATTTTTATACGTATTACGTTTAACCTAATCAAATATACCGTATCAATCTAATTACGGAACATACCCCTATAAGCACAGTTAAGCAATTTCTTAGTCTTCAGATAAAAGCTTATGTATTTTTTTAACCTAATTCTTTATAAAAGCTTATGTTGTTGGTACTCATTTTAACTGCCTCAATAAGTTGAGAAAATTCAAAGAGTACCAATACCATATGCTTTAAATATGCCCCTTCTGCTGATCTTTCTTTCACATATCCTTTTTAGGTGAATATTTACAAGTTTTTCCAGTAATTTAACCACAGTGTGGTATTTAAGTCAAAATATAGAAAAACTGTCATCAGTGTAGATTCAGACAAAAGTTTATGACAAACTATCACATCAGAATTTACAGTCTTCACTAATCTGTTCGTGATTTCTATAAAACATTCCTAAAGAATGCCTCAATGGACTTGCCCAAAGGCAAAGGCACTGAGTCCATTTTAGATTTTAGGGATTAAAAGGCTAACTGCTGGATTAGAGTTGAAGTTTTATGGCCCAGTCAATGCATTAGCATTATGTCAAGCACGGTCAGTTTATCTCAACACACATTTCTTGGACAGACTTAGTCCTCTAAGTGGTTAATCAGTACTTATGCACAATCTTTCACCAGAAATTGATAATTGCCCTTCTTGAATCAGCAGAAAGGAGAGAATGACCGTAGAAAATATTTCATGATCAGTCTCCACAAAAGAATGTTGCCGAACACAGTGGGATCGTACCAATGATCTCCTGATCACCAGTTGGACACGTATCCAACTGAGCCACTGAGGACGGCTGCTAACTGCTGGAAATAAACTTGAACAGTCCCATTAGTTTTCAACGTTCTGGTACAAATCAACTGCTACAATCACATGCAAACTACAAGAACAACTTCATGAGAAAATGTACCTTACATGATCCATCGGCAGCACTACAGATCAGACTATGTATCTATGTCTTCTGACCGGTAAAGTTCATGTTTTCAGAGACTTTACTAGAAAATGTATTTGTAAAACACTATGCCCCCAACTATATGCTTTCCCTTAAACATGCATTGACCGTAATACTTAAGTACCAAAAATGGCCAAGCTCAAAAGTCAAAAAGTGTGACAAAATTAAATTGATGATAATGCCAAAACCACATGCACATCTACAGACCATAACAAAAGGACCTGCAAAGTTTCAAATTGATCGGTATATGCTTGTAGGAGGAGTTGTACACAGAAGGTACCCAGGCTAATACATTTTTACACTATTTAAGCTAAAAAAAATGGCTAAGTTCCAAAGTGGAAAAAAGTGACAAAAATTAAATTGAAAATAATGCAAAAACCACATGCACATCATTCTGCTGACCATGACAAAAGAGCCTGCAAAGTTTCAAATTTATCAGAATAAAACTGTATGAGGAGTTGCGCACCCAAGGTAGCCACCATATATCTTCAAATGTCTAAGTTGAAAAATGGGAATAACTCTGCAAAGAGAATCCTGACGGAAAAAAAATAAATACAGGTCGGTTTATTTTTTATGCTGATGCTATAAAATTTCAGGATTCTCGCTCTAACCATTCTTCACCGTATGCAAGTGTAACGGACAGACAGACGATGTACCAACAGGCCCAATCCAATATGCTCGCTCAACTTCTTCGAAGTTGGGATGGGAGCATAAAAAAAATCAGGTTTTGAGAGGTTGTACATTCCTTAAAACATCATGTTTTGAAAGGCGGTACATCCTTTACATGAGCCTTAAAAAAATCATGTTTTGAGAGGCTGTATATCCCTTAAAAAAATGCCGTTTTCAGAGGCTCTACATCCCTTAAACAAGAGGGCCAAGATGACCCTATAATGCTCACCTGAGTATCATAGCACCTGACCTAGGAACTGATCAAGGCAAACATTCTGACCAAAATTCCTAATGATTATATTAACAAGTAAGACAATGTAGCATGTCTAATGAACTGTGAAATACAAGTCACGGTCAAATATGGATGCCTGCACTCAAGAGGCCATGCTAAGATGTATGCATGTGCTAAATATCACATGGCTGTAGGAGCAAGTTATTGAGAAACTGACCTAAACACAAACACTTCACAAAAGCCAAATATCACTCTGTAGGACCAATAGTTACTGAGAAACTGACCTAAATGGAAAAACTTAAGAAAGTCACTAGACCTTGAAATATATGTCATAAGTGACCCAGTTCCAAACTTCACCTAGAAATCATCAAGACAAACATTTTGAGCAAGATTCATTAAGATTACTCAAACAAGAGGCCCATGGGCCAAAACGCTCACCTGAGTTAACAGTCCCCAGGGGCTTAATTGGCAGGATTTATGTAAGGGACCACTACATATTGCTACATACTAAATATATAAGCTGTAGGCCTCATAGTTTCAGAGAAGCAGAATTTTTTTAAGTTTTTCCCATTATAAGTCTGTGGGAGCTAATGACACCAGAGGCGTGGCCACTTTGGGCCCCAGGGGATTCATTGGCAGGATTTATGCAGGGGACCACTAAACATTGCTACATTCTAAATATCTAAGCTGTGGGCCTCATGGTTTCAGAGAAGATTTTTTTACGTTTTTTTCCATTATACATCTATGGGAGCTAATGACCCCTGGGGCGTGGCCAGTTTGGACCCCAGGGGCTTGATTGGCAGGATTTATGTAGGGGACCACTAAACATTGCTACATACTACTTATATAAGCTCTGGGTCTCATGGTTTCAGAGAAGAAAATTTTTTAAGTTTTTCCCATTATAAGTCTATGGGAGCTAATGACCCCTCAGGGCGTGGCCAGTTTGGGCCTCAGGGGCTTCATTGGCAGGATTTATGTAGGGGACCATCACTAAACATTGCTTCATACTAAATATATAATCTGTGGGCCTCATGGTTTCAGAGAAGAAGATTCTTTGTTTTTCCCATTATAAGTCTATGGGAGCTAATGACCTCGGGGCGTGGCCAGTTTGGACCCCAGGGGCTTGACTGGCAGGATTTATGTAGGGGACCACTAAACATTGTTACATACTAAATATATAAGCTGTGAGCCTCAAGGTTTCAGAGAAGAAGATTTTTTAAGTTTTTCCCATTATAAGTCTATGGGAGCTAATAACCCTCGGGGCGTGGCCCCTCTGGACCCCAGGGGCTTGATTGGCAGGATTTATGTAGGAACCACCTTCGTGGAGATTGATCATGAAATATTTTCTACGGTCATTCTCTCCCGCTGATTCAAGAAGGGCAGTTGTCAGTTTCTGGCAAAAGAATGTGCACAATACTTTGAGGACTAAGCCTGCCCAGTAAACGTGTGGTTGTGTAAACTGACCATGCTCGACCCCATTGGGTTGACTGGGCCTTAAAACCTCAACACAAAAAAAATCTGGACCCCAGGAGCTTGATTGGCAGGATTTATGTAGTGGACCACTAAACATTGCTACATACAAAATATATAAGCTGTGGGCCTCATGGTTTCAGAGACGAAGATTTTTAAGCTTTTCTCATTATAAGTCTTTGGATGATAATGACCCAGGCATGTGGCCAGTTTGGGCCCCAGTGGCTTGATTGGCAGGATTTATGTAGGGGATCACTAAACATTGCTACATACTAAATATATAAGCTTTGGGCCTCATGGTTTCAGAGAAGAAGATTTTTTAAGTTTTTCCCATTATAAGTCTATGGGAGCTAATGACCCCCGGAGCATGGCCAGTTTGGACCTCAGGGTCTTGATTGGCAGGTTTTATGTAGGGGACCACTAAACATTGCTACATACTACATATGTAAGCTGTAGGCCTCATAGTTTCAGAGAAGAAGATTTTTTTTAAGCTTTTTTTTAAGCTTTTTTTCCATTATATCTATGGGAGTTAATGACCCCTGGGGTGTGACCAGTTCAGACCCCAGGGGCTTGATTGGCAGGATTTATGTAGGGGACGACAAAACATTGCTACATAATAAATATATAAGCTCTGGGCCTTATAGTTTCAGAGAAGATTTTTTAAGTTTTATCCTATTATAAGTCTATGGGAGCCAATGACACCCGCATCATGGCCAGTTTGGGCCCCAGGGGCTTGATTGGCAGGATTTATGTAGGGGACCACTAAACTTTGTTACATACTACATATATAAGCTCTGTGTCTCATGGTTTCAGAGAAGAAAATTTTTTAAGTTTTTCCCATTATAAGTCTATGGGAGCCAATGACACCCGAGCGTTGACAGTTTGGGACCCAGGGGCTTGATTGGCAGGATTTATGTAGGGGACCACTAAACTTTGTTACATACTACATATATAAGCTCTGGGTCTCATGGTTTCAGAGAAGAAGATTTTTTTAAGTTTTTCCCATTATAGGTCTATGGGAGCTAATGACCCCCGGGGCATGGCCAGTTTGAACCCCAGTGGCTTGATTGGCAGGATTTATGTAGGGGACCACTAAACATTGCTACATTCTAAATATATTAGCCCAGGCCTCATGGTTTCAGAGAAGAAGATTTTTTAAGTTTTTCCCATTATAAGTCTATGGGAGCTAATGACCCCTAGGGCATGGCCAGTCTAGACCCAAGGGGCTTGATTGGCAGGATTTATGTAGAGGACTACTAAACATTGCTACCTACTAAATATATAAGCTCCAGGCTTCATGGTTTCAGAGAAGATTTTTTTCAGTTTTTTTCCTATTATAAATCTATGGGTGCTAATGACCCCCGGAGTGTGACGAGTTTGGGCCCCAGGGGCTTGATTGGCAGGATTTATATAGGGGACCACTAAACATTGCTACATACTAAATATGTAAGCTGTGGGCCTCATGGTTTCAGAGAAGATTTTTTTTTAGTTTTTCCCATTATAAGTCTATGGGAGCTAATGACCCTGGGATGTGGCCAGTTTGGACCCAGGGGCTTGATTGGCAGTATTTTTTATGTAGGGTACTACTAAATATTGCTACATACTGAATATATAAGCTCTGGGTCTCATGGTTTCAGAGAAGAAGATTTTTTTTAAGTTTTTCCCATTATAAGTCTATGGGTTCACGACCCCCAGGGGCATGGCCAGTTTGGACCCCAGGGGCTAGATTGGAAGGATTTATGTAGCAAACACTAAACATTGCTACATACAAAATATATAAGCCGTGGGCCTCAAGGTTTGAGAGAAGATTTTTTAAGTTTTTCCCATTATAAGTCTATGGGAGCTATATCGCGGCATGGTGGCCATATTTATGAACCGTGACCATTTTTACAAATATTCAATCCCCCTTGAACACAAGGCTCCACATAAAGTTTGAAGAAATTTGGCCAGGGGTTTCAGAGGAGAAGTCGTTCAAAGGTATGAACGGACGAACAGATGGATGGACAGACAGACGGACGGAGGACAGATGATGGACAGAGAGTGATCACAATAGCTCATCCTCAGCTTTTGGCTCAGGTGAGCTAAAAATTTGACCTCTGGAGTGTCAACAAGGTTTTCCTTTGATTTGGCCAGGTGACCTAGTTTCTGATTCCAAGTGACCCAGTTTTGAACTAGACCTAGAAATCATCAAGAGGAACATTTTGAGCAATATTCATGAAGATTATTTAAAAAGTGTGACCTCTGGAGTGTTAACAAGGTTTTCCTTTGATTTGACCCCAAGTGACCCAGTTTCAAACTTGACCTAGAAATCATCAAGACAAACAAGATTGAGCAAGATTCATGATGACTGCTTCAAAAATGTGACCGCTAGAGTGTTAACAACGTTTTCCTTTAATTTGGCCCAGTAACTGACTTTTTGACTCTAAGTGACCCAGTTTCGAACTTGATCTAGAAATCATCAAAACAAACATTTTAAGCAGTATTCATGATGGTTACTTCAAAAATGTTACCTCTGGAGTGTTAACAAGGTTTTCCTTTGATCTGGCTTGGTCAAACCTAGAAATTATCATGACAAACATTTTGAGCAAGATTCATGGTGATTGCTTAAAAAATGTGACCTCTAGAGTGTTAACAATATTTTCCTTTGATTTGACCCCAAGTGACCCAGTTTCAAATCTGACCTAGATTTCATGGGGGCAAACATTCTAAACAAGTTTCATCAAAATTGGGTAAAAACTGTGACCTCTTGAGTGTTAACAAACTAATTGTTGTCGATGGACTACGGACGATGGACAGAGTATGATCACAATGGCTCGCCCTGAGCTATGATCAGGTGAGCTAATAATTCATGTTTTACGATGTACAGCCTCTCAAAACATGAATTTTTTAAGCCTAAGATGAAGCTAACACCAATCATATTGCACATCTATGCAGGTCACTCAGAGATTATGTTGGTCATTTATATGTTAAAGTTAAGGTACAGTAAGATACATTTTTACCAGACACCAAACATTCACAAATACATTCATATTACATCTCAAAAATAATTCTATTTAAGGCATGCTCTGGATTAAGATGCATGCATTTCTCTCATATAATGCTAGAATAAAACCTGTAATAAAGAGTTCTGTCACAACACATGTCACCTGGCATGAAATGTCTGCATTTTTTTTCCTTATCCTACAATTAATTTCAATATCAGAGCAGCAGTGCAGAATCTGCAACAAAATTAATGTGGCAGACACTGGAATTCTATTAATGTTAACCCTGCTGCCATGCTGAATAAAATAAGATGCCACTCCCACTTCAAATTTCAGGCCAATCAGATTATTTGATCTAAGCTGTTGATACAAATTCACATACTTAATGACAAACAGTGCAGATACAGATCTGAATCTACTCTCTTTGTAAAAGCAGGGCATATCTGGGTTCAGCAGGACCAGGGTTCAAATCCTTATCCTTTTCACCAGGGCTCAATTGTTCAAAGCATCATTAGCTTAACGAGTTGTTAGTGGTCAAAATGTTAACTGTTCTAGTAAGTACAATATCTAATTCACAGGTATTTTTGCTGAAAAAATGTGAGTACATTTTTTCAGCAAAAATATTAGCGTATATGCCATATTAATCATCAAAGTTTTAACATTAACTAAAGACATTGTTAGTTTTGAACAACTGGGCCCAGGTCTGAATAGACTCTAAAAGGGAAGTCCCTTGATAGTAATGAACATTCTCATGAAACTAAAATCACAGTCATATATCAGGTAAAGAGAATGTCCTTCCTGATTCATTCTCACAGCTGCAGCTGCTACAACAATAATTTTTTCACCTTTTGGAGCAAGCACATGTCATTTAAAATGCAGTTATTGAAAATATTATAATATTTGAATAACAAGCAAAAAAATAAACAAACAAAAAACATTTTAGCACATGTACATGCAAGAGACAAAACATTACTGCTGACAAATTGTGCATTTTTGTGCAGATGAGCTTAAAACAGAGAATACGTCTGGCCATGTAGACATATTCTGATTGCCAAGACATGTGTTATGTAGAAAACTAAACTACCTGTAAATAAATAAATAAATTAAAATTATACCTGCTTTTGTAGAATACAATCCTGTGCAATTTAACACAAAATCTCTACTTAACTAGCTGTTTGAGAGAACATTGCTTAATGTTTAGCACTCTCTGGGCTAATTCAGCAGATGACAGATTGATGGTTTTTTGTGTTTTTTTTTTTTTTGTTTTTTTTATTATTAATAATAGGGTTGACATTTCAGGCAAATTGTCTCCTTCTGCCATCTTCTGACAGTTTTACCCAGCATGTTAAGCGGTAACATCTAAATATTGCTTTTGCCCATAATATTGCTATTTGACACAGGAGTACCTTATAGTATATGCAATATGTACCTGCTAATCTGTGCCAAAATTTCCCTACATTAAATGTACACATAGCTGATAATATGGATTAATAAGAACATAACTGATTAACCCTTTCAATTCCACAGACAAGAAAAAGTTTTTTTCAAACAGTGTAGATCCAGATGAGACAGCTCATGTATCATCAGGATCTACACTGCTTGCCTTTTTCTTTATTTTGTCACTACTCTGTTTTGCCATTTTGTTTTAGAGTTTCGTCTCCCAACATCCCTTACTGAGATAATGTATGTCTTCTTATGAGTTATAGGGCTGTACAGACAAGCAGGACTGGT
This sequence comes from Anodontia alba, assembly GCA_964016985.1. NCBI lineage: Eukaryota > Metazoa > Mollusca > Bivalvia > Lucinida > Lucinidae > Anodontia > Anodontia alba. The sequence continues at coordinate 2,395,819 of OZ024823.1, forward strand.
AAAACAAAGTCTTAATTGCACATAGTATAAGGCATCATAATTATTAATTCATAGATGACCGATCCTGAAACATAAAAATTAAAATTTCAGTGAGGATCAATTTACAGGGAAATGCAACAGTGAAAATGAGTATATCCAAAAAGAAACATCTTTAAATCTTTGCATGCTTGGTAATTTTGCATGCTTTTTTTGTCATCTGAGGATTTTTTTTTTTAAATTAACTTTCTCAAAAAAAAAATCTTTCAGGAATACCATCAGAGTGTCAAACAGTTTGGATCCAGATCAGGCCCGACAACTGTTGGACCTGATCTGGGTCCAAACTGTTTGCAAAGGTTATCAGAAGATGACAAAAATTGCCCCTAGCATGAGAAAAGTTAAAAAAGGTGCATTTTGGTGCAAATATGATCAAAATCAGATCAATAATAAGGAGGTTATTGGGGCTTTTAGGGATATTTTGAATATTTGATTAGAATTAGTCATAAAAGCCATGATTGAATATACAAATCTAAATGATTAATGTATACAACAATATTTACCTGTTTACTTGTGGAAGATTTTATTTTATATTTTCAAATTTTTAAATCTTAAATATTCAAAATGGTAGAGGCGGTGAGAAATATTCTGAAATCTCTAAACATCACTATCTTTGTTAGTCCTTATCGATTTTGATTAAATTTACTTCAAACTACATAGTTTGTAAAGATATTTTATCTCGGACACATCATTTGCCAATGCTGCTTTCCCCTTTAAGCATCAACTGAACACTCTTGAAAACCAAATTCTTATTGAGCCATCAAAAATATAAGTCGCTGGATCTCTTTAAAACAACGATTTCCATAACTTATGCAATCAAGAAGAAAAAGAATAGTAGCAATATTTTAATTCCAAAATGAAAATTTACTCTCTATAGAAGGTTTATTGTAATAATACAAAAGCAAGTAAAATTGAACTGAGCAATTCTAGCGGGTATGGTAAATGTTCTAAATATTTGAACAGTAAAACCTTAATCCTTGTCATGCTGAATAAATTAAGATGCTATGCCATCTTCTGATTTTCAGTCAGTCAGATTAATTGATTCAGATTGTTGATACAAGTTCACATGCTTAATGCCAAAACAGTGCAGATCCAAATCAGTTGGCCATTTCAGAAGCCAAATGATCTGGATCTACATTGTTTGCAAAGGTGGGGCATATACAGGATCAGCAGGACTACGTTAAATTTTGGAGAGAAACAAACATGTAAAATTCTTTGAGAACTTATCTAGTTTTGTAAATAGAGACAATAAAAATGCCTTCCACTGCAAAACTGGTGACCTCTACTTGTTCCCTTAGCAAACAGAGAGAATAAATCTTGGCTGTATTATTTTTTTTTTGTGTGTTCAAATGTTTAGAACATTTACCAATAACAATAGCAGCCTGTTAGCATATGACAGCACATGACAATGGAGTTATGTACCCCTGTCTCTCTCTGGTAGCGGTGCGGGTACCACACAGGGTACCTCCTCCATGGGGGATTCCAAACTTGAAGAAGAACTACTGTCATCATCTACAGAGGAAGTAATGTAGTGTAACAAATGAGGAATTTTGGGACAGAAACTACTGTTATCGCTTATCAAGTTTAACCAATTTTAGACTGAATAAACTCCCCCACACTATATATTGGAAGAGTTGAATTTCAATTTTAGGTATGTCAAGCTATATGATTTAGATCTTCTTGGCGAAAAATGGCTACAGTGATCTGGGCCTGCTTTGTTTGCTAATTACCCACACTAAAATGGGTTAACCCATTGTAGTCAGGAGACCCCTAAAAGGGTAATTGGCAAACAGTACAAACCCAGATCAGACGCCGCAGAAGACGGCATCTGATCACGGTCTCCACTGTTTGCATATAGTTTAACCATTTTTCTCTAGGAATATGTAAATCCCATAGCCTCATCTACCTAAAATTGAAATTCCAATATATAGTGTGGAGGAATCTATTCAGTGTATAATGGGTTAAAGAGGTCATCAAGAATATGCAAACTGCAGGGCAGCCTATAGAGTACTGTAATCCACACGTTTGTGATGTTGATTTTACACCTACTAGCTACTGTGTGTTGCAGCACAAGATTAGGGGAGCATTCATAAGGAAACTTTTGTTAGTTTTCCACAAAACAGCCACTTTTGTTGTTTTTGTAGTGAAATATATGTTGTAGTAACCCTTAAAATGCCAAGAAAACCTGCATCTCAAAATGTTGTCTGTTTATGCCGTCTGCTGAATATTCTTGTAAACTTTTCAAACCTATTTTTGCATATAGGCAAACAGTGTGGGCTCTGATTAGACTGCTCCTAGAGGAGCAGTCAAATAGTGTGGGCTCTGATTAGACTGCTCCTAGAGGAGCAGTCAAACAGTGTGGTGATCTGGGTCCACACTGTTTGCAAAAATGAATTTTAAAATCACAAGCAGATGACAAAGCAGACGACAATTGTTGTGATTGGCAGTTTAAGGGTTTTAACTCATCAATAAGGCAATGCCACTGAGTGCCAATAAGATATGTCAGGTACAAAAAAAGGTCAAGATACTACTAAATTGCTTACCTGAGTTTCAAAAAAAAAGGGTCTGACTCCACATAAACCCTTATCAAAACTGTATCAAGATATCAACAAAACAAACAATCTTATGATGTTTAACTGAAATTGGCCCAAGGGTTTACGAGTTGTATTTAAAGACTTTTTCTACTTTTAGCTCCAGTGGCCATCTTGTTTATTTCAGCAGAACTGTTTTTGCTATTTTTGTAGAGTCACCTAGACAACATTCCAGTGAAGTGTCATTACTATTGGTGTTGGGAGTAGAAGGAATTGTCATTCAAAGAATTTTCCATTTTTAGCTCAGATGGCCATCTTTTACATTGGAGCAGAACCATTTTATCTATTTTGGCAAAGGGTCACCTAGGCAACATTCCTGTGAAGTTCGATTGAAACTGGCCAAAGGTTTATGATAAGCTGCCATTTAAAGATTTTTTTTTCTTCTATACTTAGCCCTGGCAGTCATACTGTTCATTGGAGCAGAACCAGTTTGGCAACTTTAGTAGAGAGTCACCTAGGCAGCATTCCTGTGAAGTTTGATTGAAATTGGCATGTGTGTTTAAGAGTTGTCAATAAACATTTTTCTATTTCTAGCTCTGGTGGCCATCTCTTTCCTTGGAGTGGAAGTGTTTTAGCTTTTTTGGTAGAACCACTTGGCAGCATTTCAGTGAAGTTTGATTGAAATTGGTCCAAGGGTTTAAAAGGAGCTTAAATAGAGTTGTAATTTAAAGTTTTTTTTCTATGTTTTGCTCTGGTGGCCATCTTTTTCATTGGAGCAGAACCATTTTAGCTATTTTAAAAGAGAGTCACCTAGGAAACATTCCTATGAAATTTGATTGAAATTGGTAAAAGAATCTAGGAGTTGTCATTTAAAGATTGTTTCTATTTTTAGCTCTAGTGGTCATTTTGTTCACTGGAGCAGAACCATTTTAGCTATTTTGGTAGGAAGTCACCTAGGCAACATTCCTGTGAAGTTGGATTGAAAATGTTCCAAGGGTGTAGGGGTTGTCTTTTCAATATTTTTTTTTCTATTTTTAGCTCTGGTGGCCACCTTGTTCATTGGAGCAGAACCATTTTAGCTATTTTGGTAGAGTAACATTCCTGTAAAGTTTGATTGAATTGGCCTGGGGCTGTAGGAGTTGTCATTTTAAGCAAATTGTTGACACCGCACACCACACGGAGGCCATCGACTGATCTCAGCTCAAAAGTAAACATTCTAAATCATTGCCCCAATTATTGCTGCTATGCTGTGGAGCTATGCTGTGTGCTTAGTGCACAGACTGATAAGAATGCCTGTATACACAGGCTGACCTGTGTCTGCATGTATGCTTAACCTTTAACACTCTCTTGGCTAATTCAGCAGATGACAAATTGATGATATTTTTCTTATTTTTTCCAGAAAACAGGATCTGACATTTTATGCAAATTGTCTTCAATGAGACAATTTGCATAAAATGTCAAATCCTGTTTTCTGGGAAAAATAAGAAAAATATTTCCATATGCCGTCTGCTGAAAATTTTACCTAAAGTACCAAGAGTTTAAGATCCGTTCTGTTTGGGGAAACCTATAAGCAAATGGCATAACTCACTGTTCTCTAACACAGTATTTGTATATTCTAAGTTTACAATGAACAAAAGTCCAATAATCTGACCGCACTGTGTGGGAGCAATCCCTAATGTGGACATATGGACCTCCACCCTTCATATATATATAAGCCAACACATGAGAAAAGGGTACTTGTCACATAGGCAACCAGCAAAGGAGGCGCACCTGGGCTATGTGCTGTCTCTCCAGAGCCTTTGCTGTTTGCAGACATGTAGTATTTGATTGTGTTGGGGTTTAACGACACCTCAACCCTTGAGGGTCATTTTGTGTCGTCTCCCAGAGAAAGGGAGAAAAGAGATAGAAGAGAGAGTAGAGGAGATGAAAGAGAGGGACAGGGAAGAAAGAGGAACAGGAAAGAAAGTGAAGAAACAGAAGAAATAAAATGTAGGTTGTGTTAGGATTTAACGACACGTCAACCCTTGTGGGTCATTTTGTGTCGTCTCCCAGAGAAAGGGAGAATAGAGATAGAAGAGACAGTAGAAGAGATGAAAAAAAGAGGGAAGGGAAGAAAGAGGAACAGGAGTGAAAGTGAAGAAACAGAAGAAATAAAAACATTCCCCCTCTACCCTTACCTGCTACAAGGATAGCAGGCCTTGCCCAACTATAAGCCGATATCAAGAAGAAATAAAAACATTCCCCCTCTACCCTTACCTGCTACAAGGATAGCAGGCCTTGCCCAACTGTAAGCCAATATCAGTTGGACGCCCCAGTGATGTAAGATACACAGCACCTTCGCACCACCCGACCACCCCCGCAGACATGTAGTAGAGACTTGAGGAACCTTCAGGCAAAAGACACATCTGTAACCCAAAAAGGGGACTGCTCATGTAAATTTGAAGATCTACAAACCACAAAAACCATAAGATCCCCTTTTTCATGTGCTGGCTCATATATGCAATGATAGCAGCTTCTCCCAGTACCTCGACTATTTCCTGATCTATAGATAATGTCAAATACACTGGCATACATTACAAAAACTTCTTTTTTTATTTACTTTAATTATTTTTTATTTTAACAATGTCCATTTATTGTCACAGACAATATTTACTACCTAAGATATATTACATACACATCTTATTACTGGTGCTCACCTAACATCCAGCTACCATTAGAGGGTTGTATACTTGATAAATCCAATGATGTCTTTTGTATAATTTATACACAAATGAGCTGTTAAAGCTTACATATAATAGCACTGAGATAAATTTTAATAACCCTGACTGCTTCATATTACCTGTTTTAAGCAGTACAAATCTGCATATGAATTATTCATATATGAAAAGCTGTAAATAAGCCCAATGTAAAGATGAGAACAAATGTTTGAAAAAAAACAAACAAACAAACAAAAAAAAACAATCCAGCTAAGTTGCTTTCAACATTTTTATGTATATATTTGTCATAAACAATCCACAACAATACATGATCTTAGTGACACCACTTTACTGAGCTGTCAAACATTTTCATGGTGGAATACAAACATATTTACAAGCAAACATGTGGTACATCCCTTTGAAAGGGAAGCCACATGGTAGGTTTTCACAGAATAGGAAAATATTCATCAGAATACTCAATTTACTGTGCTACTGCGTAGCGTGGGTAAAATTTCAGCAGACAACATCTTGAAATATTTTTCTTATTTTCCCAGAAGATAGGTTTTACATTTCTTGCAAATTGTCCCCTTTGGAGACAAAGTCCAGAAATGGCAACCTCATTTTCAGGGGAAAAAAAGGAAAATATCATCAACTTGTCACCTGCTAAATTTTCCAAGCAAACGCTAACTATTTAGTATTTCACATATTGTAGATATAAAGATCTACAGTGTGTGAAATACTTAACATAACATAATAGGTGATAAAATCTGACTCCGGATCCTGCTTCTACAAAAAAAAAAAAAAAAAAAATCAGTGTAAGACTCCATCATATTTGCCAAAGCATTTACCTTAAGTGGTGCATGAGTGATATGTGGGTTAAGATAACAAAATAGTACAGTAAAGCTGGGCCCAGTTGTTCAAAACTAACGATGTCGTTAGTAAATGTATCGTTAAAACTTTGATCATTACATAAGGTATATATGCTAATATATTTTTGCTGAAAAAATGTGAGTAGCTTTTGCATTTGTAAAAGCTACTCACATTTTTTCAGCAAAAATACCTGCGAATTAGATATTGTACTTAATAGAGCAGTTAACATTTTGACCACTAACCAGCTGCTTCGGCTAACCATGCTTTGAACAACTGGGCCCAGTTGTTCAAAGCATTGTTAGCTTAACAAGCTCGTTAAGGGTCATTTCGTTAACTGTTTTAGCAGATTCAATACACAATATTCTGATATTTTTTGCTGAAAAAATGTGAGTAGCTTTTGCAGTGCAAAAGCTACTCACATTTTTTCAGCAAAAAATTTCAGCATATTTGCGTATCACTCGATTAAAATTTTAACGAATCGTTAACTAACGACATCGTTAGCTTTGAACAACTGGGCCCTGGTGTCTATCTAAAGGAGAAGAACATATGAGAAGAAACCTTATGCAAAGTTTCATAGTTGCAGTCTGAGAGGAACAGAGAAGAAACCTTATGCAAAGGTTCATGGTTGCAGTCTGAGAAGAAACCTTAGCAAAGTTACATGGTTGCAATCTAAGGTGACAAAACCTTATGCAAAGTTTCACGATTGCAGTCTGACAAAAACACTGGAGATCAAAGTTTCATGCTTGCAGTCTGAGAACACGGAAAAAGAAATCTTATGCAAAGTTTCATGGTTGCAGTCTGAGAAGAACACAAAAGAAACCTTATGCAAAGTTTCATGGTTGCAGTCTGAGAGGAAACCTTACCAAAGTTTCATGGTTGCAGTCTAAGAAGGAGACAAAACCTTATGCAAAGTTTCATGGTTGCAGTCTGACAAGAACACAGGAGATGAAACCTCGTTGAAAGTTTCATGCTTGCAGTCTGAGAACATGGAAAAAGAAACCTTATGCAAAGTTTCATGTTCAATGTTTGAGAAGAAAAGAGGAGATATAACCTTGTGCAAAGTTTCAAAATTGCAGACTGAGAAGAAGACCTAAACACTAGAGTTTACAGAGTGTTGATGCAAACTTCATATTGCAATATACTAGTCATGGAAACAAACTAGTACTGCAAGAATAGACATATGGATAGCCATGCCTGGGCTGACAGTGTAGACCCTATCAAAACTACTATTTACAAAACAAACTCCTTAAAGAACTGTCTGATCAGGTTCTACACTGACTGCCATTCACTAAGGTAGCCAAAAAGGCTTCTTAAAGTTTAGAATTGGTAAATTAGGGAGTTAAAGTGTCTTAATATTTAGGGAAATTATGGTACATCTATAGTCAACGAGATCAAGATCCATGAAGGTGACCTGTAGAGGTAGGCGCATGTATTGATGATGTTTAAGCTGACTATTGCTGTCTGTGGTCAGGCCCATTATGGTCCAACATAGTTTTTAGCATTGTGAATCAGAGGAAATTCGCTATCAATTATCAGAAAATTAAAACTGACTGATTATCAATTGTACAATCAGATATTAGTTAGGTCAAGCAATTTATAATGCAAGCAACTGCTCCTTAAAAGTATCCATTTTAAGATTTTGACCTAATTAAAGAGCATCATGTTCAGAACAGAGCATTAGATATTGTCTAATCTACTTTATTGGTATCAGCTAATACCTAGTGCCAAGTATTCTTAATGTTCTTGAGCAGAGACTCAAATGGTAAGTTCAGCATGGCAGTCAGGATACTGGCTGGCAGCTTGAACATGAAGTAGATAAGGATACACATTCATAAAATTCAACAGCAAAGAGGAAATGTTTCCTCCTTAAGTAGTAGTGTTTCAGAAGTGATGATGTTTGCAGTAAAGCAAAAGGATTCTCTTAGCATGAAAACTTGCAGGTGAATCAATTCACCCTAAATCCATCTTAGCGCAAAGTTGCAGCTGTTAGGCCATTCATTCTGCAGTGGAAAATTACCCTGAAATTCTCTGAATCATTTAAAACAAATTGTTAATAATAATCTCATAACTGTATGCAACTGTGTGTCTCTGTTTTAAATCATCAATGCCTCCTAATGTGTTTTGTTCTCATGTATTCAGAGAGGGTGGGGATACTCTCCCTGCACAAAAGGCATATAACAATTGTAATGTTGAGATTACTTTTCACTGATGACCCTTCTTTCATTTCAGTTCCACACACGGGATATGGTTATCCCTGATAATGTGAAAAGCTTTGGGTTCATGTTGCAACTTATGACTCCATAATAAACGAAAATTCAATCGGCAAACTCATATGATATGAAGTGAACCAAATGACAAAAGTTATACCTGGATTACTTTCCTTTCAATGCGCAAAATGACTGCTAATGAACCAAAACTCACAAACCTATTCTTGCGGCATTTTTGACCAAAAGGTTTTGTGTAAAATTGATAATGACAAAATCACTATCAACTGTTGCCAACGTTGGTTTTAGCGATTAGTTTCTGATGTACAGCGACAATCAGTCCAACATTAGTGGTTTTCTTTTGCTTTGGCTTCAGATTGCCATTTGAGCCCTCCACTATGCTGATTGTAGTTTTGTGATTATTTGTGTTTTATTGTTACCTTTCACTGACGAGTTAGAGGACCGAATTTTGAGTCCTATCAGAAGTAAGAACAAGGTTTTAATCAAAACTAATTTAAGCCACCTAGTGGTTATTACTGCTGTCTGCTCTGAGGTGGATATTCTGATACAGATCCAAGATGCTGTAAATCTAGCACTGTGATCATCAGCTTCCTATTGCTGCACACTTTGCTTCCTGCTTTGTTTTCATGTGTTATATTTTCTTTTTTGTCATGCTAATACTACAGTCAACTTCTTCAATGCTGCCCATTTCACTTTCTGTTTTCTTTTGCTTGTACCGTAAAAACCCTAAGTATTGGGACAGACAGACCTTTGCTTACAGTGCAGACCCAGATCAGATGCTGCATCAGGGTCTTCACTGTTTGACATATACACAATATTTTAGACACATCAACAGGTATGAAATGGACTATTTGAAATTTTAGGACAAGTATGGAAAGTAGATAAGGTGTCTCAATACTTAGGGTAAATATGGTACTTTCATTTGCTTTGTATTTATTAATGTTTACAGCTGCTACAGGAGATAATAGTGAGAATTGTATCTAGTAAAAGTAGTTCAAGTGTCCCAGCAGTTGTTTCTGTTGACTGTTCCACGGTGGTTCCTCTGTTGCATTTCTTCTTGATTTGTCTATCAGTTATTCCCAATCACCATTGATATGGTTAAGAAGGCTATCTCACAGATGAAGGCTGGCAAAGCACCGGGCCCATCAGGCACAGTGGTGGAGATGATATGAGCCGCCGGTGACATGGGCACCTCCATGATCCATGACCTCGCAGTTGCAATCATTCGTGATGGCAAGGTACCCTCTGACTAGCAGCAGAGTTTCATTGTCTGCCTCTACAAGGGAAAAGGGGACGCATTGGAAAGAAGCAACTACAGTGGTCTCAAGCTGACAGAGCAGGTTATGAAAATCCTGGAGAGGATTGTGGACGACCTCATCAGACAGTTGGTGTCAATCGACAATTCCCAGTTTGGCTTAGTCCCAGGCAGAGACACTACAGACACAATCTTTGTTGTCAGGCAGCTGCAAGAGAAGTATCTAGCTGCCAATAAGAGACTCTACATGGCTTTCGTAGACCTGGAGAAGGCGTTTGATCGAGTACCTCAGAAGGTCATCTCGTGGGCACTGAGAAAACTTGGTGTGGAGGATTGTGCGACTGGTGCAGGGGATGTATGCAAATGAGCGGAGCCGTATCCGTGTTGGTGAGGGTTACAGTGAAGAGTTTGAAGTGAAGGTTGGTGTTCACCAAGGATCAGTACTCAGCCCACTGCTCTTCATCATTGTGCTTGAAGCCTTATCAGGAGAGTTCCGCTCTGGGGTCCCCTAGGAGGACCTCTATGCCGATGACCTTGTTATCAGGAGGCTCCTGACTTGGAAAGAAGCAATGGAGAAGAAAGGACTGAGAGTAAATGCAGGAAAGACAAAGATCATGATCTGTGGTACGGGACTGGACCTCCTGCAGAGTTCAGGCAAGTTTCCATGCACCGTCTGTTGCACTGGAGTGGGCAGCAACAGCATCTTCTGCAATGGCTGCAAGCACTGGGTGCACAAGAAATGCAGTGGGCTCAAGTGCTTGAAAAAGGACCCTGACTACAGATGTACACAGTGCCAGGGAACTGCACGCCCCTTGGATGGCAGACCATAGAAGGAAGTCCAGGTCGGACCTGACAAGCTTGAGGTGGTAGCTTTCTTTTGTTACCTAGGAGACATGCTCTCATCAGTAGGTGGCTGTGAACTCTCAACCACAACACATGTGTAAACCGCCTGGAAGAAGTTCAAGGATCTGCTACCAGTTCTCTCTTCAGGCCACCTCTCTTTCAAAACACATGGCCATGTGTACAGCTCTTGTGTGCTGAGCGCAATGCTCCATGCCAGCGAGACTTGGCCATTGACAAAGCTGAACCTCCAGCGTCTGCAGCGAAATGACAGGGCAATGATCAGACAGATCTGCAATGTCAGGCTGCAAGACATTGTCACCACCAGGTCCAATGATCTACTTGTGCAGCTTGGCATTGAGGATCTGGACCTCATTCTGAAGGAGAGAAGGCTCCGATGGTATGGACATGTGGAACGCTCCAATGGTGCAGTCAAGGCAGCCTTTGACATACAGGTTGATGAAAGCGTGGGCCTGGAGGCCCAAAATGACATGGAAGCAGCTGACAGAGAGGGATTGCAGAGAGTGGAAGCTCTTGGCTATCAACCCTCATGACAGATGTACCTGGAGATCTGGTGTGAGATCTGCCATGCGTGCAGCAAGCCAGTTATCTGGAAGGGGGCCCAGATGTGGATGTTGCCTCTGTACCTGCACGTTAATCAAAAATCTGATTATAATATCATGATGATTATTGCAACTGTCCTGTTGAGTCTTGTCGTTATTTGTTTCTCATCTATTCTCCTGCCTCAAAAAAGGCAGTGCTTTGTGACTTTGGCCTTTCCTGGTTAACCCTAGTCCTGCTGAACCTGGATATACCCTGTCTTTGCAAACAGTGTAGATCCAGATCTGTTGGCTTCTGTAGAAGCCAACTGATCTGGATCTGCACTGTTTGTCATTAACTTTGTGAATTTTGTAACAACAATCTGGATCAAGTAATCTGATTGGCTAAAACTTAGAAGTGGGTGTAGCATCTTAATTTATTCAGCAGGACAAGGGTTAATTTCATTTATATTTTTGTGGAAGGTGACTTGAAAACCCCTCATGGAGCAAACACAGAGCAGACATGTATTTTGGGGGCTAATAACATCTGACCTTGATCGGTGCATGATTGTAGCATTATCTGGTATCTTCACTTATATTTTGTTTTACTTTGACCATTGGTGGGTTGTGAGCTCTGCATATCAAGTCAGAAGGGTGAAGAACAATGTCATATGAAAATCCCTCAAGGTGTTGAAAAGATAGGGAGTGGATATAATTTTGCAATAGACAGAAGGTCAGACACTGATGGTAATGCTAAAAACAAGAGTCCCACGGGCCACGGGTCGCTCACCTGAGTGACATAGCCATTGCAGATATGCAGATGTTATGCAACATTTTTCCAATCAAGTCATCGCAACTAATGAAAAGATCATCATTTAAGCAGTTCTTTATTTTGAAGAAGAAGATATATGGCATGCCAGTCAATTGAGCGTGATCATTTGAACAAACTCTAAATGGCAGCCAGCTTGGATATACTATCGGCACGATTTTAGCTATTTTTGATCTACAAGTCACCCCAATGCTTCCTACCAAGTTTCGAGTCAACTGGCCTTTCAGTTCAGGAGAAGAGGCAAAAAAATAGATTTTCAAGATGGCTGCCATGGCGGCCATCTTGGATATCCGATTGGCACGATTTTAGCTATTTTTGATCTACAAGTCACCACAATGTCTCCTACGAAGTTTGGAGTCAATTGGCCTTTCGGTGCAGGAGAAGAAGCTAAATATAGATTTTCAAGATGGCGGCCATGGTGGCCATCTGGGATTTCTGATCAGAAAGATTTTAGCTATATTTGATCTACAAGTCACCCTGATGCTTCCTACTAAGTTTTGAGTCAAGTGACTTTTGGGTTTAGGAGAAGAAGCGAAAAATAGATTTTCAAGATAGCCGCCATGGCGGCCATCTTGGATTTATGATCGGCATGATTTTAGCTATTTTTGATCTACAAATCACCCAAATGCTTCCTACCAAGTTTCGAGTCAACCAGCCTTTCGGTTCAGGAGAAGAAGTGAAAAATAGATTTTCAAGATGGCTGCCATGGCGCCCATCCTGGTTTTATGATCAGCATGATTTTAGCTATTTTTGATCTATAAGTCATCCTGATGCTTCCTAGCAAGTTTGGAGTCAATTGGCCTTTCGGTTCAGGAGAGGAAGCAAAAAATAGATTTTCAAGATGGCCGCCATGGCGGCCATCTTGGATTTCCGATCGGCATGATTTTAGCTACTTTTGATCTACAAGTCACCCTGATGTTTCCTAGCAAGTTTGGAGTCAATTGGCCTTTCGGTTCAAGAGAAGAAGCGAAAAATAGATTTTCAAGATGGCGGCCATCTTGGATTTTCGACTGGCACGATTTTAGCTATTTTTGATCTACAAGTCACCCTGATGCTTCCTAGCAAGTTTGGAGTCAATTGGCCTTTCCGTTCAGGAGAAGAAGCGAAAAATAGATTTTCAAGATGGCGGCCATCTTGGATTTCAGATCGGCACGATTTTAGCTTTTTTTGATCTACAAGTCACCCTGATGGTTCCTAGCAAGTTTGGAGTCAATTGGCCTTTCGGTTCAGGAGAAGAAGCGAAAAATAGATTTTCAAGATGGCGGCCGCCTTGGATTTCCGATCGGAACGATTTTAGCTATTTTTGATCTACAAGTCACCCCGATGCTTCCTACCAAGTATCAAGTCAATTGGCCCAGGGGTGTAGGAGGAGTAGGCTTTTAAAGCAATTGTTGACGCCGCACGACGGACGACGGACATTGACTGACCACAATAGCTCACCATGAGCACTTTGTGCTCAGGTGAGCTAACAATAGGCTTCCTCTCTCTTAGCTCTTGATAAGATTGGGGGGGGGGGGGGGGGGGTTCTTTTAAAATAAGAAAAATATTTACCTGATACCAACTCTTGTCTAGACCTATGCTCTCTACTAATGTTGCAACATAATTCATTCTATATGAAGAATACAAGTCACAACAAGAGGCCACAGCCTCTGGAATCGCTCACCTGAGGACATCTGCTTTAAGTGCAAGGCTTAACATTCATATTTAAATCCATTGTCTTGGCACATAATGATTTATCCAATGCAATGTAGATCTCAAGACATCACTGGACATCCAAGGAACAATCCAGTGGTTTGTTTGAATTTTTTTTTTTTTTTTTTTTTTTGCTCTGGTGATTTTACACAATTTCATAGTGTGTTGGGTCCCTATGAGTTACAGATAAATCGTTTGAATTTTTTCTATTTTTAGCACTGGTGGTCATTTTGTTCAGCAGAGCAGAAAGGTTTGAGCAATTTTGGTAGAGGGCCTCCAAAAGAACTATCCTATCGAGTTTGGTTGATATCTGCCCAGTGGTTACAAAGGAGATGTTGTTTGTTGTTTTTTTTTCTACTTTTAGCTCTGGCAGCCACTTTGTGCAGCGAGTGGAACAGTTTGAGCAATTTTGGTAGAGGATCTCCCAAGGAACAATCCTATCAAGTTTGGTTGAAATTAACCAAATGGTATTTTGAAGTTTTTTTTTTCTAATTTTTAGCTCTGGCCGCCATTTTGAGCAGTGGAGCCAAATGATTTGAGCAATTTTTGTAGAGGACCTCCCAAGAAACAATCCTATCAAGTTTGGTTGAAATCAGCTGAGGGGTTATGGAGGAGATGCTGTTCGAAATTTTTTATATCTGTAGCTGCCCACCATTTTGTGCACCAAAGTGGAACAGTTTGTGCAACTTTTGTAGGGAACTTCCCTAGAAACAATCTTATCAAGTTTGGTTGAAAACCACCAAGTGGTTACGGAGGAGATGTGATTTGAAATTTTTCTATTTTTGCTCTGGCCTCCATTTTTTGCAGTGGAGCAGAACGGTTTGAGCAATTTTGGTAGAGGACCTGCCAAGGAACAAGCCAAGTTTTGTTGAAATCTGCAAAGTAGTTATGGAGATGTTGTTTGAATTTTTTTCTATTTTAAGCTCTGGTCACCATTTTGTGCAGCGGAGAGGAACAGTTTGAGCAATTTTGGTACAGGACCCTCCCAAAGAACTATCCTACCAAGTTTGGTTGAAATCTGCCCAGTGGTTACAGAGGAAATGTTGTTAGCTGTGGTAGCCATTTTGTGCAGCAGAGCAGAAAGTTTTGAGCAATTTTGGTAGAGGACATCCCAACGAACAATCCTATTAAGTTTGGTTGAAATCTGCCCAGTAGTTAAGGCTGAGATATTGTTTTTAAGTTTTTTCTATTATTAGCTCTGCCAGCCATTTTGTGCAGAGGAGCAGAACGATTTGAGCAATTCTGGCAGAGGACTTCCCAAGGAACAATTTGGTTGAAATCCATTCAGTGGTTACAGAGGAGACGTCATTTGAAATTCATTGTATTTTTAGCTCTGATGGCCATTTTGTGCAGCTAAACGGAACAATTTGACAAATTTGGTAGAGTCCCTCCCAAGGAACAATCCTATCAAGTTTGGTTGAAATCCATCCAGTGGTTATGGAGAAGATGTCATTTGGAATTTTTTTCTATTTTTTAGCTCTGGCGGCCATTTTGTGCAGCAGAGCAGAACGATTTAAGCAACTTGTGGCTGAGGACCTCCCAAGGAACAATCATATCATGTTTGATTGAAATCCACCCAGTAGTTACAGAGGAAATGTCATTTGAAGTATTTTCTTTTCAGCTCTGGTGGACATTTGGTGCAGCGGAGCAGAACAGTTTGAGCAATTTTGGTAGAAGACCTCTCAAGGAGTATCCTATCAAGTGGGGTTGAAATCCAGCCGGTGGTTACGGAGGAGACGTTGTTTGAAGTTTTTTTTCTCTATTTTTAGCTCTGGTGGTCATTCTATGCAGCGAAGCCAAACGATTTGAGCAATTTTGGTAGAGGACCTCCCAAGGAACAATCCTACCAACTTTGGTTAAATCCACCCAGTAGTTACGGTTATGTCATTTGAAGCAAATTGTGGACGACGCATGTTCTGACACAGGGTGATCACAATAGCTCACCCCGAGCATGTTGTACTCAGGTGAGTTAAAAACTGGAGCTGTACATTAACTCATTCCAGAAGATGCAACTATATCCAGACTGCATTGCCTTGGAACAGAGGTGGAACTGGGATGTAAAAACATACATATCAGTTATGCAATGAGAACCTGCAGTATGCCATGTGAGAAGATTTAAAGCCCAGACTAATCTGACCTTCACACAGCCTGATCAAGACCTTATACAATCACAGATCTGAAAAAAAAAAGCATTTAATTTGATCCCTGAGTGTATGGTACATCCTAAAATTTTCAAACAATAAATTCCATACATTTTTTTTTTCTATTTATGCAATTGTTTCACAAATCCTTGATGGAATGGCAAAGAGTGTAGTCCCTTATCAGCAGTATGATCTGGGTCAGCACAGTTTGCATAACCAGGTATGAAAAAAAAATGAGTGTTCTGACAATTACTGTTCTATTGACTGATAAGAAATCTTGCCATAGCCATGTATATAACATATGGTAAAAGTTCTGGGCCCAGTTGTTCAAAGCTAACGACGTTGTTAGTTAACGATTCGTTAAAATTTACATCGAGTGATACGCGAATATGCTGAAATTTTTTGCTGAAAAAATGTGAGTAGCTTTTGCAGTGCAAAAGCTACTCACATTTTTTCAGCAAAAAATATCAGAATATTGTATATTGAATCCACTAAAACAGTTAACGAAATGACCCTTAACGAGCTCGTTAAGCTAACGACGCTTTGAACCAAACTTTCTAACAAAACAGAATAGACAAACAGTGCAGACCTACAGGCTCTACACAGTTTGCCCTGCCACCAAGAATTTCAAGATACAACTGTATAGAAAGCAACATTTAAGAAACAAAAAATATTGGATAAAATGTTCAAAATTTTGGGACATTTACCATAGGTCCAGATTTGGAAAGTATGGATAATGTCCTAAAATTTCGTACAACAAAGTGACCAATAAAATGGCATATGCAAACAGAGCAGACCCAGATCAGACTGCTCCTGAACAGGGTCTACAGTGTTTGCTTTTTCACTAAGTATTTTAAGAAACTGCTGCTAAAGAGCAAAATTTAGACAAAAAGGGTAAGGAATAAAGTGTTCGAAATTTTAGGACATAAATCGTAATTAGAAGATATTTATGTGAATAACCCTTTAATCTAGGTTTGACAACCAGTGCAGACCTTGATCAAACTGGTCTGAGTCTGCACTGTTTGCTCAGGCCTGCCTGTCTGAATAGTTAGGGTAAAAATGGCACCTACAGAAGAAAATAAACTGGCAAATAAAAAAGAACAACAACAATTACTATTCTGAGAGAATAAAATAAGAAAAAGCAGAATGATCCCTTTCATGTATGTTTTTTTTGTTTTTTTTTGTTTTTTCCAATGTAGGTGTGTTATTTTTATTTGAAATGTATGGCCGTTTAAATTCCAAAAGAGGAGAGGAGACATGGGTAGAAGTGAGAAGGATGAAAACAAACACAATGAAAGCAACCAAGGCACAACTCTATACAGAACATTACAAGGCTTGGACCTGTTATTTCAATATGGTTAAAATGTAAAAGGTGAAATACACTGCAATGTGTCACATGTCTATACAACAAAGAGACATTTGCAAAAGAATGAAAACTACACATTTCAAGACATTCAATCATTTGTGTTAATGTATATGCAATGAGAACATGACCTTTGTGACTGACAGTACCCTTTTCATTGAACTGCTTCTAGTTTTTCTTTCTGTATAAAGTAGATGCTGACTAGATTATGAGGATACAAAGGCTGAAATGTGTGTATCATATTTATCTTAAGTATTGGGATAGATAGCCTTTGCAAACAGTGCAGACCCAGATCAGACGCCGCAAAATGCGGCGTCTGATCAGGGTCTACACTGTTTGCCATACATACAGCAATATTTCAGACACATCAACAGGTAGTAGAATGGACTATTTCAAATTTCAGGTCAAGTATGGAAAGTAGATAAGGTGTTCCAATACTTAGGGTATATATGATACCCTTAAATATTGGGACACCTTAAAGGCCCCATATTCCTCAAAAATAGACATTTTATTATCCAAGAAAGGTTTAATAAATTGATATATGGTATTAATACAATCATAAAATGTGGCACCTGACAGCCTGTAAAATTTCAGTTAGTCTCTCGTTCCGGAAATGAAATGATTTTTTTATCGTATCTCTGAATAAATGTATTCAGAGATACGATAAAAATCATTTCATTTTTGATACAGTTCAAAAGGAAGAGATTAGCTGAAATTTTACAGGCTGTCAGATGCCATATTTTAGGAATGTATAAGTACTATATATCAATTTATTTACCATTCTTGGATAGAAAAAAATGTCTATTTTTGAGGAATATGGTGCCTTCAACTCCTTACCATTCTTGCCCAAACATCTGAACAAGTCCATACGACTATCTGGTAGTGTGTATGATAACAGCTGTGAAGAAGACCAGGGCCCAGCTGTTCAAAGCATCGTTAGCTTAACGAGCTCGTTAAGGGTCATTTCGTTAACTATTTTAGCGGATTCAATACACAATATTCTGATATTTTTTGCTGAAAAAATGTGAGTAAAAGCTACTCACATTTTTTCAGCAAAAAATTTTAGCATATTTGCATATCACTTGATGTAAATTTTAATGAATCGTTAACTAACGATGTCGTTAGCTTTGAACAACTGGGCCCTGGGTGTAACACAAACAGTGTAGACCTGATCAGATGTTGCATTCTGTGGTATCTGATCTAGGTCCACACTATTTGTTCAAGCCTGTCTGTCCAAAAATGTAAGATAAATATGGTATGCTGGCTAGGAATGCTAAGAAAAATCATCATCATCATCATCATCAACAGATTTCTGATTATCGTGCAGGTACAGGGGCAACATCTACATCAGTGGGCCTCCTTCCAAAAATATCATATGTATAAAATTGTTTTATTTGGATTGTTAATACAGTTCAAACCATGGAATGCTGCTGTATAGAATAGACCATGCAGAAGCTGTGCTACAGACACCATGTACAATATGACTAACCCTGGGAAAACCAACATTTTTACATATGGTGCATAAACATAGCTCCAGATAATGTGTGAACTATGATGAAAATTAATGACAAATTTTGTTTAGCACCAAAATGCTTTTTTGACCAAAATGGATTGATACATTTCATACTTCTCCCACAAGAGATGTGTTTAATAAAAAAAGTAAAAACATTATTTTCTAAACTTTCCCCTAACTTGGAGCTACTCAAATACCAAACTACTTTTGTGAAAATTACTTTTTGGTTGAAAAAAGCATGTTATCAAGAGAGATATGAGTGGCACTGTAAGGAGATAAAGCCCCGAAGTTATAAACTTTTTTCATGCTCAACTCAGTTGAGCCTGAAATTTGTCCTGCTAATATAATATACCTCAAACTACTAACAACTAAAATTCTACTTGCTAAACATAGCTGAGCATGAAAATTTTCTCTGCTAATAAATTTGAAAATGCCAATTATTGTTGGCATTTTCATATTTATTAGCAGGTAAAATTTCATGCTCAGTTGAGCATGAAAAAAGTTTTATAACCTCGGCTCCAGGTGTCTGAATATTTATGGTAAATATGGTTCATGTAGTAAGGGCCCTACTTTATGTTGGTAGATGGAGAAGATGCCAGCTGGAGTGTGCAATTTGCAGTTTGTTGGGTTCCAGAAAAGGAGAGTATTTAGAAGATTGTTTCTTTGTTATTTTTGCATTAAAATAAATTGCAGTGGCAATTCCAGTAGGCACTAAAAACAGAACAAAACTTACACTAAATCATCATCATATTTATTCAATCAGCGCATGACAAAACCTACAATAAGACTTGTGTGACCAGCAAAGACTCAGATCAGCCTGTGCATCTGCAGTCTGATCAGAGTCTTTGCCAATTGCATGTGCCTTCTACAGCATCCAGGCTATCCAAAGAGGGATAAATGAGAATTGGTGTCATACTGGCTTGATGTACAGGCTCATCTGATTCTTTACTGGTCACACAAGTCTTATTGTAAGTTTTGTCGTGCACTGGCTTAATTAATACTTCATCTAGAACTAGGGTTTGGAACTTTAAAAAAAATGTTGATTTTCCCACAACAGACCTCTAATATTGTGCACAGTGCTTTATTATATCAGAACTCCAGACAAGGTACTTTTTTTTTCACAGAAAAAATATTAACCCTTGTCCTGCTGAATAAATTAAGATGCCACTCCCACTTCTAATTTTCAGCCAATATCAGATCACTTGATCCTGATTGTTGCTTTAAACATACATACTTAATGGCAAACAATGTAGATCCAGATCAGTTGGCTTCTTCAGAAGCCAACTGATCTGGATCTACACTGTTTGCAAAGACAGGGTATATCCGGGTTCAGCAGGACAAGGGTTAATAAGTTGTGGGTACTCATTAGAAGTGCCTAATGAGTATCTGAAACATACGTTTTTGTGGAGAAATAAGAATATATTTTCTTGTACTTCTCTTATCTGGAGCTATTTTATAATCCAAAAGTTATTTCAATGTTAGTGCTTTAAGATATAAATAGTTCACAACTTATCATCTTAAAGATTACTACAGACACTATCACAACATAAAAGAAAAAGAAAGAAAACTTCTAAAGTTTTTTTTTTAACATTTTAAAATAAAGTTAACACGCTAAAATAAAATTAAGACAACTCAGAAACAACTCTTCTAGACCTGTTAAGAAGCCATGGAAGCTTCATGTAGAGGAAAACAAAGACTGAGGCAGTTACTAAAACATTTGAAAATAATTTTTCATACAGTAAAAAACAATAAAAAAATCCCAACAGCATGTACTACTACCTTATCACTGTAGCACATATATTACCAATCAAATGCCCCGACCAGTCTAAGCATATGATCAGGGCTTGAATTCCTTCAGATAGCAACAGTTCTGATCAGACTGTGCAGATATGTAAGTTGACCAGGGCCTTTGCTGTTTGCCCTAAAGATCCATTTATGATCTTCATCAAGTGAAAATAAGTTTTGTGCAATATGAAGTCACAGAGAAGACATGGATTTCTGTAGCAAACCCATGGTCATCTCGTACAGAATATATATACTGTATACAATGTATTCATTGGACTTGCTGAGGAGAGTCTTTAGTGATCATTCTAGGATAACTTTTCTTATTTCTCCAAAAAACATATGTTGTGGGTACCCTTTAAAAGTGCCTTGGTCAGGCACTTCTAATGAATACCCACAACATATGTTTTTTATAAAGAAATTGAGAGAACAAATTCCAGAATTAACACCAAATATTCCTCCTGAAAAAAGCCTCTTGATACTACTGACATACATGTACTGGCAAATCCCTAATAAGACAAAAGTCCATGGTACTTAGATGTGTCATAAATATATTTTATGTGGTCCTTCAAGCTAAAAGTTCACGTAATTAAATCAAGATTTAATTGAAAAAAAAAAAAGTAAAGAGAGACAAACAACACAAAACAAAAAACAAAACCTGCTTTGAGGATAAGAAAATGTTATCTTTAGCTCCAGATAAGAGGAGTATCAATCAAATTATCATATACAACCTAATTACCGCACATACCCCTGTCTAAGTGCACAGTCAAGCAATTCTGAGTCTTCAGATTACAGACTGTTTACTTTTTGTCTGCTTCTTTATATAGGCACATGTTGTGGATACCCATTTGAATTGCATCAACAAGTTGATGCAATTCAAATGAGTACTCACAATATACACTTTTATAAAGAAAATCAGAAAAAAAGCACAAAAATATCACATAAGCATCATTTGATAACTCCTTCACTGATTTTTTAAAGTTTACCCTTAGTATAAGTAAATTCAAATTTAACCACAAGTTTTCCCCATAATTTTGAAAAATCTAAGCGCACGGTGCAGTAATTAGGTCAAATACAGTATTTTTCTTATTTCTCCTTGAAAACTTAGGTTGTGGGTACTCAGTAGAAGTGCTTTGCTGAGGCGCTTCTAATGAGTACCCACAACATGTTTTCAAGGAGATATAAGAAAAATATCGGAAGTTTTTGTAAACTAAAATGCCTTATTTGCAGCTATTATTATATTTCCATAATATGCAAGGATGAGACCTGGCTGTGCAAGCCAATTTGGGATTTAATCTTAAGGCGCTAATCACAACTACAGCAGACAACATTTTAAAATATTTTTTATTATAATTTTTCAATCAAAATAAGGCATGACATTTCATGTGAACCATCTGCTTCACAAACTATTCACATGAAATGTCAAATTTTATTTTTTAATTTTAGAATGTTGTGTGTTACAAATCTGCAAAGTGCTTTAACGCTTACCACTCTGGGTAAAAATTTCAGCAAATAAAATTTTGAAATACTTTTCTTGTTTTTCCAAGAAAACAGAATTTCACATTTTATGCAAATTGTCTCTATTGAAGAAGTGTCAAATCCTGTTTTCTTGGAAAAATAAGAAAAATATCACAAACTTGTCGTCTGCTGAATTTGCCCAGAGTGTGGTAAAGGTTAAGGGTTAAATTAGTTGTATATATATCATCACTATGACTTTTACATGGATGGGGCCAAATGTATGGGGTAATGTTGGATTGTTAAACAGCACAGCATGCTTCCACTTAGAAACACAATATTCAAACTATATAAAAGCATTAAGAAAGAAAATCTACTACAAAACAGAACAAAACCTCACATTTAACCTTTACCACTCCCTGGGCTAATTCAGTAGACAACAAACTGGTGATATTTTTCGTATTATTCCCAGAAAATAGACTTTGATATTTAAAGCAAATTGTCTCTAAATTTCAAAGCCTGTTTTTCGGGAAAATAAGAAAACTATTTCAATATGTTGTCTGCTGAAAATTTTACACAGAGAGCTAAGCATTAATTTAGCCAGGCTTGGAAAGACGTACATAATGCCATATGCAAACAGTGAAGCCCCAGACCAGCAGACTATAAAACGTTTAATATCTGCGGAATCAAAATTAGGCAGTTTGACGGGAAGGGCTTGTTTGCGCATTTTAATTTTGGCATATTCTTACTTTCAGATGTTAATTACCATGGAGGCTAATTTCTGTCTCAATGGTTGTCTCCCTTTGCAAAACTGCAGCGCAAGACTAGGGAGGCAACTTCCTGTCTACAAGGGTTGTCTCCCTTTACAGAAATTGCAGCACAAACCTGTCTTACCAATACTGGCAAAGACCACAAGCTGGCCTGAGTCTTTATAGTTCAGATAATGCTCTATGAAGGTTTTCATTCTGTTGGAATGTGTTATCAACCATATTAGTTAGTGTATTTGACAATCTAATTCTTAGTGTTACATAACAAGGCAACAGATATGATACTTTTTTTTTTGAAACAAGACAGTATTTTTCTTATTTCTACCTAAAACTATGTATTATGGGTACCCATTAGAATCACTATATTGAGACAATCTAATGAGTACAGACAAAACAGGTTTTTGAAGGGAATAAAGGTATTTAGCTCATGATAAAGGGAGTAGTTAGAAAATATATAATATTACTTTTAACAGTTTTTGTTATTTGTTACTTGCACCAAAACATATCTTGCGGGTACTTATTGGAATTGCCTCAGTGAGGCAATTCCAATGAGTACCCACAAGATATGTTTTGGTGCAAAAATATATAAAAAAAATTTGTCTTAACCACCTTAACCTTTGTCCTGCTGAATAAATTGATTTGCCACTCCCATTTCTAATTTTCAGCCAATCAGATTACTTGATCCAGATTGTTGATAAAAAATTCGCAGACTTAATGGCAAACAGTGCAGATCCAGGTCAGTTGGCTTCTTCAGAAGTCATCTTATCTAGATCTACACTGTTTGCAAAGGAAGGACCTATCCGGGTTCAGCAGGACCGGGGTTAATTACCAATTTATCTGGAGATATGTCTGGCTGACAAAAATATATCTCTAGATACTCCTCTTATCTGGTCAATTTTACAGAGAATATTACCACAGTTCAAAAATCTCCTCAAAATGCAGTGTTAAAAAAGAAATCACATTCTCTTACCGTTAAGAGGACCAGCCTCACCATCGATGACCTCAATGACCTCTGGATCTTCGCCTGGCCCTTCATCATCATTTATGGCATCTAGACCTTTTAGAAATAACTCCATCTGCCCTGTAAAATGAAATGTATTATTTAAACAGCTGAAAATATTCATTTTTAACACATACAGTGCTATGGGTGAATTCAGCAGATGACAAATTCATGATATTTTTTTTTATTTTTTCCTAGAAAATAGGATTCAACATTTCATGCACTTCGTCTCTTTAGGAGACAATATGCATGAAATGCCAATGCTACTTTCTGGGAAAAATAAGAAAAATATCTTATTAAAACTGTCATCTGCTCAAATTTGTACTCCGCATGCTAAGCATTTAACATAATTATTATGAGAAAGACGAAGAATTTGCAAGTCAGTTTCACTGACATCAAGCACAGATTATGCAGAAATGATACTGAATTATTTCATTTACTTTTTAAATATGTGAACCCTTTGACATAACTATAATGTAAGAATGAATATGTGAAAGGCCCTGCTATACCCATTTCTGAAATTGCTACTTCTAAAAATGGTAATCTTAACACAGATCCTGCTGAACCCAAATATGCTCTGCCTTTGCAAACAGTTTAGATCCAGATCCTGAGGTTATTAAATTGTTTTCATGCTCAACTCAGCTGAGCTTGAAATTTGTTCTGCTAATAAATCTCAAAATGCTAACAAATGCAAATTCTTTCTTGCTAAACATAGCTGCGCATGAAAATTTCTCTGCTAATAAGTATGAAAATGCCAACTATTGTTGGCATTTTCATATTTATTAGCAGAGAAAATTTCATACTCAGCTGAGTTCAGCATGAAAAAAGTTTTGATAACCTTGGGGCCACATCAGCTGGCTTAAGTGTGCAGAAAGGCACATCCTGAAAAGTATGCCATTGATGTAAAAGTTGGGTGGGCAATGGGGTGGGGGGGAAGAGGATGAAGGGTAATCACATCAATCCTAGGGAAATTCTGTTCTCAGCTTGCTTACTGAAATTCCTGTTCAGCTGTGGTATTTCTTACAAGGAGACAATTGCCATTCACTTATGAATGAGTTACAGAATGGTCCATATACAAACAGATATAAGAAAGATGCTACAATAATACGCATACTCACTTTTTTCAACCTCTGGTTTTAATCTTTTATTCTTTATGAGTATTTTCTTCTTTAACTGATTAGGCGATGGTAAGGGTACACCTGGATCACACTGTTGGGAACAGAGAAACAAAATTCATGGTTTCAGACATGTGTGTTTGTTGCTTTGTTTTGGTTTTTTTATACAAAAAAGTATCAATGTAGTCTTTATTTCTCTACAACTAAAAAACAACAACAACAACAACAACAAAAACAACAAAAAAAACATGCTGTAGGTGCCTTTTAGAAGCTGAAAAGGCATCTTATCTAGATCCATGTATTCACTGCCATTATTTTCAGTGTTCAGTAGATGAAAAAGCTGATGGCATACCTTCCCAAAGCTGAATCACCCCAACGGAAACATTTGAGTGAAAACATTTAAACATTTATTTTCAGTATATTTGATATATTATAATGCCATGTGTGTTGAAAAAATGCACTTTGATTCAATCTCCAAACCCCACCCTTGGCCCTGCCCCAACCCTCCCAGGACATATCCTTTAGTGAAAATTTCTCTTCTTCATATCATTCAGAATGATTTGCTAAATGATCATGTGCTTAAACTGTTGACTTGGCACCACCACAACATGCATCCCTGTCTCCTAGGCACAACACTACCCACCACAGGGCAAAGCTTTGTGAATACTTGTTCTACTCTCCATGCCATTTGAATGACTACACTAAATGACCATGTTAAAAAAACATGTAATTTCTAAAATGGTAAATTTCAATATACCCATGCACATGTGCATATGCAACCTAAACACAAAGCCCAGGGCCCAGTTGTTCAAAGCGTCGTTAGCTTAACGAGCTCGTTAAAGGTCATTTCGTTGTGTTTTAGCAGATTCAATATACAAAATTCTGATATTTTTTGCTGAAAAAATGTGAGTAGCTTTTGCACTGCAAAAGCTACTCACATTTTTTCAGCAAAAAATTTCAGTATATTTGAGTATCACTTGATGTAAATTATAACGAATCGTTAACTAACGACATCGTTAGCTTTGAACAACTGGGCCCAGTTTCAAGTTTGTAACTCTAATGACCTAGGTAAAGATAGTGTCAAGTACAAATGCATGTATGTATGGACACACAGATGCACATATGGACAGGTAGTATTGCATAATCCCAAACTCTTTTTTTCCAAAAAATGTGGCTGCAGTTTTGGTTTTTTTTTTCTTATTGTTTGTTTGCTGGATTCTATGATTGTGATCATCTTGTTGGGGAAGGGGGAACTGGTTGCTTTGCTTGCCTTTGGTTTGTGACTTGTGTACTGTTTTGCTCTTCCATATGATATAATTGATAGGCTATGTTCTGTGATTATTGCCATAGCTCCAGATAAGGCACTATTTTCAACCATAAAGTACTGATATTTCTATTAATCCTCCACAAAAACATATGTTGTGGGTACTCATCAGAAGCGCCTCGGCGAGGCGCTTCTGATGAGTACCCACAACGTATGTTTTTGTGGAGAAATAAGAAAACTAATATGTGAATAATCTCCCTTATCTGGAGCTATGAATTTGCTCTTCCTGGGTATCTTCTATACAATTTTTATTATCTAGAAATAGAATAGCAGCACAGTCTTTGACAAGCCTGCAAAGACCAGCTGTCCGATCAGAGTCCTTGCTGGTTGAAACAGTGATATCAAAAAATGTTTAAAATTAACTTACAGGACTGTCTGGAAGTGGCCGGGTCAATAAATATTCACCAAGGATGTCTTCACAATACTTTGCCATTTTATATTGCTGATTTTTACTGAAAAATAATAAACCTTTATGGTTAATCTGCATCAAGTTGAGCTAGTAACGCTAGTGGAGAAGAAATGTAGCTGTCAACTGCGGCACAATTGAGACTGTCTGTACGACCTCTAGAAGACCTGCTATTATTGACCATTTTTGCCAATTTGGTAAAAATATGTATTTCAATTACATCAAAATGATAGAAGGCTCTGTGCAATAAGTGTCATACAGTCATAAATTGAATTCCACCTTGAGCAGGATTTAAACGCAACATGGGCCCTTCTTGATCAAAACAGTTCTGGCAATTCTGGAAAAGAATTTTTAAGCTTTGACTGATTTATTTATTTATCATTATTTGGCCATCTTGGATGAGCCTTCATGACCAGTCATACAAACTTTTGGTCCCTGTTAAATGGGGAGATCCACACAAAATCAACCCTTCAGTTCTGGTGAGCTCAAAGGAACTGCTTTTGTAAAAGTCTCGCCCTCTCTCTATCTAAAACCCTTATAGAATTAAAGCCAAATTGTAGCAGACATCTTAATTTTTTTTATATTATGAAATGCTGTCTTATTTTCTCTGAAAAATATCCAAATGTCTGCTGCAATTATGAAGGGCACTTGGGTTAAAAAAATACATAAGCACTTACCTACAATGATTTTCAAATGATAATATTACAGGATACTCGGAGGTGACAAATGCAGTTTCTTTTATAGCTTGTATAACATCCTACAAAGTAAAAATAAATATAAGCTATGCAGTCTTCTTGCTTTTCTATGAAAACTTAACCCCTATCCTGCTGTTCACAGCAACCCCTACCTTTGCAAACAGTGTAGATCCAGATCAGATGGCTTCTGAAGAAGCCATCTGATCAGGATCTATACTGTTTGTCATTCAGTTTGTGAATTTGAAAGAAATTATATGTAATCTGATTGGCTGATAGTCAGAAATGGGTGTGGCTAATTTAATTGTTCAGCATGACAAGGGTTAAACTTACACTTTCTGCCTATTTCTACAAGTGGGACATCTTAGATAAACTAATCTTAGTGTATTTTCTGCCATTTTGTTTTACATGAAAGACAACTTTTATGACTTCCTGTTTGCTTTCCTGCACACCAAACCCCTTGCTGATGTGGTGTCTACCATCACGAAAACATACCTATATAATTTTGACCCCCCTTAAACCCCACTTTTATATTGTAAAACGCAAAACTGCGGTTTACAGAGGTATACATTATTTTCCTTATTTCTGCTAAAAAACATAGAAAGTGGGTACTTGTTAGAGCCACCTCATTGAGGCAGTTCTAACAAGTACCCACAATCTGTGTTTTGAGCAGAAATAAAAATATCAGAATTTTTTATCTGAAAATTTTCATTTTTTGGTGGTAAAATTTTCAGTATATGTGAACAGGCATGTTTTCGTAATGTGAAAGGAAAGAAAATCTTTTGTTTTACGGCAGATCTCTTTTCAGAAGGGAGGCAAATAATTCTGACAGCTGCGCCTCCTGCAGGTGTATCCATTCCCCTTAACCCTGGTCCTGCTGAACCCGGATATACTGCTGAAGAAGCCAACTGATCTGGATCAACACTGTTTGTCAAAAAGTATTTGAATTTGTATGAACAATACAGATCAAGTAATCTGATTGGCTGAAAAATAGAAATGGGCATGGCATCTTAATTTATTCAGCAGGATAAGGGTTAAGTTCTAGCAGCACACAGGATTCTCCTGAGATGATTCTGTTGATATCCAGAACATAATTTCATCAAAAAATTTTGAGAACATAACATATTTATTATCACCAAAAGGACAAAACATCTGGAACCTCAGACAACATTACCTCTTCATTTACAAAAGGGCTCTAGATAGACTGGCTGTCAAGAATATTATTTTTCTAATTTCTCTATGTAAATATATGTTAATGTTCTCCAAATTTCACTATTATGGAAATTTTCAGCAGAAAGTCATCATAATTTAAGAATTTCTGCGAGACATATTGCAAAATTTGCATACCATATTTACCCTAAGTCGGACATATGTGCAGACAGGCCTAAGCAAATGGTGCAGAATGTGGTATTTGATCACGGTTTACAATGTTTGCCACAACCGTTTTTAGACATATGAACAAGAAGTAAATGGACCTGTTTAAAATTGAGGTCAAGACTATGGTTTAAAGTAAATATGGTAAACACTGCAAATACGCTTAGCATGCTGGATAAAAAAAAAATCAGCAGGCAACATCTTAAGTTGTTATACAGTGTAGCTCCAATATATCGCGGTATTGCGGGTCCATAACCCTGAAACCGCGATGTGGTCGGAGCGCGATATAAGTCCCGACATGTACCATGCATGTATAACGGCGTGTATAACTCGCTCGGTTTGTCGCTGTGGTAGTTTGCTGAGACATCACGGATAAATGGCATTCAGTTATGTTGTCACCATATTTCCTAATTTACAATGGTGCGCTATGTCTAACAAGTAATTCCAATCGAAACCAGCTGATGAACTACGTTTGAAAACAAGAAATCATCGGATTGACAATTTAGGACGCCATTTTGGATACTCTGGCCAAGGGAAGTTACTCTATTGTGCTAAGATAACTTGAGTTGCTTCCCTTGGCTTAAATTGCGGGCGCAAAAAAAAACAAAGTTAATTTCTTTTTATTTATTTTTTTTATTGTTTGTTTTTGTTTTTTGGACGCAGTTGTTTTCTTCTAAAATATTTATATCTACAGAAGTGTAAAATAAGCGGACTACGATCTGTGTATGTTGGACAGAAACATCGTAAGACTACTGTCTTGTAAAATTTGCTGGTGTTGAAAAGGAGGTGGACCGTTTTCCCCTGCTGAGCAAAATTAGTTTGTGGGCATCATTGACTCATTGAGCATTGAGTAGATCTATGTACTAAATGATGATAATGATTACGACAATTACGGCGATATAATTTATTGTTTGCCAATTATAATCAACGTGTGCGCTGATTGACACTAAGTGGATTGTTTATCATATAATACCTGACGCGCGACTTAGCGTCGGGATAGGCGTGAAAAATCAATTACCGGAGGCGGAACGCGTTTTTTTTTTGTTTTTTTTCTGAAGTTAAATAAAACAACAAACATTTTATGTTTTTAAATTTTTTTTTTTTTTTCGCTCATGGAAAATTTGGGAGCCATGGCCTATTCACGATATACTGGATTTCGCGAAATAACGGACCGCGATGTATTGGAGCTACACTGTACTGCAAAGAATGTAGGCTTTGACTGAGTAGCGCAATTTATTATCCATTTATTATTTTCCATGTACCCTGTCAGCGAAATGTCCTCTAGTGTTCACCTTTGCTGAAAAGCCATGTCTATCATCTTGGATTTGCTGTACAGTTGATGAGAAATAAAAGCAAAATAAGTCCATGCACCATAATACTTTTCAACTAATAAATATCTAAAAACAAAACTTTTGATTGTTTGAATCCATTTGGTACATTATTACTTCCATTACTAAACTCTCATTCTAACATGACGTAGACGTTTTCCCATTGACCCTAATGGAAACATCACCATGGTCAAACTACAGTAACTCACGTCATCAATGCAGTGCGTGCAAAAGGGCGAGTTTGATGATGTCGCATGCAAACGTTTACTTCTCAAGATGTCCGCTGCAAAAGAATTCTTTGGAAAACATTGCAAGAATATACAAATTCTTGTTAAAAAGCTTTGCAGTATAACAAATTCCTTATTTTGATTTTTGACGGGGAACATGGGATCACATTCCCCGCCTGAGAGCGATATTTCCCTTGCCTAACGGCTCAAGCAAATACCACTCTCAGGTGGGGAATGTGATTCCATGTTTCCCGCCAAGAATCAAAATAACTAATAATATTTTTCTTATTTCTCCTAGAAAATAGGATTTGACATTCCATGCAAATTGTCTCCTGGGAAGACAATTAGCATGAAATGTCAAATTGTATTTTCTGGGAAAAATAAGAAAACTAGCAAAAATTTGTCATCTACTGAATTTGCCAAGAACATGCTACAAATTAAGAGAAATAACAAGAAGAAGACAGAAAATACACATTACACAACGTGATCAACAACAGTGTTCCAGATAGGGTTTTTTATACAAAGTATATACTGATCTTTTTTTTTCTTTATTTCTTCACAAAATAAATATAGTGGGTACCAACTAAAACTTGCCCTGTGAGGCAATTCTAATGCACAATATATCTTTTTCATGGAGAAATAAGAAAAATATTGATCTAGCTATTCATTTTTCTGAAGCACTGAACAATCATCTAGACCTGGCCCCCAGTTATAAAACTTTTTTCATGCTAAACTCAGCTGAGCATGAAAATTTCTCTGCTAATAAATATGAAAATGCCAACAATAGTTGGCATTTTCTTAATTATTAGCAGAGAAATTTTCATGCTCAGCTATGTATAACAAGAAAGAATTTGCAATTGTTGGTAATTTGAGATTTAATAGCAGGACAAATTTCATGCTCAGCTGAGTTGAGCAAGAAAAAAGTTTTATAACCTTGGGGTTAGCTATCATATCAGTGCTGTCTGTTCAAGACATTTACTGTTTGCTCTTGGTATTTTATCGATGAAAACAGCAACAAAAGAAGACATTACGAAAACACGCCTATTCAAATATATTGAAAATTTTATCACCAAAAAAATGAAAATTTTCAGGTAAAAATTCGGATATTTTTCATATTTCTGCTCAAAACATAGATTGTGGGTACTCGTTAGAACCGCCTCGGCGAGGCGGTTCTAATGAGTACCCACAATCTATGTTTTGAACAGAAATAAGGAAAATAATGTATACCCCTGTAAACCCCAGTTTTACTATATAAAAGTGGGGTTTAAGGGGGTCAAAATTATATAGGTATGTTTTCGTGATGTATACACTTTGCAGCATACATTCCAACATTTTGACAGTGAAAAAAACAAAAAACAAACCAACAACAAATAATGTATGCATGAGTGGGCCTATATGGCTTCGTAAGCAAGCTTATATGAAGAATAAAAGAATAAGCCATACTTGACTGCATAGACTGCATATCCTAGAAATTGTGTTGAGGTTTTACGGCCCAGTCAACCCAAATGGGGTCATGTCGAGCACGGTCAGTTTACCTAACCACACATTTACTGGGCAGGCTTAGTCCTCCAAGCGGTTAACCAGTATTGTGCACATTCTTAGACAATTCTTCTATCTGTAGTATGGGTAAATGCCAAAAATTTTGCACATCAAAGTTTCTGACAAACAGGCATATGCAAACAGTCTGATCAGGGGCTACACTGTTTACCACTTTACTTAGTATTTTAAGAAACAATGGCACAAAAAGTAAAATTTAGGGCAAGATCAGACTGCTTCTGAAGAAGAAGTCTGATCTGGGTCTATTTTGTTTGTGTTGAGGTTTTACGGCCCAGTCAACCCAATGGGGTCATGTGGAGTGCAGTCAGTTTACCTAACGACACATTTACTGGGCAGGCTTAGTCCTCTAAGCGGTTAACCAGTATTGTGCACATTCTTTCGCCAGAAACTGACAACTGCCCTTCTTGAATCAGTGGAAGGGAGAGAATGACCCATAGAAAATATTTCATGATCAATCTCCACGAAAGAATGTTGCCGACCTCGGGGATGGGGGGGGGGGGGGTTTGAACCCACGACCTCCTGGTCTCCAGTCGGATCAGGGTCTATACTGTTTGCCACTCAGTATTTTAAGAAATAACTGCACAAAAAGTAAAATTTAAGGCAAAACAGTATGGAATAAAGCTTGTTTTCTGATCCTATTACTGTATATGTGTTTATTCTGTATATGTGACTGAATGACTCATAAAATATTGTTTGACCCATTTATGCCTAGCGTCCCATAAAAGGGACATTTGCAAACAGTGCAGATCCTGATCAGACGCCGCAGGAATGCAGCATCTGATCAGGGTCTACACTGTTTGCATTAACAAAACCTGTCACCAGACAGGATAGCTCGCCTGATATTGCATATTTTGTTTCTGGCAAATTCTAAGGCCTTGATTTTGACATGACCCTGGAGGGTGTGGGACAGGGGGGTGGTGGATTGTACTGTGCAAAATTTTCATCAAACCAAAGATGAATCAAATCGGTGCTAAGGAAGGAAATAATGAGGTCCTAAAATCTTAAACTGAAACTTTTAAATTCCAAGTCTAGGACCTCAACCTCAAGATCAAGGACATGAGAGCTGATGGTGCTGATAAAAACTTTGGACCAGTATATATCATGATACCAAATATAAATCAAATTCATCATTTAGTTTAGAAGTAATGAAGTCATAAAAACTTTCACATAAAATTTTAACATGAAAAATTTTGACATGACTGTGACCTGGACCTTAACATGTACTAGGGGATGCAGATGGAACTGGGCAAAATTTTTGACCAATATGTATCATCATACCAAAGATGATTCAAATGGGTGGTAAGGTTAGGAAATAATGAGGTTTTAAAAACTTAAAGGAAAACCACAAGGTCACGGTCATGAGTGTTGATGGTGCTGATAAAAACTTTTGACCAGTATCTATCATGATACCAAATAGGAACTAAATCCATCATTTGTTTTAGAAGTAATGAGATCCTAAAACTTTTGATAATTCTATGACCTTGACCTTGACCTGACCTAGGGGGCTGGGATAGTACTGCGCAAAATTTTGGACCATTATGTATCATCATACAAAAGATGAATATAATCGGTGATAAGGTTAGGAAATAATGAGGTTTTAAAAACTTTAACAAAAACTTTAACATTTAAATTCTAAGTCTGTGACCTCAACCACAAGGTCACGGTCATGAGTATTGATGGTGCTGGTAAAATACTTTTGACCAGTATCTATCATGATACCAAACAGGAACTAAATCCATCATTTGGTTGAGAAGTAATGAGATCCTAAAAACTTTGAAAATTCCAAGTCTGTGACCTTGACCTTGACCTGACCTAGGTGGGTGGGATGGTACTGCGCAAAATTTTGGACCAATATGTATCATCATACAAAAGATGAATCTAATCAGTGATTGGGTTAGGAAATAATGAGGTCTTCACAACTTTAACGAAAAGTTTAACATTTAAATTCTAAGTCTGTGACCGCGACCTCAAGTCACGGTCATGAGTGCTGATGGTGCTGATAAAACTTTGACCAGTATATCTATCATGATACCAAACAGGAACTAAATCCATCATTTGGTTTAGATGTAATGAGATCCTAAAAACTTTGGCATAAAATTTTATCATGAAAATTCTAAGTCCGTGACCTTGACCTTGACCTGACCTAGGGGGGTGGGGATGGTACTGTGCAAAATTTTGGACCAATATGTATCATCATACCAATAAAAGCACCACAAGCATAATACCTTGCCATAGCAATTATTTGTTTATGTATTAAAGTTATCATTGCAAAAATGTCTGGAAAGAAAATGACGGAGGGACAGATAACATTCCTAAACCAGATCTTGATAATATCAATGCATATAGCAAGTTTGGTTAAAAGGCCTTGTTATTTACTCAAGTTATCATCCAGAAATGAAAATATGGGCGTGTCTTGGGCAGATAACTCCGTAAAAATTTGACGAAATTTGCCCGGAAACAAAAATATGGGCAGATAACTCCATAAAAATTTGACAAAATTTGCCCATTAGCAATCCCAAACCAGATCTCCTTAATGTCAATGCGTTTAGCAAGTTTGGTGAAAATCCCTTGTTATTTACTCAAGTTATCGTCTGGAAACGAAAATATGGGCGTGTCTCAGGCAGATAACTCAGTAAAAAATTGACGAAATTTGCCCATTAGCAATCCCAAACCAGATCTCCTTAATGTCAATGCATATAGCAAGTTTGGTGAAAATCCCTTGTTATTTACTCAAGTTATAGTCAGGAAACGAAAATATGGGCGTGTCACGGGCAGATAACTCTGTCAAAAATTGACGAAGTTTGCCCATTAGCAATCCCAAACCAGATCTCTACAACATCAATGCACATACTAAGTTTGGTGAAAATCCATTGATGTTTACTCAAGTTATCATCTGGAAACGAAAACAGACGGATGGACGAACGGGCGGACAGACAGACGGACACACGGATGACCAACGTGAAACCAAAATACCTCGCCACTATTGTGTGGCAGGGTATAAAAATGAATCAAATCAGTGATAAGGTTAGGAAATAATGAGGTCTTAAAAACTTTAACAAAAACTTTAACATTTGTGGACGCCGACACCAACGCCAAAGCCGCTGACGACGCCGAGGGTAGTACAATAGCTCTCCGTGAATGTTGTTCAGGCGAGCTAAAAACAAGATTTTCCATAAAACATGGTAATATTAAAAACTAACCAGACATCCCTTCTAATAGAAATGGACCTGTCCAAAGTGTGGAGGTAGAAGACTCCATCCAGCATAAATGAGTTAAACCAAAGTGTTTGAAAGTTTAGGATATTTAGCATACTTCATGTAATAAGAGTTTACTCAACCCCATGTCAGAAGGTACAACATGTCAAGGTGCAGCCAATATATTCTTGTACAAAATGCATTTTATCTTAATCATTAAACTTACTTTAAACAAAATATCTGTACACATAGCCTTTCCATGAGTGATGATTGGTTCTTGGTCTTCATTTCGGCCATCCCAGCAGTCTAACTCAATACACCTGATTTATACATATAAACACAGTAAAAACCTCTTGTATCTACTAAAATGAAAACTTGTCTTTGAAACATGAAAATGGAATCATAGTTCAATGTATGAACTTTTTTCAACCAAGCAATTCTGCATTGGGCACAAATTAACTCTGCTTCACCAAAGACATTCTAATAAGTACCCACAGCATACAATTTTATGCAGATAAGAGGTGGTATCCACCTATATTTTTTTTTTTTTCTTTGTTATTTCTCCATGAAAATGTATGTTGTTGGTACTCATTAGAAGCGCCTCAACGAGGTGCTTCTAATGAGTACCCACAACATATGTTTTCAGGGAGAAATAAGAAAAATATCAGTACTTTTAGTTGAAAAAACCCACCTTATCTGGACCAATGAGAAACATAGAAAATACTCATTTTGACATCCCTCTGATCCGAGGGTATGAACTGCAGACAACTGGCAAGCAAACAATAAGACAACAAGCCTGCACACTACTGTTATCTGATCTGTCTTAACTGTTAGCTTTTTAAGTTCTGTAAAGCTTAAGCAGAGTGGATACACATTTTCTGGGGAGATAACTGTGTCAAAATTATTTTGTGTTCTTCTGAAAGGGGTCTACTCTAAAAGGGAAGATTCTTTCCTCTTACTGTAAACCGATTTTCAGAAGGGAGTTGAAGCACAAGAAAGCAAACCAGGAGAAACAAAAGTTGTCTCCGATGCAAAAATGGCAGAAAATCCACAATAGGGGCTGTGTCATGCAAAAACGTGTCTTCGGGTATATTCGGACAGTGAAGATCCAGATCAGCCTGTGTAAACAGAATGATTGGATACTATACAGTGGAACCTCAATGGCTCGACCACCGATGGCTCGTTTACGATGGCAGACTGGAACTCGTTTTTGAGTCCCTATGAAATTCTTCTGATAGCTCAAGAAAACAAAGATTTAGGATTTTTTTTTTAAATTTTCTTACTTTATCATGAAATTATATGTTGACTCATTGGAATCACCTCATAGAGGCAATTCTAACAAGTACATTCAACATACCAATTTTGTATAGAAGATCCCCCCCCCCCCCCCCCCCCCAGACAACCCCCCCCCCCCCCACCCCCCCAAGACAAATTATCCCCATTTGTATCCTGACCTGGTGCTGTTATTATTAACTGTCAATGGCCATTGAGGTTTGACTGTAGAATGTTTCAATGGACAGCAAATACCCAGATAAGAATTTGCGTATGTGCAGAATGATGTAACTGCACACTTTGCTCATGCTTGAAGGCATTTTTTCATTTGACATGGCCCAAATGTATATCCAGTCCCCTTAAGAAAGACTTATTTCTTTTTGTTTCTACAATATAAATCTGAATTTACAGCAATAAAGAAATATTTGTAGGCTAAGCTAAAACTTAACATCCCTGAGGATTATAATGTTGATATTTTTTCTGTCATTATCTTTATAATGGAACCAAAAAGTATTAAAATATGAGTGCTAATTATATGACTGCTCAAAATCTGTCACAATTTCAACAATACAGCTCTCAATATCAGAATTAAAGTTGTATTTGTTCTATTTTCTCCTTTAACATGTATAATGTGAGTCCTCATTAGAACTCACTGAGACAATTCTAATAAGTGACCACATGATACCTTTCACGCTCAAGACAAAGATAGTATTCAGAATATACATGCAACATTTATCATTTCTGCAATGTAACGTATTTGTTTGTTTGTGTAGAGATTTTACGGCCTACTCAACCCAAAGGGGTCACGTCGAGCGCTGTCAGTTTACCTAACCACACGTTTACTGGGCAGACTTAGTCCTCTAAGCAGTTAACCAGTATTGTGCACATTCTTTCACCAGAAACTGACAACTGCCCTTCTTGAATCACCAGAAGGGCATCCCAAAAACATGCCTATATAATTTTGACCCCCTTAAACCCCACTTTTATATAGTAAAACTGGGGTTTACAGGGGTATACATTATTTTTCTTATTTCTGCTCAAAAACATAGATTGTGGGTACTCGTTAGAACTGCCTCGGGGAGGAGGCGGTTCTAACGAGTACCCACAATCTATGTTTTTAGCAGAAATATGAAAAATATTAGAATTTTTTATCTGAAAATTTGCCAGTTTTTGGTTGTAAAATTTTCAATATATTTGAATAGGCGTGTTTTCGTAATGGAGAGAGCAATGAAACATTTTTGTGGGTACTCAATGGAGATGTTTCAGTGAGGTGATTGATGCTTAGCATGCTGGGTAAAAATATCAGTTGATGATTTTGAAATATTCTTCTTATTTTGTGAGAAAATAGGCTTTGACATTTTTTGCAAATTGCCTCCTCACGCAACATTATGCATGAAATGTCAAAGCCTTCTTAAGAAGACAATTTGCATGAAATGTCAAAGCCTATTTTCTGGGAAAAATAAGAAAAATATTAATGTCATCTGCTGAATTTGCCCAGAGTGTGTTGATGGTTAATTCACAAAATATGCTTTGGTGCAAAAGAAAATAAAAAAACAACAACAGTCTAATCATTTCAATTTATCTGTTTTGACGGAGAAGATCTTGAAAATAGCTTATCTGTAGCTCTGTCCTTAATTGTCAGTATAAACACTGTTATTATAGTAAATTCTTCCATATGTTATAGATAGTGCATTTTCACTTCTATATAAATCATTTAGCATATGCTAAATGTCCTAAAATTTTGACACTTTATTTTTTACTTTTTTGGCCTGAAGTTTGCTTTTTATAGAGTTGTTTCTTAAAATACCTAGTGGAATGGCAAATAGTGCAGACCCAGATCAGACTGCTCTTTCAGGGACAGTCTGTTCTGGGTCTGCACTGTTTGCACATGCCATTTTTTGTTAGGAACTTTGGTGTAAGAAATTTTTGGACATTTACACTATCTGTAGCTCAGCGCTTAATCGCCAGCATTAAACTGTTATTATACTAAATTCCTCCATTTGTTTTTAGATGGTGCATTTTCAGTTCCATATAAATCATTTTGAACTTTTGATTAAAGACATTATCATTAGATTTCATCTCTCTTTATAAACTTCAAAGTACAATGTTGCATGATTTAATGATCTGCATGCAGGGTAAAAAAAATCAGCAGACAACAATTTGAATTTTTTTTTTTCTTTCTTCCAAAAAAAAAAACGATTTGACATTTAATGCAAATTGTCTCCAATGGAGACAAGTTGCATGAAACGTAATGGAGACAATTTGCATGAAATGAAAAATCCTGCTTTCTGGGAAAAGTAAGAAAAATATCATTTACTTGTGTCTGCTGAATAAGCCCAGAGAGTGGTTATGGTTAAACAGCACTTAGCATGTGCCATGTTTACTGTAAGTATTTGGACTAACAGTGTAGATCCAGTTCAGACACCACAGAATGCATCTACCATAATCAGGATCTACACTGTATGCCACTCATTCAGCAGTTATTAGAAACATTGACCCATTGTAGACTGAATGAACTCCCGACACTATATATTGGAAAATTCTAATTTCGATTTTAGGTATGTCAGGCTATGTAATTTAGATATTCCTAGAGAAAATTGGTTGAACTATTTGCAAAGAGTGAAAACCCTGAACAGACACCACATTCTGCAGCATCTGATCTGGGTCTGCACTGTTTGCCAATTACCCTTTTAGGGGTCTCCTGACTACAATGGGTTAACAGGTAGTAAAATGGATATATTTCAATTTTAGGACATGTATGGTTAAAGTGTAATTTTTTATTTATTTATTTATTATTATTATTTTTTTTTGCAACTGAAAAATGGTATTATTTATCTTATTTCTATACACAAAAGATGTTGTGAGTACTCAACAGAAGTGCCTTGCCAAGATGCCTCTAATGAGTACCCGCAACATATGTTTTCATCGAGATATAAGAAAAAAATATTAACCTGATAGTCCCTGTTATACAGAGCTATGAGTTAAGGTGTCCCGGTATTTAGAATAAATACATTATTTCCTATTATCATCAATTCACATTAACCATTTCTATGCTACATTTAAAATTCAGCAGAAAAATCTGCGTTGGTACATGAAAAAGGAGACTTAATCATAAACGTAGAAAGCAAAGGCCTAGATCAGCCTCCACATCTGTGCTAAGACTGATCAGGGTCTCTGCTTTCTGACATATTACATAGCGGTCAATGATTCTGTAGGAGGACAGAGAATGCCCTGATCAGACTGTGAAGTAGTGCATGCTGACTGGTTCTTCACTATTTTTGTATGTGCTAAAGGTCTTTCTTCTTTCACAGGGCTCTTTTAATTTTTTATTTTTACTAATCAGGGCTCAGTTGTTCAAAGCATCATTAGCTTAACGAGCTTCTTAATGGTTAAAATGTTGGCCTCGGTGGCTCAGTTGGATGCGCCGTCCGACTGGAGACCAGGAGGTCGCAGGTTCAACCCCCGCCGAAGTCGGCAACATTCTTTCGTAGAGATTGATCATGAAATATTTTCTACGTTCATTCTCTCCTTTCCGCTGATTCAAGAAGGGCAGTTGTCAGTTTCTGGTGAAAGAATATGCACAATACTGGTTAACCGCTTAGAGGACTAAGCCTGCCCAGTAAACGTGTGGTTAGGTAAACTGACCGCGCTTGACATGATCCCATTGGGTTGACTGGGCCGTAAAACCTCAACACAAAACAAAATGGACTAACCAAAATTTCCTGACAATTCCAAGACATAAATTCAAATTTCCCTGACAGTATTGGAGCCGAAAATTCTATGAATTTAGCAAAAAAGACACATCGGGACAAAACATCCCAGCTTCATCAGGCTGAAATGTAAAATTCCCTGACATTTCCCTGACATTTTTGCAAAATTTCATTTTTCCCTGACACATCACAGAATTCTCTGATAATTCCCTGACTCTGAAAAAATTTAAATTTCCCTGACATGTATGAACCCTGTCTTAGTTTGCTTCTTACTATATTCAACCTAATTACCACACACAGCTCTATAAGCACAGATTCAAGCAATTTTGTAGACTTCAGATTGTGGTCCATGTAATATTATCTATTTCTTTATAATAGCATATGTTATGGGTACCCATTTGAATTGCATCAACTTGTTGATGCAATTCAAATGAGTACCTATAACATATGCTTTTATAAACTTGTCAAGGTGATTCAAATGAGTACCAACAATATATGCTTTTATAAAGAAAATCAGGACATATATCACATAAACATCATTAAATACTCCCCTCAGGAAGTCTTCTGCTCCTGGTACACCTTTCAAGTATGTCCTTATTAGGAAGATATGTTCCTACTTTTTTTCCAGAAATTTTGAAAAACTGAAGTGCACAGTGTGGAAAAAAATTGGGTCGACCACGGCATTAATGTGACAAATCTCTGACAGATAGAAGATAAAACAATAATGTGACAAAATCTGTGATTGACTGATGGCAGAACTGAATAACTTAATAGAATCTGTGATGAACAAGTGGCAGAAAATAAGATATCAATTTTATTCACTGCTTACTAAGTTATGACTCCCAAAAGGAAAAATGTGTGGATTCTAACGCTTAGTACTTTGGATAAAATTTTCAGCAGACAACAAATTGAAATATTTTTTTCTTATTTCTTCCCAGAAAACAGGTTTTGACATTTTATGCAAATTGTCTCCATTGGATACAATTTGCATGACATATCAAATCCTGTATTCTGGGAAAAATAAGACAAATATCACCACTGTGTAGTCTTCTGAATTAGCCCAGAGAGTGGTAAAGGTGAAAGGAATCAAAGGGCAATAATTCATGCATTACTTAAATTCTGTCCAATTTCATGTGCAACACTGGACTATATTTGTAAGCATCCATAAGTTTTGTGACATTTCATTCATGAGAAATCAAAGGGCAATAACTCATATAACTGAGCGCATTATGACAAAATTTGATACGTACAATTGTACCATGGTGCTACACATTTATAAGGTCTCATGAAAAATAGTTTGCTCACTGGTTACTGGATGCATACACATACGGATGGATGGACAATACTAAAACTATATTCCACTCCTTTTGGTAAGGGAAAGGACAAAAATGTGTTAAGGTTAATAACCAACTTACCGACAGCCAGCCAGCAGGATCTGCCGATACATTTCAACTGAGGACCGGCCACCAAACTGTCTTCCGGTGAGATATGTATTATGAGAAGAGTTGATATAATAGTGAGATAATGTCTGATCCATGTCCTGATAGATATCAAGTCGATCGAGAAATACTGGTGCATTATCATCTGACATCAAGTACCGACAAAAGCCATCTAAACTTAACCAGTCTGAAAAGAATAGAACAAACTATCAGTAGTGCTGTTCACTTTGGTGATAATGATAATAATGGAAGTCATATCAAAACAATGGAAGTGTGATAATGAAAGACTGTGCAACTGAAGCACTATACATTCATGGGCTGAATTCCACCCCTGGTGAGTTTCAAACCCAGGATCTCAGGATACAAATCTGGAAGTGCTAACCTCTCAGATTCAGATGCTTCTCTCTTGCTCCTGTATTAAAAGTAAGCAGTTACTAAAAATGAAAATAATTGTCACAGATAAAGTGTTTTCTTTCTATTTGTATTGTTTTAATATTTGGAGATGCAGTTAAGGTTTCAAGAAAGTAAAACTGGTTTAAGCCCCTTGTAGTTTTCTGTTGACCATTGCACTGCTTGACTCCAACACTGCTTGCCCATGACGGTAACAACAGTACAAATATACAAGATTTAAATGTTATTTATTAAAAGGGAAATAACTCTAAACTGGGAGATAATTTGGATAAGAAAAAAATATGGGTCACCCATTTTTTCATGAAATTTCTGAAATTTCAAACTAGCATGCACAGTTCAAAACTTATGCTAGGCATCAAAAAGTGTGCAATGTAAAAATGCCCAAAATGACAAAGGGCCATAACTCAAGAAGTACTTTTCAGAATTTTATTCAAAAATTAATCAGGTCTTCTACTCATCGCTACCAATCTATTCCTTAAATTTCAAGGCTCTAGCTTCAATAGTTTTTGAGATATTTTGCTGACAAGATTTCATCCATATTTTTTCAAAGAGCCATAACTCAAGAAAACGGCATTACCCTGATAAGGAAAAAATATGTGTCAGCTATTTTTTCATGAGAACTCCAAATATTAAGTTTCAAAATCTCTAGCACCTCTAGAACTTATGCTATGCATCAAAAAAGCATGCAATGTAAAAATGCCAAAAGTTACAAAGGGAAGTAGTTACAAAGGGAACTCATGAAGTATTTTTCAGAATCCATTAAAAAGTTAATCAGGTCATCTACTCATCAATATCAATCTATTTCAAGGCTCTAGCTTCAATAGTTTTTGAGATATTTTGCTGAAAAGATTTCATCCATATTTTTTCAAAGGGCCATAACTCAGGAAAGGGGCATAATCTTGATGGGACAAAAGATTAAGTATCATTTATTTTTTCATGAGGAATCCATATGTGAAATTTTAAAACCCTAACATGCAATGTTCAGAAGTTATGCTATGCATCAACAAGAGCTCCGCCAAGCGGGGCATTATACGCCCGTGGCAAGTAAAAAGATGTAGCACAAAAACTGGCTCCTGTATAATTCAGTGTTCTGGATATAAACTGTAAGTGGAATTACAAAAAAAAAAATAAAAAAATTTCATTGGGGTATATCTCTGCTGATATGTGGTGTAACCTAAGCGACCAAGCTGGCCCAGGAATTAAGGAAGAAGTGACTTCTCCCTCCTGGGAAAATAGGGAGAAGTTTGCTGCTTCTAGGGAGAAGTGCTTTCTGAAGGAGGACACACCACAGAAGCATGACTATATTATGAGCTCATATGAGTCTTTGGCTGACTTGTTTTTCCTATACTTCAATATCGGACCAAACAATAACAAAACAAAAATAAACAACCAAAAAAAAAAAATGCTGCAAGAAATTTTTTTGTAAACCTTTAACTTGTTTAATACTGACTTTATTTTTGTTCTTCAAGGGAGCCAAATCAGAAGAGCATTAAAAAAACAAAAAAGAAAATCGAAAAAGAATTATATATTCATAAAGATTTAATAATGGCAACCTTTCCTTGCAAATCTAATAAAAGAAGAAGAAGAAAAAAAATATTCTGCCCATATGACCAAAACTTTAGTTATGTGCAAAAAATATACCTATTATAAAATAAAATTTGCACACTATTACCTCTACACAATACGCTGCGAAAAGTTTACAAAAACTTTCAAAGGGGCATAAATCTGCAAATATTTGGTGCACTGTAACCTCGAAATAATATGTGCTGCTCCACATCATTGTGTAACTATTTATGAAGTTTCAGCTTGATCGGATGTAAACTATATAAGGATTTAGCCGGAAACAAAAATTTAATAGAAATTAATAGAAATT
The DNA here is from genome assembly GCA_964016985.1 of Anodontia alba. Lineage (NCBI taxonomy): Eukaryota > Metazoa > Mollusca > Bivalvia > Lucinida > Lucinidae > Anodontia > Anodontia alba. Next base: position 2,439,272 of record OZ024823.1, read on the forward strand.
TTCAACGGGGTTTAACTCTGCTAATATTTGGTGGACTGTAACCTTGAAACAATATGCCCTACTCCACATCATGGTCTAACTACAAATAAAATTTCAGCTTGATAGAATGTAAACTGTAGAAGGATTTAGCCGGAAATGAAAAGTTTACTGAAATTTTCAAAGGGGCATAACTCTGCTAATATTTGGTGGATTGTAACCGTGAAACAATATGCGCTGCTCCACATCGTGGTCTAACTGTACATGAAGTTTCAGCTTGATTGGATGTAAACTGTAGGAGGATTTAGCCAGAAATGAAAAATTAATAGAAATCTTCAAAGGGGTATAACTCTGCTAATATTTGGTGGACTGTAACCTTGAAACAATATGCGCTGCTCCACATCATGGTCTAACTACTAACCAAGTGTCAGCTTGATCGGATGTAAACTGTAGGAGGAGTTAGCCAGAAACGAAAAGTCAACTGAAATTTTCAAAGGGGCATACTCTACTAATATTTGGTGGACTGCAACCTCGAAACAATATGCGCTGCTCCACATCGTGGTCTAACTATATATGAAGTTCAGCTTGATTGGATGTAAAATGTAGGAATAGTTAACCAGAAATGAAAAATTTACAGAAATTTTCTAAGGGGCATAACTCTGCAAACATTTGGTGGACTGTGGTGTTTAGGTTTTCCCGATTATGGAATCAACACCAAAATGAATAAATTCCTTTGAAACAATCTAGTTTAATAACAGTTTATACAAATTTTACTGAGCCCATACGAAAACGCGACTTCCATTTTTTCCTATTACCTAGCAACCGACGTCATCAACGTAACGTTACTTCTACGTTAATATAACGTCAAATGAACGTCCAAACAGTTTGTTAAAGCTTAGCAAGTGTTCTGTATAACGTAGAGTTCATTTCCTTTTCTATCTAATACATTCTTCTCTCCATCTTCCCCTCCTCAAAATGTTCATTTTGATAAATATTGAAACTGTATCCAAACCGAAATATGATGTAAATTATAATGTTCCGCGCACCTGTATAAGTTTAAAATAGCTTAATAGATTAGTGAGTTAATGATAATTATCTTTATATCGTTAAAGTTCCAACTCAAGGGGACACAGTTTCGTCACTGGTCTCGTCAAGGTCCCCGACCCAACTTGTAGCTTCGCGACACGTACATGGCCATCTTTTCCTGGATAAACGTCTAACACTCGCCCCAACGGCCAATTTCCTCGTGGAGTATCCGGTGTAATTACTAACATCACATCCCAGATTTGTACGTCTCGTTGATTCTTGAACCATTCCTTTCGAGCGTTAAGTCCGGGTATCCACTCCTGTAGCCACCTCGTCCAGAAGTGGTGTAGCAGCTCTTGTATTCGACGCCATCGTTTTCTTGGATTGAATTCTGTTTTATCGATGGAGGCAGGCGCAAACTGACCCCCAATCTGACCATGAAGAAAATGGTTTGGAGTCAGTGGTGTATCGTCAGCTGGATTTGCAGACTGGTATGTAAGTGGTCTCGAATTGAGTAATGCCTCGGCCCCAATTATCGCTGTTATCAGTTCTTCATCGTTGACGTCCGCTTTACCTAGTATAGCATACATTGCTCTCTTCGCTGCTTTCACCATGGTTTCGTGGACACCACCAAAATGCGGAGCCAATGGCGGATTGAAGTGCCAGGTGACTCCCTTGTTGGCTATCGACTGGTTGATTCTTTTGTCATCTAACCTCGCTACTAATGCCTTTAGTTCAGCATCCGCTCCCTTAAAATTAGATCCATTGTCCGAAATTATCTCCTCTGGTAGACCTCTTTGACTTGACATTCTGTAAAAGGCATTCAGGAATGAATCAGTGTCCAGCCCGAATGCCATTTCCAAGTGTACCGCTCTTGTGGCTAGACATGTGAAGAGACAGAGATATCTTTTTTCGCGACGTTTCCCTCTGCCTTGAACAGTAATAAATGGTCCTGCGAAATCTACTGCACATCTGGTGAACGCCCGTAGTGACGTTTTAAGTCTCGAAGTTGGTAATGGTGCCATTATTTGTTGGCAAGGCTTCGACTTCCTCCTTCGACACTCAGCACATTCTTTCTCCCATGCACGAATCGCTTCACGGCCTGACTGTATCCAATATCTAGAGGATAATGCTGCAAGGGTCTGATTGGTTCCTGTTGCATGTTTTCCCTTTTCATGCTGATCTTTAATGATGAGCTTGGTCACCCAGCTTCTACGTGGTAGGATGATCGGAAATCTTACCTCGTAAGACAGAAACTCTGCATGCTTCAGGCGGCCGTCCGACCGCATGAGCCCATCATCATCTAGTTTAGGCTGTAGTCCTAGCAGTTTGCTGTTTGCTGGTAACGATTTTTGATTTGCTAGTGCTTTCCGTTCTTCCCTAAATTCAGTAACCTGTGCATACTGAATTAGCTGCAGCTCTGCTCTTTTCAGCTCATCAGCTTGAAGCTCTCCTGAGGTTCTATCTTCTTTCTGTTTACCACAGTTGTCTATATAGCGATTCACCCATGCCATAACTCTCCTCAGTCTTAACCAGCTCGAATAATTGCATGGGCTTAATGGAAATTCCACTTCCGTATTTGTAACACTGACGAATACAGACTCAGTCCGGATTTCAGTTCTGTTTTCAGATATTGAGCATTCTTTCTGTGACCGGACTGGCCTCTTCAATTCATCATATCCCGTGTGTTTATTTTGTATCTTCCTGGCTGGCCAAGCATCTTCTAGCAGTCTCAAGAATTCTGGCCCTCTCCACCATTTTTCACAGTCTAGAAGCTCCACTGCTGACATACCTCTGCTTAGGATATCAGCTGGATTTAAACTGGTCGGGACGTATCTCCACTGTGCTGGATCGGTATTGGACTGTATTTCGCCGATCCTGTTGGCGACAAAAGGTTTAAACTCCCGACTTCTTCCGTGTATCCACCATAACACATTTAAACTGTCTGACCAGTAAACCAACTGATTCATCTTTAAGTCCATAACGTTTGATATCCTTGTTGATAGTTGCACACCTATAACAGCACCCATCAACTCCAGACGAGGAATACTCAAGGCCTTACTGGGTGCAACACGTGTCTTTGCAGCCACTATATTTGTCGATACTGACCCATCTTTGTAGCTGTATCTTGCATAAGTAACTGCGCCATATGCATTTTCAGAAGCATCTACGAACGTATGCAAGGTGACAGTATCTACTGCTTTGCCCTTTTTAAGCAGACATCTTGGTATATGTAGCTGTGTCAAAACTGTGAGTTCTTTAAACCAAGCCCGTGCTGTGTTGATCAGTGTGTCACTCAGTTCTTCGTCCCATTCCAATCCAGCCGTCCATATTTTTTGTAGTAATAATTTTGCACGTATAGTATATGGAGCTATCAAGCCTATGGGATCAAAGAGCTGGCGATCTTCCTCAGGAAGTTGCGCTTTGTGTATAACATATCATAACCTGGTGCATTCTCCTTGAAGGTAAACACGTCACTGTCAGCTGACCACCAAACACCTAACGTTTTTGTAGATGGCAAACTTTCACGGTCAAGATCAACCTCAAACTTGCGATCTTGGATCCGGATTTCACTCAGCACTTTTGAGGAATTCGACAGCCATTTCCGCGCATGCATACCCGCTTTTGTCAGTAGAAGGGAAAGTTGTCTATGTAGTTCTATTCCTTGCTCTTCACTGGACACCGAATCCATCGAATCATCCATATAGGTCGCCTTTAGAATTGTTTCTGCAGCAATTGGAAAATCGTCCTGTAATTTTTTCGCATGGTGTTGCAAGACAAACTGCGCCTGGAATGGGGAGGAGTTCACCCCAAAGACGACCCTGTCAAATTCGTATATGTCTGGCTGGCGGTTCTTGTCTATTCCCCTCCACAGAAACCGATGGTAAGGCTTATCTTCTGGTGCTATCCCAATACGCAAATACATTTCAGCAATGTCACATACAACTGCTACTGGTTTCCTTCGAAAACGCAATAATACGTCAAACAGATTCCACTGCAGCTTTGGTCCTTGGTAGATCGCGTCGTTTAGTGACATACCTTCATATTTCGCCGATGCGTCAAATACAATTCTTGTCTTTGTCGTATCTTTGTCTGGTCGTAGTATCGGGAAATGCGGTAGGTACCACTTTGATGTTGGTCGTTCCTGCTGCGGAATTTTCCTGACATAGCCCTTTTCTAGATATTGTGCAATGCACTGGTTATATGCAGATGCGATGTCCGGTGACTTCATTAATCTTTTCTCTGTATTTTCAAGTCTGCGGATTGCCATCTCATAGTTATTTGGTAATGCAGGTTCCTTTCTTTTCCATGGTATACTGACCCTGTACATCTGATTTTCATAGATGATAGTCTTCTCTACTTTCTTCAGAGCCATCTGTTCCTCTATTCGCACGATTGGTACATCCTGCTCTGATGAGACATCTTCAATTTCCCAGAACTTCTTTAGGGTTCTATTCACCTGCTCAATTTCGGTCTGTTCCCTCAAGAAGTAAGTATAGACAAAGTTTGTTTGCAGAGTAGGTTCGTAATATGTGCCCGGGCTTCCTACGCATGTCCAACCAAGCGGTGTTAGTCTGGCTATGGGATCTCCCGGCTTTCCTCTTCTTTCTTCAATGGCGTAGAGAAGGTCAGCGCAGTCCAGCCCTATGAGCACGTCGACAATGACTTTCCTTGACGAAGCTGGGAAATCAATATTTCTTAGATGAGGCCATTGTTGCTTGTACCTATTCCAATCTACAACAGGCATGTTCCCAGTAACCTTATTAACTGTATATGCATTGATCTTCATGCTCACATTGCCTGCTACACTCTGTAGTGTGACGTCGATAGGTTTTGTTTCAAAGGTCTCGATCTGACCATTCAACACATTGACCTTGACCCTTTCCGTTCTTCCTTGCAGGCCTAGCTCGGCTGCTACATCTACATTCACGTAGGTTTTCGTGCTAGCGTCGTCAAGTAATGCATTTACTCTGAGCGAACGATCTCCATTTATCAGAATGACAGGCACCGTGCGTAAACCAACAAATTCTGGTCTTTTGCCGCTTTGCGCCACCATTGTTGTCTCTTGTGCTGGATCATTCCCCTCCGTGAGGAAAGTAGCCCGGTCTGTTGATACGTTGTCCTGCTCTGCACGCCTATTTCTCGAAGTACCATTATCTTCTGCACGCTTTACTGCCGTTGTTTCTTTTACAGGTGCCCTTTGTTCGACCGTCTTTTGCTTATGAAGTAACCTATGGTGCATATCGGCACAACCGTCCAGTCCGCAGGTTCGACTGCGTGGGCATGATTTGCCCTGATGTTCCTCGCCGAGGCACCGATAGCATAGCTGCAGTCGTTTTGCTATGTTCCATCTGTCTCGAACGCTCCTCTGCGCAAATATCCGACAGCCCCATATACCATGCTGTTTTCCACATTCCCGGCAAATAAGTTTAGGCAAGCTCCGTTTGTCCTTTATTTCTCCAAAGAATGTCCGTTGATTTCCATATCTAGGTACAGATCGTGATGGAGCATTATTAGCCATTCTGCCAGTAAAGCCGTGAACTGTCTCTGATGCGATTGTTCTGAATTCTGCCTCTTGGAGTACCCACGTCCGTAAGGTCATAACCGATTCATCCTTGTGATTTTCAAAAATCCAGCGATGGTATTGCGTTAGCATTGTTTCTGGTAACTTGCGCTGTAGTTTGGTATAAAGAGAACCATCACGCAACTCATAATCTTGACCGGCTTCTTTTAGGTTTATCATGGCGATATCAAGAAGATCCGCAAACTCTTCTATGTCTCGTGCATTACCATGTCGTATCTGTCTGAACTGTTCTAATTCTTCCAGATAGATCGCGATTTGCCGACGCCTTCCGCCATATTTCCGCTCTAATCTGTCTTTTGCAGCTTCATATGCTGTGGCCGAATGCCCAAGACTGTCTATAACCTTGAGAGCATCTCCAGAAAGATACTTGCGAAGTTGTAGCAGCTTGTACTCTCCTGTGGCGGGGGCGCTGTCGATACAAGACAGGAAAGCTGCCTTCCAACTTTGATAATGTTTCTTGTCGCCGGAAAATGTTGGTATCTCCACCCGTTTGAGTTGTCGCCACATATCAAGCCCAATGGAAGGGGCTGTGTAGCTCGCCGCCGGCTCGAATGGCACAGCCTGTGCATTCATTGTGGTTTGATTTCCTTCTGGACTCATACTGCTGTATTCTTGGGGCTTTTCATGTTGCTTAGGTGTGGCCATGTTATTAGCGACCCAGTTCATAATACCGGCATTTCTTTGCTGTTTTTCTGATATATGCTGCGACTCGGTCTCAATGCATGTTGTCAGTCCTGTATCTTTCACTGATTCAAATCCATGGTTATTATCTATAGAATCGATAAATCCTACCTTCTTCGAGGTTTCTTGTAAACCAGCTGATTCTTGCTTTTGATATGTCCCCGAGTTATCGTCAATGTTCATTCTATTGAGCAAGTCGATCGCCAGAATTTCTGATGTTTCACTTGATTGTTCCCCTTTAAGCGAATGAAGATAATGTCTTGCTACGTCGTACGCAGAATTGTAGTCCTCCTCTAATTTATCCGTCTCGAGAGCGACCTTCTTGGCTGTTTCCCTTTCCTTATATTTCATATAAAGTCCCGATAATCGTATCATCACATTCATCGTTCTCTCTAAGCTGTTATCCAAATTGTCGCAAGCCTCCTGTACCTCGCGGCTAGTTCCGATGCCTTCACTTTCCACTAAGAATATCAACTTGTTTTTGAGACGTGTAAATGTCGATTTAGCGCGAGACTTTTCCAGTTTTAATGATGTTTCCATGTCCGTATAATCCATGTTTGTTCCCGCGGCGTTGCCGATTTCGCCCCAATCATCCCCGTTGCTGCGTTTCGCTGACGCCATTTTTTTGTTCTGAAACGAATTGTCCTCGATAGAATGTTGCAACCTCGCTCTGCTACCAATTTTTTGGTGTTTAGGTTTTCCCGATTATGGAATCAACACCAAAATGAATAAATTCCTTTGAAACAATCTAGTTTAATAACAGTTTATACAAATTTTACTGAGCCCATACGAAAACGCGACTTCCATTTTTTCCTATTACCTAGCAACCGACGTCATCAACGTAACGTTACTTCTACGTTAATATAACGTCAAATGAACGTCAAAACAGTTTGTTAAAGCTTAGCAAGTGTTCTGTATAACGTAGAGTTCATTTCCTTTTCTATCTAATACATTCTTCTCTCCAGACTGTAACCCCAAAACAATATGCACTGCGCCTCATTATGGTCTAACTATATACCAAGTTTCAGCTTGATCGGATGTAAACTGTAGGAGGAGTTAGCTGGAAACGAAAAAGTTTACGGACAGACGGACGGATGCCATACCCCGAAACATAATACGTCCCGTTTTTCAAACGGGCGTATAAAAAGCATGCAACATAAAAATGCCCAAAATTACAAAGGGCCATAACTCATGAAGTATTTTTCAGAATTTATTCAAAAGTTAATCAGGTCATCTACTCATCAATACCAATCTATTCATTCGGTTTCAAGGCTCTACCCTGAATGGTTTTGGAGATATTTTGCTGACAAGACTTCATCTATATTTTTTCAAAGGGCCATTACTCAGGAAAGGGACGTAATCTGGATGAGAAAAAATATGTGTGAGCTATTTTTTCATGAGAAATCCATATAGGAAATTTCAAACCCCTAGCATGCAATGTTCAGAAGTTATGCTATGCATCAAAAAGCATGCAACGTAAAAATGTCCAAAATTACAAAGGGCCATACCTCATGAAGTATTTTTCAGAATTTTTATTCAAAAGTTAATCAGGTCATCTACTCATCAATACCAATCTATTCATTCGGTTTCAAGGCTCTACCCTGAATGGTTTTGGAGATATTTTGCTGACAAGACTTAATCCATATTTTTCAAAGGGCCATAACTCAGGAAAGGGACATATTCTGGATGAGAAAAAATATGTGTGAGCTATTTTTTTCTTGAGAAATCCATATATGAAATTTCAAAACCCTAGCATGCACTGTTCAAAAGTTATACTATGCATCAAAAAGCATGCAATCTAAAAATGCCCAAAGTTACTAAGGGACATAACTCATGAAGTGTTTTTCAGAATTTATTCAAAAGTTAATCCAGTCATTTACTTATCAGTACCAATGTATTCACCAGGTTTCAAGGCGCTAGCATCAATAGCTTTTGAGATATTTTGCTAACAAGATTTCATCCATATTTTTTCAAAGGGCCATAACTCAGGAAAGGGGCATAATCCTGATGGGAAAAAAAATATGTGTCAGCTATTTTTTCATGAAGAATCCACAAATGAAATTTCAAAACCCTAGCATGCACAGTTCAGAAGTTATGCTATGCATCAAAAAGCATGCACAAACACCCCAAAGCAATATGCCTCTCCAACTTCTTCGAAGCGGGGGGCATAAAAACACACAAAAGCACTGCATAAGCATTATTTGATAAGTACTTTGCATAATTTGTTTTAATTGTACCCTTAGTACAGGTGGACATATATTTTAACACAAGTTTTCCCAGTAATTCTGAAAAACCTAAGCACACAATGCGGTAATTAGGTTGAATACAGTAAATATATTTTGTGGGTACTACAAGATGTGTTTTGGGGCAAAATACAAAACAAAGACTCTCTTCTTAACCCTTGTCCTGCTGAACCCGGATATGTCCTGCATTTGCAAACAGTGTAGATCCAGATCAGTTGGCTTCTGAAGAAGCCAACTGATCTGGATCTGCACTGTTTGCCATTAAGTAAGTGAATTTATAGCAACATTCCGGATCAAGTAATCTGATTGGCTAAAAATTAGAAGTGGGCGTGGCATCTTAATTTATTCAGCAGGACAAGGGTTAATTCATCCTCTATCAGATCTGTTCTATGGCAGATTTGAGCCATGACATGAGAAAATATGTTTTGGGACTTATGTTAGCAGTACAGATCCAGATTAGCCTGTGAAGCCAAAATCTGATGAGCCTTATTCTATAGTATTCAATGGTTCTGTAAGCTGACAGTGAAGGCCCTCCATCAGATTGTACAGATGCAGTCTGATCTGGGTCTTCACTTGTCAGGATATGCCCCGCAGACACCTTTTACTATGGTAGTGATCATTTATATTTGGTTGGTTTGGAATAAAATGGCCGAGTCACCCTTAACCCTTAAACTGCCAATCACAACAATTGTCGTCTGCTTTGTCATCTGCTTGTGATTTTAAAAGTCATTCTAGGAGCAGTCTGATCAGGGTCCACACTGTTTGCCAGTATGCAAAAATAGGTTTGAAAAGTTTGCAAGCATATTCAGCAGACAACATGAACAGACAACATTTTCACATACAGGTTTTCTTGGCATTTTAAGGGTTAAGGTCATGTTGAGCTAGTCAGTTTACCTAACCACATTTTTCCTGGGCAGGTTTAGTCCTCTAAGCAGTTAATCAGTACTTGTGTGAAGTCTTTCTCCAGAAACTGACAACTGTACTTCTTGAATCAGCAGAAAGGAGAGAATGACTGTAGAAAGTATTTCATGATCACTTTCCACGAAAAAAAGTTGCCGGACCCGATCAGGATTGAACCTGCAACCTCCTGATCATCAGTCCGACCTGCATCTGACTGAGCCACGGAGGCCTTTTTCCTTATTGCCTTTTGTATATGAATGAAAGTGAAACAGCAACAGAAACTTCAAGGACTGCATGAGCATGTCTACTTACCTTAAGGCTAGTAATTACTTACTTTTTGCCACATATTCTGGATCAGTTTCATAGCTGTGTAAAAGTCGTCTTGCCCACTTTTTATCATATTCTGGGAACAGGATTTCATTTAATCTTGGGTCCCGCTGCATCTGTAATCAAGAAGCAAATCAAGTATGATCAGGTGATCTCAATTCTGAAACATTTTGTTTTCCATCAGCTATTAATATTTATTATATACCTATTAATGATAGAGCATTCAAAGCATCTAATCTGAAAAGCCAGATCAGTTGAGAGTCTCAAATTTTCCAGATCCATATCTCATCTTCTCAAACAAGGTTTGTTTATGTTGCCATTATGTGATAAGTGGCTTGTTTATGTTGACATCATGTTATAAGTGTGTAACAATCCTATATCTATAACAAACAAGAGAATCAGTGAAACCGAAGAATGCTCCCCAAAGACGCACAGTAGTGGGAGGGTTAGGTTAGTGAAATATTCAAACACTTTAAGAGATACGCTACGGACAAGCTTATTATTGCAAAAATTAAGACAGGAAGTAACTCAGTAATTACTTGTAACAGAGTTACAGTTCTTGCACTCTGCACTATCTCTGATGGCCATTTCTCAATGTATCAAGTTTCATTTGATTCTCTTTTATACTTTCAGAGATATGCACCCAACAAATTTAATATTGGAAAAAATAGAAAGGGAAATAACTCCATAAATACTGACAATAGGGTTATGGTTCTTGCATTCTGCACTTCCCCTCATAGCCCTTTATCACTGTATCAAGTCTCATTTATTTATCTTCAATACTTTAAGAGATACGCTCCGGACAAGCTTACTATTGCAGAACTTAGAAAGGGAAATAACTCTCAAATTACTTGTAAAAGTTACAGTTCTTGCACTCTGCACTTCCACTGATGGCCATCTATCAATGTATCAAGTTTCATTAAATTCCCTTCTATACTTTCAGAGATATGTTCCGGACAAGCTTTTTTATTGCAAAAATTAAGAAGGGAAGTAACTCTGTAAATACTGGTGACAGGGTTATGGTTCTTGCATTCTGCAATTTCCCTCATGGCCATCTATCAGTGTATCAAGTTTCATTCATTTATCTTCAATACTTTTAGAGATATGCTCCGGACAAGCTTACTATACTGCAAAAATTAGAAAGGGAAATAACTCTGTAATAACTTGTGATATAGTTATGGTTCTTGCACTCTGCACTTCCTCTGATGGCTCTTCCTCTATCAATGCATCAAGTTTCATTTAATTCCCTTCTATACTTTCAGAGATATGCTCCGGACAAGCTTTTTATTGCAAAATCTAAGAGAAGTAACTCAGTAAATACCTGAGACAGGGTTATGGTTCTTGCATTCTGCAATACCCTCATGGCTCTCTATCAGTGTATCAAGTTTTATAAAATTACCTTCAATACTTTTAGAGATATGCTCTGCACAAAAGTGTGACGGACGGACAGATGGATGACCATCCCTCCGGACCGATGGACGGACAAAGCGGTGACTATATGCTCTCCCTTCGGGGAGCATAAAAATGAACAAAACTATCAGTTTTTACAAACTAAAAGTACTTAATTTTCAAGTTATGTTTTCACTGTTTTTATATGTATAAATCCTTACAGCTCTGTTCACAGTAGCAGTAGATGACATTCTAAACTAGTAACAGTGTTTTCAGAGAAAACAGATGTCCCCGCTCCATGAATTTTCTACCACTGTGACCTTGAAAATTAGGACAAGGTCACCAAAATCTAATCAGTCCTTTGTTATGTTCTGATTATATACATGAATATTCAGTAAGAATCCAACCACTGGTTCAAAAGATATTGTGCAGACAAAAGATGCAGGAGAGATGTCAATGAGAGAAGACTCAAAGCAGAAGGCCTGGTTAGAGCATTACCAAAGGCTTCTCAACGTTGAGTTTGACTGGGACCCAGACCACTTGTCTTATCAACCACCAGTGGAAGGCCTGCCCATCCCAATCACCACTGATATGGTTAAGAAGGCTATCTCACAGATGAAGGCTGGCAAAGCATCGGGCCCATTAGGCATAGTGGTGGAGATGATACGTGCAGCCAGTGACATGGGCGCCTCCATGATTCGTGACCTCGCAGCTGCAATCGTTCACGATGGCAAGGTACCCTCTGACTGGGAGCATTGTCTACCTCTACAAGGGAAAGGGGGATGCACTGGAAAGGGGCAAGTACTGCAGTCTCAAGCTGACTGAGCAGGCCATGAAAGTCCTGGAGAGGATTGTGGACGGCCTCATCAGACAGTTGGTGTCAATCGACGATTCACAGTTTGGCTTTGTCCCAGGCAGAGGCACAACAGATGCAATCTTTGTTGTCAGGCAGCTGCAAGAGAAGTATCTAGCTGCTAAGAAGAGACTCTACATGGCTTTTGTAGACCTAGAGAAGGCTTTTGATCGACTACCTTGGAAGGTATTCTGGTGGGCGCTGAGAAAACTTGGTGTGGAAGAGTGGATTGTACGACTGGTGCAGGGGATGTATGCACATGCCCGGAGCTGTGTCCGTGTTGGTGAGGGGTACAGCAAAGAGTATGAAGTGAAGGTCGGTGTTCACCAGGGCTCTGTTCTCAGCCCACTTCTCTTCATCATTGTGCTTGAAGCCTTATCATGCGAGTTCTGCTCTGGGGTCCCCTGGGAGGACCTCTATGCCACTGACCTTATCATCGCTGAATTGCTCGAGAAATGTGTCAGGAGGCTCTTGACTTGGAAAGAAACAATGGAAAAGAAAGGACTGAGTAAACGCAGGAAAGCTAAAGATCATACTCTGCAATATGGGCCTGGACCTCCTGCAGAGTTGAGGTGAATTTCCATGTGCCGTCTGCCGCACTGGAGTGGGCAGCAACAGCATTTTCTGCAATGGCTGCAAGCACTGGGTGCACAAGAAATGCAGTGGGCTCAAGTGCTTGACAAAGGACCCTGACCAGATGTACATAGTGCCAGGGAACTGCACGCCCCTTAGATGGCAGACCACAGCGGGAAGTCCAAGTCGGACAAGCTTCCTTTTGCTACCTAGGAGACATGCTCTCAGCAGTAGGTGGCTGTGAACTTTCAATCACAACACGTGTGAAAACCGCCTGGAAGAAGTTCAAGGAGCTGCTACCAATTCTCTCTTCATGCCACCTCTCTTTCAAGACACGTGCTCCACGCCAGTGAGACTTGGCCATTGACAAAACCAAACCTCCAACGTCTGCAGCGGAATGACGGGGCAATGATCAGGCAGACCTGCAATGTCAGGACGCAAGACACTGTCACAACCAGATCCAATGAGCTACTTGCGCGGCTTGGCATTGAGGGTCTGGACCTCATTCTGAAGGAGAGAAGGCTCCACTGGTATGGACAAGTGGAACGCTCCAATGGTGCAGTCAAGACAGCTTTTGACATACAGGCTGATGGAAAGCGTGGGCTTGGGAGGCCCAAGATGACATGAAAGCAGCTGAAAAAGAGGGATTGCAGAGAGTGGAAGCTCTCGGCTATCACCCTCATGATAGAAATATATGCAGATCTGGTGTGAGATCTGCCATGCGTGCAGCAAGCTAGCTATCTGGAAGGGGGTCCACTGATGTGGATGTTGCCCCTGTACCTGCACGTTAATCAAAAATCCAATTATGATATGATATGAAAAGAAAAGATATTGTGTGACGCCAACGCCAATGGGATCCGGACCAAAAACAATATGTTCTGCTCCTTGTAGTTTGTGTGTGTGTGTGGAAGGGGGGGGGGGGGGGGGGGGGGGGGGGGGGCGGGGGGGTGCATAAATATATAAAAAATTTTTTTTTCATTTTTCATGTAAATTAATCTAATGACATATTCTGCTTAACCCGTAAAGGGCTATTCAAAATTGTTGCAGACGACATTTTAAAATATCCCTTCCTGATGCCAAAGGAGACAAGTTGCATGAAATGTCAAAACCTAATTTCTGGGAAAAAAATAAAAAAAAAAAACTTTAAAAGGTTGTCTGCTGAAATTTTTATCCAGCATGCTAAACATAAAATAATAACTTACATCATTATTTAGGCTTATTTAATGGATTTCATTGCCTGTTTCATGTTTTATGAACATAATAAAATAACTTTACAAATTCTTTATTGAAGCAACTTATTCATCAGTATTACGTTTTGCAATTTTCTCTTAAAGGTTAGAATTTTTTTTTTTCATTTCTCATATGACTTTATGTTTTTAATAAGATTAAAGGCGTGGGTTCACAGAAATCATATACATCCATAATTCAGGATTTTGTGACTCTCAACGTAATGTCTAAGGCACTAAAAATTAAAGCTGAATGTAAATTCAGATCTATATTTGCAAATAACAGGGATGTTTCAAAGATTATTTGTGTTATTTTTGCACGATAACGTATCTTGTTGGTATTAAAATGTGTCCTGCTGAATCCGGATATACCCTGCCTTTGCAAACAGTGTAGATCCAGATCAGTTGGCTTCTGAAGAAACCAACTGATCTGGATCTGCACTGTTTGTCATTCAGTATGTGAATTTATATCAACAATCTGAATGAAGTAATCTGATTGGCTGATTGATTGTGTTGGGGTTTAACGACACGTCAACCATTATGGGTCATTTTGTGTCGTCTCCCAGAGAAAGGCAGAAAAGAGACAGAAGAGATAGCAGAAGAGAAGAAAGAGGAACAGGAATGGAAGTGAAGAAACAGAAGAAATAAAAACATCACCTCCCTACCCTTACCTGCTACAAGGATAGCAGGCCTTGCCCAATTGTAAGCCAATATCAGCTGGACGCCCAGGTGACATAAGATACATGACACCTTCGCACCAACCGACCACCCCTCTGATTGGCTGAAGTGTCTTGGTGTGCAGGAAGGCAAAGAAGTTACAGAAGTTGTCTCCCTTGTACAAAATGTCAGAAAATCTACCAAGAGTATCCAGTTCCTATAAAAGCAAAATGTTTGACACAAATGATATCATTTATTCAAAGGAATAGACAGAAGGACAGACAGGGATGAAGACTATTCATTTGTAGAGTATGAATAAACCACATGAAAAACTATCCACTCCGCAATGACACTCACTTATATACATTCTAAACCAACTGAAATAAAAGCCAAAAGTCGAAACATCGGTTTTGGTGTCGGACTATCAATGTCTGTGGTCCAGTCCATCATGGTTTTCTTGTATTCTTGCTTCAGATCGCCGTTCAGCCCTTTGCTTTGTTTCATCACAGAGTTTCATCACAGAATTTAAAATCATATATGTTTCACTGATGTTTCACAGATGAGGATCCTTATGCCGACCAAACATATATTTGTAATTTGGTGCACCATCAGAATTAAGGGTGAGGTTTCACGCAAATAAAACTGGTTGAAGCCCCTCAGTAGCTTTTCTACTGACTGTTCCAAGGTAGTTCCTCTCTGTTTCATTTGTGCATCAGTGGTTTCATGTTTGGCAGTTTGTCATTACGAAAACACATCTATTCAAATATACTGAAAATTTTACCACCAAAAAAATGAAAATTTTTTAGATAAAAAATTCTGGTATTTTTCATATTTCTGCTCAAAACATAGATTGTGGGTACTCATTAGAACCACCTCAATGAGGTGGTTCTAACGAGTACCCACAATCTATGTTTTTGAGCAGAAATAAGGAAAATAATATATACCCTGTAAACCCCAGTTTTACCATATAAAAGTGGGGTTTAAGGGTGTCAAAATGATATAGACGTGTTCTCGTGATGGACATTTGTTTTGTCAGTATTTGTTCCTCATCTCTCCTTCTTCTGGTATATCAGGAAGGCTGTGCTTTGTGACTGTAGCATTTCCTCAGTATCTTCACTTATATTTATACATAAAAAATCAACTGTTCTGTCTCACCTGATTTAAAAAGTCCACAAAAATGTCATCTGTTAAGTATGGCCGGTTATTGCTCCTGAAAAACACAAAAAAATACAAAACTTTACTGTATTACATATACTCATTACTACTACAAAAAGAAACTACATTGTGCAGTTGATGGCACAACATCTCAAATCCCCAGGCTTTCACCACTAAGCAGAGAGAGGTGAAAAATAATGTTGCACTCGCACATCCTTACCACGCAGGGAAGTCATAGCAAGTTTGGTTAAATTTTGCCCAGTGGTTTAGGAGATAGTGTGATGGACTGATGGACAGACAGGCCTGAGCAAACAGTGTAAACCCAGATCAGACACAACAGAATTTGGCAACTGATAAGGGTTTACACTGTTTGCCACTCATTCAACAAATTTTTGATCCACCAACAAGTAATAAAATGCCTTGTTTAAATTTAGAACAAGTATGGTAAGGAGTTATGGTGTCCAAAAACAGTGTAAATAATTATGGTAGCCACATGTATTTCTACAAATGGAGGTCAACCCTTGTCATGCTGAATAAATTGAGATGCCATGCCCACTTCTAATTCCAAGCCAATCAGATTACTTGATCCAGGCTTTTGATAGAAATTCACATATTTAATGACAAACAGTGCAGATCCAGATCTGTTGGCTTCTGAAGAAGCCAACTGATCTGGATCTACACTGTTTGTTAAGACAGGGCATGTCGTGTTCAGCAAGAGAAGGGTTAATGTTCTGTGTAAGAAACATAAAATATCTGCCATTTTATATGTAGAGTATTTGATGTTCAATATAGGAAATGAGCATAACAGAGCAGCTGGCAAAGAATCAGGTTTGTGCATGGAAGGTAACTGATTCAAGCCCCTGACAAGATCAAATAAAGATAAGAAATGGTACCAGCTGTTCCTTTTTCTTTTGGCTCACTGGTAAGCTTTGTGTCAAGATTATTTCTACCAACTGAACTAAGAATATATACTGATACTTAATGTGGTAAGATGTTTGCACTATACTGAGAATGAATGCTGACTTTGATCTAAAAAAACCCTGAATCTTCTAAATTGTATTTAGCATTCTGAACTGAGAAAGGACAATGACATAAGACCTCAGAAAATTTAATCCTTAAAGCGCCAATCACAACTGCAGCAGATCACACTTTTAAAGTTTTTTTTTATTTCCAAAAAAGACAATTTGCATGAAATGTCAAAGTCTGATTTCTAGGAAAAATAAGAAAAATATTTCAAAATGTTGTCTGCAGAATTTTTTACCCAGCATGCTTAGCGTTAATAGCCTTACAATTTAAGTACATATAGTTAACTAGAACAGTCTTCTTTATTTCTCTTCTTATGTTACAGATACAAGTATGCACTATATTAACCCTTAAAACGCCAAGAAAAACTGCATCTGAAAATGTCGTCTGTTTATGTCGTCTGTTGAATATTCTTGCAGACTTTTCAAACCTATTTCTGCATACAGGCAAACAGTGTGGACCCTGATCAGACTGCTCCTAGAGGAGCAGTCTGATCTGGGTCCACACTGTTTGCAAAAATGACTTTTGAAATCAGGAGCAGATGACAAAGCAGACGACAATTGTTGTGATTGGCAGTTTAAGGGTTAAGGTGGTTACTCTTAACCTTTACCACACTCTGGACTAATTCAGCAGATGACAAACTGATGATATTTTTCTTATTTTTCCCAGAAAACAGGATGACATTTCATGCATATTGTCCCCAGTGGAGACAATTTGTATGAAATGTCAAATCCTATTTTCTAGGAAAAATAAGAAAAAATATTTCAATATGTCGCCTGCTGAAAATTTTACTCAGAGTGCTAAGGAGTAAGGTTACAGGAAAGAATTTGCTTCCTCTATAAGAGAATCCTCCATTTTTGGAAGGGTTCAACTAACAGGAAAGAAACAGCCTATCTGCTTAAGTTGTCTCTGGTGCCATCATGGTATATTTAACCTTTACCACTCTTTAAAGGCTTAGCAAATTTGTAGCACATGATATTCAAAATTAATCTTATCATTTCTCAGAGAAAATAAGACTTGACATTTTATGTGATTCACATGAAATGTCTAGCCTTATTTTCTCTAAAATATAAGCAAAATATGTTTCAAAGTGATGTTGCTGTAATTATGATTAGCACTTTAAGGGTTAACCTTCACCATTCTCTTTGCTCTCTTTCTTATTTCTCCCAACAAACAGGATTTGACATTTCATGCAAATTGTTTCCATTGAAGACAATTTGCATGAAATGTCAAAACTTGTTTTCTGGGAATTATAAGAAAAATATTTCAATATGTCATCTGCTGAAAATATTACCCAGAGTACTAAGCATTATGGGTTAAACAATATCCAGCTTCAGTTCAACAGAGCAGATATAGATCAGAAATGCAATGGAAAAGTCTTTATCGGTGTAATTTAATTTTGTTTCTTCAGACAGTACCATCTCTGTTCAAATGATATTGATTTCCTTGGAAACAGTTGTCCTAATAAGAGTTGATATATCAGTATCTGCTGTTTTGATCTAATAATATGGCGAATGCTCAGCATGCTGGGTAAAAAAAAAACAGCAGATGACATTTTGAAATATTTTTTTTTATTTTCCCCCAGAAAGTAACTTTTGACATTTCATACAAACTATCTCAGAAAATTTGCATGAAATGTTAGATCTTAATTTTAAGAAAAAAATAAGTAAAATATCATCAGTTTGTTGCCTGCCGAATTTGTCCATAGCATGCTAACTGTTAAGACAGCAACAGTCAATTCCGTATAAGTCCCAATAAGGAGATAATTGAAGCGATAATTTAAGATCTATTTTTTTTTTTTTTTTTTTGTTTTTTTTTGCACCAAAATGTATCTTATGGGTACTCACTAGAATTGCATCACCTGACACTGTTACTAGAATTGTATTTTCAGGCAATTCTAATCAATACCCACAAGATATGTATTGTTGCATAAATAACAAAACCTATTTTCAGAATATTCCCTTTATACAAAGCTCCGAAACTCCTACTGAAGTTTTACAATTCATAAGGAACTTGAAAACTTATGCTGGTGATGATTTTGAGATTTACTAAGGTGAATGGGTACACCTGAAGGATTTTGCAAAGGAAGATAAATTTTGCAGATAGGAAGTTACCTCTCTAGTATTTTAAATCTTTCAAAAATGAGGGCTTCTCTCAAAGGAAATATTTTTTTCCAAAAGGGAACAAGTTCTTTCCTTCAAAACAATTCCCAGGAGAGAAGGGAATCAAATATTTCTATCAGTAATTTCCCCTTGGATGCTTATTCATTCCCCTTAAGCTTGGCTATTTCAGCAGAAGACAAATTGATGACATTGGAGACAGTTTGTATGAACTGTCAAATCCTGTTTTCTGGGAAAAAATAAGAAAAAAATTTCAAAATGTCATCTGCTGAAAATTTTACCCAGAGCACTAAGCATTAAGCAAAAATCACAACTGGTCTGCCAAGCTCAAATAAACCAAACTTTTGTGGGTAAATTTAGGATGGGATCCAGGTTATATTTGAACTTTTTCAGAACACAGTCATGCAGCATGTCAAATTGACCGGGATGAAAACAGACAAGGTAGAACAAGTTTTCTCTGTTTGTCTTAGGGGCCGTTCAACATCCAAGTGGGAATTGGTCATGTTGTTCCACTGTCTGCCTCGTCTCTAATCGGGGTTGTCACTGTTCATATTAGGAAATTGCAAGGCACTTTTGATGTTTAGCATGCTGGATAAAAATTTTGTAATATTTTTCTTATTTTCCTCAGAAAAAATAGACTTTGACATGTTGAAGTCTATTTCCTGGGAAAAAATATCATCAGTTTACAGATTGCTGAATTTGCCCAGAGAGTGGTATAGGTTTAAATTTCAACATTATGTTTTTAACCCTTGTCCTGCTAAACCCCGATATATCCTGCTTTTGCAAACAGTGTAGATCCAGATCAGTTGGCTTCTGAAGAAGCCAAATGATCTGGATCTGCACTGTTTGCCATTAAGTATGTGAATTTATAGCAACACTCCAGATCAAGTAATATGATTGGCTGAAAATTAGAAGTGGGTGTGGCATCTTAATTTATTCAGCAGAACAAGGGTTAAGAAAACACCTGTGATCCATATACTGCAGTGGATTTAATTCAACTTGTGGAATAAAGTGTTCAAATTGTTTGGACATTTACCGTACATACGATTTTTTGTGTGAGAATCCAAATGATGAGTAAACTTCATACAGACTTAACAAGTGCATGTAGCTGGAAATGTACCAGCATTATAGTTCGTCTGTCATTACTGACAATGACCAATCTTAATCAAATGTATGAAGGGTTATTGTTTGTGTGTTGGCTGATGAGACCAATCTTAGCTCTTAAATCCCTGTTGCAGATAGAACAAGAGAGGTCTGACGAAGAAAGCTCTGTTGGTGATGCCTTAGCTCTGGCTTTCCGCTGCGCATGTTTCTGCTCCACTTCACTGATTCTTTTTGCTTTGTATTCACCAGGACCCCTTCTTATGAGGCCTTGCCACTTTGTTTGATCCTGTGCAATCTGTTGGTATGTTGAAGTCTTTAAGGGAGGCTTTGATGGTGTCCTTGTAGCGCTTCTTCTGACCATTCTAGCCTGGGGTCTCATCATGGGAGTGTTTTCCGACTTGTAGTTCTCCATAGAGGATTTTCTTTGGCAAACGTTCATCAGGCATTCTGGTAACATGGCCTGTCCATCTTAACTGTGCCAATTTCAGAAGAGTATGTACACTCTGCATCCCTGCCATTTTCAGGACTTCTGTGTCTGGAATCCTGTCTTACCACTTGATCTTTAAAAGTTTTCTAAGACAGCTTGTATGAAAGTGGTTAAGTCTTTTGGCATGCAGTTGGTAAACTGTCAAGTTTCGCATGCATATACCGTTTTCGACCTAATTACTGCACTGTGCGCTTAGGTTTTTCAAAATTACTGGAAAACACTTGTGTTAAAATATGTATCTGCCTACTAAAAGGTACACTTAAAAAATATCAGCAAAGAACTTATTAGATGATGTTTATGCCATTTTTTTCTGAATTTCTTTATAAAAGCATATGTTGTGGGTACTCATTTGATCGACAAGTCGATGCAATTCAAATGGGTACCCACAACATATGCCTTTATAAAGAAGTAGACAAAAGGTACACTGGCTGTAATCGATGCAATTCAAATGAGTACCCACAATATATGCCTTTATAAAGAAGTAGACAAAAAGTACACTGGCTGTAATCTGATGACTACAGAATTACTTTACTGTGTGCTTATAGGGGTATGTGCGGTAATTAGGTCAAATACGGTAATAGTGTTGGCAGCACCACAGGTCTGTACTTTCAGCTTTGTGTCCCATCTGATTCCACTTCTATCCCAAATACTTCCACGTAGTCGGCCAAATGCTGCACTAGCTTTGGCAATCCTGGCATTGACTTCATCATCAATGTGCACAACTCTGGACAATGTGCTTCAAGGTAGGTGAACTTGTCTACCACTTGCAATCATTGACCTTTCACTGTGATGGTAGGCTCCTTGTACGGCTTTCCAGGTGCTGGCTGATATACCACCTCAGCATGAAAGCCCATTTAACGAGGTTTTAACCCTTTCAGCCCTACAGACCAAAACAAGTACCTTTGCAAACAGTGTAGGTCTAGATGAGACGGCTCATAATGAGCCATCTCATCTGGACCTACACTGTTTGCCATTCTGTTTTCGTTTTTTGACTGAGATCCCTATCTGCAATAATGGATACATTGAAATTCAAAGACTGAAGAGTCCACTTCTGGAACTCATGGTTGAAGGGTTAACTCCCAAACAGTTCTGCTTTTGACTGTTCCAAGAGTGTATTTCTGCTGCCATTTCTCTTTTTATCTGTCATTACAAAAACACGCCTATTCTAATATATTGAAAATTTTATAACCAAAAAGGAAAATTTCAGATAAAAAATTCTGGTATTTTTCATATTTCTGCTCAAAACACAGATTGGGGATACTCGTAAGAACCACCTCACTGAGTTCTAACGAGTACCCACAATCCATGTTTTTGAGCAAATGTAAAAAAATTAATGATTATCCCTGTAAGCCCCAGTTTTACTGTATAAAAGTGGGGTTTAAGGGGGTCAAAACTATAGAAATTAAGAGATCTTAAACAAAACTTTGACACAAAACTTTAACATAAAATTTCTAAGTCCATGACCTTGACCTCTAAGTCCTGAGCAGAGGTGTGGAGAGTGCCCAATAAAATTTTGAACCATACCGAATATAAACTAAATCCATCTGAGGATTTAGAAACTATAAGGTCTCAAAAACTTTGACGTAAAACTTTAATATTTTTGTTAACGCTGATGCCACTGCTGCTGCCAACAACCCTAAGCCAGGGTAGTGCAATAGCTTCTTTTAGCCTGGGGCAGGATTCTAGCCTGGGGTCTCATCATCTCAAGTCAAGAGTGCTAACCACTCTGCCACTCAGACACTTCATAAAACTTCAATGCATCCATTGGACCATCTGATGATATGCCTAAACTGCTATGATAGAATGGCTAACAGTGTAGTTCCTGATCAAGAGCAGTTTGATCTTGCAGGCTTTCAAGCCCTACTTGACAAAAATTTAGGGCCAAAATTAGGGCTATTTTTGCAAAACATTAGGGCTATTTTCACCAAGTTTTAGGGCTAAAATTAGGATTTTTAATGCAGTTTTCACGCAGAATTCTGCACATCATCGTGATGTTTCTAACCTGAAAGTTTTCACAAGCTCTTTAATATGTACTGATAAAGTAACAGAAGACATTTGTACTAACGTAATTGAATCTTGGCACACCAATGATGAAACAAAGATGATATTGGGGCCAAAGGGTTTCTTCCTATTTTAACCGTATGAAGATTGTAATTGAGAAAAATTAGGGATGTTTATGGAATATAAGGGCTTTTTTAGGAATTTGAACCTTTTTGAGTGATTTTTAGAAATTTTAGGGAGACTTAAAAAAAAATTAGGATTTTTTAGGAATTTTAGGGCCACTGGAAAGTCTGATCTTGGTCTACAGTTTTCACTGGCCTATCTGCCTGCGTATTCAGAGTAAACATGGTAAAACAAAGCAAAGCATTTAAAATCATTAAATTCCTAGCAATCTTCGGAATTGATTTTTAGTGGTTTTAATAAATAACTGTCAAATTTGAGACTTCCCTATTGATTACAGCATAAAAGGTACAATTCTCCTGGGCCCAGTTGTTCAAAGCGTCGTTAGCTTAACGAGCTCGTTAAGGGTCATTTCGTTAACTGTTTTAGCGGATTCTATATACAGTTTTCTGATATTTTTTGCTGAAAAAAAATTTCAGCATATTTGCATATCACTTCATGTAAATTTTAACGAATCATTAACTAACGACATTGTTATTAGTTTTGAACAACTGGGCCCTGAAGTATTTACAACAAGAGCAATCTGTACATCTATCTTACTTCCTATTAACATAGCTGCAGATAAGATGTTTTTTTTTTTTCAACTGCAAATTACTGATGACGAGGGGTATTCAGAAAAAAAGTCTTATTTCTCCATGGAAAAGTACACTGTATTCCTGTTGCAGTTCCTCTTCATTTTGTTTGTTCTGTTCTCATTGATATGTTGTTCTCTGGTGTCACTGCATGTCATGGTGGATACCGTTCCGATATCCAAGATGACATGGAGGCCATCTTGGATATCGGAACGGAATGATTATAGCAATTCTAAATCTCCATGTGGCCCCAATGCCTCCATCCAAGTTTGGGCTCAATCTGACTTAGGGTTCGGGAGCAGATGTGGTTTCAAGATTTTCAAGTGTGGCGGCCATCTTGGATAGCCAAATGGAACAAACTAAGCAATTCTGAATCTCTATGTTGCTCCGATGTTTGCCATCAAGTTTCGGCTCAATCCAACATACAGTTTGAGAGGAGACGTCATTAGTAGATTTTCAAGGTGGCCACTATGATAGCCATTTTGGATAACGGAAAGGCACAATTTTAGCAATTCTCTCTATGTCGCTCTTTTGCTTCCCAAGAAGTTTGGCTCAATCCAACTTACAGTTTGGGAGAAGATGTCGTCTGAAGAATTTCAAGATGGCCCCCATGGTGGCTATCTTGGATACTGGAACAGAACCATTTTAGCAATTCTGAATCTCTGTGTTACCTGATGCCTCCCATCAAGTTCCGGCTCAATCCGACTTATGGTTTAGGAGGATATGTCATTTGAAGAATTTCATGATGGCTGCCATGGCGTACATAGCGGCCATCTTAGATATCAGAAAGGAAGGATTTTAGCAATTCTGACCCTCTCTGTTGCTCTGATGCCTCCCATCAAGTTTCAGCTCAGTCTGACTTGTGGTTTGGGAGGAGTTGTCGTTTGAAAAAGTTCAAGATGGCCGTCATGGCCGCAATCTTGGATAATGGAACAGAACCATTTTAGCAATTCTCAATCTCTATGTCACTGTGATGCCTCCCATCAAGTTTCAGCTCAATCTGACTTACTGTTTGGGAGGAGATACTGTTTGAAGAATTCCAACATGGCCACCATGATGGCCATCTTGGATATTGGAACGGAACTATTTTCGCAATTCTGAATCTCCATGTTGCCACAATGCCTCCCACTAAGTGTATAGGGTAGATGGGTTATTCTGAAGACATTTTTATTATTTATTGTGTGTATTAATTAGACTTATCTCAGTAAGGGGAATTTTATTTATATTTTCTTATTTCTCAATGAAAATGGCTGTTCTAGAACTCATTAGAAGCACTTCTAATGAGTACCTACAGTGTATGTGTACATGGAGAAATAAGAAAAACATCAAACGTATTTTGGTTGAAAACAAAAAAAACCTTATCTGGAGCTATGACCCTGCTAGTACATCCATGACACATTTTAATGAAAAATCAGAAAATTGTCACCCTATTTCGAGTTATGAAAACATGACAATATCTTGGACTTTGCATCAAGAATTCTGAAATTAGTCTGCGTCCATGAATAACCTGACTCTATGCAAGTGATTTCTTCCTGATTATTAATAGTGACAAATCTGATAACTTCTTTAACAAGATTTATCAAGTATAAGCTATTTTAGTTATTTGCAGAAGTCCATTTCCTTGAATGGTGAAGATGGAGTAGGCACAGCTCTAGATAACATAAGGTGCCTTTGTCAACCAAAACATACTGATAATTTTCTTATGTCTCCACAAAAACATATGTTGTGGGTACTCATTAGAAGTGCCTTGGCAAGGCACTTCTAATGAGTATCCACAACATATGTTTTTCATTGAGTAATGAAAAAAAAAATTTATCCACTGCTAACCAAGAATCATGTTACTTTTAAAAAGAATTCTAATTCTGCAGGCGACTTTTTTTTCTAAGAAAGTAAGACTTAGGATTTTGTACAAATTATCAGAAGACAATTCGCATGGCAAGTCTTATTTTTTCTGAAAAATGATTTAAAAAAAAAAAAAAAAAATAAGAATAACGTCTGCTACAACTTTGCTTAGCACTTCAAGGGTTAACATATTACAACATCTGCATAGTCGGACTGCAAGAGTCCCCAGGGTAGTATGAGCTTATATATGACAATAATGCTGACTTCAAATCTCTACATTATACATATTATTCCTATTTTTAACCCTAAGCACACTGATGGCAAAATTAACAGATAGCAAATGACTGGGAGTGATCTTACTTTTTCCAGAAAATACCATAGCGACAGATAAGGCACTTTTTCCAGAAAATATCATAGCGACAGATAAGGCACTTTTTCCAGAAAATATCATAGCGACAGATAAGGCACTTTTTCCAGAAAATACCATAGTGACAGATAAGGCACTTTTTCCAGAAAATACCATAGTGACAGATAAGGCACTTTTTCCAGAAAATACCATAGTGACAGATCAGGCACTTTTTCCAGAAAATACCATAGTGACAGATAAGGCACTTTTTCCAGAAAATACCATAGTGATAGATAAGGCACTTTTTCCAGAAAATACCATAGTGACAGATCAGGTACTTTTTCCAGAAAATACCATAGTGACAGATAAGGCACATTTTCCAGAAAATACCATAGTGACAGATAAGGCACTTTTTCCAGAAAATACCATAGTGACAGACAAGGCACTTTTTCCAGAAAATACCATAGTGACAGATCAGGCACTTTTTCCAGAAAATACCATAGTGACAGATAAGGCACTTTTTCCAGAAAATACCATAGCAACAGAAATGGCATTTTTCCATAAAATATCACAGCAACAGATAAGGCACTTTATTTTCACCAAATAGTATTTATGTTTTTCTTATTCCTGAATGAAAATAATTCTTCTAGTACTCATTAGAAGTACTTCTAATGAGTACCTACAGCATATGCGTACATGGAGAAATAAGAAAAACATCAAAGGTATTTTGGTTGAAAAAAAAAAAAACTTATCTGGAGCTATGACCCTGCATGTACATCCTTAACCCTTGTCCTGCTGAACCCAGATATACCCTGCCTTTGCAAACAGTGCTGATCTGCATTGTTTTCCATTATGTATGTGAATTTATATCAACAATCTGGATCAAGCAATCTGATTGGCTGAAAATTAGAAATGGGCATGGCCTCTTCATTTATTCAGCAGGACAAGGGTTAATCTGAACCCTATAAATGTATAGAGAACAGCGCAGACTCTGGCGAGACTACACATATGTGAAAACATACCAAAAATTTACATTGACTACCTTTTTCCTAGTACCATCTCATTTGATGACAAAAGAAACAGACAAAAGCAGGACTCCAGAAAAGTCAGACAAAAATATCAATAGTCTCCTCCATATTAAAGATCTACAAAAATTATTTTCAGGGATCTCATTACAATAACATCCAAGAATGATTTTCATGAGATCCCAGAACATCTTAATTTACTTATTAATTTTTCATAAAGGAATTAAGAAAACCATTAACTGAAATACTTGTCCAGTAAAAATTCGAGGGTTGATCGCAAGACTGTAGTAACTCAAACATATTTTTGAAACCCTTGTTTAGGGGCAGCTTTAACCAATGCAAATTCAGGTGCCATTGCTCCTATGAGCAATGGCACCTAAATTTCCATTGTTTACAGAAAGAAATGTTGTAATCTTCATAACGCCTTCATAGTGAGGAGATTAAGTATTGGAAAAACAACCATCTGACTTGCTACAGTCTTGCGATCAACCCTCGAGTTAGAGCCATGTACAACTATTGATAAGGCCTTTTTCAACCAAAAAGTAATGACAATTTTCTTATTTCACCACAAACACATCTATTATGGATAATATGTTGTGGGTATTCATGAGAAGTGTGAGAGGCTTCACATGAGTATCTAGAACATATGTTTTCATGGAGAAATAAGAAAAATATTTATCTCGATATTCCTCCTCTTATCTACAGCCACCGACCTTATACAGACAAATGTGATGATCCACTTCCTGGGAACTTCAGATTGGTAAATTAACTCCAAGCATGCTAAATTCAAATTTCTGCAGACATCAATTTGGAGTATTTTTTCATATTTTCTCCCCAAAATAGGGCTTGACATTTCATGTGAATTGTCTCTTCTGGAGACAATTCACATGAAATGCCAAGCCCTATTTTTCTGGGAAAATAATAACAAAAATCACTCATCTGTCACCTGTTAATTTCACCTTCACCATGGAGGCAGTTAAAGAAGAAAGCTTTAATTGAAGCCTTTTGCAAGAAAACCAGCATTAGTCCAAATCACAAATAGCAAAGACTTGGGATGGTCTGTGCATTCACCATCTACCATTTTTTTTCCATTCATGAAATAATATTTGACTGCCAGTGGAAAGCCATGAGTACAGAACTGACAGCAAGAATGCTGATTGGTATGAGTCTGCAAAGAAAACTTTGGGGATAGCGATGCTTTTCTTTGGGTTCTAAGCCAAATTCCAATCTTCAAGGACAAAAGAAGTAAAGCTGCTGGCATTACCTAATCATTCACAAGAATTAGCAAAGCTCCAGATAACACAATTTTTGCAACCGAAAAGAATCAATATTTTTCTTATTTTTCCATGGAAACATATGTTATGGTACTCATTAGAAGCGCCTCAGCGAGGTATTTCTAATAAGTACCACAACATCTGTTTTTGTCAAGATATAAGAAAAATATTGTCTGGCTACCCCCTCTTACTTAAAGCTATGATAAAAGTGAAAATTAACAAGTATGGTAAATGTCCTAAAATTTTGTACGCCAAAGTTGCCATTAAAATGGCATATGCAAACAGTGAAGGAGCAGTCTGATCAGGGTCTACACTGTTTGCCTTTCCACTAAGTAGTTTAAGAAATAACTGCACAAAAAGCAAAATTTAGGCAAAAAAGGTATGGAATAAAGTGTTCAAAATTTTTAAGACATTTACCATACTTTTTTTTTTTTTGTGACAAATGGGGAGTTTTCTTATTTGTCCTGAATAATTGAGCTTGAAATCTCATGGCAAACTTTGTATAAAGTTTCAAGCCCTATTTTCTGGGGAAAAAAAAAACATAAACAAAATATGACCTGCAAGTATTAACTTGAGCATCCTGTGAGTTATTACTGTATTCAACCTTATTACCACACTGTGCACTTAGGTTTTTCAAAATTACTGGAAAAAATTATGGTAAAATATGCATCCACCAAAAGTAAGGGTACATTTAAAAAAATATCAGCAAAGGACTTAATGATGCTTATGTGATGTTTTTGTGTTTTATTTTGTGTGTGTTTTTGTTATTTTCTTTATAAAAGCATATCTTGTGGGTACTCATTTGAATTGCATCGACAAATCAATGCAATTCAAATAGGTACCTTCAACATATGCCTTTTTAAAGGAGTAGACAAAAAGTACACTGGCTGTAATCTGAAGACTACTGAATTGCTTGACTGTGCGCTTATAGGCTTATGTGTGGTAATTAGGGCAAATACGGTATACTAGATAAGTAAGCACCAGAAAGACATTTCAGACAAAAAGAAAGACACCAAGATATGTCTAGTGAGTACCCACAACATATGTTTCTGTGTAGCAAAGATAAGCCAAATCCTACTTCCTGGAAAAAATATGAAGAAAAAAAAACTTGTTGTCTGCTGCTCTTTAAGTTAAACAGGTCAATGGTTAAATAAGAGTTTAACAGTTTGCTTGAAAAGGCAAAAATTATAAGAAGACAAGAAATAATGGTGTTTTTTTGTGTGTTTTTTTCTGTTTTTGTTTTTTTGGGGTTTTTTTGCATGTTACTTTATTTTTTTTTTTAATTCTTTTCACATGAAACTAGGCCCAAGAATATGGTTCAAATTACAGTAAAATTCTGCTAATAAGACCATTGAAATTAAAGCCTCTGCTGAGTGGCTTTTGCTAGAACTAAATGTTTTCTACTTATTATACTATATTCAATATTAATCCTAGTCCTGCTGAACCCGGATATACCCTGCCTTCGCAAACAGTGTAGATCCAGATCAGTTGGCTTCTTCAGAAGCCAACTGATCTGGATCTGCACTGTTTGCCATTAAATATGTGAATTTATATTAACAATTCAAATCAAGTAATCTGACTGGGTGAAATTTAATTAATTTATTCAGCAGGACAAGGGTTGTGACTGCCCCACTAATATGACCACCTTAAGCCAGTCCCAAAGATAGTCCTAACAGTGGAATTTTACGGTACTTTGTCTTTTTATAACACACCCAGTTCCCAAGGAAAAGCCAGAAAAACTGTCTTCCATTTGTTACATGCTAATTTGTAAACATAGAAAGACTAACTTTCACTGTTCTAAAGAATATTTGTGTATGAGGTTATATAATTTAATCAACTTTGCCCATAAATGTACACAGCTATTACAGCTATCAATATTAATGTTTATTAATGTCAGACTAGCTCTTACTTCCATAAAACAAGTCAATTTTATTAACCATTAGCCTACAGAATTTGAATATCAACAGACATTAAATATTTTTTTTCTTGAAGGGCTTAAGAAATATACTGTACACTATTTAGAAAATTAAGGAGAGTGAAGACTTTCTGTGGAGGCAACTCTTGTCACAAATATTTTTGCCTCCCTTATGAAAAAGGTTTAATCACATAGGTAAGAATTTGTTTCTTTTAGAATAAACCCCTTTAAGAATGGACCTGGTGTGCTGGAAAATACTGCAACTCTGCATCAACCCATGTACTTTGAAAACACAAGAGAGAAAAGCCTCCTCACTCTCAGCTTCATTTTAATTAAGCTACATTATATTTTTCTTCAATAAAACCCTATTCACGTTGAGAAAAGGGCCTTTGTCACACATACTGACAGCAATAGTCAAGATCATCCTGTGCGCCTTCGCAGTCTTATCTGGACCTTTGCAGTCTGCCCACTGTATCCAAACTTCAAAGTAAGGTACCTTTTTCCAAACTAAAATTGTTAACATTTTTCTTATTTATTCACAAAAACATATGTTCTGGGTACACATCAGAAGTGCCTCTATGAGGCACTTCTACTGAGCATCCACAGATAATATTTTTGTGGCAGATTAGCCTGGCACCAGGCGGTGCGTTTTACATTTCTACTCTAATAAAGGTAAAATAATCCCTCTTGACTATTTTTCTACACATATCATCTCCCTTACCTGTCAGAAACTCACAATTCCAAAAGATAGGACTTTTGTAAACTATAAATTATTTTATCTCCATGAGAAGTTTGTCGTTGTTCCAGCCGACAAGGCATCTAACAACATTGTGTTTGTTTGCAAAACACACTATATAAACTGCTTAATGGAAGAGCTTGGTATGAGTACCATGACCGGAAACCCTACATATAATCTTACTGCTATGTCCAAGGAAGAAATTCTACAAAACCACCATTCGGTGATGCTGACATTTGGAATTTCCCTCCCAGAGGAAGATATTGACCTTCCCAAACTGTACTGGATTCCTAAACTTCACAAGAATCCGTACATGCAGAGATATATTGCTGGTTCAGCTAAGTGCTCAACCAAGCCTCTTTCTCAGATTCTAACACGAATACTAACCGCAGTTAAAGAAGGCCTTCAGAAGTATTGTGACACTGCATATGCCAGAAGTGGTGTTAATCAGATGTGGATCCTGAAAAACTCCAACGAGCTCTTAGAAAACCTAAAGGCACAATCTCTTTATTCCGTCAACAGTATAAAATCTTTCGATTTCTCTACTCTTTACACTACTATTCCTCATGATAAATTGAAATCTAAATTAAAGGCAATTATCAACCAGTGTTTCTTCCACAAGAATGGTAACCGTCGATTTCAGTATGTTGTCATTGGCTACAAAGACACATACTTCATTCGGGATCACTCTGATGCACCACAAAAATACTCAGATGCAGATGTCATTAAGATGCTGGAATATCTTATCGACAATATTTTTGTGGAGTTCGGCGGTCGGATATTTCAACAAACAATCGGCATACCGATGGGTACTAATTGTGCACCGTTACTTGCCGACTTGTTTTTATACTCGTATGAGGCGGAGTTTGTACAAAGTCTCCTCCAAGCAGGCAAGAAACACCTCGCACAACAATTCAATTTCACCTACAGATATATAGATGATGTATTGTCTCTGAAAAACACAAAATTTGCAGAGTATTTAGAATTCATCTACCCACGTGAACTTGAAATAAAGGAAACAACGGAGACTTCAGCCTCCTCCTCATACTTGGATTGTTATCTCTACATCGACAATGGAAAGCTTACTACTAGGCTTTACGACAAACGGGATGACTTCAATTTTCCCATCGTTAACTTTCCTTTCCTGAGCAGTAATATCCCTTCTGCACCAGCATACGGCGTCTACGTTTCACAGTTAATCCGTTATGCCAGAACTTGTTCAAATTATCAGGACTTCATGGAGCGTGGGAAAGTGCTCACTCAAAAGTTGTTGAGCCAGGGGTATCAAAAAACCAAACTGGTAGCAACACTTAAGAAGTTCTATGGGAGACATCATGATCTAGTCAATCCCTACAATGTGGCAGTTTCCAGAATTGTTTCTGATGTTTTTGCCAGTGACGCGCCATAAGTAGACTTCCCAAATCCTGGACATACGCTTCTACCGATATTTCCTTCGTTCAGGCCCATGGGCATGGTGGGCGAAGCTTGCTTACCAAGTAATGCTTACTATCCGCGGACGCCTGATTACACCCTTTGTTCTGGGGTCCATGTCTGTTGGTCTGAACATTCTGATTCGTCATTCGTTTATGGATTTATGATTTTGGATTACGGCTTTGGTACCATGACCGCAACTACTTTATGCTGATTCATATATCAGTTAGACCGGAGCTAGTCTAGTGGCAGATAAGAAAAATATTTTCCTGACATCTTTCATTTAGAACTATGCTGTACCATTGGGTTTTTATAGATTATCAACAAACATGGAATACACTAATCAGACCATGGGTATACACAAGCTGATCTATACCGTCCCTGTTTTCATATAACATAATGACCTTTTTCTCATGTTCTCGCTCATATGTGCGGAGTCAAGCAAAAAAAGAGCCTTAAAACATGCTCAAAATGCACAGATTCAGATCATCCTGCACATGCCCATAGTACAGTGAACTCTCGTTACAACGACAGCATTTGTTCCCAAAGATGTTGCCATTAAAATGAATTTGCTGTTGTAAAGAATCCTGAATGGACAGAATATGTAAGTAAGGTCTTATTTTATTCTTATTTCCTCATAGAACATTATAGTTTGGATATTTGTTAGAATCGCCTCACTGAGGCAATTCTAACATAACAAATACCCAAAACATATGTTGCTTGCAGTTTTAATGCAATATTCTTGCATAATTTCTCATTAACAGTCACCTCTTGAGCGAAGGTTTCGTAACATTCAAATTGTCATTATAATGAATTTTGTCATTGTATCAACTGTTGGTATATAGAGGGTTGACAGTATTGTGCATAGTATCATTCTGGCCTTTGCTCTCCTTCATACTTTCTGTATTATCCAATGATTCTATTAGTGGACAGTGAAGGCCCTGATGGGACTGCACATCTGCGTGGTCTTATCTGAGCCTTCACTGTCCACTTAGTCTTGAAGAAATGTTTTGAATGACGTGGCCCAAATTATCTTAGTTTGTCTTACCATTCTTTAAAGAGATCTTCAATATCTGTTCTAGGACATATTTTGTGGTAGAGTTCATAAAATTTCTCAAAGGTGAAGGCTGAAATCTCTATCTCCTCAGACTGAAAGAAAATAAATCAGGCTTAAGTGAAAAAAAAACAGCATTTTCCAAATAGCGTATTAATATACACAAACCTCTTTATAATGCTGCTCATTACAGCACAGGTTTGAATATAATACATCCTAAAGATAGACCCAAAATGCTGTATCCTAACAAATATATACAGATTACAGTGAACCCTCCTTACCACGACATCATTTGTTCCCAAAGATGTTGCCATTAAAATTAATTTTCTGTTGTAAAGAATCCTTAATGGACAGGATGATATGTAAGAAAGGCCTTGTTTTATTCTTATTTCCTCATAGAACATATGTTTTTGATATTTGTTAGAATTGCCTCAGTGAGGCGATCCTAACAAATATCAAAAACATATGGTGCTTGAAGTTTTAATGCAATATTCTTGCATAATTTCTAATTAACTGTCATCTCTTGAGCGAAGGTTTCGTGACATTCAAATTGTCATTATCACAAATTTTGTTGTTGTATCGAGTGTCGGTGTAAAAAGGGTTGACTGTATATAGAAAAAATGACCATTAATGTTTGTGTCATTTTTCTATATAATCTATATACTTTTGTTTGGGTATAACAGGACTGTTTTACTAACATAATTTTGCTTGGAGCCCATCAACAATGATATACAGAGGTTGCGGTGTATTCTGACAAACATGCCCGAGCAATTTGAAACCACTAAAAAAGGGGTGCCACTCTGGGAGCAAATTCTTTCCTAAAAGAGTAGCCCACCTGTGTCAAGTTAAGCAAATATATCTATATCAAGACTTATTTCACTTGCATATGTATCCCTCTTTCTTACCTTTTAAAGAGCTGATCACAAATACAGATGATGATACTTTGATTTTTTTTTTATGAGAGAAAATAAGGCTAGAAATTTTCATGTAAAAGCAGTCAATTCACATGAAATGTCATCTTATATTTTCTCTTAAAATATGATAAATCAATTTCAGAATGTTGCCTGCTACAAAGTTTGTTCGATATGTGCTTGTTTGGTTTTGTCTGTTTCCTCTTCCTCTTGGTGTCTGGGGAGGGCTGCGGTTTGTGATTGTGGCATTCCCTGGACTTTTCTCTTACCCTTTTATTGCTTACAGTTTTAAGGGTTTATCTTCTGAACAGACAGCATGCATGTGCCTGTCTTAAATAACAAATCAATCTTAGAATGTTGTCTGCTACAAATTTGCTCAGTGCTTTAAGGCTTAATCTCTTGATCAGACAGAATGCATGTGCATGTCTTAAATGTTTCCATATATGGAGCTCAAATAAAGGCTTAACCCTTAATATGCTGTGTAAAAAGTTTAGCAGATGACATTTTGAAATTAGAATGTGCAGTCAATGGCGCGTCATTGCAAATCCCCATGCTTGTTACTGCTAATAGAAAGACAGATGAACAGACAGACGGACTTGCTCTTGCACACCCTTACCATGAGAGGAGGTCGTGTAGCAAGTTTGGTAAAATTCCACCCAGTGGTTTAGGAAGAGATTAGCATGAGAGATAGATTGATGGATGATGGATGCATGGAAAAGTAATGTTGCTCTCACACACCCTTACCATGAGGGGAAAGTGATGTAGCAAGTTTGGTTAAATGCTACCAAGTGATTTAAGAGGAGATAGCATAATGGACAGATGGATGATGGACACACAGAAAAATAATGTTGCTCCTGCACACCCTTACCATGAGGGGAAGTGATGTAGCAAGTTTGGTTGAATTCTGCCCATTGGTTTAGGAGGAGACAGTGTGACCAACAGATGGACGAATGACAGATGTACTAACAGAAAAACAATGTTGCTCTCACACACCCTTACCATGACGGGAAGTGATGTATTCCGCCCAGAGGTTTAGGAGACAGTGTGATGAACTGATGACAGATGCATGGACAGATGGACAGACAGACGCAGGAAAAAAAAAAAAATGTTGCTCTCGCACACCCTTACGATGAGGGAAAGTGACGAAGCAAGTTTTGTTGAATTCTGCCCAATGGTTTAGGAGATAGCATGAAGGACGGATGGACGGACGGACAGATGTCCTCACAGATGGACACTAATTGGGTACTCAATGGTTATATTACAAAAAATATAAAAGTACCTAACAGCAGAAAAAATACCCAAGAAGACCCCTCATTTTTTATCATTTTTTTACGGACAGAATAAAGCAAACTCTATGTAAAGTAGCCAATATATGCCCTACACTATAGATGCCTACTCTATGGCTCGGACAGACGGACGCTTTGACTGACGGATGGACAGACGGATGGAGGTGTTTACAATATACCCATCGCTTTTTTCAAAAGCGTGTGGATAACATTTTTCTTAATATTCCTAAGAAACAAACAGCTCTTAGCTCCAGATAAGAGAATCCAGGTAAATATTTTTCTTTTCTTCTTCCTCCAAGACAACAGATGTGGTACTCATTAGAAGTGCCTTGTTGAGGTACTTCTAATGAGTATGGCACTTCTAATGAGTACCCATATGTTTTCATGGAGAAACAAAAACTATGTCCTTTTTGGTTAAAAAATGTGTTTTATCTAGAGCTATGGCTGTTTTCCCAGAAAATGGGCTTTAGCATTTTATGCCAATTGTCTCCTTAGGAAACAGTTTGCATGAATTGTCAAAGCCTATTTTTTTGGGAAAAATAAGAAAGTATTTCAAAGTGTCATCTACTGAAATCTATACAGTTTGTCATTCAGCCAACATTTTTAATGCTCAGCACTCTGGATACAACTTTCAGCAGATAACATATTGAAATATTTTTCTTATTTTTCCCAGAAAACAGAATTTGACATTACATGCAAATTGTCTCCATTGCAGACAATTTGCATAAAAGGTCAAGGCCTATTTTCTGGGAAAACTAAAGAAATATTCCAAGGTATGTCAAATCTTGTTTTCTGATTAAAATAAGAAAAAAAAATAACATTTTGTCATCTGCTGAATTAGCCTAGACAGTGGTAAAGATTAAATACATCCCCATCAAATTAAATGTCCAAATTTTATGGTTTAACCCACTGACCCTAAAAGGGTAACTGGCAAACAGTGCAGACCCAGATCAGATGCCGCAGAATGCGGTGTCTGATCAGGGTCTCCACAGTTTGCACTTAGTTCAACCATTTTTCTTTAGGAATATCTAAATCTAATAGCCTGATATACCTAAAATCCAAATTGGACTATTCCAATATAAAGTGTGGGGGCATTTGTTCAGCAGGTGTTAAAAGTTACAGTGCCCAGAAACTGGAGGTACTTATAACTCAGTAAATTTCAAATAAGAACTCTATAAATTTCAAAGGAGATCAGTGGACCTGTTAACACTTGTTATGCTGAATAAATTAAGATGCCATGCCCACTTCTAATTTCCAGCCAATCAGATTACTTGATCCAGGTTTTTGATTGAAATTCACATATTTAATGACAAACAGTCCAGATCCAGATCAGTTGTCTTCTTCAGAAGCCAAATGATCTGGATCTACACTGTTTGCTAAGAGTTGTGTTCAGCAAGAGAAGGGTTAAGGAGGAATAGTTGATGACAATTCTGGGATCAGTTCTCCATCAAAGCATATGTTGTGGGTACTGATTAGAAGTGCTTTGGCAAGGCGTTTCTAATAAGTACCCACAATGTATGTTTTTTTATGGAGAAATATGAAAATTTATCCAAAATTTATCATTCAATACTCTTCCTTGAGTTCTCCGGATATTATCATATGGAAACATGCAGGGGAGGTACTATGTTTAGACCATATCTTTATGACAATTTCCTGTTTCCAATGATCTTTTTGTTCATTTTTCAATCTAGTTTTCGTAGGTTGTTGATATTACAGTACCTAAACATCAGTTCTCCAGATCATTTCACAGATCTGTGCTATAATTTCTTACCAAACATGAGTAGTTTGATCACAGCCGCACTGTTTGCCATTTCACCCGCACCTATTTAGATATAGACTTGTTGAAACTGTAGGACAGGTATGGTAAGGGGGAAAATTATTTCCTTTAACCCTTGTCCTGCTGAACCCGGATATACCCTGCCTTTGCAAACACTGCAGATCCAGATCAGTTGGCTTCTGAAGAAGCCAACTGATCTGGATCTGCACTGTTTGCCATTAAATATGTGAATTTGTAGCAGCAACACGGATCAAGTAATCTGATTGGCTGAAAATCAGAAGTGGGCGTGGCAGCTTAATTTATTCAGCAAGACAAGGGTTAACTTGTAGTCTGGAGACCCTCAAAAGGGTAACTGGAAAACAGTCCAGATCAGATGCTGAAGAACAGGGCATCTGATCAGGGTCTCCACTGTTTGCAATCAGTTTAGCCATTTTTCTCTAGAAATATTTAAATCAAATAGCCTGACGTACCTGAAACTAAAATTCAACTCTTCTAATATATAGTGTGGGGGTGTTTAGTTGGTCTAAAATGGGTTAAAGCACCATTCAAAACTGTGGTATCTTTCTTTGTTTCTAAGAAAATAAGGCTTGATATAGAGATGATTCACATGAATAAACAAGCATTGTCTTCTAAACACTAGAGATCAGCCTGCATATACAATGATCTGATCAGAGTCTTTGTTGACTGTTGAAATATTCTTCAGTATCCAGTGATTCTGTAGACCTTGATCAAACTTTATGGTTGCACATCCCAGTCTGATGATGATTTGGTGTTTTACTCATGTCAACATTATTTAACCCTAGTCCTGCTGATCCCTGATATACCCTGCCTTTGCAAACAGTGTAGATCCAGATCTGAAGAAGCCAACTGATCTAGATCTGCACTGTTTGTCATTTAGAATGTAAAATTGTTTCAACAGCCTGGGTCAAGCAATCTGATTGACTGAAAATTAGGAGTGGGCGTGGCATCTCTATTTATTCAGCATGACAAGGGTTGTCATATTGAAATGACAAAGAGGTGATAATGAAAAGCTCTGTGCAAAGAAAGTCCATACAGCAAAGAGCTTTTCTGCCTCTTAGCAGGCATTGAACCTGGGACCTCATGATCAGAAGTAAGGGACACTAACTGTTTAGCCTCCAAGATGCTTCATCCCATTCTAATCAAGGTCTTCACTGTCATTTAATATATATTCTAGAGAAATGACCATTTATGTTTTCCATAATATGATCTATACATTTCTGCTTGGTAACAACATGGCTAGTTAGCTAACCCAGTATAAGTGTTAAGGTTGAGGGGCATTTAGGTTAAGCCTTGTCCTGCTGAATAAATTAAGATGTCACGCCCATTTCTAATTTTCAGCCAATCAGATTACTTGACCCAGATTGTTGATATAAACTGACATACTTCATGGCAAACAGTGCAGATCCAGATCAGTTGGCTTCTGAAGAAGCCAACTGATCTGGATCTACACTGTCTGCCATTAAGTAGGACATATCCGGGTTCAGCAGACTAGGGTTAAATAAGGAAGCTAAGACGTGATTCACAGAATGTAATGAATACAAACATACCTTTCCTCCTGGCAAGCCAAGGTCTTTGAGAGACTGCATAATCATCTTCTCTGTCCTTCCCGATGCAAATGTTCTTGTTATACTGCAATATATAGTGGAAGTGCCATAATTTAGGGGGCCTCAATACACCTGGTGCATTTTTCACTTGGTGGATATTCCACCATTTTTTAAGGGAAGCACTTTTGTGACTTCCTGTTTGCTTTCTTGCATGAGTAGCCCCTTCTGAAAAGGGGTCTACTCTAAAAGGTAAGAATTTGCTCCCCTTGGGAGCAAATTCTTTCCTTTTAGAGTAGACCTCTTTTCAGAAGGGAGGTAAAACAAATTGACAGTTGTCTCCACTGAAAGTATATCTATTCTCCTTATTACAGCTCTAGATCAGAATAGGCAATCAGATACCAGTAATTATTTGCCTCATTCATCCAAGAAAATATACCAATATTTAATTTTTTTTATTTTTAAAAAGGCATCTTAGCTAGAGCTATGGTTAAGCAGTATAGATTTCACCAAAAATGTGTTTGCCAGTTTGTTCCTTAATTGAACACCCCCTTAGGAAATTAACAGGCTTTTTCCAAACTTGAGCATGGAAGAGCTCCAGGTAAGCAGCAAGCAGCATATTTTCTTCTGTCCAATAAAAACATCAGCTGGTTTCACTAAGCAAAAGTTATGGGTCTTATAAATGTCTTATATGAAATGAGTAAGTACAACCATACAGACACTCAGAACCTCAATTAAGTCTGGTATATTGGTTTAAAATTCAATATGATTTCTTACTAATGGCATACTAATTGGGTAAGAACAAGTATTACTTTCCAATCATTCTCTTTTTTTTTTTGTAATTTCAGATACAACAATATAGGTTCCATATAAAACCATAAGGGTTCTTTGGGCACATGCAAAACAGCCAACTCAGATCAGTTCTAGGACATGGCAATCTGACCAGAAATTCACTCATCAAACAGTCTTTGAAAAAAAGGTAAAGATAAAAAGGAGTATCCTAACAAATATTTCTGTTGTGGTCACTCATTGGAACGGCCCCCTATGAGTACCAACAGCATGATTTTTTGATTTTTGTGAAGAAATAGAAAACATGTTAATATTTGTCATTGCTTGAAAAACCAAAAAAAAAAAAAAAAAAAACAGCTTTTCTTTCGCTATGCTCTGGACCTTGTACAATCTGCATATATAATGGCCTGTGTCCTGACCAGGCTGCACATTCTGTTCACCAGATGCTCCTGCCAATCCAAATTTTTACATAGTTCTATATAGGAAGGTATCTAGATATATATTTTTCTTCTTTTTCCATGAAAATATATGTTGTGGGTACTCATGAGAAGTGCCTAACCGAGGCACTTCTCATGAGTACCCACAAAATATATTTTCATGGAGAAATAAGAAAAATATCCATACATTTGGTTGAAAAAAGTGTCTTATCTAGAATTATGCTTTGTACTGAAAGAAGCTTTCTTTCTTGATATGGTTCTCATTATGTATAACAATATCATTTCCTGGCTTTTAAGCCAATTATTGGAAAATAACAAGAGAAAATGTAACAAACTTGAATTACTCTGGTAAATTTCAGCTATAAACACAAGAAATCCTCAGACCAAAATAGCTTTCATTCTATTACTGGCAGGTTGAGAGATGTAATACTATTAATTCTCCATTCCTAAAGGTCTTTATTTAATCCGAAGCACTCTCTAGGTGAAATAAACTTATTTTATTCTGGAACAAATACGAAGACTATTTTAAGGAAACTGGATATGCTTCCAAGATTTTCTGCCATGTTTACTATGGAAACATTATTGTAGATTTTCTGCAGGAAAGACGATACTTGTGACTTCCTGTCTGCGTTCATCTAGGTACATCAAGTTCCTTTCGAAAGGGAGCTATTCTAAAATGAAAGAATCGGCTCCCAAGGAGAGCAAATTCAGTTCTTTTAGAGAAGACCCCTTTTCAGAAGGAAGGCAAAACTTTTTTTTACAGTTGTCTCAACTGAATTTGACAGTTGTCTCCCCTGAAAGAGTTTCTATTCTTCTTAAAATATCATCTGATGTTTAAATTCCATATATGAGTCTATACGAGAAACGTCCTACTATTTCGAACATCAAAGTATCTGACAAAATGACATATGCAATCAGTGCAGACCCAGATCAGACTGCTCCTGAAGGAGCAGTCTGATCAGGGTCTATACTGTTTGCCCTTTGACTAAGTATTTTAAGAAACAGCTGCATAAAAAGCAAAATTCAGGCCAAATTAGTATGGAAAAAAGTGTTCAAAATTTTAGGACATTTACTGTAATGTTAAACACTATTAATGAAATGGCATATTGTGCTGACTGGGTGGTTCAGTGGTTAGTGCTATTGACTTGCAAGTGGGTTCAAATCCCACTAGGTTGAGAAATTGTTCAGACCATTAGTACACCTAGCCCAATCTCGACCTGCTTTGAGTATAAGTGAACGGGGAAGTGCTTGGTGACAGTAAGTGGCATAAGTGTGCATGGGTGATTCATGAAAGCAAGGCTGTACAAACCCTATCAAAAAGTAAAGAAATTGGCCCACTTTCAATCCCATTCTAGATCCAGTCACTATTAATGTGTATAAAAAATTTGATCAAACTTCATTCATTTGTTCCCAAGATACTGAACAGAAATGAAAATCTGTTGACCAAGGACCATAACTCTACTGCAGTTTAATAAAATTGACCCATTTACAATCCTAAACCCTCCTTCCCAATATCAATGCCCAGACAAAATTTCATAATCAACTAGAGCTGGTGTTTGTAAAACACTATGCCCCCAACTGCCTGACTCTAACACTGTTTGACTCCAACACTACTTAGCCATGACGGTAACAACAGCACAAATATATGATTTCAATGTTATTTTATCAAAGGGAAATAACTCTAAAATAGGAGATGATTGGGATAAGAAAAAAATACGGATCACCTATTTTTTCATGAGGAATCAAAACTTGAAATTTCAAAACATTAGCATACATGGTTCTAAACTTATGCTATACACAATAAAGCAACGACATTAAATGGCCCGAAATTGCGAAGGGCCATAACTCCAACATTTCATTTAATTGGTTCAAAATTTATTCAGGTGATCTCCTCCTCAATCCCAATCAGTATACCAAATATCATGGCTCTAGCTTAAATACTTTTTGAGATATCTTGCTGAAAAAGTCAAAATGCCTAGAACTACAAAGGGCCATAACTACATCAATTTTTCATGGAATTCCCTAAAAAACAAACCAGGTAATCTCCACATCATCCCCAATCAGCATATAATATTTCAAGACCCTAGCTTAAGTGCTTTTCGAGAAATCTTGCTGACAAGGTCAAAATGAGCAGACCTGCAAAGGGCCGTAACTTTATCAATATTTTCATGGAATTCTTTCAAAATATAATCGGGTAATGTACACATCATTCCCACTCACTGTATCGAATTTCAAGAACCCAGCTTAAATACTTTTCAAGATATCTTGCTCACAAGATTTAATTCTGATTTTTTTCAAAGGGGCATAACTTTAAATAAACATGCTAGACAAGAAACAAAATACGGGTCGGCTATTTTTTCATTGGGAACCCAAATATAAAATTTCAAAACCCTAGCGTGCAGGGTTCTTAAGATATGGCATGCACAAAAAAAGCTTGATGAACGGACAAACAGTCGGATGGACAAATGAAGGCAAAATAATATGCCCCATCAATTTCATTCAAAACTGGGGGCATAATCAGGTCATCTACTCATCGCTACCAATCTATTCATCAAGTTTCAAGGCTCCAGCTTCAATAGTTTTTGAGATATTTTGTTCACAAGGGAAACATGCCCAAATTTACAAAGGGCCATTACTTATGAAATATTTTTCAGAATTTACAAAAAAATTAGTCAGGTCATCTACTCATCATTACCAATCAATTCACCAAGTTTCAAGTCTCTAGCTCTAATAGTTTTTGAGATATTTTGCTGACAAGATAAAAATGCCCAAAATAACAAAGGGGCATAACTCAAGAAGTATATTGCAAAATTTCTTCAAAAGTTAATCAGGTTGTCTACTCATCACTACCAGTCTATTCATCAAGTGTCAAGGCTCTAGTTCCAACAGTTTTTGAGATATTTTGCTGACAAGGTAAAATTGCCCAAAATTACAAAGGGCCATAACTCATGAAGTATTTTTCAGAATTTCTTCAAAAATTAATCAGGTCATCTACTCATCACTACAAATCCATTTACTAAGTTTCAAGGCTCTAGCTCTAACAGTTTTTGAGATATTTTGCTGACAAGATAAAAATGCCTAAAATTACAAAGGGGCATAACTCAAGAAGTATATTTCAAAATTTCTTCAAACG
The DNA here is from genome assembly GCA_964016985.1 of Anodontia alba. Classification (NCBI taxonomy): domain Eukaryota; kingdom Metazoa; phylum Mollusca; class Bivalvia; order Lucinida; family Lucinidae; genus Anodontia; species Anodontia alba. The sequence goes on from OZ024823.1 coordinate 2,481,868, forward strand.
TTTATCAGGTTGTCCACTCATCACTACCAGTCTATTCATCAAGTTTCAAGGCTCTAGCTTCAATAGTTTTTGAGATATTTTGCTGACAAGTTAAAAATGCCCTAAATTACAAAGGGCCATAACTCATGAAGTGTTTTTCAGAATTTCTTCAAAAGTTAATCAGGTCATCTACACATCACTACAAATCCATTTACTAAGTTTCAAGGCTCAAGCTCTAACAGTTTTTGAGATATTTTGCTGACAAGGTAAAAATGCCCAAAATTACAAAGGGCCATAACTCAAAAGGCATTTTTCAAAATTTCTTCAAAAGTTAATCAGGTTGTCTACTCATCACTACCAGTCTATTCATTAAGTTTCAAGGCTCTAGCTCCAACGGTTTTTGAGATATTTTGCTGACAAGATAAAAATGCCCAAAATTACAAAGGGCCATAACTCATGAAGTATTTTTCAGAATTTCTTCAAAAGTTAATCAGGTCATCTACTCATCACTACAAATCCATTTACTAAGTTTCAAGGCTCTAGCTCTAACAGTTTTTGAGATATTTTGCTGACAAGGTAAAATTGCCCAAAATTACAAAGGGCCATAACTCAAGAAGTATTTTTCAAAATTTCTTCAAAAGTTTATCAGATTGTCTACTCATCACTACCAGTCTATTCATCAAGTTTCAAGGCTCTAGCTTTAATAGTTTTTGAGATATTTTGCTGACAAGATTGCATCCATATTTTTTCAAAGGGCCATAACTCAGAAAAGGGGCATAATCCTGTCAAGAAAAAAAATACGTGTCAGCTATTTTTTCATAAGGAATCCATATATGAAATTTCAAAACAGTAGCATTCACGGTTTTAAAGTTATGCTATGCATCAAAAAGCATGACGAACGGACGGAAGGAAGGACGGACGGACGGACGAACAACCCAGAAGCAATATGCCCCTCCAACTTCTTTGAAGTTGGGGGCATAATTAAAAAAACAGAGCTCTGCAAGCGGAGGTATCATATCCCCGTGGCAAGTAATAAGATGTAGCACATATATTGACTCCTGTATAATTCAGTGCTCCAGATGTAAACTATAAGTGGACTGCGTTGGAAACCAAAATAAAAGCACCGCAAGCATAATACCCCGCCATAGCAATTATTTGTTTATGTATTAAAGTTATCGTAGCGAAAATGTCTGGAAAGAAAATGATGGAGGGACAGATAACAATCCTAAACCAAATCTTGATAATATCAATGGACAGATAACAATCCTAAAACAGATCTTGATAATATCAATGCATACAGCAAGTTTGGTTGAAAGGCCTTGTTATTAACTCAAGTTATCATCCAGAAATGAAAATATGGACATGTCTCGGGCAGATAGCTCCGTAAAAATTTGACGAAATTTGCCCATTAGCAATTCCAAACTGATCTCCTTACTGTCAATACATACAGCAAGTTTGGTTAAAATCCCTTGTTATTTACTAAAGTTATCATCCAGAAACGAAAATATGGGCGTGTCTTGGGCAGATAACTCCGTAAAAATTTGACAAAATTTGCCCATTAGTAATCCCAAAGCAGATCTCCTTAATGTCAATGCATATAGCAAGTTTGATGAAAATCCCTTGTTATTTACTAAGTTATCATCCATAAACGAAAATATGGGAATGTCTCGGGCAGATAACGCTGTAAAAATTTGACGAAATTTGCCCATTAGCAATCGCAAACCAGATCTCCTTAATGTCAATGCATATAGCAAGTTTGATGAAAATCCCTTGTTATTTACTCAAGTTATAGTCCAGAAACGAAAATATGGGCGTGTCTCGGGCAGATAACGCTGTAAAAATTTGACGAAATTTGCCCATTAGCAATCGCAAACCAGATCTCCTTAATGTCAATGCATATAGCAAGTTTGATGAAAATCCCTTGTTATTTACTCAAGTTATAGTCCGGAAACGAAAATATGGGCGTGTCTCGGGCAGATAACTCCGTCAAAAATTGACGAAATTTGCCCCTTAGCAATCCCAAACCAGATCTGCACAATATCAATGCTCACACCAAGTTTAGTGAAAATCCCTTTGATCTGATTTGATTTGTGTTGAGGTTTTACGGCCCAGTCAATCCAATAGGGTCATGTCAAGGGCGTTCAGTTTACTTAACCACACGTTTACTGGGCAGGAAAATCCCTTGTTATTTACTCAAGTTATAGTCCAGAAACAAAAATATGGGCGTGTCTCAGGCAGATAACTCCGTCAAAAATTGACGAAATTGACGTCTCAGGGCGTGTCTTAACTCCGTCAAAAATTGAGGAAATTTGCCCATTAGCAATCCCAAAACAGATCTCCACAATATCAATGCACATACCAAGTTTGGTTAAAATCCCTTGTTATTTACTCGTTATAGTCTGGAAACGAAAATATGGGCCTGTCTCGGGCAGGTAACTCCGTCAAAAATTGACGAAATTTGCCCATTAGCAATCCCAAACCAGATCTCAACAATATCAATGCACATACCGAATTTGGTGAAAATCCATTGATGTTTACTTAAGTTATCATCCTGAAACAAAAAAAACAGACGGAAAGAGGCACGGATGGACGTACGACAGATGGACGGACAGACGAATGGACTCATGAACGACCAACGTGAAAACCCCGCCACTATTGTGTAGCGGGGTTTAAAAATTACCAACATTTTCAACTCTGCTAATATTTGGTGAACTGTAACCTCGAAACAATATGTGCTGCTCCACATCATGGTGCAACTGTTTACAAAGTTTCAGCTTGATTGTATGTAAACTATAGGATGAATAAGCATGAAATGAAACATTTACAGTAATTTTCAAAGGGGCATAACTTTGCTAATATTTGGCGTATTGTAACCTAAAAATAATATGCACCGTGCCACTCCATGGTCTAACAAGAGCTCCGCCAAGCGGGGCATTATATACCTGTGGCAAGTAAAAAGATGTAGCACAAAAACTGGCTCCTGTATAATTCAGTGCTCCGGATATAAACTGTAAGTGGAATTACAAAAAAAAAATAAATAAAAAATAAAAAAATTTCATTGGGAAATATCTCTGCTGATATTTGGTGAACTGTAACCTGGCTGGCCCAGGAATTAAGGAAGAAGTGACTTCTCCCTCCTGGGAAAATAGGGAGAAGTTTGCTGCTTCTAGGGAGAAGTGCTTTCTGACTGAGGTCACACCACAGAAGCATGACTATATTATAAGCTCATATGAGCCTTTGGCTGATTTGTTTTTCCTAATAATAACATAACAAAAATAAACAACCAAAAAAAAAAAAAAAAAAATTCCTGCAAGAAATTTTTTTGTAAACCTTCAACTTGTTTAATACTGATTTTATTTTTGTTCTTCAAGGGAGCCAAATCAGAAGAGTATTAAAAAAAAAAAAAATCCAAAAAGAATTATGTATTCATAAAGATTTAATAATGCCAACCTTTCCTTGCAAATCTAATATAAGAGGAACAAAAAAAAAATCATTATCTTGCCCATATGACCAAAACTTTAGTTATTTGCAAAAAATATACCTATTATAAAATAAAATTTGCCCACTATTACCTCTAAACAATATGCTGCGAAAAATTTACAAAAACTTTCAAATGGGCATAAATCTGCAAATATTTGGTGCACTGTAACCTCGAAATAATATGTGCTGCTCCACATCATCGTATAACTATTTACTAAGTTTCAGCTTGATCGGATGTAAACTATAGAAGGATTTAGCCGGAAACAATTTTCAACGGGGTTTAACTCCGCTAATATTTGGTGGACTGTAACCTTGAAACAATATGCCCTACTCCACATCATGATCTAACTACAAATAAAATTTTAGCTTGACAGGATGTAAACTGTAGGAGGATTTAGCCGGAAACAAAAAGTTTACTGAAATTCTCAAAGGGGCATAACCCTGCTAATATTTGGTGGACTGTAACCTCGAAACAATATGCACTGCTCCACATCATGGTCTAACTATATATGAAGTTTCAGCTTGATTGGATGTAAAATGTAGGAGGAGTTAACCGGAAATGAAAAGTTTACAGAAATTTTCGAAGGGGCATAACTCTGCAAACATTTGGTGGACTGTAACCACGAAACTTTATGCGCTGCCCCACATCATGGTCTAACTATATACCAAGTTTCAGCTTGATCGGATGTAAACTGTAGGAGGAGTTAGCCCGAAAAAGTTTACGGATGGACACCATACCCCGTAACATTATGCGTCCTGTTTTTCAAACGGGCGTATAATAATAGTCAAGTTTCAGCTTGATTGTATGTAAACTGTAGGAGGAGTTAGCTGGATACAAAATGTTTATGGATATTTAAAAGGGGTAAAACTGTGGTAATATTTGGTGTACTGTAACCTCAAAAAAAATATACCCGGCTCCACATCATAGTGTAACTATTCTGGAAGTTTCAGCTTGATCAGCTGTAAACTATAGGAGTTAGCCAGAAACAAAAAGTTTTAGGAATTTTGAAATAGGCATAGCTTCAATAACATTTGGTGGAATGTAACCTGAAAACAATATGCGCTGCTCCACATCATGGTCTAACTATAAAACAAGTTTCAGCTTGATCAACTGTAAACTGCAGGAGGAGTTAGCCTGAAACAAAAAGTTTACAGAAATTTTCAAAGGGGTATAACTCTGCTAATATATTATGGACTGTAACCTCGAAACGATATGCTCTGCTCCACATCATGGTCTAACTACAAATCAAGTTTCAGCTTGATCGGCTGTAAACTATAGCAGGAATTAGCCAGAAACAAAACATTTACAGAAATTTCAAAGGGGCATAACTCTGCTAATATTTGGTGGACTGTAACCCCAAAACAATATGCACTGCTCCACATCACAGTCTAACTATAAATCAAGTTTCAGCTAGATTGGATATAAACTGTAGGAGAATTAGCCAGAAACAAAAAGTATAAAGAAATTTTCAAAGGAGCATAACTCTGCTAATATTTGATGGATTGTAACCCCGAAACAATGCGCCCTGCTCCAAATCATGGTCTAACTGTAAATCATGTTTTTGCTAGATCAGATGTACACTGTAGGAGGATTTAGCCTGAAAAGAAAAACAAGAGGCCCACGGGCCACGATTCGCTCACCTGAGTGACATAGCCACTGCAGACATGCAGATGTTATGCAACATTTATCCAATCCTATCATCGCAACTAATGAAAATATCATCATTTGAGCAGTTCTTAGTTTTGAAGAAGAATATATGGGCCTGACAGTCAATGGAGCATGATCATGAATAAACTATCAATCACATTTCAACAGAAGGATCAATGTGAAATTTGGTGGAAATTGGCTAAGTGGTTTCTGAAGAATCGTGATTTTATACATGTAAACAGCACAGTGGCAGGGACATATTATAAATATAAACCAGATGATGGCCATCTTAGATTTCCAATCAGAACAATTTTAACTACTGTTGATCTACAAGTCACTTCGATACTTTCAATATAAATGTATATGGCCCACACAAATAAGGAAGCAAATTTGACCTTGGAGGTAAAAAGGTCAAATGTCAACATAAACCATCATTTGAGCAATTTTGGTAGATCTCCTGTCCCCTATAATTTGTGCAAAGATTAGGACCCAGGGCTTATTTGGTTATGGAGAAGAAGATTTTTAAAGGTTTTTACCATATATTGGCATGGCAGCCATTTTGATCAATGGACCATACCCATTTTAGCAATCTTTCATTCTCCTGCCCACGGAGGCTCTGCATGAAATTTGAGCAACACTGGCCCGGAGGCTTCAGAGGAAAAGCCATTTGAAATTATCAACATTTTTTCCATACAAATGTATGGCGCCCATACAAATGCATACAGAAGCAAACTTGAGCTCGCCGTAAAAAGGTTAAATGTCAATGTATGACAATTATTTTAGCAACTTTGGTAGACCGCCCGTTCCAGATGATATATGCAAAGATTCAGCCACAAGCCATCCTCGGTTTTGGAGAATAAGATTTTTAAATGTTTTTTCCCATGCAAATGCATAAGGAAGCAACTTGACCTTGCCGTAAAAAGGTAAAATGTTAATGTATGACCATTATTTTAGCAACTTTGGTAGACCCCCTGTCCCCGATGATTTATGCAAATATTCAGCCCCAAAGCATCCTCTGTTCTAGAGAAGAAGATTTATAAAGGTTTTTACCATATATGGGCATGGCGCCCATCTTGGTCAATGAACCGTGACCATTTTAGCAATCTTTTGTTCCCCCAACCTAAGGAGGCTCCATATGAAATTTGAGCAAAATTGGCCCAGAGGCTCCAGAGAAGAAGTTGTTTGAAATTCTGAACATTTTTCCCATACAAATGCATAAGGAAGCAAAATTGACCTTAACGTAAAAAGGTCAAATGTCAATGTACGACCATTATTTTAGCAATTTTGGTAGCCCTCTTGTTCCCGAAGATATATGCAAAGATTCAGCCATAAGGCATGCTCAGTTTTGGAGAAGAAGATTTTTAAAGGTTTTTCCCATACAAATGCACAGGGAAGCAAACTTGACCTTGCCATAAATAGGTCAAACGTCAACGTACGACAATTCTTTTAGCAATGTTGGTAGACCTCCAGTCCTCGATGATTCCTGCCAAGGTTCAGCCCAAAGGCATTCTCGGTTCTGAAGGAGAAGATTTTTAAAGGTTTTTACCATATATGGGCGTGGCGGCCATCTTGGTCAACGGACCGTGACCATTTTAGCAATTTTTGTTCCCCCACCCTAAGGAGGCTCCATATGAAATTTGAGCAAAATTGGCCCAGAGGCTCCAGAGGAGAAGTTGTTTGAAATTCTGGTCATTTTTCCCATACAAATGCATAAGGAAGCAAAATTGACCTTAACGTAAAAAAGTCAAATATCAATGTACGACCATTATTTTAGCAATTTTGGTAGCTCTCCTGTTCCCAAAGATATATGCAAAGATTCAGCCATAAGGCATGCTCGGTTTTGGAGAAGAAGATTTTTAAAGGTTTTTCCCATACAAATGCATAGGGAAGCAAACTTGACCTTGCCGTAAAAAGGTCAAACGTCAACGTACGACAATTCTTTTAGCAATTTTGGTAGACCTCCCGTCCCCAATGATTCCTGCAAAGGTTCAGCCCCAAGGCATTCTCGGTTCTGGAGAAGAAGATTTTTAAAGGTTTTTACCATATATGGGCGTGGCGGCCATCTTGGTCAACGGACCGCGACCATTTTAGCAATTTTTCGTTCCCCCACCCTAAGGAGGCTCCATATGAAATTTGAGCAAAATTGGCTCAGCGGTTTCAGAGGAGAAGTCATTTGAAAATGTTAACGGACGGACGCACGGATGGACGGACGCACGGACAGACGGACCCACGAATGGGTACATACGTGGCTATGCACTTTGTGGCAAAAATCATTAAGTGGCTACTGATTTTAAGTGCCTATTACTGTCCATCATTATGTGTCTACAAATTACATTTAGCCACATTAGGTATGGATTACCTGTCCATAGCTATTATTCTCTTGTGTGGGTAGCCATTTAACCACATTAGGTATGGATTACCTGTCAGTAGCTACCATTCTCTTATGTGGCTAGCCATTTAGCCACGTTAGGTATAGATTAACTGTCCATAAGGGGCTACTGATTTTAAGTGGCTTTGGATTACCTGTCCATAGCTATTATTCTCTTGTGTGGGTAGCCATTTAACCACATTAGGTATGGATTACCTGTCAGTAGCTACCATTCTCTTATGTGGCTAGCCATTTAGCCACGTTAGGTATAGATTAACTGTTCATAAGGGGCTACTGATTTTAAGTGGCTTTCAAAAGATGTATTACTGCGCAGGCACATAAAAAAAGATGGTACCCGAGGGTACTTGGACGTCCTTAGGAATGGATGGATTTCTGACCATTATTATGTGCCTACAAATTAAAATAACTTTATTTAGCCAGATTAAGTATGGATTACCTGTCCATATCTCTCTCTTATGTGGCTAGCCTGGTATGACCATTTTGCCACTTAAGTAACTAAAATGCTGATGTTAAGCCACGCAAGTACCCGCTCGTGGGAACGGACGGACGCACGGACGGACGGACGGACGGACGGACGGACGGACGGACGACGGACGAAAAGTGATCACAATAGCTCATCCTGAGCAGAGCTCAGGTGAGCTAAAAAACTACAAATAGACGGACAGACAGAGGGAAGGATGCCAGACCCTGTAACATAACATATTCAATTTTTCAAACAGGCATATAAAAACTGCACAAATCAGACAGCAGAAATGATGGACAGATGATAGCCATTCAAACAGTATAATACCCCCCCCCCCCCACCCCCCATCCCCCTCCACTATTGTGTGGCGGGATATGATAATCTATGTAAAAGTACTACAAACATTGTATTTTTTAAGGCTGGCCTCAATAAACAGGATCCAGATTATATACTCTCAACAGCTGCTGAAATGAGACAAATAGATGTAATTCTAATAGAAATCTGTGGGGAATTAGGGCAGAGATATATCAAAGAAAATAACTCTAGTGACCAAGGACCTTACAAACTGACAAGTAAATTAACACTCAGCAAGCTGGGTAAAAATTCCAGAAGACAACTTTTCAAAATATTTTCCCAACAAAATATGGTTCGATATTTCATGCCAATTATCTCAAAGGAGACAATTTGCATAAAATGTCTAACCATATTTTGTTGGAATAATAAGAAAGATAATAATCTGCTATTTTCTGAATTTGCCAACGAGTGCTAAAGGCTAAGAGAAGACAATCAAATTCAGTGAGACAGAAAGAATTTCCTTTGAATTATTCTTTTTTTCTCCTCAGAGTAATTTACAGAACTCAACACTGGTCTCTCAGGGTGGACTGTACGAATAAGGAAACATGTACTTACAAGGAAGAGTGACATATTCTTATGGCAATAGGGAATTCACAGCTCCAGATAAGAGTACGTCAACTATCAGGGTAAAATTTTCAGTGGATGACATTTTGAAATATTTCTTTTATTTTTCTCAGAAAACAGACTTTGGCATTTAATGCAAATTGTCTCCAATGGAGATAATTTGCATGAAATGTCAAATCCTGCTTTTTTAGAAAGAATGAGAAAAATATCATCAAATTGTCATCTGCTGAATTTGCCCATAAAGTGGTAATAAGGAGAAATAGGAATATAATTGTTTAGTATTTTACGTTGCTTACAACATTATTTAAGTCATATTAAGATGATACAAGAAAAATGCCTGATGATTATGGACAGGTTTTTCCACTGAGGAATAAAGGTAACATGTCACTTTGAAGAAAGGTTAACCAAACAGTAAACCTGGGTAAGGTAAAGCCCACCCTGGACATCGCTATTTTAAAGAACAGAATTTTTCCGTGAAAAGATTGATAATCAAAGGCTCTGTGCATGAAGTGCGATACAGGCAGAGCTGGAATCCACCTCCCGAAGGGTTCAAACTTGGTATTTTGTATTCCAAAATCAGAAACGCTAACAGCTCTGCCATGTTAAGGCTTCTGAGAAATATAAAAAAATATTTCTGACCTGTTATTACTATCTGGAACCCTGAAGAGCCCTTTTTATCCAAAGCATACCTCTAGATAAGAGTGATATCCAAATAAGTGTTTTTCTTATTTTCTTCGCAAAAAAATGTTGTGGGTACTCATCAGAATCGCCTTGGTGAAAGGCTTCTTGTGGCAGCTACCCAGGTTTGTATGGAGAAATAAGAAAATACCAATCCAAGCTTGCTTAATTTTCATATCATTCACATATAACATTAAAAATACAAGGACCAAATATTAGCCTTCAGCACACTCTCAGCAAATTCAGCAGATGATAACCTAATCATATTTTTTTTACAGAAACTAGGATTTGACAAAACAAGAGGCCACGGCCTCTGAAATTGCAAGACTTGATATTCATATTAAAATGCCACTGGTAGCCATTTTGTTCAGCAGAGCAGAAGGGTTTGAGCAATTTTGGTAGGGGACCTCCCAAAGAACTATCCTATTAAGTTTGGATGACATCCGCCCAGTGGTTACAGAGGAGATGTTGTTTGAATTTTTTTTTTTTTGTTGTTTTTTTGTTGTTGTTTTTTTTTTTTTCTATTTTTAGCTCTGGCAGCGACTTGGTGCAGCAAAGTGGGACAGTTTGAGCAATTTTGGTAGAGGATCTCCCAAGGAACAATCCTATCAAGTTTGGTTGAAATCCGACAAGTTTTTTGGCCTAATGGAAGAGATGTTGTTTGAAGTGTTTTTTTTTTGTTTTTTTTTTTTTAGCTCTGGTGTCCATTTTTAGCAGTGGAGCCAGACCTTTGAGCAATTTTGGTAGAGGACCTCCCAAGAAACAATCCTATCAAGTTGGGTTGAAATCGGCCAAGGGGTTATGGAGGAGATGCTGTTTGAAGTTTTTATATCTGTAGCTCTGGCCACCATTTTGTGCATCAAAGTGGAATGGTTTGTGCAATTTTTGTAGGAAATTTCCCTAGGAACAATCCTATCAAGTTTGGTTGAAATCCACCATGTGGTTAAGGAGGAGATGCCATTTGAAATTTTATTTTTTTCTGCTCTGGACTAAATTTTGTGCAGTGGAGCAGAACGATTTGAGCAATTTTGTTAGAGGACCTCCCAAGGAACAATCCTATCAAGTTTTGTTGAAATCTGCCAAGTAGTTATGGAGGAGATGTTGTTTGAACTTTTTTTCTATTTTTACCTCTGATTGCCACTTTGTCAGTGTGGGGAATCCACATGACCAAATGACTAGGTACACGGAGTTTGTTACTATTTTTAGCTCCTCATAAGGTAGGATTTTTTAGAATATCTCTTTCATACCAAATGGAATTTGTTCAAGTAAAGCGCAGAGTACACGGAAAAGCAAGCTCTTTCTGGTAATGTAAGTGCTATTCTGCGATCTGGAAGAATGATTTATCTATCAATCTGGGCTACCGGGACAATGTACATGAATTTTGACAAAAAACATTCTCTGAATGTTCTCGAGAATCAGACTAGACTGCAGAATAGCAGTTGCATCACCACAAAAAGCTTGATTTCCCACATACTCTGCACTTTATTTGAACAATTTCCATCAGGTATAAATTGAGATATTCTGAACAAGAGGCCCACAGGCCACGGTTCGTTCACCTGAGTGACATAGCCACTGCAGACATGCAGATGTTATGCAACATTTTTCCAATCCTATCATCCCAACTAATGAAGATATCATCATTTGAGCAGTTCTTAGTTTTGAAGAAGAATATATGGGCCTGACATGATCATTTGAATAAACTATCAATCACATTTCAACAGAAGGATCAATGTGAAATTTGGTGGAAATTGGCCAAGTGGTTTCTGAAGAATCATGATTTTATACATGTAAACAGCACAGTGGCAGGGAAATATTATAAATATAAACCAGATGATGGCCATCTTAGATTTCCAATCAGAACAATTTTAACTACTGTTGATCTACAAGTCACTTCAATACTTTCAATATAAATGTGTATGGCCCATACAAATGGGGAAGCAAATTTGACCTTGGAGGTAAAAAGGTCAAATGTCAACATAGAACCATCATTTTAGCAATTTTGGTAATCTCCTGTCCCCCATAATTTGTGCAAAGATAGGACCCAGGGCTTATTTGGTTATGGAGAAGAAAATTTTTAAAGGTTTTTACCATATATGGGCATGGCAGCCATTTTGATCAATGGACCATACCCATTTTAGCAATCTTTCATTCTCCTGCCCACGGAGGCTCCACATGAAATTTGAGCAACACTGGCCTGGAGGCTTCAGAGGAAAAGCCATTTGAAATTATCAACATATTTTCCATACAAATGTATGGGGCCCATACAAATGCATACAGAAGCAAACTTGACCTCGCCCTAAAAAGGTTAAATGTCAATGTATGACAATTATTTTAGCAACTTTGGTAGACTGCCCGTTCAAGATGATTTATGCAAAGATTCAGCCACAAACCATCCTCTGCTTTGGAGAATAAGATTTTTAAATGTTTTTTCCCATACAAATGCATAAGGAAGCAAACTTGACCTTGCCATAAAAAGGTCAAATGTCAATGTATGACCATTATTTTAGCAACTTTGGTAGACCCCCTGTCCCGATGATTTATGCAAAGATTCAGCCCCAAAGCATCCTCGGTTCTAGAGAAGAAGATTTTTAAAGGTTTTTACCATATATGGGCATGGCAGCCGTCTTGGTCAACGATGACCATTTTAGCAATCTTTTGTTCCCCCTACCTAAGGAGCTCCATATGAAATTTGAGCAAAATTGGCCCAGAGGCTCCAGAGGAGAAGTTGTTTGAAATTCTGAATATTTTTCCCATATAAATGCATAAGGAAGCAAAATTGACCTTACCGTAAAAAAATCAAATGTCAATGTACGACCATTATTTTAGCAATTTTGGTAGCCCTCCCGTTCCTGATGATATAGGCAAAGATTCAGCCATAAGGCATGCTCGGTTTTGGAGAAGAAGATTTTTAAAGGTTTTTTCCCATACAAATGCATAGGGAAGCAAACTTGACCTTGCCGTAAAAAGGTCAAACGTCAACGTATGATAATTCTTTAAGCAATTTTGGTAGACCTCCCGTCCTCGATGATTCCTGCAAAGGTTCAGCCCCAAGGCATTCGCAGTTCTGGAGAAGAAGATTTTTAAAGGTTTTTACCATATATGGGCATGGCGGCCATCTTGGTCAATGGACCGCGACCATTTTAGCAATTTTTCATTCCCCCACCCTAAGGAGGCTCCATATGAAATTTGAGCAAAATTGGCTCAGAGGCTTCAGAGGAGAAGTCGTCTGAAAATGTTAACGGACAGACGCACGGACGGACCGACGCACGGACGATGGACTAAAAGTGATCACAATAGCTCATCCTGACTAGAGCTCAAGTGAGCTAAAAATCCTACCTGATGCGGAGCTAATAAAATAGTAATAAAATTCTTGCACTTAGCCATTTGATCACGTGGATTCCCCACACTGTTTGTGCAGCAGACAGGAACAATCTGAGCAATTTTTGTAGAGGACCTCCCAAAGAACTATCCTATCAAGTTTGGTTGAAATCCGCCCAGTGGTTACAGAGGAGATGTTGTTTGTTAGAAGATTTTTTTTTCTATTTTTAGCTCTGGCTGCTATTATGTGCAGTGGAGAAGAAATATTTGATCGCTTTTTGGTGACCTCCCAAGGAACAATCCTTTCAAGTTTTGTTGAAATCTGCCCAGTAGTTATGGCAGAGATGTTGTTTGAAGTTTTTTTTTATCTATTTTTAGCTCTGGCAGCCATTTTGTGCAGTGGTGCAGAAATATTTGAGAAATTTAGGTAAATGACTCCCAAGGAACAATGCAATCAACTTTGGTTGAAATCCACCCAGTGGTTACAGAGGAGAGGTCATTTGGTTTATTCTATTTTCAGCTCTGGTGGCCATTTTGTGCAGCGGAGTGGAACAATTTGAGCAGTTTTGGTAGATGACCTCCCAAGGAATAATCCTGTCAAGTTTGGTTGAAATCCGTCTAGTGGTTACAGAGAAGATGTCATTTGAAGTTTTTTTTTTTTAATTTTAGCTCTGGTGGCCATTTTATGCTGCGAAGCACAATGGTTTCAGCAATTTTGGTAGAGGACCTCCCAAGGAACAATCCTATAATGTTTGATTGAAATCTGCCCAGTAGTTACAGAGGAGATGTCGTTTGAAGTATTTTCTAGCTCTGGCGGCCATTTTGTGCAGCAGAGGAGAACAGTTTGAGCAATGTTTGGTAGAAGACCCCCAAAGAAGAATCCTATCAATTTTGGTTGAAATCCGCCAGTGGTTATTGAGGAGATGTTGTTTAAATTTTGTCTGTTTTTAGCTCTGGCGACCATTTTGTGCACAGGAGCAGAACAATTTGAGCAATTTGCTAGAGGACTTTCAAAGGAACAATTCTATCAACTTCGTTTGGTTGAAACCCCCTAGCAGTTACAGAGATGTCATTTGAAGCCAGTTGTGGATGACACATGACATTTTTTTTATATTTGTACAAAAAGTATCTTGTGGTACTCATTGGAATTGCCTCACAATAGAGCACAAGGTGATGATGCATTCGGGAGTTAGATATTCAAAATAAAACTTATTGTGAAATATCGTCATCTACAGAATTTGCCGATATAGTGGTTTGTGTTGGCATCTGCATCACAAACCACTATATCGGCAAATTCTGTAGATGAGGATATTTCACAATAAGTTGACACTGGGGTCTTGATATGCTTGGTAGATTTTCCATCAATTTTACCAAGGGAGATAACTTGTGATTTCCTGTTCAGTTCTTTTATTTGCCAAATCCCTTCTGAAAAGAGGTCCATTTAATGGAAATTCTTTCCTTTTACAGTAGACCCCTCATTAGAAGGGAGACAAATAACTTTGACATAGTTACTTCCCTTGAAAGTGTTTCCATTTCCCTTAGTTTTACAAACTACTCAGGTAGAAACAGATTGTGGTCTGATGTGTCAAACTTAGAACAGAATAGAACAATTCATGCATTATTGTAATGTCACATAACATGTAATTTTACACAACTTTCTGATCAAATTTTTCCAGCCGTCTTACCTTCGCACCGGTATTTTGCCACTTGGATTCACCATAAAGCAAAGCTTCATCCAACTGAAAACAGAAAGCAAAAAAACAAAGAGTTGATAATAAGTGCATCTGCTGTAAAAACTGCATTTATTGTACTTACCCTAATTACTGGGACACCTTAACCCTTAAAATGCCAGGAAAACCTGCATCTAAAAATGTCGTCTGTTTATGTCATCTGCTGAATATTCTTGCAAACTTTTCAAATCTATTTTTGCATACAGGCAAACAGTGTGGACCCTGATCAGACTGCTCCCAGAGGAACAGTCTGATCAGGGCCCACACTGTTTGCAAAAATGATTTTTAAAATCACAAGCAGATGACAATGCAGACAACAATTGTTGTGAATGGCAGTTTAAGGGTTAACTTCTTACCATACTTGTCTTTTAACTTTGAAAGAGTCCATTTTACAATCTCTTGATATGTCTAAAATATTGCTGGATGAGTGGCTAACAGTGTAAAGCCTGATCAGACGCCACATTTGGAGACAATTTGCATGATGTATAAAATCCTGTTTTCTAAGAAAAACAAGGAAAAATAGCATTAATGTGTTGTCTGTTGAATTTGTCCAGAAATTGGTGAAGTTCAACGATCAAATAGGTAGTCAGTCACACTGATCTTAAAAAGGATATGCATTGGGTAATAATGGTGCCATAAATTTCAGACACAAAACTTCACAGTATGGCAAAGAAACAAATTTTGTGCTTCGGATATACATTTGAAATCAGGCTACTTCATTTTCCTACAATAGAAAAGTTAGATAATTAGCTTTTTAACCCTTGTCCTCCTGAATAAATTAAGATGCCATGCCCATTTTTAATTGTCAGCAAATCAGATTATTTGATCCAGATTGTGAATACATATTGAAATACTGAATGATAAACAGTGCAGATCCCAGATCAGTTGGCTTCTGAAGAACTTCTGAAGAACTTCTGAAGAAGCCAACTGATCTGGATCTACACTGTTTGCAAAGGCAGGATATATCCAGGTTCTGCAGGACAAGGGCTAACTCTTTCCCAACAAGTGGCGACTTTTGTCATCTGCTGATAACCTTTGCAAACAGTCTGGACCCAGATCAGGCCCAGACATGTCGGGCCTGATCTGGATCTAAACTGTTTGAAACTCTGATGGTATTCCTGAGGGCTTTTTTTTTTTTTAAAGTTAATTTTAAAACTAGAGCAAGTCGATGGCACGCCATCCCATATCCCCACACCAGCACGATCGCATATCTCCGTGCACATCAAAATTCCAAATGCATTCCTCCAGTCCTCAGTCATAGGGTCATTACCTTTGACAGTTTCAAGGTTCTAGCTCAAAAAGCCTAAGAGGGTTTGTGTAACAATAAAAAAACAAGAGGGCCATGATGGCCCTGTAACGCTCACCTGAGTATCATAGCACTTCGAGAACCTGACCCAGAATGGATCAAGGCAAACATTCTGACCAAAATTCATAATGATTATATTAAGAAGTAAGACAATGTAGCATGTCTAATGCACTGAGAAATAAAGGTCAAGATTAAATATGGATGACTGCACTCAAGAGGCCATGCTAAGATGTATGCATGGGCTAAGTATCACTGGCTGTAGGAGCAATAGTTACAATGAGAAACTGACCTAACACATACACTTCACAAGTGCCAAATATCACTCTGTAAGACCAGTAGTTACTAAGAAACTGACCTAAACAGAAAAAAACTTAAGAAAGTCACTGGACTGTGAAATATATGTCATAAGTGACCCAGTTCCAAACTTCACCTAGAAATCATCAAGACAAACATTTTGAGCAAGATTCATGATGATCACTTCAAAAATTCGACCTCTAAAGTGTCAAGAAGGTTTTCCTTTGATTTGGCCTGGTTACCTAGTTTCTGACTCAAAGTGACCCAGTTTTGAACAAGCCCTATAAATCATCAAGAGGAACATTTTGAGCAATATTCATGATGATTATTTAAAGAATATGACCTCTGGAGTGTTTTCCTTTGAGTTGGCCTGGTTACCTAGTGTTTGACCCCAAATGACCCAGTTTCAAACTTGACCTAAAAATTATCAAGACAAACATTTTGAGCAAGATTCATAATGATTGCTTCAAAAATGTGACCTATAGTGTGTTAACAAGGTTTTCCTTTGATTTGGCCCAGTGACCTAGGTTTTGACCCAATGAGACCCAGTTTCGAATTTGACCTAGAAATCATCAAGACAATCATTTTGAACAAGATTCATGATGATTGCTTTAAAAATGTGACCGCTAAAGTGTTAACAAGGTTTTCCTTTGATTTGGCCTTTTGACATAGTTTTTGACCCAAAAGTGACCCAGTTTCAAACTTGATCTAGAAATCATCAAGACAAACATTTTGAGCAAGATTCATGATGATTGCTTCAAAAATGTGACAGCTAGAGTGTTAACAATGTTTCTATTGATTTAGCCTGGTGACCTAGTTTTTGATCCAAAATGACCCAGTTTTGAACTTGACCTAGAAATCACCAAACAAACATTTTGAGCATGATTCATGATGGTTGCTTGAACAAGAGCTCCACCAAGTGGGATATTATACGCTCGTGGCAAGTAATAAGATGTAGCACATAAACTGGCACCTGTATAATTCAGTGCTCCCATTATAAACTGTAAGTGGAATTACAAAAAAAAATTTTTAAATTTTCACTGGGGCATAGTTCTGCTGATATTTGGTGAACTGTAACCCAAGGGTTCAAGCTGGCCAGAAATTAACGGAGAAGTGACTTCTCCCTCCTGGGAAAATAGGGAGAAGTTTGCTGCATCTAGGGAGAAGTGCTTTCTGACGGAGGACACAAAACAGAAGCATGGCTATATTATAAGCTCATATGAGCCTTTGGCTGATTTGTTTTTCCTATACTTCAATATCGGACCAAACAATAACAAAAAAAAAAAAAATAAATAAACAATCAAAAAAAAAAAAAAAAAAAATGCTGCAAGAAATTTTTTTTGTAAACCTTTAACTTGTTTTATACTGATTTTATTTTTGTTCTTCAAGTAAAAACTATAGGCCATAGAGTGTTAACAACTAACTGTTGACGACTGATGAGGGATGATGGACAGTAGGTGATCACAATAGCTCACCCTAAGCTTTGCCCATGTGTACTAAAAAGGACCCAAAATCCTACTTTTTGGTCTCTAGTGACCCCCAGATATGCCTCTGGGGCAAAATATTTGCACCACTGTATTCTGCTCTTCATTATCTTTGATTTGATCTGAACATGACTATGTACAAAATGGATTTCGGACCCTTTGGGGCCACATCCTCTGACCCTAACCCCAGGGGTTACATCAAAATTCCAAATGTGTTCTTCCAGTCCTCATCCATAGGGCTATTACCTGTGAAAGTTTCGAAACTCTAGCTTAAATGGCCAAGAAGCAATGGTGTGACATTACAGATGGATGTACAGACAGACGTACTGATGGACGCTCTTATGAGAGGTATATTATGAGGTTATTCCTTTGATCTTCTTTAACCCCACAACTACCATTTTTATCTATTTGTCAACCCCACAACACAATTTTTAAACCCACAATGATGGAATAAACCAGACACCGATACAAACGCTAACCTACCAATGTACTTTGCATATGTACGGATGGACGGACGGCTGGCTGGTATCACAATAGCCCCGTTTTTTCTTCAAAAAGCGTCGGGATAAAAATCCACAGAAAATAAAAAATCATGCAAAATTACCCAGCATGCAAAGAATTAATCTGCTGGACTAAAACAGCAGCAGATGACATTATATGTGCTTCCAATGGGAACTGCAAAGCAGCAGTTCCCTGAACTGACGCTGGTGGTTTGTTGTGCTCAACACACACCAATGAACTCGTCGTGTAACTGACGATAGGTGTAACATTATATAAATGCTTTGTGTTTCATGCTTATTCAGAAACCAAGTGCAGAGACAGATGAACAGACATCAAAAGGTGTAAAATAATACCCTACCATTATGATGTGGTGGTATATAATAAGAAACAATCACCGATCTGTTGCCTGCTGATTTTGTCCAGACAGTGCTGAAAGGTTAATTCAAGTTTCTCTAGTATATTCTAGCCTTTACCACTCTCTGGGCATACAACAAATTGATGATATATTTTTTTTATTTTTTTTTCTCAAAAAAACAGGATTTAATATTTCATGCAAATTGTCTCCAAATTGGAGACAATTTGCATGAAATGTCAAATCCTGTTTTCTGGGAAAAATAAGAAAAAATATTTCAAAACGTCTACTGAAAATTTTTCCCAGTATGCTAAGAATTATGGTACAATAAAGTATCAGATGAAAGAGGAGTTCAAGGCCAACCATCAAACCTGTGCCATTTAACCCTTGTCCTGCTGAATACATTAAGATACCAAGCCCACTTCTAATTTTCAGCCAGTCAGATTACTTGATCCAGGTTGTTGATAAAATTCAAAAACTGGCAAACAGTGTAGATCCAGATCAGTTGGCTTCTTCAGAAGCCAACTGATCTGGATCTACACTGTTTGTAAAGGCAGGACATATCCGGGTTCAGCAGGTCTAGGGTTAAGGTAATGGATATACCTGGTGTTTTTCTTTATCTCCATTTTAACAAGTGAGATAACTTTTGTGACTTCCTGTTTACTTTCTTGCACACCATGTCCCTTCTGAAGAGAGGTCTATTCTAAAAGAAGAGAATTTGCTCCCATGGGGAGCAAATTCTTTTCTTTTAGAATAGAACATTTTTCAAAAGGGAAACAAAAACATTTTTGACAAGAGTTGCTCTTTTAAGGTGTATTTATTCCCCTTGATGTTCTTTGATTATGATGAACAGGATACACTCCTAAGGGAAATAACTCAAGACATGTATGTTTATATTTGTTTACCTTCCCTTTCGGAGCAGATTTTCTCCTTTAAGAGTAATCCCATTTCATAAGATTTCATCTACTGGGGAGGCAACTTTCTGTCTGCCAAAGTTGCCTCCCTTCGCAAAGTGGTGGCATAATTTTTTCAAGTGAATCCATTCATTTTGACATGTATAATTTGTAAAGATGTTATGTCTGCAGCATATGAAGATTCTAATCGAAGAAAATCCTCATAAAAATAACCAGTTATATCAATCACAACATTATGATGATTAATTTCATAGGGGCAAGCATTCTACACAAATTTCATTAAGATTGGTCAAACTGTGACCTCTAGAGTCTTAACAATCTACTTTTGTTGATGACGGATGACACACAACGGACAGAGGGTGATCACAAAAAAAAAAAAAAAAATTAAAGTGGTAAAATTTGCCAGGAATTTTTGAGAATTAATTCACTGATTGGTCTTGAATGCAGACAAATCCAAGGTTGGACTGCCTCAAAAACCTAGAACTGAAGGAGGTGCCTTGTTTCTGGAGGTCCTGAGATGCACTCAAGCAGGCCTTATCCTGAAATAGTCACAAATAGCAGGATAAAGGTTAATTAAAATGTACAATTTGTCTGCAATCTATGAGGATTTTGATCTTAGACAGACATAAACAAAAACTAGCCTATACATAATCACATCTGATGATTAGTTGTAAACAGTTTAAGTGTTTTCTTTTCATTCTTCCTCCAAAAACAGGCTCTGGCATTCTTTGAACTGACTGTTAGCAGGATTCAAATTAGCTCTAAAATATTTTAGCAAACAACAATCTAAATTTTTCTTTATATCATTTTTCAGAGAAAATCAAGAATTGACTGGCAGATGATTCATGTGAAATGCCAAGTCTTATTTCCTCTGAATAAAAAAATTATAGTCATCTGATACAATTTTGCTTTAACACTTATCATGCTGAATAAATTAAGATGCCACACCCACTTCTAATTGTCTGCCAATCAAATTACTTGATCCAGGTGCTGATACAATTTCACATACTTAATGGCAAACAGTGCAGATCCAGATCAGTAAGCTCCTTCAGAAGCCAGATCAGTTGGCTTCTTCAGAAGCCAACTGATCTGGATCTACACTATTTGCAAAGGCAGGATGCCAATCTCCTTTCAGGAAGAAAAATGGCCCACTCATCCAAGATTTATTGCAGGATGAGGGGCATTATTATCTAGTAAAGCCGGAGGCTTGAGCATGTAGAAACTGCATGTTACTTTGCGTACGCAAGAAAGGCGCTCTTTCAAGCAAGGATAAACTACACTAAAAATAGATCCACGTGCCCTGGTGTAGCCTCGTTATAAATACGGAAACTCCGAGAATTCAGTCATAATTTAAAGACAAGCATTTTGTTGTTAAAAAAGTCATGGGAGGGAACAAACTGGGTGGGTTTCTACATGCTCAAGCCTCCGGCTTTACTAGATAATAATGCCCCTCATCCTGCAATAAATCTTGGATGAGTGGGCCATTATTTTCCGTAAAGCCTTCAGCTATATCGCATGTAGAAACTGCATCTTTAAAGAACAACAAAATGGTTAAGCAACCAACTTCTTATTGTCCCTCAAATGACTACTAATCAAAAATTTGAGACATATGGGGAAAAAACCCCTGACTTATAAAGTTTTAAATTTCAAGTCACTTTATAACTGCATCAACAAAATTGATACTTCCTGCTCTCTCACTATAGAGGTTATCAGGGTTATCCACTTCTCTCAAGTAATATTTCTTGAAATTCTTAACTGAAGTCCAGTCTGCTGTCTTCAGAATTTCTTTCAAAGAGCATCCACTCAGAAAGGCAGCAGAAGCTGCTGCTCCTCTATATGAATGTGCTTTGAACACAGAAATGTCTATTCCTGATAACTTTAGAACCTCTTTGAGCCATCTGGCTACTGTACTTGTAGTCACACTAGAATATGTACAATACGACACAAGAACATATTGAGATTTCCGCACACTCTGTGTTCTTTCAAGGTAATACAATAATGTATGCATTACACACAAGGTTTCGTCTTCCCTATGAAACAAATTCAACTGGAACCTTCGGTAAGGTCTTGAAGTTTTAAGTAAATCGGGAAACAAAAAACTCACTCTGTTTTCAAAAATCCTCATAAAATCAATATTCAAGGAAACTAACGTCTGAGCCCTAAGGGCAGATGATAAGGCCAATAATGCAACAAGCTTAAATGTTAACATTTTAAGAGAAAGATTACACAATGGAAACAGGGTCCTTAAATAATCCAATACCTTTGACACTCGCCATGTGAAATTGTAACGAGGACGTGGTGGTCTCTGGTTAAAATAACCTTTCATAAATCTACTGATGAATAGGGGATTGTCACACCACTTGTTATTTAATAACCTCAAAGTCTGTAACAGCATAGACTTATGTGTATTAATAACACTATAAGACTTACCTTGTCTAATGAGGTTTTGAAGATAAGTCAGTACTATTACCTCAGACGTACAAACGGGATTATGTTTCCATTTAGCACACCAAACACACCACTTCGACCATGCCAAACTGTACTGTTTCTCTGTACCCTTCCTCCAAGATGTGCAGATGGTATTAATAACCGAGTCTGGAACTCCTCTGTTTCTGAGGGAATACCTGATACAACCAATGCGACCAGGGATAAACGTCTTAACGGATGCATCTGTCCGTTGTGTGGGAGCACCAATATATCCTTGTGCCGTGGAATCCTAATAGGAAAAGATACAAGCATGGATAACAGCATAGGAAACCAAGGTTGTGAAACCCAGTGTGGAATCACTATCAATACTCTGCTTACTCGATCTTCAATTATTTTGTTTAAACAACGAGCTACTAAAGCAAAAGGTGGAAAAATATATGGAGCAAACTCTGCCCATGAAAAACTAAAGGCATCATACCTGAATGCCCCAGGTTCTGGAAACCATGAAACAAATTTTTCCACCTGATAATTTAGTCTTGAGGCAAACAAATCAATGTCCGGCACAAAACACTGCTTGCAGAGCCTCTGAAAAATCTCTTTCTTTAACATCCATTCTGTGGAGTCAGAAAAATTTCTCGATGAGAAATCAGCGGAAACATTCTCACATGAACTGATGTGAGAAGCACATAGATGAATATCTCTTTCTAGACACCACTGCCATATTTTCTTTGCCAGCTTATCCATCTCTAAGGATGCCATGCCTCCCATATTATTGATATAGGCTACTGCACAGGTATTATCAGACTGAATACTTACACAAATGGCTTCCAATTCAGAACAAAATGATTTTAGTGCATAAAAAATGGCTAAAAGCTCAAGAAAATTTATATGATTTTTAGTTTCAGATCTTGACCACCTACCACCGATAGATGTATCTGTGTTTTTATTATAAGCACCCCAGCCAAGAAGAGATGCATCTGTCTGTAATAATACTGTTGGCTTTTGGGGTCTTATAGGTTTTCCATTTTTCTTTTGTACATTGTCAATCCACCACTGGATCTCTGATATGCTAGATTCTGACAACTGAATTACTCTATTGAAATTCCTGGACCTGCCTAAGGCAGATATTTTATTCCTCTCTAATTCTCTGTAATGAAGTGGAGCCTCTAAAATTGCATGAAAAGCATTTATTATAAGGCCTATGAAAGAGGCTAGGTCCCGCACTATTAATTTTCCCCCCAAAAGCAAAAATTTTGCCAAGCAAATAATTTTTTCAACTTTTTCTGTTGGAAGAAAGACTTTAAACAGAACTGAATCAAGGATAAAACCAAAATACACAATTCTTTGTGACGGTTCAAAGACTGACTTTTCTCTATTGATATCATAACCCAGTGAGGAAAGGGTATCAGCAATTATTAATGCATTTTTCTTGCAAATAGTTTTATCCTTGTTCATATTCAAGGAATCATCTATGTAGAATGAACATCTAATTCCTTGTTGTCGGAACCAAGCAAACACTGGTTTAAGCAGCTTCGTGAATAGACGAGGAAGGGACGAGAGGCCGAAAGGGGCACAAACAAATGCATATAGCTGGCCCCGCCATGAAAATTTGAGATATTTCTGGAAATCTCTATTAATATGAATACTAAAATATGAGTCCCGCAGGTCAACAGAAGTGAAATAATCATTCCTTTGAATAAGATCTTTTACCACTGAAAAGGTTTCTTGCTTAAAATGTTCGTATGTAACAAAATTGTTCAAATATTTGAGATTTATGATTGGACGAAATTTTCCATTTGGTTTTGGTACAATAAAAATTGTTGAAATAAACTGGTCAGGTTCATCGTTACAAGGAATAATAGCTCCTTTTGATAATAATTTTTTAACTTCCTGGTCCACAATTTTACTCTGACCTTCTGAAAATGGGATTTCATTTGGAATATAATTTTGTACCGGGCAAGAATCAAACTCTATCTCATATCCCGAAACTGCTTTTAACACCCAGGGATCTTTGGTAAATTTTTGCCATTTATCAAGATGAAATCTGACCTTACCTGTCAAGCCTACCTCATTTCATGCAGTATCTTCCATAGTAGACACTGCAGCTGCCTTTCTGGGCCTTCTCATGGGATTTTGATATTGGTATCTAGTGTGAGAAGGCTGTCTTGCATATGGCTGGTATCTATACCCTCGGGAGTATCCAGTGCCACTGTAATGGCCTCTGAAAGGACTACCTCTGCCTCTAGCCCTACTTCTGATCATACGCTGGTTATAAGCATTTCCACCATAACCGTAAGAACCCTGGTATTGTTCTTTAGCTAATGACAAGCTAGTATCGCACTTTTTTATTTCTTTCTGAACATCATCACCAAATAACCAACTAGTCACAGGTGTATTAAGACTGCACAGATTTGAATATTTCTTTTTAAGGTAAGGACGAATCATATACCTTCTACGGAGAGATAAATTGAACTGTGCTTGGCCAAACAATGTAATAGCATCTGTAATCATCTGTTTTGCCTCTGTATTCTTTGATATCTGATTTTTTAACAATTCTGCTAACTTAATAATGGGAATGATGCCTGTGGCAAGTAATGACTGAATATCCCTAAGAAACTTATCATAAGTTTGGGCTCGTTTAGCAATGTCATTCCAGATCTCTGGGTTAACTAATGGGGGAGCCAACTTATCACAATTGGAAGGCAATTTGTATCTGGACACAATTTCATCTGTATCGCACTGAACAGTGCAAGCTGTATTTATAAGGGAAGCAAGAGAAGGAGGAATGGCATCTCCTTTCTGAGGAGCTTTAAGTTTTGGTAACAGCCAAGAGTCATCTTGATCACAGATATTCTCACTGTTTTCTTGTGTAACAGAACTGGAGTCAAATAATACACTACTTATTTGATTCCCTATATCAGACAGGGGTGGTCTTGCTGTCTTAGGAATTCTATAGGCTGAATAACGGGGCCCATTTTCCTGTGTTAAAATATTCTGGTCATCTTCCAGAAAAACCTCTGTATCACTACAAGGTTCATTTTCCACTTCCACATGGACTTTTGGCAAATTTTCAACACCATCAGCAAACAAATAATCATATTGTTCATCTTCCATTTCATCAGGCTGAACTTGGGAATTATCTGAGATACCCAGCATGTTTTTCAGCATGGAAATATCAACTTCTGATAAATCTGCTATGTCCAAAGAATTATTTTTCTTTTGCAAAGCCTTTCCTTTTGAAACATTCGGTGCTGACTTACCTTTTGCGGCAGTATTCTTTTTGGACGAACTTGTAACGTGCGAATTTACATTCGCCGAATCTTTTCCGGACACCTTAGGTGACGTGGAACCGGAAGTCTGCTTCGTTTTGAATGAAACTGAAGCTTTCTTACTCTTATTTTTATCTGTAACAACCAACTGCTTGGTTTTGCTTTGCTTTTTGGAAGTGACAACGTCACTCTGCTTTGGAATATCGGTTTCTTCGAAACCGGAAAAGTCCGAGTCACTGCCATTGCCAAATAATGACAGGACGTCGTCCTGTTCTGCAGCCATTTTCAAACAAATAAAAGCGAGAATGTAAGCCTGGACAGCGTCCAAAGCTAGCTGCACAAATAAACTACAAAATTACCAACAAAAAGTCGAATGACAATTACTTACAGAAGCGCCAATACCAACCTTCTTCTTCGCTCGCAAAATAACGTATGACTGAATTCTCGGAGTTTCCGTATTTATAACGAGGCTACACCAGGGCACGTGGATCTATTTTTAGTGTAGTTTATCCTTGCTTGAAAGAGCGCCTTTCTTGCGTACGCAAAGTAACATGCAGTTTCTACATGCGATATAGCTGAAGGCTTTACGGAAAATAATGAGTAAATCGCCATGTAGTGTGCTAATATTTCAGAGTAGCATGATAAAGCTTAATCAATTATATGAGAACCTTTATTGCACTGAGGTTTTGGAACTGTTGAAATGTCCAATAGTTTCCAGTAGCCAGTTCTTGACTTGATGTCCAATTCAATAATCCACTGATTGATTGTTAGGACATCAACTTCTTTATGAGGCGAGCAGTTTCTGCTTTTTAGAATTTAACCATTAACCTTTACCACACTCTGGGCTAATTCAGCAGACAACAAATTGGTGATATTTTTTTTTCCAGAAAACAGGATTTGACATTTCATCCAGTTTTCTGGGAAAAATATTTCGAAATGTCATCTGCTGAAAATTTTACCCAGAGAGGGTGTTTAAGTAAAAAAATCCAAATATTGTCTGCTGCAGTTGTGATTAGCGCTTTGAAAATTAAGTTCTTTTTATCAAGTTATTTGTTTTTGGCACTGCCAGTTTAAAGTCTAATTATTATGAAATTGTTAACAGCATGCATGGGGATGGGGGTAGTAATAATGTTCAACTGTTTGTGACGAGTCGATTTTTTCCATCTTGGAAGTTGGAGCAATCCATTAAGTCGTTTTTAATTTTGCTGTTTAATGGCATACAATGATTCGTCACTGCATTCTGTGGCCTCTAATCTGGGTCTACACTGTTTGCAAAAGTCCAGCTCCTGGGACATCAGGCATTTATGCGTGAAAGAAAATATCACATAATGTCGGCTGCTGCTGCATGGTTAATGTACAGAAAGGTTTAACATCAGTCCCAATGGAGCCAACATGTCAAGCTGAAATGATCCAAGTAACTATAAATGTTCATGAGGAAAGAAAGTTTCTGGAGAGTTTATCTTCTACACAGAGGCATTGTTAAGGAGGAGTATTTGGTGATAATTTTGGGATAATTTTTCTTATTTCTCCATAAAAACATATGTTGTGGGTACTCATTAGAAGTGCCTCAGAGAGGCACTTCTAATGAGTACCCACAACATATGTTTTTATGGAGATCTGGAGAAAATTATCCCTAAATTATCATCAAATACTCCTCCTTAACAAGTCCTCTGTTCTATAGTCCCAGAGGACTAAACTTTCTGAGATGAAATCAGTCAACTATCTTTGGTCTCAATGGGGATGATATAAGAACTGTCAAAATATTTTTTACATTCAACTGGTCAAATCATCTGAATTCCTGGTTACAGTAAATGTCCTAAAATTTTGAACACCAAAGTGTCTGACAAAATGCAAACAGTGCAGATCCAGATCAGACTGCTCCTTCAGGAGCAATCTGATCAGGGTCTTTACTGTGCCATTTCACTAAGTATTTTAAGAAACAGCTGCATAACAAGAGGGCCATGATGGGTCCTGTAACGCTCACCTGAGTATCATAGCACATAAAGAACCTGACCAAGAAATGATGAAAGCAAACATTCTGACCAAAATTCATGATGATTATATCAACAAGTAATGTAGCATGCCTAATGGACCGTGAAATATAGGTCAAGGTCAAATATGGATGACTGCACTCAAGAGGCCATGCTAAGATGTATGCATGTGCTAGGTATCACTGGCTGTAGGAGCAATAGGTACTGAGAAACTTACCTAAACAGAAACACTGAACAAAGACAGTGGACCTTGAAATAGAAGTTGTGGTCAAATATGGATGACTGCATTCAAGAAGCAATGCTAAGATGTATGCAAGTGCCAATTATCACTGCTGTAGAACCAACAGTTACTAAGAAACTGACCTAAACATAAAATTTAAGAAAGTCACTGGACCATGAAATAAAGGTCATAAGTGACCCAGTTTCAAACTTTACCTAAAAATCATCAAGACAAACATTTTGAGCAAGCTTTATGATGGTTATTTCAAAAATGTGACCTCTAGAGTGTTAACAAAGTTTTCCTTTGATTTTCCTCAGTGACCTAGTTTTTTACCCCAAGTGACCCAGTTTCGAAGTCAACCTAAAGATCATCAAGACAAATATTTTGAGCATGACTCATGATGATTGCTTCAAAACTATGACCTCAAGAGTGTTAACAAGGTCTTCCTTTGATTTGGCCCAGTGACCTAGTTTTTGACCCCAAGTGACCGGTTTCAAACTTGACCTAGAAATCATCACGACAAACATTTTGAACAAGATTCATGATGATTGCTTCAAAAATTTGACCTCTAGAGTGTTTGATTTTCCCAGGTAACCTAGTTTTTTACCCCAAGTGACCCAGTTTTGAACTTGACCTAGAAATCATTTTGAGCAATATTCATGATAGGTACTTCAAAAATGTGACCTCTAGAGTGTGAACAAGTATTTCTTTTGATTTGGTCTGGTGACCTAGTTTTTGACCCCAAATGACCCAGTTTCAAAACTGACCTAGAAATCATCAAAGCAAACATTTTGAGAAAGACTCATGAAGATTACTTCCACAATGTGACCTCTAGAGTGTTAACAAGGATTTTCCTTTGATTTGGCCTGGTGACCTAATTTTTGACCCTAAACAACCCAGTTTCAAAGTCAGCCTAAAGAACATCAGGATTAACAATTTAACCATTGCTTCTAAAATATGACCTCTAAACAAGGTTTTCCTTTGATTTGGCCTGGTGACCTAATTTTTTACCTCAAGTGACCCAGTTTCAAAGTAAACCCAAGAACATTAAGACCTACAATTTGAGCATGATTCATGATGATTGCTTCAAAAATGTGACCTAAAAAAGTGTTAACAAGGTCTTCCTTTCATCTGGCTCAGTGACCCAATTTTTGACCAGTTTCAAACTAGACCTAGAAATCATCAAGACAAACATTTTGAACAAGTTTCATGATGATTGCTTCAAAATTGTGACCTCTAGTGTTAACAAGGTTTTCCTTTAATTTCGACTGGTGACCTAGTTTTATACCCCAAGTGACCCAGTTTCGAACTTGACCTAGAAATCATCAAGACAAACACTTTGAACAATATTCATGACCATTACTTCAAAAATGTGACCTCTGGAGTGTTAATAAGGTCTTTCTTTGATTTGGCTAAGTGACCTCATTTTTTACCCCATGACCCAGTTTCAAACTTGACCCAGAAATCAGAAATCATCAAGACAAACATGTTAAGCAAGATTCATGATGATACTTCAAAAATGCGACCTCTAGAGTGTTTTGACTTGACCTGGTGACCTAGTTTTTGACCCCAAGTTATCCAGTGTCAAATTTGACTAAAATTCATAGAGGTAAACATTCTGAGCAAGTTTCATTAAAATTGAGTCAAAACTGTGACCTCTACAGTGTAAACAAACAAATTGTTGATGATGGATGACGGACGATGATGGACAGAGGGTGATCACAATAGCTCACCCTGAGTTTTCACTCAGTGAGCTAAAAAGCATAATTCAGGCCAAAAACGTATGGAATAAAGTGTTCAAAATTTTAGGACATTTACCATAAGGGGACTTAATATACTTAGAAGAATTTCTGACATTTTTTACAAGAGAGAGAACTTGTGTGACACCCTGTTTGCTCTCTGTGCACATAACATGCCTGAAACTAGAAATGGGAAAGTGATCCCTTTGTAGCTCCTGCTTGCTGAAGCAGTCATCACAAAAATTGATAAAAATTTTGTGACTGTCATAAATTTTCAAACACTTTATTCCGTATCTTTTTTGCCTAAATTTTGCTTTTTATGCAGTTATTTCTTGGCCCTAGTCCTGCTGAATCCAGATATACTCTGCCTTTGCAAACAGTGTAGATCCAGATCAGATGGCTTCTGAAGAAGCCAACTGATCTGAATCTGCACTGTTTGTCATTAACTCTTGTCATGCTGAATAAACTAAGATGCCACACCCACTTCTAATTTCCAGCCAATCAGATTACTTGATCCGGGTTTTTGATAGAAATTCACATATTCAATGACAAATGGTGCCGATCCAGATCAGTTGGCTTCTTCAGAAGACAACTGATCTGGATCTACACTGTTTGCTAAGACAGGGCATGTCATGTTCAGCAAGAGAAGGGTTAAGTATGTGAATTTATAGCAACAATCTGGATCTGGCAACCTGATTGGCTGAAAATTAAAAGTGGGCATGGCATCTTAAATTATTCAGCATGAAAAGGGTTAAAACTACTTAGTGGAAAGGCAAACAATGTAGACCCTGATCGACAGTCTGATCTGGGTCTGCACTGTTTGCATATGCCATTTTACTAGCAACTTTGATGTATGAAATTTTAGGACATTTACAGTAACAATTATGTTTGATTGACATAGCTCTAGATAGAAGAAGCTGTCCGGTAAGTAAATCTAATTTCTTCACAAAAACATGTTGTCAGTGGGGTGCTTCTAATGAGTAACTGCACCTTATGTTTTGTGGAGAAATAAGGAAAATATCAATACTTTTTTGATGAAATCAGCCTTCACATCTGCACAGTATGATCAGACTGTTCAACGTCTGCATGAAGAAACTGTCTGCATGAAGAAACTTTGTATCCTTGGCTATCCAAAATGGGCCCAGTAAAGATACTGATCAGACTGTGCAAATGCACAGCCTCATCTGAATCTTCGCTGGGCAAACATGTCCGAAGGTATGTTGTCTGACATTGCGGCTTAATACTATATGAAATTTACAGATGGGTTACACCTGTAAAACACACAGAAAATAAACATTAACTGTATTTTACAGGTGTAAAAGGGGTGGAAAATAAAATCCGCTAAAATTACGTCCTTAACAGTAGAGCTGTTATATTTTAGATTCTGAGTTACAGGCGAAGTCAGAATTACAGGCATAGAATTGACTGCTTTTTCAACTGGCTCAAATATTTTCTAAGTTCAAATTTACAGGCGTAAATAAAACTTACAGCCGTGTAATCCAGCTGGGTATATTCTAAGATATTTGGGTTTGTTTGGCTAAACAACATGGCGGTAGTTTTTACAGGAAGTATCTGGAATGCAAATTTCAAGTCTCAAACAACAAATACAGTTGACTCCCGTTATCTCGAACTCGCTTATCTCGAATAACCGCTTATCTCGAAGTGATAATCTGGTCCCTGTTTTAACACAGAGGTCTACCAACAGTCAATAAAATATTGTGAAAAAGAGGAGAAATTGCTCCTTAGGAGCAATTTCTCCTCTTTTCCACAATATTTTCAATATATCTCTAACTTAGGAGTCAAATTACGTATTCATTCTGTTAAAGGTGGTTGTTCGATTAATTGTTTTTTCCTCAGTTCCGTAAATCTGATATGTCGAACTACGGATATCTCGAAGTGTTTCATAGAGTCCCTTGGAGTTCGAGATAACGAGAGTCGACTGTAGATTGTAATTTACTGATTTTCTTTGCAAGTAAGTAAGAATGTGATATGTTTGGTGTCTGTATTGCAATTTGGTGAGAAATAATGTTTTTGATTTAATAATAACAAGAGCACCGCCAAGCTGGGCATTATACGCCGGTGGCAAGTAATAAGATGTAGCACATAAACTGGCTCCTGTATAATTCAGTGCTTTGGATATAAACTGTAAATGGAATTACAAAAAATTTAAAAAAAAATTTCATTGGGGCATAGCTCTGCTGATATTTGGTGAACTGTAACCTAAGAGTCCAAGCAGGCCCAGAAATTAAGGGAGAAGTGACTTCTCCCTCCTGGGAAAATAGGGAGAAGTTTGCTGCGTCTAGGGAGAAGTGCTTTCAGAGGAGGACACACGACAGAAGCATAGCTATATTATAAGCTCATATGAGCTTTTGGCTGATTTGCTTTTCCTATACTTCAATATTGGACCAAACAATAACAAAACAAAAATAAATAACCAAAAAAAAAAAAAAAAAATGCTGCAAGTAATTTTTTTTTGTAAACCTTTAACTTCTTTTATAGCCAACTCAGAAGAGTATTAAAAAAAAAATCAAAAAAGAATTATGTTTATAAGTTTTGATATTAGTCAAGCTTCTTAATTCTGTATCATTTAATACATGTATTTATAAAGATTTAATAATGGCAACATTTCCTTGCAAATCTAATAAAAGAAGATGTAAAAAAAAAAAATAAATAACTTGCCCATATGGCCATGCAAAAAATATACCTAAAATAAAATTTGCACACTATTACCTCTATACAATATGCTGCGAAAAGTTTACAAAAACTTTCAAAGGGGCATAACTCTGCCAATATTTGGTGCACTGTAACCTCAAAATAATATGCACTGCTCCACATCATTGTGTAACTATTTATGAAGTTTCAACTTGATCGGAATTAAACTGTAGGAGGATATAGCCAGAAACAAAAAATTAATAGAAATTTTCAAAGGGGTATAACTTTGCTAATATTTGGTGGACTGTAACCCCGAAACAATATGCGCTGCTCCACATCATGGTCTAACTACAAATAAAGTTTCAGCTTGATCAGATGTAAACTGTAGGAGAAGTTAGCCGCAAACAAAAAGTTTAGAGAAATTTTCCAAGGGGCATAACTCTGCAAATATTTGGTGGACTGTAACTTTGAAATAATATGCACTGCTCCACATCATGGTCTATCTATAAATGAAGTTTCAACTTGATCAGATGTAAAATGTAGGAGTAGTTAACCAGAAATGAAAAGTTTACAGAAATTTTCAAAGGAGCATAACTCTGCAAACATTTGGTGGACTGTAACCCCGAAACACTATTGGACAGATGTGGCAGCGCCTTAAGAATTGCTAACAATGAAGACCCTTAAAAGACTCTGACTGGGGACGACTCTGTTTGCCTATGCTTTTTTTTGTCACAGTATTTATGGTTTTCTTGATATTGTATTCCCTGTACACCTTACAACTTTTTTGTTTTACTAATTTGCATTGTGAAAAGGTTTAAAAATATTACTTTTCTGCAATGATCAGTTGCTCAGATGTGGAGCAAGAAGTATCTGGCTTTTAGTAGTTATAATGCTGGTGAAATTGATACTGTTTGAATTTATTCACATTTTCTATTCTTTTTACCATTATTTAGTTATCATTATTTTATTTTACTTTTATTTATTTTATTTGTTTCATGTGGCAGGTACTATTCAATGGTATATTAAAGTGATTTCTACATGGCTGTACAAAATTTCATCAAGTACTCAAATTTACGCCCTTAATTGATTTATGCCTGTATTTTTAGCTGTAAGATTACGCCTATGATTTTGAGTTACGCTTGTGATTTAATTTCTGATATGCCTGTTCCTGTAAAAACTACACCTGTAAATCCAGTCTTTTTATGCCCGTGAACATAATTATGCCTGTAAAGCTATATTTGGAATTTTCTGCCTCTAATTTACATATTAAGAGTCTGAATCCCACCTGTTTTACATGCGTTTTATGTCTGTTTTACGCCTGTAAATCTAGTTTACACCCATAATTTGTTGTATTTCCCTTCATGAAGAAACTCTGGGTGAACTGAAATTACGGGTGTAAAATTCTTCCATTTTCAACCTCTATTATAGGTGTAAAATTTTGTACAGGATTATAAAATGGTTGTTTAAGTATGGCTAGGTTTATACACTTTTATGCTGTTTAGATATATTCCTGGAGAAAAATAGCTAACTTAAAAATGGCTAAACTCTTTGCAAAAGAGTGGAGACCCTAATCAGATGCCACATTTTGCAACATATGATCTGGGTCTGCACTGCTTGCCAATTACCCTTTTGGGGGTCTCCAAACTAAAATAGGTTAAATAAGACTTAATTTTCATATCTGTTCAGATGTTCACTGTGACAGGGAAAGAGCATTTGTAATGTTTATCTTTCCATTTCATAAATTCTTCCATGTCTGTGTGGCTTAGTGGTTAGTGCTCATTACTTTGCTAGAGGCAGAATTCAACTAACGACTGTACAGCAATTCAAATCTTACCATTTCATTAATTCTTCCATGTCCACATGGCTGAATGATTAGTGCTCATGACTTTGCTGCAGGCAGAATTCAACCCATGACTGTATGGCGACTCACTGCATGGAACTTTTCATTATACCCACTTCATCGTCTTGATATGACTTCCATAATGTTGAAAGGGATGTAAAACTAAATCATCACCCAACATCACGAAAACATGCCTATATAATGGTGACCCCCTTAACCCCACTTTT
This sequence comes from Anodontia alba, assembly GCA_964016985.1. NCBI lineage: Eukaryota > Metazoa > Mollusca > Bivalvia > Lucinida > Lucinidae > Anodontia > Anodontia alba. The sequence goes on from OZ024823.1 coordinate 2,515,687, forward strand.
ATATAGTAAAACTGGGGTTTACCGGGGTATACATTATTTTTCTTATTTCTGCTCAAAAGCATAGATTGTGGGTACTCGTTAGAACCGCCTTGCCGAGGCGGTTCTAACGAGTACCCACAATCTATGTTTTGAGCAGAAATAAGAAAAATATCAGAATTTTTTATCTGAAAATTTACAGTTTTTGGGGATGAAATTTTCTATATATTTGAATAGGCGTGTTTTCATAATGAATGACTTAAAATACCATAACTGCTAAAACAACATTTGTTTGCGTGGAAAACAGGGCAAACATATATTTGGACTCTCTTATCTGTAGCTAGGAATATTCTAGAATGTTTTCATTTTCTAGAGTAACATAACCCTTAAAGCATTCATCAAAATGGTAGCACATAACATTCTGATTTTTTTTTACTATTTTTCAGAGAAAATAAGAATCAGTGTTTCATGTGAATCATCTGCTGAGCAGTTGATTCACATGAAATGCCAATTCTTATTTTCTCTGAAAAAAAAAATTGTCTTCTGCTGCAGTTGTGATTAGCACTTTAAGGGTTAAGCTTTAGAATTTGCATCAATGGCAAGGTTTTTGGCTAATTACAATTTTAAATTGACACTGACTTGATTTAAGATTTAGTTGAAACTTTATTACCATTTCAAGAATCTAACGGATTCTCATTTTGGAGTTTTTATTTTCATCGATAACCACAATTTTCTTTAACCTTCAAGCTGTTGAAGACAAATTCGACAGATATTATAAATTAATGACACTTTTCTTTCTTTCCTTGAAAAAAGAGCTGGCATATTACTCCAATTATTTCCTTTGGAACAGGACTCAAGACAAAAGCACAGCTGGAGATAAGCATTTTTTTCCCAATCAAAGCTTATTAATGCTTAGCACTCTGGGTAAAAAATTCAGTAGACAACATTTTGAAATATTTTTTTCTTTTTCTTATTTTTCCAGAAAACAGTTTAGATATTTCCTGAAAATTGTCTCCAATGGAGACAATTTAAACAAAAAAATGTCAAATCCTGTTTTCTAGGAAAAATACAAAACAAGAGGCCCACGGGCCACGGGTCGCTCACCTGAGTGACACAGCCACTGCAGATACGCAGATGTTATGCAACATTTTTCCAATCCTGTCATCGCAACTAATGAAAAGATCATCATTTAAGCAGTTCTTTATTAAGATATATGGCATGCCAGTCAATTGAGCATGATCATTTGAACAAACTCTAAATGGCAGCCAGCTTGGATTTACGATTGGCACAATTTTAGCTATTTTTGATATACGAGTCACCCAATGCTTCCTACCAAGTTTCAAGTCAACTGGCCTTTCAGTTCAGGAGAAGAGGCGAAAAATAGATCTTCAAGATGGCTGCCATGGTGGCCATCTTGGATATCCGGTTGGCACAATTTTAGCTTTTTTTTTGATCTACAAGTCACCCAAATGTCTCCTACAAAGTTTGGAGTCAATTTGCCTTTCGGTGCAGGAGCAGACGCCAAATATAGATTTTCAAGATGGCGACCATGGTGGCCATCTGGGATTTCTGATCAGAACGATTTTAGCTATATTTGATCTACCAAGTCATCCTGATGCTTCCTACTAAGTTTCGAGTTAAGTGACTTTTGGGTTTAGGAGAAGAAGCGAAAAATAGATTTTCAAGATAGCTGCCATGGCGGCCATCTTGGATTTACGATCGGCATGATTTTACCTATTTTTGATCTACAAGTCACCCAAATGCTTCCTACCAAGTTTCGAGTCAACTGGCCTTTCGGTTCAGGAGAAGAAGCGAAAAATAGATTTTCAAGATGGCTGCCATGGCGCCCATCCTGGTTTTACGATCGGCATGATTTTAGCTATTTTTGATCTACAAGTCACCCCGATGCTTCCTACCAAGTTTGGAGTCAACTGGCCTTTCGGTTCAGGAGAAGAAGCGAAAAATAGATTTTCAAGATGGCTGCCATGGCGGCCATCTTGGATTTCCAATAGGCAGGATTTTAGCTATTTTTGATCTATAAGTCACCCCAATGCCTCCTACCAAGTTTGGAGTCAATAGGCTTTTGGGTTTAGGAGCAGAAGCAAAAAATAGATTTTCAAGATGGCGGCCATGGAGGCCATCTTGGATTTCCGATCGGTACGATTTTAGCTATTTTTGATCTACAAGTAATCCTGATGCTTCCTAGCAAGTTTGGAGTCAATTGGCCTTTCTGTTCAGGAGAAGAAGCAAAAAATAGATTTTCAAGATGGCCGCCATGGCGGCCATCTTGGATTTCCGATCGGCACGATTTTAGCTACTTTTGATCTACAAATCACCCTGATGCTTCCTAGCAAGTTTGGAGTCAAATGGCTTTTCGGTTCAGGAGAAGAAGCGAAAAATAGATTTTCAAGATGGCGGCCATGGCGGCCATCTTGGATTTCCGTTCGGCACGATTTTAGCTATTTTTGATCTATAAGTCACCCTGATGGTTCCTAGCAAGTTTGGAGTCAATTGGCCTTTCGGTTCAGGAGAAGAAGCGAAAAATAGATTTTCAAGATGGCGGCCATGGCCGATCGGAACGATTTTAGCTATTTTTGATCTACAAGTCACCCTGATGCTTCCTTCCAAGTATCAAGTCAATTGGCCCAGGGGTACAGGAGGAGTAGGCTTTTAAAGCAATTGTTGATGCCGCACGACGGACGACGCACGATGCACGACGGACGACGGACATTGACTGACCACAATAGCTCACCATGAGCACTTCGTGCTCAGGTGAGCTAAAAATGTCATTGATTTGTCATCAGCTGAATTAGCCAAGTAATGGTTTAGATAAATGTACTAAAATTTCAAATACTTTATTCCATACCTTTTTTTTGCCTAAATTTGATTTTTTATATATTTGTCTCACAAAATACTTGGTGGAATGGCAAACAGTTTACAAAGCTCCAGAATTTAACCCTAGTCCTGCAGAACCCAGATATACCCAGCCGTTGCAAACAGTTTAGATACAGATCAGTTGGCTTCTGAAGAAGCCAACTGATCTGGCTCTGCACTGTTTGCCATTAAGTATATGAATTTATATGAACAATCTGGTTCAAGTAATCTAATTGGCTGAAAATTAGAAGTGGGCTTGACATCTTAATTTATTCAGCAGGACATGGATTAATAGTTTTCTTGTTTCTCCACAAAAACCTATCTTATGGGAACTTATATGAAGTGTGTATGCGAGGTGCCCTTAGGCTTATGAGCACTAACAACTCGTTTTAACTGAGAAATAAGAACAAATATCAAGACCCAACTGTTCAAAACTAACAATGTTGTTAGTTAACGTATCCTTAAAACTTTGATCATTAAATATGGTTAAACCCTAATATTTTTGCTGAAAATAATGTTAGTAGCTTTTGCACTTACAAAAGCTACTCACATTTTTCAGCAAAAATACCTGTGAATTAGATATTAGAACAGTTAACATTTTGATCACTAATGAGCTTGTTAAGCTAAAGATGCTTTAAACAACTGGGCCCACGACTTTCAGGTTGAAAAAATGAGTGTGGAACATCATCAGACAGTTTGTTAAGTCTGATCTGGATATGCACTGTTTTTATATGAACAGAACAGAACAGAACAGAAATTTTATTGATTTAAACTGTACACAGTTTCTCATCAATACAAACATATATATAAACATCTTTATCAGAAGACATGCGCTAGGTATGAACTAATGTTTCTATAAGACTGTAATATTATATGGTTCCCTTATCAAAATTTCAGAAAAGACATTGTAGTGTTTTTATATGCCACTTTGTCATAAATGTTAGGACAATTACAATTAGTAATGTTTTTTCTAATTTCTTCACTGACCCTTGTCTTACTGAACCCGGATATACACTGCCTTTGCAAACCGTGTTGATCCAGATCAGTTGGCTTCTAAGAAGCCAACTGATCTGGATCTGCACTGTTTGCCATTCAGTATGTGAATTTATATCAACAATCTGGATCAAGCAATCTGATTGGCTGAAAATGTGAAAAGGGCATGGCATCTTAATTTATTCAGAAGGACAAGGGCTAATATTCCAAATTCAGGATCCTTTGGAAATACCAAACATAACATGAACAGAAAATAAGCAAAATGTATCACAGCTTCAGACAAGTCACTTCTTTTTTTCAACCTAAAAGTAGATATTTTCTTTATTTCTCCATAAAAAAACATATGTTGTGGTACTCATTAGAAATGTCCCATGAGATGTTTCTTCCGAGTACCCATAACATATATTTCCTGGAGGAATAAAAAAAAAAAAAAAATATTATGTGGATACCCCTTTTTATCTGGAGCTACAATACTGCGGGTACTCACTATAACTGCCTCACTAAGGTCAATCCAGTGAGTACCCACAACATACATTTTTATGGAAACAAGAGAAATATGTTTTTGGACACTCCTTGTATCTAGAGATATGCAAAGCATTTCAAAACCAGTAGCATCAACTCTTTCAACTGAACAAATGATGGCTGATAAATTTAATGCAGCTTATAACTCAATGCCTTTCAGAGCTCTCGATAGCTCTCCACCCAAGAATATTCATATATTTCTTTTTTCTCCACAAAAACATGTTCTGGTACTCATTAGAAGCACCTCACTGAGGTGCTTTCAATGAGTACCACAACATATATTTTCATGAAAAAAATAAGAAAAATATTTTTCTGGTTACTCCTTGGATCCTCCTATTATCTAGGGCTATGGTCTACTTATTTTTTTTTAATTCCAAAAGCAGCCGAAATCTGTCTTTTTCAATGAGATCAAATTCTCAACCACTGCCCTTGTAGTCACCTCCTCACCCTCTTATGTCTGGGAGGAGATGAACCATGGAATACTTCAGACATGTTTCAGTAATGTCTACTGAAATCTGCCACATCTCATAAACCTATGAATAATCTATTTTAGTCTGGAGACCTCCAAAAGGGTAATAGGCAAACAGTACAGACCCAGATCAGACACTGTTTTTTTTTTTTTTTTTTTTTTTCTCTCTAGGAATATCTAAATCACATAGCATGACAAATAAAAAAATTGAACTTCACCTCTTCCAATATATACAGTAAAACAATGACATGAACACTGTTAACTTGTTTACCATGGCTAAATCAAACTCGTTTTTTTTGAGTCCCTAGAAAATTATGACAGCTCAAGAAAACAAATATTCAGGAATATTTCAGGAAATTTGTTTGTAGTCATTAGAATTTCCTCATCAAGGCAATTCTAATGAGCACATTCAACATTCCATTATTTTATAGAAGAGAATAAATTCCCATGGTCCCAAAGATGAGTGGGGTGGGAGTTGGGATGGAGGTTGGGGTGGGGGGTGGGTGGGCTGTTATTCAGTCTAAAATGAGATGAACAAGTTACCCTTTAACTTTAGTTCAAGGTAAGGTGATTATTGAGATGCATAGTTTGTAATATATTTTTTGTCATTTTTTGAAAGAAATCTTGTGGGTACTCACTGGAATTGTCCCAGCTCACTGGAATGACACAGAACCAATATGAAATATAGGTCACACTGATCTCCATATGATATGGGTTCAAACTTGGTGTCACATGGAACCAATAGTCCAAGTAACATATGTATCCATCAGTCTTCATAATATAAAGCAAAATTCCTGGCCTGCGAAAGACAGGTCACCACGACTTTCAACTCATGACACTGGTCAATGTTGTACAGCTGTCCAATCTATGACTTACTGTGTTTAGATGTTGTCTACATAATAAAAATGCATTAGAACACTCAAAAACGGTGTCCTAGATTTTTTAACTATAGCCCTACCACAGGGCATGAACCCTAGGGTCAGTATCTATGGATTCAAAGGCCCTCATTCCAAATATGAATGCTTTTTGACAAGTGACTGCCAAGATAAAAACATCTGAAAAACTTGCCTATAAAACTTTAAAGAAATGTGTAAATGGAACCTGGACAAACCAGGTGACTACAATAGCTCTCCTGGAACTTTGTACAGTTGAGCAAAAAATCATACTAAGTTTCATGGAGACAGAGTAAAAACTGTAATGTCAAACTTTATTTTTGCTGAAAAATAACAAGAAAAAAAAATTTAAATTGTCAAGTTATGATTGACATTTCTAGGGTTAAGTGGTTATAGATGTAACCCATTACTATAGTTCTAAAACTGAACAAGTCTATTTCACTACCTGGTGATCTGTCCTTTAGAAGAAGGCTGATTTGTATTTGTCTGTGTGTGTTTGCTCTGTTTGTGCAGGCATGTCTGTCCAAACCGAATCTGACAGCTGACTAACTGATGATGTATCTTAACACTTTCCCTGCTGAATAAATTAAAATGCCATGCCCACATCTTATTTTCAGCCAGTCAGATTACTCAATCCAGGTTGTTGATACAAAGTCACATACTTAACCCTTAAAGCGCCAAGAAAAACTGCATCTGAAAATGTTGTCTGTTTATGTCGTCTGCTGAATATTCTTGCAGACTTTTCAAACCTATTTTTGCATACAGGCAAACAGTGTGGACCCTGATCAGACTGCTCCTAAAGGAGCAGTCTGATCTGGGTCCACACTGTTTGCAAAAATGACTTTTAAAATCACATGCAGATGACAAAGCAGACGACAATAGTTGTGACTGGCGCTTTAAGGGTTAATGTCAAACAGTGCAGATGCAGACCAGGTGGCTCTCATTCTACACTGTTTGCAAAGGCAGGCCAGATCCTGGCTCAGCAGGACTAGGGTTAAGTTACTTGCTGTATAGCAAACTATGCAGATCCTGACCATACTGCAAATGGGTCTACACTGTTTGTTCTGTTTAATAGAAATTGGCTGCATCAATTTCAGCATACATGTATTCTATATTTCTCCTTAGTATTTTGACAGACAAGCCTAAGCAAATAATATAAACTCTAGAAGATAGTATCTGATCAGTGTCTTCAATGTTTGCCACTCTGCAGTTTTTCGACTAATCAATGGGTAGTAAAATGAACTTGTTTAAACTTTTGTACAAGTATGTTAACGCTTAGCACTCTTGGTAAAATTTTCAGCAGACAACATTTTTCATAAGTTTTGACTGTTAATGCAAAGTGTCTCCACTCGAGACAATTTGCATGAAAGGTCAAAACTGTTTTCTCGGAAAAATAAGATAAATATCATCAATGTGTTGTCTGCTGAATTATCCCCAAGAGTGGTAAAATTGAAGGAGGTAAAGTTTCTGAATATTTAGGGTAGATACTTTAGTCATTTCTAGATATAATAACAGATGTCTACAAGAATCCAGATAAAAATCTGTGAACAGCACAGCAGCGAACAAAAGAAGCAATTTTGCATTTAACCTTTAGCATAGTTCAAAACTTATGCTACGCATCAAAAAGTGTGCAACATAAAAATGCCCAAAGATATAAAGGGCCATAACTCATGAAGTAATTTTCAGAATTTATTCAAAAGTTAATCAGGTCATCTACTTATCAATACCAATCTATTCACCAGGTTTCTAGCTTCAATAGCTTTTGAGATTATTTGATGACAAGAATTCATCCATATTTTTTCAAAGGGCCTATATTCAGGAAAGGGGCATAATCCTGATAAGAAAAAAATACTTGTCAGCTATTTTTTTATGAGGAATCCATATATGAAATTTCAAAACCCTAGCATGCACAGTTCAAAACTTATGCTATGCATCAAAAAGTGTGCAACTGTAAAATGCCCAAAGTTATAAAGGGCCATAACTCATGAAGTAATTTTCAGAATTTATTCAAAAGTTAATCAGGTCATCTACTCATCAATACCAATCTATTCACCAGGTTTCAAGGCTCTAGCTTCAATAGCTTTAGAGATATTTTGCTGACAAGATTTCATCTATATTTTTTCAAAGGGCCATAACTCAGAAAAGGGGCATAATCCTGAGGGGAAAAAAATACGGGTCATTATTTTTTTATGAAGAATCCATATATGAAATTTCAAAACCCTAGCACGCATGGTTCAGAAGTTATGCATCAAAAAAAAGTGTAACGGACGGACGCACGGATGCACGCACAGACGCACGCACGCACAAAGTCCCAGAAGCAATATGCCCCTCCAACTTCTTCGAAGTTGGGGGCATAAAAACGAAAATACGGATGTGCGGCATGCAGATAACTCTGTCAAAATTGATACACATATCAAGATGGTTAACATATCAAGATGGTGAAAACACATTGATACTGACTCAAGATATCATCAGGAAATGAAAATATGGATGTGTGATGGGCAGACAACTGTCAAAAATTGACAAAATTTGCCCATTAGAGACCCAAACCAGATTTCTATAATATCAATACACACACCAAGTTTGGTAAAAATCCATTTCTATTTACTCAGGTAATCGTCCTGAAAACAAACTCCTGATGGACGTACATACGACAGACTGATGGACAGACTGACAGTCAAAATGACCTCCAACTTGAAACCATAATATCCCGCCACAATCCTACGAGGGGGGGAGATATAGCTTGACCTTTCATTCCAATCAGCCACACTCTGCAGACAAGTTGAATGATCCTATTTTCTACTAAAAAAAAAAAAAAGCAATAATTTGTGTCTGCCCATTTTTGCTGACAGAATAAATTGAAACATTTTTTTCTCAGAAAAAAAGGCATGTCATTTCATTATCTAACTGAAATGTTATGCACTTTTCTGAGAAAAAAATAAGAAAATAATTACACATTTTTCATCTGCTAATAAAATCCTTCAGGAACTAGAGCTGTTTTTAACAAAAAAACATGTCTCCCCTCCCCATCCCCCCCCCCACACACACAACCCCTGCCCCCATCTAGCTGCCACTCACATATAGAAAGTTTACCCATACTAACTGCTTATCATCACTACTTTATATTTCTATAAAGTTTCACGAAAATATCTTAAATGGTTTTCAAGCAAGAGCGGTTATGAAATTACCATTGTCAAATTTCAAAGGGAGATAACTCCAAAAATGTATAGACAAGAGTTACTGTTCATGTTCTGCATGTCATCTGATGATGCCTTATATTTCTATGAAGTTTCATGAAAATAATATCTTGAATGGTTTTCAAGTTATAGAGCAGATGCAAAATTACCATTGTCAAATTTCAAAGGGGAATAACTCCAAAAATGTATAGAGAAGAGATATGGTTCTTGTGTTCTGCACCTCACCTGATAATGTTTTATATTTCCACGAAGTTTCATGAAAATATCTTGAACGGTTTTCAAGTTATAGAGCGGACACAAAATTGCCATTGTCAAATTTCAAAAATGATATAACTCCAAAAATGTATAGATATGAGTAACAGTTCTTGTGGTCTGTACCTTATCTAATAATTCTTTATATGTCTATGACGTTTCATGAAAATATCTTGAATGGTTTTCAAGTTATAGAGGGGACACAAAATTACCAGTGTCGAATTTCATAGGGGAATAACTCCAAAAATGTATTGACAAGAGTTACAGCTCATGCATTACACATCCTCTGATGATGCATTATATTTCTATGAAGTTTCATTAAAGTGTCTTGCACGGTTTTCGAGTTATTGAGCTGACACGAAATTACCATTGTCCAATTTCAAAGGGAAACAACTCCAAAAATATATAGACAAGAGTTACAGTTCTTGTTTTCTGCATGTCTTCTGATGATGCTTTATATTTCTATGAAGTTTCATGAAAATATCTTGAATGGTATTGAAGTTATAGAGTGGACACAAATTTACAATTGTTGAATTTCAAAGGGGAATAACTCCAAAACTATATAAAAAAAGAGTTCTGTTTTTTGTGTTCTGCATGTCGCCTGATGATGCTTTATATTTCTATAAAGTTTCATGAAAATATCTTGAAAGATTTTCAAGAAAATTTACCAGTGCTGAATTTCAAAGGGGAATAACTCCAAAACTTTATGGACAAGAGTTACAATTCTTTTGTTCTGCAAGTCGTCTGACGATGCTTTATATTTCTATGAAGTTTCATAAAAATATCTCGAACGGTTTTCAAGTTACAGAGCAGACACGACTGAGTGATGGACAGACAGACAGATGAACAGACGGACAGACAACTGAGGCAAAAACAATATGTCTCCACCCCTGACAGGAGGAGACATTTGCGGTAAAATGACTCAGAATTCAAAGACAGCATCTTTGTTTTTCTGTCTTTGTCCTGTTAGACATAAAATGCTAGCACTCTGGCTAAAATTTTCAGCAGATGATATAATGAAACATTTTAAGAAAAACATCGCCAATTTGTTGTCTGCTGAATTAGCCCAGAGAGTGGTAAAGGATTAAGAAAATTAGAATGGTACAGAAAACTAGGCACTTGCCTGTTACTTTGATTGCAATAAACATAACGACTAAAAAAGTCAGGAATGCAATCAAGGGATAGGTTCATTGAAAATGGTGAACACCATTCATCTGAGCCCCTAAAGAACTGTAAGATGGCTGATCCATGTCAGATTCAATCCGAATCTATAGAATTTAAACATGCTACATCACATGAAAAAGGTGCTTAACGCTTCAAGTGCCTAGCAAAGTTGTTATATAAGAGACACCATTCTAAATTTATGATAATTTTTCAGAGAAAATTAAAATTTGACATTTAATGTGAATTCACATGAAATGTCAAGTCTTATCCCAGCTAGCATTCTTTATAAATCTATAGCGGGCCGTTATCGGCCCGTCAGCTACCCTGACGGGCTGATAACGGCCCGCTATAGATTTATAAAGAATGCTTACTGGGATTTTTCTGAAGAATAAAAAAAAAAGATTAAAAAGAAATGTTGTTTTGCCATTGTGATTAGTGTTTATAGGTTAATATAGTAGTAATATTCAAAGACTCATCCCCGATGACTCAGTTGGCAAACAGAGAAATGATACATTTGATCAGCTTCATGAATGTGCAGGCTGATCCAAGGTTCCCACTACATTTTGATTTTTTTTTTTTTCCCCAGAAAACTGTCTCCAAAGTATTAAATGACACAGCCTATTAACAATTCGCATGGCATGTCAAGTCTTATTTTCTCTGAAAAATAATAACTAGAGGCCCAAGTAGGCCAGAATCGCTCCCCTGGATTAGGCTGATCATCATATATGATATGTTACATTGTGTCATGGTGGCCATCTTGGTTATCAGATCGGATAGCCTTTAGCAATTCAGAATCAGATGTTTTTTGAAGAGTTTCAAGATTGCCACCATAGGTGCAATCTTGGATATTGGAACTGAACGAATTAGCAATTTTGAATCTCCATGTCACCCTGATACCTACCTTCAAGTTTCAGCGCAATCTGACTTACTGTATTGGAAGAGATGTGGTTTGAAGAATTTCAAGATGTCTGCTATCTTGGACATTAGAACAGAATTATTTTAGCAATTCTGAATTTCCATAACACCCCAATGCCTCACATCAAGTTTAAGCTCAATCAGACTAACCGTTCGGGAGCAGATGTGATTTGAAGGTTTTCAAGATGGCTGCCATGGTGGCCATTTTGGATACCAGAACGGAACCATTTTAGTAATTCTAAATCTCCATGCTGCCTGAATGCCTTCCACCAAGTTTCCGCTCCATCCGACTTACTGATCAGGAGCAGATAACAACTAAGACTTTCAAGATGGCCCCCATGGCTGCCAACGTGGATACGATTCTGATGGAGATGTCTAAAATGCGAAAAGTTACTGACAGACATACAGATGAGGGATAGACCATGGTCAACAGACCACAGCGCATAAGCTCCAGGTGAGCTAACCATAGAAGATCTTCAAAAATGCTGCTGCGGCAGCCATCATGGATATCGTAACAAAATGTTTTTAGCAATTCTGAATCTCCATATCACCCCAATGCCTCCCACCAAGTTTTGGCTCAATCTGATTAATCATTAGGGAGCAGATGAGGTTTGAAAATTTTCAAGATGGCCACCTTGGGGGCCATCTCAGATATTGGACCAGAACAATTTCAGCAATCCTGAATCTCTATGTCACTCTGATGCCGCCAATCAAGTTTTGGCTCAATCCGCATTACGGTTTGGGAGGAGATGTCATGTGAAGAATTTCAATCTTAGATGTTGGAATGGAACGAGTTTAGCAGTTCTGAATCTCCATGTCTCCCCAATGCCTCCCACCAAGTTTCAGCTCAATCTGACAAACCACTTGGAAACAGATGTCGTTTCAAGATTTTCAAGATGGCCACTGTAGGGCCATCTTAGACATCAGAACGGAATGATTTTAGCCATTCTGAATCTCTATGTTGCTCCGATGCCTCCCATTAAGTTTCAGCTCAATCCGACTTACAGTTTGGGAGGAGATGTTGTTTGAAGATTTTCAAGATGGACGACATGGCAGCCATCTTGGATATCGGAATGGAATGATTTTAACATTTCTAAACGTCCATGTGGCCCCAATGCTATCCACCAAGTTTGGGCTCAGTCTGACTTAGGGTTCTGGAGCAGACGTGGTTCCAAGATTTTCAAGATGGCCACCCAGGCGGCAATCTTGTAAAGCCAAAACTAACGATTTTAGCAAATCTGAATCTCTGTGTCACTCTGATGCTTCCCATCAAGTTTCGGCTCAATCCAACTTACTGTTTAGGAGGAGATGTCATTTGAAGAATTTCAAGATGCGGCCATCTTGGATATCGGAATGCAACAATTTTAGCAATTCTGAATCTCTATATCACTGTGATGCATCCCATCAAGTTTCGGCTCAATCTGACTTACAGTTTGGGAAGAGATGTCGTTTGAAGAGTTTCAAGATGGCCACCATGGTGGCCATCTTGGATATGGGAATGGAACGATTTTAGCAATTCTGAATCTCTATGTCGCTATGATGCCTCCCATTAAGTTTCGGGAGAAATCTGTCTTATGCTTTGGGAGGAGATGTCATTTGAAGAATTTCAAGATCTTGGATATCGGAATGGAACGATTTTAGCAATTCTGAATCTCTATGTCGCTCCAATGCCTCCCATCAAGTTTCAGCTTAATCTGTCTTATGGTTTGGGAGGAGATGTCATTTGAAGAATTTCAAGACGGCCGCCATGGAGGCCATCTTGGATATCGGAACGGAATGATTTTAGCAATTCTGAATCTCTATGTCGCTACGATGCCTCCCATCAAGTTTTGGCTCAATCTGTCATGGTTTGGAAGAGATGTTGTTTGAAGAATTTCAAGCTGGCCGCCATGGCGGCCATCTTAGATATCGGAACGGAACAATTTTAGCAATTCTTAATCTCTATGTCGTTCAATGCCTCCCATCAAGTTTCGGCTCAATCTGTCTTATGGTTTGGGAGATGTTGTTTGAAGAATTTCAAGATGGCCACCATGGCGGCCATCTTGGATATCGGAACGGAACAATTTTAGCAATTCTGAATCTCTATGTCACTACGATGCCTCCCATTAAGTTTCAGATCAATCTGTCTTATGGTTTGGGAGGAGATGTCATTTGAAGAATTTCAAGATGGCTGTCGTGGCGGCCATCTTGGATATGGGAATGGAACGATTTTAATAATTCTGAATCTCTCTGTCACTGTGATGCCTCCCATCAAGTTTCGGCTCAATCTGACTTACCGTTTGGGAGGAGATGTCTTTTGAAGAATTTCAAGATGGCCGTTGTGGCGGCTACCTTGGATATTGGAACGGAACGATTTTAGCAATTCTAAATCGCTATGTCACTGTGATGCCTCCCATCAAGTTTCGGCTCAATCTGAATTACGGTTTGGGAGATGTCTTTTGAAGAATTTTAAGATGGCCGCCATGGCAGCCCTCTTGGATATCAGAACAGAACGATTATAGCAATTCTGACTCTCCATGTTGCCACAATGCCTCCCACCAAGTTTCAGCTCAATCCAACTTACGAGTCTGAAAGAGATGTCAAAAAAGTGAAAAGCTAACGACGGACGGACGATGGACAGACGATGGACAACAGGACATGGCATAAGCTGACTGGAGCAAAGCTCCAGGAGAGCTAATAACTAGAGTGTTAACAAACTAATTGTTGAAGGCGGACAACTGACAACTGACAATGGAAGACATACAGAGGGTGATGACAACAGCTCACATGACCATTTGCTCAGGTGAGCTAATAAAAACAGGTTGACATCTACAACAATTTTACTGAATGTTCAGACTAGAGAGTCTATCTTTCTTGATGAATAGGTAATGTGCCAGTCTTTAATAATAACAAGAGTCTGTGAATCATTTATTATCACAAAATGTCAGAAGAATGTCTGTGATTTTATCAGACAATAAGAATCAGGACCTCATTAATCTTATATGGCCTTATTGCTTTCTCTGATGAAGGATCCATGTCCAGTGTTAATCTTACATGTATATGGGCATTGACCCTGAAGTTCACCCTGCTAAAACTACCATATTAATCCAAATTATTGGGACACCCTATCCCCTCATCATACTTGTTCTAAAAGTTGAACAAGTCCAGTCTGCTACCTGAAGATGTGTTAACAAATGCTAGAAATGGTAAACAGTGTAGACCCTGATCAGATGCCACATTCTGTGGCATCTGAACTCGGGCTACACTGTTTGTTCAGGCCTAACTGTTCAAATACTTAGGGTTATTACGGTAATAGGAGTATTCTGATATATTGTCTTTTCATAATTCTGATCTAAGTGCTAATCCTCTCAACTGCCACCCTATGTAGAAGGGGTAAAAATATATGTAGTGTTGAATACCTGAAGCCCAAAAAGGTCATATACAGCAAATTGGAATTTATCCAACCCTATGAGGAGATAAGAATATGAGACAAAAACAAGAGGCCCACGGGCCACGATTCGCTCACCTGAGTGACATAGCCACTGCAGACATGCAGATGTTATGCAACATTTATCCAATCCTATCATCGCAACTAATGAAAATATCATCATTTGAGCAGTTCTTAGTTTTGAAGAAGAATATATGGGCCTGACAGTCAATGGAGCATGATCATGAATAAACTATCAATCACATTTCAACAGAAGGATCAATGTGAAATTTGGTGGAAATTGGCTAAGTGGTTTCTGAAGAATCGTGATTTTATACATGTAAACAGCACAGTGGCAGGGACATATTATAAATATAAATCAGATGATGGCCATCTTAGATTTCCAATCAGAACAATTTTAACTACTGTTGATCTACAAGTCACTTCGATACTTTCAATATAAATGTATATGGCCCACACAAATAGGGAAGCAAATTTGACCTTGGAGGTAAAAAGGTCAAATGTCAACATAAACCATCATTTGAGCAATTTTGGTAGATCTCCTGTCCCCTATAATTTGTGCAAAGATTAGGACCCAGGGCTTATTTGGTTATGGAGAAGAAGATTTTTAAAGGTTTTTACCATATATTGGCATGGCAGCCATTTTGATCAATGGACCATACCCATTTTAGCAATCTTTTATTCTCCTGCCCACGGAGGCTCCGCATGAAATTTGAGCAACACTGGCCCGGAGGCTTCAGAGGAAAAGCCATTTGAAATTATCAACATTTTTTCCATACAAATGTATGGCGCCCATACAAATGCATACAGAAGCAAACTTGACCTCGTCGTAAAAAGGTTAAATGTCAATGTATGACAATTATTTTAGCAACTTTGGTAGACCGCCCGTTCCAGATGATATATGCAAAGATTCAGCCACAAGCCATCCTCGGTTTTGGAGAATAAGATTTTTAAATGTTTTTTCCCATGCAAATGCATAAGGAAGCAACTTGACCTTGCCATAAAAAGGTCAAATGTCAATGTATGACCATTATTTTAGCAACTTTGGTAGACCCCCTGTCCCGGATGATTTATGCAAATATTCAGCCCCAAAGCATCCTCTGTTCTAGAGAAAAAGATTTATAAAGGTTTTTACCATATATGGGCATGGCGCCCATCTTGGTCAATGAACCGTGACCATTTTAGCAATCTTTTGTTCCCCCTACCTAAGGAGGCTCCATATGAAATTTGAGCAAAATTGGCCCAGAGGCTCCAGAGAAGAAGCTGTTTGAAATTCTGAACATTTTTCCCATACAAATGCATAAGGAAGCAAAATTGACCTTAACGTAAAAAGGTCAAATGTCAATGTACGACCATTATTTTAGCAATTATGGTAGCCCTCTTGTTCCCGAAGATATATGCAAAGATTCAGCCATAAGGCATGCTCAGTTTTGGAGAAGAAGATTTTTAAAGGTTTTTCCCATACAAATGCACAGGGAAGCAAACTTGACCTTGCCGTAAAAAGGTCAAACGTCAACGTACGACAATTCTTTTAGCAATGTTGGTAGACCTCCCGTCCTCGATGATTCCTGCCAAGGTTCAGCCCAAAGGCATTCTCGGTTCTGAAGGAGAAGATTTTTAAAGGTTTTTACCATATATGGGCGTGGCGGCCATCTTGGTCAACGGACCATGACCATTTTAGCAATTTTTTGTTCCCCCACCCTAAGCAGGTTCCATATGAAATTTGAGCAAAATTGGCCCAGAGGCTCCAGAGAAGAAGCTGTTTGAAATTCTGAACATTTTTCCCATACAAATGCATAAGGAAGCAAAATTGACCTTAACGTAAAAAGGTCAAATGTCAATGTACGACCATTATTTTAGCAATTTTGGTAGCTCTCCTGTTCCCAAAGATATATGCAAAGATTCAGCCATAAGGCATGCTCGGTTTTGGAGAAGAAGATTTTTAAAGGTTTTTCCCATACAAATGCATAGGGAAGCAAACTTGACCTTGCCGTAAAAAGGTCAAACGTCAACTTACGATAATTCTTTTAGCAATTTTGGTAGACCTCCCGTCCCCGATGATTCCTGTAAAGATTCAGCCCCAAGGCATTCTCGGTTCTGGAGAAGAAGATTTTTAAAGGTTTTTACCATATATGGGCGTGGCGGCCATCTTGGTTAACGGACCGCGACCATTTTAGCAATTTTTCGTTCCCCCACCCTAAGGAGGCTCCATATGAAATTTGAGCAAAATTGGCTCAGCGGTTTCAGAGGAGAAGTCGTTTGAAAATGTTAACGGACGGACGCACGGACTGACGGACGGACGGACGGACGACGGACGAAAAGTGATCACAATAGCTCATCCTGAGCAGAGCTCAAGTGAGCTAATAAGTATTCAGATTTGACCTTTTGTACTCTGCCCCAAGTGACATGGACAAAGAGCAATGTGCTACAGCAAGGGCTGTAGCACATGAGGAAGGCATACAGTAAATGTGGCCAAATCCTGTCCAACAATACAGGATATAGAGTAACAGATGGTTAGTAGGTGACAACAAAAGTCTCCACTTGTTCTCAAAAATGTATGGGAAAAAAAATGCTGTGGCATCCTATAAATGCATTCTGACCATTACAACAGGCCTCATAAAACTACAACCAGTGGATTGGGGCTTGACGATATGTCTTTGGCTTGGACCGCCGTGGTTCAACTATGGGTTTTCATTTACTCTGGCACACAGCAGAATCAGCCATGAGTACTCGTTTGTTTGTGTTGAGGTTTTACGGCCCAGTCAACCCAATGGGGTCATGTCGAGCGCGGTCAGTTTACCTAACCACACGTTTACTGGGCAGGCTTAGTCCTCTAAGCGGTTAACCAGTATTGTGCACATTCTTTCACCAGAAACTGACAACTGCCCTTCTTGAATCAGCGGAAGGGAGAGAATGACCGTACAAAATATTTCATGATCAATCTCCACGAAAGAATGTTGCCGACCTCGGCGGGGGCTGAACCCGCGACCTCCTGGTCTCCAGTCGGACGGCGCATCCAACTGAGCCACCGAGGCCGGCCATGAGTACTCGTCTTTGTTTATCATAGCGATTAATTTGATTTTTATGTTTTTGCTTTGATGCAATGACTGAGTTGGGAGCCTTTAAGCAAACCAAATTTTTATGTATTTCTGTATTAAGAATACAGCGGGACCCAGGGTGAAGTTGGCCGGCTGTAAAAGTGCTTTAAACACCCTGGTGGTTTATTCTACTGATTGTTCTAAGGTGGTGGTCCCGGTGTTAGTCTTACTCTTTGTTGCTTTGTGGTTTATTCTACGAGGCGATTTAAGTCTTGCCTTGTGTTATTTTGTTCTTGTGTTTTTTCAGTACTTTTAGCATTGCAATAACCTTGCTTGGGGAAGAGAGAGCTAATCTTAGTGCTTTTGCGCTTTGAATTGCGCTTGTTTGGTTTTGTCTGTTTCCTCTTCCTCTTGGTGTCTGGGAAGGGCTGCGGCTTGTGATTGTGACACTCCCTGGACTTTTCTCTTACCTTTTTTTTCAAATATATGGGACTCACCAAATGAAAGGGATATAAGAAACAAAATCACAAATGGCCTATAACAACACCTGCATCAATATGGCACTATCAAGGCGTTCACTGTTCCTAGCAGATATTCATATGAAATGCCAAGTACTATTTTTTTTTCTGAAAATACCCCTGCCAAAATAAAAATGTTGTTTGCTGCAGTTGCGGTTAGCACCTTAAGGGTTAACCTTTAGCACCTTCTGGGTAAATACTGATAGCATTTTTTCAAAGAAAATAGGGTTTGACATTTCAGGCAAACTGTCACTGTGCATGAAATAGCAAATACGATTCTCTGAAAAAAAAATAAGTAAAAATATTTCAAAGTCATCAGCTAAATGTTTTACCCAGCATATTTAGCATTACAATGCTGAAGACAACTTACACATTTAGGGGTAGGCTTACTTTGGCACACACCAATTTCACTAGAAAAGGGAATGACATACATTTATCTATATTCAACATCAGTAAGTGAAATCAATCCCCCAAATCAGTCAAATTTCATTTTCTAATATTCTGCGTTTCTTTCAGGCTGACCCTATCAGGTCCAATAGGCCTCTAAGCTACCATGCAACCTCTACCTAAATAAATTCTGGTGATAAACATGAACAAAATGGTAAATGAACCAAGTCATTAAACCTGCTCAGCAATGTCCATATTTGACCCAAATTCTCTTCGGAGTTCTGTTTTTGAACACTTTGCATGCTGGGTAAAAAATTTCAGCAGGCATTTTGAAATATTTCTTCTTATTTTTCCTAGAAAATACAATCTGACACAATGAAGTGTCAGATCCTATTTTCTAGGAAAAATAAGTAAAATATTATTGGTTTGTCGTCTGCCCATAGCAGAGTAAGTGTTAAGTGTTAGCAGTATAGGATCCTGAATAAAATGGCTACAACACAAAATGGAACATACAGCTGTTCAGGTAAGGGTCCCATTTAGAAATTAGAAACTAAATTGTAAGGGTTAATGTGAGGTTAATTATACATTATAATTGCTTCTTTTATTGTAAAGTGCTAATATTGTGGCAAACCATGCAGAATTTTGCACTTGACTTTGGTCTACAATGTATCCAAAAGTCTACTTTAAGGGATGCTAAGCACTGACGGATTAATAGATACTCACTGTTTCTTGAGAGAGGTCATCGGACAAATATTGTTGCCTTTGGTATTTGGAGTGAGCTTTCTTAATCCTTCGAACCAAGCCTGTAAAGAAACCAGACAGATCGTTACTTTTGTAGATGATTAGATATGGATACACTTTCAAGGAATGAGCTTTGTCTAAATTGATTTTTTCCCCTTCTGAAAAGGGGTCTACTCTAAAAGGAAAGAATTTGCTCCCTCTGGGGATTTTGCTCCCTCTACTCCTTAGAGTAGACCCCTTTTCAGAAGGGATCTGGAGTGCAGAAAAGCATACAGTACTGTAATAACCCTAAATATTGGGATAGACAGGCCTCAGCAAAAACTGTAGACCCAGATCAGATGCTGCAGAACACAACCTCTGATCAGAGTCTACAATGTTTGCCACTCATCCAGCACTATTTTAGACATCAATAGGCATTAAAATAGACTTTTTCAAATTTTAAGACAAGTATGGTAATGAGTTAAGGTGTCGCAATACTTAGGGTAAATATGGTAAGTCAAAAATACTGCTTCCAAGGACAGTATACCAAGACTTAGTGTATCCAGTTCTCTTAAAAGAAAGAAGGACAATCAGTTGGGGCACAGGAATAACTTCCTATGATGTAGAACATGTGAAAAGGGACCTTATGTCATATACCGTATATACCCTAAGTATCCTTACCACACTTGTTCTAAAATTTGAAGTATAATTTACTACCTCTTGTTGTGTCTAAAAATTGCTGTATCAGTGGCAAACAATGTAGACCCTGATGAGACGCCGCATTCTGCAGCATCTCATCTGGTCTACATTGTTTGCTCAGGCCTGTCTGCCGAATACTTACAGTAAATAAGGTACAAACAGTGAAGGCTCAGATCAGCCTGCATATCCATTGTCTGATCATGGCCTTCTCTGCAGTTACATTCTTTAGCATGCCCTGATTCTGTAAGTGAGCAATGATCAGACTGTGCATATGTGAAGGCTGATCTGACCCTTCATTGCATGCTATGCAATAAGTACCCTTTCCTAAGAAGTACATCATATGACTTACCGTAATAACCCTAAGTACTGGAACAGGTAGAGCTCTGCAAACAGTGTAGACTCAGGTCAGATGCCGCAGAATGCGGTGTCTGATCAGGGTCCACACTGATTGTAATACACACAGTAATATTTTAGACACATCAAGAGGTAGAAGAATGGACTATTTCAAATTTTAGGACAAGTATGGTAAGCAGATAAGGTGTCCCACTACTTAGGGTAAATACTGTAATGCTGGATTAAATGCTTTTTACTACCAAAAAGTATTTTTATCTTGCTACTCAGTATATTGGGTATTGTCAAGACAAAACTGGGCCCAGTTGTTCAAAGCTAACGACATCGTTAGTTAACGATTCATTAAAATTTACATCGAATGATACGCAAATACGCTGAAATTTTTTGTTGAAAAAATGTGAGTAGCTTTTGCAGTGCAAAAGCTACTCACATTTTTCCAGAAAAAGTATCAGAATATTGTATATTGAATCGGCTAAAACAGTTAACGAAATAACTCTTAACGAGCTCGTTAAGCTAATGACGCTTAGAACAACTGGGCCCTGGTCTTCAAGCAAAATGTCAATGTCAAAATGTCAATTGCGCATGACCAAACCAGATAGTGCATACACATAGTTTAGTGAGAGCATGTGCTGTTCACATTTCTAAAATCTTCCAGGTCCAAACACTCTCTGGGCAAACTACACATGCCCTGAACAGGCTGTGGAGTGTGGTATGGGCATGCATATTGCAAACACCTCAAGTTTTCTCAAAATATGACTCACATAGTATGCAAATCATCTTTCAAAGACTTTGGGAGATTTCACATATCATCCTAAATCATTTCTCAGAAAAAGATAAACATTTTCAAAAACTGACAAGTATTCATTCTGTTCCTTGAGATTAACTCAAAACTGTAGCAGACAACATTCTTCTTTTTTCGATTTTTGTGAGAAAATAAGGATAAACATTTCATGTGAATTATCTGCCTAGTAGATGATGCACCTTTGTCACACTTTTTTTCTCGGTAAAATATATATTTTAGAATCTTGCCTTTTACTGTGTGACTGGTATTTTAACCGTTAAAATGTAAAATAAGCAAAAAAGTGCTCTTTGGTTTTGTGATCATTTGCACTAAAAAGAAAATTTCTAGAACTTAATTAGCACAGACTTTCCAAATTGTCTGAAAAATATTTATTTTCTTACTTCCTTAAAATCTTTTTTCTGCTTACATAAAACCATAATCAAAGACTCAAAAATAGCTGTTAACTTCCTTTGGCTACAAAATGATTTATAGTTTATATTATACATCATGTTTCTGAGAAAAGATGTTTCATGAGAATGCCTCCAATCATAACCCTTACAGCGCTAAGCAAAAATGGAGCAGACATTTTAATTTTTTTAAAAAAATTTTTTCTGAGAAAATAAGACTTAGTATTTCATGCGAATCAACTACTAGGCAGAGGATTCACAAGAAATGCCAAGTCTTATTTTCTCTGAAAAAAAAAAATAAATAAAGATGTCTGCTGCAGTTGTCATTAGCACTTCAGCATTAACCCTTGTCCTGCTGAACCCGGATATACCCTGAAGCCAACTGATCTGGATCTGCACTGTTTGCCATTTTGTATTTGAATTTATATCAACAACCTGGATCAAGTAATCTGATTGGCTGAAAATTGGAAATGGGCGTGGCATCTTAATTTATTCAGCAGGACAAGAGTTAACAATATGATTAAGCTTATGTAATCATTCCTTCAGACAATACACTAGAAGACCTAGTGTTCAAGTCCAGATAAAGGGAATATTCAATATGTATATTTTTTTTTTGCTATTTTTGTGCCCAAGATTACCATATTTACACTAACTATTGGGACACCCTAACTATTACTGTACTTGTCCTAAAATTTGAATAGATGTTGATGTGTCTAAACTTGTTGAACTGAGTGGCAAACAGTATAGACCCTGATAAGATGCTGTATTATGCTGTATTTGATCTGGGTCTACACAGTTTGCTCAGACCTGTCTGTCCCAATACTTTGGATTATTAAAGTATCATGTTGAGAGTTACTTGTTTGTGTGAGGCAGTGCAATTGGTGCCTACTAGATATACCATATTCGACCTAATTAACTGCAAATAACCCAAAAGGAACACAGTTAAGCAATTCCATAGTCTTAACCCTTGTCATGCTGAATAAATTTAGATGTCACACCCACTTCTAATTTTCAGCCAATCAGATTACTTGATTTAGGTTGTTGATATACATTCACATACTTAATGACAAACAGTGCAGATCCAGATAAGTTGGCTTCTTCAGAAGCCAAAGCCAACTGATCTGGATCTACACTGATTGCAAAGGCAGGGCATATCCCTTCAGCAGGACAAGTATTAAGATTACAGCTAGTGTACTTTTTGTCTATTTCTTTATAAAGGCATATGTTGTGGGTGCCCATTTAAATTTCAACTTGTTGATGCAATTCAAATGAGTACCCACAATATATGCTTTTATAAAAATCAGAAAAAAATGAGCCAGCCCACTACTAAACCTACAATAAGACTTGTGCTACTGGTAAAGACTCAGACCAGCCTGCACACCTGTGCAGTCTGATCAGAATCTTCACTGATCGCATGTGCCTTAAACAGCCTCCTGGCTATCTAAAGAGGGATAAAGGAGCTCTGGCTATACTGGGTGGGTGTACAGGCTGAACTGAGTGTGCTGGTTACACAGGTCTTACTGTAGGTTTTGTTGTGCACTGGCTCAAATGTCTTTTGCTGCAACTGTGATTAGCACCATAACCCATTTAAGTCTGGAGACCCCCAAAAGGGTAATTGGTAAACAGTGCAGACCCATATCAGATGCTGCAGAATGCATTCTGATCAGGGTCTCCACGGTTTGCAAATAGTTTAGTTATTTTTCTCTAGGAATATCTAAATCACATAGCCTGAAAAACTGAAATTCAACTCGTCCACTATATAGTGTTGGGGAGTTATTCAGTCTAAAATGGGTTAAGAAATTTCTCCATTGCCAAGATCTATCTGCCAAACAAGAGACAATAGGTAATTACGTACCACCTGTTCTGTTATGAAACATATGCTTTAGACAATTACATGATCCAGGTGTGATGAGTGAGGATAAACTGTCTGATACTGAAAGATATGCTATTATGTATTTTTTCTCAAAGAAACGGAGATGAACCAGTCATCTGTCCTTGTTTATAATGTGCATCATAATAACTCTATTTTAGTGCATCTGAACTACAGCTCCAGAAAGAAGGTAGTAAGTGGAATCACTTCATACCTTCAAATTCTAATTAACCCTAGTCCTGCTGAACCCGGATATGTCCTGCCTTTGCAAACAGTGTAGATCCAGATCAGTTGGCTTCTTCAGAAGCCAACTGATCTGGATCTGCACTGTTTGCCATTAAGTGTGTGAATTTGTATGACAACCTGGATCGAGTAATCTGATTGGCTGAAAATTAGAAATGGGTGTGACATCTTCAGCAGGACAAGGGTTTATACCAGCAAGATATATTTGGGTGCAAAAATAACAAGACCTGTCATCAGAAAGCAGAGGTCGCCTGGACAGGTGCCTTAAGGCTATGGGCAGAGAGTGAGGTGGGGGTATTGCTGAATAAAACTTTGGACCTATATTTATCATCATACCAAATATAAACCAAATCCATCTTATGGTCTGGAAAATATCAGCTGTTTAAAACTTGAACATAAAAGTCCCAAGTCCATGACCTTGACTTTAAGATTATTGGCAAGGGCGGGTGGTATTGCCGAATTAAACCTTGGACCTATGTCTATCATCATATCAACCATAATATGGTCTGGAAAGTATGCACTTTTAAAAACTTTAAGGCAAACCTTTGACATAAAAGTTGTAGTCTGTGACCTTGACCATAAGTGTGGGTGAGGGTATTGCTGACCAGCTGATATCTATCATCATATGATCGTACCAGTTATAATTCAAATCGGTCAAAATAGTCTGGAATATATGAGCTTTTGGAAACGTTAATGTAAAACTTCAACATTAAAGTTCTAAGTCTTTGACCTTGACCTTAAGGCCATGGGCATAGGTGGGGGTATTGTTGAATAAAACTTTGGACCTATATCTATTATCATACAAAATATAAACTAAATCATCTTATGATCTGGAAAATATAAGCTGTTAAAAACTTTAACACAAAACATAAAAGTTCTGTCCATGCCCTTGACCATAAGGTCTGAGGTGTGGTTGGGTGTACAGCTGAATAAATCTTTGTACCTATATCTATCATCATACAAAATACATACCAAATCCATCATATGGTCTGAGGAGTAAAACAACTTTAATGCAAAACGTTAACATAAAAGTTCTAGGTCTGTCACCTTGACCTTAAGGTCTTAGACGTGGTTGTGGGTATTGCTGAATAAAACTTTGGACCTATATCTATCACCATAAAAAATATAAACCAAAGCTGTCATATGGTCTGGAAAATCTGACCTCATAAAAACTTTAATGCAAAACTTTTACATAAAGGTTTCTAAGGCCCGTGACCTTGACCATAAGGTTATAGGTGTGGTGGGAGTATTGCTGAATAAAACTTTGGACCAATATCTATCACCATACCATATATAAACCAAATCCATCATTTGTTGTTTGGAAAATCTTAAAAAACTTAAGCGTTATGTGAACGCTGATTCCGATGTGGGGGGTAGTGCAAAAGCCCTTCCTAGACTTCATCCAGGCGAGCTCATAAATTATTAGAAGCACCTCAACGTTTAAGGTCACATGTCATCACAGCTGTAGTAACTTGTTTTACTATTTATAGTTTCAGAAAAAGCTATCCCACAATGCACTATTCTAAACTGACATTGGTTCTTTTTAAAGTTTACTTTAAAATCTAAATATTAGTTTATTACCGTAATTTTATTCCAGGCTGGTAATTTTGATCAAAGTATTTAGCATTTGAAGCTATGATGTTTTTAAATGGTTAAAGCTGGTTCAATTAAATTCTTTTTTTTAAATATAGAATTAGAGGCTCAAGTGGGCCAGAAATCGCTCACCTGGATTAGATTGATCATTAAATGTTACATTATGCCATGGTGGCCATCTTGGCTATCAGATCTGATTGTCTTAAGCGATCCAGAACCTGATGTTGTTTGAAGAGTTTCAAGATTGTCACCAGGTTGCCATCTTGGATACTGGAACTGAACTATTTAGCAATTCTGAATCTCTCTGTCACCCCGATGCCTTCCATCAAGTTTCAGCTCAATCTGACTTATAGTTTGGCAGTTCTGAATCTCCATGTCTCCCCAATGCCTCCCACCAAGTTTCAGTTTAATCCGACTTACCGTTCTGGAGCAGATGTTGTTTCAAGATTTTCAAGATGGCCACCTTGGCGGCCATTTTGGATATTGGAACGAAACAAATTTAGCAATTCTAAATTTCCATGTCACACCAATGCCTCCTACCAAGTTTGGAGTAAATCCAACTTATCATTCGGGAGCAGACGTGGTTTGAAGATTTTCAAGATGGCCATCATGGCAGCCGTCTTGGATATCGGAACATCAGA
Source organism: Anodontia alba (assembly GCA_964016985.1). Lineage (NCBI taxonomy): Eukaryota > Metazoa > Mollusca > Bivalvia > Lucinida > Lucinidae > Anodontia > Anodontia alba. The sequence goes on from OZ024823.1 coordinate 2,541,617, forward strand.
TGATTTTTGCCATTCTGAATCTCTGTGTTGCCGCCATTCCTCCCATCACTTTCGGCTAAATCCAAGTTACAGTTTGGGAGGAGATGTCGTTTGAAGATTTTCAAAATGGTCGACATGGTGGCCATCTTGGATATCAGAACGGAATGTTTTTAGCAATTCTAAATCTCCATGTGTCCCCAATGCCGCCCACAAAGTTTGAACTCAATCTGATTTAGGGTTTGGGAGCAGATGAGGTTTCAAGGTTTTCAAGATGGCTGCCCAGGCGACCACCTCGGATAGCGGAACGGCATGATTTTAGCAATTCTGAATCTCTATGTCGCTCCAAAGCTTCCCGTCAAGTTTCTGCTCAATCCGACTTACAGTTTGGGAGGAGATGTTATTTGAAGAGTTTCAAGATGGCCAATGTGGTGGCCTTCTTGGATATCAGAATGGACGGATTTTAGCAATTCTGAATCACTATGTAGCTCCAATGCCTTCCATCAAGTTTCATCTCAATCCAACTTACTGTTTGGAAGGAGATGTCATTTGAAGAATTTCAAGACAGCTGTCATGGCAGCCATCTTGGATACAGGAACAGAACGATTTTAGCAATTCTGAATCTCTATGTTACTTTTAATGCCTCCCATCAAGTTTCTGCTCAATCTGACTTATGGTCTGGGAGGAGATGTTGTTTGAAGAATTTCAAGATGGCTGCCATGGTGGCCACCTTGGATATTGGAATGGAACGATTTTAGCAATTCTGAATCTCCCTCTAGCCACAATGCCTCCCACCATGTTTCAGCTCAATCCAAATTACAAGTCTGGAGGAGATGTCGAAACTGTGAAAAGCTAACGACGGACGATGTACGACAGACGATGGACAATGGATCCTGGACAACAGGCCATGGCATAAGCTGACCTGGAGCTCCAGGTTGAGTTAAAACTCCAAGTTATAGATTACTGTGTTAGAATAAAGCTTACCATGAATAAATATATGTTTGAAAATTACCTTCATCATTATATAAAATTTCAATAAAATAATTTGAGGAAATGAAATTTCAATTAATTTCAAAATTTTATTTAATTTAACTTTTAACTTAAATTTGAATTTAAAAATCAAACTGATTATGAAAAAAATATAGGCACTGCAACTCTAGATATAAGACAGATGAAAGAAACTGGTTTATCCGTTTTTACATGTCCTGAATATTTCAAAATTAAAACTTTTAAAACAGTTTTAGACTTATTCATAAGAACCAATGATGTCAATGGTTCATCATGAATATTAATGATATGCAAATGAGCAAACACTATCTAAGTAACTTTGTAAGTATCTCCATTGGTCAGTATGTGCCAAAAGAGTGTGGGATCAATTGCATACAAAGCAACCTTAAGCAAAACTAGGCCTATGTTGTCCAAATGCTTGGAGTGAATATGGTAAAAAAGAATGTAACAAAACCTTCATAAAAATACAGCTTTACAAAACTGGCTCAAGGCTTTAAAAAGCTGACCTAAGTGTTCCAATCAGTAATCAAAAGAATCTGGAACTGAGCCGCATCTCGGGGAAAAAAGCCATAACAGCAAATGCAAAACAGCAAAGCCTGCACATCTATGCAGTCTCACCAGAAACTATGCTATTCGCTCACTAAGTTGTAAGCTGAGGGGAAACTTCAGCCAAAGAACCAGACACGTGGCCTTGCTAAGGGGCCAGGCATTGGCATTGTAAGATCAATTTGACGGACAGTGGGAAGAGCCATTTTCTCCCAATGTAGATTCAATTTTGTGTTCTCAGAATGAAAAGCTGACTGACTTACATTTAAATTTACTGCAGTAAAGAAATGTTGAAAAATGTGTTATACCAGCAATTGTTTTTTCCCAGCTTGTTAGTAACTTGTTATTTTATAAGATCCATGCCAAGAAAAACAACAGAAAACTTTCTTCTACACAGCTCTGGATAAAGTGAGTATTCGGAAGAGAAATTTTGTTATTTCTGCACCAAAAACATAGCTTGGGGATTCCGTATTTACATTAAATATTCAAAACACATTACCATACTACCTTTAACCCTTGCCCTGCTGAATAAATTAAGATACCATGCCCACTTCTAATTTTCAGCCAATCAGACAACTTGATCCAGGTTGTTGCTATAAATTCACATACTGTATGGCAAACAGTGCAGATCCAGATCAGTTGGCTTCTTCAGAAGCCAACTGATCTGGATCTACACTGTTTGCAAAGGCAGGGTATATCCGGGTTCAGCAGGACTAGGGTTAGCATTTACCACTCTCTGGGGCCTCAGTGGCTCAGCTGGATGTGCCTCCTACTGGTGATCAGGTCACGGGTTTGATCCTCACCAGGTCCAGCAACATTCTTTGTGGAGACTGATAATGAATTATTTTTTATGGTCATTCTCTCCTTTCTGCTGATTCAAGAAGAGCAGTTCTCAGGGCTTAGTCCTCTATTTAGTTAACCAGCACTTCTTTCACCAGAAACTGACAACTGCCCTTCTTGAATCAGTGGAAGGGAGAGAATGACCATAGAAAATAATTTATGATCAATCTCCACAAAAGAATGTTACCGGACACTACGTGGATCGAAACTACAACCTCCTGATCACAAGTCGGATATGCATCCAACTGAGCCAATGAAGCTGGTCCTCTAAGCATTTGACCAGTGCTTTTTGCACATACTTTCACCAGTAACAGATGATTGCCCTTCTTAAATCAGTAGAACGGGAAGACTGACCTTAGAAATTATTTCATGATCAATCTATACAAAAATTACAGGGCCAAGCTGGGATTCAAACTTGCAACCCCTTGATCTGCGGTCAGACATGCTCCTGACAGCACTTTGGAGTGCGGCAAGTATTTATAACATTTAGTAACTATGGAGCTTGTGTTGTCTGAGTAAAAGGTCTATACACTGGGTTGGCACAATAAATCCAGATAACAGGGAATATTGGGGAAAACATTTTTTCTTATTTCTCCAGAAAAAACATATGTTGTGGGTACTCATAAGAAGCACCTCAGTGAGGTGCTTCTAATGAGTACCCACAACATATGTTTTTCTGGAAAAATAAGAAGAATATGTGCCTTATCTGGAAGTATGGTTGACAGACATGTACTTGTAGACAAATGCCATCAAAAATGATGATAACAACTTAATCAGTGCTTGAAAATCAAATCCCTGTAGTTCCTGCTTGCGAAAATGCAGGCATGACAAAAATGCAATTTAATTAACTGAAAGCTTAAGTAACCATAACTTGGACCAAGTCAAGCAAAAAGCTGTCTTAAGGCATAGTAGGATAGTGAAAAGCCCGGTCAACCTGCATATCTATGCAGTATGTTCAGGGTATCTGCTGTCCATTTACAAAATAATTGGATAGATTATAATGTATCAATAGCAGGCAAATGTCATGCTGACATTGCAAATGTGCTGTATAATCTTTATATGCACAAATTTCATCACAGTTTTTCGCTTGATGTAGCCCATTTAATGTAATGAAATGTAATCAGCTGGGCGAATGAAAATCTATTTATTGCTGTATGATTCACAACTAAGAAGAGACCTTATGCCATGTGCAGGCAATGAAGGCTCAGGTCAGCCTGTACTTTTATGCAGGCTGATCAGGGCATTCATTGCCTGCTAACTGACTCACTGGATATTGTAAAATACAACAACCAGAGAACAACCTGGTCAGAATGAGCATCTGTGCATGCTGATATGGGCTTTGCTGTTAGCACACGGCATATGGGAACTTTTCTTGTAATGAACATGAAATTAAAACAGCCGAGGCAAAGATTAGTTGCAAATTCTGGTCAGAGCCTCAGCAGTTCACTCATATTGTGGAAATTATACAGAGTCATAATGGCCAGGGTCTTAGGGACACAAAAAATACACAGACTGGGCAAGGTTTCCACTGTTTCTATGCAGTACACTTGTTGTTTTTTTTTTTGTGTCACACAGCTCAAATGATTTCCATAACTCCAGATAAATTTATAATTAAGGTGATAATTTTGAATGATTTTTGTTATTTTGCACCAAAACATATATTGTGGGTACTCCTTGGAATTGCCTCGGAGAGGCAATTCCAATGAGTACCCACAAGATATGATTTGGTGCAAAAATAGCAAAAATAATTTGAATAATTCCTTTAACTGGAGCTTTAAAATCTGTTTCACAATCTGATACACTTTCCAATAAATTCCTTTTCAGGCATATCCAACTGGCAGTTTCTCCAATATTACATCCGTCTTGAAAATAAATGAGGATAAAATCATATTAATCTGTTATTCAATACAAACAGTAACTACATCCAATAGGTCTAGACATAGATGGATATGAGTAGGAATACAGTAGTCAATCTGAGAAAATATTACACAACAAGAAAACTAGTTTTTTCCCCCTTTTTCAATCCGTTAAGAACAGTGTTGCAATAATATTGGGTAGGCAAGGCAGGTCAAATCTGTCTACCACTGGAGTCAAAATTTCAGACTCAACGCTATGAAATTCAGGCAGTGAGTTAACAGTGTGTGTGTTCTGACAATACTCTTTCAGTATACATATTACTGTGCTTTCGACATCTTTCAGAAAGTCATTTTTTGCTTGGGGCTTTACACAGAAGAAGTAAATTTGCAAATTTTTGTCTTATTATTTTGAATTATTCAAATGAGTACCCACAACATATGTTTTCATAAAGAAGTAGACAAAAGTACACAGGCTGATATCTAAAGAATACTAAATCACTTGACTGTGCGCTTACAGGAGCATGTGCGGTAATTAGGTCGAATATGGTATGTTAATGTCATTGCAAATATGTTTCTTATGCATGTTACACACATGTGTATGTATGTACTTAAGGAGCACTACGCCTATGAATTGTACACCTGAGTGTGTGTCAAATAGGTAAAGTAGCCAATGTCGGACCTGTACACTTATTGTAGAAACTTTATGTACTGAGTCACTGCAAATACTAAGGCACCATTTATTACTGTATTCAACCTAATTACCAAACTTGCACATGATGATGATTTGGTGTTTTACATCCCTTTCAACATTATTTAAGTCATATCGAGACGATGGAAGGATAATAATGAAAGGCTCTGTGCAATGAAATGCCGTACAGTCATAACCTGAATTCTGCTCCAGCGGGACTCAAACCAAGGGACCTTGTGAACCAAAGTGGGGAGCACTAACTACTTGGCTGCCTGGACTCTTCTCAAAACTTGTAAAATGTCTGCCTATAAGTACAAATATGAAAGAGTCATTAACCTTTACCCTTTATGCCGTTCGCATATATTTATGCTTTTGGGGAGGATGAGGGCCTCATCATCATCATCGGATTTTTTATTAATATGCAGGTACAGGGACAACAACCAAATCAGGGGGCCCCCTTCCAGGTATCTGGCTTGCCTCAAGCATGGCAGATCTCACACCAGATCTCCAGGTATGTGTCTATCATGAAGGTTGATAGCCGTGAGCTTCCACTCTCTCTAATCCCTCTCTATCAGCTGCTTCCATCTCATCTTGGGCCTCCAAGGCCCACGCTTTCCATCAACCTGTATGTCGAAGGCTGCCTTGACTGCAACATTGGAACGTTCCACATGTCCATACCAGTGGCGCCTTCTCTCCTTCAAAATGAGGTCCAGATCCTCAAAGCCAAGCCGCACAAGTAGCTCATTGGACCAGGTGGTGACATTGTCTTGAGGCTTGACATTGCAGATCTGTCTTATCATTTCCCTATCATTCTGCTGCAGACGTTGGAGGTTTGCCTTTGTCAATGGGCAAGTCTCTTAGGCATGGAGCATTGTGCTCCACACACAAGAGCTGTACACATGGCCACGTGTCTTGAAAGAGAGGTGATGTGAAGACAGAACTAGTAGCAGCTTCTTGAACTTCTTTCAGGTGGTTCAAGCAGCTGCTAACTGACTAATGGAAATGAATAGTATTTATACAAAGTAACAAAAACTGGGTAAATATCGACAAATGGCAAATTCTAAAAGCTACTCAACATTGCTGCTGTTCCCAAGACATTGGTTTTTATCTCAATGACATTACACTATAGCAAGATATTGTTCAAAATTTGGCTCCTATAACTAGAATCTAAACTACTGACAACAGAAACAATATGCCTTATTTTCTCTGAAGAAAAAAAAATATATAATTAGTATGTTGTCTGTTTCAATTCTGCTTGGTGCTTTAACCTTTACCACTCTCTGGGCTGATTCAGCAGAAGACAAACTGACATTTTTTCCCAGAAAAATAGGCTTTGACATTTCATGCTAACTGTCTCAACTGTCTCTTAAGGAGACAATGTGCTTGAAACATCAAATGTTATCATCTTGGAAAAATAAGAAAAAGAATTTGACATGGCCTCTGCTGAAATTTTTACCAAGCATGCTAAGCATTAAGAGTTAATTACAAATGATACAAATATCCCAATAATTATTTTCCTTGCCTGGAAATCTGATTCTGAAAAAAAAACTAAGAATGTGCCAATCGTTTAATATTTGTGGAAGCAAAGGGACTTCTTTGGTTAAGATGAAACCATTCTTAACGCTTAGCACCCTGGGTAAAATTTTCAGCAGATGACATATTGAAATATTTTTCCTATTTTTCCCAGAAATCAAGTTTTGACATTTCATGCAAACTGTCTCCAATTTGCATGAAATGTCTAATCCTGTTTTCTGGGAAAAATAAAAAAAAAATATCACAACAGTATCATCTGCTGAATTAGCCCAGAGAGTGGTAAAGATTAATTAGATACCCTGTATTTTCACACTGTGCGTGATTTCTTCAGGGACTGTACTGTCTAGAAAATGTATGCCAATAACTATACATCTAATCCATTTCCTAGAAAAATTAGCAGACGTAAAGAATGATATTTACCTTAAGGGGAACTGGTACACTTTCAGGGGAGGTCACTCTTTCAAAATTGGTTTGCTTCCCTTCTGAAAAGGGGTCTACTCTAAAAGGAAAGAATTTGCTCCAAAAGGGAGCAAATTCTTTCCTTTTAGAGTAGACTATTTTCAGAAGGGGCTTGGTGTGCAGGAGAGCAAAAAGGAAGTCAAAAAAGTTGTCTCCCTTGTAAAGCATTGCAGAAAATCAACCAGGTGCACCCAGTCCTCTTAAGGGTTCAGACAGAAATGTAGACCCAGATTAGATGCTGCAGAATGTGGTATCTGATGCGGGTCTACCACTAATCCAAGCATCTTTTAGACATAGCATCAGGTAATAAAATAAGCTTTATTAAAGCATTGGATAAGCACATTAAGAAGTTAGGTGTCCCATATTAACACTTTGCATGCTGGGTAAAAATTTCAGCAGATGACATTTTAAAATATTTTTTCAAATTTTTCCTAGAAAATAGGATTTGACACTTCATGCAAATTGTCTCCTAAGAAGACAATTTGCATGAAGTGTCAGATCCTATTTTCTAGGAAAAATAAGAAAAATATCTTCAGTCTGTCATCTTTTGAATCTTCCCATAGCATGGCATGTGTTAAGGATAAATTTGGGAAATACTGCATATTTAACCCAATCAAGCAGCACTTGAGCTCTTGACCCAATGCATTCTCTATCTTGACATAATGCATTCTCTATCTTGACATAATGCATTCTCTATCTTGACATAATGCATTCTCTATCTTGACACAATGCATTCTCTATCTTGACATAATGCATTCTTTATCTTGACACAATGCATTCTCTATCTTGATATAATGCATTCTCTATCTTGACCCAATGCATTCTCTATCTTGACATAATGCATTCTCTATCTTGACACAATGCATTCTCTAGGAAAATTAGCTGACAAAAGAAAGGTGCTTTTCATGTTTTTTTTTTTTATTTATTTTTTTTTCAGATAAGGCTTTGGAGATGGTTTGAATTTCATGTAAATACCATTTCACATGAAAGTTCTGATCTTATTTTCACCGAAAAATGTAAAAAAAAAATTTGAATGTCTGCTACAATTTTGCTTCATACTATAAAGGTTAAGATTTAAATTGGCTTACTGAAAACTTCAGAGACAAGTCGGTGAACAATTAACAAGACTACCAGAAGAATTTAGATGCAAAATCAACCTGGTGTACGTCCTGAATTTCTCCACAGGCAGAAATCAATGCTTTTAACAACAGAAATGCATGTAAATAAGTTCAAGACAGGGCTCCCAGTTAAAAATTACTTTTGGGACAGAAGATTGGCATTTACCTACTTCTTCATTGAAACAGATGTTATGGGTGTTTATAAGGATGGACACATGTAGATGTTCCTCATAACACTATATAAGAACATATATTTTCAGGGAGAAATAATATATTTATCTAATTTGCTGATCTAGAGATGTGGCAGATAGTATCAGTATGCATGACAATGCCAGAATTCAATATACCATATTTATCCAAGTATTGGGACACCTTAACTCCTTACCATACCTGTCCTAAAATATGAAAATGTCTTATTTTACTGCCTGTTGATGTGTCTAAAATGGTGCTGGATGAGTGGCAAACAGTGTAGACCCTGCTCAGATGCCACATTCTGCAGCATCTGATCTGGGTACACTGTTTGCCTAGGCATGTCTGTCCCAATATTTAGGGTTATTACGGTATCATATTTTACCCTTAATACACCACAACCTCTATAACACTACTGCTGGGATCCAAAGCAAAAACTGCGTTAGCTTAAATAACCGTATTGTATCCAAACTAAAATACATAGATTATATAGACCAAGAGGCCCATGGGCCCCTGGGCCCATGAGTGTTATGCAACTTTTTTCCAATCCTGTCACTGCAACTAATGAAAGGATCATCGTTTGAGCATTTTTTTGGGTTTGAAGGAAAAGTTTTGTTTTTTACTATTTTTTTATCATAATATATGGGCATGACACTCAGTAACCATTTGAACAAACTCTCAATCCCATTTCTGCCAAAGGATCGACATGAAATTTGGTGAAAATTGGGCAAGAAGTTTCAGAGGGGAAGTTGTTAAACAATATCATGATTTTATACATGTTTACAGCAGAGGGGCAGGGTATGATAAACCTCGCAGAATAAAATGTTCATTGTAACTTAAAGCTTTTGCTACTTCAATCATATACAGTGATTTTTTTACCTGCGCATCCCGAGTCCCGTACTCACATTTTTTGCTTTGGGACTCACATTTTAAATCTCAGCGAGTCCCAGGACTCACAGTTATAATGGAAAATTCTGTAATGGACACAATGATTTTCTAGTAGGACTCACTTTATATAGCCCAAGCGAGTCCTGGGACGCATAGGTATAAAATTGTAAATAAATCACTGCATATATTGTAAGTTTTAGACACTTCAGTTATTTTTGTCTTTGTATGTGTGTTCATTGCTCTAAAGGATCATTCTTTTTATTATCTTCACCAGAACACAGGAACTTGCCAAGCTCTCAGCTTCATTGAATAAGTAAAGAAATTATGGGAGAAGAGGTATTTCAATTGCATGTTGCCACTCCCACCTATGCAACACGTCCTATGTCTCTTTACTGGGCCAGACAAGAGACAAGCTAAACCACGTCTTCTTTCCCTGCTGGTCCGTTACAGGATCTTCTTTCCCTGCTGGTGCAAATTGTCGTTTACAAATTTCCTTTTCTAAAATTTTGCCATGGCAACCAAACAAAATGGCAACTGGTCATAAAACACATAAACTGGGTAGACAGTCATCCTACTTAACAGATTTGATAGACAGACGGAGGGACAATGGACAAAATAAATGACTATAGCTCATTCTGAGCATAGCTCAGATGAGCAAAAAATGACCATAAATGGTCAGTTTACTATATAATCTATACAGTTTTTTGTTTAGAGTACTGATATCCATTAAAACGTATGCTGTGGGTATTCATTAGAAGTGCCTCGCAAAAATAAACTAGAATTCCAAGTACAGTCAAACCTGTGTTAGTGGTCACCTCTATTAAGCAGCCAACCTGTATTAAGCAGCCAGAGGAAAGTTGCCCAAAAATTCAGACTTATATATTTGAACTGTATTAAGCAGCCACCTGCCTTCAGCAGCCACATTTTAAGCTTCCCATAGGTGGCTGCTTAAGACAGGTTTGACTGTATGATGTGTTGTCTGCTTTAAGTGCCAACCATTTGATATAAAAAAGAAAACAAGAGGACCATGATGGTCCTATATCGCTCACCTGAGCAAACAGATTTGCATACTTAATGTTGAAGTTTCAGCCAAGTTCACTGCTCTAAAATTTTATGTATAAATTTTATAACCATGACAAATCATGACAGCTTGAACAAACTTCGTAGAGGGTAACCAAAGGAACATTCCTGCCAAGTTAAACTGAAACCGGTTCAGTGGTTTCTGACAAGAAGATTTTTAAAGTTTTCTATTTAGATAGCATGTTTTTTGACAAATCAGGATTGCTTGAACATTCTTGGTAGAGGGTCACCAAAGCATTATTGAAATTGGTCAGGAGGTATTTGACAAGAAGCATTTTAAAGTTTTCTATACAGATAGATACCAAAAATAAGCCCCGCCCCCTGGAGGCCATGTTTTTTGACATATCATGAAGGCTTGAACCATCCTGGTAGAGGGTCACAAAAGCAACATTCTTGCAAAGCTACATTGAGCTTGGTCCAACGGTTTCTTACGAGAAGATTTTTGAAGTTTTTTATATAGACATATAGAAAAAAATAAGCCCTGCCCCGTAGTGGCCATGTTTTTTGACGATCATGACAGCTTGAACAACCTTGGTAGAGGGTCACCAAAGAAACATTCCTGCCAAGTTATATTGAAATCGGTCTATTGGTTTCTGACAAGAAGATTTTTTAGATTTCTATATAGATATATAGGGAAAATAAGCCCCACCCACTAGCAGCCATGTGTTTTGACAAATCATGATTACTTGAACAATCTTGGTAGAGGGTCACCAAGGAACATTTTTACCAAGTTGTAATGAAATTGGACCTGTGGTTTCTGAAAAGAAGACTTTTAAAGTTTTTCTATATAGATATATAGGGAAAATAAACCCCGCCCCCTGGCGGCCCTGTTTCTTGATGAATCATGACGGCTTGCATAACCTTGATAGAGGGTTACATAAGAAACATTTCTGCAATGTTTAATTGAAATCAGTCCAGTGGTTTCTGACAAGAAGATCATTAAAGTTTTCTATGTAGATATACAGGGAAAATAAGCCCCGCCCCCTACCAACCATGTATTTTGACAAATCATGATAGCTTGAACAATCTTGGTAAAGGGTCACCAAGGAAACATATCTGCCAAGTTATATTGAAATCGATCCAGTGGTTTCTGACAGTTTTTTCAAGTTTTCTATATAGATATATATAGGGAAAATAAGCCCCGCCCCCTGGCGGCCATGTTTTTTGACAAATCATGACTGCTTGAACAATCTTGGTAAAGGGTCACCAAAGAAACATTTCTGCCAAGGTATATTGAAATCCGTCCAGTGGTTTCTGACAAGAAGATTTTTTCAAGTTTTCTATATAGATATATAGGGAAAATAAGCTCCACCCCCTAGCGGCCATGTTTTTTGACAAATCATGATTACTTGAACAATCTTGGTAGAAGGTCACCAAGGAAACATTTTTGCCAAGTTATAATGAAATCGGTCCAGTGGTTTCTGACAAGAAGATATTTCAAGTTTTTCTACATAGATATATAGGGAAAATAAGCCCCGCCTCCTGGCGGCCATGTTTTTTGACGAATCCAAATGGCTTGAACAATCTTGGTACAGGATCACCAAAGGAACATTTCTGCCACATTATATTGCAATCGTTCCAGTGGTTTCTGGTAAGAAGATTTTTAAAATTTTCTATATAGATATATAGGGAAAATAAGCCCTACCCCCCCCCCCCCCCCCCCCCCCCCAAATGGCTTGAACAATCTTGGTAGAGGATCACGAAAGGAACATTTCTGCAAAATTATACTGAAATCGGTCGAGTGGTTTCTAACAAGAAGATTTTTAAAGTTTTCTATATAGATATATAGGGAAAATAAGCCCCGCCCCCTGGCGGCCATGTTTTTTGACGAATCCAAATGGCTTGAACAATCTTGCAAGAGGATCACCAAAGGAGCATTTCTGCAAAATTATATGGAAATCGGTCCAGTGATTTCTGACAAGAAGATTCTTAAAGTTTTCTATACAGATATATATGGAAAATAAGCCCCGCCCCCCTGGCGGCCATGTTTTTTGACGAATCCAAATGGATTGAACAATCTTGCAAGAGGATCACCAAAGAAACATTTCTGCAAAATTATATGGAAATCGGTCCAGTGGTTTCTGACAAGAAGATTTTTAAATTTTTCTATACAGATATATAGTGAAAATAAGCCCCGCCCCCTGGCGGCCACGTTTTTTGACAAATCCAAATGGCTTGAACAATCTTGGTACATGATCACCAAAGGAACATTTCTGCAAAATTATATGGAAATTGGTCCAATGGTTTCGGACAAGAAGATTTTTTAAGTTTTTAATTAAAAAATCTATTTTTAGCTCCTGTGACCTAGTTATGCAATGAACCGGAACCATTTGAACAACTTTGAAAGAGGACCAACCAAGGATCATTCCTGTGAAGTTTGGTCAAATTCCCACCAGTGGTTTAGGAGGAGATGTTGTTTAAAGATTGTGGACAGACGGACATCTGGACAACGACGACGACAACGACGCCGACGACGACGACAACGACGATGGACGGTGAGTGATCACAATAGCTCACCATGAGCCTTCGGCTCAGGTGAGCTAAAAACACTGTATTTGTCCTAATAATCACTCTTATCCCTTGATTGGTATTTTAAAATGAGATATATATATTCCAATGAAATCTATGCATCTGCAAAAGTTATTGTGCAGAAACCAATATCAACACTAAAAAGCGAACAAAGCAAGAGCTGTCCATCTTGCATGTGACACTTCTACGTGACCTGATATATGTTCCCACCCAACATTTTCAATTTATCTCAAACAGTATGGGTGTTATGGCCTGCACAAGACTTTGGTTTCTGGGGACATCAGTGCATAACAAAAAAAAACTAGAGCTGTTGTTTGTAAAACACTATGCCCCCAACTGCCTGACTCTAACACTGCTTGACTCCAACACTGCTTGCCCATGACGGTAACAACAGTACAAATATACGAGATTTCAATGTTATTTTATTAAAAGGGAAATAACTCTAAAATGGGAGATAATAAAAATATGGGTCACCTATTTTTTCATGAGGAATCCATATATGAAATTTCAAACTAGCATGCACAGTTCAAAACTTATGCTATGCAACAAAAAGTGTGCAATGTAAAAATGCCCAAAATGACAAAGGGCCATAACTCAAGAAGTACTTTCAGAATTTATTCAAAAGTTAATCAGGTCATCTACTCATCACTACCAATCTATTCCTTAAATTTCAAGGCTCTAGCTTCAATAGTTTTTGAGATACTTTGCTGACAAGATTCCATCCATATTTCTTCAAAGGGCCATAACTCGGGAAAGGGGTAAAATCCTGACGGGGGATAAAATATGTGTCAGCTATTTTTTTATGAGGAATCCATACATGAAATTTCAAAACCCTAGCATGCACAGTTCAAAACCTGTGCTAAGCATCAAAAAGTGTGCAATGTAAAAATGCCCAAAATGACAAAAGGCCATAACTCAAGAAGTACTTTTCAGAAGTTAATCAGGTCATCTACTCATCACTACCAATTTATTCCTTAAATTTCAAGGCTCTAGCCTCAATAGTTTTTGAGATATTTTGCTGACAAGACTTCATCCATATTTTTTTCAAAGGGCCATAACTTAGGTAAGGGGCATAATCCTAATAAGAAAAAAAAAATATGTGTCAGCTATTTTTTCATGAGAAATCTAAATATGAAATTTCAAAACCCTAGCATGCACAGTTCAAAACTTATGCTATGCATCAAAAAGTGTGCAATGTAAAAATGCCCAAAATGACAAGGGGCCATAACTCATGAAGTAATTTTCAGAATTTATTCAAAAGTTAATCAGGTCATCTACTCATCAATACCAACCTATTCCTCAAATTTCAAGGCTCTAGCTTCAATAGATTTTGAGATAGCTTGTTAAAAAGATTCCATCCATATTTTTTCAAAGGGCCATAACTCAGGAAAGGGGCATAATCCTGATAAGAAAAAAAATATGTGTCAGCTATTTTTTCATGAGGAATCCATATATGAAATTTCAAAACCCTAGCACGCACAGTTCAAAACTTATGCTATGCCTCAAAAAGTGTGCAACGTAAAAATGCCCAAAGTTATAAAGGGCCATAACTCATGAAGTACTTTTCAGAATTTATTCAAAAGTTAATCAGGTCATCTACTCATCAATACCAATCTATTCACCAGGTTTCAAGGCTCTAGCTTCAATAGCTTTTGAGATATTTTGCTGACAAGAATTCATCCATATTTTTTCAAAGGGCCATAACTCAGGAAAGAGGAATAATCCTGATAAGAAAAAAAAACATGTGTCAGCTATTTTTTCATGAGGAATCCATATATGAAATTTCAAAACCCTAGCATGCACAGTTCAAAACTTACGCTATGCATCAAAAAGTGTGCAATTGTAAAAATGCCCAAAGTTATAAAGGGCCATAACTCATGAAGTAATTTTCAGAATTTATTCAAAAGTTAATCAGGTCATCTACTCATCAATACCAATCTATTCACCAGGTTTCAAGGCTCTAGCTTCAATAGCTTTTGAGATATTTTGCTGACAAGAATTCATCCATATTTTTTCAAAGGGCCATAACTCAAGAAAGGGGCATAATCCTGATAAGAAAAAAAATACGTGTCAGCTATTTTTTCATGAGGAATCCATATACGAAATTTCAAAAACCTAGCATGCACAGTTCAAAACTTATGCTATGCATCAAAAAGTGTGCAATTGTAAAAATGCCCAAAGTTATAAAGGGCCATAACTCATGAAGTAATTTTCAGAATTTATTCAAAAGTTAATCAGGTCATCTACTCATCAATACCAATCTACTCACCAGGTTTCAAGGCTCTAGCTTCAATAGCTTTTGAGATATTTTGCTGACAAGAATTTATCCAAAAAATTTTTCAAAGGGCCATAACTCAGGAAAGGGGCATACATAATCCTGATGGGAAAAAAAATACGTGTCAGCTATTTTTTCATGAGGAATCCATATATGAAATTTCAAAACCCTAGCATGCACAGTTCAAAACTTAGGCTATACATCAAAAAGTGTGCAATTGTAAAAATGCCCAAAGTTATAAAGGGCCATAACTCATGAAGTAATTTTCAGAATTTATTCAAAAGTTAATCAGGTCATCTACTCATCAATACCAATCTATTCACCAGGTTTCAAGGCTCTAGCTTCAATAGCTTTTGAGATATTTTGCTGACAAGAATTCATCCATATTTTTTCAAAGGGCCATAACTCAAGAAAGGGGCATAATCCTGATAAGAAAAAAAATACATGTCAGTTATTTTTTCATGAGGAATCCATATATGAAATTTCAAAACCCTAGCACGCACAGTTCAAAACTTATGCTATGCCTCAAAAAGTGTGCAACGTAAAAATGCCCAAAGTTATAAAGGGCCATAACTCATGAAGTACTTTTCAGAATTTATTCAAAAGTTAATCAGGTCATCTACTCATCAATACCAATCTATTCACCAGGTTTCAAGGCTCTAGCTTCAATAGCTTTTGAGATATTTTGCTGACAAGAATTCATCCATATTTTTTCAAAGGGCCATAACTCAGGAAAGAGGAATAATCCTGATAAGAAAAAAAAACATGTGTCAGCTATTTTTTCATGAGGAATCCATATATGAAATTTCAAAACCCTAGCATGCACAGTTCAAAACTTACGCTATGCATCAAAAAGTGTGCAATTGTAAAAATGCCCAAAGTTATAAAGGGCCATAACTCATGAAGTAATTTTCAGAATTTATTCAAAAGTTAATCAGGTCATCTACTCATCAATACCAATCTATTCACCAGGTTTCAAGGCTCTAGCTTCAATAGCTTTTGAGATATTTTGCTGACAAGAATTCATATTTTTTCAAAGGGCCATAACTCAAGAAAGGGGCATAATCCTGATAAGAAAAAAAATACGTGTCAGCTATTTTTTCATGAGGAATCCATATACGAAATTTCAAAAACCTAGCATGCACAGTTCAAAACTTATGCTATGCATCAAAAAGTGTGCAATTGTAAAAATGCCCAAAGTTATAAAGGGCCATAACTCATGAAGTAATTTTCAGAATTTATTCAAAAGTTAATCAGGTCATCTACTCATCAATACCAATCTACTCACCAGGTTTCAAGGCTCTAGCTTCAATAGCTTTTGAGATATTTTGCTGACAAGAATTTATCCAAAAAATTTTTCAAAGGGCCATAACTCAGGAAAGGGGCATACATAATCCTGATGGGAAAAAAAATACGTGTCAGCTATTTTTTCATGAGGAATCCATATATGAAATTTCAAAACCCTAGCATGCACAGTTCAAAACTTAGGCTATACATCAAAAAGTGTGCAATTGTAAAAATGCCCAAAGTTATAAAGGGCCATAACTCATGAAGTAATTTTCAGAATTTATTCAAAAGTTAATCAGGTCATCTACTCATCAATACCAATCTATTCACCAGGTTTCAAGGCTCTAGCTTCAATAGCTTTTGAGATATTTTGCTGACAAGAATTCATCCATATTTTTTCAAAGGGCCATAACTCAAGAAAGGGGCATAATCCTGATAAGAAAAAAAATACATGTCAGTTATTTTTTCATGAGGAATCCATATATGAAATTTCAAAACCCTAGCATGCACAGTTCAAAACTTATGCTATGCATCAAAAAGTGTGCAATTGTAAAAATGCCCAAAGTTATAAAGGGCCATAACTCATGAAGTAATTTTCAGAATTTATTCAAAAGTTAATCAGGTCATCTACTCGTCAATACAAATCTATTCACCAGGTTTCAAGATTTAGCTTCAATAGCTTTAGAGATATTTTGCTGACAAGATTTCATCTATATTTTTTCAAAGGGCCATAACTCAGGAAAGGGGCATAATCCTGATGGGAAAAAAAATACGGGTCAGCTATTTTTTCATGAAGAATCCATATATGAAATTTCAAAACCCTAGCATGCATTGTTCAGAAGTTATGCTATGCACCAAAAAGTGTAACGGATGGACACACGGACGGACGGACGGACGGATGGACGCACGCACGCACAAACGTCCCAGAAGCAATATGCCCCTCCAACTTCTTCAAAGTTGGGGGCATAATGAGAGTTGTCTCTCTTACATGTGACACACCTACAGGTACTTATCTATGTCTCCAAATATTATCAAAATATTCAAACCATTAAGAAGTTATGATGTGCATAAGAACTTGGCTTTGAAATTTGTTCAGGGGAGATAACCAGAAGACCAAGCAAGAGTTGTCCTTCTTGCATGTGATACTCCTACCATCTGATATATGTTCCTACCGAGTATAATCAAATTATTTCAAACAGTATGGGAGTTATGGCCTGCAGACGATTTTGGCTTCAGGGGGCATAAGTAAATAATGAAGAAAGTGAGAGTTGTGTCTCTGGCATGCGATATGCCTACTGTCCTTATCTTTGCTTTTACCAAATATTATCAAAATATTTCGAACCATTAAGAAGTTATGGAGTGCACAATAATCTGGCTAAAACTTGTTCATGGGAGAACTAGAAAAAGAACAAAGCAAGAGTTGTCCTTCTTGTATGCGATACTCCTACTTGACCCGATATATGTCTCTGTCAAATAATACCAAATTATTTGAAAGTGACAATGACACCGACAACGATGACATCGATGACGAGAACCAACAACATGATCCCTATGTGTCTGCTATGCTATGCAGGTGACACAAAAAGAAAACTACCCTCTCTTAATACAGTATAGTCAGTCTAATCAAGTCACAACATGGGAAAACGCAATGTCAGACATTAGCACCTAGCAAAGACTCAGCACATCCTGCACATTGGTGCAGTCTGATCAGTCTTTGCTGTACTGAAGAAACCCATTTCCCAGCAAAGATTCTGATCAGATTATGGATGCACAGTCTGAGATAAGTCTTTGATTGGCATACATGTCTAAATACTGATACAAAATCAGGTCAACCTACCTTTGCACATTCTGGATCTCTGGCTATCATAGGGGTGTAGTTAATGTTGACAAAGTCGAGGCCCGAGCAGATTGTGACTGTCCGAGACTCCAAACTACCATTTCCTTTCTGTTCAAGGTCAATTAATACTTTTGGATCCTGAAAAAGAAACACAGTACCAAATTAAAACAAGAGGCCCATTGGCCACGATTCTCTCATCTGAGTTAAACAACCATTGCATATCTGCAGATGCCATGCAACATTCTTCCAGTATTTCCACAGTAACTAGGTGAGAAATTAGACAGTGCTGTAAAAGGTCAAAGATCATCCTAGGATCATCATTTGAACAAACTTGGTAGACCTTGTGTCCCCGATGCTATATACCAAGATTCTGCCTCAAAGCTTTCTTGGGTCTGGAGAAGAGGTTTTGAAGTGTTTTTATCATATATGGGCATGGCAGCAAAACCATTTGATCAAATTGTTTGTACCACTTCCACAGAAGGTCTCATGGGAAATCTATTGAAAATTGGCATGCAATTTCAGAGAAGAAGACATTTAAAGATTTATAAGATTTTTTACATGTACAAAGCCTAGGGGCAAGGGCAGATACCCCCAGGGGGATAAAAGGTTTGATTGTAACTAATAAGTGTTACTACTTTAAGCATACAATGTAAGTTTCAGCCATTAGTCTTTAATACTTTTTAGAAAATGATTTTTCAGAAGTTTGTATGGGGATGCAAATTTGACTTTCTCATAAAAAGGTCAAAGGTCATCCTAGGATCATCATCTGAACAAACTTGGTAGATCTTGAGTCAGCAATGCTATATACCAAGATTCAGTTTCGAAGTGTTCTTGGTTCTGGAGAAGATTTTTAAGTGTTTTTTTTTTTTTGTGTGTGTGTTTTTTTTACCATATATGGGCATGGTGGCCATCTTGTTCAGTGGTGTGGAATCATTTGACAGAAGGCTCCATATGTAATCTGGTGAAAATTGGTCAAGCAGTTTCAGAGAAAAAGATGTTCAAAGATTACATGATTTTAAACATGTAATATTGCCAAAGGCAAGGGCCTATAACTTCCAGGCGACAAAATTTTGATTGTAACTAAAAGGGTTTGATACTTTGATCATACATTGTAAGTTACAGCCATTAGTCCTAAATACATTTTGAGAAACTGAATTTTCATTATTTTCCCCAAACGCATAGGGACACAAAACTGACCTTGCTGTGAAAAGGTCAAATGTCAACCTAGGGTCATCATTTGAACAAATTTGGTAGAACTTGAGTCTCCAATGCTATATACCAAGATTCAGCCTTGAAGCTTTCTTGGTTCTGGAGAAGAAGATTCAAAGTGTTTTTTACCATATATGGTCATGGTGGCCATCATGTTTAATGCTGCATAACCTTTTGGACAATTTGATAATACACCTTTGACAGAAGGGCCAATGTGATATCTGCTGAAATTTGGTCAAGCTAATTCAGAGAAGAAGAAGTTTAAAGATTACAAGAATTTATACATGTATATAGCCCAGAAGTAAGGGCAGATAATCCCAGGGGACAAAATTTTGACTGTAACTAAAAGGGTTTGCTACTTTGATCATACATTGTAAGTTACAGCCATTAGTCCTTAATACATTTTGAGAAACTGAATTTCCATTATTTTCCCCATACAAACGCATAGCCATGCAAAGTTGACCTTGCCGTATAATCAGGAAGTATGATGTTTATACATGAAATACTCTTCAAGATATATGGCAAAATCACTGGACCATGAAAACTCTACAGGATATAAGGCAAAATTACTGGACTGTGAAATGTATGTCACTGTGATCTACATTTATTTTGAGGTCTAACTTCATGTTATACTGATTCATAATCCAAAAGTATGATATTTAAACATCAAATACGCCTCAAGATATTAGGCAAAACCACTGGATCATGAAATATAGGTCATTGGTCCCTACATTTATTTTATGGCCAACTTCAGGTCACGCAGACTCATAATCAGAAAGTATGGTGTTTATATATGAAATACACTTCAAGATATAAGGCAACAAGAGCTCCGCCAAGTGGGGCATTATACGCCCGTGGCAAGTAATAAGATGTAGCACATAAACTGGCTCCTGTATAATTCAGTGCTCCGGATAAAAACTGTACAAAAAGAAATTTAAAAACTTTTCAATGGGGCATATGCTCTGCTGATATTTGGTGAACTGTAACCTAAGGGTCCAAGCTTGCCCAGAAATTAAGGGAGAAGAGACTTCTCTCTCCTGGGAAAATAGTGAGAAGTTTGCTGCTTCTAGGGAGAAGTGCTTTCGGATGGCAGACACACGACAGAAGCATGGCTATATTATAAGCTCATATGAGCCTTTTATTGATTTGTTTTTCCTATACTTCAATATCAGACCAAACAATAACAAAATAAAAATTAAACCAAAAAAAAAAAAAAAGAAAAAAATGCTGCAAGAAATTTTTTTGTAAATCTTTAACTTGTTTTATACTGATTTTATTTTTCTTCTTTAAGGGAGCCACATCAGAAGAGTATTAAAAAAAAAAAAAATAAAAAAAGAATTATGTTTATAAGTTTTGATATTAGTCAAGCTTCTTAATTCTGTATCCAAATATTTGGTGCACTGTAACCTCGAAATAATATGCGCTGCCCCACATCATCGTGTAACTATTAATGAAGTTTCAGCTTATTCGGAGGTAAACTGTAGGAGGATTTAGCCGGAAACGAAAAATTAATAAAAATTTTCAAAGGGGTTCAACTCTGCTAATATTTGGTGGACTGTAACCTTGAAATAATATGCGCTGCTCCACATCATGGTCTAACTATAAATCAAGTTTCAGCTTGATCGGATGTAAACTGTAGGAGGAATTAGCTGGAAACGAAAAATTTACAGAAATTTTCAAAGGGGCTTAACTTTGCTAATATTTGGTGGACCGTAACCTCAAAACAATATGTGCTGCTCCACATCATGGTCTAATATAAATGAGATTTAAATTTGATGGGATGTAAAATGTAGGAGGAGTTAACCAGAAATAAAAAGTTTACAGCAATTTTCAAAGGGGCATAACTCTGCAAATATTTGGTGGACTGTAACCCCGAAACAATATGATCTGCTCCTCATCATGGTCTAACTATATACCAAGTTTCAGCTTGATCGGATGTTAACTATAGGAGTTAGCTGGAAACGAAAAAGTTTATGGACGGACGGATGCCATACCTTGAAACATAATAAGTCCCGTTTTTCAAACTGGCGTATAACAAGAATTCCGCGGAAGGCGTCATCGCACCTGCTGGCGCAAAAGTCACAGGAGCCTCAATCAGAATGTGGTTATTAAATAAGTTTATTTCATTCTTAGCAGTGCTTACTTGGAAAACTGGGTTGAAAAAAATGTAGACAAAGTGCCTAGTGGGGCACATATATTCCAGGCCAGTCCCATTCCCTCTAATGGCTATATCTTCAGCACTGACTTTTCGTATCATAGAGCCCAATGATAATGGAACGTTGACGTAAAATGTGTAAAAGTCACTGGAGCATGAAATATAGGTCAAGGTCACAGGTCAAGGTACCTGCTAATTCAGTACATCAAGGAGAAGCACAATGCAAGGTATGGTGGTTGTAGGCCTTATAGTTGAGGAGTTATCAAACATCAAGTAAAAAGTGTCAAATATAGGTCAAGGTCACTGGGTCAAGGTACCTGCCAAGCCAGGGCGATGAGGTGAAGCACTATGCAAGGTTTAGTGGTTGTAGGTCTTATATTTGAGGAGATACCGAACATCAATATAAAATGTGTCAAAGTCACTGGAGTGCACAATATAGGTCAAGTTCAACAGGTCAAGGTACCTGTCCAGTCAGTACATCGAGAAGAAGTGCTATATAAGGTTTGGTGGTTGAAGGCCTTACAGTTGAGGACATATGGAAGGGTGACCTAAAAGGTGTAAAAGTCAATGGAGCTTGAAATATAGGTCAAGGTCACCCAGTCAAGGTACCTGCAGAGTAAGTACATTGAGGAGAAGCACTATGCAAGGTTTGATGGTTGTAGGCCTTATAGTTGAGGAGATATTGAACGTTGACGTAAAATGTGTAAAAGGCACTGGAGCTCAAAATATAGGTCAAGGTCACCGGGTCAAGATACCTGCCAAGTCAGTACATATAGGAGAAGCACTATGCAAGGTTTGGTGGCTAGAAGTCTTACACTTGGGGAGATCTGGAAAGTTGATGCAAATTATGTCAAAAGTCACTGCAGCCAAAATATAGGTCAAGGTCACCAGGTCAAGGTATCTGCTAAGTCAGTACATTGAGGAGAAGCACTGCAAGGTTTGATGGTTGTAGGCCTTATAGTTGAGGAGATATCGAACGTCGACGCAAAATATGTCAAAGTCACTGGAGCGCAAAATATAGGTCAAGGTCACCGGGTCAAGGTACCTGCCAAGTCTGTACATCTAGAAGAAGCACTATGCAAGGTTTGGTAGTTGTATGCCTTATAGTTGAGAAGATCTGGAATGTCAACGTAAATTGTGTCAAAGTCAACGGAGCGCAAAATATAGGTCAAGGTCACTGGGTCAACATATCTGCCAAGTCAGGAGGTCAGGGAGATGTGTCATGCAAGGAATGATGGTTGTTGTAGAACTGTAGTTGATTAGAATACTAACTTTGATGTAAATGTCGAACTTCGACATAACAGAACTATTAAGAGACAGATGGACGGACGAACCGACAGACGAATGGAAAAGCGGGCACCTATATCGCAAAGTCAGGAGGTCAGAGAGATATTTCATACAAGGTTTGATGGTTGTTTAGTCTTGTAGTTGATCAGAATACTAACTTTGACATAAATGTCGAACTTCGACATAACAGAACTGTTACGAGACGGACAGACGGACAGACGAACAGACAGACGAACGGAAAAGTGGGCACCTGTGTCGCAAAGTCGGGAGGTCAGGGAGATGTTTCATGCAAGGTTTGATGGTTGTTTAGTCTTGTAGTTGATTAAAATACTAACTTTGACATAAATGTTGAACTTCGACATAAATGTTGACAGACGGACGGACGAATGGACAGACATACGGAAAAGCGGACGCCTATGTTGCAAAGTCAGGAGGTCAGGGAGATGTTTCATGCAAGGTTTGATGGTTGTTTAGTCTTGTAGTTGATTAGAATACTAACTTTGACATAAATGTCGAACGTCGACATAAATGTTGACGGACGGGCGGGCGGGCGGGCGGGTGGGCGGACGGACGGACGGACTGAAAATCGGACGCCTATATCCCACCCTGCTACAAGCAGGTGCGATAAAAATCACTGGACCATAAAAACTCTTCAGGATATAAGGGAAAATTACTGGACCGTGAAATATAGGTCATGGTTACAAAGATGAACGATATATGACCAAGTATCTGTCTAAGTTATTTTCATAAAAGAAAAGTAGAAAAAAAATGAATCCAATGCATGCAACTTTTCAAGCATTTTGCAAAAAATGAAGTTGAAAAAGGGCCAAAACGCCCATAATAGCTGGTGGATTTTATCCTAAACTGAACTTGACCTTTATTTTATGATTATATATCTGTGTAGAAAATATTAATCCAATACACTAATCTTTACAAGAGGTTATGACTGGAAACCATTTTTCATATGTCTGGAAGGGACGAGATGGACGGGATGTACTAACGGACCAATGTACACCACATACTATACGCACCACGACCCCCCCCCCCCCCCCACCCACCCACCCCCCATCCCCGTACCCACCCGCCTCTTCCCAACTGAAAATGGTGAGGGCATAAAAATCAAATGTCATCTACTGCAACTGTGATAAGCAATTTAAAGGTTGCCTCAACCCTCAAGACAATAGCTTGCAAGTCAATGTCTTCTCTCAGGATGTAAGTAAAATTTTCTATTCTGACCGAGTGGAATTAAATTAAGCACCTCCCTATGCAATGGACTTGTCCTAAGATAGATGATAGAGTCCATTAATGGGTGAACAGAGTGAAAGGGTTTAGAAGATTAATGTGTTAAGCACCTCCCTATGCAATGGACTTGTCCTAAGTCATAGATGATAGAGTCCATTAATGGGTGAACAGAGTGAAAGGGTTTAGAAGATAAATGTGTTTAAAAAGTTCAGAGAACTTTATATGTATGAGGAGTGTTTGAAAAGAATTACTTATTTTGTCCAGGAGCATTCAAAATGTAAGTAATCACAAATTTCTTTATTTG
Source organism: Anodontia alba (assembly GCA_964016985.1). NCBI lineage: Eukaryota > Metazoa > Mollusca > Bivalvia > Lucinida > Lucinidae > Anodontia > Anodontia alba. The sequence continues at coordinate 2,565,923 of OZ024823.1, forward strand.
ATGCCCTCAAAGAAGTCCCCATGACTAGAAATGCATAATTTCAGTAGATGAATCCACTTTTGGAATGTGTCACAGTAGCGCTGATTTAGGCATACTGATAAGGTACTGGTATATGGCAGATCCAAGCGCCTGTCTGGACCGGTATCTCGGTCCAGCGAGGAAGATTTTCAATTTTGGAAAAAGGAAGAAGTCACAAGGGGCATGGTCTGGGGAGGGTGTGGTAAAACTGTTACCTTCTCTTTTTGAAGAAAAAAAAAAGTTGAACATATGGGCTGGGGAATTATCATATGGAAGTCTGACATATTTGAAACCCGTGACTGGACAGGGTTTCTGATAGTATTTATTTACTTTCTTCAATACCACATCTTTGTAGTATTTTCCAGCAAGCTTTTGCCCTTTTTAACTGGCATCTGTATTGCAATACCTTCACCAGAGAAGAAGATTGCAAACAAAACCTTCTTTGCACTTTACATGCTTTTAGCAATTACTGGTCTTTTGCTGTTTTTGGTAGCCTCTATTTTATTGCTCACCTTCCTAACAGGTTCAAAATAATGAACCCAAGTTTCATCGCCAGTGACTACTTTTGCAAATTTCTTTTCATTATGTTTTGGAAATATTTTCAGCAATTGTTTGGCACCCACCTGGCAGAAATCCTCCTAACATTCAAGATATTCTTAACCCTTAAAGCGCCAAGAAAAACTACATCTGAAAATGTCGTCTGTTTATGTCCTCTGCTGAGTATTCTTGCAGACTTTTCAAACTTATTTTTGCATACCAGCAAACAGTATGGACCCAGATCAGACTGCTCCTTTGACTGCTCCTAAAGGAGCAGTCTGATCTGGGTCCACACTGTTTGTAAAAATGACTTTTAATCACAAGCAGATGACAAAGCAGATGACAATAGTTGAATGAAATGAACTTTTGATAGTGAGATGCCATTCATGCTATATCATGTACTGTATACCATGTCTCTTTCAACAATTTCTTTTACTTTTGATACAACTTTTTACAAGATGCAGACTTTGGCCTTCCTGATTCGGGTGCATTTTTTATCAACTGTAACCCAGAATCAATTTTTTTCATAAGACACATTAGTAGATCCTTAGTAGATCCTTAAACAACAGAAATTTCAGGAAATATTTGTTTCAAAAAACAACCTATCTTAGAGCATGTAGGCCAGTATTTCCTTCTTCTTGGCAACAGTTTTACCAACCATTTTTACTACAGTAGTCAATGACTGCGTGTATTCAAATGACAAATTATCTATCTTTCAATTAGCTATATGGGCACATGTACACATCTTTGTGCAGGTATAAGATAGTGCCTTACAGGTATTTTATTGTGTGTGTTTTTTTTTTTCAAGTTCGACATTAAAATCGAGCAACGACACAATAAGCAATTCTTTTCAGTCTTTTGGAACACCCTCGGATATATTTAGTAATTTTTTTACCATTCGGAATAGGCAGAGTTTAATTCCATGCATTTGTTTTGTAAAAAGGTTATAACTGCTTTTTTTCCTCCAGCGAACACTTCCTAAAATTGAGTAAAGCTATCTGACTGAGCAAATCTTATGCTTCTTGCATGTTGAACGCACAGGCACTTGAAGGTTCTTGTTATTCTTTCTTTACGTCTTTCTTTATTATTATTATGTTTGGTTGTACAGTTAATAGAATGTCTTACTTTGATATCGAGTGGTCTCAAGTTGGAGTTCTGCGCCAGTTACTGATACTTCTGATATATTGTTAAAGTCATTCATTTTGAATCAAAAAATAGTTACATCCAATGTAATGGTAATGATGTTCAACCAAATTTATGAATAAATTGAGCCATTTAAACAGTGATAGGCAATGTCTTTTGCTGAACATTTAGACCACGTCCATTTAGGTCTTTGTGATCTACCTATAAGAACTTAACCCTGCTCTTGCTGAGCACGGCATGCCCTGTTTTAGCAAACAGTGTAGATCCAGATCAGTTGGTTTCTGAAGAAGCCAACTGATCTGGATCTGCACTGTTTGTCATTAAATATGTGAATTTCTATCAAAACCCCAGATCGAATAATTTGATTGGCTGGAAATTAGAAGTGGGCGTGGCATCTTAATTCATTCAGCATGACAAGGGTTAAAATGCTGAGGAACTAACTCCTTCAGGGTTCCAAAGGTCCTGGATGAGCATCATCTATGTATGTCAAGGAACACCAGAAATATGATCTTAACCCTTGTCCTGCTGAATAAATTAAGATGCCACGCCTACTTCTAATTTTCAGCCAATCAGATTACTTGATCCAGCTTGTTAATATAAATTCACATACTTAATGGCAAACAGTGCAGATCCAGATCAGTTGGCTTCTTCAGAAGCCAACTGATCTGGATCTACACTGTTTGCAAAGACAGGGTATATCCGGGTTCAGCAGGACAAGGGTTAATTGTGCATTAATTGTGCATTCTCAGAAAAAGCTCAATGTGATCTAAATTAGGTGTAACCATATAAATATTTCTCTTATTTCTCCATAAAACATACGTTGTAGTACTCATTAGAAGCACCTCAATGAGGCACTTCTAATGAGTACCCAAAGCATATGTTTTTGTTGAGAAATAAAAAAATATCAATCTTTTTTTTTTTGTTGAAAGAAAATGCCTTATCAGGAGCTATAAAAATACCACTCAGTTGTTAGTCAATTGTTATCTGCAACCAAGTAAAGGATTATAATAATACTTACATTTATTTTTGGAGCTAGCCCAAGCCGAATATCATTAACTTGTGAAATCTCCAAGACCTGACCTTCCTGAAAATAAAAATTTTCAAGAATGTTATTCTTGTGTTTAAGAGGAAAACATGATTTATTTTTGTAACTTACAATCAGTTCAAATATGTCTAACAAACAGGCTTCAAAAGGTTTCCAGAGAATATGAAATCTAAATTTTACCCCTATCCTGCTGTTCAAGACTTGTTATGCATTGGCACTGGCTCTTGCTGCTATGCATGTCATATTATGCTGCCTTGGAGTGTTGAAGGACAAACCCTGTTTACCCACATGTAATATAATGCAGTTTTACTGTTTAATAGTGTGACCTACCATTATGAATTTGGTTTAAAACAACTTTAGGCTGCGGAATAAACCATAAATTAGGCCTGATACAGGGGGTATCCCTTCTTGAGAAGCCATTACTCCCTTGATTTTGCCTCTATTTTGATGGCATTTTCACACATATTTTGCCAAATGTATGTGACCATTTTACCGGAGAAGTGACGATCACATGACTTCCAGTCATGTGACAGTCCCGGGCAACCGGAAACCATTTAAGACACTTAAAAAAAAAAAAAAAAAAATACCAGAGACTTTACTGTATGCAATGCAGAAAGAAATGGGTCACATATGTAGGTTCTACTGTTGTTCCTACTTCTTCCTCACTGGAAATGATTTAGGTGTCATGGGTGTTTTTTCCAGAAAATCATGACAAAACTGACGAAGTGAGTGCCGAAATTGCTGGCAGCTTGAAATTCGGTATACTCAGTCTTTATAAGCGTGGGCAAAATCCAGCACCTGACTTTCTAATGAAGATCAGCATGTTTGTATGAAAGTGGGTTCCTTTCTGTATAGGAGCACTTGGTCTGAATGGTTGCATCTGGTGTATAGTAAGTAGGACAGGTTTTAGAGTTGGCATACCCCTCTAAAAGGACAATAGTCGCGATTAGCAGCTTAAGGGTTAAACACTATGAAATCTGTCCAAGTAAATAAACTTGAGCTCAAGATTAACCTTAACCACTCTATGGGTCAATTAAGCAGATGACAAACTGATGATTTTTCTTATCTTTTTTTCAGAAAACAGGCTTTGACATTTGAAATAACAGAAAACAGGCTTTGATATTTGAAATGTCAAAGCTTATTTTCTTGGGATAAAATAAACATATTTCAACATCTGCTGAAATTTTACCAAGTATGCTTTAGCATTAATGTATCAGGAAATCTACACCCCCGCCCCCCACCCCTCCCCACACACACACACCCCCACACCACCACCAAACAAAAGAAGACAGAATACACCCCAAAAAGATGTTAAAAAATATATATGAGGGAAATCTATGTCATGTTTTGTTGTAAACAAGCTGATATTGTCAGATATTGAAACAGACATCTGCAACTAAGCAAGTTTAGATTTAATTAATCCAAAAGTCTTTGTAAGGCTTAAAATAACTGATATGATACCAGCAAGAATACTTAACAAAGCATGACATCATCGCTTGACAATGGCTCATTGAGGATGTTGAAGAAGTTCTGATCATATTATTATTATTATTATTATGAAGATATCACAAAGGCTACTGACGGGGGGGAGGGGGGGGGGGGGGGAGGCACTTTTCCAGGGGGCAGATTTCCTAGAATCAAGAATTAATAGAATTGAACAAAATTTTGGATCAGTATCTAATAACAAGAGGCCCATGGGCCACAACGCTCACTTGAATTAACTGCTGTAAGTTTATCAGGTCATTTATTCATCATTCCCTATCAGCCTATTATGTTTCAAGGCAATGGCTTAAACAGTTTTTGAGATATCTTGCTTACAAGGTTAAAATGCTGAAATTTTCAAAGGGCCATATCTAGTCAAAACAAGAGCTCCGCCAAGCGGGGCATTATACGCCCATGGCAAGTAATAAGATGCAGCACATTAACTGGCTCCTGTATAATTCAGTGGAATTACAAAAAAAAAAAAAAAAAATTTTAAAATTCATTGGGGCATAATCTCTGCTGACATTTGGTGAACTGTAAGCTAAGGGTCCAAGCTGGCCAAGAAATTAAGGGAGAAGTTTGCTGCTTCTAGGGAGAAGTGCTTTCTGCATAGGACACACCACAGAAGCATGGCTATATTATAAGCTCATATGAGCCTTTGGCACACTATTACCTCTAAACAATATGCTGTGAAAAGTTTACAAAAACTTTCAAAGGGGCATAAATCTGCAAATATTTGGTGCACTGTAACCTAAAACTAATATGTGTTGCTCCACATCATCATGTAAGTATTTATGAAGTTTCAGCTTGATCGGATGTAAATTGTAGGAGGATTTAGCCGGAAATAAAAAATTAATAATAATTTTCAAAGGGGTTTAACTCTGCTAATAATTGGTGGACTGTAACCTTGAAACAATATGCACTGCTCCACTTCATGGTCTTACTACAAATCGAGTTTCAGCTTGATCGGATGTAAACTGTAGGAGGATTTAGCCGGAAACAAAAAATTAATAGACATTTTCGAAGGGGTTTAACTCTGCTAATATTTGGTGGACTGTAACCTCGAAACAATACGCGCTGCTCCACATCATGGTCTAACTGTACATGAAGTTTCAGCTTGATTGGATGTAAACTGTAGAAGGATTTAGCCATAAACTAAAAATTAATCGAAATTTTCAAAGAAGTATAACTCTGCTAATATTTGGTGGACTGTAACCTCGAAACATTATGCGCTGCTCCACACCATGGTCTAACTATACATGAAGTTTCAGCTTGATCGGATGTAAACTGTAGGAGGAGTTAGCCGGAAACGAAAAGTCTACTGAAATTTTCAAAGAGGCATAACTCTGCTAATATTTGGTGGACTGTAACCTCGAAACAATATGCGCTACTCCACATCGTGGTCTAACTATACATGAAGTTTCAGCTTGATCGGATGTAAAATGTAGGAGTTAACCGGAAATGGAAAGTTTACAGAAATTTTCTAAGGGGCATAACTCTGCAAACATTTGGTGGACTGTAACCCCGAAACAATATGCGTTGCGCCACATCATGGTCTAACTATATACCAAGTTTCAGCTTGATCGGATGTAAACTGTAGGAGTTAGCCGGAAACGAAAAGTCTACTGAAATTTTCAATGGGGCATAATTCTGCTAGTATTTGGTGGACTGTAACCTCGAAATAATATATACTGCTCCACATCATGGTCTAACTATATATGAAGTTTCAGCTTGATCGGATGTAAAATGTAGGAGGATTTAACCGGAAATGAAAAGTTTACAGAAATTTTCTAAGGGGCATAACTCTGCAAACATTTGGTGGAATGTAACCCTGAAACAATAGGCGCTGTGCCATATCATGGTCTAACTATATACCAAGTTTAAGCTTGATCGGATGTAAACTGTAGGAGGAGTTAGCCGGAAACGAAAAAGTTTACGGACGGACGGACGCCATACCCAGTAACATAATACGTCCCGTTTTTCAAATGGGCGTATAAAAAGGGAGGTAAGAGAAACATTTCTGTGAAATCATTATGAAATCAGGCAACTAGATGTCGTTTAATGTTGGTTTTTTTTCGTTGTTTTTTTTTTTTCTATTTTTAACTCTGGTGGCAATTTTGTTCAACCGAGTGGAACTATTTTAGCACCATAAGAGAAACACTTCTGTGAAATTACTTTGAAATCAGGCCACTGGCCGTGGAGGAGATGTCTTTTAAAGGTTTTTCTATTTTTAGCTCTGGCCGCCATTTTGTTGGAACCATTTAAGCAATTTCTGTAGAGGGTCATTGGAGGAACACTTCTGTGCAAATATTTTGAAATCGGGCCATTGGTCAAAGACTAGATGTCGTTTGAAGATTTTCTATTTGTTGTTCTGGTAGCCATCTTGTTCAATGGAGTGGAACCATTGTGGCCATCTTAGAATTCCGATCAACAAAATTTTAGCTCATTTTAATCCTGTAGCTATAGAGAAAGTTTCAGCTCAATGCGACCAAAAGTTTGGGAAGAAATGTCGAAAATTGATTTTCAAGATGATGGCTATGGCGGCCATCTTGGATATTTTCTATTGGCTCATTTAGCTATTTTGTGTCTACAAGACGCCCTAATGCTCATCATCAAGTTTCAATTCAACTGGATTATAGAGGAGATGAATTCTCAACATTTTTCCCATATAAATGTATATGGCCTATACAAATGCATGGGGAAGCAAATTTGACCTTGCCTTAAAAAGGTCAAACGTCAACATAGGACCATCATTTTAGCAATTTTGGTAGATCTCCTGTCCCCCATAATTTGTGCAAAGATTACGGCCCAGGGCTTATTTGGTTCTGGAGAAGAATTTTTTTAAAGGTTTTTTACCATATAGGGGCATGGCAGCCAATTTGGTCAATGGACCATGACCATTTTAGCAATCTTTCGCTCTCCCGCCCCAAGGAGGCTCCACATGAAATCTGAGCAACATTAGCCCAGAGGCTTCAGAGAAGAAGTCGTTTGAAATTATCAACAGTTTTTCCATACAAATGTATGGGGCCCATACAAATGCATACGGAAGCAAACTTGACCTCACCGTAAAAAGGTCAAATGTCAATGTACAACCATTATTTTAGTAACTTTGGTAGAGCTCCCGTTCCCAATGATCTGTGCAAAGATTCAGCCATAAGGCCTCCTCGGTTCTGGAGAAGAAGATTTCTAAAGGTTTTTACCATATATGGGCATGGCAGCCATCTTGGTCAACGGACAGCCACCATTTTAGCAATCTTTTGTTCCCCCAAGTTAAGGAGGCTCCATATAAAATTTGAGCAAAATTGGCTCTGGGGCTTCAGCGGAGAAGTCGTTTGAAAATGTAAACGGATGAATGGATGGACGGACGGACACACGGATGGATGAAAAGTGATCACTATAGCTCATCCTGAGCATAGCTCAGGTAAGCTAAAAATGTGACACAATAATACCCCGTCATTATTGTGTTGTGGGCAGATAACTCTGTCAAAAATTGAAATTTGCCCAATAGCAATCCCAAAGCAGATCTACACAATATCAATGCACATACCAAGTTTGGTGAAAATACATTGAAATTTACTCAAGTTATCAATTCACTCAAGTTACTGTCCTGAAACAAAAATACACACATACTGTAGGGCAGATAACTATCGAAAACTGACGAAATTTGACACAATATCAACGCACATATCAAGTTTGGTGAAAAGACATTGAAATTTACTCAAGTTATCATCCAGAAAGGAAAATACAGACATATCGTGGGCAGATAACTCTGTCAAAAATTGGCGAAATTTGACATTAGTAATCCAAATACCTGATTTCCACAATATCAATGAACATACTAAGTTTGGCAAAAATCCATTGACATTTACTCAAGTTATCATTCGGAAATGAAAATATGGACAGACAGACACGGAGAGGCAATTTGAAACCATAATCCTCCACCACTGTGGTGGGGTATAACATAAGTCCATGTATCAACTAAACACTATTCAGGCATTAAGCATACATATTTCTTTTAACCCTTGAAAATAATACTTAAACTATGTACTGATGCCAAATTCAACACCCATGGCCATGTCATCAACACCAACCCAGGAAGACAACAGCTCTTCTCCAACTTCATTTAGATTTGCTGATTTTACTGTATGTATTTGAAAAGGCAGGGTTGACCAAACTTTGTAGACATAGATCAGATGTTGCAGAATGTGTCTAATTAGGGTCTACACCATTTGACACTTATCCTGTAATTTTTACACACAACAGGTAGTCAGGAAGTTTTCCAAATTCTAGGGTAAGTATGGTAAGGTGTTAAGAATACCTTGGGTAAAATATACTAAGTGTTCTTTGAGTGCACTAAATGTCCTAAAATTTGGACATTTTTTTTTTTTTCATACTTTTTTGCCTTAATTTTGCTTTAAACTCTTTGCAAGCTGGGTAATTTTGCTTGCTGTTTTGTCATCTGTGGATTTTTTAGGAATACCATCAGAGTGTCAAACAGTTCGGATCCAGATCAGGCCCGACTTAAACAAAAAGTCGCCACTAGCGAGGAAAGAGTTAATGCAGTTGTTTCTTAAAATACTTAGTAGACTGGCTAACACTATAGACCCTGATCAGACTACTCCTTTAAGAATAGTCTAATCTAGGTCTTCCACTGTTTGCATGAGCCATTTGTCCGAAACTTTGATGTATGAAATTCTATGACATTTACCATATACATCCTATCAACAAAGCCCAATGAGAACCTAAAATGTTCATTACGTTAAGTTCTATGAATACCATATTTACACTAATTACTTGGACAACTTAACTTATCATACATCTCCTAAAATTTGAACAAGTTAATTTTATATCCAGTCCTGTTGATGTGTCTAAAATCTGAAAGTGGAAAACAGTGTTGACCCTGATCAGATACCACAATGTCGACCCTGATCAGATACCACAATACAGAGCTAGGTTTACACCATTTGTTTAGCTTGTCTGTCCAAACTTTTAGGGTAATACAGCAGGCTGAGGTAAGAAATTTTTTCAACCAAAAGGTATAATTCAAAAGAATAAAACATGTTTTGTGGAAAATTAGAATAATGTTTACATGGATAATCCTTCTATCTAGAGACTTATTGCAAAATCCAGAGACAGTCTGAGTGATATGAAATGTGCTGACAGACCTGAATGCCTGGATGGATTTTGCATCTGCTTGAAAGCACTTTTAGTCAATTTGCATACACATATCTCCAGATAAGAGGGGGTATCCATAAAATATTTTTCTTATTCTCCACCAAAACATATGTTGTGGGTACTCATTAGAAAAGCCTTGATGAGGCACTTCTAAGGAGTATCACAACATATGTTTTGATGGAGAAATACTGCATTAGATCTAATTACCGCACATACCCCTATAAGCGCACAGTCAAGCAATTCTGTAGTCTTCAGATTACAGCCAGTGTACTTTTTGTCTACTTCTTTACAAAGGCATATGTTGTGGGTATTCATCTGAATTACATCGACCTGTCGATGCAATTTAAATGAGTACCCAAAACATATGACTTTATAAAGAAAATCAGAAAAAATCTCAAAATCATCATCAAATATGTCTTTTTCTGACTTTTTTTATTCTTAGTAGGTAGATATATATTTTATCACAAATGAATGTTCCCAGTAATTTTGAAAAACCTAAGCTCACAGAGCGGTAATTAGTTTGAATATGGTCGGAAAAATATCAGTACATTTCGATTGAAAAAAAAAAGTGCCTTATCTGGAGCCATGAAGTCCCAAATGCATATCACTTCAAAATATTGACAAAAAGCACCCAGAAAGTCTAAGTGATGGAAATTCGCCTAAGCTGTTATCTCTCTGTGGAACTGTTTTATATTACCAGAATTTTCCAGTCGGATAAATAAGCTTCTCTTGTAAACAAAGTTAGCTACCATGTGCGTCCAAAATCAACAATGTTTCTAAAATCTCAGGTAAATACCATACTACAACAAAGGAGGAAAACCATGTTCTGGAGCATACACACATAGCTATAGATAGATAAGAGGGGGTATCAGGTAAATATTTTATTTCTCCACAAAAGCATATGAGCCGCAACATGAGAATACATAGGGTAAATGTCCTAAAATTTCAAATACTTAATTCCATATTATTTTGGCCTTAATTTGGCTTTTTATGCATTTGTTTTTAAAATACTTAGTAGAATGGCAAACAGTGTAGACCCTAATCAGACTGAAGGCCATAACTCATGAAGTATTTTTCAAAATTTATTCAAAAGTTAATCAGGTCATCTTCTAATCACTACTAGTCTATTCATCAAGGCTCTAGCGTCCATACTTTTTGAGATATTTTGCTGACAAGATTGCATCCACATTTTTCAAAGGGCCATAACTCAGGAAAGGAACATAATCCTGTCGAGAAAAAAAAATACAACGCCAGCTATTTTTTCATGAGGAATCCATATAAGAAATTTCAAAATAGTAGCAGGCACAGTTCTAAAGTTATGCTATGCATCAAAAAGCATGATGAATGGACGGACAGAAGCAATATGCCCCTCCTTCGAAGTTTGGGGCATAATAATAGGGAAATCAGCATTTGGGAGGCATTGACTAATATCACCATATTGAAAATAGTGGTATCATTTATTAGACTCCAGTGTATCTCCTAATCTGGAATTACCCTAATAACTTTGTGTACTGGGACAAGAACAGTAGAAAACAGTATAGCTCCAGATAACAGGGGGTATCAACATATTATTTTTCTTATTTCTCCATGAAAATATATTTTGTGGGTACTATCTGAAGCACCTTATTGAGGCACTTCTAATGATACCCACAACATATGTTTTCATGGAAAATTAAGAAAACATCAGTACTTTTCAGCACCTTATCTAGAGCTATGTTAGATGCAAATCAGATTGCTCCTTAATTAGGCACACTCTGTTCTAGATATACACTGTTTGCCATTCAGTTAAAAACTTGTGGCACAGACTTAAAATGAAATCAACAAGGTTTAGCAGAGAAAATAAGGCTTGAGTCAGTCTCGGTGTTCGTCTTTACTCTTTGTTGTTTTGTTGTTTATTCTACAAGGCGATTTGTTTTAAGTCTTGCCTTGTGGTATTTTGTTCTTGTGTTTATCAGTCCTTTTAGCATTGCAATTACCTCGCTTGGGGAAGAGAGAGCTATCTTAGTGCTTTTCGAATGTTTGTTTGATTTGCGCTTGTTTGGTTTTGACTGTTTCCTCTTCCTCTTAGTGTCTGAAAAGGGCTGCGGCTTGTCATTGTGACACTCCCTAGATTTTTCTCTTACCTTTTTTGACATTTCATGTGAATCTAGCAATCAATTCTCATGAGAAGCAAAGTCTTATTTCCTTTATAAAATAATAAAAAGAAAATAGAATGTTGTATGCTTCAAGTTTGTTTGGCATTTTAAGGGTTAGAATTATTAGGAAATAAATAACAAGTGAGCATGACAAGCAAAGCTGTTTCTGGATACTGCAGAATAAGCCAACTGACGTGACTATTTCTTTGTTGTTTTTGGTACCTATTCCAGACTTCTGTTCCAACTATTGAAATACTTGTATACATCTGACAGAGGTACTGAATTTTTCATAAATATTAGAACACCATAACCTTTGTCATGCTGAATAAATCAAGATGCCACAAGAAGCCAACTGGTCTGGATTTACACTGTATACAAATGCAGGGCATATCTGGATTCAGCAGGACCAGGGTTAATTTCTTTCCATACATTTGAAAATTTAAAAAAATCCATTCTTGTACCTGTTGATATTTCTATAAAGTACTAGACCAGTGGCAAATGGTGAAGACCCTGATCAGATGTGGCATTCTGGGGTACTGGGTCTACACTGTTTGCTAACACCTGTCTATTCCAATACTTAGTGTAATAATCATAAGTATTGGGACAGACACGCCTGAGCAAACAGTATAGACCCAGATCAGACACCACATTCAGCAGTGTCTGATCAGGGTCTACATTGCCAATTATCCAGCAGTTTTTTGGGGCACACAAACCACACATCTGTAGCAAATTTGAGTTGTTTAAAGTTTAGGGCAAGTATGGTAAGAAATTAAGGTGTCAAAATATTTAGGGTAAATACAGTATGGGAAATATCGTAGCTTCTGTAAAAAGTCTATCCTCACTGACAGTATTAATCCCGAATTTAAGGATTTATAATTGGAATAATTTGTATTTTTTATCTATTTATGTTTTTATCTGAAAATAGGGATTGTTTGAAAAAGTCTCTCTTGCTTTGCCATCAACATACTAAAGTTAATGTATTTCATGTTTCAAGGAGAGAACTATCTAATATTGTTATAACTTGTGTTCAATCCCTCTGTTGATATGCAATACAATAGGATTAATCTAATCTGATCTCCTAAAGGATTACATGTACTGCTTTGCATGCTGAGTAAAAAAAAAATCCGCAGTCAACATCCTATTTTTTATCTTGTTATTTTTCTTTATTTTATTCATTTTTTTTTTCTTCAGAAAACAGGGTTTGAAATTTCATGCAAACTGTTTTCTCAGGCAACTAGTAAATGTAAAAATTAAGAATACCAGCTGTTGTACGAGGGCGTGTCAATATATAACCAGCCTATCCCATTTCTGATAGACCGAGACGGTCACGATTTTCATGCTTTGTTTCAATATATGTTTTATACATGGGTACAAAATTGCACACGTATTGAGTCATTCTTTAATAAGATACTGAATGTCAAACATGGCTAGTGATGCAAAGGCATGCTTTTCATCTAAAGTTGAGTACCGTTCTGTAATTCGGTACTTGTATTTAAAAGGTAAAACAGGCAAGGAAATACACGGCGAGTTAGCAATACACGGCGAGTTAGCCGATGTTTATGGGTCTTCTGTACCATCTTATGCTCAGGTTAAATTCTGGGTAGGGGAATTCAAACGCGGCAGAACGTCTTTAGAAGATAACGCCAGGTCTGGACGCCCACTAGATGCCACCGAAGAAGAAATGTGTAAGAAAGTTCGGGATCTGGTATACTCTAATAGGTGAATTCAGGTGGAAGAAATAGTGTAGGCATTAGGCATTTCACATGGTAGCGTTTCAACAATCTTACATGATCTTTTAGGTATGCGAAAGCTAACAGCCTGTTGGGTCCCCAAATGCTTTAGAGATGAGCACATGGTTACCAGAGCATCAGTATGCAGGGCCTTGTTGAAGCATTTTAGGTCAAAAGATGATTTTCTTTTGCATCTGGTGACTGTAGATGTGACTTGGGTTCATTATTATGAGCCAGAGAATAAAGCTCAGAGTCGTCAGTGGGTAGGGCCTGGGTCCCCAAGGCCAATGAAGTTCAAGACGCAACCATCTGCTGGCAAGGTGATGGCCACAGTATTTTGGGACACAAAAGGCGTTATTATACTGGACTTTTTACCCAAGAGAAGTACAATAACTGGAGTGTACTATGCAAACTTGTTAGACCAGCTGAGAACTGCCATCCGTGAAAAATGCCGAGGTAAACTCTCTAAAGGTGTTTTGCTGCAACAAGACAACGCGAGAGTCCACACTTGCAAAGTTGCAATGGATGCTGTAGAGCGAAATGGGTATGAATTCATACCACATCCTGCCTATTCGCCTGACCTAGCTCCTAGCGACTTCTTCCTATTCCCAAACTTGAAAAAGGATATCCGTGGACTTCATTTCTGGTCTGATGAAGAAGTCGTGACGGCAGTTGAGGAGTGGGTCAATGGGAAGGACCCTGACTTTTTCAGTTCTGGGCTGATGACACTTGAACACCGTTGGTCTAACTGCATCACACTAGAGGGCAATTACATCAAAAAAGAAGAGGTGGATCTCAACCAGAAATAAGTTAGGCTGGTTACTTATTGACTCACCCTCATAGGACAGCATAACTTGTATTGTAACATTTTTAAGCCACTAAAAACACTCGCCTGCAACACACAGATCAACATAACATATGAAGTCAATCTTCATGTCACATGGAACCAATATCCCAAGTATGACCTTCATCAATCAAATAGTTTTCAAGCTACAAGGCAAAGTCACTGGACCAGGATGTCTATCCATCAAACAGTGATCTAGGCAAAATCACTGGACCACAAAATATAGATCAAACTGACCTACATATACTAAAAGGTCAATTGTGGTGTAACAAGGAGCTAAAATCCCAAATATGACATTATTCTCATCAGGCGGTTAATTAACCCTTGTCCTGCTGAATAAATTAAGATGCCACACCCTTCCAATTTTTCAGCCAATCAGATTACTTGATCCAGATTGTTGATATAAATTCACATACTGAATTGCAAACAGTGCAGATCCAAATCAGTTGACTTCTTAGAAGCCAACTGATCTGGATCTACACTGTTTGCAAAGGCAGGGTATATCTAGATTCAGCAGTACAAGGGTTAAATTAACTTGTATGATAAGATGTTACATGAAAAATGTAACAAGAGCTCCGCCAAGCGGGGCATTATACGCCCGTGGCAAGTAATAAGATGTAGAACATAAACTGGCTCCTGTATAATTCAGTGCTCTGGAAATAAACTGTAAGTGGAATTACAAAAAAAATTTTTTTTAAAATTTCATTGGGGCATAGCTCTGCTGATATTTGGTGAACTGTAACCTAAGGGTCCAAGCTGGCCCAGAAATTAAGGGAGAAGTGACTTCTCCCTCCTGGGAAATAGGGAGAAGTTTGCTGCATCTAGGGAGAAGTGCTTTCTGACAGAGGACACACCACAGAAGCACGGCTATATTATAAGCTCATATGAGCCTTTGGCTGATTTGTTTTTCCTATATTTCAATATCGGACCAAACAATAACAAAACAAAAATAAACAACCAAAAAAAAAAAATCTACAAATATTTGGTGCACTGTAACCTCTAAATTATATGTGCTGCTCCACATCATCGTGTATTTATTTATGAAGTTTCAGCTTGATCGGATGTAAACTGTAGGAGGATTTAGCCGAAAACAAATAATTAATAGAAATTTTCAAAGGGGTTTAACTCTGCTAATAAATATGCGCTGCTCCACATCATGGTCTTACTACAAATCAAGTTTCAGCTTGATAGGATGTAAACTGTAGGAGGAGTTAGCCGGAAACGAAAAGTCTACCGAAATTTTCAAAGGGACATAACTCTGCTAATATTTGGTGGACTGTAACCTTGAAACAAAACATTCTGCTCCACATCATGGTCTAACTATACATGAAGTTTCAGCTTGATTGGATGTAAACCGTAGGAGGATTCAGCCAGAAACGAAAAATAAAATAGAAATTTTCAAAGGGGTATAACTCTGCTAATATTTGGTGGACTGTAACCTTGAAATAATATGGGCTGCTCCACATCATGGTCTAACTATGAATCAAGTTTCAGCTTGATCGGATGTAAACTGTAGGAGGAGTTAGCCGGAAACGAAAAAGTCTACCGAAATTTTCAAAGGGGCATAACTCTGCTAATATTTGGTGTACTGTAACCTCGAAACTATATGCGCTGCTCTACATCATGGTCTAACTATATATGAAGTTTCAGCTTGATTGGATGTAAAATGTAGGAGGAGTTAACCAGAAATGAACAGTTTACAGAAATTTTCTAAGGGCATAACTCTGCAAATATTTGGTGGACTGTAACCCCGAAACAATATGCACTGCGCCACATCATGGTCTTACTATATACCAAGTTTCAGCTTGATTGGACGTAAACAGTAGGAGGAGTTAGCCGGAAACGAAGAAGTTTACGGACAGACGGACGCCATATCCCGTTACATTATATGTCCCGTTTTTCAAACGGGCGTATAAAAATGTTTAGGATAAAACAGTAATTACATACCGAGTTTCTTGTGTCCTGCTTTTTACGACATGAAATAGGACACAGTGCAGGCTGACCTCATTTTTATTGTGTTAGGTATCTTTTCATCCCCATAAGTGCTTTTTCTACATACACTAAGTATTATGCATTTTTTAAGTAGGTCAAACTGCTTGTATCCTGCACATTCTGCTTATCCCATGCATTATGCTTAAAGCATAAATCATTACTATATATAAACCCAACGTAAATGTTGCAATGAGAGGGCAATCAGACAATGGTCAGAGTATCAAAGGAACTCTATTCTCTGTGCAGGTTGTGCAGTCTGATCAGGGTCTCTATTGGGATCATTTTGCTCTCTCAAGGTGATCCCCATGGTATCGACCCTAGCATAATAAGGGGAATAAATCCAGAGACAGTGCAAATGGCCACATCCGCAACAAGTAGAAGGAGGCAGTCATCTTATAGCATCCCACTTTTGTTAGTAGTACAGTTAGACATCGCCCAACCCAGAGATTAATCAAATAGGAAGTCACCCTATGTAGATCTTGGCCACCTTTGGGTATAACACTGCTTTATCTTTTTTCTTTTTTTTTTTTTATAAATAACCTACACCAGAGCCCTATGTAAGATTTTTGTTGTTGTTTTAAACCAAAAAATACTGATATTAACCCTTGTCCTGCTGAATATATTAAGATGTCACGCCCACTTCTAATTTTCAGCCAATCAGATTACTTGACCCAGATTGTTGGTAAAAATTTACATACTTCATGGCAAACAGTGCAGATCCAGATCAGTTGGCTTCTTCAGAAGCCAACTGATCTGGATCTACACTGTTTGCAAAAGGCAGGGTATATCCGGGTTCAGCAGGACTAGGGTTAATAACAAAATACTTGTATTTTTCTTATTTCTCCACAAAAAATAAATGCTGTGGGCAAAGCTCCTCTAATGAGGGCCCACAACATAACTTTTTCATGAAGAAATAAGAAAACATTTAACTGGATATGCCACTTATCTTGAGGTCCGAACTACACCCCATAAGAAAAGGGCTCTTGGGTGTAGCGTGTATGCAAACAGTGCGGCCTAGTCCAGTCTGTCCAGCTCAGCAGTCTGATCAAATTACACAGAAAGCACAGGTCTTGATCAAACCATCAGTATAAGCAAATATTGAAAATATGAAGCATAAATATATCTTTATAAAACTAGTAGCCTGGCATTAAATTTCAGAAGTCCCAACAGCAAGGAAAATCACTCTCAATAAGTAGTTGCGGTCATGGTACCAAAGCCGTAATCCAAAATCATAAATCCATAAACGAATGACCAATCATAATTAAATTTTGATAAATAAATTACATGAGCATTATTAAATTTCCTTCCTGTAACTCACAATCCACCTGGGGATATTAGAAGAGTCATGTCAGAAGAAATATGAGCCCCTAAAAGGGCACTTAACATAGCATACTAAGTAAACAAGAGCTGTCAGCAGACAGCATAGCTCACCTGGAATTGGGGTGATACTGGAGTGTCAGGGTGCTCTTTAGGACCAGTCTGATCTGGGTCTGCACTGTTTGCTTATGCCTATCTGTCCCAATAATTAGAATCATTACGGTAAGAGGAAATGATATGGCATTTTAGCTCTTGATAGGATTTCTTGTGCTATAGTTTGGTTATTTGTTGTCATGAATTTGACATTATCAGGGATTAATTATAAAAATTTAAGTCATAGGCATGGGTGGGGGTGATGATGAATAAAACTTTGGACCTGTATCTATTATCATACCAAATATAAACCAAATCTATCGTATGGTTTGGAAAATATGAGCTCTTAACCATTGTCCTGCTGAATAAAGATGCCACGCCCACTTCTAGTTTTCAGCCAATCAGATTACTTGATTTGAATTGTTAATATAAACTCACATATTTAATGGCAAACAGTGCAGATCCAGATCAGTTGGCTTCTGAAGAAGCCAACTGATCTGGATCTACACTGTTTGCAACGACAGGATATATCCGGGTTCAGCAGGACTAGGGTTAAAACACTTTAATATAAAATTTCTAAGTTCTTAACTTTGATCTTGAGGCCATGGGCAAGGGCAGGGATCTATTATCATACCAAATATAAACCATATCTATCATATGGTTTGGAAAATATGAGCTCTTAATTTAAAATTTCTAAGTTCTTAACTTTGATCTTGAGGCCATGGGCAAGGGCAGTGAGTACTGCTGAATAAACTTTGGACCTGTATCTATCATCATGTCAAATATGAACAAAATCCATCATATGGTTTGGAAAATATGAGCTCTTAAAAAAACTTTAATATTAAACTTTTAAGTCTGGGATCTTGACCTTGAGGTCACAGTCATGAGCACTTGCTGAATAAAATTTTGGAACTGTTTTTATCATCATACCAAATATGAACAAAATCCATCATATAGTTAGGAAAATATGACCTCTCAAAAACCTTTAACATTAAAATTTTTTTAAGTCAATGACCTTGACCTGACCTTGACCTTGAATGTAATGGGCTTGGGTATTGCTGAATAAAACTTTGGAACTATAACTATCATCATACCAAATATGAACCAAATCTATCAAATGGTCTTGAAAATATAAGCTCTTAAAAAACTTTAACATAAATGTGGATGCCGAAGCTGATGCCAAAGCCAGGGGGTAGTCCAATAGCTCTTCCCAGACTTCGTCAAAATTCAGCAGACAACTCTTCTGAAATAATTTTCTTATTCATCACAGAAATATAAGCCAGGCTCCACAGCACAGTCAGTAGAAAAACTGACTGCAGAGGCAGGGATCGCAAGTTCGAACTGAGACTGATTAATGAAATTATTTCTACAGTCATTTGCTTCCTTCTGCTGATTCAAGTAGGGCAGTTGTCAGTTACTGGCCAAAGAATGTGCACAAGTACTGATTAACACTAAGAGGACTAAGCCTGCCTAGCAAAAGTGTGAGTATGTTAACTGACTGGCTTGACATGATAACAGTGTTGACTAGACCATAAAACTCTAACTCCAGCTCAAACGCAGAAATACAAGGAAAAATATCATCAATGGCCTCTACTGCATTTGCCTAGAATGTGTTTAGTACTCTCTGGGCAAATGCAGCCGAGTCCAAATTTGGTACAAGGTTAATGCAAGTGTCAAATGAAATAGAAAAGATTATTCCACAAACACTAATCAGCTGGACTTTAACTGTGAGCCATCATATTCTTAGCACCACATTTACTCTAAATATTCTCTAATTAATCTAAATACCATAATTCCTTATCATACATCTCCTAAAATTTCAACCAGTCCATTTTAAAAACCTCTTCATTTGTCTATAAAGCAAACAGTGGGAGTCTGATCAGATGTTGCATAGAGTGCCAGCTGATCTGGATATACACTAATTACTCATGCATGTTTGCCCCAATATTTAGGGTAAATACAGTAATACTATAATAAATCCCATGTTTCTGTAAGACCCTGATCAAACTCACTGAGAGTAACTGCAGTAACAACAAAACACCTTCATGCAAATTGTCTCCCCTGGAGACAATTTGCATGAAATGTCAAAGCCTATTTTCTGGGGAAAATAAGAAAAATATTGCCAATTTGTCTTCTGCTGAATTAAACAAGACGGTGGTAATGGTTTAATTCAATGAATGGTGAATAGGAAAACAAAATAACTTTCAGTTTTATTCTACATGTGTGACAAAAGAGCAGATAAGGGCATTATGGATGACAAAAAAAAAAAGCCAAACTGCTAGACTGCAAGTATCAAAACTGCTGGAGTGCAAAGCCATCATCTACTGGAGTGTAAGAACCCAAACTGATTACTTTCATTCTGATCCTATTTCTTATGTGCTACAATGTATACTGTTATGTAATATTTGGAAAAAAAAAATATATATATATATATATATATGTTTAAACCAAATCACAATAAAGAAGAATCCAAACTGCTGGAGTGCAGTAATTCAAACTGCTGAAGTGCAAAAACCCAAGCTGCTGCTGTACAATAATCCAAACTGCTGGAGTGCAATAATCCAAACTGCTGCAGATCAATAATCCAAACTGCTGGAGAACAAGAATGCACTCTGCAAGAGTGATTGTATCCAAATCACAAGAATCAAAACTGCTAGAGTGCAATGATCTGAACTGCTGGATGTAATAATCTAAACTGCTGGAGTGCAATAATCCAAACTGTTGCAGTGCAATAATCTAAACTGCTGGAGTGCTATAATCCAAACTGCCACAGTGCAATAATCCAGATGGCTGCAGTGCAATAATCCAAACTGCCACAGTGCAATATCCAAACTGCTGCAGTGCAATAATCCAAACTGCTGCAGTGCAATAATCAAAATTGCTGCAGAGCAATGATCCAAATTGCTGCAGTGAAAAAATCCAAACTGCTGCAGTGCAATAATCCAAATTGCCAAACTGCTGCAGTGCAATAATCCACACTGTAAAACTGCTGCAGTGCAATAACCCAAACTGCTGAAGAACAAGGTTCTACCCTGCAAGAGTGATTGTATCCAAATCACAAGGAAGCAAGAATCCAAACTGCTGCAGAGCCATAATTCAAACTGCTGGAGAACAAGAATCCACCATGCAAGAGTGACTGTATCCAAATCACAAGGAATCAAGAATCCAAACTGCAGGAGTGCAATAATCCAAACTGCTGCAGTGCAATAATCCAAACTCCTGCAATGCAATAATCCAAACTCCTGCAGTGCAATAATCTAAACTGCTGGAGAACAAGAATCCACCCTGCAAGAGTGACTGTATCTAAATCACAAGGAAGCGAGAATCCAAACTGCAGGAGTTCAATAATCCAAACTGCTGGAGAACAAAAATCCACCCTGCGAGAGAGAGATTGTATCTATATCACAAGGAAGCGAGAATCCAAACTGCAGGAGTGCAATAATCCAAACTGAAGCGAAAGGGCTTAAGCTGGTATACAAGATCTGCTGGAGTGCAAAACATTAAGAACACAAACTGCTGAAGTGCAAGAAACCAAATTAACAAAGTGCAAAAAAACAACCGGGTGCACAAAAACTCAAACTGCTGGAGTGAAAGAACCCTAACTGGTAGAGTAAAAATCCAGATCTGCTGGTGTGCAAAAACTCTAAGAACACAAACTGCTGGAGTAACCCGAATTAATGAAGTGCAAAAAACAAAACAAAACTTGGTGCGCAAAACTCAAACTGCTGGAGTGAAAGAACCCTAACTGGTGGAGTACAAAATCCAGATCTGCTGGAGTGCAAAATGCCAAATTGTGGGAGTGCAGGAACACAAACTGCTGGAGAGCAAAAGCCCTATTTGACCGGTGCACAAAAACCAAAACTGGTGGAGTGAAGGAACCCAAACTGCTGTAAGCAAAACAGTGTTTAGAGCAAAAACACAAGAGTGCTTGAGAGCAAAAACTCTAGAATGCAAGAGCCATTACAAAGGAAAACAAAACATTGGTGCTAAGATAATCAAACTTACTGACTGTAGGGACCACTCACTGTCCAGGAAACTGAACTACTGGTATGTAAAGAATAGGAAACAACTCTGTTATTGGGGGGAAATCAAACTGTTGTAGTTCAAACCCAAGGACATCAAACTTCCCACTTGCAGGGATTGTTGCCAAGGATACCAACCATTTGAAGTGCAAGTATTGTTTATCATTCTATGTCTGCCATATAAATTTATTGCTGGGTACACTGGGTAAAATTTTCAGCAAAGATATACTGAAATATTTTTTTCTTATTTCTAAGTTCTAAAAACAGGATTTGACATTTCAAGCAGTCTGTCTCCACTACACTCACCAGTGCTCAAGTGTTGTTAATGATGACACCAACAAACACAGACAATGGACCATTCACTATCCTATAACTCCCCTGGCGCCTTTCAGCTCTGGTGAGCTAATGTCCACTGTTTTGCCTTTTTCCCATACAAGTCAAAGAGACATAAATTGACCTTGTTGAAAAATAGGTAAAAGTCAACCAAAGGTTATCATTTGAATAAACCATGTACAGTTAGAGTCTCCAATGCTGCATACCAAGTTTCAAGGTCACTGGCCTTTCAGTTCCTGAGATGAAGAATTTCAAAACCTTTTTACCATATATGGGCATGACGGCCATCTTGGACATGTGACCCAGGTCCCAAGAACAAACTTTGATGATTTCCCAACCCCACTGATGCTCTATATGCAATTTGGTTTCAGCCTCTCAGACTTAGAGGCTTAGAGAATACTTTATAACTAATGAATCTGAGGGACCTAGGAACAAGGTAAGGAATAGACCTTAACCTTTGGTAATTGGTATTCATAAAAGTTCAAAAAAGCCACAGGTTTGCCTTTTCTCTTACAAATGCCAAAGTGACCCAATTTGACCTTGACTTACAATAGGTCAATTTATGTTGAGGTTTCACTGCCCAGTAAACCCAATTGGATCATGTCAAACGCTATCAGTTTACTAACCACACTTTTTTTTAGCTTTTTTAGTCCTCTAAGTGGTTAACCAGTATTGTGCACAATCTTTCAGAAACTGACAGCGGTTTGTTTGTGTTGAGGTTTTACAGCCCACTCAACCCAGTGGGATCATGTCGAGCATGGTCAGTTTACCTAACCACAAGTTTACTGGGCAGGCTTAGTCCTCTAAGCAGTTAACCAGTATTGTGCACATTCTTTCGCCAGAAACTGACAACGGCCCTTCTTGAATCAGCAGAAGGGAGAGAATGCCTGTTTGTTTGTGCTGAGGTTTTACGGCCCAGTCAACCCAATGGGGTCATGTTGAGTGCGGTCAGTTTACCTAACCACATGTTTACTGGACAGGCTTAGTCCTCTAAGTGGTTAACCAGTATTGTGCACATTCTTTCGCCAGAAACTGACAACTGCCCTTCTTGAATCAGCGGAAGGGAGAGAATGACCGTAGAAAATATTTCATGATCAATCTCCACAAATGAATGTTGCCGACCTCGGCGGGGTTTGAACCCGCGGCCTCCTGGTGTCCAGTCGGACGCACATCCAACTGAGCCACCGAGGTCGGCTGAGAATGACTGTAGAAAATATTTCATGATCAATCTAAACTGACAGCTGCCCTTCTTGACTCAGTGGAAGGGAAAGAATGGCTGTAGAAAATATTTCTACCTGCAACCTCCTGATCACCAGTCGGACACGCATCCAACTGAGCCACCAAAGCCGGCTTAAAAAGGTCAAGGTGGTAGGGCTTGAGACCCCAATGCAGCTAACCAAGTTTCAAGGTCATTGGCCCTGAGAAGATGATTTTTAAATTTTGTTTTTTACTATATACCTGGGTATGGTGGCCATCTTGTTCATGGGACCCTGGAACCATGCACAAACTGTAATTCCCACATCCCATATAGGCTCCACATGTAATTTGGATTCACGCAGCTCAGCAGTTTTATAGAAGAATTTAAAAGTACTGAATCTGAGGCATCCAGAACAGAGGTCAGTAAATGATTTTGACCTTTGGTATTTATAAAAGTTCATTTAGCTGATTGCATAAATCAACTTTGATGTCACAGACTACAATAGAATCAGAAAAATCCACTATTTCACCTTTTTCCCACACAAAAGCCTAAATGACCAATTTTGACCTTGCCAAAAAAAAGCCAAGATCAACCAAGGGTCATCATTTGAATAAAATTGAAGGGGCCTGAGCCACAAATGTTGCATACCAAGTTTCAAGGTCATGGTACATTTGGTTCCTGAGAAGATCTTCAAAGGTTTTTACCATATATGGGTGTGATAGCCATCTTGGTCATGTGTCCCTGACTTTATGAAAAAAAACACTTTGTTCCCCCACCCCAGCAGTTTTAGAGGAGATATCATTTAAAAGAAGTTAAAAATACTGAGTGAGGTATCCAGGACAAAGGTCAGTAAATGACCTTGACCTTTAATGACCTTGACTTTTACAAAAGCTCATTTAACTGGTTGAATATATCAACTTTGATGTAAGAGGCTACAACAGAATCAGAAGCAATCCACTGTTTGCCTTTGATCCCATACAAAAGCCTAAGTGACATTTTTAACCCTGTCGTAAGAGAGGTCAAGGTCAATCAAGGGTCATCATTTGAGCAAATTTGATAAGATTCCAGCCAACAATGCTGTTTACCAAGTTTCAAGGTCATCGGCCATTCCTTTCTTAGAGAAGAAGATTTTTAAAGGGATTTTACCATATATGGGTGTGGTGGCCATCTTGGTCATTTGGCCCAGACCTTACAAATAAAATTTTGTTCCCCCACCCCATGGAGACTCTAAATGTAATTTGGTTTCAACTGGCCTAGTGGTTTCAGAGGAGACATCATTTAAAATTCTTGATGATGCAGACGACGCAGACGACATCGATGGACCACTGCCTATCCTATGTCCCATGGAGTCTTCTGCTCTGGTGAGCCCAAAATATCACCAACTTGTCACCAGCTGAATTAGCCCAGAGAATGGTAAAGGTTATATTAAACCTTCAGACGATTGCTGGATATATCTTTGTCATCAGCGACTGTCAGAATGACACAAAACTGATCATTTTTATGACATCCAGTCTTCAGCATCTTTATGACACAATATCTTAACGCTTGGCACTCTGGGTAAAATTTTCAGCAGAAAACATATTGAAATATTTTTCTTATTTTTTGCAGAAAACATGATTTAACTTTTCATGCAAAATGTCTCCAATGGAGAAAAATTAGAAAAACATTCCAAATGTCCTCTGCTGAAAATTTTATACAGGGTGCTAAGTGTTAACCTTCAGCTCTTTCTTGGCTAATTTAGCAGAGGACAAATTCATGCTATGTTTTCTTGTTGTTGTTTTTTCCAGAAAATAGGGTTTGAAATTTCATGCAATGTATGTCAAACACTATTCTCGGAAGATAGGGTTTGACATTTCATGCAAATTGTTTCCTTAACTGATGAACATCATCATCATCATTGGATTTTTTATTAACATGCAGGTACAGGGGCAACATCCACATCAGTGGGCCCCTTCCAAATAGCTGACTTGCTGCACACATGGCAGATCTCACACCAGACCTCCAGGTGTATTCATGTCATCTTGAGCTTCTCAGGCCCATGCTTCCCATTAATCCGACAGACGGAATATTATTGGACACACACACACACACACACACATCACACCCACACCCACACCCACACACACACACACACAAAACACAATGCAGCAAGTTAAGCATTGAAATGGGCTGTATCAGGTAAGAAGGTGTTTAAGATTATTCTGCACACCTGCACAATCCCATCATAGTCCTTGCTCTCTGTTGATATTTTCTACAGTATTCAACACAGCTCTTAATAAGATGCATTTTTTTTAATGCAAAAGTATTTTTTTCTTATTTTTCCACAAAAACATATGTTGTGCTACTCATTAGAAGTTCCTTGGTGAGGCCCTTCTAATGAGTACCCACAACATATGTTTTCATAGAGAAATAAGAAGAAATGTTTACCTGATACCCATTCTATGTTCAATGATTCTATAAGCAGATAGAGAAGACCCTGAACAGACTATAAAAACATGGATGCTGATCTAGGCCATCTGCGTATGCCAATAGATAGTTTTTTATTTAACATACCGTATTTACCATATGTATTCGGACAGACGGGCCTGAGCAAACAGTTTAGACCCAGATGAGACGCCGCAGAATGTGGCGTCTCATCTGGGTCTACACTGTTTGCCACTCAACCAGCAATTTTTAGACACAACATTGGGTAGTGAATTGTACTGGTTCAAATTTTAAAACATATATGTTAAGGAGTTGTGGTGTCCGAATACTTAGGGTAAATACGGTAACCCTAACGCATGTGGTATACATGTATTTGGTCTTAACCTTTACTATTCTAGTTCAGCAGATGACAAACTGAAGATATTTTTCTTACTTTTCCCAGAAAACAGGAGGCGATATTTCATGCAAATTGTCTCCATTGGAAAAAAATTTGCATGAAATGTCAACTTGTTTTCTGGGAAAAGTAAGAAAAATATTTCAACATGTCATCTGGAGAAATTTTTACCCAGCATGCCGAGCGTTAAAAGTCCAAAGAGCTTTGACAAGTGCAGATTTCTCGCAGATCAATTCAATGTAAATGAACTGAAGACATCATACAATCAATTTGTTAAATGTCAAGGAATGCTATTTCAGACCGAAGTCTCGACAAATTATTAATATCTATAAGTCTTCTATAAGTGGTGAGATTACAAGCCATGTCATCCAGCATGGCTCCTGTTTATGTTATTGACCATAGTACTAGTCAAGGTGCTTTTTTCAATCCAAAAGTACTGATATTTTTCTTATTTCTCCATGAACACATATGTTGTGGGTACTCATTAGAAGTGCCTCGCAAATAGGAAAAATATTCACGATACCCTCCCTTATCTAGACCTATGACTGATTATACATCAGATCGCTATACTTGAATGTGCTGTCCACAGCAAAAGATGGGCAAAACAAGCTTCATTTCCATCCTTAAAGTTTTTTTCAGATCCAAATTCTAATACCCATAACAAATAAAAGCCCAAGAGCCACAATTCACTCACCTGAGTGAAGCAGCTATATTTAGCACATTTGCATTAGCAGTCAGTGAGATGCTATGCAACAATTTTCCATTCTGCCATATTTAGCGGGGAAACTATACTATGCCCCTTGTATAGTTCTGGCACAGCTGGTTTTCTTTGGGAGTGTCATATATAACCACTAACCAAATCCATGGGGTCGGCCACTGGCCTATTTTCCAGATTTTGTTACAGAAAAAAATCATGGTACTAATCATGACTTTTCCTCCAGAAAACAGCTGCTGTTGAAATGTCATGAAAGTTGTCTCCTAAGAAGTCATTTTAGATAAAATGTCAATGCCCTATTTTCTCTATTCAAGAGAGGGAGATAATTGTATGAAATGGGAAAAAGTAAGGAAAAAAATCAAAATGCTGTCTCTAGAAATTTTTACCCACTATTCTGTTTAACATTTACCACTCTCGAGGTTAATTCGGCAGATGACTAACTGATTATATTTTTCTTTTGTTTACAACAAAACAGGTTAAGTCATTTCATGCTGTGACAGTATGAAATGACTTAACCTGTTTTGTGGTAAACAAAAGAAAAATCACAACTAGAGACATTCATAACCAGAGTCATCCTCGGAAACCCAGGTGTTACCCATTACGTTACACTTCATTCATCACCCCTGGGACAACTGACTGTTTGTTTGTTTGTTTGTGTTGAGGTTTTATGGCCCAGTCAACCCAATGGGGTCATGTCGAGCGCGGTCAGTTTACCTAACCACACATTTACTAGGCAGGCTTAGTCCTCTAAGCGGATAACCAGTATTGTGCACATTCTTTCGCCAGAAAGACAACTGACTGACAAAACATCGTTTTCTATGAATATTCATAACACCGGGGAATACCCCAATAGCTAATCAAAATGTCGATAATATAGCGCTACTCTTTTATGTGAAAGATTCATTTTTTCTTCTTCCGTTACTAAAAATAACCCAGGAAAACCCCGATAAACGTTTACGTCAGCAATTAATACCGAGCCTGGATTGCAACGAACGATATGATTGGATATTCGCAAAACAAACATAGAACGATGACGTTATTTGAAGAGTAAGCGAGTTAAAAATAGATTAAAATTTTCTCATGGAAATACTGAGATCACCAATCAGATGTCCACATTAATAATTCATGAGGACGAAGAAACGTAAGCGAGTTGTCCCAGGGGTGATGAATGAAGTGTAATGTAATGGGTCACACCTGGGTTACCGAGGATGAACCAGAGTCTAACGAATGTTAAAGTTTACATTCAAATTTACTTTTCAGGAAAAAAATAAGAAAGGTATTTCAAAATGCTGTCTGCTTAAAATTTTACCAAGTGTGTGTTGAGTCAGTATTAACCCCGGTAGTGCTAATCACGGCAGCAGATGGCATTTTTTTTTTTTGGTATTTTTCAGAGATACCATGCTTGAAATTTCAAGCAAATCAAATGCCTAGCAGATGATTCACATGAAATGCCAAATCATATTTTCTCTGAAAACTAGTATAAAACTAGACATGTGTCCAAAGTACATAACTAGCCCTGCCCTTTGGTTTTTGACCACATGGCAACAACATCTAAATGCATAAATTTCACCATTTACCAAATGCTTAATCTGCTCTGTTATACATTTTGAACCCTTGCCCCACCCCAGGGGCAATTCTAGCACACAGTTGAAGATTTAGGTCTGGGTAAGCAGCATACCCTTTCAACTTCCAAGCACAGAAGGTACCCAAATCATGACCTCCAAGAGAAATGTGGATGAATATGTCAATGTAAACATGAATGTAAACTATCTGATCTGTTATACATTTTGACCCCTAACCCCACCCTAGGGCATGATCCAGGAGCAACTCTAGCACAGAATTAAAGGTTTAGGTCTGGTTAAGTAGAATACCAAATTTTAACTTCCTAGAATAAAAGGTACCCAGGTTATGACCTCAAAGAGAAACATGGATGTAAATGTCAATGTAAATTTGAATGTAAACTTTAACATTCGTGAGACTCTGGTTATGAATGTCTCTAGTTATGAATGTGACATATGTACATACACACCTATGTAAGTACTGACGGTAACATCATGCTATATGCCTTATCACTGCCTTTGACAGGCAGGGGCATCAAAATTTAGAATGTCATCCACTGCAATTTTGCTTTGTTTTAAAGGTTAAATATGCCGTATTTATTCTAATACAAGCCCCCTCTCTAATAAATGCCCCTCCTACTTTTCTAGGAGAACAGCATTATTAAATACAAGCAAAATTGAATTTAGGCCATCAAAATATCTTATTTTGGCCCAAATTTGGGCTTAATACTCTTATTTAAGCAGTAATTAATTACAATGCTCCCTGGGGATGGGGGAGGGAATATTAGAATAAATATGGTATATACTGTTTATTAGGTTGCTTTGATCAATTGACTCCTCCGTCAAGTCTTTTGTTTGTGTTGAGGTTTTACGGCCCAGTCAACCCAATGGGGTCATGTCGAGCGCGGTCAGTTTACCTAACCACACGTTTACTGGGCATGCTTAATCCTCTAAGCGGTTAACCAGTATTGTGCACATTCTTTTGCCAGAAACTGACAACTGCCCTTCTTGAATCAGCGGAAGGGAGAGAATGACCGTAGAAAATATTTCATGATCAATCTCCACGAAGGAATGTTGCCGACCTCGGCGGCCTCCGTCAAGTCACTTGACCATTTAACTGACAACCGCAACTGACCATTCAAAATAGCTAATAAGGTAATTGTCAATGATTTTAGTTAGACAAACAAATCAACACGTGCTTTTTACAGGTAAGCACAGGTATATCAATACAAAGTTTGTCTAAGGAAATTCACGTGGACGTGGTTATAACTGCCTGACGGAGGAGTCAATTATGCAGAAACAATTCACAAGTGTTTTAAGGCTTCCATATAAAAATGAGCAATAGTGAATATCTTTTTTTTTTTTCACACAAATGCCAAATAGAACACATGTGAACTATTTCTCAGTAATCAGTTGAAGCAACCCAATTAACTGATCAGTGTTTTATCAATGAAGTGTTAAAAATGTTAACATTTTGGAATGTTACAATAAGCACATGGATTTCTAAGGGTGTGGTTTTGTTTGAACAGAATTGTAATACTAGGATGAGATCTCTGAAATAATTTTCATAGAGACACGCGAAAAATATCTCTATTTTTATCTCCAGATTTGGAAGCCTTAGAAAGCATTTTTATGATCAATAACTAATTCTCGTATGTTTATTTGGCATGCTACAATAAAATAATACCCAGGAGACATTAACCTTTACCTCTCTCTGGACAAATTCAGCAGACAACAAACTGAAGATATTTTTCTTATTTTTCCATGAAAACAGATTTGACATTTTATGCAAATTGTCTCCATTGGAGACAATTTGCATGAAATGTCAAAACCCTGTTTTCTGGAAAAAATAAAAAAAAATATTTCAATATGTCATCTGCTGCAAATTTTACCCAATGTGTTAAGAGATAATCAAATATTGCTCATGTTATCATGGAGGCACTAATATACTGTATTCGATCTAATTACCGCACATACCCCTATAAGCGCACACTCATGAAATTCCGTAGTCTTATTACAGCCAGTGTACTTTTTATTTACTTTTTTATAAAGGCATATGTTGTGGGTTCTCATTTGAATTGCATCGACTTGTCAATGCAATTCAAATGAGTACCCACAACATATGCCTTTATAAAGAAAATCAGAACAAAAAATCGCATAATCATCATCAAATAAGTCCTTTTCTGATCTTTTTATAGTGTATCCTTAATAGGTATAGGTACATATTTTATCACATCTGAGTGTTCCCAGTAATTTTGAAAAACCTAAGCGCACAGTGCGGTAATTAGGTTGAATATGGTAGCTCTAAAAAAAGTACTTTTTTTTTTTTCAAATAAAAATTTGTATACTTTTCTTATTTCTCAGTGAAAATGTATGTTATGGGGTATTCAGTAGAATGCCTGTATCTAACAAGTACTGACAATAATTATGTTTTCAAGAAGAAATAAGAAAAAAAAAAAAATCTGGAACTCTCTGTTATCTAAAACTATGGTAGGAACTGACTCTGGTCTAGATACAGGGAGTACCAAGCTGAATAATTTTCTTATTTCTTCATGAAATCATATATTGTGGGTATTCATTACAAGCACCTCAGCAAGGCCCTTCTAATGAGTACCTACAACATCCTCTTTCCTAGATAAAAGAGAAATGCCATAATTTTTGGTCAAAGAAAAAAGTCTTATCTGAAGTTCTCGGAACTGACAAATAATGGCTTCATTTGAATAACAAATTTCTGACAGTTTGTGCTTAAACCATCAATAACTACTCCGGTTTATATTTTCTGAAAATCTTCCCCCAGTAATAATCTGTAATAGTACTGGAAATAACTGACACTCTCTGGGGTTAACAAAATTTCTGACATACACAGGAAATGTTGGAAATTATGTTCTTACATAATCTGACATCCCGAGATCTAGATAAGATGTTGTTGTTTTGTTGTTGTTGTTATTGTTGTTTGTTGTTTTATTTAATCAAAAAGCTTTTTCTCTTATTTTCCATGAAAAAAATATGCTGTTAGGCGCTTCTAGTGAGCACTCAGGACATGTTTTCATTATCTGGATATGCCTTTTACATCACTTTCAACATTATTTAAGTCATATAGAGACAATGGAAAGTTCCTAATGAAAGGCTCTGTGTGATAAGGAATTCAATAAATAAAGCATGCAATAAAGTGTGCAATAAACCATCTAAAACCCTGCCGCCCTGCCGTCAATCAAGATATGGAGAGTATTTCAAAGACAGTTATTACACCAGAACATATCTCATGTAGACTGGCTCCAGTCTCCAGTGACTAAATATTGTTTTCTTATAACCCTTTTTATTAATCCACTAAAATATAACCAAGTAATATCATGACTATAAAGGCTGGTCACTAGTGACCAGCCTTTATAGTCATGATATTTTTTGGTTTTATTTTAGTGGATTATCAAACAGGATTATGAGAAAAATATTTAGTCACTGGAGACTGAAGCCAGTCTAGTGCTCACTGTAATAGCCTCACTAAGGCTATTCCACTGAAGACCAGTATGGTTTGGGCATATTTGTTGGTGGATGGCAGGCTATCTCTCTCTATACAGTCAGAAACCAAATTCCATGATATATAAAATTCACATTCAAGTCACATGTAAGAGGGCAATTTCACATGCAATTTCATTTCCAAACACAGCTATTTACCTTTTGATCTTCCAAAAGAAGTTTTTAGATTAGAGCTTTAGAGTTTGAGTTGAGAGTTTACAGCCATAAGGGCCATATTGAATGCAGTCAGTTAACAAACTCACACAGTTCCTGGGCAGGCTTAGTCCTCTAAGCGGTTAACCAGTATTTGTGCATATACTTTTGTCAGTAACTGACAACTGCTCTTCTTGAATTAGCAAAAGGAGGAGAATGGCTTTAGAAATTATTTCATGATCAATTATCATGAAAGCTGTGTGACCTAGCTAAGGTTCGGAAATTGCGACCCCTGGATCCTCAGACAGATGCGCTGCTGACTGCACTATGGAGCCTGGCTTAAACTAGAGCTGACAGAATGACAAACCATGCAGATTGCAGACAACTATCAAAGCAGTTTGATCTCAGTCTACACAGTTTACTTAGACCTACTTACCTGAAAACTTAGGGTAAATATAAATGCTAGTTTTCCTTAATGCTTAGCACTCTGAGTAAAAATTTCAGCAGGTGACATTTTGAAATGTTTTCTTATTTTTCCCAAAACAGGAATTGACATTTCAAGCAAACTGACTCCAATCAGCATGCAGAGAGTTAACCTTTACCACTCTCTGGGCATTTTCAGCAGACAGCAAATTGATGATATTTTTCTTATTTTTCCCAGAAAACAGGATCTGACATTTCATGCAAATTGTCTCCTGAGGAGACAATTTGCATGCAATGTCAAATCCTGTTTTCTGGGAAAAATAAAAAAAAAAATATTTCAAAATGTCGTCTGCTGAAAATTTTACCCAGAGTGCTAAGCGTTAAACAGAAAAAGAAGTCCTATAAGGTGACAATGCAACTTTTTTTTTTTTTTCAAATCAACAGAGATATTATAGAAGAGA
The DNA here is from genome assembly GCA_964016985.1 of Anodontia alba. Lineage (NCBI taxonomy): Eukaryota > Metazoa > Mollusca > Bivalvia > Lucinida > Lucinidae > Anodontia > Anodontia alba. Next base: position 2,598,629 of record OZ024823.1, read on the forward strand.
AAAGAATTGGATTTGTCAACCCCCTAGAGTCCCAAGTAGTTCACCATTAATCTCCAGCTGTGGGGGAAAAGAAGCAAAAATCAATTGTCTCCAACACCAAAAGTCATGTGTTGATCTTTTGTAAGTCTATAGAATCCATGGTTACAAATTAACTCATTTTAGGCTGAATAAATTCCCCCACATTATATATTGGAAGAGTCCAATTTAAATTTTAAGTATGTCAGACTATATGATTTAGATATTCCTGGAGAAAAATGGCTAAATTATTTGCAGACAGTGGAGACCCTGATCAGATAATTCATTCTGCAGTGTCTGAGCTGGATCTGCACTGATTGCCAATTACCCTATCAGAGGTTTCAAGACTAAAATGCATTAAAGGACATCTGTGTAGGATTTGGTGTCAAGGCTAATTATTTTAGAATCTACTAAAGTGCTCCAGGAAGTGACTACTTTTTATTTTTATCATCCAAAACCTGTTGTCGGTACTCACTGGAATTGTTATTGTTTTGAGGTTTAACAACCCTTTAACAACCCTGTCAACAATATTGCAATCACATTGTGCCATATTTTTCACATACAGTAAATGTCCTAAAATTTTGTACACCAAAGTGTCTGTCTGACAAAATGGCATATGCAAACAGTGCAGACCCAGATCAGACTGAAGGAGCAGTCTGATCAGAGTCTACACTGTTTTCCATTCCACCATTATTTTTAACCCTTGTCCTGCTGAATAAATTAAGATGTCACACCCACTTCTAATTTTCAGCCAATTAGATTACTTGATCCAGATTTTTGTTATAAATTTGCATACTTGATGGCAAACAGTGCAGATCCAGATCAGTTGGCTTCTTCAGAAGCCAACTGATCTGGATCTACACTGTTTGCAAAACAGGGTATATCCGGTTTCAGCAGAACAAGGGTTAAGAAATAACTAAATAAAAAGCAAAATTTAGGCCCAAAATATTTCAAATAAAGTGTCCGAATTTGAGGACATTTACTGTTACTGCACAACATACACCACAACTTCTTAATAACACTATCGCTGGGATTCAAAACAGAAGCCATGTTAGCTTAATAACTGTTTTGCAAACAAAAATGTGGTCATTTTTCTATATCATCTATACATTTTTTGTTTGGCTACAACATTTTCAGGTTCACTTTTAAACCATCTTATATCAAAAACTATCTGATAATGAACAGTATTATAAAGGGGTTCAAATTGTACATGTATGGGCGATCACCATGATAAAGCTTGTTTTGGAAATGATTATGGTAAGTTCATGATAACAGCATTTTGACAAATTGGAAAACTGAACATACTTGGACGCATCCATGAAAATGTAATAAGATGTAAAGCAGCAGAATTTTCATGCACCACTGTAAAACTCAGTACAATTAAGAGCATTTGAGTCACATCATGGAGGTCACAAAAATAACAAGATGTGTTTGTGAAACACAAACATGTCCCCGGGTCAAGGTGATGTTTTCTTTAAAGTCGGTAAGAGGTCAAGGTCAAGGTCACAGGTCAAAATTTTTTGTATGAGTGGGAAGCCCTTGTCACAAGGAACCTACATGCCAAATATGAAGGCTTTATCTGAAACGGTTCAAAAGTTATGACCAATGTTAATTTTTTTCTTTCAAGTAGGTGACAGGTCAAGGTTAGAGGTCAAATTTTTTTTTTGTATGAGTGGGAAGCCCTTGTCACAAGGAACCTACATGCCAAATATAAAGACTCTATCTCAAACAGTTCAAAAGTTTCTTTAAATTAGGTCACAGGTCAAGGACAAGGTCACAGGTTAAAATTTTTTGTATGAGTGGGAAGCCCTTGTCACAAGGAACCTGCATGCCAAATATGAAAGCTCTATCTGGAACGGTTCATAAGTTGTGATCAAAGTTAATTTTTACTTTAAAGTAGGTCACAGGTCAAGGTTAAAGGTCAATTTTTTTTGTATGAGTGGGAAGCACTTGTCACAAGGAACCTACATGCCAAATATAAAGGCTCTATCTCAAACGGTTCAAGAGTTATCAGGCTGAGGTCTTTTTTTTTTTTAGTAGGTCACAGGTCAAGGTCACAGGTGAGATATTTTTGTATGATTGGGAAGCCCTTGTCACAAGGTACCTACATGCCAAATATGAAGGCTCTATCTCATACGGTTCAAAAGTTATGACCAATATTATTTTTTTCTTTAAAGTAGGTCACAGGTCAAGGTCAGAGGTCAATTTTTTTTTTTATAAGTGGGAAGAAGCACTTGTCATAAGGAACCTACATGCCAAAAATAAAGGCTCTATCTCAAACGGTTCAAAAGTTATGACCAATGTTAAAGTTGTCCAACCTACAAACCAACAGATCAACAAACCAACAGACAGACAGGGCAAAAAACAATATGTTCCCGCTTCACTACCAGGGACACAAAAAAAAAAATCATCAAAGTTCTCATTCTACCTGAAGGTCTATTTTCTTAATTTCTAACATCTATCAAAAATCTTCTTTTTTTTTTTTTTTTTTTTTTGGTATAAAAACTGTAGCTTCCTTAGAATGTTTATCTTTTCTCCGACATCTAATCAGCACCAATTACTTTTGACTAATTGATCCATAATTGAGTCTGACTGGCAGGAAGATGCAAACACTAAATATTCCTTATTTTTTTTAACATTTTTGTGTTATTTTCGCTGAAGATTCTGACTTGATTTTTTCTTTCTTTTTCGTTTCCATCATCATGTTGTAATCTTTTAGCCCTTTGCATAATAAATTTAATCCTTCTCTTGCTGAACACGACATGCCCTGTCTTAGCAAACAGTGTAGATCCAGATTAGTTGGCTTCTGAACTGATCTGGTTCTGCACTGTTTGTCATTAAATATGAGAATTTCTATCAAAAACCTGGATCAAGTAATCTGACTGGCTGGAAATTAGAAGTGGGCGTGGCATCTTATTCAGCAAGGCAAGGGTTAAAAACCATATAAACGACTAATAAATGCCCCTACTCTAATAAACACTCAAACTTAATTAGGTAGTGTGAAATGACTGTTTTGGGAGCAATTTTAGGCTTAAGGAAAGCAAATGTGCCTCCATTAAATATTCACCATGGACATTGAGAAAAAAAAAAATATATATATCCCACCATGCCATGACACCAATACAGGGGATTCCAGTTATTGCAAGGTCCATTATCACAATATTACAGATATTTTGATGATGTTATCCACTACTGATGCTATATTCAGTATGGTTCCAAGGGAAGGTACAATATGAGGGATGAGAACTGCAAAGATCCTGGTATGATATCAGCGCAGATTACCATATACAATAAAGTATGCATTCCTAACTTACAGATTGTGCAGGCAAACTGCATAAATTGATTTTTTAGCAGGAAAAAATGCCTTGTCTGGAGAAATGTGCTTATTATAAGTATTCAGTTTTCTCTGATACTAGCAATGAACTATATTGGTAGATACACAAGTATAAGCTTTCACAAAAAGCTTGGTCTATTTTTGGAACACAATAAATGTGAAAGCCAATTTTAATAGTCTTGGTTCTTTACATGCAGATCTTGGCTAAATTGGCTGGATTCCAAAATGCAAAGGGTGAATTGGAAAGATGTAACTGAGAATGACCCTCACATTAACAAATACTTACAGCTAATTTCACATCGTTTTTTAGGCTTATACCTCATCAAAATTAAAATAGTTATTAGAATATCAAATGTTTGCCACACTGTCCTAGGAATGCTATAAATTGCGCTTAGCAATACCTATGTATCCACCAACTTTAAAAGTGAAATTGTCAAAATTTATGTATATCCCAAAACCTTTTATAAAGTGCTACAATAATAACCTTTTAAAATTCTCCGTAAGTGTGGTGTGCTGAAACAGTGCATGTGAATGGAGAATACCGTCTGTATATGATTATGAAGGTGTTCCAGTAAATATCATTATATTCTATTCTATTCTAGTCTCGGGTTTTAGTTGTAGACAGCAAGCATAAGGCCAATGATGCATTGTTGGTCAACAACAGATTCACATCCATGTCCCAATCAAACTCTATGTAGCTGTCTTTGCCAATGGGCGTAGACAATAAGAATCTTAAAAAATAAAATCTGTCTACATGTTAAAACTTGGAGACAACAGGACAGAACTAAGTCTGCCCATTTTATGTAAAATCGTAGGGCCAGAAAAAAGGGAGTATTTTTATTTTTGCTCTCATTAAGAAAACATGCCTATTCAAATATATTGAAATTTTTACATCCAAAAACGGAAAATTTTCAGAATAAAAAATTCTGATAATTTTCATATTTCTTCTCAAAACATAGATTGTGGGTACTCGTTAGAACTGCCTCTGAGGCAGTTCTAATGAGTACCCACAATCAGTTTTTTAGCAAAATAAGAAAAATAATGTTTACCCCTGAAAACCCCAGTTTTACTGTATAAAAGTGGGGTTTAAGGGGGTCAAAATTATATAAGCGTGTTTTCACTTGTTGGAATTGTCTCACTAAGGCTGAGGCAATTTCAGTGAGTACCCACTAAATATGCAATGGTGCAAAATAACAAATCATTCTAAATTATCACCTCAGTTATTAGTCTGACTGCAAACCTGACCAGGTGCTGTTTTTGGCAAAAGTAGGCCACAATGACCTAGTTTTTTGGGAGGTGGCAAAGGGATTGTGTAGACAAGCAACATAAGCCATGATTTTTTAGCTGAAAACAAAATGCCATATCTGGAGTTATATGCTTGTTGGGAAGTATTCAGTGTCCTAATGAGTAGCCACAACATATGGTTGCATGGAGAAATAAACAAAAAATTTCGATGGGTACACTACTAACCTAGACCTATGTGCAGGCTGGAATGAGTCCTTGCACTCTCCACAAAGCTTTAAGATGGATTGTTCCTAATACGATTCATGGAGAAATAAGAAATATTTGGCTTGGTACCCCACTACGTACTTTAGAGCTACATGCAAGCTGGTACAAGACCCTACTCTCCGCATAAGCCTACTGGTAAGGCTCTTAACAAGAATGCATAAGCATACTGGTATGGCTCTTAACAAGAATGCATAATCATACTGGTATGGCTCTTAACAAGAATGCATAAACATACTGGTATGGCTCTTAACAAGAATGCATAAGCATACTGGTATGGCTCTTAATAAGAATGCATTAGCATCTTGGTATGGCTCTTAACAAGAATGCATAAGCATCCTGGTATGGCTCTTAACAAGAATGCATTAGCATCCTGGTATGGCTCTTAACAAGAATGCATAAGCATACTGGTATGGCTCTTAACAAGAATGCATTAGCATCCTGGTATGGCTCTTAACAAGAATGCATAAGCATACTGGTAAGGCTCTTAACAAGAATGCATAAGCATACTGGTATGGCTCTTAACAAGAATGCATAAGCATCCTGGTATGGCTCTTAACAAGAATGCATTAGCATCCTGGTATGGCTCTTAACAAGAATGCATAAGCATACTGGTATGGCTCTTAACAAGAATGCATAAGCATACTGGTATGGCTCTTAACAAGAATGCATAAGCATACTGGTATGGCTCTTAACAAGAATGCATTAGCATACTGGTATGGCTCTTAACAAGAATGCATTACCATCTTGGTCATTAGCATCTTGGTATGGCTCTTAACTAGAATGCATAAGCATACTGGTATGGCTCTTAAGATTGCATAAGCATACTGGTATGGCTCTTAACAAGATTGCATAAGCATACCGGTAAGGCTCTTAACAAGATTGCATAAGCATACCGGTAAGGCTCTTAACAAGAATGCATAAGCATACTGGTATGGCTCTTAAGATTGCATAAGCATACCGGTATGGCTCTTAACATGATTGCATAAGCATACTGGTATGGCTCTTAACAAGAATGCATAAGCATACTGGTATGGCTCTTAAGATTGCATAAGCATACTGGTATGGCTCTTAACAAGATTGCATAAGCATACCGGTAAGGCTCTTAACAAGAATGCATAAGCATACTGGTACGGCTCTTAACAAGAATGCATAAGCATACTGGTATGGCTCTTAAGACTGCATAAGCATACCGGTAAGGCTCTTAACAAGAATGCATGAGCATACTGGTATGGCTCTTAAGATTGCATAAGCATACCGGTAAGGCTCTTAACAAGAATGCATAAGCATACTTGGCCCGCCGTGGTATACAGTAGATTTAGCCATGAGTACTCGTCTCTTAACAAGAATGCATAAGCATACTGGTATGGCTCTTAACAAGAATGCATAAGCATACTGGTATGGCTCTTAACAAGAATGCATAAGCATACTGGTACGGCTCTTAATAAGAATGCATTAGCATCCTGGTATGGCTCTTAACAAGAATGCATAAGCATACTGGTATCGCTCGTAACAAGAATCCTGTACTTACCTTTCCTTCACTCTTCCAGTAGATGAAGAAGCCATATTCATCAACTTTCACCAAACAACCTGATTCCAGAGCAGAGCATTCCTGGTGAAGAAAATGAAAAATATTAAGTATGAGGATGTCAAAAACACAAACATTTTAACTTTATATTATGTAGAGACTATATACATATGAGGCACATAGGTTATTCCCAACTGACTCTTAAAGCGTCATTCACAACAGTAGTAGACAACATTCTGAAAATCTTTTATTTTTATTTTTCAGAGAAAATGAGGCTTGAAATATCAAGCCTATTTTCTAAAAAAAAAAAATAAAAAAAAGATAATATTGTCTGGTATAATTTTGCTTGGCATTTTAACCCTAGTCCTGCTGAACCCGGATATGTCCTGCCTTTGCAAACAGTGTAGATCCAGATCAGTTGGCTTCTGAAGAAGCCAACTGATCTGGATCTGCACTGTTTGCCATTAAGTATGTGAATTTATATCAACAATCTGTATCAAGTAATCTGATTGGCTGAACACTAGAAATGGACGAGGCATCTTAATTTATTCAGCATGACAAGGGTTAAGGTTTGAAAAAAAAAAAAGCCATACAGCAGACTGGAGGTGAGCTAATAAGACCTGCATTACCAGCAAAGGGCCAGATCCACTCAGTATGACAAGGGTTCTTGTTTATTTCTCTTTGAATAACTTGGAATCTGTAGAAGGCATTTGCAATCAACTAAGACTCTGATCAGACTGCATGAATGCACAGGCTGATCTGAGTCGTCACTGGTCACACAAGGCTTATTGTAGGTTTTGTTGTGTGCTGGCTCAGGTGTATATTTTGTTTGTTTGTGTTGAGGTTTAAGGCCCAGTCAACCCAATGGGGTCATGTCGAGTATGGTCAGTTTACCTAACCAGACGTTTACTGGGCAGGCTTAGTCCTCTAAGCGGTTAACCAGTATTGTGCACATTCTTTCACCAGAAACTGACAACTGCCCTTTTTGAATCAGCGGAAGGGAGAGAATGACGGTAGAAAATATTTCATGATCAAAGGTGTAAATTTTACACAGGTCAAAATAAGAGGGTGGATCCAGATGCTTTCTTATTTTTCCACTAAGACATAAATTGTGGGTACTCATTAGAAGCGCCTCAGCGAGGCACTTCTAATGAGTACCACAATATATGTTTTTCTTGAGAAATAGCAGAACTTTTTGGTTGAAAAGGGTGCCTTATCTGGAGTTATGATTTTATACTTGAAGTAGTCCATTCATCTGCAGACAAAAACAATCTTTATAGCAATTTTATGGCTTGTGCAAACAGAGAAGCCCCAGATAAACCTATCCAACTAGTCAATATGATCTATAAATCTGGGCCCAGTTGTTCAAAGTGTCGTTAGCTTAACGAGCTCGTTAAGGGTCATTTTGTTTTGGCGGATTCAATATACAATATTCTGAGCTGAAAAAATGTGAGTAGCTTTTGCACTGCAAAAGCTACTCACATTTTTTCAGCAAAAAATATCAGAATATTTGCGTATCACTCGATTAAAATTTTAACGAATCGTTAACTAACGACATCGTTAGTTTTGAACAACTGGGCCCTGTTTGATTTAGCTTTATTGCTTTAAAAAAGACTTGGTTTCTGTGTTTTACGTCCCTTTCATCATAATTTAAGTCATACTGAGACAATGGAAGGGTGATAATGAAAGGCTATATGCTGTACAGTCATGAGCTGAATTCTTCCTTCAGAGGGATTCGAACCAGGGACCTTGTGATCCCAGGTCGGTAGCACTAACTGATTTGCCCCACACTCATGCCTTAGAAGAAGAAAAAGTGACGTTACCGTCATAACCTTAAGTATTGGGACAGATAGGCCTATGCAAACAGTGTAGATCCAGATCAGATGCTACAGAATATGGCATCTGATCAGGATCCACACTGTTTGCCATACATACAGCAACATTTTAGACACGTCAACAGGTAGTAGATTGGACTATTTCAAATTTTAGGACAAGTACAGTAAGTAGATAAGGTGTCCCAATACTTAGGGTAAATACGGTATCTCAAAACAATCAGTACAGTCAAACCTGTCCTAAAGGCCACCTGTATTTAGCAATCAACTGCCTTTAAAGGCCACTATATGAGATATATGTGATCCCATTAATGGCAAAGAAGTTAAAATCTACCTGTATTAAGCAAGCACCTGTTTTAAGCAACCAATTTTTGGCTTTCCCATAGGTGCTTGCTTAACATAGGTTTGACTGTATGTTGAAGGACATCAAATACTTATATAAGAAAGCATACATTTTCTTCACTGCAATTCACTAACAGCTAAGGTAGCTGTCCTAAAATTTCATACACCAATATTTCTGACAAAATAGTTATTTTTACTACAAAACAGGCTTTGATATTTCCCAGGAGAAAAGAAAAAAAGAAAAAAAAATGAAATGTCATCTGCTGACTTTTTGCTCAGTATGCAGAGCACTTAACCCTTGTCATGCTGAATAAATTAAGATGCCACTCCCACTTCTAACTGTCAGCCAATCAGATTGCTTGATCTAGATTGCTGACTAAATACTAAATGACAAACAGTGCAGATCCAGATCAGTTGGCCTCTTCAGAAGTCAACTGATCTGGATCTATACTTCTTGCAAAAGGCAGGGTATATCTGGGTTCAGCAGGACCAGGGTTAAAACAGACATCTTACCTCATCCCAGCGATCAAATATAGCACCTTTGAGCAGATGTTCTGGAACAGTGATTCGCCAAAGAAAATCAAAGGCTTTGGCCATTACCGCCACTTATACATTACCGCATCTGAAACAGGGATAAAATCGTTACTTACTCAACTGACATGATAATTTTATTTATATATAGTGGAACCTCTGTACAACCGCCACCCTTGGGATGACATAAAACTAGCTGTTGTAGGGAGGTGACTGCTGAGATAGAATACATGTGCAGTAAATTCCGTTACTCGATAGTAAGACCACCCTGCTATTAACCCTTCTCCTGCTGAACCTGGATATACCCGGACTGCAAACAGTGTAGATTTAGATCAGTTGGCTTCTGAAGAAGCCAACTGATCTGGATCTGCACTGTTTGCCATTAACTATGTAAATCTATATCAACAACCTTGATCAAGTGATCTGATTGGCTGAAAATTAGAAATGGGTGTGGCTTTTTAATTTATTCAGCAGGACAAGGGTTAAGACCAGCTTTTACCAGTCCCAAATGGGTTTTTCTTGGTATTCTGCTAGCTCCAGAAAAGAGGCGGTATCTGCATAATGTTTTTCTTTTCTCCACAAAAAATATGTTGTGGGTTCTCATTAGAAGTGCCTCGGCAAGGCACTTCTAATGAGTACCACTGTATATTTTTCTGTGGAGAAATTTTCTAGAAATAAGAAAATTATCAATAGATTTTGGTTGAAAAAAGCACCTTATATGGAGCTATGTTCTACATTTAATATTAACCCTTGTCATGCTGAATAAATTAAGATACCACGCCCACTTGTAATTTTTCGCCAATCAGATTGCTTGATCCAATTTGTTAATACAAACTGACATACTTAATGTCAAACAGTGTAAATCTAGATCAGCCAACTTATCTGGATCTACACTGTTTGCAAAGACAGGGCATATCTGGGTTCAGCAGGACAAGGGTTAAGACTGCCCCACTAATGACAACTTTTAGCTAGTACCAAAGGCGGTCTAAAAAGCAGAATTTTACTGTATATAGTAAAATAGTATTTTGGGAAATCAGGGCCCAGTTATTCAAAACTAGCCATGTCGTTAGTTAACGTATCGTTAAAACTTTGATCATTAAATATGGCATATACATGTATATTTATGTTGAAAAAATTTGCAAAAGCTACTCACATTTTTTCAGCAAAAATACCTGTGAATTAGATATTGTACTTACTAGAATAGTTAACATTTTGACCACTAACCAGCTCGTTAAGCTAACGATGCTTTGAACAACTGGACCCAGAAAAGTAGCTGCTATAGGGAAGTGGCTGTTGTTGAGAGATGACAGTTCATGGAGGTTCCCTATATGCATATATCACTTCCAGAAAACTGATACATTTTCAAGGGTCACAACTCTGTCAAATATAAAATTTACTCCTTTCTGAAAAGAGGTCTACTCTAAAAGGAAAGACAAATTCTTTTCCTCTTTACAACAGACCCCTTTTCACAAATGGATTGGTGTACAGGAAAGCAAGCGGGAAGTCACAAAAGTTGTCTCCCTTGTAAGATGGCAGAAATCTACAAAATGTATCAAGTCCCCTTGAACATTTCTTATGGGTTTCAGTTATGAGATTTATGGCCCAGTCAACACTGTAAAGGTCACGCTAAGCTGGTCAGTTATAATTAATGCACATTTTTCCTGGGCAGGCTTAGTCCATTGAATGGTTAACCAGTACTTTTTAGCATACACTTTTGCCAGTAACTGACAACTGCCCTTCTTGAATCAATAGAAGGGGAGAATAACCAGAGAAATGATTTCCTGATCAATCTTCGTGCGTTATGTGGCTGAGCTGGAATTCAAACTTGCAACCTGCAGTAAGAAATGCTATCAACTGTGCTTGTGAGCAAAGCTTATGGGTACTTAGTGGAACTGCGCTGAGGTGATCCCAATAAATATCACATCTTTTTGGTGCAAAACTAACAAAAAATATTTTCTGAAATTCTCTAGAGTTATCAGTACATTGTATTAGTTATTATTGAAAAGCTAAAGGAAAGCAACAAAAATGGTTGCCTGGTGTGAACCTAATCAAAAATATTTCCATGCCAGAAAAATTGTGCTCATGTTTTCACACAGTCTTAATAACTTTGCCACCAAAATTAGAACAAGTGTCATTCCATGCTGGCAAGATGACAAGGAGTAAACAATATAAATTCCTTAAAATGTCACTAAATGACAAAACAAGAAGAAGGAAAATGATATTTTTCCATTTAAAGGAACTGGATACACTGGTAGATTTTTTTGCCATTTTTGACAAGGGAGACAAGCTTTGAGATACCTAAATGCTTTCCTACCTTCCAAGCCCCTTCTGAAGAAGGTCTATTCTAAAAGGAAAGAATTTGCTCCCAAGGGGAGCAAATTCTTTCCTGTTAGAGCAGACCCTTTTTCAGAAGTGATGCAAAAACAATTTTGATAGCCTACCCTTGTCATGCTGGATAAATTAAGATGCCACGCCCATTTCCAATTCTCAGCCAATCAGATTACTTAATCCAGATTGTTGATATAAATTCACATACTGAATGACAAACAGTGCAGATCCAGATGTTGGCTTCTTCAAGTGAAGACAAAAAGCTTAATACAAAACTTTAATTTCTGATAGATGGACACACAGATGGAAGGATGGATGGATGGAAGGATAGAATGACAAAAACCATAATGACATACTTTGTATGTGGGTGTAAAAAAATGTAGTACCATCAGAATTAGCTTGCTGAGGCAGTTTTAATGAGTACCCTCAACCTATGTGTTTATGAAAATATTTATATAGATACTATACTGATCTTATGTTTGTTCTGTTGTTACACCATGTAATGACATGCATGTGCCAGGATTAACATTATATCAACATTAATAACAAATAATCCATTTTACATGACTAACAGGTACACAACATAGCTTCAGATAAGAAACTTTGTTTCTTATACAATGTACTGCCCTATTGACGCAAAACAGTTGTGCAATCATAGTCAGAACAATTCGCCTTTCAGCAAGCTTTTTTAGAGGTATCACCATGCAATCAAATGAACTTGCTTGATTTTAAGAAATTCTATCTAATGAAAAGGGCAAACATGTGCACATGATGATTATGCAGAAATTAATTTCAGTGGAGGTGACACAAGGTTGCTCTTGTTATGAGGTAAAATACTTTTTTATCAATGTATAATGCAAGCTCAGAGAGTAATAGCTATACACAGTCCAAATGAAGTCTTTCAGACAGACTAAGCCTAAACATAATCATGACTGATGTACTGTACATAGCAACTGATAAGGCGCTTTTTTCATCCGAAAAATGCTGATATCTTTCTTATTTCTCCAGAAAAACATATGTTGTGGGTACTCATTAGAAGTGCCTCAGTGAGGCGCTTCTAATGAATACCCACAACATATGTTTTCCTGGACTGAGGCGCTTCTAATGAGTACCCACAACATATGTTTTCCTGGAGAAATAAGAAAAATACGAGGGTGAGTCAATAAGTAACCAGCCTAACTTATTTCTGGTTGAGATCCACCTCTTCTTTTTCAATGTAATTGCCCTTTAGTGTGATGCACTTAGACCAACGGTGTTCAAGTGCCATCAGCCCAGAACTGAAAAAGTCAGGGTCCTTTCCAGTGACCCACTCCTCAACTGCCATCACAACTTCTTCATCAGACCAGAAATGAAGTTCATGGATATCCTTTTTCAAGTTTGGGAATAGGAAGAAGTCGCTAGGAGCTAGGTCAAGCAAATGGTCAGGATGTGGTATTAATTCAAACCCGTTTCGCTCTACAGCATCTTCTAAAGATGTTCTACCACGTTTGAATTCCACTACCCAGAATTTAACCTGAGCATAAGATGGTGCAGAAGACCCATAAACATGGGCTAACTCGACGTGTATTCCCTTGCCTGTTTTACCTTTTAAATACAAGTACCGAATTACAGCAGGGTACTCAACTTTAGATGAAAAGCATGCCTTTGCATCACCAGCCATGTCTGATATTCAATATCTTATTAAAGGATGACTAGATAAGCGTGTAATTTTGTACCCATGTATAAATCATATATTGAAACAAGAGGCCCACGGGCCACGGGTCGCTCACCTGAGTGACATAGCCACTGCAGATATGCAGATATCCGACTGGCACGATTTTAGCTATTTTTTATCTACAAGTCATCCCAATGTCTCCTACCAAGTTTGGAGTCAATTGGCCTTTCGGTGCAGGAGAAGAAGCTAAATATAGATTTTCAAGATGGCGGCCATGGTGGCCATCTGGGATTTCTGATCAGAACGATTTTAGCTATATTTGATCTACAAGTCACCCTGTTGCTCCCTACTAAGTTTCAAGTCAAGTGACTTTTGAGTTTAGGAGAAGAAGCGAAAAATAGATTTTCAAGATAGCCACCATGGCGGCCGCCTTGGATTTACGATCGGCATGATTTTAGCTATTTTTGATCTACAAGTCACACAAATGCTTCCTACCAAGTTTCGAGTCAACTGGCCTTTCGGTTCAGGAGAAGAAGCGAAAAATAGATTTTCAAGATGGCTGCCATGGTGCCTATCCTGGTTTTATGATCGGCACGATTTTAGCTATTTTTGATCTACAAGTCACCCCGATGCTTCCTACCAAGTTTGGAGTCAAGTGGCCTTTCGGTTCAGGAGAAGAAGCAAAAAATAGATTTTCAAGATGGCGGCCATGGCGGCCATCTTGGATTTCCGATAGGCACGATTTTAGCTATTTTTGATCTATAAGTCACCCCAATGCCTCCTACCAAGTTTGGAGTCAATTGGCTTTTGGGTTTAGGAGTAGAAGTGAAAAATAGATTTTCAAGATGGCGGCCATGGCGGCCATCTTGGATTTCCGATCGGCATGATTTTAGCTATTTTTGATCTACAAGTCATCCTGATGCTTCCTAGCAAGTTTTGAGTCAATTGGCCTTTCGGTTCAGGAGAAGAAGCACAAAATAGATTTTCAAGATGGCCGCCATGGATTTCCAATCGGCACGATTTTAGCTACTTTTGATCTACAAGTCACCCTGATGCTTCCTAGCAAGTTTGGAGTCAATTGGCCTTTCGGTTCAGGAGAAGAAGCGAAAAATCGATTTTCAAGATGGCGGCCATGGCGGCCATCTTGGATTTCCGATCGGCACAATTTTAGCTATTTTTGATCTACAAGTCACCCTGATGCTTCCTAGCAAGTTTGGAGTCACTTGGCCTTTCGGTTCAGGAGAAGAAGCGAAAAATAGATTCTCAAGATGGCGGCCATGGCGGCCATCTTGGATTTCCGATCGGCACGATTTTAGCTATTTTTGATCTACAAGTCACCCTGATGGTTCCTAGCAAGTTTGGAGTCAATTGGCCTTTCGGTTCAGGAGAAGAAGCGAAAAATAGATTTTCAAGATGGCGGCCATCTTGGATTTCCGATCGGAACGATTTTAGCTATTTTTGATCTACAAGTCACCCCGATGCTTCCTACCAAGTATCAAGTCAATTGGCCCAGGGGTGTAGGAGGAGTAGGCTTTTAAAGCAATTGTTGACGCCGCACGACGCACGACGGACGACGCACGACGGACGACGGACATTGACTGACCACAATAGCTCACCATGAGCACTTCGTGCTCAGGTGAGCTAACAAAGCATGAAAATCGTGACCGTCTCGGTCCATTGGATATGGGATAGGTTGGTTATTTATTGACACGCCCTCGTATTATATGGATAACCCCTCTTATCTGTAGCTATGTTAGTACATTATTTTAATTGTTGGTCAAACAAATGTTTTGGTTACTATAGTATCACATATGTAGGGAACACTGCATTACTCAAGCATCCTGTTTAAAATCTTTTAGCTACCAAGTATCCATATGTTCTTTATCCATGAATAAATATGTGTAAATTTGAGCACTCAGCCCTTGCCAATGTTGATTTCCCTTTTACATCAATTGTAACAATTATTATAAGTGTCAGTAAGATTTTACTTTCAAGATGCATATATTTTTACAGATCCGTCATATTTTTACACACATCCAACTGATTCCAGAAGATATAATCAATCCTTACAATGCGAATTTCATTTTGTGCATCTGCAACCAGCTGCTTAAGGATAACCTCTCTTTCAGCTTAAAGGTGGCTGACAGAGCTAATATATCGATATAACCTTATTTTTTGTTGTCTAAAAATACAATTTCCAAACGAAATTAAATGACCCCAAGTTTGTTATAAAATGCTTCTAAGGACTGTACAATAAAGAATTATAGGAGAAACTAGAAAAGGTTTTTTTTTAAAAAAAAAAAAATGTCCCCACCCCCCCACTAATTCTGCCAGAGTTGTCAGTCTTGTACGCAACACGTCATCTCGTTCTGTTTTACATTTGTACCAAGCATCATCAAAATATTCCGTAGGGTATTTGTGTTACAGAGCAGAGACAAGAAATCAAATTCAAACACAAGAAGGGGATATAACTCCAAAAGAAAAAAAAAAAGAAGAAGTTGTCATTCTTGTATGTGACATGTCGTCTGGTCCTGTTCTTCATTACTACCAAGTATCATAAAAATATTCCAAAGAGTGTTCGACTTACATAGCGGACACTAAATCAATGCATAATCAGTGTCAAATATAACAAAGGGAGATAACAGCAAAAGTAAGAAAGGCAGAGTTGTCATTCTTGTAAGGAACATGTCATTGTGTCCTATTCTACAGTTCTACCAGGTACCATCAAAATATTCTGAAGGGTATTCCAGTAACAGAGCAGACGAGAAATCTATTTCAAACAAAACAAAGGGAGATAAGTCCAAAAGTAAGAAAGCAATTCTTGTACGCAACATGTCATCTGGTCCAGTTCTACATTTCTACCAAGTATCATAAAAATATTCCAAAGCATCTTTGACTTACAGAGCGGACACAAAATCAATGTATAATCATTGTCAGACATAACAATGGGAGATAACGCCAAAAGTAAGAAAGGCAGAGTTGTCATTCTTGTACGGGACACGTCGTCTGGTCCTGTTCTACATTTTTACCAAGTATCATAAAAATATTCTAAAGGGTCTTTGACTTACAGAGCAGACACAAAATCAATGAATTATCACTGTCAAATATAACAAAGGGAGATAACGCCAAAAGTAAGAAAGGCAGAGTTGTCATTCTTGTATGCAACACATCCTCTGGTCGTGTTCTGTATTTCTGGCAAGTACCATCGAAATATTCCGAAGGGTATTCCAGTTACAGAGCAGATGAGAAATCTATTTCAAACAAAACAAAGGGCTATAACTCCAAAAGTAAGAAAGCCAGAGTTGTCATTCTTGTATGAGACATGTCATCTCGTCCTGATCTACATTTCTACCAAAATATTCCAAAGGGTATTCAAGTTACTGAGCAGACAAGTTTTACGTCGACGCTGACAGGGTCTGTCCCAAAAACAACATGACCCCCCCATACACACACACTTTGGTACGGCGGGGGAGAGGGGGGGGGGGCATAAATATCACCTAAATATGTCATTTCTAACTAGGCTACATAGCCAAGTTAGATCAAGGGAGGTAATAATTTTATAAATTAAATAGTGATTATACTCTAGATACTTTAAAATGTTTCAAGAATATGTCTACTTTTATGTGTGTTTATGATTTAAAAGTATATTTCTTTCACAGTGTAGTGTGCAGATTCTTCAAAACCTCACTGAGAGCTAAAATTATTTTTGTTAAACTTAGTGTATCAGAACACTTATTCTATTTAATTTTATGAACATCATTAATATCGAAACAACAGTCTGGAAAACTCAGCTGGAAACAAAAGTGGAGCTTCTGTGATTTTTGTCAAATCAAAATTAGCTCAGTCAGCAAACTTTAACCCTTTGCACTCTCAGCAGACTTCATTTTAAAATATTTTTCTCAGAAATCAGGATTTGGCATTTCATGCAAATTGTCTCCAAATGGAGCATTTGCAGGAAATGTCAAATCCTGTTTTCTGGGTTGGTTGGTTTGGAGTTTAATGGCTGTTAAGGTCATGCCGGGCCAGGTCTGTATACCTAACCACATGTTTTTCCTGGGCAGGCTTTCAGTCCTCTAAGTGGTTTACCAGTACTTGTGCTCAGTCTTTCATCGTAAACTGACAACCGCCCTTCTTGAATCAGCGGAAGGGAAGGACATGATCAATCCCCACGAAAGAATGTTGCCAGATCCTGCGGGGATCAAATCTGCGAGTCAGACAGGCATCCGATCGAGGCCGGCCTTGCTCTCTGGGAAACATAAGAAAAATATTTCATTATGATGTCTACTGAAATTTTTACCCAGCATGCTATAAAGTGTTAAGATGATCACAACATATTCAACAATCTACAGCAACTGTGAGTATCAAACAGACTGACAGAGTGTAAACAAATACAAGAAATCACTATGAACGCATCAAATTACGGCAAATTGCAAAAACTTAATTGGCAAAAGAAAAAAAAATAATAATAATAACAGGATTGAAGTCTCAAAGAAGTGCGCTCAGAATCAATTTAAGTTCTGTTTAGGTAAAATTTCATACCTCTAGATAAGGTTTTCCTGCCAAGCAAAAAGAGTTCGCATTTTCCTTATAGGAAAAAAATCATATGTTGTAGGTTTTCATTAGAAATATCTGGGCAAGGTGATTCTAATGAGTATCCACATTCCACAACATGATTTCATTGAGAAGTAAGAAAATAAGTTATCTGGATATTCAGCTTATCTACCGCCACATAAAATGTCACAAACATAACCTGGAAAAAGTGCATGAATCAACTATAGAATCAAAGCTCCAGATAAGATGCCTTTTGTTTTTTTTTCAACCAAAAAGTACTACAGCTCCAGATAAGTGGAGCATCCAGAAAATTATTTTTTCTCATTTTTCCATGAAAACATATGTTATGGGTATTCATAAGGAGCACCTCATTGAGGAGCTTCTAATCAGTACCCACAACATATGTTTTCTTGGAGAAATAAGAACAAGAGGGCCATGATGGCCCTGTAACGCTCACCTGAGCAACATAGCACTTTGAGAGCCTTATCTAGAACTGATCAAGGCAAACATTCTGATCAAAGTTCAAAATGATTATATTAACAAGACAATGTAGCATGTCTAATGGACTGTGAAATAAAGGTCAAGGTCAAATATGAATGACTGCACTCAAGAGGCCATGCTAAGATGTATGCATGTACTAAGTATCACTGGCTGTAGGAGCAATAGTTACTGAGAAACTGACCTAAACACAAACACTTCACAAGTACCAAATATCACTCTGTAGGACCAATAATTACTGAGAAACTGACCTAAATGGAAAAACTTAAGAGAGTCACTGGACAGAAAACTATACATCACCTTGAAATCATCAAGACAAACATTTTGAGCAAGATTCCTGATGATCACTTCAAAAATGTGGCCTCTTGAGCATCAACAAGGTTTTCCTTTGATTTGGCCAGGTGAACTAGTTTTTGATATCAAGTGACCTAGTTTTAAACTAGACCTAGAAATCATCAAGACAAACATTTTGAGCAATATTTATGATGATTATTTAAAAAATGTGACCTCTGGAGTGTTAACAGTTTTCTGCTGATTTGGCCAGGTCACCTAGTTTTTGACCCCATGTGACCCAGTTTCAAACCTGATCTAGAAATCATCAAGACATTTTGAGCAAGATTCATGATGATTGCTTCAAAAATGTGACCGGTAGAGTGTTAACAAGGTTTTCTGCTGATTTGGCCAGGTCACCTAGTTTTTCACCCCAAGTGACCCAGTTTCAAACTTGACCTAGAAATCAAGACAAACATGTTGAGCAAGATTCATGATGATTACTTGAAAAATGTGACCACTAGAGTGTTAACAAGGTTTTCTGCTGATCTGGCCTGCTGACCTAGTTTTTGACTCCAAGTGACCCAGTTTCAAACCTGACCTAGAAATCATCAAGACAAACATTTTGAGCAAGATTCATGATAATTGCTTAAAAAATGTGACCGCTAGAGTGTTAACAAGGTTTTCTGCTGATTTGGCCCGGTGACCTAGTTTTTGACCACAAGTGACCCAGTATCGAACTTGACCTAGAAATCATCAAGACAAACATATTGAGCAAGATTCATGATGATTGCTTGAAAAATGTGACCGCTAGAGTGTTAACAAGGTTTCTGCTGATCTGGCCTTGTAACCTAGTTTTTGACCCCAAGTGACCCAGTTTCGAACTTGACCTAGACTTAATAGAGGCAAACATTTTGAGCAAGTTTCATCAAGATTGGGTCAAAACTATGACCTCTAGAGTGTTAACAAGTTTTTCCTTTGATTTGACCTGGTGACCTAGTTTTTTACCCCAAGTAACCCAGTATCGAACTTGACCTAGATTTCATAGAGGCAAACATTCTGACTAAGTTTCATCAAGATTGGGTCAAAACTGTGACCTCTAGAGTGTTAACAAACTAATTGTTGATGACGAACGACGGACGACGGACATAGGGTGATGACAATAGCTCACCCTGAGCTTATGCTCAGGTGAGCTAAAAATGCCAGTACATGTAGTACTTTTTGGTTGAAAAAAAAAAAAAAAGGGCATCTTATCTGGAGCTTTGATTCTATATAAAAAGAAACCTGGTTGATTCATGCACTTTTTCCAGGTTCTGTTTGTGACATTTTATGTGGTGGTAGATAAGCTATTCTGTGGATGGGGCTTGTAATGGGTAAAATTTTAGATTGGTATCTAACATTAGTTCAAGTATCGAATTCATGATCCTGTCAGTATAAAAAAAAAAATCTTTCCTTTCAGAGTAGAACCCCTTTTCAGAGTTGAGGCAAAACAATTTTGACACAGTTGCCTTCCCCTGAAAATGTAAAAAACAGTATTCACCTTGGTACTCCTCTAATGTAGAGCTTTGGTCTTTTCAGATATGGTATATGGCTGGGCTTTTTTTTTTTTTTTGGAGTGTGTAATGACAGGTTTATCTTTGCTATTTGAAGAATACAAATATTCAATATCAAAGCTGTTTGGAGTTGAAAGAAAGGCAATAGTAAAGCCTGGCACTCTGGGTAAAACATACTGAAATATTTTTCGTATTTTCTCCCAGAAAACAGGATTTGACATTTCATGCAAATTGTTTCCACTGACATTTCAAACAAACTGTCTCCAGTGAAGATGATTTGCATGAAATGACAAATCATGTTGTCTGGGAAAAATAAGAAACATATCATCAATTTATCATCTGCTGAATTTGCCCATAGCATGCTAAGTGTTAATATCAATAAAATCATAAGAAATATGACAGCTCATTCAATAGTTTAGGAAGTCTTCAATAGGTTTATAGTTTCCTCAAGTAAATATTGACTAAGAGCCAAAGGGTCCTGACAATAAACATTTACCAATTCAGCAAATTGATATTTTTCATAGTGATATTTTTCATATTTTTCCCAATGGAGACAATTTGCATGAAATGTTAAAACCTGTTTCTTGGGAAAAATAAGAAAAAAATATTTCCATTATCGTCTGCTCAAAATTTTACCCAGCATGCTTAGCTTTAATTTCCAGATCATCCTGTGCCCACTGTCTTAGAGCAATAAGAAAAATATTATCAATTTGTCAACTGCTGAATTTGCCCAGACAGTGATAAAGGTTAGCTTTAATACTTCCATCGAAATACGCACAACTCTAGATGAGGTGTTTTTTCAATCCAAAAAAAAAAAATCGATATATTTTTATTCTCCGTGAAAACATATGCTGTGGGTACTCATTAGAAGCACCAGAGGTGCTTCTAATAAGTACCCACAGCATATGTTTTCGTGGAGAAATATAAGAGAAGCATTCATTTGGTTACCCCTTATCGGGAGCTGTGAACATGAGTTGACATTTCAAGTGAATCTCTCCAAAGGAGATAGTTTGTATCAAATGTAAAGTTCTATTTTCTGTGAGAAGTAAGAATTGTAGTCAGTAGCAATCTCCTAGTAAAATGAGGAGAGGACAGTCGAAAGCAAAGCTCTGAATTATAAGGCTTTTCTAATGGGCAAGAGTATTAACCCTTGTCCTGCTGAACCCGGATATACCCTGCATTTGCAAGCAGTGTAGATCCCAATCAGTTGGCTTCTTCAGAAGCCAACTGATCTGGATCTGCACTGTTTGCCATTAAGTATGTGAATTTATAGCAAAAATCTGGATCAAGTAATATGATTGGCTAAAAATCATAAGTGGGCATGGCATCTTAATTTATTCAGCAGGACAAGGGTTAACATTTTTCTTATTTGCCCATGAAAACTTATTGTGGGCGATCAGTGAAGGGCTTTGCAGATGGATAGGCCTGAGCAAATAGTGTAGACAAAGATTCTACTCAGCTAAAAAAAATGGATGTGTTCAAATTTTAGAATAAGTATGTAAGAAGTTGAGGTGTCTGTGTTTAAAAGTATTTTAAAGGTCCTAACTAAAATTTCAAACACTTTATTCTTTCAGGAGCAGTCTGATCTGGGTCTTCACTGTTTGCATATGCCATTTTGTCAGAAACTTTGGTGTTTGACATTTAAGGATATTTAGTGTTTTACCTCCCTTCTGAAAAGGAGTTCTACTCTGAAAGGAAAGATTTAGTCTTATCTGACCTGATCCATGTCCCCACCAAATATTATTAAATTATCTCAAACAATATGGGAGTTATGGCCTGCACAAGAGTTTGGTTTAAGGGGATATAAGTACATAAAGCAGGAGTTGTCCTTTCTGCATACAACACTTTTACTTGACCTGATATATGTATCTACCAAACATTAGCAAAT
Source organism: Anodontia alba (assembly GCA_964016985.1). NCBI lineage: Eukaryota > Metazoa > Mollusca > Bivalvia > Lucinida > Lucinidae > Anodontia > Anodontia alba. The sequence continues at coordinate 2,620,459 of OZ024823.1, forward strand.
TATCTCAAACAGTATAGGAGATGGCCTGCACAAGATTTCGACTTCAGAGGAGATAAGCACATAACAAAGAAAGTGAGAGTTGTCTCTCTTGCACCCTACACGCCTACTGGTCCTCCTCTTTATCCCTACCAAATATGAAAGCAATCCACTGAAGAATAAAGGTAACATACAACTGAAAAAAGGTTAACCAAAAGGTAAACCTCGAATGTCAAGGAAGATAAGTACATAACAGAGAAAGTGAGAGTTGTCTCTCTTGCACATCACACACCTACTGGTCCTCATCTTCAACTCTACCAAATACGAAAGCAATCCAATTAAGAATAAAGGTGACATATACATTTGTAAAAAAGGTTAACCAAAAGGTAAACCTCTGACGTCAGGGGAGATAAGTACATAATTAACAAAGTGAGAGTTGTCTCTCTTGCACGTGACACACCTACTGGTCCTCCTCTTCATCTCTACAAAATATGAAAGCAATCCGCTGAAGAATAAAGGTAACATACAACTTTGAAAAAAGGTTAACCAAAAGGTTGACCAAAAGATAAACCTCGGACGACGCCCAACCGAGGGGGGATTTCGCCCGCCCGGACATCGCTATTTTAAAGGATGGATTTTTTTTTTTTTTTTTAAAAAACTGTCCAAAAAACTTCAAAAGATTAGTGCAAAATGTTGGTAGGTGGCACAGGATCTTATCAATTCTGACAGTGGGACCAATAAAAAAAAAAAAAAAAGTCAGAGAACGGTGAATTTGGACTGTGATTTTGCAGAATTATTTCACTGACTAACTTGAATGTGGACAAACCTGGATTGTGTTTATGTTAGAGCTCATTCCCTCCTCTCTCAGAAAACCCAACCTGATAATGAGATCTTGACATACACTCAAGTATGCCTACTCTTTGAAAGCCAAAACAGATGTGAACAGCCCCTTAAAGTGCCAATCACAATTGCAGCTGATGACATTTGATTTTTTTTTCTTTTTTTATTTTTCAGATACAACAAGTCAACATTTCATATGATTCATCTGCTTGCCAGACAACTCACATGCAATGTCAAGACTTATTTTCTCTGAAAAAAAAAAAAAACAACTTGGCATTTTAAGGGTTAGTATTTGTTTGTTAGTTAATTGTTAATGTTGATCCTTTACTGGCTTTAAATAAAGCTTCTAAGAGTTTATTTTTTTTTATTGTCTGCTAATATATAAAATTAGTCCTTTAAAGGTTAACAATTATACAGCTGATACATAAAGCAACAGCTTGCTTATGCTTAGCACTCTGGGTAAAATTTTCAGCAGACAACATATTGAAATATATTTCTTATTTTTCCCAGAAAACAGGTTTTGACATTTTATGCATAATGTCAAATCCTGTTTTCTAGGAAAAAATATCATCAATTTGTCATCTACTGAATTAACCCAGAGTGGAAAAGGTTAATGTGTACCTTATTCTCTCTAAGGATTTGGACACCTTAACATAAAATTTGAACAAGTCAAATTTACTCCACAGCTCCAGATAGGAGGGGCAGCCAAATAATATTTTTTCTTATTTCCCTATAAAAACATAAATTGTGTATACTCATCAGAGGCACTTCATGTCTGCAGCGTAATTCAAAACATTTTGAATGACCCTCACTGATTCAAATTAGCAACCAGACAAGGTTTTTAATCTGGCAGACAAATGTCATGGTTTTGCATGGTGAATGTCTCAGTCCTAACACTCGCCCCCTTGTTTTTGAGATTTTCTTTTTGAAAGGCTATCTTTATGGCAATAAAATTTGTAACCTTACTCACACCAAAACTATAACATGTAATTAGCCCTTTGACATTTAATACTTAGCATGGTGGGTACAAATCTCAGATGACAATTTGAAATATTTTTCTGAATTTTCCCAGAAAACAGGCTTTGATATTTCATGCAAAAAGACAATTTGCATTCAGGAGACTATTTGCATGAAATGTCAATGCCTATTTTCTGAAGAAAACAAAATCAGAAAAATATTTCAAAATGTTGTCTGCTGAAATTTTACCCAACATGCTAAGCATTAACCCTTGTCCTGCTGAATAAATTAAGATGCCATGCCCACTTCTAATTTTCAGTCAATCAGATTACTAGATCCAGATTATTGCTATATATTCACATACTTAATGGCAAACAGTGCAGATCCAGATCAGTTGGCTTCTTCAGAAGCTAACTGATCTGGATCTACACTGTTTGCAAAGGCAGGATATATCCGGGCTCAGCAGGACAAGGGTTAAATTAATGGACATTCTAGCTGTAACTTCTACATCAGCTGATAATGTTAACATAATGTTGTTATGGTTATCTTACTTCACCAACCCACACAGTCTTGTAAACAATAAACTAGCTGGCACATGCTAGACGAAAAGGTATATTACACATAGCTAATAATTATAACAACAAATACTTTAATAAGATGCAGCAACATGTTTCATGAAAGAATGAGCAAATAATATTCCTAACCACCTACACTAATAACTACTTGGTCTTGGACACTGGGTAAAATTTTCAGCAGACAACATTTTGAAATATTTTTCTGATTTTTCCCAGAAAACCTTTCATGCAAATTGTCTCCTTTCCCAGAAAACAGGATTCAACATTTCATGCAAATTGTCTCCAATGGAGACAATTTGCATGAAATGTCAAATCCTGTTTTCTGGGAAAAATTAAGAAAAATATCACCAATCAGTCCATCTGCTGAGTTAGCCCAGAGTGTGGTAAAACTCACTAACTTCATTCAAAGAATGTTCAATTCTAGCCGATAATTAAAAAGTAATTAACGTCAAATGTAAATTAGTTTTAAACCATTTAAAGATCCAATAATAGTTCTACAGCACCCTACAGTTGTTGTTCTAATACTGGTTATTTGTTTTTACTCATAGCTCCAGACAAGGCATATTTTAACAGAAAACTATTGACATTTTTTCTTATTTCCCCATGAAAACATATCCATTGGTACTTATTACATGTAGAAGCACCTTGCTGAGGTAATACTGGTAATACTTACTGTGTCTGCCATTTTTCCTTGAGCAAAAGTAGCACTCAGGTATCAAACTTAACCCTTGTCATGCTGAATAAATTAACTTTTAATTTTCAGCAAATTAAATTGCTTGATCCGGATTGTTGCTATAAATTCACATACCTGGTGGCAAACAGTGCAGATCCAGATCAGTTGGCTTCTTCAGAAGCCAACTGATCTGGATCTACACTGTTTAAAAAAGGCAGGGTATATCCGGTTTAGCAGGACAAGGGTTATAAGTCCAAAAACTTTATTTATTACTTATTTTTTGCCTATTTGTTTGTCTCAAAAAATACTTGGTGAAATGGCAAAAAAAAAAAACAAAAAAAAACAGTGACTGAACAGTCTCATCTGGAGCTGCACCATTTCCATATTTCACATCAGAAAAGTTGGTGTTTGGAATTTTAAGACAATTACCTTACAAGTTGAAACATCATTTCCAGCACTTCCAGAACTCCATAAGCTTTTTCCAATAAGAAAGATAAACATCTCTTAGAATCCATAATTAAAAGGTGCTGGTTTTCATTAGCAATCTTCATGGTTCAACATACTAACTGTGGCTAGCTACTGGAAACTCCATACTGTGTTTACCCTACATATTGAGACATCTTAAGTCATTACAATACATATTGTAAAATTTGAAGAATTAAGCCAAATTTGACTGTTGTTGTGATTGAAAAACTGCTGGATGAGTGGCAAACAGTGTAGACCCAGGTCAGAGGTCATGTCCTGCAATGTCTGATCTCTACACTGTTTGCTCAGACCTGTCTGTCCCAATACTTAGGGTTAGTATGGTATCATATATCCAGATAAGCAGGGTACCCTGATATGTTTCTTATTTCTCCATGAAAACAAGTTGTGGGTACTCATTGGAAGCGCCTTACCGAGGCTATGCATATCATTGGTCTAGATAAAGAGAGTAGTCATTGGTCCAGATAAGGGGAGTATTCATTGTTCCAGATAAAAAGAGTATTCATTGGTCCAGATATAGAGAGTAGTCATTGGTTCAGTTAAAGGGAGTATTCAGTGGTCCAGATAAAGGGAGTATTCATTGGTCCAGATAAATAGAGTATTCAGAAGGTAAATTTTGTTATTTTGCACCAAAACATTATCTTGTAGGCACTGAACTGGAATCTCCTCACATTATCTAGAGCTGTGAATTCATGTAAGTACTCACAAGACATGTTTTAGTATCTACATCATAGCCCCGGATAAGAGGAGAAGCTCATAAATATCTTTCACACTTCTCACCAAAAACATGTTGTTGGTACACATTGGAAGTGCCTCAGTGAGGCACTTCTAATGTGTACCAACAACATGTTTTTGGCATAGGCATAGTGTAAAACACTATGCCCCCAACTGCAATACTCTAACACTGCTTGACTCCAACACTGCTTGCCCATGACGGTAACAACAGTACAAATATACGAGATTTCAATGTTATTTTATTAAAAGGGAAATAACTAAAATGGGAGATAATTAGGATAGGAAAAAAAATATGGGTCACCTATTTTTTCATGAGGAATCCATATATGAAATTTCAAACTAGCATGCACAGTTCAAAACTTATGCTATGCATCAAAAAGTATGCAATGTAAAAATGCCCAAAATGACAAAGGGCCATAACTCAAGAAGTACTTTTCAATTTTAATCAAAAGTTAATCAGGTCATCTACTCATTGTTACCTATTTATTCCTTAAATTTCAAGGCTCTAGCTTCAATAGTTTTTGAGATATTTTGCTGACAAGATTCCATCCATATTTCTTCAAAGGGCCATAACTCAGGAAAGGGGCATAACCCTAATGGGAAAAAATATGTGTCAGCTATTTTTTCATGAGGAATCCATACATGAAATTTCAAAAACCCTAGCATGCACAGTTCAAAACCTATGCTAAGCATCAAAAAGTGTGCAATGTAAAAATGCCCAAAATGACAAAGGGCCATAACTCAAGAAGTACTTTTCAGAATTTATTCAAAAGTTAATCAGGTCATCTACTCATTGTTACCTATTTATTCCTTAAATTTCAAGGCTCTAGCTTCAACAGTTTTTGAGATATTTTGCTGACAAGACTTCATCCATATTTTTTCAAAGGGCCATAACTCAAGTAAGGGGCATAATCCTAATAAGAAAAAACTAGAGCTGGTGTTTGTAAAACACTATGCCCCCAACTGCCTGACTCTAACACTGTTTGACTCCAACACTGCTTAGCCATGACAGTAATAACAGTACAAATATATGATTTCAATGTTATTTTATCAAAGGGAAATAACTCTAAAATAGGAGATGATTGGGATAAGAAAAAAATACGGATCACCTATTTTTTCATGAGGCATCAAAACATGAAATTTCAAAACATTAGCATACATGGTTCTAAACTTATGTTATACCGGTACACAATAAAGCAACGACATTAAATGGCCCGAAATTGCGAAGGGCCATAACTCCAACACTTCATTTAATTGGTTCAAAATTTATTCAGGTGATCTCCTCCTCAATCCCAATCAGTATACCAAATATCATGGCTCTAGCTTAAATACTTTTTGAGATATCTTGCTGAAAAAGTCAAAATGCCTAGAACTACAAAGGGCCATAACTACATCAATTTTTCATGGAATTCCCTAAAAAACAAACCAGGTAATCTCCACATCATCCCCAATCAGCATATAATATTTCAAGACCCTAGCTTAAGTGCTTTTCGAGAAATCTTGCTGACAAGGTCAAAATGAGCAGAACTGCAAAGGGCCGTAACTTTATCAATATTTTCATGGAATTCTCTCAAAATATAATCGGGTAATGTACACATCATTCCCACTCATTGTATCGAATTTCAAGAACCCAGCTTAAATACTTTTCAAGATATCTTGCTCACAAGATTTAATTCTGATTTTTTTCAAAGGAGCATAACTTTAAATAAACATGCTAGACAAGAAACAAAATACGGGTCGGCTATTTTTTCATTGGGAACCCAAATATAAAATTTCAAAACCCTAGCGTGCAGGGTTCTTAAGATATGGCATGCACAAAAAAAGCTGGATGAACGGACAAACAGTCGGATGGACAAATGAAGGCAAAATAATATGCCCCATCAATTTCATTCGAAACTGGGGGCATAATCAGGTCATCTACTCATCGCTACCAATCTATTCATCAAGGTTCAAGGCTCCAGCTTCAATAGTTTTTGAGATATTTTGTTCACAAGGGAAACATGCCCAAATTTACAAAGGGCCATTACTTATGAAATATTTTTCAGAATTTACAAAAAAATTAATCAGGTCATCTACCCATCATTACCAATCAATTCACCAAGTTTCAAGTCTCTAGCTCTAATAGTTTTTGAGATATTTTGCTGACAAGATAAAAATGCCCAAAATAACAAAGGGCCATAACTCAAGAAGTATATTTCAAAATTTCTTCAAAAGTTAATCAGGTTGTCTACTCATCACTACCAGTCTATTCATCAAGTGTCAAGGCTCTAGTTCCAACATTTTTGAGATATTTTGCTGACAAGGTAAAATTGCCCAAAATTACAAAGGGCCATAACTCATGAAGTATTTTTCAGAATTTCTTCAAAAATTAATCAGGTCATCTACTCATCACTACAAATCCATTTACTAAGTTTCAAGGCTCTAGCTCTAACAGTTTTTGAGATATTTTGCTGACAAGATAAAAATGCCTAAAATTACAAAGGGGCATAACTCTAGAAGTATATTTCAAAATTTCTTCAAAAGTTTATCAGGTTGTCTACTCATCACTACCAGTCTATTCATTAAGTTTCAAGGCTCCAGCTTCAATAGTTTTTGAGATATTTTGCTGACAAGTTAAAAATGCCCTAAATTACAAAGGGCCATAACTCATGAAGTGTTTTTCAGAATTTCTTCAAAAGTTAATCAGGTCATCTACACATCACTACAAATCCATTTACTAAGTTTCAAGGCTCAAGCTCTAACAGTTTTTGAGATATTTTGCTGACAAGGTAAAAATGCCCAAAATTACAAAGGGCCATAACTCAAAAGGCATTTTTCAAAATTTCTTCAAAAGTTAATCAGGTTGTCTACTCATCACTACCAGTCTATTCATGAAGTTTCAAGGCTCTAGCTCCAACGGTTTTTGAGATATTTTGCTGACAAGATAAAAATGCCCAAAATTACAAAGGGCCATAACTCATTAAGTATTTTTCAGAATTTCTTCAAAAGTTAATCAGGTCATCTACTCATCACTACAAATCCATTTACTAAGTTTCAAGGCTCTAGCTCTAACAGTTTTTGAGATATTTTGCTGACAAGGTAAAATTGCCCAAAATTACAAAGGGCCATAACTCAAGAAGTATTTTTCAAAATTTCTTCAAAAGTTAATCAGGTTGTCTACTCATCACTACCAGTCTATTCATCAAGTTTCAAGGCTCTAGCTTTAATAGTTTTTGAGATATTTTGCTGACAAGATTGCATCCATATTTTTTCAAAGGGCCATAACTCAGAAAAGGGGCATAATCCTGTCAAGAAAAAAAATACGTGTCAGCTATTTTTTCATGAGGAATCCATATATGAAATTTCAAAACAGTAGCATTCACGGTTTTAAAGTTATGCTATGCATCAAAAAGCGTGACGAACGGACGGACGGACGGACGGAAGGAAGGACGGACGGACGAACAACCCAGAAGCAATATGCCCCTCCAACTTCTTTGAAGTTGGGGGCATAATATAAGTATGTGTCAGGTATTTTTTTATGAGAAATCTAAATATGAAATTTCAAAACCCCAGCATGCACAGTTCAAAACTTATGCTATGCATCAAAAAGTGTACAATGTAAAATTGCCCAAAATGACAAGGGGCCATCACTCAAGAAGTACTTTTCAGAATTTTTCAAAAGTTAATCAGGTCATCTACTCATCGCTACCAATCTATTCCTCAACTTTCAAGGCTCCAGCTTCAATAGGTTTTGAGATAGCTTGCTGACAAGAGTCCATCCATATTTTTTCAAAGGGCCATAACTCAGGAAAGGGGCATAATCCTGATAAGATAAAAAATATGTGTCAGCTATTTTTTCATGAGGAATCCATATATGAAATTTCAAAACCCTAGCATGCACAGTTCAAAACTTTTGCTATGCATCAAAAAGTGTAAAATGTAACAAGAGGCCCACGGGCCACGATTCGCTCACCTGAGTGACAATAGCCACTGCAGACATGCAGATGTTATGCAACATTTTTCCAATCCTATCATCGCAACAAATGAAAATATCATCATTTGAGCAGTTCTTAGTTTTGAAGAAGAATATATGGGCCTGACAGTCAATGGAGCATGATCATTTGAATAAACTATCAATCACATTTCAACAGAAGGATCAATGTGAAATTTGGTGGAAATTGGCTAAGTGGTTTCTGAAGAATCATGATTTTATACATGTAAACAGCACAGTGGCAGGGAAATATTACAAATATAAATCAGATGATGGCCATCTTAGATTTCCAATCAGAACAATTTTAACTACTGTTGATCTACAAGTCACTTCGATACTTTCAATATAAATGTATATGGCCCATACAAATGGGGAAGCAAATTTGACCTTGGAGGTAAAAAGGTCAAATGTCAACATAGAATCATCATTTTAGCAATTTTGGTAGATCTCCTGTCCCCCATAATTTGTGCAAAGATTAGGACCCAGGGCTTATTTGGTTATGGAGAAGAAGATTTTTAAACGTTTTTACCATATATGGGCATGGCAGCCATTTTGATCAATGGACCATACCCATTTTAGCAATCTTTCATTCTCCTGCCCACGGAGGCTCCGCATGAAATTTGAGCAACACTGGCCTGGAGGCGTCACAGGAAAAGCCATTTGAAATTATCAACATTTTTTCCATACAAATGTATGGGGCCCATATAAATGCATACAGAAGCAAGCTTGACCTCGCCGTAAAAAGGTTAAATGTCAATGTATGACAATTATTTTAGCAACTTTGGTAGACCGCCCGTTCCAGATGATATATGCAAAGATTCAGCCACAAGCCATCCTCGGTTTTGGAGAATAAGATTTTTAAATGTTTTTTCCCATACAAATGCATAAGGAAGCAAACTTGACCTTGCCGTAAAAAGGTCAAATGTCAATGTACGACCATTATTTTAGCAACATTGGTAGACCCCCTGTCCCCGATGATTTATGCAAACATTCAGCCCCCAAAGCATCCTCGGTTCTAGAGAAGAAGATTCTTAAAGGTTTTTACCATATATGGGCATGGCGGCCATCTTGGTCAACGAACCCTGACCATTTTAGCAATCTTTTGTTCCCCCTACCTAAGGAGGCTCCATATGAAATTTGAGCAAAATTGGCCCAGAGGCTCCAGAGGAGAAGTTGTTTGAAATTCTGAACATTTTTCCCATACAAATGCATAAGGAAGCAAAATTGACCTTACCGTAAAAAAGCCAAATGTCAATGTACAACCATTATTTTAGCAATTTTGGTAGCCCTCCTGTTCCCGAAGATATATGCAGTGATTCAGCCATAAGGCGTGCTCGGTTTTGGAGAAGAAGATTTTTAAAGGTTTTTCCCATACAAATGCATAGGGAAGCAAACTTGACCTTGCCGTAAAAAGGTCAAACGTCAACGTACGACAATTCTTTTAGCAATTTTGGTAGACCTCCCGTCCCCGATGATTCCTGCAAAGGTTCAGCCCCAAGGCATTCTCGATTCTGGAGAAGAAGATTTTTAAAGGTTTTTACCATATATGGGCGTGGCGGCCATCTTGGTCAACGGACCGCGACCATTTTAGCAATTTTTTGTTCCCCCACCCTAAGGAGGCTCCAAATGAAATTTGAGCTAAATTGGCTCAGCGGCTTCAGAGGAGAAGTCGTTTGAAAATGTTAACGGACGGACGCACGCACGGACGGACGACGGACGAAAAGTGATCACAATAGCTCATCCTGAGCAGAGCTCAGGTGAGCTAAAAATGCCCAGTTATAGAGGGACATAACCCTAGCATGCACGATTCAGAAGTTATGCTATACATCAAAAAGCGTAACGGATGGACGGACGCATGGACGAACGCACGGATGGATGCATGGAACGATGCACGGACACACGCACAAACGTCCCAGAAGCAATATGCCCCTCCAACTTCTTCGAAGTTGTGGGCATAATGAGTACCCACAACATTTTTGAGAAGAAGAAAATATGATGTGGATACCCTCTTATCGGGGCCATGCTTCTGGCTCACCCTGTCAGAAAAAGGGTATGAGACAATACAAGGAAAAGGCATCATGTTTATGGAGCAGTGATAATCTGTAAAATATTTTAAATATATCATGTCCATACTTGCTCATAAAGCACTTCTTTCAATCGAAAAATATAGATATTTTGATATTTTTCATAGTTCTCCCCAAAACATATATTACCCTGTAAGCATTCTTTATACATCTACAGCGGGCCGTTATCGGCCCGTCAGCAACCCTGACGGGCCGATAACGGCCCGCTGTAGATTTATAAAGAATGCTAGCGCGGCGCCTCTACTGAGCACCCACAGCGTATGTTTTCTGTGGTGAAATAAGAAAACTATTATGTCGATACCCCTGTTTATCTGGAGCTATGCATGTCAAAATAAAAGTTACTATATTATCCCAAACTACTGGGACGCCTTAATTCCACAGGTCTAGATAAGAGTGGGTATCAGGTAAATATTTTTCTTATTTCTCCATGAAAACATATGTTGTGGGTACTCATTAGAAGTGCCTCACCGAGGTGCTTCTAATGAGTACCATAACATATGTTTTCGTGGAGAAATAAGAAAAATATTAATACTTTTGGATTGAAAAAAAATCTTATCAAGAGCTATGATTACTCCTTGCCATACTTCTAATACTTGAGCAAGTCCATCTGACTACCTGTCCTTGTGTCTAAAATTAGCGGGATGAGATGCAAACAGTGTAGACTCAGATAAGATCATTCTGCTGCCTCTCATCTGGGTCTATACAGTTTGCTCCGGCAGGTGTGTCTCAATACTTACGTTTAATATGTTAATATAAAGTTTGCACCACAAAAGTACCAGCTGTTTTCAATATTGATATTAATGATCAGTTGCAACTCAAATTAATCAGAGCACAAGATCAGCCGATAAATGAGGTGATAGATGACGTTTGTTCTGTTCTATAACAAAACATATTTTGCAGGTGCTCAATGGAATCACCTTCATGAGTACCTACAACACATGTCACGTGCAAACATCAATAAAAAATGCTACTGAAAACTCTCTGATTAAATGCATACCTCCAGGGAAGAGGAGGTATCAGGTAAGTACTTTTTTCTTATTTCTTCATGAAAACATGTACATGTAGTGGGCACTCACTAGAAGTGTAGTGTCTCACCAAGGCACTTCCAATGAGTACCCACCATGTTTTCCTGGAGAAATAAGCAAACATATCAATACAGTTTGGTTGAAAAAAAGGCCTTATCTGGAGCAATGCAAATGCAACTTTAACACTTTGCATGCTGGGTAAAAATTTCAGCAGACGACAATTTGAAATACTTTTCCCAGTAAACAGGATTTGACACTTCATGCAAATTGTCTCCTAAGGAGACAATTTGCACAAAGTGTCAGATCCTATTTTCTAGAAAAAATAAGAAAAATTTCATCAGTTTGTCGTCTGCTCAGGCTGCCCATAGCATGATAAGTGTTAATTTATGATAAGCTTTTTTTCAGTTCAGCATATACATGTATGTAGTCTATCCAGTACCTACCATAATTACCCATAAACATATGTACACCTTAATTCCTTATTGCATCATCCCCTGAAGTTTAAACAAGTCCATTTAACAAGCTGGTGGAGTGTCTACAACTGTTGGCAGAATGGCAAACAGTACAGACTGTCTCACTGGAGTCTATATACTATGCTCAGGCCCTGAGGTTACAAAACTTTTTTCATGCTCAACTCAGCTGAGCATGAAATTTTCTCTGCTAATAAATATGAAAATGCCAACAAAAGTTGGCATTTTCATATCTATTAGCAATGAAATTTTCATTCTCAGTCATGTTTAGCATGGAAAAATTTGCAATTGCTAGTAATGCGAGATTTATTAGCAGGACAAATTTCATGCTCAGCTGAGATGAGCATGAAAAAGTTTTATAAACTTGGTGCTAGCATTCCAGTCCAAACACATGCACTTAAGGAGAATCTATACCCTTCCAAGTGGAGCAAATTCTTTCCTTTTAGAGTAGTGTTGGGGTTTAACGACACGTCAACCCTTGAGGGTCATTTTGTGTCGTCTCCCAGAGAAAGGGAGAAAAGAGATAGAAGAGAGAGTAGAGGAGATGAAAGAGAGGGACAGGGAAGAAAGAGGAACAGGAAAGAAAGCGAAGAAACAGAAGAAATAAAAACATTCCCCCTCTACCCTTACCCACTACAAGGATAGCAGGCCTTGCCCAACTGTAAGCCAATATCAGTTGGACGCCCCAGTGATGTAAGATACACAGCACCTTCGCACCATCCGACCACCCCCTCCTTTTAGAGTAGTCCCTTTTCACATGGGAATTAGTAGGCAAACAGGTTCACAAAATTTGTCTCCCTTGTAAAAATGGCAAAAAAAATCATTCAAGAACGAATACACCTGAAGATTTTGTTGCCATTTAGCAAATGAAAACAACTGTTGCAGACAGGCAAGTTACCTCCCCGTATCTAAAACTTTCAAAATGGCTCCTGTTAAAGGATACAGTTTGCTCCTAGCAGGAGCAACATCTTTCCTTTAACAGTAGCCACTGACTGGAAGGGAGACAACTTTCTAGATGTCAGAGTTATTTCTCTTTAAAGCATATCCACTGCCCAAAAGGAATACTAGGATCAAGAATATTTTCGCAAAATATTTTTACTGGTTTATTCTGCCGAAACTGTGAGCAAACTTTTTTTGCAGTAACACAAACACAAACTAGAGGAATTTTAACTCTTGTCCTGCTGAACCTGGATATACCCTGCCTTTGCAAACAGTGCAGATCCAGATCAGTTGGCTTCTGAAGAAGCCAACTGATCTGGATCTGCACTGTTTATCATTAGTATGTGAATTTATAGCAACAATTTGGATCAAGTAATCTGATTGGCTAAAAATCAGGTGGGCGTTGCATCTTAATTTATTCAGCAGGACAAGGGTTAAGAAGGAGCATTTGGTGATAATTTATTTTTTTTTCCAGTTATCCATAAAAACAAGTTATGTTGTGTGTGTGAGGTGCTTCTATTGAATACCACAATGCATGTTTTTATGGAGAAATAAGAAAAATATCCCAGAATTATCACCAAATACTCCTCCTTAATAATTCCACTGGCAAACACTGCAGAGCTTGAAACTGTAATCATTGCCATAAAGTACAAATTTTGCACTATTTTGTTCATATTTTAATGGAAAAACACCTCACAGAAGCAAATATTAAAGTGGTTCTTCCTTGGACTGAGCATTTGATCAATATACAATGTACACAAAGCAGTCACCAATAAATATGCTTTGTCTATTTGCATGTCCAAGTGCAGGGCTTTTAACCCTTGCCATGCTGAATAAGTTAACCCTTGTCCTGTTGAATAAATTAAGTTGCCACACCCACTTCTAATTTTCAGCCAATCAGATCACTTGATACAGATTGTTGCTATAAATTCACATACTTAACGGCAAACAGTGAAGATCCAGATCAGTTGGCTTCTTAGAAGCCAACTGATCTGGATCTATACTGTTTGCAAAGGCAGGACATATCCGGGTTCAGCAGGACTAGGGTTAAGATGCCACTGCCACTTCCAGGGTTCTCACTAGGAATTTAAAAGTGGGAGTCCGGGACTCCCTTTTTATAAAAAGTAGGAGTCCCAGCCAAAAAGTAGGAGTCCCACTCCCCAAAAATAGGAGTCCCATTTTTTTTTTTTTTTTCATGACTCTACAGGCAATACACAGTGAGGGAAGGGGTTGCATGTCCCAGCTAACTTCATTCTGTTAATACCGGATGGCAAATCAGTTTCCTTATTTTCACATACTTTTTGTGTTTGTTTTATTTACCAACTGATTTTGGTCTCTGCTTTGCTTTATGTATTATTCCGAGCAATGTGTGTGTAACCAACTGGTAGTCATTATCACACATCCCGAGAATGTTAATTCAATAGAGTTTGCCCATAAATTAGGATGACGTCATGTCTCCCTGATGGGAAAAGAGACACATCTTTGCAGACCAGGAAGATATGACTGCAGACATGACAACCATAACCTATTTTACTTGCATGGTAAAGATCGTCGCACTTAAATTCAATACCCCAACCCAAAAAGTTTGGTTCGTTGCTGTCTGTATTAAGTGATCTTGAGTGTTATGTATATAAGAGAAAATACTTTAATTAAAACTTATTAAGCTCCGTTATATGCTATCGCAAACTGATATATGCAATATATCCGCACATTCTGATCATGGACACTTCTGTTGAGCTTCCCGCAAAACGTCATTTCAGTGTTTACATTTGCACCGTGCTGCGATCAATACACGCTGCGAAAAAATGTCCGGGACTTCTTCACTATCTAAAATTTCGATCAGCTGCTTTGATTTGCCGAAAAACTCTTGATAATTTAGTTCTATTTTAAATACATGTCTGATTCATATGCATTTCTGACAAGAAAGTGCTCTACTATGCAACATGGTAATAGTTCGTTTTTCTCCCAAAACGGTTTCCCGCCACGCTGTCAAATGACGTTACCCTTACGAGCACGCGCTACCATTATGAGCACGTGCTTTCTTCATGCGGGAGCAATAGAAAATGTAACTTAAACTATAACAGTCCCCAATCATATACCGTCGTCCGGGGTGCATCTGAGCAATCCCATAAGACTCTTCACATGGCTTACGGGATAGATTCTATGGGACTTAGGAAACTTTTTTTTTTTCTTTTTTTCTTAGTGACAAGCAGGAATAACCGTTTAGAACCGCAGACCTGAGCGCAGACTGATATCTCGCAAAGGGATAAGGTACACTTGTCTGAGACACTTGTCTTTTAACAAAAAAAAAAAATAAATAAATAAAAAGCGGGCGTTTTTGATGTTAGTGACGAAAATTCAGCGTCCGAAAGTTTTTAAATTGAAAAAAAAAATGATCTACTAATAACAAAAAAAAAAAAAAAAAACATAAACGGATGAAATCATGATACCTGCGCGTGTATTTTCGATGAATCAGTCGGTGGTGCAGGCAATACACAGTGAGGGAAGGGGTCGCATACCGATGTCAGTCGCATGCTTTAATTACTCGATCGCTGAAGTGTGAACTGCCAACACCTGTTTAACTACCGCTTGCTTTGCAAATAACGGTACTGTCGCAGGTGTGAAAAGCACGCGGCGGATTATTACTGTTCTTTTAAGTACTACCGACGCGGCGGACTTTATACTTCAGTCAGATAATCCAACCACAATTAGTAGGAGTCCCACGGGAAAAAAACATGCGTCCGGCGGACTCGGCTTTGGGAATTTTTAGGAGTCCGGACCCTGATTTATGCGTCCCGGGACGCAGGATTCTGCGTCCCCGAGAACCCTGACTTCAAATTTTCAGCGAAACAGACTACTTGATCCAGATTGTTCAAACAAAGTCACACACAGAACAGCAACCTGTGCAGATCCAGATCAGTTAGCTTCAAGATCAGAAGCCAACTGATACAGATCTACACTGTTTACAAAAGCGGGGTATATCCAGATTCAGCAGGACCAGGGTTAAGAGTCTATTCACTGGCCATTCACTGGCTTATATCTCAAAATGGCACTTTAAACCTTCAGCAAACAGCAGAAAAATTCAGCAGACCGCATTCCTCGCCACCCAACCCCATCCCCCATTTCACTTCCTCAACCCTGACCCTCACTGTCATTCATTTCATTCAAATCACTTTATATGAAATGTCAAGCTATATAAATTTTCTTGAAAAACAGTCTAACCCATCATAGTATGGAGACCCCTAAAAAAGTAATTGGCAAACAGTGTTGACCCAGATCAAATGCAGCAAAATGCCATGTCTGATCAGGGTCTCCACCGTTTGCAAATAGTTTAGCCATTTTTCTCCAGGAATATCTAAATCTCAGAGCCAGACATACCAGTGCTCCAGCTAGGATTTTAGGGCAGAGGGGTGCCAGGTAGGGCACTTTCTGCCCTGTCATACAAGAATGAGGGCACCATGTGTCACGTGATATGCTAAGTATCATGACATGTTACAAACTATAATCCCATTCCACAGTAAATGCCTCAGACTAGAATACACATAAAACTGACCTTTACTCATTTGTATTTTTTTTTAATTTTTGTCTGATTTTCATGAAATTTTCTGCAAAATGTAGGGTTTTATGTCTGGAGTTGAAATAAAGCAGAGAGCACTTCAGAAGGGCAGAGGGGCGGCAGGAGATGGCAAGCAAGATGGGCGGCCCGCCCCTCTATATAGGGCTAGCTGGAGCACTGCATACCTAAAACTGAAATTGGACTCTTCCAACATATATTGTGGGTGAGTTGATTCAATCTACAATGGGTTAAATTATGTTCTGCAAAATTTAAACACAGCATGCTAAATGGTTCATAATAAAAAAATACCGTGCACATACAGTCGACTCTCGTTATCTCGAAGTCCAAGGGACTCTCTGGAATACTTTAAGATATCCATACCTCAACATATCAGATTTGCAGAGATGAGGAAAACAATAAATCGAACAACCACATTTAATAAATGAATATGTAATTTGACTCCTGAAGTTAAGAGATATGTTGAAAATATTGTGGAAAAGAGGAGAAATTGCTCTTTAATAGGAGCAATTTCTCCTCTTTTCCACAATATTTTGATACCTGTTGTTAGATTTCCATGTTAGAACAGGGACCAAATTTTCACTTCGAGATAAGCAGTTATTCGAGATAAGCGAGGTCGACTGTATAAGTTGTTCCAAATAAGCAGCATTGTTCAATCATAAAGTCTCGATATTTTTCTTACATCTCAAAGAAAACATATGTTGTGCGTATTCATTAGAAGCGCCTCGACGAGGCGCTTCTAATGAATACCCACAACATGTTTCCATAAAGAAACCGCGATGCTTCTTCTAACGAATACCCACAACATCTGTTTTCAAGGGGAAACTGAGACGCTTCTAATGAATACCCACAACATATATCTGCATGGAGAAATAAGAAAAATAACTGAGGTGCTTCTAATGAATACCCACAACATATACGGTCAAACCTGCCCTAACAACCACCTGAAATAAGCGACCACCTGCATTAAGCGACCAGTATAAAATCCTCCCTACGAATTTTACTATTATTTGACACTGTACTAAACGACCCTCTGTCTTAAGCAACCAGTGACCGCATATTTTCCGAAAATGTTTTACCTATAATGACCATAAATAACAGAGCAAAATTTTTGCTCCGGTAATTTTCTGTTAAGACATACAAATATTTGTAATTGGCACGTCTTGTTTGATTGATTCTAGTATCTACACTTAAATCCTTGTGGCAGTTATGTGATTGTATTCATGACGTTGCACCGACGTTGATGTGACATTGCATTTACGTCATCATGTTGCACCGACATTGACCCAATGTTGCATTAACATCATGTGCCTGCAGGATAAGGTTCAGCTGACGTCAGAAGCTACACACTGAGTCAGAAATATTCCCAAATAGCAATACAGTGCTGATTTCTATGCACAAGATGGATAGTTACAATTCAGCCCAACCTAGCCCTTCCTAACATGGATTCGCACACCACCTTATTACAGTACTAAGTTGGTCTAATGTCACATCCATACCCTTTGTAAACTTCCTTCATATCACAATAAAATATATAAAGCCCCATACCCATACAATTGTTCATAACACTAATTCCTAGGTCCAAAATGGGCATAAATTTAGTCAATCTGAAACAGTTCTCAAGATATTTTCATCAATAAATTTTATGTTCTGTTCTATTCCATTGTAAGTCCAACTCCCATCTATTGGTATAGACCCTACTCAAAATTTAATTAGGGTATTTACTCATCATCCCCAACCCATATACTAAATTTCAAGAGATTAATCGGCACAACACTAATTTTAACCTACTATTTATCTTGTGAAAATGTGCAGCCATGGTAGCTCCAGAGCTCTGAGCTCCAGAGTTGTGAGTTAAGGAGGCTGAATCAAAACACCCTCCATTGGCAAATTTGGTGATCAGCAAATTTTGAAAAATTATTCAAAATCAATGTTGCATAAAAATGTGGGGTACTAGGCAGGGCACTTTAGTGAGCCATAAAAAAATAAAACAGGCCATTTTCATGTAGGTTCTTAATTTATTATATATAGCAGGCAAAAAAATCAGCGTTTCTGCTATTTCATCAACACTAAATTATGTGGCTCTGGTTGGGGAGGAAGGGGCATCAATTCATATATATAATTCAAATGGCTTATTTAATTGTTATTATTCTTCTTCCAGATAGTGGTAAGGATTCGTCTAATAGAATGTACTGTTGAACAGTAAGAGAGGAAAGAGATTATGATTTCAATCTTAGTTAGGCTTAAATTATTCATCATTATCTACGATGTATGAATGGGTGTGCAAGCCAGTATTTCGAAACCTACCCCATTCATATACCTGGCCTTTGAAAAAAAATGACCCATTCATATACTAGATCGTCTGAAATGTTGACCCATTCACATACTGCCCTTTGATTTTTTGTACCCATTTATTGCTGGTAGTTAAACAAATATCACAGTCAGTTCATTGAATACCAAGAAAACAAGCAGCTTTGAAAATCTCAGAGTGAAAAATATGTGCATATACCAGGATGTCATAAAAAGTGGGGCCTTTCATATACCAATCAAGAAAAATCGGGTCAGTCATAACTTTTTGTTGAGAAAAGGGGGCTAATCATATACCTGGCAGCGCTGAAAAAGGGGGCCATTCGGCACGCACATCGGTACTATGCCGTATATAGGAAGTTACGACCCCACCCCCCACTCCCCGAAATTGTATATTGCATGTTTGAAAACATTATATGTATAGAGGGTCAAAAGCTCCTATGGGCTTATGTTGCATGTTATATATGTCATGCTGTCTTAAAATAAATTTTCTCATCTTATCTCATCTTACCCCAGTTTGAGAGTGTCTGTGTGTTTGTGATTAATAATCCATCTACATGTATCCCGGGACTTGCATGTATACTGCCTCATCCCTTCATGGGGATTACCTGCAGGCAAGTATGCAAGAAAACTGTTCATATAGTGGAACCTGAAGTTAAGAGTTTAAGAGTCATTTATATTCAAAGTCCCTTTCTGAAATCTATCTCAAATAACACGTTACCACCGTCATGATATGACCGATCCCCAAGATTCCCACGAACCCCATGATTGAAAAATAGATAAATTAACTGAATACTCGTTCTCAAAAATAAAAATGATACATAAAAAAACCCTTACACTTGGCCATGGAAATCAACTCCCTTTCTCTGAAGAATTATACATTTACGCCAGACAGCTGACAATGACATTTTATATGTCCGATAACTAGTGATGTTCGAATTGATCAATTTTTGCCAATTAATATTACAATTACCTCCTTTCGTATCTTGTTATCTTCTTTCCTCTGAATATAATTACTGCTAGATGTTTACAGCAAATATAGGCTAATCTAAACTATTAAATATACCCAAATTTTGTGTCAGTATGTAGGAGAAAATATAGACTTCGAACTCCAATATAAGACTAATGTTTTAGCGACTTACAGCTTACCCAGCTTCAGCAGCCTGTTGAATTTTCATAACACATTCCGCTTTTGTTACAACCGAAACGTATGAATTCGTACAAGCATATACCACACAAACCTTTGTATTAAATTCTGCACTTATAATCCACGTACATAACAATTTGCGGTAAAAATTCCAACACACTTTTACTACTGTGGTCCCCTTTCATTATGAGCATCTTCGGCCATTTTCGATACTAAATCCGATGTTGACATACGTAGCCAATGCCGTTTATCGATACACTCACGTGATGAGAAATTCCCGCTATCTGCCACACAGATTGGCCAGCTGCTGAATCCGCGTTTATAGTGGGGATGGGGGCGACAGAGTATTCCTAAAAATAGGTCACAGTAACTGAGATTTTTCAGGGATACAGAAATGTTTCTCTGTTTCACCGGACTATTGGTTGTTTTGTTAGAAGCTTTTTTTTTTCTCAACCTTTATCATTCATTCTCTGCGCAGATTTAGCAGACGACAACTTGATTATATTATTGTTATTTTTTCCTAGAGAACAGGCTTTGGAATTTCATGCAAATTGTCTCAAAAAGAGACAAATTGCATGAAACGTCAAAGCCTATTTTCTGGAAAAAATATCAAAATGTCATCTGCTAAAATCGTTACTCAGCATGCTAAGAGTTAACATGATTTGATTAAGGCTTTTTACTGATAAAATAACAAAATATAAATAAAAATATAATGCCAATAAATGTTTTTTATAAATAAATGTATGTGTGCTTTTTTTTTCTGATGAATCCCAACGAGAAAATGTCTTTGGCATATGCAAACAAACAACGGTCCAGATCAGCCTGCACATCCACACAGTCAGAGCAAAGCATTCTTTATCGATTTAGTTTATACAAACAAGCAGATGTTAGTGACCATTTTCTCATGTTCTGTTTTTTTTTTTTTTTTTTAATGATACATTGCTCTAGGTAAGTTTTTTTTTTTTTTTTTGTACAGAGAGTATTTGCTTTAACGCTTACTGCTGAAATGACAATTTGCAATGCACCAAGCAAAATTATACATCACGAAAACATGCCTATATAATTTTGACCCCCTTAAACCCCACTTTTATAGAGTAAAACTGGGGCTTACAGGGTATACATTATTTTTCTTATTTCTGCTCAAAAACATAGATTGTGGGTACTCGTTAGAACCGCCTCGCGGAGGCGGTTCTAACGAGTACCCAAAATCTATGGTTTGAGCAGAAATATGAAAAATATCAGAATTTTTATCTGAAAAATTTTCAATTTTTTTAAGGTAAATTTTTCAATATATTTGAATAGGCGTGTTTTCGTAATGGCACACGAAAATCTAAAAGAAGAAGAGAAATTTTCTCTGGAAAAAAAAAATCAGAATATCATCTGCTGCATGTGTGAAATACCTTTAATCCTCTTATCTGGAGCTCTGATGGTAAAAAAAAAATGTTTAAATATGTTTTAAATCTTTTAATCACTTTTAGCTGGAGCTCTGATGGTAAAAAAAATGTTCACAATATGTTACTTAGCTCTCACCAATCCTCCTCCCCAGCGTTGTTCAGAGTAGAAGTCTAGAGTCAACAAACATAAAACTCACCTGCTATAGGCTTTGAGGCAGCATGTGGTCACCCTGCATCATCAGGGAATTTTGCAAACAAATGATATTGCAACATAAAAAAAACTAAAGCAAGTACCCGGATAGTACCCACCCGGAGGGGCACGAATACCCTTCCACCCCCCCACCCCCCCACCCCCCCACACACACACCCTTCACACACACACACACACACACACACACACACACACACACACACACACACACACCCGCCAGCGCCATTTCTTAATTATAAGAATCTTTATGTAGTTTTCTTTTAATTTAAACATTATATGGCAAAAAATGACAATAATATTGGGATCAATCATGTTTTTTCATACATTAACATTCGCCAGGTCCCGTGGAAGGTGTTGAAAACCGAGGCCGAAGGCCGCGGTTTTCAACACCTCCCAAGGGACCTGGTGAATGTTAATGCATTGAAAAAAACATGTTCGATCGCTGTTATTGCATAAAAATTGAAAACATTGCTACATTTCGCGTTATTTCTTGCACAATTTTGTTTCGCCTTTTCACCGATGTCTCGCGAACGTAATTTCCACGGACTACACTCGTTCTAGGGCCGGGCAGCACACATCTTGTAACGGTAGCAAATCTGTGGCCCCGGTACGATCATATTAAAAGTTGCGTAGCCGTGCATTAACAGCGCGTGAATTGCCTTGTTAATACACGGCTTTTCGCCGGTTAATGCACGGCTGCTAATAACGTGCGACACTGCTTTTTATGCAATAATATAGATTAACATTTCTTTGATATTCTGTCAACAATATTTCTTTGATATTTCTGTCAGCAGAGAGTACCACAGTAATGTACGTATATCACTTTTTTGTTGTTTGATAAGTTACATAAAACTGAGAATACAGTAATTCTTTACTTGTTGTTCCGGAGTTGTGTCCCTTTTTACTCATGCATTGTAAGTCTATGGGGTGTAATGAATCTTGTGAGTAAGATATCTCGAAAACTATTTGAGCTAGGGCTTTGAAACTTGGTGAACTTATTAATGATGATGAGAAGATCATCTGATTAACTTTTGAAAAATTCGTTTTTTTTTTTTTGTTGTTTTTTTTTTCCTTCAGAATTATGTCCCTTTTTTTTAATCATGGATTGTAAGCCTATCTATGAGACATAATGAAATCTTGTGAGCAAGATATCTCGAAAACTATTTGAGTTAGAGCCTTGACACTTGGTGTGCTCATTGTGGATGACGAGTAGGTCACCCGATTAACTTAAAAAAAAAAAAAAAAAAAAAGAAATCTGATTTTTATCAGTTATACCCCTTGTGAAAAAACTGATAACGAAATCTTGTGCGCTAGATATCTCGAAAACTATTTGAGCAAGGGCCTTGAAACTTGGTGTTATACTCCCAGCTTCAAAGAAGTTGGCTGGGCTTATTGGCTTTGGGTCCTTCATTACATATAGCATACAGTCAAGAAGGGTTTGAGGTAGGATCTTGAAACTTTATCAAGGAATAAGGATGGAAAATAAGCGCTCCCTTATTTTTCTTTTTCCTTCAGACGAAGTTCCTGAGTTATGCCCCCTTTTCAACACATGCATGTAAACCTACGGGACATAATACGATCCTGTGAGCAAGACATCTCGAAAACTTATTTGAGTTAGAGCCGTGCAACTTGGTGAGCGTATTGGGGATGACGAGATCACATGATTAACGTTTGAAAAGAAAAATCTATTTATTTTTTTTTTTTTCAGTTATCAGGTTATGCCCCTTTTCGGACTCCTGCATTGTAAGCCTATGGGAATAATTAGTGACATTTTTACCGAAGAGTCTTTTATTGACAAAATTAAAAAATAAATAAATAAAAAGAGTGTATAATGCCAATAAAAGTTTTTTTTTTTTTTTTTTTTTTTTTTTTGTTTTGAATTTGACTCAATGAATTTCAACTATTCAAGTCTCTGGGACTCAATAGAACCAAACTAAACAAATCACCGCATGATTACATCTTCTGAGCATGATATTTCGAAAAATAATTGTAAGCCTATGGGACTTAAAGGTGGCTGGTGGAGCTAATATCGATATAACCTTATTTTTTGTTGTCTAAAAATACAATTTCCAAACGAAATTAAACTACCCCTAGTTAGTTATAAAACGCTTCTAAGGACTGTGCAATAAAGAAATATAGGAGAAAATATCGCCTAAAATGTACTTTCTAACTAGGCTGCATAGCCAGATTAGGTCAAGGGAGGTAATAATTTTATAAATTAAATACTGATTATACTCTAGTCACTTGAAAAGTTTTCGGGAATATGTGTATTTTTATGAGTTTTTTTTTATAATGAGAAAGTATATTTCTTTCACAATGAGTGTGCAGATTCTTCAAAACCTCACTGAGAGCTTAACTTATTTTGGTGAAACTTAGTGTATCAGAACACTTATTCTTTTTAACTTTACGAACATTACATATACCGAAACAAGAATTTGGAAAAGTCAGTTAGAAATAAAAATGGGGCTTCTGTGATTTTTTTTTTGTCAGCTAATTCAGCAACCTTTAATGAAATCTTGTGGAAAAGATTTTCAAAAAGTGTTCGAGCTAGGGACTTGAAACTTGATGATCTTATTTGGGATGATGAGTAGATTACCTGATTAACTTTTGAAAAAAAACATATCTGATTTGTTTTGTCAGAGTTATCTCCCTTTTCAACTTTGGCATTTTCTTTGGATAAGCATATAGTTGGGGACATAATGCTTCACAAACAAAGTTCTAGTTCCTTTTTTTTTTTTTTTTTTTTTTTTTTTTTTTTTTATCAGTTTTCTCTGAAAAAAAAAAAAAAGTTGTCTGCTAAAAATTTTGCTTCGCGCCGCAAGGATTAATAAAAAGAACAACAAAAAACACGGAAGTAAAACAGTTTATCTTCAGAAATAATATCTAAAAATACCTTTTCTTACAATCATTTTACTGGTAAAAAAAATATCAAACATTTTTACCCTTAAAGCATAATCATAACTATAGCAGATGACATTTTTATATTATTTTTTATTTCACTTTTCAGAGGAAGTAAGATTAACCTCTGCTGGGCATAAGATTCACATAAAATGTCTTATTTTCTCTGAAACTTTTTTTTTGTTTTTAATTTCAAAACTTTCTGCTGTAGTTATGATAAGCACTTTAACATTTACCATGCTATCGGCTAATTCAGTTGACGACAAACTGACGATACTTTTTCTTATTTATCCCAGAAAATAGGATGACATTCTCCTAAGGAGACAATTTGCATGAAATGTCAAATCCTATTTTCAGGGAAAAATAAGAAATTATTTCAGAATGTCGTCTTATTTTCAGAGTCTGTCTGGAACGGGTAAAAAAATCTGGAAAGGATTCAAATATATCTGTCTGGAAAGGGCTCATGTCTGTCTGGAAAGGGGGTGGTAAACTTCCTTAGCTTGGAACGAGGCTATCATAAATGGGTTTATTTTGTTAATGATATGAAGCGCCAGAGGTTAATGAAGTCTTAATATTGATAATATGCAAATAAGTTATTGTTAAAGTAACCAATTGAGCAAATGAGCATATATTGTTTGTATATAACGGGGTATATGTTCGGCTTACTTTTGTCTGGAAAGGGGTCTCAATCGTGTCTGGAAAGGGGTAGGGGTCTCGGGCTCCTGGCGGCACACCCCTACCTTTCCGATAGTAAGTGCGTCCTCCCACCCCCTCCCCCACCCCCACCCCATCCCCCACGGGATCTATTCACTGATATCATGGAATGTTTATTAGTAAATTTGATATATTGTTTTCATGTCGGAGAAAAAAAAAAAAAAAAAAGAAAAACAAAACTTTTAAGTCCAGAAAAAAGGGGGGAAATTGCGCAGCGCTCATTTTATCTTATATTGCGGAATCTTCACTTTTTATACGGGAGCACTCCTTCATCCAGCGAGGCCTCCAGAAATCGGCGCAAATCCCACGATATCGTGCGCCCTAGAATCATCTGTAAAATAAGTGCAGCTCGAGCCGCGATCCTATTAAACAAAGAAAAGGACCAAAGTTTATGTATTTTTTTTTTTTTTTTTTTTAAATTTGAACGTAAATCTCTATCAATTCTAGAGGCTTATAGAATTTCAGGCAAAAGTATCAGAAGTAAGTAATTTATACCAAGTGTTTTGTTGCTTTCTGACTTGTCTGAATATATTTATTGTTAATGGTATTCTATGAAAATTGATTGTTAGGGGTTTAGATAAAAGAGTTGAAGAGCCCTACTCGGAAAGATCCAAGGTCTGGCCTGCTACATGTGTCAGGTGGAAGGTTGTTTCAGAGTCTGGCTGTTCCTGGGAAAATGAGTGCTTATGTTGGTTTATCTGTGACTGGGATCTGTGAGATGGGAATGTAGAATCTACTTCTAACAGAAGGTTTGATGTAAGAAGGGAATGTAATTTTGACTGTATTGTGCCGGATTTTGTAAAACATTATAAGGGAAGAATTTTTTTCTGTTTTTCTAATGTTGGTAAATTGAGTTTTGAGCTAACACTGCTTGTGTAGCTATTATCGTTAAAAATGTATCTCAAAGCTCTTTGCTGCATGGGTCATCTCATTTTGATGTGTTTCTTCTACCACGGGTTCCAAACGGATGCAGTATACTCTGTTAGAGGTCGAAATATGTTTTATATGCGACTACTGTGCGACTGGACATTTCTCTTAATAAATTTTAGTGTGTTGTTTGTTTTTGTTGTGATCTAATTTATGTGTGTAGCTCATTACAAATCTTGAGAAACTGTGACACCTAGATATTTTGCAGATGTAACTGATTTTAATATCTTGCCACGAAGCTTATATTCAAAGACGCTGAGTTTTCTCTTTTCTAGTGACTCTTATTACTTTACATTTATCAGGAATAAATGGCATTAACTACTCATTTCCCCAGTGTTCTAGGTTTGATAGGTCCGTTTAAAGTGCTTCGCAATCAGATCCTTTAGAGATAGTCAGATACATAATCGTGTCATCTGCAACTGTGTACTGTGTCTGGCATGTCATTTATATATTGTAAAAAAGACAAGGTCCAAGTACTGAGCCTTGGGGCACTTCAGACTGGAGAACTTTCACCATCTAGGACAACACACTGTGACATATTTGCTAGAAATGCTCTTATCCAAGTAAAGATTAGTCAGGTCTTTACGTGAATAAGAGCATTTTTAGCAAACAGGTAGTGGAGCTTCCGCAAGAGCCTCTGGTGATCGACTTTGTGGAAGGCCTTGCTGAAGTCCATTATAATGACGTCTATTGCCCGCCTTGATTGAGAGAGTCTGAGAGGTCCTGGAAAAACCGTATGTTGTGTTTCGCAGCTGAGTTTGCCGCGGAAACCGTGTTAATTTGGAAGCAGAAGATTGTGATGCTCTAAACAGTTCATGATATTTGAAGTTATGACATGTTCAATAACCTTGCAAGAATACAGGTTAAGGATATTGGACGGTAATTTTCTGTTTTGTTATATACTGGGGTCACCAAGGCGTGCTGCCAGTATCTGGTACTTTACCTTCCTGTAAGGATAAATTGTATATGTCAGTGAGTATGGGTGCTGCTTCATTGTGAAGTTCTTTGAGGATTCTGGATGACGTTGTCCGGACCCGAGGCTTTTCCCGGTTTTCATATTAAAAATTGCTTTGACACCCGTCCCCCGCCCCCCACCACCACCACCACCATGTTAATAGTGATATTCAGCATCACTTGTTTCGACCCAGGCGCAACGAGAAAGAAATGAAAGTGAAACCAGCAACAAGCTTTAAGTTATTAACAATATTTATTCACAAAAATAAGACAATATTTAAAAAAAAAAAAAAGATTGTAAGTAAACAGTACCTTTCAAGCTTATGACACAAAGTCCCTCAGAAATAATCCACAAGAATTTATAAAACAAATCCTTTGAATAACAGTTTCTGATCCCACAATTTAAAGTCCCTGAATTCAGAGTTTAATTCCAGAATGAATAAAATATTAAAGTATTCCAGTATAGAATAATTTCCGATGAAAGTATACAAAGATGACCATATGACTATCTTTTTTCCTTATATAATATCAAAGAACATTCTAAAAAAAGAATTTACTAGAGGCAGCACTCATTTTCCAATTTTAGTCAAGTATATTCTAAATTTTCTATGACATACCAAAAATAACTCAGTCCAGAATCAAGAACATGAACAACTTGTTATTGTAAGCATGTTTTTTTTTTTTCTAGAAAGTTCTATTTATATATAGAAACTTGCAGTAAACATGAAAATAATGATACTTAAAATAATCAAACACCCTGTATATAACACTTCCCCTCTTCAAGGAAAAGAAAGGTTTATGTAATAAAGCTTTCTTTTGCCAATTTAAAAAAAAAAGGCAATTATTATCTTACAGCAAGTTACAGGAAACCACAGATCAAGACATTATGCTCTATCTAGACAAGGCATCAGGAATAATATTATCTTTTCCTCTGATATGCCTGATGTCAAGATTGTATTCCTGCAACAACAGGCTCATCTGAGTAACCTCTGATTCTTGTTTTTCATCTTATGGATGAAAGTCATTATATTGTGATCGCTGAAAACAACAATAGGTGAGGATGAACATGATGAAATGTTGAAGAGCAAGAATGAGAGACAAACATTCTTTCTCTATTGTAGAATAATTATTTTGATGTTTGTTAAACTTTTTGGAAAAGTGACAAATTGGTTGATCCGCACCATTGCCATCTTCTTGCAACAATACATCACCTGCACCAATATCACTTGCATCTACGGCTAACTTATACTTAAAATAATCAAACACTCTATATATAATACACTGAAGATGACACTCTACGTGGTAGTATTAGCTCGGCAAGACGCCGTTATTTAAGAGGGACAAGACTAGTAAACTCCGAGAGGTTTATCTGTGGATTTATTGTAAGTAGCTCCATTAGAGGTAAGCGAGCTTATTTTCGAGTCGGACTTTTCCTGCTTAATGAAGGTCCAAAATCTCTTATTGGGTCTGCAGTTATCTTCAGCACCAGTAAGTTGGTGTGTTAAGATAGACTGCAGTTAATCATTGTATGAGTCACTTATCTTCTTTTGAATTGTATGCTGTAAGGTGTTAAATTTGGTTTTGATCTTTTTGTTTGATTTATTAACTTTGTACCTTGTGTAGAGTTTATCTCTTTCTCATAAGGCACCTAATACTGCGGATGACCATTTTTTTGCTTTACTGATTTTTGTAAGGAGAAACATATCAGACATGTCATTTAACCCTCTAGTGTCGAAGACAAGAAGTAGTAATAGAAAAACTTTGATTTTAATAGATGTTGCTAAGTACGGTACAGTGATTAGAATTCTGGTGCGTTTTTATTTCGTCAAAGTCAATGTCACTTTGAAGGCTCATGTATCCTATATGATATGTTGGGCTTTTGAACATCGATATCAAACATAAAAAAATGATGTTACAGATACTAATTTGTATCTAACCACCATGATTTGTGGCATAATTTGTACATTTAAAAAGATAAATATAAAATTCTAAATAGAATAAAAGATTTGGCATGTACAAGTATCATATATGATACAGACCGACCTCGCCAGTGCAGGATAACTAGCGGCATTTCGTATCTGAGTAGGAGCATATTAATCCTGCTACTTGCAAGCAATTACTTTTAACTCTTGTATATATCATGTCTAAAATGTTTTAGATGTTCGGACACGTATATGAATCGGTTATCCTGGTGACAGGCACCAAAAGATGTCGTGTATCATATATGATACATGGGGCACTAGAGGGTTAATATGTCTTTGAATAGTTTCCATTTACTAATTTTGTCTGAGTCCTTTCGTTGACTTTTCAAAATATGTTTCCTGGTAGTTTTTCATTTCATTTCTGAAGGCTTTCCAGTCAATTTTTTTGTGTACAGTTTAACTGGTCTATGTTGTTTTTTTTTTCTTTTTTTTTTTTTCTACAGGTATACAAGTCACAGAAAAAAAAAAACAATGTTGTACCCACCATTTGCTAAACTTCATGTTTTCAATTTCTCTTTGAAATAAAGATGAACCTTAATGATTGTTTTAAATGGTGTTGGTTGGGTAAGAGTCTGTTAGGCTTTGTACGCATACGCCACCCTGCCTAGAAGCCAAATTATGCATTTTTGACAGTTGTCTCCAGCTCTCTAAACTTGTTGGGGAAGAGGTGGGTGGGGGGTGGGGGAAGGTGGGGAGGGGAGGCGAGGGGGTGAGGGTGAAGGAGGAACATATGAAGAGGGGTCCAGGAGTCCTTCTCCGGATTTTTTTTTTAATTTCTAGAATGATATATATATATATATATATATATATATATATATATATATATATATATATATATATATATATATCAGAATAAAAAAAATGACCATTGTTCTCTAATAAAGATATACCCCATTGACACCCTCATATATATAGCCTAAACTCAATAATGGCTCATCACTGATATAGCCCACACGAGATTGGAGATTATCTTTATATAAGAGGTGCCTTTAATCGTGTGTGACTATTAAGAAAATATAACTAAGACTCCTGTGACAGAAGCTGTGCATTAAGCTATATTACAGTTGCGGCTATAGAATGTGTTTTGCAAACAAGAGTTGTGCCCCTTAACAAACACACACCTTGTTTTTGTTTTCACGCGGGAAAAGGTTGTGAATCTGGAGGTGCGGCTAACTGAGAACAATGGGGGTAAGGAAACTTAAAAAGGAAAATAAAACTACAAAACTCTTTCTAATTATAAACAAACGTATCACCGTTCTCTGTACAGGTAGTCATACAAGGGCTCATTCTTGAATTTCTTCCCTCGAACAATCAGATTCAGAGATTGGAATTCTTATTTTCTCTGCTGAAGGCACAGCAATTGGGTTAGGACTCTGTTTTTTTGCATTTTAGATCATTTGAACAACACCAGAAGTAAGATCAATGGTCATATCTGGTTTAATAAACGTCTGACTAAAATGACATTTTGATTTGACAGGCACCAAGTCAAAATGCTAAGGATGATTTCATAGTTAGCTGAAGACAAGTGATGAATACAGTCCACTCTCATTACCTCGAATGCCAAGGGACTCGCTGAAACATTTCGAGATATCAGTACCTTGACATACAGTACAGCTCGGGTGGTTTTTCAAATTCCCCACCCCTCCCGAGCCGGTGGGGAGTGGATTCGAGTGGAAAGGATTAAATTTTAGCATCCCACGGTGGTTTCACCCGGGCCGGTGGATCTGCTGCATTCCCGCGGTAAAAATCGCCTGATAAAATTACTTTTGCACAGGTAAAATTCGATGCGATTATGACAGGCAATTGAAACAGCCGCGAGGGCCATGCGGTGTTTTCACGATGAAGTGAGAAAGCTGTTTCCAAAGGGGTGTGGCTAAAGCCAGTCGTACTTTTTCGGCATGTATGTGTAACGGAATAGTATATATATCACTTCTACAGCCTTGCTGTGGAAGCCAGCTTTTATGGCGACACTGGTAGAGTGATTGGCTTTTTTACGAAGTTAAGCAACGGAGATCGCGGTTAGTACCTGTATGGGTGACCGCGGTGCTTGACTTCGTAGAAGACCCTGTTTCACGCTACATTGGTGGCAGCGGTGGGATTGAAGACAGTGTCCTTAGTGTGTTGCATAGGCTCCGCCCTCGGATTTGCCTCGTGAGGCGTGTGTGACTTCGGGACGAAGTCAAGAGAAGAGGGGGAGAAATGTAACGGAATAGTATATATATCACTTCTACAGCCTCGCTGTGGAAGCCGGCTTTTATGGCGACACTGGTAGAGTGATTGGCTTTTTTACAAAGTTAAGCAACGGAGATCGCGGTTAGTACCTGGATGGGTGACCGTGGTGCTTGACTTCGTAGAAGACCCGGTTTCACGCTACATATGGTTGAATAGGACCAAACTGCTGACCTGATCAAATCAGTCTTTTCAACTTAATGTGTGACAGCAATTAACAAATTTTGATTGTAAGCATTCCCATTCACCATGAGCGTACAGAATTGTTGGTATCTACGTACACAAAACGTATGGCAAATTTGGTGCATAAATTGCAATATTCGTACGTCCTGCTTGAGTCAGTTTTCGCTCATCAGCATCCTTTTGAATATTAATAAAGCATCGAAACACTGCGATTGCCGACGGACAATGATGAATGCGTATGGCCAGTGCATAGAAACGGATGAGTTTTCCAAATTGCCACATTCCGATCCCCCAAAATTAGGTTTATTCCCTTGTTCTTTTGAAATAATAACCAATGCTGCCCTGTTCCTTGAAATATATTTTGGTGTTCCCTTGGTCCACAGAAAACCCTGGTAGCCCCATTCACTGTTCGCGCAGGTAACATGGGCTGCAACAAAGCTCCATATGGTCATTTTTACTTAATGTGCCGTAAAAAACAAAACAAACACTCAAAAATCACAAAGAGAATCAAACATCTGCCCGGAATCCACAAATTACTTATTTATGTTTGGTATTCCTGTAACTGCCTTTTCCCATGCAACAACCGCACGGGCTCACTATAAATGACGTACTGTGGTAAAAGACCGGGAAATTCTCACTCGCGTGCTGCAACTGCACGTGTCAATATAAATTTACTTAAAGGGGCGCTTCTGCTATCAAAGAGGCATTGAATCAATAAGACAGCCCATGCAAAAAGGGTGTCTGTCATACAAAAAACACACTTTACGAACACAAGGGGCCACAGAAGCTAATGACAATTCAAATGAGTGAGTTTTTTTAACCTCCCACCAACAGCTAGGTCATACAGAGGTGTGGGCCTTGGTTTAAAGTCCCATATGAAAGAAGCCTTGGATCGAACTCATGACCCCTGGTGACAAGGCGCGCAGCTTTACCACTACACCACTGAGGCACCCTTTCCCAATATTTCAACCCGTTAAATATCTAATAAAAGGGCTGCGGACATTTCACCATGTCCCAACACTGCACTTACATCAAACAAGTATCGTAACTCTGTTAATAAATTAATTAAGTTTTAAGAAAACATCGCAGACAGTTTTTAAGTTACAGAGCAGACACAAATATATTACAGAAATCACTAAAATAGTTTTGGTGTTCAAAGGGCCATAACTCCAAAAGTAGGCTCTATCATCAAAGTATGAAAGAAAAGAAGGGCAGTTGTCAGTTTCTGCTGAAATGATTAATAGCTTATGAATAAGCCCGCCCCGGAAAAGCGTGCGGGCTTGACAAGACAAAAATAGTATTGACTGGGCAGTTTAACTCCAGTTCAAACAAAAGTTATGTCAGTACAAAGTTCTGGGTCACACGAATCACCGAAATACCGGAATACTACCGAAATACCGGAATACCCATGAAAAATATAGGTATACCTATGAAAGACGCCTATTAAAGACACCAATATTTGCTTTAATTAATCAATTTAGTAATATTATGTCAACCTAATGGAAAAGGGATAATACTTCAACCTAAAATAATTTGCAAATTGTCTTTGCAATTTTTTTTTTTTTTATTTGAAAACATTGTTGATAGTCCGCTAAATCAGAGCCGGAATACGACCGGAATACCCGCGAAAAACGTGAATTACCTACACTTCAAACAAAAAGTACATACAGAATAGATCAGGTAAAAGAACAAAAAAAAAACCCCAAAAAAACTCTTTACCCCGAATATCGGCGTTTTGCGGACTTCCCCCAAACACTCAGAATCAAACGTAATATTCAGCGGACAACACTCGCAAGTCCGCGCAAAGTATGTGTTATGCAAAGTTGTGCGAAGTTACTCGGATTCGTAATGTTGTACCCGGAGACATTTTTCCACCATATAGAACAGTCTGCGTGAAGTTATATCGTCCACGCATATGCGGATGGGCAGGTTGATCTGAGTCTGTGCTGGTCGCAAAGGTCTTATTATCCCAAAAGTGTTTTCCAAATTTCCGCATTCCGATCCACCAAAATTAGGTCAATTCCCCTTGTTTTCTTAAAATATTAACCAATGCTGCCTTGTTCCCTGAATATATTTGGGTGCTCCCTAGGTCCAAAGAAAACCCCGGTAGCCCCATTCACTATTCGAGCACGTAACGTGGGCCTCAACAACACTCCATATGAAAAAGTACCGGATTCTTTGGCTTAGTCTACTCTGGCCACATAAGTGGGTCTGGCATGGTCATTTTTACTTAATATGCTGTAGAAAACAAAACAAACACATGAAGATCACAAAAATCACAAAGAGAATCAAACATCTGCCCCCAATCGACGAATTACATATTTATATTTGGTATTCCTGTAACTGCCTTTTCCCATGCAACAACCGCACGCGCTCAATATAAATGACGTACTATGGTAAAAGACCGGGAAATTCTCACTCGCGTGCAGCAACCGCCCGTGTCAATATTAATCAACTTAAAGGGGCGCTTCTGCTATCAAAGAGGCATTGAATCAATAGATAGCCCCTGTGAAAAGGGTGTCTGTCACACAAAAACACACTTTACGCACACAAGGGACAAGAGAGGCTAATGACAATTGAAATGAGTGAGTGAGTTTTTTTTACGTCCTAGTAACAGCCAGGTCATAGAGAAATGTGGACCATGGTTTAAAGTCCCATATTAAAGGCTTGAGATGCCTGGGATTGAACCCATGACCCTGGGAGACAAAGCGAGCAGCTTTACCACTGTAACACCCCACCGAGGCACCATTTCCCAATATTTCATACTGTTTCAAGAAAATATCTCAAATAGTTTTCAAGTTATAGAGTGGACATAAATATATTACAGAATTCACTAAAATATTTTCGGTGTTCAAAGGGCCATAACTCCAAAAGTAGGCTCTATCGTCAAAGTATATGAACTGTTGAAATGATTAATAGCTTATGAATAAGCCGACCCCGGAAAAGTGTGTGGGCTCGACAAGACCTACATAGTGTTGACTGGGCCGTTTTTAACTCCAGTTCAAACCAAAATTACGTCGGTACAAAAGTATGATTTACAGTGTTCTTACAATGAACCAGACGACAAAACGTACTATAGTACAATGTAGGTGCGACCAGCAAAGACTCGGGTCAGTCTGTGCGTCGACCCACTATATAAAGCAAGCTTCTTGGATAGCCCGAAGTCCGAAGAAGGTGCATACTGTACGATCAGCGAAGGATCTGATCAGAATGTGATGTTACAGTCACACTGTTTATCCCGCTTTGGCCAGCCCGGCTATCGAAGGTAAATACGATCAGTGAATGTTCTGATCAGAATGTGCAGTTGCGCAGACTGACCCGAGTCTTCGCTCGTCGCACAGGACGTTTTGTTAAACCCATAGATTGTAGGCGGTACATACGATTTAGCGAAGGCTCTGATCAGACTACTGATGTGCAGGCTCAGAGTGTGCAGGCTAATTAGTCTCTTCGTACAAGTTATAGGTTTTACCGTGCACAGACCGATGCGCGATTTGTTTCTGCAAACCATAACGCTTAACATTCTGGGTAAAGTTTTCAACAGACATTTTGAAATATTTTTATCATTCTTCCAAGAAAACAGGATTTGCATTTCATGCAAATTGTCTCCATTGCATGAAATGTCAAATCCTGTTTTCTTGGTAATAAAACAAATAACGATTTTTTTCTTCTTTTTTTTGTCGTCTGCTGAATTAGCCCAGGTAGTGGTAATTCGATACCTGCAAGCACCAAGTGTCGTGTCTTTGAGGTCTTTGAGCAAGACACTTTGTCCTCGTATCTTAGTATTGGTTTCTACCCAGGAAGACGCTGCCTAGAACGTCCGTGAAGACATATGACAATATTATGTGAAGATGCTTTCCCGCTGATGCTGGGTTTATACGTGCGTCTCTTTTACTCGTTAAATAAATTACGGTCTTGGTTTTGCATATTGAATGTTGAAGAAACAAAAACAGAACACTTTACATGGAAACGAAAGTTTTGAAGATTGCTCTATAAGCAATTAAAGATAATGTTATTAATTTATATACCGTAAGAGAATAACAAAACAATATTCATTTGTACCCTGGTAAATGTGGGGTAACGTCCTCACACTGCAGGGTTTTACTCTTTTAAGGGAGCTAACTGCAACTGACTATTAAAAGGGAGTTAAATGCAATTGCTTTACGAATCTGGCCCATGCGAAATGGGATGGGGAACAGCATTTTTTTACGAATCGCGCCAATTAAGCTTATAAAATAGCATTTAACCAGTACACTGAACCCTCTTCCTCCAGAAACTTGTAACTGCCAATCTTGAAGCAGTGGAAGAAGCTAATGACCGTAGCAAATACATGTGTTTCATGTTAAGTGGGGATCGAATCGCGTTCGATTCCCGCCTGTGCGATATCATTTTTCCAATGAAGTCAGTGCAAACAACTTACAGCTCGAAAGGAGACGTGTCATATTTATATGAGGGTAAAACGAAAGCGAAAGAGCTTTCCAGAGAGAGAGAGAGAGAGAGAGAGAGAGAGAGAGAGAGAGAGAGAGAGTTTGGAGGGTAAAACGAAAGAGCTTTCCAGAGAGAGAGAGAGTTTGCAAAACTTGTAAGATTCTGGCTGGTCCATTTCAGGTACATCCGGCTATGAGATTTGGTTATTCCTAGAAAAATGGCTAAACTGTTTTTGCAAACAGTGAAACCTGACCAGACGCTGCATTCTATTATCTCAATATGACTTTTTCTCTTTTTTTTTTTTTTTTTTTTTTTTTTTTGCTGTTGTTGTTGAAAGAGGCATAAATAAGACACCAAGTCACAGGGATTTAAATGGACAGCCGTATCCCTGGTCCAATCATCAGCCGTCCAGGCCTCGATCCGAGCAGTGTAGATACATTCCAGCGTATCCGTTTCTGTCTCCCTTGTCAAATGAAATGTATCCATACTTTGACCCTTGAAGTGCTTAGCATATTCAGCGGACGGCATTTACATTTTTTTTTTCTTATTTTCCTGTGTAAATTATGCGTGGCATTACATGTGAATCATTTGCTGGGGTAGACGATTCAAAAGAAATGTTCATCCTAATTTTCACCCTAAAATACTAAAACAGTTAGATTGACATCTCCTCTAGAACTTTCAGCAGTGCTTCGGGGGGTTCAAACTATTTTCTTGGCAGCAGCAGCACCTGCAAAGTATTTTTTTTTTTTTGCGGGGAGAGCGCTATATATAAAATTTAGCGATGTATTCGGGGTAATATTTACACAGGTTGATGCAACGATTCTCATATTTATAAAGGCGTGCTGCTGGAACACATTATTTATATTAATATATTTATATTGTATTTAAAAGAATATTCATACAAGCTACATGGGTGTAAGGATGACGTTACTCATCATGACTGCATTGGTTGTTTAATCTGCGTAACTTTCAAACATGCGTAAATGATTAACTTTCGGTGTGTCGTGTTTGAGACTTACTACTGGCCATATATATATATACTTTTTTTATATACATTGTACATAACTAAATCAATCGGAAGAAATTATTCACTCAGTTGATAAATATTTTATACAAAAAATCGTATGTACTTTATGTTTGAAGTGTAGGTAATTCACGTTTTTCATGGGTATTCTGGCTCTGATTTAGCAGACTATCAACGTTTTCAAATAAAAAAAAAACACTTCAAAGACAATTTGCAAATTATTTGAGGTTTAAATATTATCCCTCTTCCATTAGGTTGACATAATATTACTTAGTTGATTAATTTAAGCCAATATTGGTGTCTTTAATAGGTGTCTTTCACAGGTATACCTATATTTTTCACGGGTATTTCGGTATTTCGGTAGTATTCCGGTATATCGGTGATTCGTGTGACCGCAAAGTTCTCATGTCTGAAGTATGATTTACAATGTACGAACTTTGAACCAGATAAAACCTACATTACTACAATGTACGTGCGACTAGCAAAGACTCCGGTTAGTCTGTGCATCGACCCACTAGATAAAGTAAGCTTCTTGCATACTGTACAATCAGCGAATGGTCTGAACAGAATGTGCTGTTGCAGTCGCACTGTTTATTCCGCTTTGGACAGCCCAGCTGTTGACGGTAAATACGATCAGCAAATGCTCTTATCAGAATGTGCAGGCGTGTACTGACCCGAGTCTTTGCTCGTCCCACAAGACGTTTTGTTACACCCAGTTATCATAGGAGGTACTTAGGATTAGCGAAGGCTCTGATCAGACTACTGAGATCTGCTGATGTGCAGTCTCAGAGTGTGCAGGCTGATCCGTCTCTTTATACAAGTTTTATTGTAGGTTTTGCCATGCACATACTCATGCGCGAGTTGTTTGTGCAAACCTTAACGCTAAGCACCCTGGGTACAATTTTCAGCAGACGACGTTTTGAAATATTTTTCTCATTCTTCCAAGAGAAATGAATTTGCACTTCATGCAAATTGTCTCCACTGCATGAAATGTCAAATCCTGTTTTCTTGGTAATGAAAAGAAAAAAAAAGAAGAAAAACAAATTCAATCTGTCGTCTGCTGAATTAGTACAGAGAGCCCAATTTGAAGATGCTTTCCCGCCGATGCGCTAGTTTTATACAATGCATATCTTTTACTCGTTAATAAATTACGGTCTTGGTTTTGCATATCGCATATTGAAGCCACAAAAACAGAACACTTTACATGGAAACGAAAGTTCTGAAGATTGCTGTATAAGCCAATAAATGTAGTATTAATATAATATTAATATATTATACTGTAAGAGAATAAAGTAACATAGTATTCATTTGTACCCTGATAAATGCGGGGTAAGGTACTCACACTGCATGTTTTACTGTTTTAAGGGAGCTAACTGTAACTGACTTAAAAGGGAGTTAACTGCAATTGCTTTACAAGTCTGATCTGTGCGAAATGGAATGGGGAAGAGCATTTTTTATGAATCGCGCCAATACAGAGGGGTTAACCAGTACACTGAACACCCTTCTGCCAGAAACTTGTAACTGCCAATCTTGAAGCAGTGGAAGGAGCGAATGACCGTAGCAATACATGTGTTTCATGATAAATCGCTCAATCTGTGAGGATCGAATGCACGATCCTGACCATCGGAGATAAATGTGTCCGCCTACAAGGCATTATTTGTGTTTTTTTTTTTTTTCGGACGATGCTCGTTGATCTCCAAATAAAAGCCTCTCAGATAGCAGATGCGCCCCTTTAAGTACCCGGGTACAAGGTAAGAAATAAACAAACAAAAATACGTTATTTTTTATTTCTTGTTTTATTCATTAATTTTTTTTTTTTCTTCTTTTTTTTTGTTTTTGTTTTTAATCTCTAGGAGTAGGTAGAAATATTCTTGTATTTATTCAGTGGCAAATCAGCTGAATGATGCGTAAGCAAAAATAAAGGTTCCAATTTCCTCCCCATGCAAACTCGGAAAATTCGGAGCTGTCAATCATTCTGACGTCACTAATCTTTCTTTGCGAGCTTGCCAGGATAAACTTTTGCCCACCGCGAAGTTGACAAAGTCAACCCTCCAACGTCTACAGCTAAATGACAGGGCAATGATCAGACAGATCTGCAATGTCAAACCGCCAGACATTGTCACCACCCGATCCAGTGAGCAACTTGCGCGGCTCTGCATTGAGAATTTGGACCTCATTCTGAAGGAGAGAAGGCTCCACTGGTATGGACATGTGGAATGCTCCAGTGGTGCCGTCAAGACAGCCTTTGACCTACAGGTTGATGGAAAGCGTGGGCCTTGGAGGCCAAAGATGACATGGAAGCAGCTGACAGAGAGGGATTGTAGAGGGTGGCTCCTGTACCTGCACCCTAATCAAAAATCTGTTGATGATGATGATGTAAAAGGGAACAATTGGATAGACTTTTATGCCCGATAAAATCATTAAAAGATTCTTATCGTCAGAATAGAACTAGATTATTTCTACCAATTAAGGGCAATCAAGACATCTCTAAGGCTTCTGTCTCGAGATGGGTATCTTATACTATTAAGCTTGCATATAGGAAACTCACCCATAGAGACATGTCTTTCCTAAAAATTAAAGCTCATGAAGTTAGGGCACTATCTTCTTACTGGGCATTCTTTGATAAGGTTCCGCTCAAAGTATACTCAAAGCAGCAGTCTGGAATCAATCTTCTACTTTTGCAAACTTCTACTTGAGAGACATGTCTCAACAAGCAGCTGATCTTCAGACTTTGGGCTCACTAGTTGTTGCTCAGAAAGTGGTTGCGGGGGGGGGGGGGGGGGGGGGGGGGGGTTCAGGAAAATAGAGCCTTTGATGCCTAGAGAAGACTGATAGCCTCCAAAGTCTATGTTACATATATTAAGGTAATTAATATCTTACATATATGTTAGGAATTTAGATCATTCTTAGGATTATATATCATGAATGTATCCTATTCCTTAGAGTTTCCTGAGCCTTAATCTGGAGGTATAGGGATTTATATATATATATTTGTGTTAGAACTAGGAAAGCTCCTCCCTTCTAATCTGCAAATTCTAGCACATTATCTATAGGTTAATGTATTGTGCAATTAAAATGAAGTTTTTATAAGTAAAACATATTTTAACTAGTAAAACTTAACCTATAGATAAGCGGGCCCCCGTAGCCTTGGGGATAGGAGAGTTGACTCTTAATCCATTAGGTTTCTCACTGCTGTGGTTCAAGCCTTGCTTGGGTCATATGTGGGAAAGCCAAGTTCTGCTTACGGATGGTCAGGTGGTTTTTTCCCCGGGTTCTCTGGTTTTCGCCTCTGGTTTACCTTTGATGAACAATCGGCTTGATATAAGTGAAATATTCTTGAAAGGGCCGTAAAACCCAATTAAAAAAAAAAAAAAAAGAATTAACCTATAGGTAAGAGAATCCCACCTCCCTTCCCGTGTAGCTCAGTCATATTGTTTTACCCTTCAAAGAAACTGACACATGATCAAAAGAGCGGGAAGAGTGCCGTCACACGGGTAACTGTCTAAGGGACCTTCTGGATTAAGACTCTTTAAGATGACTAAACTATCCTTTTTTTCTGTGGTTTGAAATACAGAATAGAATAGCACATTATCTATAGGTTAAGTATTGCTAGTTAAAATTTGTTTTACTTATAAAAACTTCATTTTTGCCCATAAAGTAATGGAGCTGTCACTTTCAAGTGGGCATAAATTCTCAAAATCTAAAATACCATTGATGTCAGTGGTGATGTCCCATAGGCGTTGCTGAAAAATGGGTATTTTACTTTGATTTCAAAACGGCACTACATTCTGTAAGAAGTAAACAGTTTACATACATGTTTTGCTTTCGATATTTTTTCATGAATATAGCCTTAAAGTACAGACTGACACTTGTGCCTGTTTTGGCCTCATTAAAACAATTTCATATATTTTGGTGTCATCTGAATCCTCTCAGTGAGACCTTTCTTGTGGCAGAGGAGACAGTATCTTTTAGGAATTTTTGTTAGAATGTCATTTGGCTCTGTAATCATGAAGAACAAAAAACAAAACAATTTAGTTAAGGCATTAATTGGTTTTAATTTTCAAGTGAAATCCACAAAATAAAGCATTAGATCATTTTTATATATTTTCAGAGAAAATCCACTAAAGGTGCCAAAGAGAGGAAACAGAGAAGGAAAGAGGTACATCTACAGTAATTGTTGTAAAGATTTGAACAGTTACAGGGATCAATTTTAGCACTTCCTAACTTGCTAAATGCTGGTTAATTTCCTCAAAAAGCAAGCTGCAATTTCCATCACTTGCTAATTCTAGCAAGTTGGAAAGATTCTCTTTAATTGATGGTACCTGAGGCATTGTTGCTGAAGTTTTGCAATTTCTTTTCCAAAAGCAATGACGATATTTTTCTTATTTTCCCCAGAAAACAGGTTTTGACATTACATGCAAATTGTCTCCTATGCATGTAATGTCAAAACCTGTTTTCTGGGAAAAATAAGAAAAATATTTTAAAATGTCTGCTGAAATTTTTACCCAGAGTGTTAAGGTTTAAAGCCACATTTAACAGTGTTTATTAGTGTGAAAAAGCAAGTCGGCTGAAAGGTTTAGCAAGTAAAAAATAATGCTACTTGCTAATTTTAGCAAGCTGTCAAAAAAGTTAAATTTGAACCCCGAGTTAAAGCTTAATTCTTAAAGCACCAAGCAAAATTTATAGGCTGGCCTTGGTGGCTCAGTCGGATGCGCATCTGACTGGAGATCAGGAGGTCATGGGTTCGATCTTTGCCGGGTCCGGCAACATTCTTACGTGGAGATTGATTGCCAAATATTTTCTACGGTCATTCTCTCCCATAGGTCTAGATAAGGGAGGGTATCCAGTAAATATTTTTTTCTTATTCCTCCACGAAAACATATGTTGTGGGTACGCATTAGAAGCGCCCCACCGAGGCGCTTCTAATGCATACCCACAACATATGTTTTTGTGGAGAAATAAGAAAAATATCAATACTTTTGGATTGAAAAAAGCGCCTGAACTAGTGCTATGCTCTCCCTTCCGCTGATAAGAAGAGCAGTTGTCAGTTTCTTGCAAAAGAATGTGCACAAGTACTGGTTAACTGCTAAGAGGATGAAGTGTGCCCAGGAAAATGTGTGGTTAGGTAAACTGACCATGCTGAACATGACCCCATTGGGTTGACTGGGCTGTAAAACCTCAACACAAACAACACGAACAAACAAAATTTATAACAGAAGACATTCTATTTTTTTTTTTTTTTTTCAGAGAAACTAAGTCTTGATATTTTCATGTGAATCATCTGCTAGGTAGGTGATTCACATGTAAAAAAAAAAATGAAAATGTTGTCAACTGCAGTTGTAATGTGTGCTTTAAGAGTTAATTTCGGATAAGAAAAGCACAGAAAATTCTTTGTCGAGGAAAGTAACTGATTTTTCTAAGGGAAGCAGTTAAATTCCTTTGCAAAATTTGTTACTTCCCTTGACTGAGACATGTAATGAGCATGCACATCATGTTGTCATGGAAAAAAATAAGAAAAAAAAATGTTTATTTTTATACTCCTTAACTCCTGGGCCCAGTTGTTCAAAGCGTCGTTAGCTTAACAAGCTCGTTAAGGGTCATTTCGTTAACTGTTTTAGCGGATTCAATTCACAATATTCTGATATTTTTTGCTGAAAAAATGTGAGTAGCTTTTGCACTGCAAAAGCTACTCACATTTTTTCAGCAAAAAATTTCAGCATATTTGCATATCACTCGATGTATATTTTAACGACTCGTTAACTAACAACATCATTAGCTTTGAACAACTGGGCTCTGTTTAACTGTAACCTTTTGTGCACTTAACAAGTATGCTGATTGGTCAACTGGATTTAAGGCTTAGAATGCTGGATACAAATTTCAGCCGACAACATTTTAGAATATTTTTCTTATTTTCCCAGAAAATAGGTTTTTGATATTTCATACTTTGCATGAAATGTCAGAGGCCTTACAATATCTGCTGAATTAGCCCAAAGCGTAGTAAAGGTTAACCCATAAAGTGCGGGACATGACTATTGCCTTTTCGGAGGGGTATGTATGCCAACTCTAAAGCCTTTCATGCTTAATATATACCAGATGCAACCATTGAGAGCAAGTTCTCCCATGCAGGACTGAACCTACTTTCATACAAATACACCGCTTTTCTTAAGAAAGGTGCCGGATTTTACCCATGCTAATAAAGTCAGTATACCAAATTTAAAGCTGTCAGAAATTTCAGCACCCACTTCGTCAGTTTTATCACAATTATCGGGGAAAAAAGCCACCCATAACACCTAAATCATTTCCAGTGAGGAAGAAATAGGAACAATAGTAGAACTAAAGTATGTCAGTACTCACACGTTTCTTTCTGAAAAGCACACAGTAAGCGCTGGTCTCTTGTAATTTCTTTTTTATTATTTTTTTAAGGGTCTGAAACAGTTCTTGGATTGCCGTGTGGCTGTCACGTGACTGGAAGTCATATCATTTCTTCTCCGGTAAAATGGCCACATACAATTGACAAAATATGTGTGAAATGCCGTAGAAATTGAGGCAAAGTCAAGCGGGTAATGACTTCTCAAGTAGGGGTAGCTCCTCTAACAGGCCTGATTTATGATTAATACCACGTTTAAAGGTTAATAATGACAGATTCTAAAGTCCAGCCATATTTCCCTGAATTGATTGGTTAAAGAGAAATATTTTACTAACAAGTATGTGTAAGTCAAAGGAAACAATATTGTATCAGTTTGAGCTCATACTCAATGTGCCCTGGATTGAGTATAAAGTGGACAGGGTGGCACTTGGTGACAGACAGCAGCACCGTGTGCATAGGCAATCCATCAGACCATAACTGTACAAATGCATGTACGTAGCACATTTGCCACTGCCTCCATGTGCCTTTGTTGCCTAGTTGCATTAAAAATCTACTTAAAAATAACTGTATCAGTTTGGTTTCATCATCACATCACATTGATAGTAGTTTTGTGATTTCACCATACAATTCATAGCTACAGACAGAGTAATAGCCAGAAAATTATATTTTTCATATTTTTCCACAAAAACCTGCTGTTGGTAGTCATTAGAAGTGCCTCATTGTGGCACTTCTAATGAGTACCTACTATATAAGTTTTCATGCAGAAATTAAAAATACCCTTTTTGATGGAAAAAAAACAACACAACAACACGTTTTAGTATGGAGCAGTAAACTACAAAACGAGGGTTGAGCGCAAGACTATGGTAACTCAAACATATTTTTGAAACCCTTGTTTAGGGGCAACTTGGACCCCTTTGTAAACAATGCAAAGTTAGGTGCCATTGC
Organism: Anodontia alba; assembly: GCA_964016985.1. Lineage (NCBI taxonomy): Eukaryota > Metazoa > Mollusca > Bivalvia > Lucinida > Lucinidae > Anodontia > Anodontia alba. Next base: position 2,664,467 of record OZ024823.1, read on the forward strand.
TCATACGAGGGGTTCGATAGTCAAAACCCCTCAGTGCTGTGGACCACCTGATGAACTGTTGCCCCTGGCCTTCGGCCTCGGGCAAATTTTCATTGTTTACAGAAAGAAATGTTGTAATCTTCATAACGCCTTCATGGTGAGGAGATTAGGTTTGGGGAAAAACAACCATCTGACTTACGCCAGTCTTGCGCTCAACCCTCGAAAAGCGCTACTCAGGATCTCTGTTTTTGTGAGTATATTCTACTGTTACAGGATCCAGTGAATTTGCAGCTGAAAAACAAAGGCCTTGCATAGACTGCATAGGATGATCTCCATCTTTGCTGTTCATATGCATGCATGCATTCAGTCCCCGCTAATTTTGTTTTGATGTCCCTGATTTAAAATTGGAATGTGTACCTGTTTTCATATATATTTCAGGAAAATGCCAAACTCTCAGTTGCCCAGGTTAAAGTTGATGCTGCAAATAAGGTATTGTATTAACCCTTAAAGGGGCAGTTAAAATTATAGTAGAAGACATTCTTTTTATGCCCCCTGCATCGGATGATGCCAGGGGCATATAGTTTTTTGGTTTTACGTACATGGGTATGTGCGTACGAATGTACGTCCTGTACAGATGTGTGTATGTACTTACATACGTACATACGTGATCCTGTTAGACTCCGGTTAAGGCATTTGTACCAGGTAGAATCTTGCAGTTTTATAGTCAGGTACCCCACAGTGGGGGCATCCATGTACTGTGGACACATTTCTAGTTGTTTTTTTTTAATTGTCAAAGAAAATAAGGTATGGCATTTCATGTAATCTTCTGTCTAGCATCTAGCAGATGATTCTCATGAAATATCAATTTTTATTTTCTCTGAAAAACGAAAAATAATGTTTCGAAACATTTACTATTGCAATTGTGACAGGTTGAATTCACAGATCCACATTCATAAAAGGGGATAAGTTTGACTATAATTTATTTTTTTTTACTATTCATACTCCAAGAAATAACTTGTGATGTTGATTGGAATCACCTCAGCAAAGTATAATTTGGTGCAAAAATAATGAAAATTAATAAATTTTGTCCGTCTCAGTACTACCTATATTTGGAGATATTGGTATGTAGATTTACTGGTTATACTGTGTGTGAAAAAAAGAAATTAATAACCCTAAATATTAGGACTACTCCTTTATACCAGAGGAATATTTGGTGATACACCACAAACTCTTTATAGTAGCAATATTGTTGGGGTCCATATCATAAACCGTGTTAGTTAAACAACGGTGTTATATCCGAACAAAAATGTATAGATTATATTGAAAAATGACCATTTATGGTCATTTTTCAATATAATCTATACATTTTTGGGATCCGTCTTTGAACCGTGTTATATTCAAACCTGTGTTATAACGAACCGTGTTATAAAGGGGTTGTAGTGTAATTATGGGATAATTTTCTGCAGTTCTCCATAAAAACATATGTTGTGGGTACTCATTAGAAGTGCCTCACAAACATGTTGTGGGTAATCATTAGAAGTGCCTCACTGAGGCACTTCTAATGAGTACCCACAACATATGTTTTTATGGAGAAATAAGAAAAATTATCCCAGAATTATCACCAAATACTCCTTAACAGTTCCTCTGTAATATACCATACTCATTGTAAAATTTAAGCAATTTCATTCAACCACCTGTTGATGTGTTGAAAAACTGGTTGAGGAGTGGTAAATAGTGCAGACTCCATAGCTCTTGATAAGGCGCTTTTTTTTTTCCGCCAAAAAGTATCTATATTTTTCTTATTTCTGGACGAAAACATGTTATGGCTACTCATTAGAAGCGGCTTGCCAAGGTGCTTCTAATGAGTATCACAACATATTTTAACTTCATAATACATTAACCTATAGATAATGTGCTATTCTATTCTGTTTTCACACCTTCCACAGAAAAAACGACCTTTCAGTCGTTAATTAAAGTCTTAAACCAGAAGGTCCCTTAGGCAGTTACCTGTGTGACGTAACTCTTCCCGCTCAGTTGACCACGTGTCAGTTTCTTTTCTGTGGACAAAGAAATTCAACAAGGATTATTTACCTGTGATAGAAATTTGGATTATTTCTTTCCTCACGGATAAATTTATGTATCCTTGTGTTTCTTTTGTTTATTTATCACGCCTTTCACTTTCTGTGTTATTATTTAAAATTTTAAATTTTCGATTTCATGTATTTTTGACTGTTTTTTTTTTTTTCCACATGCGTTTTGGTGACTCTCGCTATTCGACACAACGCTCGTGCGCGATCGGTTCGATAGTCGTGTTTATATATGCAGAATATTTTTGTTCTTTTCGTTCCAGGTTATTCAGCAATTACGATATGTTTTTCCTGGACTTTTGTTTGCAGAGATCTTCAGTTGGCTAAAGATTCTCATGGTGGAGAAGCTGATTGTAAAGAACTTGTCAACCCTTGATGGGTTATAAGACAATTCTTTACTGATGGGAGCCCCACCCCATATGGCTATACTGCCGGGGTAAGACCCATCAAGGTGGCATCTTTGGGTACTTAGTATCCTATAAAGTCTAAGTCCACCAGTCACCAGTCACCAGTCACCAGTCAACCAGGCACCAGTCAATCAGCTTCACCAGTCACCAGTCAATCAGGTGCCAGTCAACCAGGCACCAGTCACCAGTCATCCAGGTGCCAGTCAACCAGGCACCAGTCACCAGTCACCCAGTCACCAGTCACCCAGTCACCAGTCACCGATCAACCAGGCACCAGTCAACTAGTCTCCAGTCAATAATTTAATTTTTTTCTGGAAAGACTTAGTTTCTGACATATTTCACCGGACAAAATAGTCACGTATACTAACTTCCGGTCATTATGTCTAATTATTAAAAAAAAATTTTCACTGGGCAAAGTATCAGTAATATTTCTGATACTTATACCCGGTCATATTATTATATTATTTCTGATTTTTCACCAGGCAAACTTTTACAGAAAGTGTCTGGTCAATTTTTGCCTAATAATTAATTATCTTTGGGAAAAAGTTTCGAATACTTGTGCCCGCTCAGTTTTTCATATATGATCTCCCTTTTTCATCGGACTAGAGTTACGAATACTACTATCCGATCAATTTGTCAAATTACTTGTAACTTTACCGGGCAACAGTTACGAATATTAGTGTCCGGTCATTGTGTCGGGTAACTAGTGTCAAAATAATGATTACTAATTCCCGAACAATCTATTATCGTTCATAGAGCTCCATTCACGTTTAAGTCAATGGATATAGGTTATTAAGTGAAATACATAATAACTTTTTATACAAAAAAATTCTGTACAGTCTTTCCCAAATCAGACTAGAATTTTTAATATTCCATTGACTTATTATAGGTGTGTAATTCCATTAATATTTTAAATTAACTTATGTTTTATCTCTTTTATCCGCTAGAAAGAGTTAAACTTCCGACTATAACAAAATTCTTACCGGGCAGCAGTTCGTAGACTAGTGCCAGGTCATTCAAATGATGTTTTATCTCTTTAATTCGCTAGAAAGCGGTTAAATTCCGGCTCTAACGAAAATTTCATCGGGAGGCACTTCGTAGAGTAGTGCCAGGTCATTCTAACGAAATTCCACCGGGCAGTAGTTTCGTAGACTTTGTGTCGGATTACTAGTGTGCGAGTAGTAGTCACTAGTACTCGCTCAACATATATTCATTTATAACCACTATAGACATGTATAGTCTTGGATTATAGGTTATTGAATGACAGCGATGGGTTCTAATACCTAGTAGCCATTTATATTGTTGAATTCTGTCCAGTCACTTTTGAACTTGACTTAAATTCTATATATATATTTATTATTGAAAATGAATTAAGAATTATCGGTTACGATCAAATTCGCAATTCATTCACTAAGTGTAGAAGATACTTCCAGCTATAATTATATCTCTTTTATTCGCTACAAAGAGATTAACTTCTTACATATTCACCTTATTCGGCTCTAGGGCAAAGGTGAACTATAAAATTATCGTTATTTATAAGAAGAAAAATATACACGAAATATAAAAAATTTTCTTCTTTCCTCCCCTGTTTTTCTTCTACATGCTCCGATATGTAATCAGCATGTAATCTAAGGAGTAAATTGACAAGAAAGTAGCAATCGATCTTTTCTACTTTCTATTAATTTTTCATTCTTAAGGTATCGGAAATTTACACCAACCAGATAAATAAATTAACAGTTTATTTATTTATTCGCTACCTCTCTAGATTACTACGATTTAAAATTCTAGTTGAGGTACATATTTTCCTTTTGCCTTTTCTACATGGAAAATAGTTGATCCGATAAGCTATTATTCTATTTTATACTATCTTTTGATTGATTATATTAGAGTCTAGGTCAGTCGTGCTCTGTCTAAACTCTGCTATAAAATAATAAATAAGAAAAAAATCTTATATTTAGGCATAGATATAATTCGATACGTTCTTTACTTTGCCTGTTTTATTTTTTCTTCTGGATCATTTAAGACTACGATAGCAATATACCAGATATTTTTGCCTCAGTAAGAATCTATTACGCTGAAGATTCTTCATATTGGAATAATAATTTTATTATGATTATAATTCTAGACCCAATTAATCCTCGTATATTATAGGTCTACTTTATCTTATTGAGGAATAGTTTTGCTTCGACTAGCTCTATACCTCTAATATTTTATTTATAACTAGAGTCCATGTCAATCAAAATTTTCTTGCACTTTGGTATTGACAATGGATACATACTTAGTAAAGGCATTAATTATTCAGTACGTGACAGATTATTATTGCCTAAATTAGATTTTATATACAATACTTTCCTTTTGATATTTTGTTTTATTGACTTTGTAACTATTCAGAAACTGCCAAAGTCAATCATTTCCTTCCTCTAAACTTACCGAAGCTCTAGATTATGTTGATATATATTTTTGATATATGCTTAGAGGTTAATTAACGAGAGTTTACCTCATAATAGCAGATATTATTATAATTATATTAATCAATCTATAGTCTAGGCTTAGACAAAAGGGAAAACATCCTTAATTATTAGTATACGAGCCGGTAAAGAATTAAGACACTCTTAATTATCTCTTTACCCCTCCTTTATGTTTACATTCGTTAAAGGGATCATAGTAATTCTCGCTAAGAGTTCAAGTTCAGTTTGCGAATAATGCAAAGATTAATATCTTGATTTCCAGTCCGCATCAAAAATGGTCTATATATATAGATAAATATCTTTCCGAAACTGGATATTTATTTATTTTTCCACACAATAAGTCATTTCAAGATGTCGATGATTTTGAAATGCACTGCTTCAATTTATAATATAAAATATGTTTATATTAACTTCACAACTTAGTAAGTGCTGCACCTACGTTCCTGGTCAGATCTTACTTTTGTGATACGTTTTTGAACATACTGAAAGTTTTCTCCGATTATACATTCGGTAAATAAACTTTCGAGTAGTATTTATGCTTTTAAACATTCAGATTATTTGATAATTGTTGGAGATAATATATTATTCCGATATTTATATATCTATCTTCATTGTTTATCTTTCTCATCTTACTTTTAAATTAGATTGACCTTCTCGCTACGTTCCAGGTTTAAATCTAGCTAACATTGTGGAACAGTCACTTTTTTATTTCCTAAACAATATTTTAACATTTTTCTCAGTATTCAGAGCATAACGACTTCATGAATACTTGAAAATAATTCAATTCTACGCTTGTTAAACTAAGCCTAAAACAAGCCCTAGTTTTTTAGAATGGATATTATCCTTCGATTCAGTTCATGGAGATACATCCTTTTAGATCCCATTATCTCTATTTCAATCATTCAAAATTCTAATGACTAAGTACTCCTTTTCTACGTACGAATACAGAATATCGAGTCACTGTTGCTGCATATTGGTTAAAGATTAAACAAATTTTATCTTAAATCTATATGACGTTAAATTAATTATTATCTCTTTCATATACATTTTTTTACCCTTCCGTCAGGGATCGCGGTAATAATATTATTACTCTCTATGGTTTACACATAGATCTCGAGAGTATATATATGTATTTTCTTCCTGAACTCATTTGCGATTACGTAATTTGATATTTCAGGAATTACCAATTATGCAGACATAGATTTTATTCTATTAATATTCAATTCTAAAAAAATTTGATTGAATGTTTATCTTTAAAATTTCCGGGCAGTAATTTTATAGAGAGTTATATGTTTAATAATTCCTTGCTTAAATAATAGTTACGCTTAAATTATGATTTATAGCGGGAATTTTGTTCAGTAGTATAATTTTTATTTAGTATTAATATATTTCTTACTATTCTTAAATATGCGTATAGAATAGTAATACTATCTCTTAACTTTTAAATTAAGTGTTTTTTGAGATTAATAATCAGTATTATTGTATAATCTTTCTTCAGAGATTATCACACTATTACTTTTTCTCTGAGTCCTTCTCTTTTTATGAACATTTTGATTCGTATCAAAGTGGATTTTTAACATTTCTTGATTTCCATGATTATTTACTCAGGAGTACTTTTCATGGCAATCTTCTGGTATAGAAAGATTCTATCCAGCTTATTTATTATTGTTTAATCTTATCAATACGGTAAGATTTAGCCAAACTATGACCGTCATACAGTTTGCTGCGATCAACCTTATTCTTATCTCTCTTATTCTCTGTCAAACTCTTTAGTTATGATGTTGACAGTTTATTCTTTATTTTTTTTGTCAGGACATCAAACGCTTTTATATGTCTATGACAAAACTAATTATCAATGGTTTAGGTTGTTTTTTCTTCCCAGCAGTTATATGCAAACTCTGTATTATTTTATTGCTTGACTAAAAATTCGTTATACAATTAGTCTAGCAATAGTTTTAACCATTATGTTTGTCTATACTTTTTTTTCTTCTGATGGATAACTTAGTTATAGTTAAGTTAACTCCATCTACTTTTATTATCTCCCCTTCTTTAATTTGTTCAAGGGAAATAATTACACATTATGGTTATTTTAAGTCTGTGTCTGTTCATCGGAAACTGTCCTGTCGCTCCAATTAACAGAATTTAATTAGTTTATAATTCTAATAGCTTAGACTATTACAATTACATAGCTTCACATATCTAGAATTTTATCCAAAATATCTACATATGTCAGTTATCTATAGGAAACTCCACCGAGTAGACTTTTCCTTATTTATTCAAGATCCTACATAGACTACTTACAGTGTATGGTCTTGGCTTTTTGTTTTACAAATTTTGTTTTCAAAATTTTTCTATATTCCTAGCTTACTTTGCGATGGAATATTTATGTTATGTCTCAATGACTCCCTTTTCTTTTTGAAGCCAGTTGTTGTTTCCCAAAAAGAAAAAAAGAGGTGGGGGTGGGGGGGGGGGGCAATGTTAGGTCTCTGAGACTTAAGAACTGGCTTCCTCTAGAGTCTACTAATATATATAAGGTTGTTAGATCATAACACCTTAAAGGTATGCTATTTTGTAAATCTAGATCATTCTTTCTATTAAATATAGAATTAGAATGTATCTGATTCCTTTGAGTTTCCTGAGTCTTAACCAGAAGTGGTGAGATATTATTGGTGTTAGAATTAGGAGAGCACCTCCCTCCTATTCTGCAAATTCTAGCACATTATCTATAGGTTAATGTATTATGAAGTTAAAATGAAGTTTTTTAAAAGTAAAACATATTTTAACGAGTAATACTTAACCTATAGATAATCAGTTATCTCCCTCCGCCCACCCTCGCTTATCTCTCCTAATTGTGTCTATTGTTTTACACATAAAAGAAACTGACACGTGGTCAATTGAGCGGGAAGAGTTACGTCACACAGGTAACTGCCTAAGGGACCTTCTGGTTTAAGACTTTAATTAACGACTGAAAGGTCGTTTTTTCTGTGGAAGGTGTGAAAACAGAATAGAATAGCACATTATCTATAGGTTAAGTATTACTCGTTAAAATATGTTTTACTTTTAAAAAACTTCATTTTCGTTGAGTAATAAGAAAACTATTTACCTGATACTCACTCTTATCTAGACCTATGGACTCAGATCAGTTGTCACATCTGATTGAGGTCTACCATAGCTCCAGATACGGAGAGGGTATCTGGAAATATTTTTTCATAATTCTCTAGGAAAACATATGTTGCAGGTACTCATTAGAAAAACCTCGGCGAGTTGCTTCTAATAAGTAATCATAACATGTTTTCGTGGAGAAATGAGAAAAAAATATCAACAATTTATGGTTGAAGAAAGTGCCGTTGGATCTATGTTCTAAACTTTTTTCTATGGTCTATGGTCTAAACTTTTGGATCTATGGTCTAAACTTTTTTCGGAATACATACGTTAAATACTTGAGCTATAATAAAGCCAGCAGTGTGGAGACAGTAAAGACATGGCTTATTCTGCATATAAGTAAAGTGTGATCACACTTATCATGTTTTGTGGCTACTCTGATGACATCTTTGTTCTGTTGGCTGCAACTTCTCTTCAAGCTTGACAGTATGAAGACTTCAAGAAGCTTTGCCTGACAGTTTTCCAGTATTTTTTTTCATTGCCAAAATATTTCGTGATTATCCGCATAAGATCTATTCAGATCAAATGCTTACTGAAGTTTGGCAACATATCTGTTAGTCACTTTCTTGTTTGACATGAGTCAGTAATCATCAGATCATTAACCCTTAAAGCGCCATTCACAACTGCAGCAGACAACACTTTTAAATATATATATATTTTTTTTTTCTTAGAAAATAAGTCTTGTTATTTCATGTGACCAAGCAGATGATTCACACGAAATTTCAAGGCTTATTTTCTAAGAAAAATATTTTTTTTTAGAATGTCTGCTGCAAATTTTGCTTGGCGCTTTAAGGGTTAACACATGATTGACAATGCAGTTGGTCATATCGCCTTCATTGACATGCAATTGACCGCTGGGTCATGTCCAGCTACTTAGACAGCCAATCAGAATTGAGATTATCTTGAGGTGACTGAATGATACTGACTTTTTAATAGCATGTGTAGGTTGTTTGATGTAATGCCCTGTTTTCTACAGTAATTGGTGAACTGTGACTGGACTTGAAATAGCTAGCCTTTACTGGTTGTCTTATTTCTGTTTGAAATATTTGTACTTAAGCGACGCTTGGATTACTGCTCTGATGCTCTACTGACTTAGCTATCCGGCTACCACTCTCTTTTCCCCTGCTATTCTGATTTGCCCCCAATACTCCTCAAAACTGGGCCATTTAGACATGCTCATTGAAACCAATTGCCCAATCATGAACACAGTGAGCCACCAAATTTTAATCATGAACACAGTGAGCCACCAAATTTTACAGGTTGAGAAAAATGTAGAGTTGTACTGGAACGCAAATGCAGGACCCTTTAGATTACTGGTGCTGTGCCAATTGAGCTTCCGGCTGCCACCATCATATGTTGAGATGTAGAGATGTAAACAAAACAAATCTTTGTGAAAATGGACACATTTAGAAGCCATAGCTAGGTAGCATTTTGCTGAAAGAATTGTTACAGTGATTAACATTGTAATTACGCTCCAGTGTATAAAAAAAAGTTGGTTATTTTGCCATTTGCTTTCAGCTGGAAGATCCTATGTCAATGCTCATTCCTTTCAAGAAATATGAAAGAAATGGGTAAGTAGTTGTATAATTAAATGTATGAGACAAATGGTAAAAAATTTTTTAGCACATAATCAAATGCAAAAGCCCAGGGCCCATTTGTTCAAAACATCATTAGATTAACAAGCTCGTGAGTGGTCAAAAAGTTAACTGTTGTAGCAAGTAAACTATCTGATTCACAGGTATTTTTGCTGAAAAAATGTGAGTAGCTTTTGCAAATGCAAAAGCTACTCACATCTTTTCAGCAAAAATATTAGCGTATATGCCATATTTAAAGATTAAAGTTTTAAGGATATGTTAACTAATGACATCGTTAGTTTTGAACAACTGGGCCCAGATCAGCATACATATTCTCATGGAGGAGACAGAACTCCAGATAATGCAATTTTTTTCTCAATCAAATGCTACTACAGTGGACTATCTTTACAATATCAGCATTTGTTCTCTGATATTTTGGACATTAAACTGAGTTTGTAATTATAAATACCGTATTCAATCTAATTACCGCACATACCCCTATAAGCGCACACTCATGAAATTCCGTATTCTTCAGATTACAGCCAGTGTACTTTTTATTTTCTTTTTTATAAAGGCATATGTTGTGGGTTCTCATTTGAATTGCATTGACTTGTCGATGCAATTCAAATGAGTACCCACAACATATGCCTTTATAAAGAAAATCAGAAAAAAAATCGCATAATCATCATCAAATGAATCCTTTTCTGATCTTTTTATAGCGTATCCTTAATAGGTATAGGTACATATTTTATCACATCTGAGTGTTCCCAGTAATTTTGAAAAACCTAAGCACACAGTGCGGTAATTAGGTCGAATACGGTAATGTAAATTTATAACGGTAGAGCACATTTGTAGAAATCGAAATGATGATATATAGCATTTTGCTGTTATAATTAATGTCATTATAAAGAAGGTTGACATAGCAACAGATAAGGCGCTTTTTTCATCCAAAAAATGCTGATATCTTTCTTATTTCTCCACGAAAACATATGTTGTGGGTACTCATTGGAAGCGCCTCAGCGAGGCGCTTCCAATGAGTACCCACAACATATGTTTTAGTAGAGAAATAAATAAAATATTATGTGTATACCCCCTCTTATCTGTAGCTATGGGTTGACATATTTTTCTTAATACTGCAGAAAAATATATGTTGTGGTACAGGTTTAGACTTCTAATGAGTACTGAGAACATGTTTTATGGAGAAATAAGATAAATATCTTCTGGCACCCCTCATAGCTAGAACTCTAAGTAAGACTAGGTCATTTGTTAGTCCTGTATAATATAATTGTTACTCCTGTTTATGGATCAGAATTATAATATTCTTCAGAACAGTTCTCCAAAACATGACAATACATGTTGATCCCTGTCATATGTCTTCACAACTACAGCAGACAATACTTTTATATTATTTTTTATATTTGTTTGTTTTTTCTTATTTTTTCTTAGAAAATAAGTCTTGATATTTCATGTGAATGATGTGCCAAGCAGACAATTCACATGAAATTTCAAGGCTTATTTTCTAAGAAAAATAAATTTTTTTAGAATGTCGTCTGGTAAAAATTTTGCTTGGTGCTTTAAGGGTTAATTTTCCATTTAGATATTACCCTGGTATGATAAAATTTCTAATTGGATATTTTACTTTTATACTTCACCACATGATAATGATGGATATTATGTTTTCCTGCTGGATCTCAATATGTCTGTCCATCTGTTGTACATACACCTATCCATCAGTCTGTCCATATTTTGTTGCTAATTGATAGCCTCTGTTCTGTTGAGTCTGCTGGAAGTGTTTTAATGTGAATGTTGAAATTTGGTTTCAGTGTCATAACTCAGTCTCTTTCATCCCATTCAAATGAAATTCATATGGTGGTGTAATGACGAGTCAGCACAGGCTTGGTATGAATATTACATTTAGGTGTTGATTCTGATGAGTTATGGCCCTTTGTACTGCATTGCTACTTGAGGCAGGTTTTCAAAGCTCCAGATAAGAGTTGGTGTCCATAATATATATATATATATATATATTTTTTTTTTTTTAATTCTCCATTAAAACATTGATTAAAAAAAGCATCTATCTGGAACTTCAGGTTTCCAGTGGTTAGGGGTCATGCTGTGCCATGATTTTATTATGACCATACTTTGCGAACCTTTTTGGTACCCTGTCTTATATCCACTACAAATTCAGATACATGTAGTATCCACTGAACAACTGTGTTGAATGATGGTATTTTTGTACATTGTTTACAGAGTATGTCTTGACATAGAATGTGTAAGAGTAGGAGACTTAGATTCAGAGACAGTGGAGTTTGTCTTTCAATTGTGCAAGAAAAACATGCAGGATTTGTAAGTATCTATAGTTCCTTCATTTCAGGTATTTAAAAATTAATGTAAAAAACATGGTGATTTTTTCTGTCAGAGTGTATGTAACATTGGTAATGGGGAATTCGTCATCATAAACCAATGAAAAAGCAATTTATCTTCCAATTTTTTTTTTATTTTTTTATTTTTTTTTTTTTTGTGTCCATGGTGGTAAGGCATGATCTCAGCAGAACACTGGAAGGTATTTGTAAAGCAAATTTCTTTTTCATGTGAGAAAGTTTCACTATGGAAAGTTTCTGTATGCAAATATTTAAATGTCTCAGGTATTTTGAAAGTGTCAAAAATAAGCACATCCTCTAGATTGTCCATCAGACACAAAGTTTTATGCCACAAAAGAATGTTGGTTTACAATATTTAGAAATCAATTTTTGATGGTTGAATGAAAACACATTTTATAGACGCTCAACATCATTTCTTCAGTGAGGCAATGCCAGTGGGTACCCACAGGATACCATTTGGTGTAAAAATAACTAAAATTATTCTAAATTATAAATTATCTGGAACTGTTATTAACCCTTGTCCCGCTGAATCCAGATATGCCATGCCTTAGTAAACAGTGTAGCTCCAGATCAGTTGGCTTCTGAAGAAGCCAACTGATCTGAATCTGCACTGTTTGCCATTGAGTATGTGAATTTGTACCAGCAACCTGGATCAAGTTATCTGATTAGCTGAAAATTAGAAGTGGGCGTGACATCATAATTTTTTCAGCAGGACAAGGGTTAAGAGACAATATTTTGCAGGTATGAGTCATGTGATTGGGGCTGGAAGGATCGAGAGAAGCGCGAAGAAATGACAGAAGATAAGGCTTGGTATCTCATTGTCCGTGACCAAAACAAGAAGCCAGTAGCTTTTGTGCACTTTAGATTTGATATAGAGATTGATGAAGAAGTTTTATATTGGTAAGATATGGTAATTAACCAAAGTATTGGGACACCTTAACCTCTTAACATGTCCTAAAATTTGAAAAAAAAAGTATTTTACTACCTGTTGATGTGTCTAAAATAGTGCTGGATGAGTGGCAAATACTGTAGACCCTGATCAGATGCTGCATTCTGTGGTGTCTGCTCTGGGTCTACTGCTCAGGCCTATCTGTCCCAATATTTAGGGCTATTACAATACAGTCAGCCCTCTTAATACCAACAAATGATACAACGACAAAATTTGTTAAAATGATAATTTAAATGTCACGAAACCTTCGCTCAAGAGATGACAGTTAATGAGAAATTATGTAAGAATATTGCATTAAAACTTCAAGCAACTTATGTTTTGGATAACCAAAACATAATGTTCGATGAGGAAATAAGAATAAAACAAGGCCTTTCTTACATATCATGCTTTCCATGAAGGATTCTTTATAACAGCAAATACATTTTAATGGCAACATCTTTGGGAATAAATGCTGTCGTTGTAACAAGGGTCCACTGTATCAGTTTTTGTTGTGCTTGCTTTTGTAGTTTCATCTGTTCATCAGAAAAATGCATCGTCATTTGGCTCCATTTCTGACACAACTGTAAGACTAACATACATGCCATATCTCACACTGTGAGATAAAATCTCACAGAATTTGGCCCATCTGGAAGGCAATTCCCATAAAATATTCAGACTTCACAGAATTTTCAAACCATTTTACAACAGATTTTATGAAGAAATAAACATAAATCACACACTGTTGTGGTTTTCACAAGCTTCTGACATGAAAAAAAAAAAAAAAAGAAGACTTTAGACCATATTGGGTGAGCTCCAAAGTGATGTTTAAGAAAATCTCACAGCACAGAATTTTGTTGAATGTCACTTAAAACTTTGCCTTATCTCACAGATTGTAGTCCACAGCTTATGGCATATATGGACTAATTGCAGGGATGAGAATCTTCAGCTTTTTGGCAAATCTCAACTTTTTTCATCAAGTTTTAAGTTTTAGAAATATAGCAGATTCAGGCTGATGTGTTCGGATCTGATGTTTTTAGAAGGGGATATAGGGGGTTTCAGCTTTTTTCAATAAAAATTAGTTTCGACCAAATTATTTCCACAGTTATCACCTTTTTCAGAGCTGTAGTCTACCTTGTCCACTAATTTTATTTGGTACCATTTTGCTTTAAGCATATAAAATTAGTGGACAATGAATATTGCAATGTTTGTGTTTTTTTTGTTTTTTTGTTTTTTTGTCATAAGATGAGTTCAATCATGCATGGTTCACAATATGTATGTGTCGGCGAAAAGGGGAAGATGACTTATAGCATGACTGTCATGGTCATTACATTTCACATTCTGGGCCCAGTTGTTCAAAACTAACGATGTCGTTAGTTTAACGATTCGTTAAAATTTACATTGAGTGATACGCAAATATGCTGAAATTTTTTGCTGAAAAAATGTGAGTAGCTTTTACAGTGCAAAAGCTACTCACATTTTTTCAGCAGATAATATCAGAATATTGGATATAGAATCCGCCAAAACAATTAACGAAATGACCCTTAACGAGCTCGTTAAGCTAACGACGCTTTGAACAACTGGGCCCTGGGCTTTATATAGGCCATATCTAGCAAAAACCGTCATGGCATGTGCAAACATTTATAAGAAATGCCACCATGTAGTCTGATCTGGGCCTTCAATGTTCATCTGAACTACAATATCCAGTGATTCTGTAACTGGACAGTGAAGGTCCTGATCAAAATGCACTAGGCAGGCTGATCAAGGCCTATCTTGTCCACATTGTGATAACTCCTTTTGTTATGACAGGGCTAATTGTTCTTTTGCAGTTATGAAATCCAACTGAGTGATGGTGTTCAAAGAAAAGGATTAGGAAAGTTTTTAATGCAGATTTTGGAGCTTCTAGCATACAAGTGAGTATTTACATTTTATCTCATGCTGTGCCAAGCTGAAAAAAAGGGTCTTTTTTATGCTAACAGTACAGAGCAATATCATCCTGTCTATTTGAACAGTACCACCAGTGTCTTGAGTAATTCAGTAAAACTTAACCTTTAAACACCTATTTAAAATTAAAGTAGATGACATTCTCAGATAGCTTTATCTAGCAGAGAAAATAAGGCTTGATATTTCATGTGAATTGTCTGCCTTGCAAACAATTGTCAAAAATGTCTCGGGGGGAAAAAAAAGAACAGAAAAAAAAAAATAATCTGCTGTTGTTATGACTGGTTTTTAGGGTTAACACTGCATTTCACAGTGCAGTCTTAGATCACCTTGTGCATTAGTCCAGCTGGTCTGATTTATACTGTAAAGATTGCACATACTTGAAGATATTTACTTATCAATCTGGTTATGATGTTTTCCATCTGGGCTTTACCAAGTCCATCTTCCTGATGGCTTTAGAGTGCCTAGTGTGTTTGCCATCACTAGATGGAAATATGTGGCTAATTCTGTAGGATTGCCCATAAACTTTATCTTAGTCTAACAGCTATATATACACATAAGAAAGAATTCAGCATGTATGCAAACAGAAAAGGCCAGATCAGCCATTTTCAAGATTTTTATAAACTACTATAAAAACCATCACATCGGAAAATCACTGAAAAGGTTTTCTGTTTATGCCTCACCGAATAAACAAGTGACTGGACAGTACCCTTTGAGTGTGTTTAACCTGTGTATTACAGGAAACTGATTTGTAGCCAGCGGAACATAATGAATTGTACTGGGACTGGACTCAGTGGATGCTTTATGTTTGGTTTAGAGTCTACAATTACCATAGGACTTCACCTGTTTGGCGCACTAAAGCAAATTGGAATTCAATATAGACAAGGGTGTAATACTTAAATTTCTCAATTAAATGAAATGGGATGCAGTTGGGAATTAATAAAAATGCTGATATAGACAAGATTCTGGAATAGATAGGCATCAGAATCGGCAGTTTCCACTGTGTATACACTAAGGATGTGTATGCACTAAGGATATGTTTACACTAAGGATGTGTATACACTACAGATGTGTATACACAAAGGATGTGTATACACTAAAGATATGTATACACTAAGGATATGTATACACTGAGGATGTGTATACACTAAGGATGTGTATACACTAAAGATGTATACACTAAGGATATGTATACACTAAGGACACTAAGGATATGTATACACTAAGGATATGTATACACTAAGGACACTAAGGATATGTGTACACTAAGGATGTGTATACACTAAGTATGTATACACTAAGTATGTGTATACACAAAGGATGTATATACACTAAGGATATGTATACACTAAGGATGTGTATACACTAAGGATGTGTATACACTAAGGATATACACAAGGATGTGTAGACACTACGAATTTGTATACACTAAGGATATGTATACATTAAGGATATGTAAACGCTAAGGATTTTAATGTTATATGTTCTGTTAATTTTACAAGAGAGACAGCGTTTGTGACTTTCTGTTTGCCTACCTGCACCCCAACCTTCTTTTGAAAAAATGGTATAATGCATGTGAGGAAATGCTTTCTTTTTTAAAGTAGACCCGCTTTCAGAAAGGAGATAAAGTTGCCTCCCCTGAAAGTGTATCATTTAAGCAGGGGCACAGCATTTCCTACAAGATTGCATGTGCGCTCAGCAAAGACTTGGGTCACCCTGCACATCTGTGCAGGATAATCAATCTTTGCTTTCCACCTGAAGAAGGTTAAACAGTACTTGTGCACATTCTTTCATCAGTTTCTGGCAAAAGAATGTGCACAAGTACTGGTTAACTGCTTAGAGGACTAAGCCTGCCCAGGAAAATGTGTGGTTAGGTAAACTGACTGCCTCGACACAATCTTAATAGTGTTGACTGGGCCGTTAAACTCCAAACAAACCAACCAATCTTTAGATTCTTGGCTACCCTTAGAGTGCCCTGTGAAGACTTTGAGCAGACTGTACTGTGTTGATCTAAGTCTTTGCTGGGCGCACAAGTGATGTTGTAGGAAGTACTTTGCCGTGGATCATTTCCCTTTATGCCATTCTCTTTATGACACTACTTTTGTTCTTGTTTCAGAACAGAGATGCTTAAAGTTATGCTTACAACATTCAAACACAATGATGTAGGAGTAAAGTTTTTCAAGGAAGCTTTAAAGTAAGTTTCCCGGCAGGCACATGACGTAAATATAACGTCGCCTCAACATCGATGCAACGTCATGACGTTGCATCGACGTTGAGGCGACATTATATTTACGTCATGTGCCCGCTGGGTTTAAATAGCTCCAGATAAGAGGGGTTATCAAGTGTTATCAGGTAAATATTTTTCTTGTTTCTCATCACAAACATGTTGTGGGGCCTTCTAATGAGTACCTACAGCGTGTTTTTTTATGGAGAAATAAAAAAAATATCATTACTTTTTTGATGGAAAAATAAATGCCTTATTTGAAGCTTTATGTGTGTACTCAGTAGATAATTGGAGGCACTGTATGACTATGTCTGAAATAATTGCTAACATAATTCAGAGATACAATAAAAACTCATTTCATTTCAAGTACAAGAGACTAACTGAAATTTTACAGGCTGTCAAGTGCCACATTTTATGATTGTATTAATACCATATATCAGTTTATTAAACCCTTTTTGGATAATAAAATGTCTATTTTTAAGGAATAAAGAGCCTTAAAACTTACTGTATCAAGTCTTAAGAATTAGCAGAGAATAAAATGTGATGTGCTGTAGCTGAGTGACTGAAGGGTTTGACTGCAATCCTGCTCAAGAAGGGCAGTTATCGGTTTCTGATAAAAGAATGCACATTACTGGTTAACCGCTTAGAGGACTAAGCATGACCAGTAAACGTGTGGTTAGGTAAACTGACCATGCTCGACATGACTGCATTGGGTTGACTGGGCCGTAAAACCGCAACACAAACAAACGAAAACTGCAATCCTGAACATTGCAGGTCAGAGACTTGCTCAGACCATCAGATAAAAAAACTGTTCACCCAGCAGTGAATGGATACCCTTAGTAAAACAAAAGGTTAAAAGCTGTAAAAGCAGAGGATTGGGTGCATCTTTCATATGCTATACCCAAGACATCATTGGCTCCTATTCCCATTGCTCCTACAGTCATAAGGCTATGTGGCACCTTTACTTTTAAAGTGTAAAAACTTTTAGAGTATGATTAATTTTTTATTCGGCTTACATCTAGCTTTGGGTAAAATGAGTATTCAGAAAACATTTTTGTTTGATTTTTCACCAAAGCATATTAGTGGGTATTCAGTGGAATTACATAACTCTTCCTACAGGTACTCATTGATGCAATTCCAGTGAGTGCCTACAGGTTAGGATATGCTTTGATACATGATCACCATCTCTGCAACTGTGTTACACTACAAATACTCTCCAGGGCCCGGTTGTTCAAAGCGTCGTTAGCTTAACGAGCTCGTTAAGGGTCATTTCGTTAACTGTTCTAGTGGATTCAATATACAATATTATGATATTTTTTGCTGAAAAAATGTGAGTAGCTTTTGCAATGCAAAAGCTACTCACATTTTTTCAGCAAAAAATTTCAGCATATACGCGTATCACTTGATCTAAATTTTAACGAATCGTTAACTAACGACATCGTTAGCTTTGAACAACTGGGCCCAGATATGCAGATTATTCAGACAAATATTTTCCTTTTCTGTAGGAAAGCATAGTGACAATTCTCTTGTTTTACACACAAAGGTGCCAGCCTTGGTGGCTGAATCAAATGCACATCAGACTGGTGATCAGGAGGTCATGGGTTTGATACCCACTGGATCCAGCAACATTCTTTCGTTGAGACCGATTATGAAATATTTTTTGCAGTCATTCTCTCCACTCCACTGATTCAAGAAGGGCAGTTGTCATTTTCTTGCAAAAGAATGTGCACAAGTACTGGTTAACTGCTTAGAGGACTAATCCTGCCCAGGAAAAGTGTGCTTAGGTAAACTGACCAGCTCAACGTGACCTTAATAGTGTTGACTGGGTCATTAAATTCTTCAACCAATCTACTCACAAGTTTGTTTCTAAGTTGAAAGTATTTGCCCACTGTTTCAGAGAGAGACCACACTAGCAGAAATGCTTTGGCTTCCCTTCTTAAAAGGGGCTGCTCTTAAAGGAAAGAATTTGCTGCCCAGTGGTGAGCAAATAATTTACTTTAAGGGTAGCTCCTTCGGGAAGAGAGGGAAATACTTTGTGATCAGAGTCAGGGAAGGTATCTATTTCCAGTATTTACAATGCCATAGTACACCACAACCTCTTTATAACACTATTGCTGCGAGCCTAGGATCCAAAGCAAAAACCATGGTCGCTAATTAGTGGTGTTGTATCCAACAAAAATCAATAGATTATATGTATGATCATTTTTCTATATAATCTAAAGATTATTGTTTTGATACAAACACTACTGCTGTGATCCAAAACAAAAATCATATTAGCTGAATAATGGTGTTGTATCCAAACAAAAACATATAGATTACATAGAAAATGACTATATATGGTCATTTTTCTGTATAATCTATACATTTTTGTTTTGATACAGGACACTATTGCTGTGATCCAAAACAAAACCCCTGTTAGCTAAAACAATGGTGTTATATCCAAACAAAAATGTATAGATTATATAGAAAATGACCATTTATGGCCCTTTTTCTGCATAACTATACATTTTTGTTTTGATACAGAACACTATTGCTGTGATCCAAAACAAAAACTGTTAGCTAAACAGTGGTGTTGTATCCAAACAAAAATGTATAGAATATATAGAAAAATGACCATAAATGGTCATTTTTCTATATAATCTATACATTTTTGTTTTGATACAGGACACTATTGCTGTGATCCAAAACAAAACCATATTAGCTGAATAATGGTGTTGTATCCAAACAAAAATGTATAGATTATATAGAAAAATGACCATAAATGATCATTTTTCTATATAATCTATACATTTTTGTTTGGATAAAACACTTTTTGGGTGCACTTGGATACTATTGCCTTGTCCGAAATCGCCTTATAATAAACAATCTTATAAAGAGGTTCCAGCATACATAGAGTTCTTACTTCATTTCTTTGGATGTTACAGGTTTGAAATAGACGAGATATCCCCTGATGATCCCTTGTTTGAAGAAGGGTACTGTTACTGGATCCTTAGTAAAGCCATCAAACCTCAGAAATCAAAGACTAAAACTGCCACTGGTGAGACAGAAAATAAAGAAAATCTCACAAACGGAACAGTTAATGGTGCAACTGCTATGGCAACAAGCTGAGTGACACTGGGCATTAGAGAAAGGGCATTAGATGAACTTGAAGATCGTAGCTCTAGATAAGATAATCAGAAGACTTGTTAAGGAGGAGTATTTGATGATAATTCTGGGAGGATTTTTCTTATTTCTCCATAAAAACATACGTTGTAGGTACTCATTAGATTTGCTTCCTTGAGGCGCTTCTTATGAGTATCCACAAAATATGAAATTCAGAAAATTATCCTAGAATTATCGTCCAATACTCCGCCTTAACAAGTCTTGGACAATAATTTAAGCTTGTTTAAAGAAAGAGTTGGTCTTGACATTGGCATCAGTATTGTGAAAACATGTTGTGATACTCAACAGAATTGTCTGGATAAGGTAATTTTGATGAGTAAAACAACACATATTTTCATAAAGAAAAAGAAACAATGTTTATAAATACTCCTTCTTACCTAGAGATATATACAGTCGACTCTCGTTATCTCGAATTCCAAGGGACACTCTAAAATACTTCGAGATATCCGTATTTCGACATATCAGATTTCCAGACTTGAGGAAAAAATAAATTGAACAACCGCATTTAACAAATATATATGTAATTGGACTTTTGAAATTAGAGATATTTTGAAAATATTGTGGAAAAGAGGAGAAATTGCTCCTTAGGAGCAATTTCTCCTCTTTTCCACAATATTTTGTTACTTGTTATTAGATTTTCATGTTTACGCAGGGACCTGATTTTCACTTCGAGATAAGCGGTTATTCGAGATAAGCGAAGTCGAGATAACGAGTCAGCTGTACAAAGATACAGGAAAGAACAGGCTTGAAGATGAATATATAATTGCCAGTGGATGAAGATATTGTAGGATATAAACAAAGTGAAAGCTATATATGGGAAGGAACGGACAAGACAAATCAAATTTAAAGCCTGAAAAATGAATTGAAATTAATGTATACTTATACAAAATTAAAGGATAAACTAAATAAAATTAAAAAATGTGTTAAGGAAGTTTTCAAGAGTGGAATCATCTAAACTGTGAATGATTTCTGGGTTTTTTGATGATAGCAAAATAGCACCTGACAGTCTTCGCGAAAACTGCAGGACTGTCTGACAAAACTGGCAAATTTTCAATCTGTCCTGCAGAAAATTTCAGTTTGTCTGACAAATGTCCTGTGATTTCTGGCAAAAAGAGATAGTAATTTGATAACAGACAAGCCTCCTGTCCTGCAGAAATTTATTTTGTCCTGCCAAAAATTTCAGTCTGTTTGACAGCTGTCCTGCATCTGTTGGAAAGATTTCGCGGAGACTGACCTGATAGATGGAAAAAGGATCTTGTAAAAATAAAATTTCAGAAGTGCTGTAGATAAGAGTTATGTCGTGAGAATGGGGGACTGGAGTGGGCAGAAGTCCCAGATGAGCCTGTGCATCTGTATTGTCTGGTCGGGGTCTTTGCTGTCTGTTTATGGAATTATTTAGAGTAGAATGTGTCGGTGGACAATAAAGATCTTAATGAAACTGGATGTACAACGTGATCTGTTAATTGTACATGTATTTAGAGACAGTTTCACTTGTTGCTCATATTCAGTGTGTCAAACCATAATTTGTCTAGTAGGCAGACATTGAAGGTTAGGATCAACCTGTGTATCTGTAGTTTGTGATCTGGGCCCAGTTGTTAAAGCTAACAATGTCGTTAGTTAACGATTCGTTAAAATTTACATCGAGTGATACACAAATATGCTGAAATTTTTTGCTGCAAAAATGTGAGTAGCTTTTGCAGTGCAACAGCTACTCACATTTTTTCAGCAAAAAATATCAGAATATTGTATAATGAATCCGCTAAAACAGTTAACGAAATGACCCTTAATGAGCTTGTTAAGCTAATGACGCTTTGAACAACTGGGCCCTGATCTGGACCTTCACTGTCAGCTTACAGATTCATTGAATACTATAGAATGTATTAATGGAAAGCATAGCTCAAGATGAGAGGGGGTATCCACAAAAATATTTTTCTTATTTCTCCATGAAAACATACAGTGTGGGTACTCGTTAGATGCACCCACATTAGCACTGCCTCACTGAGGACAAAAAGCACTATCATTAGAAGTGCTCTCTCTTTCATCTCCTCTACTTTCTCCTATCTCCTTTCCCCCTTTCTCTTGGAAACCACACAAAGTGACCCACAAAGGTTGACGTGTCATTAAACCCAAACTCAATCATTCAATCATTAGAAGTGCCTCACTGAGGATACCTTGAACCTTTGCTATCCACAGGGTGCCTAGCAGTCAGTAAGCATCATTGCAGACGCTTGCCTTTCAAGTCAAGTTAAGCTTTATGAACAGTTAATTGGCACCATTAAACCATGGGGTAAAATTCATGAAAATTGCTCACTTTGTTTGAGGGCAGTTCATACCAGAATAGATCTGGTCAGCACATGCGCTAAGTTTGTCAAGATTACAAGATCAAAATGTTGTCTTTGTGAATTATGACTGCCATTCAAACCACATGCATGTGCACAATCTGGGCTGGCCATGTGCAATTCACTTGCCAGAAGATTGGCCTTGTCATGAAGTTGCTTATAAAATACTGGTGGTGTGATGAAAGTATAAAAGGTCAGACCTGTAAGTCTCCACGATGAGGTTCTTTTGATTTATAGGGACTTTATACACTTGATAATTTTTCTGCCATTTTTTACAAGGAAGACAACTTTTGTGACTTCCTGTTTGAATTCTCTGCATGCCAAGTCCCTTCTGAAAAGAGGTCTACTCTAAAATGAAACTGGGAGCAGATTCTTTCCTTTAAGAGTAGACCCCTTTTCAGAAGGGAGGTAAAAAAAATTTTACAGAGTTGCCTCCCCTGAAAGTGTATTCATTCATCTTTCCATTCCTCTTTAGTGTTAAAAGCAAGGCTCAGTCTTGAGTAATAAACAACTAGGTATATAAATCATGACTGGGTAATACTATATACCTGAAGTTGTACATATATAAATCATGACTAAATTATTGGAAGGAATTGGTAATTCTTGTGGACACATCTTATCTAGAATCAGAGCACACAATTATTGAAGGAAATTGGCAATCCTTGTGATCAAATTATTTCTTGAATCATAGGGCAAAATTACTGGAGGAAATTGGCAATTCTTGTGATCACATCATTTCTAGAATCCTAGCCCACGATATTGGAGGAAATTGGCAATTCTTGTGATCACATCTTTTCTGGGATCATAGCGCTCAGTTATTGGAGGGAAATTTTTGGCAATACATCTTTTCTAGAATCATAGCGCCAGATCAGGCAAGAGTTAAGATATTTTTTGCACCAAAACATCTTGTGAGTACTCATTTGAATTGCACCCAGTTCAGGTGATAATTTAAGATAAATTTTGTACCAAAACAACTCATTTGAATCACTTCGGTGCCAGAAGCAAAGCCAAGCAGTCCCTGAAGATAAGTTTTGGTACAAATATAACTCAAACCATCTGAAACTATCACTTCATTCACCACCTCATCTGCAGCTGTGAAAAAGCAGTCTGTACTGAGGAGTTTAACCCTTTCACCCCTTGAAGTAGCCTCTTCCTGCTTTGAATTTGGACTTGTCCACAATTACAAATAGGGCTGCCAGTAAAAAATGAAAAAAAAAAAAAAAACAGAATGGCAAACAGTGTAGATCCTGATGAGATGGCTCGCTATGGGCTGTTTCATCTGAATCTACACTGTTTGAAAAAGTATTTATTTAGGTCTGTAGGGCTGAAAGGATAAAGGGTCATACACTTTAGCAGGCAGCATTCTTTTAAAAATATACATATATATTCTTTTTATTTATTTTTCCAACAAAACTAAGCTTGACATTTCATGTGAAACATCTGGTAGGCAGATGATTCACATGAAATGTCAGACCTTATTTTCTAGGAAGCAAACAAATAAATTAGATTGTCTGCTGTTGTGATTGGTGTTTTAAAGGATTTCATTATATTACATTTGTATCAGTACTTGCTCCATGTGTGACCATTATAGACACTGATAAGCTTGTGCCATAGCATCAGATAGGGAGCTTTTTTCATCCGAAAAATGCTGATATCTTTCTTATTTCTCCACAAAAACATATGTTGTGGGTACTCATTAGAAGCGCCTCGCCGAGGCGCTTCTAATGAGTACCCACAACATATATTTTCGTGGAGAAATAAGAAAAATATTATGTGGATACCCCCTCTTATCTGTAGCTATGTAATGTGCATACATGCGAATTGATTACACATTGAATAACATGAAGTGAATTAATTATATGATGATGACCAGAGAGATGCAAGCTGATCAAAGTCTGTTCTTGTTGCCTATATGATGGGGTACCAATTTACAATGTATCTTGTTTAAATTTGAAAAAGCATGTACAAAAAACATCTGTATATGATCAAATTATTTTATACAATTAAACAATTCAATGAAATGTTTTTCTTTTTATTTATAGAAATGTAACCTGATCATGGTTCTAGATAAGGGAGGATATCAAGTAAATATATATATATTGTTTTATTTGCGAAACCATAATTACTCATTAAAAGTGTCTTGCCGAGATGCTTCTGATGAGTACCCACGTTTTGTGGAGAAATAAGAAAAATATCTACTTTTCAGTTATAGAAAAAACCTGATCTAGAGCTATGTTCTGATTATTATCTCTGATTTCCTGCAGAACTTAATGTTCAAACTGTTATGTTTTCAGCATTGTGTACCGTAAAAATTCTAATTAACGCCCATGCTCTAATAAACGCCCATCCCCCCAAATTTCAGCTAAAAAATATCAGATTTTAGGTCCCTTTCCCAGAAAGTTGGTACCTCTATTAAATGCCCACAAAAAAAAAAAAAAAAAAAAAAAAAAAATGCGAGACAAAAAAAAAAATGGGTATCATACCTTAAGCAGTCAGTTTGCATATCTGTTTTCATATCAGAGAACAAACATGCACTTTTTTCTCTCTCAGTCTAAATAAACGATATGTGCATGCATACTTTCAAGTACACTGCCTTGCACTAAAGTTCTTTCTACTGCCGATCGTGGTTTGCCGGTTATATTAATACACTGGATTTCCACATTTCTGTGCTTTATTAACTGTGTCCCTTAGATTGATTGTGTTGGAGTTTAACGACACGTCAACCCTTGAGGGTCATTTTGTGTCGTCTCCCAGAGAAAGGGAGAAAAGAGATAGAAGAGAGAGTAGAGGAGATGAAAGAGAGGGACAGGGAAGAAAGAGGAATGAAAGTGAAGAAACAGAAGAAATAAAAACATTCCCCCTCTACCCTTACCCACTACAAGGATAGCAGGCCTTGCCCAACTGTAAGCCAATATCAGTTGGACGCCCCAGTGATGTAAGATACACAGCACCTTCGCACCACCCGACCACCCCCACTGTGTCCCTTAGAGACTATTTGGTAATCCCTATGTAGATTATCGTGGATCTGCTCAGATACATCGTAGGGCGACGGCGCTCAATTCTGTGTCATTCGCATTTCCGGAATAGACTGCAGAAATATATGTGCAGATACCAAGAAAATGCAACAGTCACAAAGTAACTTTTCCCTTGCCCTGCATGAAGAAACCGTATGCTCGTAATAGTAACGTCGCGTGAAATCATGGCGGGGGAAACCCCTTCAAGAGAAAAACAAACTTGTTCATTAAATTTTATATCCTTTTCTCCTCAGAAATGCATACGAAACCGACTAGTATTAAAAATAGAACCTAAGTATTAGGACAGATAGGCCTATGTAAACTGTAGACATAGATCATACACCACCTAATGCGGCGTCTGATCGGTGGCTCAGTTGGATGCGCCATCCACTGGAGACCAGGAGGTCGTGGGTTCAACCCCCGCCGAGGTCGGAAACATTCTTTCATGGAGATTGATCGTGAAATATTTTCTACAGTCATTCTCTCCCTTCCACTGATTCAAGAAGGGCAGTTGTCAGTTTCTGGCGAAAGAATGTGCACAATACTGGTTAACCGCTTAGAGGACTAAGCCTGCCCAGTAAATGTGTGGTTAGGTAAACTGACCGTGCTCGACATGACCCCATTGGGTTGACTGGGTCGTAAAACCTCAACACAAACAAATACACAGTTTGCCATACATACAGCCGTATTTAAGGATTTAACATTTCATTTAAAATTGCTTCCTCTCTGGAGACAATTTGCATGAAATGTCAAATGCTGTTTTATAGGAAAAGTAAGAAAAAATATCATCAATTTGTTGTGTGTCAGTTGTGTTGTTTACCTATTGGAGTTTGATAAAATATTGTTTAAATTAATTTGTCGTCCACTGAATTTGCCCAGAGAGCGATAAAGGTTAATTTTTGACACGAGGATCAAACAGCGTTGTGATATTGAGCACATCGCACAAGGCCATTTGTGGTAAAGTACACAGTTAGATTATTTAATGACAGAAGGTTTGTTTAGAAGTTAGCGCAGCTCCAGATAAAGTGTAAATTTTAAAGTCATATATCAGAAAACCTGAATTATTATGGACCGATTTTTCTATGTCTTTCTGAAATGAAAATCAGTCTGGCTCTTCAGAAGCCGTACTTGGACAGAAGAACTGGCATTTCTCGGACCCTGATGGTATACATGTACTCTGTGGTCGTCTCAACAAATAGGCAGTCCTGGACAAGGAGGGAACTAAAGACACGGAGATCGTGATACTAGTTCTTGAAGAAGATGGCGGCACACTTCGGAGAAAATTTGAACTCTGGCTATCCCCATGAAATTGCAACATCCAATAAGTGCCCACCCCTTTCTCTCAGATTGGGCATGATTCTAATAAACGCCCTGGGCCCAGTTGTTCAAAGCGTCGTTAGCTTAACAAGCTCGTTAAGGGTCATTTCGTTAACTGTTTTAGCGGATTCAATATACAATATTCTGATATTTTTTGCTGAAAAAATGTGAGTAGCTTTTGCACTGCAAAAGCTACTCACATTTTTTCAGCAAAAAATTCCGGCATATTTGCGTATCACTCGATCTAAATTTTAACGAATCGTTAACTAACGACGTCGTTAGCTTTGAACAACTGGGCCCTGGGCGTTAATTAGAATTTTTACGGTATATTATCATTAACCTATAAACTACACTATGGTAAATGTCCTAAAATTTCGAAAACTTTATTCCGTACTTTTTTGCCTAAATTTTGTGTTTTATAGTTTTTTCTTAAAATACATAGTGGAATGGCAAACAGTGTAGACTGACCGGACTGCTCCTTTAGAGCAGGTTGAAAAGGAGCAGTCTGATCTGGGTCTGCACTGTTTGCACGTGCCATTTTAGATGGGACTTTGGTGTACAAAATTTTAGGACATGTACCGTACATAAAAATAAATGTGTTTGCTAGAACTCCTGTATTGGAAGACTAATAAATTTGCATAGTGTCCAATACTATATGGCCTTGGCTGACTAAATTTGCTGTATGGGTACATATAGTGAAGATTTGTTTTGTATGGAAAGAAGGTCACTGTGACATCAGGTAGGCTGCTAGGTATTTTATTGCTTTATAAGAGCATACGGTACTCCCCAAAAATGTATCTATTCACCATAAAACAACTTAACATATTCGACCTAATTACCGCACAGACCCATATAAGCGCAGTCAAGCTATTTCTTAGTCTTCAAATTACAAATCGTGTACTTATTTTATTGCTTTATAAGAGCATACGTTGTTGGTACTCATTTGAATTGCCTCAACAAGTAGAGGCAATTCAAATGAGTACCAACAACCTATGCTTTTATAAAGAAACTCAGAAAAAAAATCACATCAACATCATTAAATACGCCCTCATTCAGTTCCCTGCTTATTTTTCTTGTAAGTTTGTCCTTATTAGGTAGATATTTTACTACATGTTTTACCAGTAATTTTGAAAACTTTAGTGCACGATGCGGTAATTAGATTGAATATGGTAATTAGCTGCAGATCCAGATCTGCTCACATAGGATACTAGTCTACATTGTTTGCCCCATTCTGTGACATTTTTGAAACCTCAAGAGGAAGTAAAATACAGTCGACTCTTGTTATCTCGTCTTCACTTATCTGGAATAACCGCTTATCTCAAAGGAAAATCTGGTCCTTATTTTTACATAGAAATCTAATAACAAGTAATAAAATATTGTGAAAAAGAGGAGAAATTGCTCCTTAGGAGCAGTTTCTCCTCTTTTCCACAATATTCAACATGTCTCTAACTTCAGGAGTCAAATTACATATTCGTTTATTATGCCCCCAACTTCAAAGAAGTTGGAGGGGCATATTGCTTCTGGGTTGTTCGTCCGTCGGTCCGTCCGTCCTTCCGTCCGTCC
Organism: Anodontia alba; assembly: GCA_964016985.1. NCBI lineage: Eukaryota > Metazoa > Mollusca > Bivalvia > Lucinida > Lucinidae > Anodontia > Anodontia alba. The sequence continues at coordinate 2,693,010 of OZ024823.1, forward strand.
GTCCGTCCGTTCGTCACGCTTTTTGATGCATAGCATAACTTTAAAACCGTGAATGCTACTGTTTTGAAATTTCATATATGGATTCCTCATGAAAAAATAGCTGACACATATTTTTTTTTTCTTGACAGGATTATGCCCCTTTTCTGAGTTATGGCCCTTTGAAAAAATATGGATGCAATCTTGTCAGCAAAATATCTCAAAAACTATTAAAGCTAGAGCCTTGAAACTTGATGAATAGACTGGTAGTGATGAGTAGACAACCTGATTAACTTTTGAAGAAATTTTGAAAAATGCTTCTTGAGTTATGGCCCTTTGTAATTTTGGGCAATTTTACCTTGTCAGCAAAATATCTCAAAAACTGTTAGAGCTAGAGCCTTGAAACTTAGTAAATGGATTTGTAGTGATGAGTAGATGACCTGATTAACTTTTGAAGAAATTCTGAAAAATACTTCGTGAGTTATAGCCCTTTGTAATTTTGGGCATTTTTATCTTGTCAGCAAAATATCTCAAAAAACCGTTGGAGCTAGAGCCTTGAAACTTAATGAATAGACTGGTAGTGATGAGTAGACAACCTGATTAACTTTTGAAGAAATTTTGAAAAATGCCTTTTGAGTTATGGCCCTTTGTAATTTTGGGCATTTTTACCTTGTCAGCAAAATATCTCAAAAACTGTTAGAGCTTGAGCCTTGAAACTTAGTAAATGGATTTGTAGTGATGTGTAGATAACCTGATTAACTTTTGAAGAAATTCTGAAAAATACTTCATGAGTTATGGCCCTTTGTAATTTAGGGCATTTTTAACTTGTCAGCAAAATATCTCAAAAACTATTGAAGCTAGAGCCTTGAAACTTAATGAATAGACTGGAAGTGATGAGTAGACAACCTGATAAACTTTTGAAGAAATTTTGAAATATACTTCTTGAGTTATGCCCCTTTGTAATTTTAGGCATTTTTATCTTGTCAGCAAAATATCTCAAAAACTGTTAGAGCTAGAGCCTTGAAACTTAGTAAATGGATTTGTAGTGATGAGTAGATGACCTGATTAATTTTTGAAGAAATTCTGAAAAATACTTCATGAGTTATGGCCCTTTGTAATTTTGGGCAATTTTACCTTGTCAGCAAAATATCTCAAAAACTGTTGGAACTAGAGCCTTGACACTTGATGAATAGACCAGTAGTGATGAGTAGACAACCTGATTAACTTTTGAAGAAAATTTTGAAATATACTTCTTGACTTATGCCCCTTTGTTATTTTGGGCATTTTTATCTTGTCAGCAAAATATCTCAAAAACTATTAGAGCTAGAGACTTGAAACTTGGTGAATTGATTGGTAATGATGAGTAGATGACCTGATTAATTTTTTTTGTAAATTCTGAAAAATATTTCATAAGTAATGGCCCTTTGTAAATTTGGGCATGTTTCCCTTGTGAACAAAATATCTCAAAAACTATTGAAGCTGGAGCCTTGAAACTTGATGAATAGATTGGTAGCGATGAGTAGATGACCTGATTATGCCCCCAGTTTCGAATGAAATTGATGAGGCATATTATTTTGCCTTCATTTGTCCATCCGACTGTTTGTCCGTTCATCAAGCTTTTTTTGTGCATGCCATATCTTAAGAACCCTGCACGCTAGGGTTTTGAAATTTTATATTTGGGTTCCCAATGAAAAAATAGCCGACCCGTATTTTGTTTCTTGTCTAGCATGTTTATTTAAAGTTATGCCCCTTTGAATAAAATCAGAATTAAATCTTGTGAGCAAGATATCTTGAAAAGTATTTAAGCTGGGTTCTTGAAATTCGACTCAGTGAGTGGGAATGATTTGTACATTACCCGATTATATTTTGAGAGAATTCCATGAAAATATTGAATAAGTAACGGCCCTTTGCAGTTCTGCTCATTTTGACCTTGTCAGCAAGATTTCTCGAAAAGCACTTAAGCTAGGGTCTTGAAATATTATATGCTGATTGGGGATGATGTGGAGATTACCTGGTTTGTTTTTTAGGGAATTCCATGAAAAATTGATGTAGTTATGGCCCTTTGTAGTTCTAGGCATTTTGACTTTTTCAGCAAGATATCTCAAAAAGTATTTAAGCTAGAGCCATGATATTTGGTATACTGATTGGGATTGAGGAGGAGATCACCTGAATAAATTTTGAACCAATTAAATGAAATGTTGGAGTTATGGCCCTTCGCAATTTCGGGCCATTTAATGTCGTTGCTTTATTGTGTATAGCATAAGTTTAGAACCATGTATGCTAATGTTTTGAAATTTCATGTTTTGATTCCTCATGAAAAAATAGGTGATCCGTATTTTTTTTCTTATCCCAATCATCTCCTATTTTAGAGTTATTTCCCTTTGATAAAATAACATTGAAATCATATATTTGTACTGTTGTTACCGTCATGGCTAAGCAGTGTTGGAGTCAAACAGTGTTAGAGTCAGGCAGTTGGGGGCATAGTGTTTTACAAACACCAGCTCTAGTTCAATGGGGTTGTTTGATTTATTTTTCCTCAGTTCTGCAAATCTGATATGTCGAGGTATGCATGTCTTGAAGTATTTAACAGAGTCCCTTGGACTTTGAGATTGAGAGAGTCGACTGTAGAACTGTTTATTTTATAACACCTGTGATAAGGAGTTAAGATGTAAGAATGTATAGGGTAAATATGGTATATGGTGAAATACATTTTGAAGACGGACAACCGAGGTGTGCAATGGGAAAACATTTTCTCATTTATGACCACTAGAGAGCCAAACAGCTGCATGACCAAATTCACTTTTTGTTAAAGGGAAAGGCCCACTGACTGTAATATATGCCTAAAAATATTCACCTTTAGAAAAAGCAGTCTGACATAAATTTGAGCGAAATCAGTCCAGAAATAAAAAAAAGTTTAAAATTTGAACCAGGTAATGTGTCTGAAATGTAAGATCAGAATGGGAAATATTGTAGATCCTGATCCTGAAAGAGTAGATTGATCTGGATAATTTTGTTTGAATTTGAGTTTGAGTTGAGATTTTACTGCCCAGTGAACCCGTCGGGGTCATGTCAATCAAGGTCAATTTACCTAACCACACTTTTCAGGACAGGTTTAGTCCTCTAAGCGGTTAACAAGTACTTGTGCACATTCTTTTGCCAGAAACTGACAATTGCCCTTCTTGAATCAGCAGAAGGGAGAAAATGACAATAGAAAATATTTCATGATCAATCTCCACGAAAAAATGCTACCAGACCCGGCAGGGATTGAACCCGTGACCTGATCACCAGTAACTGTTGGACACACATCTGACTGAGCCACTGAGGCCGGCTTTGATCTGGATAAAGAAACTATATTCTTAGACCTATTTTTTTTTTTTTTTAAAGTAGATAAGGTATGGTAATTTTTGTCTCACCTGCCTAATCTAGCAGGTGCAATATAGGTTGTAGATGTCTATTTTTTTTTTGTCCATACATCTATCAAAATTTGCAACCTCCCAAGTGTTCAAGTCCATTTCTGAATATTTCACCATTCATCTTACCTGGCATATTCTTTCTTTCTAATAAGGACTCAAACGATGTGGCATCATCACATGACCATGACCTATTTTTCACGTTCTAACTTTATGACTTTTTGTGTGACAAATGTTAGCAGGTTCAACAGCAAAGTTTGTGGAATTCCTGATATTTTGCACCAAAACAAGTCTTGAATGTACTCATTAGCATTGCCTCACATTGGTTCCAGAGTTCCAACAAGACCTACTTTGGTTCAAAAATAACAAAATATCTTCTGAATACTCCCCTAGAACACACACAGCGGACATCAAATACTGGGAAGCAGATTTTAAGCTGGCTTGGGTCGTCACTGTTATGTGTGACTCAACACACACACATACACATGCACCCCCTCCCCCCCCCCCCCCCCCCCCACACACACACACAAACACACATTTTGTTTTGTTTGATTTGGGCTTAACGTCGCTTTCAACCTTTTTCAGTCATATCGCGACGGTGTCTGGATGTGGCAGGGAGCTCAATGCTCACTTTTAGAGTGCTGCCTCACTGAAATATCACGCCCCAGACACTTTGACATGATATTCCACCCAGTCACATTATACTGACACTGAGCTGACCAGTTCTAGCTCTACTTTCTTAATGCTGAGCGCCAAGCGAAAGAGCAGCTAGTACCATTTTTAAAGTCTTTGGTATGACCCGGCCGGGGATCGAACCCGCAACCTCCCGGTCACAAAGCGGACGCTCTACCACTGAGCCACTGTGCCGGTACACAAACACACATACACACACACACACACAATAAGAAGTCTTCCAATTTGTCATATTTTGTGGTTCTTATGAGGGTGAGGTGATTCTGATGTACACCCCAAACTGGATGTACTAATGAATAAATTAAAATATATGGTTTTCATCTTATCTGGTGGTCCCTGCCTATTGGGGCAAGATCTCAAGAAATACAAGGTCTGTTTGCAGAAGAGCTTCTAGTAGCTGAAGTCAGGCTTGAGTTTGTCATTTGCCTCAGGTCAGGTAAAAGTCTCACCAACTGAAATATTGTTGGCTAGACTTATCTTAGCATGCTGGGTAAAATTTTCAGCAAATGACATATTGACATACCTGTATGTTTTTTTTTTTTTTTCTTCTGGAAAACAGGTTTTGACATTTCATGCAAATTGTCTCCATGCAAATGGAGACAATTTGCATGAATTGTCAAATCCCGTTTTCTTGGAACCCTGCCCCCCACAAAAAAAACAACAAAGAAACAACAAGAGGGCCATGATGGCCCTGTAACGCTCACCTGAGTATCATAGCACTTTGAGAACCGGACCTAGAACTGATCAAGGCAAACTTTCTGATCAAAATTCAAAATGATTATATTAACAAGTAAGATAATGTAGCATGTCTAATGGACTGTGAAATAGAGGTCAAGATCAAATATGGATGACTGCACTCAAGAAGCCATGCTAAGATGTATGCATGTACTAAGTATCACTGGCTGTAGGAGCAATAGTTACTGAGGAACTGACATAAACACAAACACTTCACAAGTACCAAATATCACTCTGTAAGACCAATAATTACTGAGAAACCGACCTAAAGGGAAAAGAAAGTCACTAAACAGTGACATATATGCCACATAGAAATCATCAAGATAAACATTTTGAGCAAGATTCATAATGATCACTTCAAAAATCTGACCTCTAGAGCGTCAACAAGGTTTTCCTTTGATTTGGCCTGGTGACCTAGTTTCTGACATCAAGTGACCCAGTTTTAAACTAGACCTAGAAATCATCAAGACAAACATTTTGAGCAATATTTATGATGATTATTTAAAAAATGTGACCTCTGGAGTGTTAAGGTTGTCCTTTGATTTGTCCTGGTGAGCTAGTTTTTGACCCCAAGTGACCCAGTTTCAAATTTGATTTAGAAATCAAGACAAACATTTTGGGCAAGATTCATGATGATTGCTTCAAAAATGTGACCTCTAGAATGTTAACAAGTTCTTCCTTTGATTTGGCCTGGTGACCTAATTTTTGACTCCAAGTGACCCAGTTTCAAACTTGACCTAGAAATCATCAAGACAAACATTTTGAGCAAGATTCACGATGATTGCTTCATAAATGTGACCACTAGAGTGTTAAGAAGGTTTTACACTGATGTGGCCAGGTGACGGTGACCTAGTTTTTGACCCCAAGTGACCCAGTTTCAAACTTGACCTAAAACTCATCAAGACAAACATTTTGAGCAAGGTTCATGATGATTGCTTCAAAAATGACTGCTAGAGTTTTAACAAGGTTTTCCTTTGATTTGCCCTGGTGTCCTAGTTTTTGACCCCCAAGTGACCCAGTTTCAAACTTGACCTAGAAATCATCAAGACAAACAATTTGAGCAAGATTCATGATGACTGCTTAAAAAATGTGACCGCTAGAGTGTTTACAAGGTTTTCTGCTGATTTGGCCTGGTGACCTAGTTTTTGACCCCACATGACTCAGTTTCAAACTTGGCCTAGAAATTATCAAGACAAACATTTTAAGCAAGATTCATGATGATTGCTTCAAAAATGTGACCGCTAGAGTGTTAACAAGGTTTTCTGCTGATTTGGCCCAGTGACCTAGTTTTGACCCAAATTGACCCAGTTTTAAACTTGACCTAAAACTCATCAAGACAAACATTTTGAGCAAGATTCATGGTGATTGCTTCAAAAATGTGACCGCTAGAGTGTTAACAAGGCTTTCCTTTGATTTGGCCTGTTGACTTAGTTTTTTATCACAAGTGACCCAGTTTCGAACTTGACCTAGAAATCATCAAGGCAAACATTTTGAGCAATATCATGATGATTACTTAAAAAATGTGACCTCTAAAGTGTTAACAAATTTTTCCTTTGATTTGACCTGGTGACCTAGTTTTTGACCCCAAGTGACTCAGTATCAAACTTGACCTAGATTTTATAGGGGCAAACATTCTGGGCAAGTTTCATCAAGATAGGGTCAAAACTGTGACCTCTAGAATGTTAACAAACTAATTGTTGACTACTGACGACGGACAGAGGGTGATCCCAATAGCTCACCCTTAGCTTTTGCTCAGGTGAATAAAAAAAGAAAAAAAAAATGTACCAATTTGTTGCCAGCTGAATTATCCCAGAGTGTTTAAAAGTAAACCTCAACAATGATCTTATCTGGAGCTGATACAGGAGGCAAATATTCATTTTCACACGACCAGCCACATTTTCTCCTAAAATGCTACCATAGTTAACCTTTATATTTGGACAGACACCCAGCCATACTTCTCCTAAAAACTGAACAAGTCCATTTAAGGGGAATAAATATACTTTCAGAGGAGGCAACTCTGACAGTACTGGTTTACCTCCTTTCTGAAAAGGGGTCTACTCTAAAAGGAAAGAATATGCTCCCCATGGAGAAATTCTTTCCTTTTAGAGTAGACCTCTTTTCAGAAGGGACTTAATGAACAGGGAAGCAAACAGGAAGTTACGAAAGTTGTCTCCCTTTGCCGAAATGGCAAGAAATCTACCAATTGTATCTCGTCCCCTCAACTACCCGGTGATGTCTAACAATGCAGGCCCTTATCAAACTCCTATATCCCTTAAAGTACTGATCACAACTGCAGCAGATGATGATTCTTTTTTTAATTTTCAGAGAAAATAAGGCTTGACATTTCATGTGAATCATCTGTCTAGACACAATTCACATGAAATATCTTATTTACTCTAAAAAATATATATTAAAAGGAGAAAGTTGTCTGCTACAATTTTGCTCAGTGCTTTAACGGTTAAGAGTAGTTGGGTCTATACAGTCTGCATAGGTATGTACATGTGTGTCTGAATATTTTTAATAAATACCTTATAAGCTGAAGCCTTATGTTTCCCAGCTTATTATTCATAATTTCTAAACAAGTTTTATGTTTTGATCCTGTTTCTGAATGAAAGATTTTATACATAAAATCACTATTTCTATACATACTATCACATTTACAATTCATTTAAATGAACACTTAGCATGCTGGGTAAAAAATTCTGCAGATGATACCTTGAAACAGTTTCCTTATTTTTGCCAGAAATTAATATTTGACATTTCATGCAAATCTTCTAGTTGCATGATATGTCAAATCTTATTTTCTGTGAAAAATAAGGAAAGTGTCAAATTATTGTCTGTCAAATTTACCCATAGCATGCTAAATGTTAAAAAGCAAATTGCAGGGTTGAATTTAGACAGTTTGGAAGAACTACAATAAGCTGATTAGTTTCATATACCCTCTAGAATGTTGCCTTTCTTTTTTTCCCTTTACTATATTAATGACTGATCCAATTAACCGCGAAATTTGTAGCAGATGACATTCTAATATATATATATTTTTTTTTCAGAGAAAATAAGTTGACACTTCATGTAAATTATTTGCTTGGCAGAAAGCATCTGCTTGGCAGATGATTCACAGGAAATGTCATGACATTTTCTGGGAAAAATAAATGAAAATGTCATCAGCTGCAGCTGTGATTGGTGCTTTATGGGTTTATCTGTATGTAAGTGGAAAAAGTCAAAAGTATTAAATAGAAAACAAATACAGAGAGAGAGAGAGAGAGAGAGAGAGAGAGAGAGAGAGAGAGAGAAAGATTATACAAAACTTGCTCTTTGTTATAATCTAGACATATATTAGTTATTGAAATTCTACAAATTGCTGCTGTAGTGTAATGTCTAAAAATAGTCTTTTGTGTAAATTACTACACAGCTATTTGCAAACACTGGTTTTATGCCAGGTGTATATGTTACGAGTACTAGAAGTAAAATTTTAACAATAGTTTTCAAGTGAAACGGAAAAAATACAATGAGTACATTCATCAAGGATAATGAGTGAGAAAGTCCTTTTGGGGATGCTTAGCATGCTGGGTAGAAATTTCAGCAGACGACATTTTAAAATATTTTTCTTATTTTTCCCTGAAAATGTTTTGACATTTCATCCATTTTTTTTTTTTGTCTCCTTAGAAGACAATTTTTGTAAAATGTCAAAGCCTATTTTCTGGGGAAAATAAGAAAAATATCACCAGTTTGTTGTGTGAATTAGCCTAGAGAGTGGTAAAGGTTAGGTTCAGAGAATGTACGTTTAATGTAGCAAGAAAAGATAGTTTTGGTTCAGAAGTACAGGGTATTGCTTATATTCAGACTGATGCAAGGCAATTAGAATAGATGCTTACAGATCCCCATAACCTTTAGCACTTCCTGGGCAAATTCATCAGACAGCACACAGATACTTTTTGCTTTTACCCTAAATATTCAGACATAGGCCTGAGCAATCAGTATAGATCCAGATTAGATGTCACAGTGTGGTGTCTGAATAAGATGTACATTGTCATTCATCCAGCAGTTTGACACATCAACAAGTGGCAAATCGGAGATGTTTAAATTTTATGAAAATTATAGTAAGGAGTTAATGTATCTGAATATTTAGGGTAAATATAGTAAAAGTAATTTTACTGTTCTGGGCCCAGTTGTTCAAAACTAATGATGTCGTTAGTTAAAGTATCGTTAAAACTTTGATCATTAAAGATGGCATATACACTTACATTTTTGCTGAAAAAAAAAATGAAGCTACCCACATTTTCTCAGCAAAAATACCTGTGAACTAGATATTGTATTTACTAAAACAGTTTTGACCACTAACGAGCTTGTTAAGCTGATGATGCTTTGAACAACTGGGCCCTGATTTTCAGGGTTTTTACAATAAAAGACAAACGGAAATTAGTATATATAAGTACAAATTCATTAATGATAAAAATTTGAAAGCAATGGAAGAATCAGATCAAAAGTCATACTTTCCATCAATTTTACAATGGAAACAAAATGAATCAACCAATATTAATGAGGAAGACAGTGGATTATTAGAACAAACACAATTAGACAACTTTATTCTGAATTCAGTTTTACCAGTTTCAATGGCAGGGTCACTGAATCATGAAGCTTTATACCTTCTACGTGAAGAAGAGATGATGACTGGTCCTTGCATGCGTCTACATTTGAACCTGGAGATTTTGACTGGTAGCTCTGCAGAGGGACTGAGTTTACCTGATATAACTGAAATGAAAGGACCACTTAAAAATTATTCTTATTGTGCTGACAGTGATATTAAATTTGTTCAAACCTCACTGATTGTGGACAATGAGAACAGAAAGGCTTTTGCAAGGATGGATTCATCTCATAGTCCCCCATGCTTTACCAGACTTGTATTCAATCATGACTGGCTTAAAATGTCCAGAAAAGGAATAAACAGATTTAATGAGGCAAAAGAGAATCAAATTCTTTCGAAGCCAGAAGACTATATTGACAAAAATAACTTCATAAACAGAGAGAAAATTACAAGGATTCTGAGAAAAGAGCTGAGAGATCATGTACATAGTCGAAATAAAGAGATTAGGCTGATGAAATTGGCAAAAGGAACTATACCTGAAATAACATTTACGCATCATGGCCCTGCCATCACTGCAGATATGGTCGATCCTGTTTCAAAGGTAATGGCATCTAAGGATTACGTGTTGGCACTCCCTTGTCCAAGATGGCCAACAGAAGCAAAAGAATGGTTGCTTAGAAACAGAGTTTGGCCGTCAAAAAAACAGATCAAGAGTATTGTTAAGAGGGGTTGTCACATTGTACCAAAAAGACATCATATGAATAAAGATCCTTGTGAATTTATTATATCATTTTCTGTGACAGAAAAATATGTTGCTCACTGTTTAAATATCAATCAGAAGAGAGTTTATATATTACTTAAAATGCTACATAAAGCATGCCTAAATAAAGCTCATCTGGGACTGACCAGCTACCACATCAAGACAATTCTGTTTAGGTTGTGTGAGAAAGTACCACAAGAAAACTTCAAGGAAGAAAACCCCTTGGAATGTTTACAATGGTTACTGTCTGATTTAGAATGTTGCTTAAAAATCAGAAACCTTCCACATTATTTTATCCCAGAATGCAACTTAATTGATCACATATCCCTGTCATCTGTAAAATGCATTTTAGGAAACATCCAAAAGATAAGGTCAAGTTTACCACAGATATTGCTGGAATCTACAGAAACTTATCGTTTCTCATGGTTATCAAAAGATATTTCCCTTTTCCACTTAATTCAGCCTACGTTAAATTCAGATCATGTGACATGGAAATTGCTAAAGGAATGCATGTTGAAATTTGTGGCTGCACTGCTTGAAAAAGGAGAAATACACATGGCTATTTCAATTCTGTGTGGAACCATGAACTGTGAAATTCTTCCTCCAACAGAAGAAATCATAGAAACCGTGGAAGCAACAGTGTTGTCTTGCACCACTGAGGAAGATATAGTAAGCATTCAAGGTTTACTGGCAACACTGTATCACCAACAAGCCATGGAGTGTATGCAAAGTAGTAATCTAAGTCAGTATAGGCAATACATTGGGAAATCTTACAAACTCTTTCAATCAAGTTTGAAGAAAACCAAAACACAAATATGGATAGTAGGCGAATACTACAAACTCCTGTCAACCCAGGACATGCATACTAAACTAGTTAGGCATTTTACTGCAGAACTGTATAAAAAAGGGTCGGACATGAACTGCTATCAAGAAGGCATTTACACAGTTATTTCAAATCATAATTGGTTAACAAGTGATGAATCATTCCTAGAGGTAATTGGTATTAATGAATTTGAAGTTCCAACAACAGCATTTTTATTTTATAAAGCATTTAAATCAATTGTTACAATTGCTGAAGGTGGCACAGAGTCTCAAAGCAAAAGACTGAATATGCTTGCTAACAAAATACTGCATGACTTTGACTTCTGGGCAAAATCTAAAATCACACTGTATCCAGAAAAGATTGACGAAAATATTCATCTACTTCTTGGACTTTGCAATATACGAAAGGGAGACAAAACTTCTGCTGAAAAATGTTTCATAACTGCTGCAAACTGTGCTGGAGTACTCAGTGCAACAAGTGATATGGTCCTGTTCCCTGTGAAACCCATTGATAAAGTAAAACAGATGACAGCCAATGATATACGTGCCCATCCGTACAAAACAGATTTAAGAGTTAAAAGTAAAGGAATCTCTTGTGATCATATAAAAATGTCAGAATTTGAAAAGGTGCATCACACTGTATCTGTCTTGCCATTTCAACATTGGTGAAACTTCAGAAAACATTTTGGAAAATATTTCATCAAGCAATACACAGATTTTGCTCAACCTGCAATATCTGACCCTGAAATACACTGATTCTGATCATCCTGCATTATCCATTATTCAGATCACCCTGCATTATCTGTATTTCACCCTAATATACACTGGCTCAGATCATCCTGCATTATCTGTGTATTTCACCCTGAAATACACTGATTCTAATCACAATGCATTCAGATCACCTTGCATTATCTGTGTATTTCATCTCGGATTAAGATCATCCTGCAATATCCATTATTCAGATCACCCTACATTATCTGTGTATTTCACCCTAAAATATACAGATTCAGATCATCCTGCATTATCTGTGTAGTTCATCCTGAAATACATGTGTATTTCATCCTGAAATTACCCTGCATTATCCATTATTCAGATCACCCTGCATTATCTGTGTTTCACCTTGAAATACACAATCAGATCATCCTGCATTATCCATTATTCAGATCACCCTGCATTATCTGTGTATTTCACTCTGAAATACACATATCTGTGTAAACAACAAAGACCTTGATCAAACATATCTGTGATTTCACCCTGAATGCACAGATTTTGATCACACTGCATTATCCTTTATTCAAATCAACCTGCCTTATCTGTGTATTTCACCCTGAAATGCAGATTCAGATCACTCTGCATAATCTGTTATTCAGATCACTCTGCATTATCCATTATTCAGATCACCCTGCATTATAGGTGTATTTCACCCTGAAATACACAGATGCAGATCCTCCTGCATTATCCACAGTCTCATCAGAGCGTTTGCATAGCTCTAGATAAGACAAGTATTCAGATAAATATTTTTCTTATCTCTCCATGAAAACCTATATTGTGGGTACTCATAAGAAGCGCCTTACTGAAGCACTTCAAATGAGCACCAAACATATCTTTTTGTGGTTTGTTTGTGTTGAGGTTTTACGGCCCAGTCAACCCAATGGGGTCATGTCGAGTGCGGTCAATTTACCTAACCACACGTTTACTGGGCAGGCTTAGTCCTCTAAGCGGTTAACCAGTATTGTGCACATTCTTTCGCCAGAAACTGACAACTGCCCTTCTTGAATCAGCGGAAGGGAGAGAATGACCTTAGAAAATATTTCACGATCAATCTCTACGAAAGAGTGTTGCTGACCAAGGCGGGGGTTGAATCCGCGACCTCCTGGTCTCCAGTCGGACGGCGCATCCAACTGAGCCATCAAGGCCGGCTACCTTTTTTGTGGAGAAATAAGAAAATATCAACATAGTATAGTTGAAAAACACACCACCTGTGGTATGATTTGACCTCCATATATTTTACAGTCCAATGATTACCATGATTTGGCTAAAAGTCGATTCGGCTGTAAGTCTGGGCCCTGTTTTGGTATGTAAATGAACAGCGAAGGCCTTGATCAAATTGGGCAGGCTAATCTGGGCCTTGCTGTCCCTATATGCTTAAAGATAGCTTATGGCCTGGCTAGGCCCAGATAATACATGCAAATTTGTGCTGGACAGGAGACACATTTACCTTACCATCAAAACTACAAATTACAAAGATTTCTGAAATCCACATACATGTATCTGAACTTGCACTTGGCTGAATTTGACTTGTATCAAGGCGCATTCTTTTTAAAGGCCGAACTTGGTAGTCCTGGAGAACTTTTCAGTGATTGGCATTAATTACATGTAAGGGTGATAAATACTTCACTGAGAAGCCATTATTACAGCATGTGGCTGACCTGTCCAGCAGACTGGCCACTGGCTTTAGTTTACATGAACATCTAGCCGTCTTGAAATAACTAAGATTGTTTTAGGGCATCCTCCTTAACGAGGCTATCATATTTGAACTAATGTATATTTTTGTATGAGTAGTGTGTGTGTGTGTATATGTGTGTGTGTGTGTGTGTGTGTGTGTGTGTACATAATGTTTTACAAGTTTTCAAAGTTTCTTTTATAACTGTGTCATAAAAGATCTTTGAGTGTCTGCGTTTGCTCTGGTCATTATATATGTATATATGTTCTTTCATAAATTACCAAATACTGGAGAATAGAATAGTGATTAGCAAGCACTTCAGCACATAGATTTGAATTACAAAAGTAAACTAAGGTACCAGTATTTTGCTGCACCTGCCTAGAGAGTTTCTTAGAGAAAGTAGAAAAAATAGAAGAAAAAAAAAGCCATGTACATGTACAAATAAAACCCAGCAGCAAGGTTTTATTTGGTTACTCTCAGGCACTTATGGAGTTTGAAGACCCAGGCTTCTACTGAAGCCGAGAAATCTTTGACAAATTATCTATGTATTACAATGTAGAAAAAGAATTGTGTGTTGGGGAGGGGGGGTGGGGGGGGGGGGGGGAGTTGGGGGAGGGGGGGAGGGTGGAATAAAGGAAAAAAAAACACCAAAAAAAAAACAACAGAAAAAATAGGAGATCCCTAAAGGGGATGAATGCCCCCACTACTGCCAGTCTAAAGGGATGAATGCCCCCACTCCTGCCAATTTGGCTTTTTAGGTTTATTATTCAGAACAAAAAGCAACAGAAGGAAAAGAAGAGTGATTTTTATTAACATTTTATTTAAGTAAATCAAGGGCATGTAACTCTAATAATGAAAATTTGATCAGATCAGAGTTCTGTGACCTTCATGTACATTCACTGCCTATATTCTTACTTTGCAAAAAATCATTTTCTTGAAAACTGTAGAAGTTGCAGGGACAAGAACCCTACTATGCCATGTGTACAAGGTCATATTTCAAAGTAAATCAAAGGTATGTAACTCTAGCAATAAAATTTGATCAGAGTTCTGTGACCGTTATGCACTTGCCCAGCTTTTTTTCTGCAAGTTTCAAACTAGATCGCGCAGTTGGTGGCATGCCATTGCAAATCCCCATGCTTTCACCACTAAGCAGAGAGAAGAGAAAAAAAAAATGTTATCGCACTACATGCGGGGAAGTCATGTAGCAAGTCTGGTTAAATCCCGCCCAGAGGTTTAGGAGGAGATAGCATGATGCACGGACAAACAGATGGACAGATGAAAAAATAGTGTTGCTTTTGCACACCAGCCCTTACCATGTGGGGAAGACATGTAGCAAGTTTGGTTCAATTCCGCCCAGCGGTTAGAAGATAGTGTGACAGATAGACGGACACTTTGTTTTAAAAAAAGAGTGGGGATAATTATTATCTTGAAAACTGTAGGAAAATAAATCAAGGGTGTGTAAGTCTAACAATAATAATTCAATCGGAGTTCTGTGACCTTTATGCACATGCTCAGTCTATATCCTTAGTATGGTGTAAGTTTCAAACAATTACCTTGAAAACTGTAGACGGAGTTGCAGAGACAAGAACAGTACTATAAAGTGTGACGGATGGACGTACGGTTGGACGTTCTAATGAATGGATACTTAGGCCACATTTAAATTATTTCTGTTTGCCCTCTCCCGACTCTGTCAGATATTTTTGGATAGGTAGTAGATTTTTTTAGAAAATTCAATATATAAAATCCACGAGAAATGTCAGTACTGAAATACATGTTTAAATGAAAATTAACAATTTTTTTACATAAATTTTAATATATCTGTCTATAATAGTAATATGAAAAGCAGCATGCCTGCCATATTTTATGGAGAGCATATATTCAAGACTTTATTCAGAGCTTCTTTACTTTTAAAATGATTGAAAAAGAAAAAAAAATCTGGCACTCTAGAATTCCAATAAAAGTTTTTAGTAGGCAGGATTTCTTGGGTAGGTAGGGAGAGGGCAAACAAACTATTGTTTTTTTGTTGTTTTTTTTTGCCTTATGTGGTTATCCAGTGTAATTTTGATAATTACGTGACTATTTTATAGCCCCACAAGTCGAGTTTTAGCCACATAATTCAAGATTTTTATGTGTCTACAGAATAAATCCTATTTAAAAATATTGAAACTGTCCGTCAAATATAGTCACCTAAGTACTCATTTGTGTGTACACATGGATGGACACACCTCATGGCGGGAGTGGGGGCATAAAAGTATATTGTATATTGATAAAACTCGTCGGCTTGGTTTTCTTTTTCCACAACAGACTCTAGGTGTATATAATTTTTGAAGATCCACTTTCTATAGAAGCTAATAAATCTCTGATGGAAATTTGATTAGAGAGAAAAAATAAATAAATAAATAAATAAAATAGTAATAGGCAGAAGCAGGCCAATTCTCTTTCCTACAATATAACATGTCATACTGAACCTTTGATCCTAGGTGCAGTAGTTCCAGAGAAATGTTTGATGGGGAAAATTGTGACAGGAGAGAATAAAGACTGGAAAAATAAATGAAAGATTAAGCAGGAGCAAGTCTGTTCTCTTTCAACATTTGTACCAAATTTCAAGATCATAGGTGCAGTAGTTACAGAAAAATATTCGACAGAAAAAAATTTACAGAGACAGACAGACACAGACAGAATAGGCAAAAACTATGTACTCTCCTGGCTTACTATGACGCTGGGGCTATAAATGTGATAAATTATCCCTATAGCCATATGCAAACAGCAAAGTCCCAGCTCAGCCTGCATAATATTATTAGGATCTATTCTATTTGTTTATATATATTCTATGGTATCCATTGATTTTGTACAGTGACCTTAACATATATCTTAAGGTCACTGTTTTGTAATAGGACAGTGAATACACTTAACAGGCGTAGGTGTGCAGGCCGCTCAGGCACTTCACTGAGTGTGTGTGTGTATGTTTTAGCCATATTAAAATCAGGAAGAAATTCACTGACCCTGGCTAAGGTAATTCCTCTTAAGCAAACCTGATAACAAACCAAATAGTTCAGTGTTGGTGAGCTGCTGATATTATCAGCCACTTGGGACCAATTATAATTAATTCTGACAGGTTAAATAGCCAAATTCTGGGAGAAACTCAGGGTTTTAATTTATGGTCAATGTCGGCCTTTAAAATCTATTTATCCATATAACCTGGATGTACAAATTAAGAAGAATACACCTGCAAGGGAAACATCTCTGACATGGAAATATTCACCTCACTTTTCATTGGGGCTACCCTTAAAGAAAAGAATTTGCTCCCAGAGCAAAATAGCAGTAAAAAGTTTTGGGTGTTTCCATTCATTTTAAGCAGTAAAGGTAGCAAATTCTTTTCTTGTAGAGTAGACCCTTTCTAAAGGGGATGGTTTGCAGGGAAGCAAACAGGAAGTTATAAAAGTTGTCTCCCTTTTACAAAATGGTGGAAATCTACCCAGAGTATCCAGTCCCCTTAAGCAGGCTAAAACTGACATTCTGCTGAAATGTAAAGTTAAATGAGACCTGGATCTTAAGTAGGAGAAGCAGAGCTTTAAATAAATTAATATTTTCAAGGTAAATAGTTCATTGTTTTATTTTTATCCGAAAATTTATTTTGAAGGCACTCAGAATGGTAGGCAATTTTAAGCTATTTTAGTCTGGAGACCCCCAAAAGGGTAATTACATGTATTTCAGTATTTGTAAACATTGAAGACCCAGATCACATGCAGCAAAATGTGGCATCTGATCAGGGTTGCCACTGTTTGCAAACAGTTTATCAATTTTGCTCTAAGAATATCTAAATCACATATCCTGACATACCTAAAACTGAAATTTGATTCTTCCAATATATAGTGGGGAGTCTATTCATTCTAAAATGGGTTAACCATTACCACTCTCTGGGCTAATTCAGCAGATGACAAATTAATGGTTTTTTTTTTTATTATTGTAGAGTGGACACAAAATGACCATTGTCAAATTTCAAAGGGGAATAACTCCAATAATGTAGACAAGAGTTATGGTTCTTGTGGTGTGCTAAGCGTCTGATGATGCTTTATATTTCTATGAAGTTTCATGAAAATATCTTGAAGGGTTTTCAAGTTATAGAGTGGACACAAAATGACCATTGTCAAATTTCAAAGGGGAATAACTACAAAACTGTATAGACAAGAGTTATGGTTCTTGTGTTCTGCATGTCGTCTGATAATGCTTTATATTTCTATGAAGTTTCATGACAATATCGTAAAGGCTTTTCAAGTTATAGAGCGGACATGAAATTACCATTCTCCAATTTCATAGGGGAATAACTCCAAAAATGTATAGACAAGAGTTATGGTTCTTGTGGTCTGCACAGCTTTTCATGATGCTTTATATTTCTATGAAGTTCAATGAAAATATCTTGAACGATTTTCAAGTTATAGAGCGGACACCATGATGGATGGACAGATGGACGGACAGATAGACGGACAGTTTGTTTGTATTGAGGTTTTACGGCCCAGTCAACCCAATGGGGTCATGTCGAGCGCGGTCAGTTTACCTAACCACTCATTTACTGGGCAGGCAGTCCTCTAAGTGGTTAACCAGTATTGTGCACATTCTTTCGCCAGAAACTGACAACTGCCCTTCTTGAATCAGCAGAAGGGAATGACCGTAGAAAATATTTCATGATCAATCTCCACGAAAGAATGTTGCCGACCTTGGCTGGGGTTGAACCCGTGACCTCCTGGTCTCCAGTCGGACAGCGCATCCAACTGAGCCACCGAGGCCACAGACGGACAGACTACGAGGCAAAAACAATATGTCTCCACCCCTGCCAGGGGGAGATATAATAATGCTGAGTATTTAGGAGTGTCTACAGTGTCTATTTTGGTTGGAAGAAGACAAATCACAATGTCAACATGCTTCATATTACCATTGCTGGGTGGGGTTACTCATCATGTAGTTGGAAGTAAATATGCAGTTGAGATCTCTGAGTCAGTGACTGGACAAAAAACACATATTCATGAATTTTTATTTTCATTTTGAAATCAAAAAAAGAAAATGAAAAAAGACAAACAAAACTACTGAACTTTTATCACATTCTGGGCTGATTCAGCATATGATAAATTGACAATATTTTTCTTATTTTTCCTAGAAAATAGGCTTTAACATTTCATGCAAATTGTACTAAGGAGCCAATTTATATGGAATATCAGCCTATTTTCTGAGAAATAATAAAAATAAAAAATGTCATTTTTTTTTTTTTTTCAGAAAATAGGCTTTTGAAATTTCATGCAATTTGTCTCCTCATGAAATATCAAAGCCTATTTTCTGGATAATAATAAGAAAAAAATATTATCAATTTGTCATCTGCCGAAATTTTACCCAGTAAACTAAGCATAAAAAGCTTTGATAATTCTCTCTAACAAATGAGCTGTGCCATTGGAAAAGATGTCTTTGGTACATACTGTATTCGACCTAATTACCACACTGTGTGCTTAGGTTTTTCAAAATTACTGGGAACACTCAGTTGTGGTAAAATATGTATCTACCTACTAAGGATACACTATAAAAAAGATCAGAAAAGGACTTATTTGATGATGATTATGCGATTTTTTTTTATTTTCTTTATAGTCGATGCAATTCAAATGAGTACCCACAACATATGCCTTTATAAAGAAGTAAAGAAAAAGTACACTGGCTGTAATCTGAAGACTACGAAATGGTACATGGTACAGCTAAAATGTATTTACAGACAACCCTCTTTATATCTACACTTGATACAACAACAAAATTCATTTTAATGACAACTTGACTGTCATGAAACCCACGCTTAAAGGCTAACAATTAGTCACAAATTATGCAAGAATATTTATTTAATACTTTAAAGAAACAAATGTTTTGGATATTTGTTAGAATTACCTCAGTGAGGCAATTCTAACAAATATCCAAAACATGTTCTTTGAGAAAATAGAACAAGACCTTTCTTACATATCAATCTGCTCATTAAGTATTCTGTACAACAGCAAATTCATTTTAATGGCAACGTTTTTGGGAATTTCATGAAATAGATGTTTTCATACTGGCCCTGTTACAGGTCTGAGGGCAGTCATATTGACCTGAGGATTGCTGTATTGGCCGGAGGCTTTGCCTTGGGCCAATTCAGCCATCCAAAGGCCAGTACAACTGGCTGAGGACCTGTAACAGGGCCAATGTGAAAACATCCATTTCATTACATTTTTTGTTAATCAATTTTTTTTTCAACTGTTAAAGTGTTGAAAGTCAATAAAAACACTTTTTGAGTAATTTTGTTCTTGTTGATTGCTTCACCGTGCAGTTAATTACGAACTTTTTTAAAATATTGCTTTGTTTGAGTGGATAATCAGAACTGCTGTCTGCAAATGTAGGTCCAACATCTGCAGGTGTCTTGTTCTCTTAGCATCAAACAGAAGAGTATCACTGTGTTTAAAGTCTCATTGACTGGTTACCGTAATACAGTAAAATATTGGCCCTCCTGAACCCCTCGTTTTTATCCCCTTAATCCTTGTATCGTTCAGTATCAGCCCTCGTTTAAGCCTGGGCAAAAATCATATCGAAATCATGTCAAACATTACATTGGTATGATGCAGGCTGTTTTGCACATATAATTTAGAAATATAATTATTTATTAATTATATTATCTACACCGTAGAAATGTACCTTTGGAGCATATAAGAATAGCAAAGGCTCAGATCAGGCTGTGTTTGTTGTGAATACTCATCAGAAGCACCTTGGCAAGGTTCTCCTAATGAGTGTCCACAAATTGTTTTCATTGAGAAATAAGACATATGAGCCAGGGCATAAAAAAACCAATAAAATGGCATGTGCGCCCAGCGAAGACTCAGATCAGCCTGGGCATCTGCCCAGTCTGATCAGTCTTCGCTGTCAACAAGAAAAAAGCTTGGGTCCTTAGCTACCCATTGAGTGCACAGCCAAGACTCTGATCAGACTGGGCAGATGCCCAGGCTGGTCTGAGTCTTTTCTGGGCACACATGCCATTTTGTTGGTTTTGTCATGCGCTGGCTCATATATATCAACACTTTATGGATGAAAACATTGAAAAACACTGCCATTTATAGCAAAAGAAAGAGCCACTGCCATCTACATTAATGAGTAAGAAACAGCAAAATGGCTTGTGAGAATGAAATGACTATATTATTTTATAAGAGCAATGCTATAACAAAATCTGCTGTAATATTTATTGGTGTAGCATTTTATAGTTTGTATGGAAGACACATTCATTCTAAATATGCTAACAGACAAGCCTTGAGCAAGTAGCTAGCATGTTTTATCAGGTAATGAGATGTACTGGTTCAAATTTAAAGGAAGTATGGTGAAAAATATATATATATCTCTCTCTTATCAAGTGCTACCATGTTTATCCTCACTACTCAACCATTTCTCCTTACCATTCTTGTCCTCAAATCTGAATAGGTCCATTTTACTACCTGTTTACATGTCTGCAAACTGCTGGGTGAGTAGCAAACAGTACAGACCCTGTCAGATGATGTGTTCTGCCACATTTAATTGGGATCTATACTGTTTGCCCACGCCTGTCTGGATACTAGAGCAAATACTGTATAATCAGAATCATAAGCTGTCTGGTCTGAATTTTTATCATTTGCCAGAAAAAAAATAACAACACACCTATACCGTGTTATCAAACAGGGACCACACTGGCAAGATTGCAGGTGACCTAAAGTGAGCCATGCTGTAATTTATAAATGTACATGCAATTTATGAATTTACATGCAATTTATAAATGTACATGCAATTTATGAATTTACATGCAATTTATAAATGTACATGTAATTTATGAATATAAATGTAATTTATGAATCCACATGTAATTTATGAAGGTCCATGTAATTATGACTGAAGTAATACATATATATAAAGACAGGTCCAGATATAAGGAGTTTTCAGAAGAAAGCATATCTTGTTGGTATATACAGAGATTGCCTTTTACCAACATATCTGCAGTAACTACCAACAAGGTTTGTTTTAGGGCAAAATTAACATAAAATAATCTTGAATTATCACCTTAACCCTAGTCCTGCTGAACCCGGATATGCTCTGCCTTTGCAAACAGTGTAGATCCAGATCAGCTGGCTTCTTCAGAAGCCAGCTGATCTGGATCTGCACTGTTTGCCATTCAGTATTTGAATTTGTATCAACAATCTGGATCAAGTAAACTGTTTGGCTGAAAATTAGAAGTGGGCGTGGCATCTTGATGTATTCAACATGACAAGGGTTAATTGGACTGGCCACATATGGCAGATTTTCTGCCATTTTTTACAAGACAAGCAAATTTTGTGACTTCCTGATTCCATTTCTGCACATCAATCCCCTTTCACTCCCCTATATCATCTAGGAAATATGTTTAAAGAATCAGTAATGTGTTTTGTCATCTGTTTTTGGTAGTGTATTTTTCAAAATATTATTCAGGAACTTGTAAAAACATTACATGATGGATATCTCTTCTGAGTCACTACATGTTAAAAACAGTATAAAATACTTGAATAATCACATGATTTGTCGCCTTATCTGGAACTGTGTACCTAGAATCAGTATCAGTTTTGTCCTCAGTTTAAAAAATATATTCATCCAACATAATCATTAGGTTTTCTACCATTTTTTTACAAGGAAGAGAACTTCTGTAACTTCCTGTTTCCATTCCCACACATCAAACCCCTTATGAAAAGGTTCTACTCTAAAAGGAAAGAATCTGCTCCCACGGGGAGCAAATTCTTTCCTTTAAGAGTAGACCCCTTTTCAGAAGGGAGGCAAAAACATTTTTGTCAGAGTTGCCTCCCCTGAAAGTGTATTCTTTCCCCTCAATTATCACCTTAATTGGAGCTATGAACATAGATGATTTGGTGTTTACGTCCCTGTCAACATTAAGTCATATGGAGAGGATAGAAGAGTGATAGTGAAGAACTCTGTGCAATGAAGCCCCGTACAGTTGTGAGCTGAATTCTGCTTCCAGAGGGATTCGAACTGGGGACCTTTTGATCCAAAGTTGGGAGCACTAACCACTCAGCCACCTGGGCCCAGTTGTTCAAAGCGTTGTTAGCTTAACGAGCTCATTAAGGGTCATTTCGTTAACTGTTTTAGCAGATTCAATATACAATATTCTGATATTTTTTGCTGAAAAAATGTGAGTAGCTTTTGCACTGCAAAAGCTACTTACACTTTTTCAGCAAAAAATTTCAGCATATTTGCGAATCACTCCATGTAAATTTTAACGAATCGTTAACTAACGATGTCGTTAGCTTTGAAGATCTGGGCCCTGGACGCTTCTCTATGTACATAGAATCAGTATCACTTTGTACTGTCTTCTGTTTCAGTAGCACATTTACCCAACATATTCAGTAACTTGCAAGCACATTAAAGAAATGATATATCTCGTCCGAGTCATAAACTGCTACCACTGTATTACATTCATTACATTTCACAGGACGAAATGTCTCATCTGTCTCTGATTGTGCTTCCTCACTAGAAGACAATTTCTGCTTTTTCTTCTTCTGTTTTGTCTTTGCTTGTGGAAATTTCAAAGTTTCGTTCATATCTACAGTACAGTTCATCACAAACATAGCCCGGTACTGGTGCTTGTAATTCTCATGTCTGAAAGGAAACATAACATGCAAACTACATGTATGGTACCTGATCTAAAATTTCATGCACCATTTTCTGAGAAAATAGCCCATACTAACAGTGTAGGTCCCATTCAGTCTGACCAGGATCTACACATCTTGCCATTTAACAAACAAAATATGGAATAAAGTGATCAGAATTTTAGGACATTTACTTTACATCATGAGAATCAGAGACCAGGATTTTGGTCAAAGTCAACAGACCATGAAATATAGGTCACTGTCATATTAATGATACTATAATGTTTGAGTCCCTGTTAGGGAGAAACAGTATACCAGGTTTGAAGATAATAAGTCATAATCAGAAACTGAGCTAAATGATAGGGCTGACATAAAATATGACAATAGCATTCGACATAAAATATAGGTCAGGGTCATAAAATGACACTGCAGTGTTTGAGTTCATGTTTGGGAGAAAGCAAATACCATGTTAGATGAGTGTAGGTGTCAGTGAATCAGAAATGGCAGTAAATGCTAGGGGTGACATATAAATTGGCAAAATCCTAAGACCGTGAAAAGTAGGTCATGGTCATTTTGCAAATTTACTAATGGCTCCAGATAAGCCTCTTTTTTCAACCAAAAAGTATTGATGTTTTTCTTGTTCTCCATAAAAACATATCTTGTAGGTGTTTCTATGTTGAAGTGTTTCTAATGATAACCCGTACCCACAGAATATGTTTTCATGTAGAAATAAGATAAATATCAATACATTTTGGAGGAAACAAAAGTCTTATCCGGAATTATGTGTATCAGTTCAGTCTGGACATCCAGGCAGCCTGATCATAGTCTTTCTGTCTGCTTGCAGATTCTTTGGATACTTTAGAATAGTCAGAAACCAAACCCTAGACTGCATGAATATTAACATATGGTTTTACAACAAACAGCTAAAAAAAGCACTTTTTGCTTTTTTCAAAAGTGGTATAAAAATGACTGTCAGATAAAACTGAGTTCAGTCAAGCGAATCTTTGTCTTATGTCATCAGATGTACTGGAAATACTTGTTCTCAACTATTAGGATCTGTCAGAACTAATCTGAACATATCAGGTAAAAAGAGGCCTTAGTGTCCACAAATTTCGAAAGTCTAGCAGAGCCTGGGCATTTGCGCACTCTGACAAAGGCACTCTGCCAGCAGTTCAAAAAGGCAAATAGTACAGACCCTGACTTAACTGTTCCTTTTAGAAAACAATTTGATCAGGGTGTAAACTGCTTGCTCAGACAGGCATGTCAGTCTATCTGTCTAAGTATTAACCAATAAAGCACTATGCAAATTTGTAATAGATGATTCACATGAAGAGTCAAACTTATTTTCTAAGAAAAATAAAACAAAAAATATTTCAAAGTGTCATCTGCTGTAGTTGTGATAAGCATTGCAATAGTTGAGTAACTACAATATATTTTCAAGGAAAAATAAGAAAAAGAAATGTTTAATTTAAAAGTTCTCACCTCTGACAATCTAAACACAGTGTTGTCATACAAGCAGGACAGTCTAATACTGCATCACTGTTAGGTAGGGGCTGTTTCTTCTCCTTGTCACCAGAAGCTTGAGACTCTGGCTGGTATGATCTCCGTCGCTTTTGTACCCATTTTTCATCAGCTTCATCTGCTTCAGGATCATATAATAACTCATCATTACTCAACTGTTTGTGTTTTGCCTTTGCATCACCTGAAACAATTTATACTATAGTATAATATAAGCAGCATAGAGGCTATGTTACAGTGAACAGAGTAGACCCAGATCAGTCTGAATATATGCACTTACTGATTCTGTCACAATTCTAGATATGTTAGGATAGTTCATTACTTTTTGTGACAAAATATGTTGTGCATACTCTGTTTGCAAAACACAAGTTCTAACACTGGAATAAAAACTTAATTTCAACCTTTGTTCTGCTGAATAAATTAAGATGCCACGCCCATTTCTGATTTCAGCTAATCAGATCACTTGATTCAGATTGTTGATGTGGACTCACATACTTAATGGCAAACAGTGCAGATCCAGATCAGTTGGCTTCTTTAGAAGCCAACTGATCTGGATCTACACTGTTTGCAAAACAGGGTATATCCTGATTCAGCAGGACAAGTGTTAACACTATTTTTTATTGCTGACATTTAATTGTGAAAAACTAGAAAATCAGAGACTTTGTTTTCTTTTAACATTCAAACTGATTCATTTGTAGAATACAAATGTTCACAATATCAGAAATATAGAGGAACCTGAAGGGATATGGATACATCTTCATAGACAAAAGATATGATTACAATGTACAGATTATAAACTCTCCCAAACGAACCCCCAATACTCAAATGAGCTCCCATGTGGACTGGTTTCCATTTTAATTCATCATCAGAAGATAAAAGCATTTCTGAGATATTAAGCCTTATATGAACTGGAGGGGACAGGGCATACTCCCGGTGTGTGTCATTGGATGTGTCTTACCATAAGGAACAAGTATATGATTTAGGGGTGGGGATCTGAGCCGTTTCTGAGATATTACGCATTTTATAAAAAGATGGGGATGAGGCATGCCCATGGGAGACCCTTTGAAACCCTCTTGCAAAACTTCATATCCAAATCTATCATATCCCCAAATTTCAGAACAATCCATCCAGTGGTTACTGAGAACTCATCTGGAAAAAAATTTGGGTGGATTTCAGCTTGCCATAGGGGGACCCTTTGAGTCTGCCATTTTAAATTTCGAAACCCTCTTGCACTACTTCATATCCATATCTATCATATCCCCAAATTTCAGAACAATCCGTCCAGTGGTTACTGAGAACTTGTCCTGACAAAATTTTGGCAAATGGGAACACCTTCATGGCAGAATTTAGTACATAGTATAACCAAAGGGAGGTAATCATTATAATGCTAACGCTTCAAAAAAAAGGAGATTTGGCGCAAATTCATTGTAAACAGACAAACGTCAATTTAAGTCTATCGTGGGAATGGTGAATATTTATCAAATGTCTGCAATACAGGTTAGCAGTCATGTATTTATCTGCTCCTGTTAATCGACATAATATGTTAACGTTTTAAAAGAATGTAAATGAAAATAAAATATTCTGGGCACTTATTATCGGCATACACTTGTTATCGGGCACTCAAAAGTTTCGTAAAAGCTAACACAAATCTGTTTGTTTTAGTGTATATTTTCTCATCTTTCTGTGACTCCTACATGTACTCAGAATTTATGTTTTGAGCATCATATATCATAATCGGATTTTTGATTAACATGCAGGTACAGAGGCAACATCCATATCAGAGGGCCCTCTTCCAGATAGCTTACTTGCTGCATGCATGACAGATCTCACACCAGATCTCCACATATTTCTATCATAAGGGTTGATAGCTGAGAGCTTCCACTCTCTGCAATCCCTCTCAGTCAGCTGCTTCCATGTCATCTTGGGCCTCCCAGGCCCACGCTTTCACTCAACCTGTATGTGAAAGGCTGTCTTGACTGCACCATTGGAGCGTTCCACATGTCCATACCAGCAGAGCCTTCTCTCCTTCAGAATGCGGTCCAGATCCTCAATGCCAAGCCGCGCAAGTAGTTCATTAGACCTAGTGGTGACAACGTCTTGCGGACTGACACTGCAGATCTGTCTGATCATTGCCCTGTCATTCCACTGCAGACATTGGAGGTTTGATTTTGTCAATGGCCAAGTCCCACTAGCATGGAGCATTGCGCTCCGCACACAAGAGTTGTACACACGGCCATGTGTCTTGAAAGAGAGGTGGTGTGAAGAGAGAACTGGTAGCAGCTCCTTGAACTTCTTCCAGGCGGTTTTCACACGTGTTGTGGTTGAAAGTTCACAGCCACCTGCTGCTGACAGCATGTCTCCTAGGTAACAAAAGGAAGCCACCACCTCCAGCTTGTTAGGTCCTTGGACTTCCCTCTGTGGTCTGCCGCCCAAGGAGCATGCAGTTCCTGGCACCGTGTACATCTGTAGTCAGGGTTCTTTGTCAAGCACTTGAGCCCACTGCATTTCTTGTGCACCCAGTGCTTGCAGCCGTTGCAGAAGATGCTGTTGCTGCCCACTCTAGAACGACAGTTGGCACATGGAAAACTCGCCTGAACTCTGCAGGAGGTCCAGGCCCGTACCTCAGATCATGAACTCTGTCCATTGCTTCTTTCCAAGTCTAGAGCCATCTGACACATTCCTTGAGCGATTCAGCGATGATAACAAGGTCATCAGCACAGTCCTCCCAGGGAACCCCAGCGCAGGACTCTCGTGATAAGGCTTCAAGCACAATGATGAAGAGAAGTGGGCTGAGTACTGAGCCTTGGTGAACACCGACCTTCACTTCAACCTCTTCACTGTATCCCTAACCAACACGGACACAGCTCCGTGCATTTGCATACATCCCCTGCACCAGTCATACAATCCACTCCTCCACACTAAGTTTTCTCAGTGTCCACCAGATGACCTTCCGAGGTACTCGATCAAAAGCCTTCTCCAGGTCTACGAAAGCCATGCAGTTTCTTGTTGGCAGCTAGATACTTCTCTTGCAGCTGCCTGACAACAAAGATTGCATCTGTAGTGCCTCTGCCTGGGATGAAGCCAAACTGGGAATCGTCAATTGACATCAACTGTCTGATGAGGCCGTCCACAATCCTCTCCAGGACTTTCATGACCTGTCTGTTAGCTTGAGACTGCGGTAGTTGCCCCTTTCCAATGCATCTCCCTTTCCCTTGTAGAGGCAGACAATGAAACTCTGCTCCCAGTCAGAGGGTACCTTGCCAATGCGAATGATTGCAGCTGCGAGGTCATGGATCATGGAGGTGCCCATGTCATCGGCTGCTCCTATCATCTCCACCACTATGCCTGATGGGCCTGGTGCTTTGCCCGCCTTCATCTGTGAGATAGCCTTCTTAACCATATCAATGGTAATTGGGATGGGAGGGCCTTCCACTGGTGGTTGATAAGAAAGGTGGTCTGGGTCCCATCAAACTCAATGTTGAGAAGCCTTTGATAGTGCTCTAACCAGGCCTTCTGCTTTGAGTCTTCGCTCATTGACATCTCTCCTGCATCATTCTTCACTGGTTTGGCTGCATCATATGATTGCCCTAGTGCCTTTACCAGTCTTCCAGGCTTTGAAAGCTTTCCACGGCAGCAATGGCCTTTTCCACATGTTCATTCCACCATCAGGTTTCACGACACCAACGGTGGGGCAGAGTTGTGCCACACATCTCCTCAGTTGTCTTAAGCAGCAATAAGAAACAAGAGGTCCATGGGCCTCGATTCGCTCATCTGATAAAAATAGCTATTGCATATCTGCAAATACCATGCAACTTCTTCCAGTACTGCCACAGCAACTTGAATACAAATTTGATCATACCGTAAAAAAGGTCAAGTCATCCTAGTATCATTTTAGCAGACTTTGAATCCCCAATGCTGTATACCAAGAATCAGCCTCAAAGCTTTCTTAGTTCTGGAGAAGAAGTCCTTTACTATATATAGGCATGGCAGCCACCTTGTTCAATGGCACGGAGCCATTTACCAAATTGTCAACATCCTTTCGACAGAAGGTTCCATGTGAAATCTAATGAAAATTGTTCAAGAGGTTTCAGAAAAGAAGACGTTTAAAGATTTCACGATTTTATACATGTATATACCTCATGGGCAAGGGCAGATAACCCCCAAACTTTTGACAGTACCTAAATAGTTTTATTTCTGTAATCATACATTGTAAGGTTCAGCCTTTAGTCTTTAATACATACTGAGAAAATGATTTTTCAACATTTTTCTCACACAAATATATGAGGGTGCACATTTATTTGAACTTGCCGTAAAAAGATCAAAGTTCAACCTACGGCCATCATTTAAACAAATTTGGGTAGACCACGAGTCCCCTATGCTACAAACCAAGATTCAGTCTCAAAGTTTTCTTGGTTCTGGATAAGATTTATAAGTGTTTTTACCATATATGGGCATGGCAGCCATCTTGTTCAATAGCTGGGAACCATTCAAATAAATTGTCAATACCCTTTCGACAGAAGGCTCCATATGAAATCTGGTGAAAAAATGCTCAAGCAATTTCAGAGAAGACATTTAAAAATTACACAATTTTTTATACATGTATTCAGCTCAGGGGCAAGGGCAGATAACCCCTGGGGACAAAATTTTTGATTGTAACTAACAAGTTACTACTTAAATCATACATTGTAAGTTTCAGCCATTAGTCTTTAATACATTTTGAGAAAAAGACTTTTCAACAATTTCCCCATATAAATGTATATAGGGATGCAAATTTGACCTTGCCATAAAAAGAACAAAGGTCAACCTACAGTCATCATTGAACAAACTTGGTAGATCTTGATTTGTCAATGCTATATACCAAGATTAAGCCCCAATGCTTTCTTGGTTCTGGAGAAGAAGATTTTTACGTGTTTTTACCATATATGGGCATCGTGGCCATCTTGATTAATGGACCTTGACCATTTGAACAAAAATTTCAATCCCCCTTTAACAGAAGGTTCCACATGAAGATTGAAGAAAATTGGACCAGGGGTTTCAGAGAAGAAGTCGTTGTTCAAAGGTGTGCCTGACGACGGACAGACGGATGCGGAGTGATCATAATAGCTCATGCTGAGCCTTTGGCTCAGGTGAGCTAAGAATAGTGTAACCCCCAATACTCTACATAAAGTTTGGTTTATGAGATCATTCATGACAAGGACTGGCTAAAAAGGTGCTAATGCATCCATACATTTGCTTTAAAATTGTACAAAAAAACACTATATGAGTCATAAAATGAATTGATTGTCAATAAGGAATACTACAAGCTGACATTGGGTTTTAGTAGCATACGCTGAAAACACACACACACATGCACACACACGTATACACACACACAATCACATGTAATATATAATGTGTACTTTCTATTTTATTGCATACTCCTTTAGCAGTAACAGAAAGTGCAGGTATTGCACAAGTGAGTTTACCTCCTGTGAACATTTCCTCTTCATCTGAGTCAAAATAAACATCATCATAGTATTTCTGTGGTTTATCTTCTCCAGCTGCTTGCCCAGACTCACCATATGGCCCAGCTTCTACTGAATGAATATACAAACAAAACAGCTTGTTAAGGTCCTGTTTTCAACTTTAAACTATTGACAGA
The DNA here is from genome assembly GCA_964016985.1 of Anodontia alba. NCBI lineage: Eukaryota > Metazoa > Mollusca > Bivalvia > Lucinida > Lucinidae > Anodontia > Anodontia alba. The sequence continues at coordinate 2,723,246 of OZ024823.1, forward strand.
TATTTTCTTTATTCTTTAAAAAAGCATAGGTTGTTGGTATTAGAAGTGCCTTGCCAAACCAAGACATCTCTTATGAGTAACCAAAACATCAGATTAATGGAGAAATAAGAAAGAAAAAAAAAATATTAGGCTATTTTACTTATCTAGAGCAAGGCTTGGTTCTACTTCTATTCTTCAAGACATTCTGTCCTTAATAAAAAATATTAGGATTCCTTTTCTCTTTACTATACCTCATTGCGGGGTGGGAGGGGGGGAGGGGGGCAAGGGGAGAGAGGTGGGGGTGCGGTAGCAGGATACTGCACATTTGTCTGGACTGATGAATGTACGTATTTCAATGAGATTTATTCCGGAAACACATGTCAACTGACTTTTATGTTGCTTGTGTGTCAGATTTTCCAAAAATATCTTTTGGAAAATTTGCCACACAAGGGTAATCTGTACTAACACAGACACAGAAGTATACATCCATCAGGACATCCGCAGGTCTTTACATTTTGGTTCCTGAGTCGGGAACTAATAAGGGAGGTATCTAATAAGCATGGCTTATTGATGTTTCTTGTTGTACTACAACAGATGTTGAGGATATTCATTTAACCCATTTATGCCGAGTGGACTCTTCTACCTCAACTCTTTGGACAGGTTCATTTCCAGTATAAGGGGCATCTGGTTAGGTTTTATTGTTACCATGTTTTAAGCTAGGCTTATATGGGTTAAATAGCTTTAGTGAGGCAATTGCAATGAACACCCATGATATTATGTGAGTGTTTTGGTGCAAAAATAAAACCTCTAACATACTAAGAGCTATGTTCTTAACAATACATACATGTATCACTGTCAGGCACACATTCAAACATTTTTATGTGGGCCAGCAGCAAAGGCTTAAACATGATTTCAATGCACAGGCTGGTTTAGTCTTGTCTATTAACATACATGTATAGCACAACTTAGTAGTTTGCACTAGAGCAAGTATTAAACCCTTCTTTAAAGTCTATAATGGTCTAATGAATATAATTATACACTAGACCATTAAACTTTAAAAAAAAGGTTTAATATTGGTCCCTGTGGTATTTTGGTACTTGGGTTTATTTAATGGGGTCTTGGACATTGTTTTACTTTGCATCAAGTTAGCTTGTTTGTTTTATTTGTTTTACATTGCTTTCAACAGTCTTTCAGTCATATCTCGATGGTGTCTGGATGTGGCAGGGAGCTCAATGCTCACTTTTTAGAGTGCTGCCTCTAGTTAGCTACCTCTATCAATTATTCTCCAAGCTTTACATAAAAAATTAACTCTAGTCCTGCTGAACTTCAATATCCCTGCCTATGCAAACAGTGTAGATCCAGATCAGTTGGCTTCTTCAGAAGCCAACTGATCTGGATCTGCACTGTTTGTCATTAAGTATGTGAATTTGTATCAACAACCTGGATCAAGTCATCTGATTGGCTGAAAATTAGAAGTGGGCGTGGCATCTTAATTTATTCAGCATGGCAAGGGCCAAATCACAATGAAACCGAATTCCGCTAAAGTTCTGCTGAACTGTATTTCTCACCTGATGAAACAGAACCTCTCTTCTTCTCTAGAGCCTTAACATGCACATTCAACTCTGCATTCATCTCCTTCTCAAATTCATCTTCACTTGATGATTTATCTCCCTTTCCCTGGCTTCGTCGGCATAATTTGCGCTTCTGTTCAGGTGTACCATGCAAGAGGATGTCGATTTCATCATCAGAACTGAAAATATAATGTGGATATACTGTATTAAAACCCTTGTCCTGCTGAACCCGGATATACCCTGCCTTTGCAAACAGTGTAGATCCAGATCAGTTGGCTTCTAAAGAAGCCAACTGATCTGGATCTGCACTGTTTGTCATTTAGTATGTGAATTTGTATCAACTACCTGAATAAAGTAATCTGATTGGCTGAGAACTGGAAGTGGGCGTGGCATCTTAATTTATTCAGCATGACAAGGGTTAAGAGGTGTGGATACACTTGCTAAATTTCCGGCCATTTTTAGAAAGGAGACAATGTTTTGGCTTCCTGTTTGTTTCCCTGCAGACCAAGCCCCTTCTAAAAAGGGGTCTACCCTAAAGAAAAACATTTTCTCCCTTCAACAGTCTATGCTGAGTTGAGTCATGGTTTAATGACACATTTTGTGTTGTCTCCCAGAGAAAAGGATAGACAGAGAGATACAGAGGAGACTGAGGGTAAAGCAAATGATAGTGGAGAACAAAATAGTTAATAACATGACCTAATCCCTCACCTGCTGCAAACACAGGCCTTTACCCCACCACAGCCATAATACCAACAGCCTATGAATGAGAAAGGCCCAGAACAATCCTGTGTAGATGCACAGGTAGGTCTGGACTTTCTAACCAAGGCGGTAAACTCTCCCCCTCCCCCATCCCCCCTGGGAACACAGGGTTCGCACTAGGATTTCTTTTTCTTTCGCCACCATTTTCGCCAATTTGATTTTTTTTTGTGCCATTTTCTTTAACTTTGAGCCAGATTTTGAGCCAAATTTTGGCCATTTTTTGCCAAAGAATTATCTTGTCAGAAAAAAGGTGTTCATTTACTGATTCCTTTAATTGCAGCAATAGATTCAAGAGTCAGTATAATGTGAAATGTGTGGGGGACTTGAAAGTACTTCTTGCACTGATTTTTAAAACTTTTGCTGTAATTAATTAATTACAATGTCATGAATTAATAATAAGTCTTTGTTTTGCATATCTAATGTTGGACACAAAAATGGAACACTTTACATGGAAACGAAAGTTCTGAAAAGTGCTGTATAAGCCAATAAATATAATGTTATTAATGCATTATACTGTAAGAGAATAACGTAACAATATTCATTTGTACCCTGATAAATGCGGGGTAAGTTTCTAACACAGCAGGTTTTACTGTTTTAAGGGAGCTAACTGCAACTGACTTAAAAGGGAGTTTACTGCAATTGCTTTACGAGTCTGGTCTATGCGAAACTGAATGGGGAACAGCATTTTTTTATGAATCGCGCCAATAAAAAAGAGGGGGCATGCTTATACCAGTACATTGAACACCCTTCCGCAAGAAACTTGTAACTGCCAGTCTTGAAGCAGTGGAAGGAGCGAATGACCGTAGCACATTTATGTGATCTTTATAATAAATCGCTACAATCTGTGGGGATCGAATGCGCAATCCGGACCATCGGAGAATAATGTGTCCGTCTCCGAGGCATTATTCGTATTTTTGTTTTTGTTTTTTTTTTTCGGGATGATGTTCGTTGATCACCAAATAAAATTAAGGCTCATAAGAAGGTACCGAAACATGCTTAATTAAAGTCGGCACTGTCAAAGTGTACTTACTGCTTTAATAAGCCGAACCGATTAATGACTAATTATTTCTCGTGTAATCAATTTGTTTTCCATCTTTGTGTTTGACATAGGGTTCCACATGATTACATTCTGGGTAAATTTCCATGACGTAGGCAATGTGACTCTGACATTAATTCCTGATTGGTAGTTTCGGCAGAGCGTCATGAATATTTAGGACGAAAGGCGTGGAAAGTGGGTGGTGCTACTGTCAAACTGCGCATCACGGCACGTGACCTTATATCGCTTTCATCAAATTCAGGTTAACTTGATCAGCTACCGTTTTCTGATCGATAATTGAGTTGCTAATTGGCGAATTATACAATCAAGGAAGGTGCGATAGACATGCGCGACAATTATATGACTCAGTAGTGGATAATTCAAGTGATATTTTTTTCGCCACTTTTTTCACCAATTTATGATTTTTTGTGCCAAATTTTTTCTGCGCAAATGGCGACAATGGCGATCGGTAACGCGAACCCTGGAACATTTAGCAGACAACAAAAGCTACGTCACAGAATTTCCAAAGTTGTGACGTAATGCCAACTTTCTTGTGCACATTTTATCTTTTTTTTTTCTGTAGGATGTAAATTTGGTTAGCTTTCATTTCGTTTGGCATCTGATTTTGGGAATTTGGACTTTATATGTTGATAAGTATGCATTGAGTGATATCTGTCGAGACATTTGTAAAACAACTTCTTATTAAACCAACTCTCTGGTTGGTTTTTTTAGTAATAATTTTAAGAATGGGTTTTCTTGCATCTACTGTCCTTTCAACATCTTTTGGAAAGTCGTTTTTTGCCTGGCGCTGTACACAAAAGAAGTAAATTTGCAAACTTTTGTCTTGATTTAATGCAAAACCATTTGTCGTAACTACCTATGCACAAAAAGTTTTATTCTAGTCATTGGTTTTTAAAAAATCAAGTATTTTCACTTTTCCCCATAGTAAAAATGAATGCAAATTATGCAGAAATCTGTAGGGTAGGTAACTTGGAGGCAGATTTTCAACAAGTTCGGCTTGTTCAATTTTTCTGAAATTTTCACAATATTGTTGTGAAACACCAATAATTCAATTTCTGCAAAGAAACATGAAAATTATTTTCTTAATCAAAAATTCCAAAAAAATCACTTTACTATAGAAATTGCATAGGTCAGACCAATTTTTGGCCATAAATTTAATTTTAGGGTACATATTTGAGAACAAAACACAGAAACAGAAAAGACAAATGGTTTCTGATAAGATATGGTCATTCAGAACAAAATATTTCCTTTTAAAATAAAACGCCAAGGAAAAAACGTCTTTCCGAGTGATGTCGAAAGGACAGTAGGCAGTGCCTAATTTCCTATTATAAAGACAGAGAATAACTCGTGCTGGAAGTGTAAAGTAAAACCTTTCATAACCCTCTGGGTCACTGTCATCAAAATCGAGATACTCGAAGTCTCTGTCACCAATTCTGTTCATGGTTTGTTGTTTTCATACATAAAACGAACAGTAGGCTGCCATATTTTTTAATCGATATATATCTATGACGGCTTTTATCCTTGGTTTTTTAAATATCCAATGGAAAACGCAGAGTGTTCCAAACGTTATTTGCTGTAATGGTACTAAAATTCAACCCTAAACCACACGATTTGTGTGAACAGCAAGTGATCGTCATGGGTGCCAGAAAATACGACCACATACCAAAATGACCCCAGACCAAAAACGGCTTCAAACCTCCACACCCACACCACACTCCCACCCGCCTCGCCTCACTGATTTTTTTTTCAGATTTTTTTTTTCTGGTAGGACCAGTGATATGGGAAGTTATTAAAATAAACTAAGGAGGAAAAAAGTGTGCCCGATGCAGGACTCGAACCCGCGACTCCCTGCTTGCAAGTCAGGTGCTCTACCAACTGAGCTAACCGGGCCGACAGTCCCGCCAATCACCACACTCCTCCCCCTTTTAACTTTTTAGTGCAAGGCATCAACTGAACATACTATCAGTTTCTAGCCTTTCCCCGCACTCACCAGTTTACCTCGTCGCCATTAAAGTAAAAAGAGGAATAAGCGTGCCCGATGCAGGACTCGAACCCACGACCCCTGCTTGCAAGTCAGGTGCTCTACCAACTGAGCTAACCGGGCCGACAGTCCCGCCAATCACCACATTATATAGTCCCTAGCTCTCATCTGAGAGGTAAACCTAGCCACACCCTGCAGAGGTAATAATCGAAGGGGAGTGGGGGGGGGGGGGGGGGGGGAGTATAAAACGCAGCCGCAAAACGCAGTCGACCTTCGACTTCTGAAGTGTCAACATCGCTACATCGCTAAATAACTAATAACCATGTCTGATTCAGTTATGCCTGGTGTACTCCTCAAGACCCTGAGCGAGTACGTTTGTCGGCACTCCACTATGGAGGATGTCCGACGGAATGGATTTAGTTCGGGTTGAACTAACCTTTCATAAGAAGCTACCAACGCCTAGAGTCTACAAGAAGGGGGCTGAAAGCAGGAGGCAGCCTGCACCCCCTGCTGGCGAGTGGCCTCGCCAGCCCGCTCCTGCTACAAGACCGCCGCCACGCCGAGAACAGAAGCAGATGGAGAGGGAGACGCTACCACCACCGCCACAGACTATACTACAGACACCGCATCAGATCAACAGACCATGTTAAGTTAGCGCTCGGACCTAATAATATAATAGTATATTGGGTCCAAGGAAAGCGTGATAGTGTTATTTGTTCTAATTGGTTTGGATATTTATTTTTATTAACCTTTACCACTCTCTGGGTTAATTCAGCAGACAACAAATTGGTGCTATTTTTTCTAATTAGATTCTTTTTCCAGATGGAGACAGTTTGCATGAAATATCAAATCCCGTTTTCTGGAAGAAAAAAATGGAATAATAATAAAAGAAAAACATTTCAATATGTCGTCTGCTGAAATTTTTGTCCAGACGCGTATTAAGCGAATTAAAGGTTAATTGGGGGGTGAAAGTAAAAAAAAAAAAAAAAAAAAAAAAAAAAACGAATAAATTTAAAAAAAAGATGATATTTCTATTTAATCTCGTAATGAAATGTGTCTTTCATATCTGCAGAACTAACTTTTTCAGATGAAAATGTTTGATATCGTTCTTACCGTGATAGCCCTAAGTACTGGGACAGAGAGGCATGAGCAAACAGTGTAGACCCAGTTCAGACGCCGCAGAACATCTGTTTCGCATTCGTCCCGCAATATTTCAAGCACATCAACAAGTAGTGGAACAGACATTTACAATATAGGACAAGTATGGTAAAGAGTTAAGGTGTCCCAATATTTAGAGTATATACGGTATTTCTGCCCAACATAGATTTGAGTGCTCGTTAGATTCTCCTGAATGAGGCGGATCTAACGAGTAACCACAATCTATAGGTTTGAACAAAATTAAAGAGAATGGTATTCATTGCATGGGTTTGTTAACTTGATGTATAACATTTGTACAAAGTCCAGTTTAACTAACCCGAATTATTTGTTTTTAAGTGATGAGCATCACATTAAGAAGACGAAGGAGAAAAACTTACTTTGCATATGGTGAATGTATTTTCTCGCACAACATCTGCATATCACACAGAATCTCTGCCTGTCTAAAGCTCATTATGAATGACACTTTTCTTGTCTTTTTTTTTTTCTAGAAAATATGGTTGACATTTCATGCAGACTAATCGGAAATAATTTTAAAATGTCGTCTACTGAAATGATTCATGCATGTTCTATTTAAAATCAATGAAGTATGACTGCAAGAAATGTACTACTACTACTACTACTACTAATAATAATAATAACAATAATAATAATAATAATAATTATTATTATTATTTTACCGCGACCAGTAGTTGTAGTAGTCTGGTCAAGGGCTTTGTTGTTTTCAAAGGCAAAGTTCTTGGGATAATTTGCATACATGTATATAGTAGGCAAAACGCGATTAGGCGAAATGGGAGGAGATTGGAGCCTTAGCTAACCGTTCTGCACACAACAAAGACTGATCAGACTGGGGATGCCCAGGGTAATCTCAGTCCTCGATGCTCATGCGTGTGTTTGTATATTAGAACTTACATACTTATGACACCCATGTATTTTAAACCTGGTGTAATTCAATCAGTACCGCGGGCATAATCGATTTATCGCTTATCGTGGTGATATTCGATTACATGTCTGAAAGGTAGTTAATCTAATTAAGTGCACCTGATTGAATTAAAAGCCAGACAATAATAGAGAACAAAGTTCACTGATATTTGACGATCTAAGAGGTCTTAGATCGTCAAATATCAGAGAACTTTGACAATAAACATAGTTTCTTCTACAAAATCATTCAAGTGTTACACCAATACAACCTACCGGACATTGTTGCTTTAAAACAAAACATACCCTCCAAGAATGAATTGAAAACTGCGATCAACAGAACCGTGACGAAGTACTGGACAGAATCCCTCGTGCGTGACTCCTATAGTAAGTCTACCCTCCGCTTTTTAGCGGTCGGCAGGATATCGGGAGGTTGCGTTCACCCGGAGAACAACAGAGAACTCCGTAGTCGACGTCCGAAAAGCTGTGATCAAGACCAGGATGTTAACTGGGACATAAATTCTCCAGAAAAACGTACACACGTTCAGTCAGTATCAAGAAGACCGACGTGCAAGCTCTGTAAACAAGAAGAAGAAGACATTTGTCATATGCTACTGTACTGTCCTCTGCTGAGAGAGGATAGAAAAGAACCATACACACACTTCAAGAACACTATAATACGTTATATTGGTGCGGACATCTGAAAACGATCATTCTCGGTTCCCGAAACTCATTGACTGTACGAGGTTTTCACATATGTTCAGTGTTGAAGAAGCGTTAGACAATGTTGAAACACTTTCACGAAATATGTGTTACAAACTATATATAAAGCGGCTATCATTGCTGCAAACTCAAAACTGATTGGTTGTCGGGGACATACTACGAACTCCATATTGATCGAAGATATACAGTTTACGATTTTTTTAAAGACCTTCATACGCCTCATTCAACCTGCCTCATGTGCGGGGCTGCTCCTATTGAGAGGAGGCTTATACAAATCAGAAGAAGAACATTAGATTGTAATATTAACATCTTACTCTTTATACCCCGCCACACAACAGTGGCGGGGTATTATGGTTTCATGTTGGTCGTCCGTGAGTCCGTCCGTCTGTCTGTCCGTCCGTCCGTCATATGTCCGTCCGTCCGTTTTTCGTTTCCGGATAACTTGAGTAAACATCAATGGATTTTCACCAAACTTGGTATGTGCATTGATATTGTGGAGATCTGGTTTGGGATTGCTAATGGCCAAATTTCGTCAATTTTTGACGGAGTTATCTGCCCGAGACACGCCCATATTTTCGTTTCCGGATGATAACTTGAGTAAACAGCAATGGATTTATACCAAAATTGCTATATGCATTGACATCAAAGAGATATGGTTTGGGGTTGCTAATGGGCAAATTTCGTCGAATTTTTATGGAGTTATCTGCCCGAGACACGCCCATATTTCGTTTCCGGATGATAACTTGAGTAAATATCAATGGATTTTCATCAAACTTGCTATATGCATTGGCATAAAGGAGATCTCGTTTGGGATTGCTAAATGGGCAAATTTCGTAAAATATTTACGGAGTTATCTGCCCGAGACACGCCCATATTTTCATTTCCGGATGATAACATTAGTAAATAACAAGGGATTTTTAACCAAACTTGCTATATGTATTCACAGTAAGGAGATCAGGTTTGGAATTGCTAATGGGCAAATTTTTTCAAATTTTTACGGAGTTATCTGCCCGAGACACGTCCATATTTTCATTTCTGGATGATAACCTGAGTAAACAACAAGGCCTTTTAACCAAACTTGCTATATGCATTGATATTATCAAGATCTGCTTTAGGATTGTTATCTGCCCATTGATATTATCAAGATCCAGTTTATGATTTTTATCTGTCCCTCCGTCATTTTCTTTCCCGACATTTTCGCAACGATAACTTTAATACATATACAAATAATTCTTTATATATCAAAATAAAAGCACCGCAAGCATAATACCCCGCCGGGGTATTATGCTTGCGGTGCTTTTATTTTGATATATAAAGACTAGATTGCGCGCCATCGCAAATCCCCATGTTCTTTGCTAGTGTTGCTAATAGCATGACTGACGGACGGACTTGCACTCCCACACCCATATCACGCCGGAAGGTCATGTAGCAAGTTTGATTAAATTCCGCCCAGTGGCTTAGGAGACGATAGCATGGACGGATGGATGGACGGATGCACGGAAAAAAAATGATGTCTCGCACAACCTTACCATGAGTGGAAGTGATGTAGCAAGTTTGGTTGAATTCCGCCCAGTAGTTTATGAGAAAATAGTGTGACAGACAAATGGACATGAAATATTTTCTAATATCAAAATGCAAGTTTATATCGAAAATAGTTCAGGTATCAACAGGGCTATAATATATGTTCACAATTATGTAGGTAGTGTAATTCATTAAAATTTAGTAGTTACCATTTTGTTTCCCCAAACATTAAAAAAGGTGTTTCATTTGATTGGAATCCCCCCATCCCCCATTTCAACACTTTCTACAGTAAAAGTGTGTGTGTGTGTGTGTTTGTGTGTGTGTGTGTGTATGTGTATGTGTGTGTGTGTGTGTGTGTGTGTGTGTGTTTGGGGCCGGAGAGGAGTGTGAGGGGGTTGGGAATCGGGGAGAGGGCGGGGCTCAGAGATTATAAAGTAACGTGATGTGGTTTAAAATAGTACCTTGTATGTGAGTGTAGTGGTGAGGCCGAAGTAGAGTTGTTTACTTCTTTTGGCAGAGTTATGGTCGCTTTTCAACTATAGAATTTTCCCCAGCTTTTGAAGCAGTGAATTATTATACTAAGAAAACTAATGTTTGGTATTTGATGCGCCAACCGTTTAATTTTGTTTCTTCTTTATATAAACTTAATGATAATAATATGTTGCATTTATCGCTCCCTTTTATTGTGAAATACAAGCACACCCTAGTTACTAGCTCTAACAAAATAACTGTGCAACTTGATGCTAAGGTCCTGAAACTTCATGCATTTGTTGATAAAACAACAACAACAACAACAACAAAACACACACACACACACACACACACACACACACACACACACACACATACACACACACACACACACACACAAAACAAAAACAAAAAAAAAAACACAGAAAAACAAAACAAAAATAACAACAACAAACAACAACAACAACAAAACAAAAGCAACAACAACAACAAAAAAAACCCCAACTGATCTGTATTCTTCTGCGATGTTTTACTGAGGTTTGGTACCAGTAAAATCGATTTAAACTTTAGGTAGGTTTTGCTACTGGCCATTCTAAGTCGTTGGTTTTTGTGTTGATCGTTCTTTGAAAGCCTTTAAAAAGATTGCCACTCGCTACAAAAAGACAGATTACAACATGAATATTCTGTGGCAAACTGCATGCATGGTTGTTAACCCAATTATGGTTGATAACTTTGCTTCCCCCTTTAATTGCAGGACGGTGGGTCGGTCCTCAGACTAAATGACAGATCCCTCCTCAATCTGTACAGATGATTGGCACCTGACTATCGATGTCTGTGCTTGGGTCCATCGTGGTCCTGTTTTTTCTCTTTTTTTTTTGTGGTCGCCACTATGCCCTTTGCTTTGTTTCATCACAGTGTTTTCGATTATACACGAAAACACGCTTATTCAAATATATAGAAAATTTTACCTCCAAAAAATCTAAACTTTTCAGATAAAAAACTCCAATAGTTTTCATATTTCTGCTCAAAACATAGATCTAACGAGTACCCACAATCTATGTTTTGAACAGAAATAAGAAAAATAATGTATACCCCTGTAAACCCCAGTTTTACTATATAAAAATGGGGTTTAAGGGAGTCAAAATTATATAGGTATGTTTCCGTGATTTTTTTTTTTTTTTTTTTTTTTTGTGGTCGCCACTGCGCCCTTTGCTTTTTTTTTATCACAGTGTTTTTGATTATACATGTATGTATTTCACTGTGATGTATCAAAGATGAGACAGAGGACCCATATGCGGATCGAACATACATTTGTAATTTGAAGCGGCATCAGAATTAAGGATGAGATTTCGCGTGAATAAAACTGGACTGCGTTAGGTGAAGCGAAACACTGGCGAGCGTTTTTCAAAAACTATTTTGTATCTTCTGAACGATTATTGTAAAGCCGCTTCATGTGGCCTCAAATTAGAGTTATTCTAGTATACGGAACTTTATGTTAGAGTCAGTTACGGTCTATGAAGATCCCGACTCTTTAACTGGAAGAAGAAGAAGTGATCGAATGAATCATTTCAGTAATTACTAAATTAATATAGAATCAAATGAATAATATCAACATAGTATACATTCTCATTTTTTGGTTACAATTAAGCATACATAAGTTTTAGGCCACCATCTTGGATGTGTCAAAAGGCAGCTTGAGAATAGTTTGGAGATGTTTGCCAAAAACTGTCACAACCGCACGGAAAGTTTGGTTTGGTTTTGCGAGTAACCGCGAACGTTTCGGTTAACTGAACGCAGAACTGGTTAAAGTCCCTCTAGTAGTTTTCCTACTGACCTTTCAGGGGCAAATTTAGAGGGCGGTCGGGAGTTCAATCGAGCCCCTCCCCTCAGAGTCCACATTATTTCATTTTCTTATTATTTCCTTAATTATTTCCTTCGTTCAGGCCTATGGGCATGGTGGGCGAGGCTTGCTTACCAAGTAATGCTTACTATCCGCGGACGCCTGATTACACCCTTTATTCTGGGGTCCATGTCTGTTGGTCTGAACATTCTGATTCGCCATTCGTTTATGGATTTATGAGTTTAGATTACGGCTTAGGTACCATGACCGCAACCGCAACTACTTTCATGGGGAATTCTTAAAAGATATTGGAAAAATGATCAAATCGAACCCATTCAGCAAATCTGAACCCCCTGTCGAAAAATCCTGGATCCGCCGGTGCTCCAAGGCGGTTCCTCTATTGTAGTTCCTCTTTTGCGTCTGTGGTTTCGAATGTGGCGTTTGTTTTATCATTATTTGCTCCTCATATCTCATTCTATTGGTACCTCGGGAAGACTATGCATCGTGTTTGTGGCACTGTTTGTGCTTCTGAGGTAATATTAATTTATATTTGCATGTGCACTGGTGCGCTGAAGTATTCTTTTTTCTCAGGTTATTCCACTTTAGAATGGGTTGACTCCCTCTGTAGTTGCTGCATAGACAACTCACAGAGAAGTTCAAATCCCCATTAAACTTCCGTCTAGATAACAGACATTGCGGTAACTTTACAATTTTCTACCTATTCTGTTTTTAAAAACACATTTCAAGGATAAAAATCCATAGAAGTGATAATTTTAATGTTTTTTTTTTTCTTGTTTATTTAGCCATATATAAACTACATGTACCTCATATGGGATATACATATCTCAACTTATTACATTCGCCAGAGCTTCTTCAAATCTTAGTGACTTTAACTAACGTAATACATTACGAAAACATGCCTATTCAAATATAAATTGAAAATCTCCGCCAAAAACTAAAAAAAATTCAGATAAAACTCTGATATTTTTTCACATTTCTGCTCAAAACATAGATTGTGGGTACTCGTTAGAACCGCCTCGGCGAGGCGGTTCTAACGAGTACCCACAATCTATGTTTTTGAGCAGAAATAAGAAAAATAATGTATACCCCTGTAAACCCCAGTTTTACTATATAAAAGTGTGGTTTAAGGGGGTCAAAATTATATAGGTATGTTTTCGTGATGAAGGCCCTTACTGCCAAACTTCTTAGGCAGGGCTATCGTTATTTTAAATTTCGTAAGGCGGTTTTGAAATTTTATCGCAGATACAGTGCCGGTAGAAAAATATAGCGTCAGTCTGAAAACACTTCTGCAACAAGGTATATCGGAACCAGAATTTTACGGTGACTTAGTATACAGATTTAGAAAAAAAATATGGGAAAAACTAACTTTTCGGAGCAATTCAGAAACCTAATCAACAGTTATAAAAGAACTGGTTATAGCCTGGATATTATGCGGCAGACTGCATGCCTGGTTATCAACCAAATCATTGTCGATGGTTAAGCTTCACTCTTTATTGCATGACGGCGGTTCGGGCCTCAGACTCAATGACGGCCTCTTCGTAAAACTTTAACCAGTGGGTTGGGGCTTGACGATATGTCTTTGGCTTGGCCCGCCGTGGTTCAACTATTGGTTTTCATTTACTCTGGCATACAGTAGAATTAGCCATGAGTACTCGTCTTTGTTTATTATAGTGATTAATTTCATTTTTATGTTTTCGCTTTGATGCATTGACTGAGTTGGGAGCCTTTATGCGAACCGAATTTTTTATGTATTTCTGTATTAAGAGTAGCATCGGGACCCAGGGTGAAGTTAGCAAGCTATAAAAGTGCTTTAAACCCCACGGTGGTTTGCTCTACCGACCTTTCTAAGGCGGTGGTCCCGGTGTTAGTCTTACTCTTTGTTGCTTTGTGGTTTATTCTACGAGGCGATTTGTTGTATGTCTTACCATGTGTTACTTTGTTCTTGTGTTTTTCAGTCCTTTTAGTATTGCGATTACCTCGCTTGGGGAAGAGAGAGCTAATCTAAGTGCTTTTCGTACGTTTGTTCGATTTGTGCTTGTTTGGATTTGTCGGTTTCCTCTTCCTCTTGGTGTCTGGGAAGGGCTGCGGTTTGTGATTGTGGCACTCCCTGGACTTTTCTCTTACCCTGTTTTTCATTTACTCTGTCACACAGTAGAATTAGCCATGAGTACTCGTCTTTGTTTATCATAGTGATTAATTTGATTTTTATGTTTTTGCTTTGATACGTTGACTGAGCTGGGAACCTTTATGCGAATCGAATTTTTATGTATTTCCGTATTAAGAGTAGCAACGGGACCCAGAGTGAAACTGGCCGGCTGTAAAAGTGCTTTAAACCTACCCGGTGGATTTGTCGGTTTCCTCTTCCTCTTGGGGTCTAGGAAGGGCTGCAGTTTGTGATTGTGGCACTCCCTGGACTTTTCTCTTACCTTTTTTTTTTATTGGATTAAACGTTTACAAACCCCTTTTCCACTTGGATTTAATGATAATATTTACCATGAAGGAAATATTTCTAAAATGCCGGATTTCGATGTTTTTTTTTTTTTCCTTTTAGATATTAAAAACGTAATAAACGATCCCATGGTAAGCGCAAAAATGGTAATTTTAAACGAAAACATAATACTGTCTTATCTCTTTTTGATTTAAATATTCTCTTAAATTCTGGACGTCATCAAATGCTTTCTAAACTAGCTTCAATGTCTATTTCTTCATTACGTAAGTTAGACGATGAGCCGAATAAATTTTATGATAGAAAACATGATTTGTATGAAGCAGCACTCCTTACTAGATGTTATACTCAACATGCTCTTCGTCCTTATATTGATTCTGAAATTAACCGCATTAGACACTTCATCAAAATTCCATTCATTACTAAAGGTATTAAATTCATAGGTTTGGGGAAGAGAGAGCTAATCTTAGTGCTTTTCGTACGTTTGTTCGGTTTGTGCTTGTTTAGATTTGTCGGTTTCCTCTTCCTCTTGAGGTCTGGGAAGGGCTGCGGTTTGTGATTGTGGCACTCCCTAAACTTTTCTCTTACCTTTTTTTTTTACTTTCTCTTGCCTTTTTTTACCTAGCATATTTCGAGATAATAATGTTATATCAGCTATACCTTCATATTTCGAAAACACGGAATCTCCTATTATTTGTTATAAATATAACAAACCTATCCGTAATACTATACTTAATTTCAATAAATTAGTTTCTGATCTTGATATTGAAACTAGTTCCCCTGATTCTTTAGATTGTTAAGATTCTAAATTTTGTTATCAACCAGCGGGACATATGGTCACTGGTAACTTGATGCACTGACTGAGTTGGGAGCCTTTATGCGAACCGAATTTTTATGTGTTTCTGTATTAAGAGTAGCATCGGGACCCAAGGTGAAGTTGGCTGGCTGTAAAAGTGCTTTAAACCTCCCGATGGTTTACTCTGCTGACCGTTCTAGGGCGGTGGTCCCGGTGTTAGTCTTACTCTTTGTTGCTTTGTGGTTTATTCTACGAGGCGATTTGTTGTATGTCTTTCCGTGTGTCATTTTGTTCTTGTGTTTTTTAGTCCTTTTAGTATTGCGATTACCTCGCTTGGGGAAGAGAGAGCTAATCTTAGTGCTTTTCGTACGTTTGTTCGATTTGTGCTTGTTTGGATTTGTCGGTTTCTTACCTTTTTTTTTCTAAATTGTCTACATATTATTTTTCTACACTATATACTATGTTACCTCATCATCTTATAAAAGATACACTTATTGATTTAATTAACCGAACGTTTATTCGGGAGAATACCCAATATTTGGCTTACAACGAAGAATGTGCTTTTTTCACTTCTGATGTATATAATAATCACAATTTATGGTCGTGTCAAAAAGTTTGTGATGCCCTTGTTTATCTTTTGGATAATATTTTTTTATTAGATTTGGAACTAAACTTTATAGGCAAACTATTGGTATTCCGATGGGAACTAATTGTGCTCCTCTTGTTGCAGATTTGTTTCTTTTTTGTTATGAGAGAGATTTCATGAAGTCTCTCTCACGTGAAAATCAGGCTGACATTATTGAGACTTTCATTTGCTATAAATATAACAAACCGATAAGATCTATCATTTTTAACTTTAATAAACTTGTTTCAGATCTTGATATTGATACTAGCACTCCTGATACCTGAGATTGTTAAGACTCAGTGTATTGCTATCCTACTGCTGGTCATATAATTACTGGCAATTTAAAAGTTATTCCTGATTCTAGGATACGAAATATTATTTCTAAGGACCGAAATACCGATCGATTTCCTTCTAATATTGATTTCAATAAATGTAGGGAAGAAATCGCTGCTGCCTTGAATGAATTCGGTAATCGATGGTGTAAGCGAGAATATGTTGAGCATAAATCCCTAAAAGAATAAAAAAAAAAAGGTAAGAGAAAAGTCCAGGGAGTGCCACACTCACAAACCGAAGCCCTTCCCAGACCCCAAGAGGAAGAGGAAACCGACAAATCTAAACAAGCACAAACCGAACAAACGTACGAAAAGCACTAAGATTAGCCCTCTCTTCCCCAGGCGAGGTAATCGCAATACTAAAAGGACTGAAAAACACAAAATGACACACGGAAAGACATACAACAAATCGCCTCGTAGAATAAACCACAAAGCAACAAAGAGTAAGACTAACACCGGGACCACCGCCTTAGAACGGTCGGTAGAGCAAACCACCGTGGGGTTTAAAGCACTTTTATAGCTTGCTAACTTCACCCTGGGTCCCGATGCTACTTTTAATACAGAAATACATAAAAAATCGGTTCGCATAAAGGCTCCCAACTCAGTCAATGCATCAAAGCGAAAACATAAAAATGAAATTAATCACTATAATAAACAAAGACGAGATGGCTAATTCTACTGTATGCCAGAGTAAATGAAAACCAATAGTTGAACCACGGCGGGCCAAGCCAAAGACATATCGTCAAGCCCCAACCCACTGGTTAAAGTTTTACGAAGAGGCCGTCATTGAGTCTGAGGCCCGAATCGCCGTCGTGCAATTAAAGAGTGAAGCATAGCCATCAACAATGATTGGGTTGACAACTAGGCATGCAGTCTGCCGCATAATATCCAGGCTATAGCCAATTCTTTTATAACGGTTAATGTTTTCTGAATTGCTCCGAAAAGTTAGATTTACCTACAATTTTTCTAAATCTGTACACTAAGTTACTGTAAAATTCGGGTTCCGATATACCTTGTTGCAGAAGTGTTTTCAGACTGACGCTATATTTTTCTAACAAGGCACTGTGTCTGCGATAAAATTTCGAAAACGCCTTGCGAAGTTTAAAATAACGATAGCCCTGCCTAAGAACTTTGGCAGTAAGGGCTTTATTACGGTAGTTAAAGTCATTAAGATTTGAAGAAGCTCTGGCGAACCTTATAAGTTGAGATATGTATACCCCATATGAGGTACGCCGGGGGACATCGCCATCCAGAAAAAGGAAATTGACTATATCAAAATCAAAATCGTCCCGTTTATCATAAATTTTGGTGGAAACTGTACCATTAGATATACATAGATTCAAATCCAAAAAAGGTGCCTCGGTATCGGAAGAATTTGCTCTATTTAATTGGAGTTCTGTAGGGTATGTCCGCTCCACCATTTAGTCAAAGTAAATATTGTCAATATTTAATAAATCGTCAAGGTATCTTGAAGTTGAATTGAAAGCCTCAATAATGTCAGCCTGATTTTCACGTGAGAGAGACTTCATGAAATCTCTCTCATAACAAAAAAGAAACAAATCTGCAACAAGAGGAGCACAATTAGTTCCCATCGGAATACCAATAATTTGTCTATAAAGTTTAGTTCCAAATCTAATAAAAATATTTTCCAAAAGATAAACAAGGGCATCACAGACTTTTTGACACGACCATAAATTGTGATTATTATATACATCAGAAGTGAAAAAAGCACATTCTTCGTAGCAAGCCAAATATTGGGTATTCTCCCGATAAACGTTCGGTTAATTAAATCAATAAGTTTATCTTTTATAAGATGACGAGGTAACGTAGAATATAGTGTAGAAAAATCATATGTAGACAATTTAGAAGCCTGAAAGTTTTTAGATTTAAATTTATTGAGAACATCATTAGAATTTTTAATTGACCAAAAATAGTTAATTCCGTCCCTTTCGTAAACAGTATCATAGTATCTAATCCAATGTTTTTTACCAGCAGTAAGGCATGAAGTTAGCAGTTTGAGCAAAACAGTAGTCGTACAAGAACTAGAATTAGCAATGAAACGTGCTTTATAAGGTCGTTTATGAAGTTTCGGTAACCAATATAACGTAGGAAGTCTGTCTTGCTTTTCTTTAATACTCACTGCAAACTTAGCAGTAATATCGATAGAATGGGTATTGACAATAGATCTCTCGTCAGTAGAAATCCGTTCATATGTTTTGGTACTACCAAGTTCTTGTTTTAGAGTACTGATATAATAAAGTCGTCACACAACAACAACATTATTAGCAGCTTTATCAGCTGGAGCCAAAACATACTTCCTATGAAATTCTTGGATGCCTTGTTTCAAATATCGAAAAGATAATTTAGGCTTAGGAGGGAGAAGATCAAGGTTATTAGAGTACAATAACACACGTTCATCAATGATCTTAAAAATCTTTAATTTCCAATTATATAAAGCATTAGACTCAACATGCTCTCGTTTACACCAACGCGTACAATAATCATTTAAAGCACTGGCAATTGTTTCCCGACATTTATTGAAATCAATGTGGGCTGGCAATCTATATTTAGGTCCTTTTGAAATAACTGAACGGATTCGTGAATCAGTTATAATCTTTAAATTACCAGTGACAATATGACCCGCTGGTTGATAACAAAATTTAGAATCGTTACAATCTCAAGAATCAGGGGAACGTTTCAATATCAAGATCAGAAACTAATTTATTGAAATTAAGTATAGTATTACGGATAGGTTTGTTATATTTATAACAAATAATAGGAGATTCCGTGTTTTCGAAATATGAAGGTATAGCTGATATATCATTATTATCTCGAAATATGCTAGGTAAATCTATGAATTTAATACCTTTATTAATGAATGGAATTTTGATGAAGTGTCTAATGTGGTTAATTTCAGAATCAATGTAAGGACGAAGAGCATGTTGAGTATAACATCTAGTAAGGAGCGCTGCTTCATACAAATTATGTTTTCTATCATAAAATTTATGCGCCTCATCATCTAACTTACGTAATGAAGAAACAGACAGTGAAGCTAGTTTAGAAAGCATTTGATGACGTCCAGAATTTAAGAGAATATTTAAATCAAAAAGAGATAAAACAGTTTTATGTTTTCGTTTAAAATTACCATTTCTGCGCTTACCATGGGAGCGTTTATTACGTTTTTTAATATCTAAAAGGGAAAAAGCATCGAAATCCGGCATTTTAGAAATATTTCCTTCATGGTAAATATTATCATTAAATCCAAGTGGAAAAGGGGTTTGTAAACGTTTAATCCATTTAAGTTCAAGTTCATGTCTTAAAATATTTTTGAATCTTTCGGTAGAATTGGACTTGTGTATAATTTTTTCAACAGGTTGAACCAAAACTTTACTAGATGATCATGAATGACCAGTACTCCGGAAATGTTGATAAAGAAACGTATCAATTTTCTTTGCTTTTTTGATTTTAAGCAAATGTTCCTTAAACCTTGTTTAAAGGGCCCGTTTGGTCTGTCCAACATACTGCATTCCTCAGCCTCCTTCGCTGCAAGTGAGAACATATATAACATCCTCTGATTTTCAGTCTAAATCAGAGTTGTTTACAACTGAAAACTGTCTATGATTAACTGAGGAATTATAGTTCACCGACAAATTAAATGATTGCAGCAGGTGCAACTCTTGGCATTGCACTTAGAAATATTAGGGTACATACTGTTCCTTTTATACGGATTCTTATATTTTAGAAGTATCGGAGATTTAATTGGAGAAAGTCTAATTCTAAGGTGATTACTGAAAATATTATAATTGGAAGCGCCATATAAATTTATAGATGATACAGAGTGAAGTTTCAAAGGTGAAACGTTAACAGTAGGTAACAGAGAGTTAAATCTAGCAGTAGAACGGGGAATCTGTAAAGAAGAAGCAGAATGTAGCCTAATAGGAGAAATAGTAATTTTTAATCTGTTAGTGATACTCATATAGTTGTATAGGAAGTAATACCATTAGATAAAAAGCAGTATTCGTACCGGCTATTATAGGCATAAGTAGCGATGCAAACATGCGGTAGGACCGATGCATACAGAGTATAGCAACAACCGACAATACATAACGAAGTCTAATACAAGTCCAAAGAAACGTAAAGTAAGAAATTGTTATAAACGGGATACGAATACCGGTAAATATCTAACCTTCAATGAGGTATAAATTAGAATCATGAGGAAAAGGAATACGAAAGGAGATTGTAAAGTGCAAACTCTGGCTTTTTGAAACTAGTGAACAAACGCATTTCTTTCTATTCTCAAAATACTAACTTATTACCTCCTAAACCGAAGACATCTTTACGTCACCTTAAACTAGGTATTCAAGAATTTCGTAAGAAGTATGTTTTGGCTCCGGCAGACAAGGCCGCTAACAATGCTGTCGTTGTTTGACGGCTCCACTATGTTAACACTCTTCAGCAAGATCTTAGTGGTAGTAAGGCCTATGAACTACAACCTTTGGCTGAATAGGGGTCTGTAGTTAGTGACCATATCTGTTATTCAGCCACCAAGTTTGCTGTATGTGTTACTGAAGGCCAAGACAAGCTTCCTGCGTTATGTTGGTTACCTAAACTTCATAAAAGACCTTACAAAGCACGGTTTATTGCAAATTCAAGCTCTTGTACCACCACTAAACTTTCTAAATTATTAACTTCGTGTCTTACTGCCATCAAAAAAACATGTAATTAAATATTGTGACAAAGTTTTCGAAAGATCAGGGAGGAATTTGTTTTGGTCTATAAAAAATTCGAATGAGGTTTTAAATAAATTGAAATCCAGACAATTTCGTGCTCTTAGTCTGTCTACTTATGACTTCTCCACGCTTTACACTACACTCCTTCACGATCTTATAAAAGAAAAACTAAATGATTTAATTGAATGGACATTTCATAGAGAAGATTCCGTCTACCTTGCATGTAATGTAAGAAATGATTTTTTCACTTCTGAAGTGCATAAACATTACACATTATGGACATGTCAGAAAGTGTGTGAAGCTCTCACCTTTCTACTTGACAATATTTATATAAGATTTGGTACTATGTTATTTA
This sequence comes from Anodontia alba, assembly GCA_964016985.1. Lineage (NCBI taxonomy): Eukaryota > Metazoa > Mollusca > Bivalvia > Lucinida > Lucinidae > Anodontia > Anodontia alba. The sequence goes on from OZ024823.1 coordinate 2,744,526, forward strand.
GACAAATTCTGGGTATTCCGATGGGTACGAATTGCGCACCCCTTGTGGCTGATCTGTTCTTGTTTTGTTATGAAAGAGACTTCATGATGTCCCTTTCCGTTGAAAACCAATCTGAAATCATTGAAGCTTTTAGCTCGACTTCAAGATATTTGAATGATTTATTGAATACTGACAATACCTACTTCGACGATTTAATAAGTCAAATTTACCCCCCTGAACTTCATTTAAATAAAGCTAATTCTTCTGATACCGAATCCGCGTTTTTGGATTTACATTTATCTATTGTAGATGGGTTTGTTTCCTGCAAAATTTATGATAAACGCGATGATTTTGATTTTGAGATTGTAAATTTTCCTTTCTTGGATGGTGATGTTCCTCGTGCGGCATCCTACGGTGTTTATATTTCACAATTAATTCGATTTGCCAGAGTGTCTAGTCATGTAACTGACTTCAAGACTCGTAATAAATTGCTAACTGCTAAACTTCTTAATCAGGGTTATCGGTATTATAAACTACGTAAAGCCTTTTCTAAGTTTTATAGTCGTCATTCCGATTTAGTTTCTAAATTCAATGTTGGACTTAAATCTCTTCTGCAACAAGGCCTATCGGAACCAGAATTTTATAGTGACTTAGTATATAAATTCAGAAAAATATATGCTTGCAATGACTTCATGACCCAATTTCGTAAAATCATTCTTCAATATAAAAAGATGACATAAATGTTATATGACAGACTGCATGCATGGTTGTTAACCCAATCACGGTTAATAACTTTGCTTCCCTCTTTAATTGCACTCCGGCGGGTTAGGCCTCAGATTCTATGATGGTTCCAGCGTAAAGGCTTACTTGAAATTTAATTTTGGGTAATGTTGGTTGGTACTTGATGCTCTATCTTTGGTCGGGCCCACCGGAGTCTTACTGTTGGTTTTCTTTTGCTCTAGCATTTCAGTTGTTTCGAGCTGTCGAGTCCTCATCGTTGTTTCATGTCTGTAATTTGTTGATTTTTTGTGTTCTCGGAGATGTAGCGCTGATGAGTTAGGAAGCCTTCATGTGGACTGAACAAATTATGTGTCTAAACCGCGGCAGAAGTAAGGGCGAGGATTGTGGCCACGTAAAATCGATTTAAGCCCCCTCCCCACCTGCCCCTCCCCCAGTGAAATACTTTTCACTGACCGTTCCAAGGCGGTTCTTCTGTCATGGTTTATTTTGTTATAGTTTGTCTTTGAATGTGTGTGTGGCTTACATCTTTTTATTTTGGATAGCCATTTGGCCACTTTGTGGGAAAGTAACTGTCCGTTTGGCTTTCTGCTAGTGATGTTTCCATTAGGGTCCAGTTATTTCGTGTTTGTGTTTCTTTCCCTTTGATGTCTCTGATGGGAGGTGTGGGATAATTGTATCGATTCCTGATCATTGCCTTCCTTTCTTTTTTTCAATTCAACTTCAAGATACATTGATGATTTTATAAAGGTGTAATAAATTGGTGTATAGTATTAATACGAGCATAAAATGTGGCATCTGACAGTCTGTAAAGTTTCAGTTAGTATCTCGTTTTTGAACTGGATCAAAAATGAAATGATCTTTTTTTATTGTATCTCTGAATTAATGTTGGCAACATTAATTCAGAGATACGATAAAAAATCATTTCATTTCAAGAACAAAAAATTCACTGAAGTTTTACAGGCTGTCAAGTGCCACATTTTATGATTGTATTAATACCATATATCAATTTATTAAACCTTTCTTGGATAATAAAATGTCTATTTTTGAGGAATATGTGTTCTTTAATTAATCAGAAATTTTATTTCTTTAATATTATTACTTTTGGTCCGAGATATTGTGGCCGGCCAAAAATCTTTAGTAGGAAATTAGTAAAAAGTGATAATTAAAAAAAGATAAATTTAATGATTTTGTTTAAATTTGTTGGAAAACAAGATTAATGAGTATATTTTTTGTACGCATGGTTGATTAGCTAACTGCTTTGTTGGCTGGTCTTGATTCCTTGCTTCCCTAATTGCATTTAAAAAAAAAATAAATATAAAAAACAAAAACAAACTTTTATCAACCCTTAAATTGTACAGGCTTTGTAAATTCCTTTAATTCATCAATGACAAATGATGAATCATGGACATATAATGGTAGAAATTTAGAAGTTGTCAGTAATTTTGATTATTTAAGTAGTTTTTAATTATACTGTAAATTTTGCATTTAATCAAGAAACACTAGTAGGAAAGGATCAAAAGCCATGAACTGTTTACTACACAATACTAAAAGATATTCTTTTAAACCTAAAGTTATGTGTCAATTGTTTGATGCTTTTGTGGGCTCTATACATAGCTACTCTTGTGAGATAGGGAGTGTGTGTATGTGTGTGCGTGTGTGTGTGTGTGGTAGGGGGGTGGGGGAGGAAAGGGGCGAATGTAAGGAAATCGAAGAATTCATCTTAAATTTTGTAAGTATTTATTGAAAGTAAAGTCTTCAACATGTAATATGGGAGTGTACGGGAAGCTCGAGCGTTATCCTTTATATGTTTCAAGATATACACGTATTATCAAATTTTGGTGTCATATAATTAATACTGATAATATTTTGGTAAAAACCTATATAGTTCACGTATGGGTACATGTAACTGGGCAAATAAACGTCGTCCCTTTTAGATAAATATAGATTTTCTTATGTTTGGAGTGGTCCATTTTCGATTAATCTAAAAACATTCACTTTGCAGTTTAAACAAAGAGTTTTGGATGCTTTTAAACGAAGCTCTTATAACTATATCGCCAACAATAGAGTCCTTACTTTATAAAAAACTACAAATTGTCTTTCGGTTTTGAGCATTATTTGAATATATTACTAAACAAACTAAGAGTGGCTTTATCCCGATTAAGATTATCTTCTCATCAATTACGTATCGAAACGGAAAGATATTCTCAAAATAGGATTGATAGAGCACAACGCATATGTACTCTTTGTAATAAGTCTGATATTGAGGACGCGTACCATTTTGTACTCGTGTACCCTATTTATGGTAATTAGACAGAAATATATTCGTCCTTATTATTATAATTACCAAGTTTATAAATTTACATTGCTAATGCAAACAAAACAAAACAACAAGGAATGTTACAGAAATTAGGAAAATATGTATGAGTCTTTTATTTAGACTTCGAAGTACACTTATGACGTCGTAATATCTGTCTTTATTGTTAAAGTTTATATGAAAATTGCGGGTTTAGATATAGACTAGGTTTGTGTAATTATGGAGTTCAACTTCCAGATGTAAGAAAAATATCTAGTCTTCATACATCATAATCTGCAATATACATTGGCATCTGTAGTCAATACTTACATCAGAATCATCTATGGATAACATTGTATTTATTTTTTGCCATCCATATATATTTTGTATTGTGACCTTGTGATATTATTATATGTGCATGCTGATAGACTAGAAACTGTAAGAGTTTACATCCAAATAAAATCCTGTTATGTTCTGGAATTAGAATGTATATTAAATATTATCCGAGTATTGATTTTTTTTGTCTTCCCTATCCCTCTAGAGACTATGTTAACTATTTTTTGGATACAAAAACGAGCAGAAAATGTGAAAATTTGGTGAGAAATGGAGATACCGTAATAACGCCTAAGTATATTGGGACAGAAAGCCCCTTGCAAACACAGTTTGTCATACATACAGCATCCAACCAATAGGAAGAGGACAACTGCTGGGAAATATTAATTTGGCCAAATTGTCATACTCAAATTTTTTTGCTGGCCAAATTGTCCTGGGCCGAATTATCCTAGGCCAGTCCGGATCAAATCATCCGCTGGCCAAATTCTCCGTGCACCGTTGCTTTAAATGCATCCTTCTGGTGTCTTGGAACGGAATTTGTTAGGTAATTGTATAGATTCCTGATCGTTGCCTTCCTTTCTATTTTCATACACCTTCTTCAGTTCAGTTCAGTTCAGATTTTTAACGCTACAAGGCAACTGAGTCACATAGAGGCAGCGCCGACCTTCTTCAGTGGCATGTCAGTCGTATGAATAGTCATTTAGTTACAGTAATTGTTCTAAAATTAGGTCTTAATTGTATTGCGACTTATGATTGGTGAAACTCAGTTTACAGGTGTTAAGAAAAGGTGTGCTAAAATACTTCTTTCCAAATCATTATAAATATCATTGTGAAATTGTTCAAAATGAAGAGTAAAATAAACACTTTAAGATAAATCTTTTAAAATGCATTGAGATGCACAGAACTTTCCTTTTTTTCTTCCAGCCAACCCAACCAATCATAAACGTCGTTACAGAAACAGTGTTTACGTACCATTCAAACTTTACACAGGACAGTGACACTTACGGATTAGCGATAAATATGTTGTGCTTTTCGTAACATAATTTAACCTATTTCAATTGACAGTCATGGATAATAAGCGTCCTAGAAAGATACTAAAGTCTCCAGTTGCAAAAAGAAGAAGTCGAGTGACTCCTAAAGACCAGAAGGTAAGTTTGACGACACAAGTGTAAAATTCAGACCCCGAGGTGCTTCAAGTAGTATATTGGATTCTAACCTGTTTTCGTTAAGTACCAGTTGTCGTCATATATTTTAAGTCTCTCTGCTAGGACCCATGGTGCTAGAGTTACCAGGTTCAGTCCAAGCTTTGGATGAGGACAGTGGTTAGCACTTTGCTGAGTGTGCTGAACTTTATGTTATTTTTGTTCAGTGTACTGATTAGCCCTTTGTAGTTGTCAGCATAGGGGTCCCACGTGTTTTCATATTTTTTCATGATTTTTTTTTTTTTTTTTTTTTGTGATTTGGAAGGGCCATTAATGTAAAAAATAGTTTAGGTTACTAAATATAGACAAGGAGTTGAACATGGCAAAAGGCCCCTTTTCCCCAATTTCCTTTTCCCTTGCTATTGAAAATATTAAAGCATGCTCACTTTGAAACACTAACAACGCTAAACCATGGATGGATTCATTTTTGTGAAATCCAAACGGTCTAGACACTAGACAGTGAAAATGGACCCTTTTTGTGAATTTTCACACAACCTCCTGAAATTTCACACAACCTCCCAAACACCCATCGCATAGCTAAAGAGCCGCAAAACACTCATGCAGCCATGAATTTTCGACTGTGATCAGTAGTATACCAATAATTATACCACTTACCAATGGTCACAAATTTTTGTTGAAAAAGAGCTGCCAAACAATGTTTCGAAATAATTTTGACAGAAAATGCTTCGGTTTGCTCCCATGTTTTAATGGTTCATTCGGTAAACTGTCTTCGACCAATCAGCTTTCACATCACAGCCCCTGTTCGGCAACATGACACATGATGAAACAACCTTAACAAATAATCACTTGTTTTTTTGCCTTAGATGACTGACATGCTGTCTTCAGTAGTAGGTGTTAAATTTTAACAAAGGAATAATTAAACAATACCTAATTAACAAGAGAGTTCTTAAAAGTTTAGTTAATAAGTTGAATATATGGTACAGTAACACATCTAACAATTCGTACTAGATCTAGTCCAGGGCCCAGTTGTTCAAAGCTAACGATGTCGTTAGTTAATGATTCGTTAAAATTTACATCAAGTGATACACAAATATGCTGAAGTTTTTTTGCTGAAAAAATGTGAGTAGCTTTTTCAGCAAAAAATATCAGAATATTGTATACTGAATCCGCTAAAACAGTTAACGAAATGACCCTAAACGAGCTCGTTAAGCTAACGACACTTTGAACAACCAGGCCCAGTGATTTTACTGTGGGATTCTTGCCTATTTTGATTGTTATTCCCAGTCAAACGTGGTCTTATTCTTTCAAATTTAATGGTTATTTTTGCCAAATGAAATATAAAAACATATATTAAAAGTCCTAATTTTCCTAATGCAGTGCTCCAGCTAGGATTTGAGGGCAGAGGGTGCGGGGTAGGGCACTTTTTGTGCAGTCATACAAGATTGAGGGCACCATGTGTCATGTGATGTGCTTAGTATCAAGACATGTTACAAAATATAATCCCATTCCGCAATAAATACCTCAGATATAGAGTACATATATGACTGATCTTCAAACATTGATAACTTTTTTAATTTTGGTCTGATTTTCATGAAATTTTCACCAAAATGTAGGGTTTTATATCGGGAGTTGAAATAAGACAGAGTGCAGCTTAAGAAGGGCAGAGGGGCAGCAGGAAAGGGCAAGAGGTGTGGCCCACCCCTCCATATAGGGCTAGCTGGAGCACTGCAATGTAAAAGTATCTCTCCACAAACATGTAGTATGTTGTGGGTACTCATTAGAAGCACCTCACTCAAATGAATACCCACAACATATGTTTTCAAGGAGAAAGAAGACAAATAGATATTTGTTACCCTCTCTTATTTAGAGTATTAAGTATTACCCATATTGCCTAGCTTTTTGGTTTTCCTGGTATTTCACGCTGGGCTGGGCTTTACTTACAAAGCTCGGATGCCAATCTTGTGCACAGGCCTATCTGTCTCAATATTTAGCATAGCTCTTGATAAGGTTCTTTTTTCAACCAAAAATTATCTACATTTTTCTTATTTTTCGATGAAAACATACATTGTGGTACTCAGTAGAAGTTTTAATGAGCACCCACAACGTATGTTTTCATCGAAAAATAAGAAAACTATTTACCTCAGTGCTCCAGCTAGCCCCATATGGATGCCCTCTTCTGCTGCCCTTCTGCCCTTCTTCAGCTGCTGTCTGTCTTATTTCAACTCCAGACATAAAACCCTAAGCACATTACATCATGTGTAATTTACATGACACATGGTGCCCTCATTCTTGTATGACCGCACAAAAAGTTCCCTATCCGGCACTCCTCTGCCCTCAAATCCTAGCTGGAGCACTGTACCTGATACCCACTCTTATCTAGACCTATGATTTAGGGTACTGTCTGTTGTTGTGCATACTTAGGGTAAATAAACTTGTATTTAAAAAAATATGAGTTAGCAGGGCTGAAATCAAAGGATATATAGCTCTAGTTAAGATCTTGAGTACCAAGTAAATAGTTTTCTTATTTCTCCACAAATCACATCTGTAGGTCTAGATAAGTGTGGGTATCAGGTAAATATTTTTCTTATATCGCCACAAAAACATATGTTGTGGGCCACAATGTATGTTTTCCTGGAGAAATAAGAAAAAAATATCAATATTTTTGTATTGAAAAAAAACAACAACAAAAAAAAAACAACAACAAAAAAAACAACAACAAAAAAACCCTTCTTATCAAGAGCTATGAATCAATGCTGTGAGTACTCATTAGAAGCACATTTAGGTTTTTCTGATGAGTCCCAGTAACATACGTTTTGGTGGAGAGATGAGAACAAATGTTGGTACTTTTTTGGTCAGGATCTATGAAGTTTGCGCTCGACCATAAAAAGCAGCTTATGCACTCAAACATAAAGAGCCGCTTTTCAGACTCCTCATTCTATTTCTGATGCAGATATCTTTTCATGCCAGGCTGCCAGCACTGAAATCTTTGTATAAGCATGTCTGAGTCCAAACTTGTGCTGGCTCGTAAAAGTAGCTCTCATTACTAGCTCACTTGTATGAAAGTTTTGGTTTGGTTTAATTTTAACAGTCCAGTCAACAATGTTAAGGTCATGTTGAGCTCTGTCAGGTAACTTAGTCAAACTTTTCCTGGTCGGTCTTAGTCTTTGTATGCTGTTAATTGGTACTTTGTGCACATACTTTTGCCAGTAACTGACAGCTGTCCTTAAATCAGCAGAATAGGGGAAAATGACAGTAGAAATTGTTTCGTGGCCAATCTCCACAAAAGTTGTGTGGCTGAGTTGGGATTTAAACCCATCAGTCCTAGATCTGCTTACTGCAGTCAGATGCCTTCAAGTACTAATTGTGCTAAGGATTGGAATGTACAGGGAAAAAAACAACAAAACATTGCATCACTTTACAGTCAAGGTCATGGACCTAGAAATTTTCCTTATATAATTTTTTGTAATGGGCAAGCATGAGTTCAGGCAAGCAATCCTGTCCTGTGATAAATACATCAGTTCGGTTTCAGGAGACAAAATAACCAAAATATGCGACAATTTCGATGGGCAGCTTTCTTTTTAAAAAGATTTGAAATTATGAGGATGCTAAAGTCTGTATGTAGGGCAGGTGCAACAGAGATTTGCAAAAGTTCGTTTTGTAAGGGCTTAAAGCAGATTGCAATGGTGGAAGAGTAGAAGGCAGCAATTTAGCCTCCTGTCATCTCTTGATAAAAAGGCTGATTATTTACCTTGTGGGTACTTGTTGGAATAACCTCACTGAGGCAATAGCAGTGAGCAGCAATTTCATTAAATTTTGAAGTAGAACTAAGGAGGATAAAATCCGTATGTAGAATGCAGGTGCTACAGAGATTTGCAAAAGGTCACAGACTGGCTCCAGTCTCCAGTAACAAATATTTTTTCTTATACTTTGTTTAATAATCCACCAAAATAAAACCAAAGTAATATCATGACTATAAAGTCTGTTCACTAGTAACCAGCCTTTATAGTCATGCACTACTGACCAGCCTTTTTAGTCATGATATTTTTTCTTGTTTTATTTTAGTGGATTATCAAACAGGATTATGAGAAAAATATTTAGTCACTGGAGACTGGAGCCAGTCTAAAGATCACTTAGAAAAATTGTTGTATGCTGTGGTTGTAATGGGCACTTTAATGGTTAACAATTTTACTATGTATATCCCGTATTATCATCTTGGTTTTTGGAAAAAGTTTTATCTCTGTTTACTGCTTTGTACTTGTAGGAGAAAAAAGTGGGACATCATTTTTTTTTTATTTGTTATTATTATTTAACTTCCATATAGTAGGGACTCAATATGGAGAAAACTACAATTGACATGTTTTCCACCTGATTTAATCTCCTCTTAATTTAAACTGTTTAATCCCTTGAGGTGTGTCACTCTTATACATACTGATAATATTTGTTTGTGGTTAATGTTGAATCTTGCTGAGCTGCTATAAACAGTATTTCCTTGGGCTGTATGGCCTTATAGTTCAGCTTGAGGGGGATAAATTGATTCTGAAACTTGGTTGAAGGAAAGTTTCTGTTGACATTAACAGTTATTACGTTACTTGCTAACAGAGTAATTATAATAATAAAAAGAAATAATGCAAAGTGGGTTATTTACCAGTTTGGGTGAGAGATACCTTACCCATGTCTTTCACAGTAATGTGTGTGGGAGGAAGAGTGGTGTCTTACCATGGCTCCAGATAAGGCATGTTTTTTTTCAACATTATGTTATTTTTCTTATTTCTCCATGAAAACATGTTGTGGGTACTCATTAGAAGCACCTCATTAAGGCACTTCTAACGGGTACCCACAGCATATATTTTCATGGAGAAATAAGAAGTTTTTGTGTTGGGGTTTAATGACACATCAACCCTTGTGGGTCATTTTGTGTCATCTTCCAGAGAAAGGGAGAAAAAAGATAGAAAAGATAGTAGCGGAGATGAAAGTGAGGGACAGGGAAGAAAGAGGAACAAGAATGAAAGTGAAAAACAGACGAAATGAAAACATGCCCCCTCTACCCTTACCTGCTATAAGGATAGCAGGCCTTGCCCAACTGTAAGCCAATATCACTTGGATGCCCCTGTGATGTAAGATACACGACACCTTCACCACACCCGACCACCCCAAGGAGAAATAAGAAAAAAATATTTTTCTGATGCCCCTTCATATCTTGTTATGTCTTCCTGGTAAAACTTTCCAAGGTTGGCTCTGCAACCACTGGCTTAATTAGGAAGGTTTGGGTCTCACTTGAAGCACATTCAGGGTTAGGGCCTTTCTCATCTCTCCTATTCTTTTCTTTCTTTGTTGTTTTGAGAGATAGCTCAGTATGACTGGAATATTATTGATAGGATCGTAAAGTGAAACCTGAGTTCAAACAAAACTGGAATAAGTATAGGTATTTATTGAATATTATTGCTATCATACAGCGCCAACAGGATGCATCTTCCTCAAGTAAATTTCTGTGGAAACAGCAGGGATTTTGGCATTGTTAGCAGTCTGATTAGAAGTCAGGAACTTTGACATTATCAGCACTCAGAGTATGCAGCTGTTTTTCTTATGTCTTCACAAACAAAACAATGAGGTGTTTCTAATGAGTCCTCACAACACGTTTTGGTGGTAAAATAATCTGGAGCTATGTTTACCCTCAGTATCCAGACAGACAGACAGACAGAGAAAACAGTGTAGACTGAGATCAGACATTGCAGAATGTGGAGTCTGATCAGGATCTACACTGTTTGCCATTCATCTTGCAATTTTAGGCTCATCAACAGATAGTAAGACTTTTCAAATTTTAATATGTGTGGTTAAGTATTAGGGTGTGAGATTATTTAGGGTAAAAAAAAAAAGAAAAAGAAAAGAAAAAATAACTGTCCTGAAGATGCTGTGTCAAGTGACATAGAACTCAATTCTTACTCATCCTGCACCATGAGTCACTCATCACATAGTAAATAGCCAAGTGGAATTTTCAAGCCTTGGGGTAGAATGAAAAATGGGATTTTCAAATGCAAATTTCCTTTTGCAAATTTTCATAGCTGATGAAGTGAGCTGTGCCACATGAAAACATGTCTTTGGAATATATATAAAGATTATAAACAGACATCAAAGGCACTAGTGTATCATTCTTGCAGCCTGATCCTTCACTGGCCAGTTATTGTTGTTGGATGCTGTAGACATATATGAATATTGCATGCATTTACCAGCTTGATACTTACCCCGGTCCTGCTGACCCCAGATATGCCCTGCCTTTGCAAACAGTGTAGATCCAGATTAGTTAACCGCTAAGAGGACTAAGCCTACCCAGTAAACGTGTGGTTAGGTAAACAGACCGCGCTCAACATGACCCCATTGGGTTGACTGGGCTGTAAAACCACAATACAAACAAACAAACATCCAGATTAGTTAGCTTCTTCAGAAGCCAGTTGATCTGGATCTGCACTGTTTGTCATTAAGTATGCAAATTTGTAACAACCTGGATCAAATAATCTAATTGGCTGAAAATAAGAAGTGGACATGGCATCTGAATTTATTCAGCATGGCAAGGGTTAGGAGTACTGGAGAATATGGCTACTCTTGTTAGATTTTTTGCTATTTCTGTATTTTGACTTCCTGTTTGGGGGTGGTCAGGTGGTGTGAAGATATCCTGTATCTTACGTCACCGGGGCATCCATTTGATATTGGCTTACAGTTGGGCAAGGCCTGCTATCCTTGTGATGTTTTTATTATGTCTCCCCTCTTAAGGGTTGGGAGACATATATTGCTTTTTCCCCTGGCATCTGTCTGTCTGTCTGTCTGTCACACTCGTGTCCGCTCTATAACTTGAAAACCGTTCAAGCTATCTTCATGAAATTTCATATAAATATCTATGAACATCTGACGACATGCAGAGCACAATAACCATAACTCTTGCATTTATACTTTTTGTGTTATTTCCCTTGGAACTTTGTCAGTCACAAAATTGTGTCCGCTCTATAACTTGAAAACCGTTTAAGTTATCTTCATGAAACTTATATAAATATCAATCAACATTAGACAACATGCAGAGTGCAAGAACCATAACTCTTGCTTTTATCCTTTTTAAGTTATTTCCCTTGGAACTTTTTCCATCAGAAAATCATGTCTGCTGTATAACTTGAAAACTGTTCATGCTAGCTTCACGAAACTGTATATAAATATATTAACATTAGACGACGTGCAGAGCGCAAGAACCATGACTCTTGCATTTATACTTTCTGAGTTATTTCCTTGGAACTTTGTCCTTCACAAAATCGTGTTCGCTCTATAACTTGAAAACCATTCAAGCTATCTTCACGAAATTTCATATAAATATCAATCAACATTTAGACGAAGTGCATAGTGCAAGAAGCATAACTCTTGCTTTTATACTTTTTGAATTATTTCCCTTGGAACTTTGTCCATCACAAAATCGTTTCCGCTCTATAACTTGGAAACCGTTCAAGCTATCTTCACGCAACTTGATATAAATATCAATCAACATTAGATGATGTGCAGAGCAGAAGAACCCTTACTCTTGCCTTTCTACTTTTTTGAGTTATTTCCCTTGGAACTTTGTCTGTCACAAAATCGTGTCCACTCTGTAACTTGAAAACCATTCATGCTATCTTCACAAAACTTCATATAAATATCAATAACATTAGACGACGTGCAGAGCGCAGGAACCGACGATGTGCCGAGTGCAGGAACCATAACTTTTGCATTTATTCTTTTTGAAATATTTCCCTTGGAACTTTGTCATAAAAAAATGTGTCCACTCTATAACTTGAAAACCGTTCAAGATATCTTCATGAAACTTTATATGAATATCAGTCAACATAGACGATGTGCAATGCACAAGAGCCATAACTCTTGCTTTATATTTTTTGAGTTATTTCCCTTGGAATCTCATTAGTTAATATAAATGTTTGCTGAATGTACATTACAATATGACACCAAAAAGTGGGGAGACATCTATGTTTTTGTAGAAATTTAGGGAGAAGTGACTTCTCCCTTCAGACAAAACAGGGAGAAGTTTTACAGGATGAGAGAGAAGTCAAGACTTGGTTTACCTATCGCTTTACTGAAAGCGCGACAATTTAGGACTCTCGACTCACTTCACCGCATTGTCTTGGGTATTGACAAAAAAGGAAGCAAATTTTACTGTAGACCTGTTCATTCTTACTTCTACATCAATTAAATGATGCAAAGTAACACAGACATGAGCAGGACAATTGCATTAAATCTGGACACATGTCGTTCATTCATATCTTTTTGGAAATTGACAATTCTTCTCAGTAGAGCCAGACAAACATCAAGATCTGTGGCTTGATAAGTAAGCTATAAAAGAAATTTGTTAACTAAAGTTACTGTCAACTTCTAAACTTAGTTTTTAGCACATTTAATACTGTTTCTGACCTATTTTCAGCATGTAAATGGTTCATTTATGAAAAAAGGGACACCCACGAAAACTAATGACATTGATGAAAACGATTTTTTGGTCACTTTATACTTGAAGTTTATAGACAAACAGTTTTCCATCAAAACTTGTTAAACCACATCAGAATTTTATTCAGTAGCATTTCTGATACATCTAACAACTTTTTTCAACAGAATTTTACCTTTGCATGTTTGCTCAATTTTTACTGGAGTTCTCCTTACAAAAAGTTTGTTTTGCACAAGTACTAGCTTTTTCAAAAGTTGCAAAAACAGAGGGGGAAGTTTTTGTCGCCCTCTGGGCTTCCCAGAGCGACTATGAGCCCTCTAGAGCGACTATTTCGCCCCAGTCGCCCTCTAGCCTGACCCCTGGAAAATAATTTACAAGTCACATTTACCACAAGAAAAAATAACATTAACCCTTGTCATACTTAGCCCGGATATACCCTGCCTTTGCAAACAGTGTAGATCCAGATCAGTTGGCTTCTGAATAGATCTACACTGTTTGTCATTAAGTATGTGAATTTATAGTAACAATCCGGATCAAGTAATCTGATTGGCCTGTAATTAGAAGTGGGTGTGGCATCTTAATTTATTCAGCAGGACAAGGGTTAAAGTGCTAACATATTGGGACACAATTACTACTTAACATACTTTACCTAAAATTTCAAAGTATCCATTCTCCTACCTGTTGATGTGTCTAAAATATTGCTGGATGAGTGGCAAACAGTGTAGACCCGGATCTGATGCTGCATTCTGCAGTGTCTGATCAGGGTCTACACTGTTTGTACAGGCCTGTCTGTCCCAATACTTAGGGTTATTACAGTATTCACAATTGTAGCTGACTTTTTTTTATTTTTCTGTGAAAATAAAGCTCAAGATTTCATGTGAATTGTCTCCATAGAAGTTGGCAGACAATTCACATGAAATACCAAGTTGTATTTTCTCTGTAAAATAATAAAAAGAATTAAGAATGTTGACTGGTACAACTTTGCATAGTGTTTCAAAGGTTGAAACAGATAAAATTCTGGCTGACATACCCTAAAATTAATATGTATTCACTATTGGCACATATGTATTTTACTTCGACCTTCTGTTTCCAAAAGTCCCCTAAGCTACATGTATACAAGGATCCAAAATTTTGGTTGAATATTTTGGGTTCCTAAATGCAAGAAAAGTTTGTTTTTTGTTTGTTTTTTGTTTTTTCCCGTTTGGAGCTAAAACTCAAAAATGACAAAAAAAAAAATCTGAATTTCTAGTTTACTGATGCCTGCTACAAATGCAGTTTCTGCTGAGTCTATTCTTGTTTGCCAATTTCTGTAATTTGAATTTATGAAAGACGGAGTTTAGTCTGATACGTTTTCTTTGAAGCAATGAAGCTTTAAATCACTTCATACAAATATACTTTTCCTTATTTATCACAAACTGATTTTCCCTTTTTTTGGTAGATTTATGCATGATTTTTCCCAATTTCATGGGCCTCTGACCCCAAGTAAAGACCTGAAAGAGGTCTGTGCAAATAATTGACCCACTGCTTACAGTTATAGGGTCTCATGTTCACAAGGCCACACATCCACAAAATATAGCTTTAGTGATGTAAAATAGTCATGCTCAGTGTCTTGGTATTATAAAAGAATTGGCCATGCATTGTAGGGTCGACAATCTAGCTCCAGATAAGACATAGCACCAGCTAAGCCGCTTTTTTCATCCAAAATGTTTTTCTTATTTCTCTGAGAAAATATATGTTGTGGGTACTCATTAGAAGTGCCTCGCTGAGGTGCGTCTAATGAGTACCCACAACATACGTTTTTTTGGAAAAATAAGAGAAATATTTTCCTGATACCCACTCTTATCTGGAGCTATGAGTCCTATTGATACTTTTTTATTTCTCCACAAAAATCATATTGTGGGTACTCAATAGAAGTGCCTCCCTGTTGCATCTGAGATGTAACCTACAACTTGTGTTTTCATGGAAAAAAAAAATAAAATAATTTTCTGGATCCTCTGTATCTGAAGCTGTGCTTGTTTTTCTGTCTTAACCCTTGTCATGCTGAATAAATTAAGATGCCACGCCCACTTCTAATTTTCAGCCAATCAGATTACTTGATCTGGATTGTTGCTGTAAATTCACATACTTAATGGCAAACAGTGCAGATCGAGATCAGTTGGCTTATTCAAAAGCCAACTGATCTGGATCTACACTGTTTGCTAAGGCAGGGTATATCAGGGCTCAGTATGACAAGGGTTAATGTTATTTTTTCTTGTGGTAAATGTGACTTGTAAATTATTTTCTGCTCAGCTGGCCAAGGTTTGTTCATTAAAGTGAAATTTTGTGACATTACCTTTTATGACAATGTTAACCTTGGGTCATAAATGCTTTAAAGTTTGGGAGACAACTAATACTTTGTCATAATATTTTATGGTAAAAATAATAGGGTGTTAACCTTTGATGTGTGGAATTCAAATATTAGGAGACAATGATTTAAAATATTTTTTCTTCTCTATCCTGCTGGCCTTCGTAGCTCAGTTTGATGCGCGTCCGACTGGTGATGAGGAGGTTGTGGGTTGCGGGTCGGCAACATTCTTTAGTGGAGGGGGATCATGAAATATTTTCTACAGTCATTCTCTCCCTTATCCTGATTCTAGAAAGGCAGTTGTCAGTTTTGGCAGAAGAATCAGTGCACAATACTGGTTAACCACTTTGAGGGCTAAGCCTGAACAGTTAGGTTTTTGTTTGTGTTGAGGTTTTACGGCCCAAACAACCCAGTGGGGTCATGTCGAGCGTGGTCAGTTTACCTAACCACACGTTTACTGGGCAGGCTTTGTCCTCTAAGCGGTTAACCAGTATTGTGCACATTCTTTCGCCAGAAACTGACAACTGCCCTTCTTGAGTCAGCAGAAGGGAGAGAATGACCATAGAAAATATTTTATGATCAGTCTCCATGAAAGAATGTTGCCGACCTCGGCAACAGTTAGGTAAACTGACTGCGCTCAACATGATCCCATTGGGTTGACTTGGCTGTAAAACCTCAACACAAACAAAATCTTCCCTATCCTGGAAAATAGGGCCTGACATCTTGCATTTTGGCTTATTTACTTTTACCACTCTTTAGAAATTCTGCAGGCAACAAATTATGGTATTTTCTTTTTTTTTTTTTTTCATTTTTGACAGGAAAAAAAAGCTTTGCCATTTCTTCCAAATTGTCTCCCTAAAGAAAGCATATTTCTAAATGTCATCTGTTAAAAATTTTATCCAGCATGCTAAAATAAATGAATAAATACTTCTTTCCAAAAGCTTACCTTATAATTTTATCCAGAACCCATTTTTATGAAAGTGTGGCAAAATCTTCTTTTTCTTTTTTTTTTTAAGGTAGATTATGTCTGACACTGTACATGAATTCAACATGCTAAAAGCTGAATGACAAGTCAGACTGGATAATTTTGCGCAGGCTGACAGATACAAGCTTACTTAGATGATATATATATGACTCAAAGCTCTGGATCATACAGTACTTTAGTTTTTCAACCAAAATGTTACATATCAAGTTTTCTGCATTTCTCCTGAAAACATATGTTATGGGTACACATTAAAATGCCACGCCCACTTCTAATTACCAACCAGTCAAATTACTTGATCCAGGTTTTTGATAGAAATTCACATATTTAATGACAAATAGTGCAGATCCAGATCAGGAAGCCAACTGATCTGGATCTACACTTTTTGCAAAGACAGGAAATGTCGTGTTCAACTAGAGAAGGGTTAAAATTGTTATGACTTGTATAATTTCCACATTAAGACAATCCTAATGAGTGCTCATTTGTTGTAACATTTGTTTTCATGAAGGCATTTAGAAAAAAAAAAGTTGCATTCTATTTGGATATTTCTGTTATCTGGAGCTATGAAAATTACACCTCATACTTCAAAAACTATTACTTTTCTTGATGGCAGTCAAGCATCCTGAACATACCTGCCATAGTGCCAGATAAGAGGGAAAGCAAGCTCAATATTTTTCTTATTTCTCGACGAAAACATAAGTTATGGTACTCATTAGAAGCGCCTCGGTGAGGCGCTTCTGATGAGTACCCACAGCATATGTTTTCGTTGAGAAATAAGAAAAATAACAATACTTTTTTGGTTGAAGAAAAAAGTGCCTTATCTAGAGCTCTGAATTGTCTTGGGTTGAGTATTAAAACTGAAAGTTGTTTGTGGGAACCAGAAAAGTTATTTTAGAGTTCATATGTTAATACTCTTTTAGTTTCTGAACAGAAATTTAAATTCTGGGGTCTTGCTAGAATGTTACCTCTGAGAGAATTCTAATGCAATTTCAGAAAATGTATTTTCTTGGACAACTAAGAACAATATTTGTATGAATAATCTGATTATCTGGAACTGGTAGTTGTTCCCCATCTGTTCTACCTGTCAGAACTTATTTCTCTAAATGCCAGGTATATATATTGCTACATCTGTTGCAGTTATCATAGGCAAGAATCTTTTCTTCTTTTTTAGCTCACCAGAGCCTAAGGCTCTGGGGGAGCTTATAGGATAGACAGTGGTCTGTTGTCTTCTGCGTCAACATTTTCAAACGACACTTCCTCTGAAACCCCTTGACCAGTTAAAACCAAATTGCATGAGGAGGTCCATGGGATGGGACAACAAAAGTTTGTTGGTAAGGTCGGGTCACATGACCAAGATGACTGCCACACCCATATATTGAGGGTTGAGCGCAAGACTATGGTAACTCAAACATATTTTTGAAACCCTTGTTTAGGGGCAACTTGGACCCCTTTGTAAACAATGCAAATTTAGGTGCCATTGCTCATACGAGCAATGGCACCTAAATTTTCATTGTTTACAGAAAGAAATGTTGTAATCTTCATAACGCCTTCATGGTGAGGAGATTAGGTTTGGGGAAAAACAACCATCTGACTTACGCTAGTCTTGCGCTCAACCCTCGATATATGGTAAAAGCCTTTGAAAATCTTCTTCTCAGGAACTGGATGGCCTTCGACCTTGAACCTTAGTATCCAGCATTAGTGACTCAGGCTCTATCTAGTTAGTTCAAATGATGACCCTTGATTGACAACCTATTTTATGGCAAGGTCAAATTTCACTTAGGCTCTTGGATGGGAAAAGGGTGAAACTGGATTTTCTGATACTATTGTAGCCTGTATTAACATTAAAGTTTTTATGCAGTCAGCTAAATGAACTTTTATTAATACCAATGGTCAAGGGCATTTACTGACCTTTGACATGGATACCTCATTTTCCGCCTCTTCAACTTCTCTAAAACTTCTGGGCTAATTGAAAGCAAATTACATATGGAGCCTCTATGGGATGAAGAAATGAAAGTTTGCACGTGGGATCTGGATCACATGACCAAGATGGCCACCATGCCCATATATGGTAAAATTTTTTGAAAATCTTCTGGGGACAGAAAGGCTGATGACCTTGAAACTTTGTATGCAGCATTGGGGACTCAGGCTCTACCAAATTTATCCAAATGATGACCCTTGGTTGACCTTGACTTAGTTTAAGTCCAGATCAGTTGGGTTACTTAGGCATTTGTATGGAAAAAAAAAGGCAAAACTGTGTATTTTTCTGAAGCTATTTTAGCTTATGACATCATAGTTGATTTATGCAGTCAGCTAAATGAATTTTTATAATCAAAGGTCATAGTCATTTACTGACCTTAGTCTTAGGTCCCTCAGATTCAGTAGTTTTAAAATCCTTTCTAAACCTGTAGGGCTGATTGAAACCGAATTGCCTATAGAGCCTCAATGTGTTGGGAAATTAAAGTTTGTTCATGGGATCTGGGTCACATTGACCAAGATGGCCACCATACCCTAAAAAAGTAAAACGATTTAAAGTTCTTCATCTAAGTGGTTCATGAATGGCTACATTTAAAATTTACCAAAAACCAAAATTGCAAGATTGGCTAAATTATTTGAAACTATTTACAAAAATCTAACAGAAACATGCTAAAGTTACTTTGGTGAGGAAATTACCTTTAATGCCTGCAAGTAGATGGAATAGTAGAAAAATATGAAAAGGGACTAAAATTTAAAACAGAACTTTGAAAGTACAAAATGTTTTTAGCATTCTGAGTGCAAATGAATTAACCCATGTCCTGCTGAACCCAGATATACCCTGCCTGCAAACAGTGTAGATCCAGTTGGCTCCTGCTCTGAATCTGCACTGTTTGTCATTCAGTATGTGAATTTATATCAACAATCTGGATTAAAAAAATTGATTGGCTGACAATTAGAAATGGGCATGGCATCTTAATTTATTCAGCATGACAAGGGTTAAGGTTGTAGAAGTGGACTTGCTTGCCCACTTGAACTCATATGAGCGTAGTGGCCTTCTGGGGTCTTGTTATTTTGATGGACAACTATACAACATCTGGGCTACAGTTGTTATCTTGAGCCCTGTCCATTCTGCTGATTTAACCCTTGTCCTGCTGAACCCGGATATACCCTGTTTTGCAAACAGTGTAGATCCAGATCAGTTGGCTTCTTCAGAAGCCAACTGATCTGGATCTGCACTGTTTGCCATCAAGTATGCAAATTTATAACAACAATCTGGATCAAGTAATCTGATTGGCTGAAAATTAGAAATGGGTGTGGCATCTTAATTTATTCAGCAGGACAAGGGTTAAGAAGGGTGTGACTTGACAGTATTGCAACAGTCTTAAACATTATTGTCCTTTCAAGCAATATGACAGTTCTGTATTCCAGCATTTATTGCTTGTGTACTATCTTTCTACTCAGAGGCCAATCTTAGGATACTCTGAAGCTCCAGTCAGGGAAGACCTGTCTACAGAGGGATTTTTAGCAGGTCAGCACAATTTACATAGATTGATATATTTTAACCTTTTATTCAGTGTCTTCCATGAAGATTAATATTGGCCATTCTGTTATCAAGACTGTGCATTTCTTTTCCTAGAACCAAGCAAAATTACAGATTGTTGAGGAAAAATAATAGAGATCAACCTGGGTCAGCAACAGCGGAGAACTGAAGGTTCAGCAAGTTCAGCAGGGGTGTAAAATTCCACTGGCCCGCTCGCATTTGCGAGTAAATTTTAAGGCAGGGCGAGTGAGATTTTTCAGAACTTTCTTCACTTTTTCTTCATTTTTAGAATCTAAATGAAAAATTGGGACCATAAGGGCGAGAAGTTCGGAGGGAATTTTTCACCTCTGAGTTCATCAGCCCAGCCAAGGTAGCTAGGATCACAGGCAGTGCACATGCATTATATTACAAAGAGCCGTTGTTCAGTTGCTGGCAAAAAAAAGTATGTACACAAAGTACTAGTCAACTGCCCAGAAAAGTTGTGAGAAGGCTAACTGACCTGCTTGGCAAAACTTTAACAGTGTTGATTTAGCCTTAAAACTCCAAATCAAAATTAGGACTCCTTAACTCCTTACCATGCCGGCCTCGTCGGCTCAGTTGGATGTGCATCCAACTGGAGACCAGGAGGTTGCGGGTTAGACCCCTGCCAAGGTCGGCAACATTCTTTCATGGAGATTGATCATGAAATATTTTCTCCGGTCGTTCTCTTCCTTCTGCTGATTCAAGAAGGGCAGTTGTCAGTTTCTGGCAAAAGAATGTGCACAATACTGGTTATCCACTTAGAGAACTAAGCCTACCAGTAAAAGTGTGGTTAGGTAAACATGACCCCATTGGGTTGACTGGGCCATAAAACCACAACACAAACAAAAACTCCTTACCATACTTCTCCTAAAATTCAAATCGGAACAAATCCATTTAAGTACCTGTTGATGTGTTTAAAAACAGCTGGATGAGTGGCAAACATTTTAGACCCTGGTCAGATGCCACATTTTGTTGCATCTGGTCTGGGTCTACACTGTGCACAGGCCTATCTAACCACGTGTATCTTAATATGGTACAGGTCATTCAGCTTAGAGGCTTAACCCTTAAAGCACCAAGCAAAATTTGTAGCAGACGACATAAATTTTTTTTTCATTTTTCAGAGAAAACAAGTCTTGACATGTTTTCTCTGAAAAATAAAAAAAAAATAATAAAAAATAAAAAAATTGTCGTCTGCTGCACTTGTGATTAGATAAGTAATCTGATCCCGGCAGTTGAACTGCTCAGAGCGCTAAATCCTGCCCAGGAAAAGTGTGGTTAGGTAAACTGTCAGGCTCAACATGACCTTAATATTGTTGCTGAGCCTTTAAACTCCTACCCAACCCAACAAATTCACATACTGGATGACAAACAGTGCAGATCCAGATCAGTTGGTTTCTTCAGAAGCTGACTAATCTGGAACTACACTGTTTGCAAAAGCAGGGTATATCCGGGTTCAGCAGGACGACATGCATTTGCAGGAACTTGTTTGCATTGCTATCTATGGAAAATGCTTTAGTACATACAGTTTTGGCATCTTGTTCTTGATTAAATTCTGTTAAAATTTTACTCAGTATGCCAGGTCTGTTAGAGATTTTTTTAAATCTTTTATCACCATATAATATTACCTGTCGCCGAAGTCGGCAACATTCTTTCGTGGAGATTGATCATGAAATATTTTCTATGGTCATTCTCTCCCTTCCGCTGATTCAAGAAGGGCAGTTGTCAGTTTCTGGCGAAGGAATGTGCACAACACTGGTTAACCGCTTAGAGGATTAAGCC
This sequence comes from Anodontia alba, assembly GCA_964016985.1. Lineage (NCBI taxonomy): Eukaryota > Metazoa > Mollusca > Bivalvia > Lucinida > Lucinidae > Anodontia > Anodontia alba. The sequence goes on from OZ024823.1 coordinate 2,766,139, forward strand.
TGCCCAGTAAACATGTGGTTAGGTAAACTGACCGCGCTCGACATGACCCCATTGGGTTGACTGGGCCGTAAAACCTCAACACAAACAAATAATATTACCTGTAAACTTATGATCCTAGTCCAGGTACACAATAGAAACATTAGTATCGCTAATCTGAGACATTTTTGTTATATCAGTATTAGTCGCACTATTAGTACACAGGTGAAAGTGAGCCATAAATAGCCGTACTATAATAAAATATTAACATGTAGCTTACTATAGCAGATGACAGATTGATATTTTTCTGGTATTTCCCAGAAAGTAGAGTTTGATGTATGTCATGCAAATTGTCTCTTCAAGGAGACAATTGTCTCCTTACATGAAATTTCAAATAGTATTTTCTTGGAAGAATAAGAAAAAAATATCAACATGTCTGCTGTTGATTTTTTACCCACCATTCACAGTGGTATGGTTGTTATTATTTTCTCTCTTACAATTTACCTTTTACAATTTAAATTCATTAATTATCCTAAAAATTTAGACATACACACCATAGCAAACAGTGTAGAACTAGATTCAGAAGTTTGTAGCTTGATCCAGGTCTGTACTGTTTGTCATTCAGTCTGCTGACTCAGTACTCGTTACTTGCATTCCCAGATGGTCAAATGGACATTTAGATTTCAGGGTAGATGACAAAAAAAGTTAGATTGTAAGAATAATTAGAGCAATTATAGCAAATTTGCAGCAGATGACATTCTCTATTTTTTTATTTTTCATAGAAAAAAGATGACATTTCATGTGAATCATCTACAGATGATTCACATGAAATGTCTTACTCTGAAAAATAGAAAAAAAATCAAAATGTTGTCTGCTGCAGTTTTGATTGGCACTTTTAAGGGTTAAATGTTTTTAAAGTATGAAGGAACTTTTAAAAGAAAGAATCATGCAGTTTTAGATAGGCTATATATGAATTTGAAATACAAATCTTAAATTTGGCATCATTTTATGCAGTTGATAATGTTTGCTATGGCTCAGGGACAGCCACGATTATTGTGTTTGCATAGTAAAAATATCTCCGTAAACAAACATGGAAAATAGGCTAATATCCCTTCCATAGCGGAAATGTGGCATTCACCAAATTATCCTCTGGTGTGGTATTTGTATGAAACTTTACATCTTTCTGTGTTTAAATTGTAGCTTCAAGAGTCATATGTCTGTTTGAAGATTGTCACATTAATGCCAAGGTAAATAAAAGTGAATTTACGATTTGATGGTCAGAGATTAGAACCAGTTGTGAGGTCACCCAACACATCCAGTATCAGATTTCTATAGTTTTATAGCTCGTCTAGTTTTCATGGGTTTGAATCCTGCTGTGGGCATATTGTTTTTTAATGATTGTACCATTTTCCATTGTACACAGCTTTCATTACATTGTCAGCATAGTCAACCAGAAAGCAAAGCTGTATATAAAAGGAATATCCAGATAAATATTTTTCTTATTAACCCTTGTCCTGATGAATAAAGATGCCACGCCCATTTCTAATTATCAGCCAGTCACATTACTTAATCTAGATTGTTGATAAAAATTCACATACTGAATGACAAACAGTGCAGATCCAGATCAGTTGGTCAACTGATCTGGATCAACACTGTTTGCAAAGGCAGGGCATATCCGGGTTCAGCAGGATAAGGGTTAATCCACAAAAACATATGTTGTCGGTAATCAGTAGAAGTGCTTCAGTGAGGCACTTCTACTGAGTACCCACAACATATATTTTCATGGAGAAATAAGAAAAAAATATCATGTACATTTTGGTTGAAGAAGTGCCTTATTTGGAGCTATGCGAAAAAGTATTGATATTTTCCTGTATCTCCGTATAAACATATGTTATGGGCTCTTCAGAAACTTGGGGATGAAAGAGTTAAAGCACTAGAACATCAAAGCAAGCATCTCAATGTGTGCTCTGCACATTTTTCATATTTGTATAAACTCATAGTGACAAATATCTGCAAGGACAAAAGTTCTGATCTGAGTCTTCTCTGTTTTTACATGCCTGAACGTACTTTGAGGTTCTCACTTATATATTAAGAACTGAAGTTTCCAGTTAATTTTCTCAGCAGAAAATAGGAAAACTAAGAAACATACCAGTATCACTCATTCGTGTTTGATTTTGGTATGGTAAGTACTTAAGATGTCCAAATATTTAGATTATACCCTAAATATTGGGATACCTTAACATCCTACCATACTTCTATATTTGAACAAGTTAATTACCATTTTTTGACTTGTCTAAAAACTGCTGGAAGTGCAGTAAACAGTGTAGACCCCGATCAGATGCTGCATATTGTTACATCTGGTTATGGTGTACACTTTGCTTAGGCCTGTTGGTCTGAATACTACGGGTAAAACTGTATAAGGCATTATAGTGTACAAATATTTATGGTAATTATGGTGTATTTAACAGCAATTTAAACTTCAGTTTGACAGAATTAGGGACACCACAGGTATTTAATCATTACCGCTCTCTGGGCAAATTAAGCAGATGCTTTAATTGGTGATATTTTTTCTATTTTTTCCCAGAAAATAGGCTTTGACATTTCATGCAAATTGTCTCCTAAGGAGACAATTAGCATGAAATGTCAAAGCCTATTTTCTTGGAAAAAAGAAGAAAATATATTTCAAATTTTCTGCTGAAAGTTTTGCCCAACATGCAGAGCATTAAAGGCTCCATATTTCTCAAAAATAGATATTTTATTATCCAAGAAAGGTTTAATAAATTAATATATAGTACTGAATACGATCGTAAAATGTGGCATCTGGCAGCCTGTAAAATTTCAATTGGTCTCTCCTTCTTGAAATGAAATGATTTTTATCGTATCTCTGAATTAATGTTGGCAACATTAATTCAGGGATACGATAAAAAAAATCATTTCAGTTTTGATCCAGTTCAAAAATGGGAGGCTAGCGGAAATTTTACAGGTTGTCAGATACCACATTTTATGATCGTATTAATACCATATATCAATTTATTAAACCTTTCTTGAATAAACACAAACAAAAAACATGTTTTTTTTTCTTCTGAGGAATATGGAGCCTTTAATGAATTTGAAATCTAACAGTATTTTCAAAGTAAAACTGTTTCAGTATCTTGTAGGATACTGTTTTCCACTAAATGGATTGATATTTTTCTTATTTCTTCACGAAATCATATACTGTGGGTACTCATTAGAAGCCCTTTTTTGAAGTGTTAGTAATGAGTACAATATATGTTTTTGTATAAAAATTAAAAAGTATTTTATCTGGGTAGTCATATTCTTTTGAGCTAGGGCATGGCTTCAGATAAGAGGGTTTCTAGATGATTTTTTTTTTTCTTATTTTTCCTTGAAAACACATGATATGGTACTCATTTGAAGTGCCTCAATGAGGTGCTTCTAATGGGTACCCGCAATGTATGTATCCATGGAGTAATAAGGAAAAATATCAATTCTTTTTGGATGAAGAACTTACCTGAACCTATGGCTATGAACTTATATGAATAGCATTGATAAAAAAAAAAAAAAAAGAATGAAGAATGTAGCAAGAAAATCCACTTTACACCATATGTGAACAGTGAATGACCTGGCATGCTTTTACTTTGGTACAGACTGGTCTTGACCTTCATTGTAGATGGTGTAAAGGTTAAATAATGTGTATCAGTACAGGGAGGATCCTGATCAGACACAGACTGATCAGAGCATTGATTGTTTAAATGGGACAAAACGTTTTTTCCCATGTTATATACATGGCTCTGTCATGTGATATCAACATGATAATATTCTTTAATGTGAATGAATCTTTTTGCTAAATAGATGTATATCGTTTGATTGCCCAAAGGCGGAGTATTTATAAAGATCAGATAAAGTTTAGAATAAATAAAGCAAGTTATGTAAAACAAATTAGTATGTACATTTGGCAAGTGGGTTTGATTTGATACATGTATGTAAAATTGTGATAGACTGCCTCATAACTCCAGATAAGACGGTAATTTTAGCACTTGCTAACTTGCTAAATGCTAGTTAATTTCTTCAAAAAGCAAGCTGCAGTATCCATCACTTGCTAACTCTAGCATGTTGGAAAAATTCTCTTTAACTGGCTGAACCTGTAGCATTGTTGCTAAAGTTTTGCAATTTCTTTTCCTAAAGCAATGCTCATGTGGAAGAATTTCAAAATTAATTGTTTTGTGAGAAGCTTTATAAATCTGTCATTGCTAACTACTGATGCTTTACTTATGAGAAAGTTACTCTAGGGTACTGAGTGACTTTTAACCCTTGTTCTGCTGAACCCGGATATATCCTGTCTTTGCAAACAGTGTAGATCCAGGTCAGTTGGCTTCTGAAGAAGCCAACTGATCTGGATCTGCACTGTTTGTCATTCAGAATGTGAATTTATATCAATGACCTGGATCAAGTAATTTGATCGGTTGAAAATTGTAAGTAGGCGTGGCATCTTAATTTATTCAGCATGACAAGGGTTAACCTTTGCCTCTCTCTGGGCTAATTCAGCAGATGACAAATTGAAGATACATTTTCTCACTTTTCCCATAAGACAGGTTTTGACAATTCATACTAATTGTCTATATAATCTGTGAAATGTCAAACCTGTTTTCTGAATTCGTGAATAAAGTTGTATGCTGAAATTTTTACCCAGTTCTAATCTTTAAAGCCACATTTAACAATGTTTATAAGTGTGAAAAAGCAAGTTGGCTGAAAGGTTTAGCAAGCAAAAAATAACGCCACTTGCTAATTTTAGCAAGCCATCAAAAAAGCTAAATTTAAACCCTAGAGGGGTGTCCGGAATTTATTTATTCTTATTTCTGCCCGAAAACATATGTTGTGAGTACTCATTAGAAGCACCAATAGTTTTCATTTGAGAAAAGTGCCTTATCTGGAGTTATGCTTCATTACAAAACCTGCAAATGATTGAAACCAGTGTGTGTGGATAAAACTTTCAGACCAGACAGATACCGTATTCCACCTAATTTCCGCACATACTCCTATAAGTGCACAGTCAAGCAATTCCATAGTCTTCAAATTATAGCCAGTGTACTTTTTGTCTACTTCTTTATAAAGGCATATGTTGTGGGTACCCATTTGAATTGCATCGACTTGTCAATGTAATTCAAATGAGTACCCACAACATATGTTTTAATAAAGAAAATCAGAAAAAAACAACAACAAAAAACTCGCATAAACACCAAATAAGGCCTTTGCTGATATTTGTTTTTAAGGGTATCCTTAGTAAGTAGAGACATATTTTGAAAAACCTAAGCGCACTGTACGGTAATTAGGTCGAATACGGTATATGTTTTTCTGGTGAAGTAAGAAAAATATCAGTTTATGTTGAAAAAAGATAAAAAGTATCTTTTCTTGAATTATGGGAGACCAGGGCCTACGCCAGTTTGATTTATTTCTGTCAAAAAAAAAAGAAAAGACAAATAGCTGAAAGTTCCACCAAAATTAGAAGAAATAGGAGTAGATCAGACACATGTCTAAGAGGAGTCATAATTTACATTCTTATGTTTTCACATTTGTTTGATTCACACAATGGAAACCTCACTCCTAATGGATGCTGATTGTTGTTGGCTTTGTGATATTTAAACTAGAACATTGATGGCTAAAATACCCTTGGTTAACCCATTGTAGTCGGGAGACCCGTAAATATGTAATTGGCAAACAGTACAGACCCAGATCAGGCATCTGATCAGGGTCTCCACCTTTTGCAAATAGTTTAGCCATTTTTCTCTAGGAATATGTAAATCTCATAGCCAGACGTACGTAAAATTGAAATTGGACTCTTCTAATATATAGTGTGGGAGAGACTATTCAGTATACAATTGGTTAACTGAAACTATGGTTAATTTCCCTAAAGTTCCAAACTCTTTATTTATTCCATATTTTTTTATCCATCCTCTGTACTTGCAGTGAGCAAGCTCTTCTATAAGTTGCTTGTTTGGTGAAATACATCTGTCCCTCTATCATATGCAAAGCAACAGATAAGGCGCTTTTTTTCATCCGAAAAATGCTGATGTCTTTCTTATTTCTCGACGAAAACATATGTTGTGGGTACGCATTAGAAGCGCCTCGCCGAGGCGCTTCTAATGAGTACCCACAACATATGTTTTTGTTGAGAAATAAGAAAAATAATATGTGGATACACCCTCTTATCTGTAGCTATGCATATGTCGTTGCCTTTGTCTGTGGAGACTTGGGGAAGCAAAGTCCTTATATCTTGGCTTCAGCTGGTGCCACCCCACCTTAGACTTAATATGTGCATGCAGCCCACCACCCCAGTTGACCACCCACAAAACTGGGTCACTGTGTGGTCTGCTTTTGCAGAATTGGGCCTTGATTTATTTTTGAGCTTCCAAAAATACCAGCCCCACTCAAGACCATCAGTGCATTAATACCGGTCAGCTGATATGACATCCCACAAAACTAGGTCAGTGTGGCCTGCTTTTATGAAAACTGACATCTGGGGAGATTTTTGTGGTCACACTTGTAGCTTCAACAGGGTCCAGCCCACTTAAAGTAAGTTCACTAGTGCATGCATTCAACCACCTCTGAATATATATATATATATATATATATATATATATATATATATATATATATATATATATATATATATATATATATATATATATATATATATATATATATATATATATATATATATAAAGTAGTATGTCATCTGCTGCAAATATTGCTTGTCTCTAAACAGTTATGTAGTAGTTTAATCTGACAGATTCTTTAATAATTAGAAAAATGTGTGAGATGCTTGGTAGAAGCAGAGCTGAAGTAGCATTACATATCTTTTTTTCTTAATGGAGAAAAGGAATGTTTGGTTATGGTTTCTGGTTATGATGTATATTAACCCTTGTCCTGCTGAATAAATTAAAATACCATGCCCACTTCTAATTTTCAGCCAATCAAATTATTTGATTCAGGGTGTTGATACAAATTTGAATGCTAAATGACAAACAGTGCAGATCCAGATCAGTTGGCTTCTTAGAAGCCAACTGATCATATCATAATCGGATTTTTGATTAACATGCAGGTACAGGGGCAACATCCACACCAGTGGGCCCCCTTTCCAGATAGCTGGCTTGCTGCATGCATGGCAGATCTCACACCAGATCTCCAGGTATATCTATCATGAGGGTTTATGGCCAAGAGCTTCCACGCTCTGCAATCCCATTCTGTCAGCTGTTTCTATGTCATCTTGGGCCTCTCAGGCCCACGCTTTCCATCAACCTGTATGTCAAAGGCTGTCTTGACTGCACCATTGGAGTGTTCACATGTCCATACCATCGGAGTCTTCTCTCCTTCAGAATCTGATCTGGATCTATACTGTTTGCAAAGGCAGTGTATATCCAGGTTCAGCAGGACAAGTGTTAAGACTATAATAGGAAATATGAAACAGCTACTGGTACTTCAGAAAATCAACACAATCGTAGGTTAGAATAATTCATATACCTCTAGATAAGGTAGTTTTTCAACCAAAAAGTTTGTATGTTTTTATTTCCCAGTAAAACATAGGTTTTAGGTTCTTATAAGAAGTGCCTTAACAAGGTACTCTAATGAGTACCCACCACATATGTTTTTTGTGGAGAAATTTTGTGAGGGGTGGGTGGGGGGGATAACTTGGGGGTAAATGTGGTACGGGTGTGCTAGCCAGTATTTCGAAACCTACCCCATTCATATACCTGGCCTTTGAAAAAAACAGACCCATTCCTATACTTGATCGTCCAAAATGTTGACCCATTCATATACTGCCCTTTGAATTTTATACCCATTTATTGCTTATAGCTAGACAAATATAACAGTCAACTCATTGAATACCAAGAGAACAAGCACCCTTGACAAATCTCTGAGAGAAAAAATATACGCATTTGCCAGAAAAATGGGGCTTTTCACATATGAATCAAGATAAATAAGGGTCAGTCATATACTTTTTGTTGAGAAAGGGGGCCAATCATATACTTGGCAGCGCTGAAAAAGGGGGCCATTCGGAACTTACCCCCCTCTCCAGGAGCCATCAGGATACACGGTATTCGACCTAATTACCGCACATACCCCTATAAGCGCACAGTCAAGAAATTCCGTAGTCTTCAGATTAGAACCAGTGTACGTTTTTCTTTACTTCTTTACAAAGGCATATGTTGTGGGTACTCATTTGAATTGCATCGACTTGTCGATGCAAATGAGTACCCACAACATATGCATTTATAAAGAAAATCAGAAAAATTGCATAATCAATATCAAATAAGTCTTTTCTGATCTTTTTTTATAGTGTATCCTTAGTAGATAGATACATATTTGACCACAAATGAGTGTGTCCTGTAAGTTTGAAAAATCTAAGCGCACAGTGAGGTAATTAGGTCGAATACGGTATGTCTTATTTAGAGCTAGGTGATGTAACTTTATTGATTATGAATGTAAACATGGCTAATAACAGAAGATAGAAAATATAAACTCAGATATGGTATGATGTATTTTTACAGCTGTATATTTACCTAAAAGAGTTTGCCATAATTTTCTTGTCCCAGTTAAAGTATTCATTGATCTCCAGCTGTTTAGTCCATTTACATATATTGCAAAGCTGTCTAACATAGCTCCAGATAAGATGGGATTTCAGGTAAACATTTTTCTTATTTTTCCATGAAAACATATTTTGTGGTACTCATCGGAAGCACATCGCCGAGGCGCTTCTAATGAGTACCCACAGCGTATGTTTTCCTGGAGAAATAAGAAAAAATTAAATAGTTGTTTTATAATTGAAAAAAAAAAAAGCAGCTAATCTGAAGCTATGGTCTAACATCTTATTTGACTTGCCAGATGAACTATTTTGAGAAAAGGAATCATTGGACATATACCATTGATGGAAACTGATAGGTCCAGATAAAGGGAGTTTTTTAAAATATTTTTACATCAAAACATATCGTTTGGGTACTCATCGTAATTGCCTTATATAGTGGCAATTCCAGTAAGTACCCATGAGGTATGTTTGAGTGCAAAAATCACCACAGTAGCCATCTTATAAGGGTTGGATTCATTTACTGTCTGATCAGGACCTCTGTTTGTTGACACTGTCTGAATTACTGTAATTACCCCATTAGTGTAATCAGACTAACTTAAGATACTTTTCTAAAATTTTAGCAAGCTTGTTTCACTGAAGATGATCTAAAATTTGCTGGCTAATTGACAAGCATTGCAGATCTTGTTCACACTGCTCTTTTATCAATTTGGTCTGGGTCTACAGTGTTTACTGAATCATATCTGTCCAGTCCAATGATTTGCATAGCTCCAGATAAGACACTTTTCTCTACCAAAACGTTTGGATATTTTTCTTATTTCTTCTCAAAAGCATATGTTGTGGGTACTCATTAGAAGCATCTCAAGGAGGCACTTCTAATGAGTACCCACAACATATGTTTTCATGTAGAAATAATAAAAAATATTTTCCTGATACCCACTCTTGTCTGGAGCTGACTGCCTTCACTGTTAGCATATGCCAAAAGTCTCTTTTCTCATGATGCAGCTACTGTTTGATGCTTAACCCTAGTCCTGCTGAACCTAGATATGCCCTGTCTTTACAAACAGTGTAGATCCAGATCAGTTGGAAGAAGCCAACTGAATACTTGATCTGCACGAAGAAGCCAGCTGATCTGGATCTGCATTGTTTGTCATTAAGTATGTGAATGTTATCAACAATCTGGATCAAGTAATCTGATTGGCTGACAATTAGAAGTGGGGGTGGCATCTTAAACTATTCAGCATGACAAGAGTTAAGTGGTTTAACAATTACATGCCATGAATACTGTTTCATTCATTTTGGTATAATGATGAGGCAAATAACATGAAAAAGGCTTTGTGCAATGGCATAAGAAAGGGCATAAAAAAAAAACAACTTCTGCCCAGAGTGTATCTGCATCCACAAATAATGATGGGTTGTGGCATAGCCTTAGGTTTTGAGGTTATACAGGCATTTCAATAATGTTTCAGCAGGGTTCGCACTAGGATTTTTTTTTCTTTCGCCACCATTTTCGCCAATTTGATTTTTTTTGTGCCATTTTCTTTAACTTTGAGCCAGATTTTGAGCCAAATTTTGGTCATTTTTCGCCAAAGAATTATCTTGTCAGAAAAAAACGTGTTCATTTACTGATTCCTTTAATTGCAGCAGTAGATTCAAGAATCAGTATAGTGTGAAATGTGTGGGGAAATTAATTCTCACACTGATTTTTAAAACTTCTGCTGTAATAAATTAATTACAATGTCATGAATTAATAATATGTCTTTGTTTTGCATATCGAATGATGAAGTCACAAAAAATAGAACACTTTACATGGAAACAAAAGTTGTGAAAAGTGTTGTATAAGCCAATAAATATAATATTATTAATGTATTATACTGTAAGAGAATAACGTGACAATATTCATTTGTACCCTGATAAATGCGGGGTAAGTTTCTTCTACAGCAGGTTTTACTGTTTTAAGGGAGCTAACTGCAACTGACTTAAAAGGGAGTTAACTGCCATTGCTTTACGAATCGGGTCTAAGCAAAATGGAATGGGGAACAGCATTTTTTTTATGAATCGCGCCAATAAAAAAGAGGGGTCATGCTTATACAATAAGCGGTTAGCCAGTACATTGAACACCCTTCCGTAAGAAACTTGTAACTGCCAATCTTGAAGTAGTGGAAAGAGCGAATGACTGTAGCAAATACATGTGTTTCATGATAAATCGCTACAATCTGTGGGGATCTAATGCGCGATCCGGACCATCGTAGAAATAATATTACTTCAAATGGGCAAATTTATTTGGGGACCCATTTCACGTTCGATACTCGAAACTAGAACATCGGAGACTAATGCGTCCGCCTCCGAAGCATTTATTCGTGTTTTTTTTTGTTTTTTTTTCGGGACGACGTTCGTTGATCGCCAAATAAAATTAAGGCTCATAAGACGGTACCAAAACATGCTTAATTAAAGTCGGCACTGTGAAAGTGTACTTACCGCTTCAATAAGCTGAACCGATTAATGACAATAATTATTTCTCGTGTAATCAAATTGTTTCCATCTTTGTGTTTGACAAAGGATTCAACGTGATTACATTCTGGGTAAATTTCCGTGACGTAGGCGATGCGACTCTGACATTAATTCCTGATTGGTAGTTTCGGCAGAGCGTCATGAATATTGAGGACGAAAGGCGTGGAAAGTGGGCGGTGCTACTGTCAAACTGCCCATCACGGCACATGACCTTATATCGCTTTCATCAAATTCAGATTGAGTTGTTAATTGGCGAATTATACAATCAAGTAAGGTGCGATAGACACTCGCGACAATTATATGGCTCAGTAGCAGGTAATTCAGGCGATGTTTTTTTCGCCACTTGTTTTCGCCAATTTATGATTTTTTGTGCCAAATTTTATTTTTCTGCGCAAATGGCGACAATGGCGATCGGTAACGCGAACCCTGGTTTCAGTTATATGAAGTTGGTATTGTGTGTTTGTGGACAACCATTTGCATAGCCTTTGCTTTCATGAACTTTACATGCACATATAGAGCCATTGACCATTTCTAAAGGTTGCCCCACCCCTTCCCCCACGTCCACTTTATACTTCATCTTGATACCAGGAGGTCGCGGGTTCAACCCTCGCCGAGGTCGGCAACATTCTTTCGTGGAGATTGATCATGAAATATTTTCAACGGTCATTCCTTCCCTTTCGCTGATTCAAGAAGGGCAGTTGTCAGTTTCTGGCAAAAGAATGTGCACAATACTGGTAAACCGTTTACAGGACTAAGCCTGCCCAGTAAACGTGTGGTTAGGTAAACTGACCGTGCTCGAAATGACCCCATTGGGTTGACTGGGCCGTAAAACCTCAACACAAAAAAAACAAAAACTTCATCTTGATTATGTTGAGTTAGTGTGGTGTCATTGTACTATTCATTCAGATTTTCAATGGTCTGAAAATTTCTTGGCCAGAGAGGGGTTTTGAGCCTGCAATCCCTAGGTCCAAATCAGTCCCTCTTACCATTAGGTCAGCATAAGAAGTAAACTACTCTGCCATATTGACCATCAGTATTGGGACAGACAGGCTTCCAAGCAAACAGGGTATACCCAGGTTAGCTGCTGCAGAACACAGTGATGGTATAAAATGACCCATGGGGGTTGACATGACCTTAAACAGGAACTCAAACAAACAAAGCAGAATGTAGCCTCTGATCAGGTTCTACACTGTTTGCTACTCATCCAGCAGTTGTTGACACATAGTCAGGTAGTAAAATGGACTTGTTCCAATTTTAGAACAAGTACAGTAAAGAGTTTTAACTCTTGTCATGCTGAATAAATTAAGATGCCACACCCACTTCTAATTTTCAGCTAATCAGATTGCTTCATCTGGATTGTTGCTATAAGTTCACATACTTATTGGCAAACAGTGCAGATCCAGATCAGTTGGCATCTTCAGAAGCCAACTGATCTGGATCTACACTGTTTGCAAAGGCAGGATATATCCGGGTTCAGCAGGACAAGGGTTAAGACTTCTCAATCTGCTTAGAGGACAAAGATTGCCAGAAACAGTGCAATTAGGTTAACTGACTGCGCTCACCATGACCGTAATATAGGTTGACTAGGCAGTAAAACCTCTACTCAAACAAACAAATAAGATTTCCCAGTGCATGTTTTTAGGGTAAATGTGATATTGCACATGGATGCGACAGATGTGTTTCTAATACCTGTGTTTTTGTTGCAAAAAAGCTAAAAGTGGTAAAATAATACTAAAAAATAGTAGAGCGAAAGCTGAGTCTGCTCTTACACCAGTGTAAAACTGGTGTTTAAAATTGTTATGATCTTTCATCCAATTATTTTCATTATTTCATTAGCAATAATCAGTCTAGTTTAACCCATCCTTTAATTGAAATCCATTATTATTGTTTAAAAAAATGCATATTATTAGCATACATTACCATATTTGGAGGAGAAACAAGATTCATTAAGGACACATTGAAAAGTACTTTAAAAGACAGCCTGAGTCATAAAACAGTTGGAAGAATGATGACTAGATGACATTATATTAAATTACAGTCAACCTTCGTTATACTGACATTCGGTACAACTACAAAATTCCTTAAACTGACAATTTAACTAGCATGGAAACCTTCTCTCAAGATGTGACAGTTAGTTAGAAAATATGCAATGTTGTTCAATACTTCAAGAAACATATGTTTTGGATTTTTGCCACTGAGGCAATTCTAACAAATACCCAAAACAAACATGCTATGCAGAAATAAGAATAAAGCATGGCATTTGCTGCATATCATTCTGCTCATTAAGGAAACTTTACAACAGCAAATTCATTTTAATGGCATTATCTTTGGGAACAAATGCTGTAGTTGTAACGGAGGGTTCACTGTACCACTCTTTGGACTAATTCAGCAGATGACAAATTTATGATATTCTTATATTTTCCAGAGGAGACAGTTTGCATGAAACATCAAAACCTGTTTTCTGGAAAAATTAAGAAAAATATTTGAACATGTCTGTTGTAAATTTTACCTAGCATGCTAAGCATTAAAACTGTTGTCTTCAGACTTGACTTTTTATGAGAACTGTATCCATAGAAAAGACTGAAGGTTGATGTATTGACTGGGAGCATGCATACTCAGCATGCATAGCTGAACAAAACTATCTGTGGACCTTATAGATTTAAAAAAACAAAAAGCAGAGTTCATATGTGCTGACCAGATTGCAATGCCCAATGACAGGGTTTATCATGTACTTCTGTTCTAGTCAGGGTTCTCATTTCTAGTATATTGCAAAAAAAAAAAAAAAAACAAGAAAAAAAAACACAAGCCTACATTCAGAAAGGTAACAGCTGATTTTTTGTATATATAAAGCCTGGATATTGCATGATACAAAACCAGTATATAGCAATCTGAAACTAATTGCATTTTGGCGAAATACATGCATTTTGCATGCTACTGTTTTTAATTTTTCCCAAGCAACCATGTTCTGTGAAGTGTATAGTAAACAGGTATATACTGGCAGGTAAATACACCCTACTAGCCACTAGCCATAAATTAATCTGTACAGTTGATGTCTAAATAAAAATGAGCACTGACTGTTTAACCTTTGTCCTGCTGAATAAATTTAGATGCCACGCCCACTTCTAATTTTAAGCCAATCAGATTACTTGATCCGAATTGTTGCTATAAATTCATACACTTAATGGTAAACAATGCAGATCCAGATCAGTTGGCTTCTTAAGAATCAACTGTTCTGGATCTACACTGTTTGCAAAGGCAGGGTATATCCAGGTTCAGCAGGACAAGGGTAAAAATTCTTGTTTTTTGTTAAACGGCTTGTACTTTATGGAATTTCGATAAACATTTTTGTTTGCGGAAATTACTTGACTTATCATATTTTGGTCTTCATACATTCTTACTGAGTATAGTCTGTCAACAAATGTTTTAAAATTGTGGACATGACAAAAATTTGCAGAGAACTCCCTCAGCATGCATTTTAAAGACTTACATAAGTATAAAAAAGTATTGTATATGAATGTCAGTCCATTTCTATGAACTTTTTTATACATGACATTGGAAAAAAGGTAGAAGGTGTATTGAAGTACAGTTTGCATGTGAAATTTAAAATTGATTTCTGGTAGTAAACCACGGTATGCTCCCTTGAATGTAGAAAACATGCAGCCTCAGTGTCACTTTTGGCTTCATAGTTGCATATGCACATGAGAAAACAAACATTCTAGTTTCTGTTTCAAACATTATTTTCTTTCTTTGAGTTATGATGTTAATCTAAATACGCAAACTTTGTATACTTGGAATTTGTTAAGTATCAACTGGGCCTCTTTAGAAACATGCCAGTTTTTTCGCAAATTGCAATGTATGCATATCTGCTATACAGTTGTTTTATAAATACAGGCATGTCCAAACTCTTCCTGTATCTGCACTGTTTGCATATATGCCTTTTTAAAAAATAAGCTGGCTTTAGGACATTTACCGTATTTACCTGCGTATCATACTTGTCCAAAATTTTGAACAAATCCATTTTACTTTTCATGGGATGTGTCTGAAAACTGCTGGGTCAGTAGCAAATAGTGTAGATCATTATGAGACAACATTCTGTGACCTCTGATCAGGATCCAGACTGTTTGCTCAGGATTGTCTATCCCATAGTACTTTGTAAATATGGTACTTTGACCCTTGTCCTGCTGAACCCGGATATATCCTGTTTTGCAAACAGTGTAGATCCAGATCAGTTGGCTTCGGAAGAAGCCAACTGATTTGGATCTGCACTGTTTGTCATTAAGTATGTGAATTTATTGTAACAATCCAGATTGAGTAATCTGATCGGCTGAAAATTAGAAGTGGGCGTGGCATCTAAATATATTCAGCAGGACAAGGGTTAAAAGACTGTTACAAACTGCCATGTCTTTAATGACTTGCTTCCTTTTATAAAGGGTTGGAAGGGTGAGGGTTGAGTATACATGCTGAGGAGTCCTTGACTAAAAATAGTTTGCTTTATAAGATCTGTTTCACTTCATATGACAAACCGCACTTGATGGCTTATTTTCTGACAATTTAAGTACCATTAAATACAGTTTGAATTATTTGGGGCCTATGGTTAGGTGAATCAAAGCAGTTAATTCATTGACAGATGATACATGTGAAAGTTGAATTTTGCATGTTAGTAAGTATTTTGAAATGATACATGTTTTGTTATAAAGTTTTGTGACAGATTGGTTCGGTTCACTGATCAGACGATTTACTAGCAATTCTTTTACAGCAAGTTTAAATGAAAAAGAAAACCTTTTTTGTTCCATATACATGAACATTTCAGTTAGGTCATTGTCTTTGCTGTTCACTTTTAGATTTTGTACTTTCCAAGCATTGCAGTTATATGTGCACAGTTCGTTGGCTGGACTGGTCTTGTGCTTTTAGCATATTGCATTGCATGTTATGCAATGCAATATGCTAAAAGCGACAGACCAGTTTTCATGTGATACTGTGAACACTAGGTCAAGCATGGTAGATCTTAATAGTATTTTATTTGAGCTGTATAGTTTTACATTACCCTGATAGCATAGTTTTGTCATGAAACCTATCTGCTTTAATCTTCTTCAAACAGGACAAATTTTGAATAAAATGATATACAGTATCAAATTTTGAACAGGTTGTACTGTATGTAGTAATATGCACTGTTTGTCCTTTTTACCCTTTAAAGTACCCTTCTCTTGCTGAATACGACATGTCCTGTCTTAGCAAACAGTGTAGATCCAGATCAGTTGGCTTCTGAAGAAGCCAACTGATCTGGATCTGCACTGTTTGTCATTAAATATTTGAATTTCTATCAAAAACTCGGATCAAGTAATCTGATTGGTTGGAAATTAGAAGTGGGTGTGGCATCTTAATTTATTCAGCATGACAAGGGTTAATAAAATTGTAGGCTTGTAGCAGACAACATCCTCATTTTTTTTTTTTTTTTTTAATTTTCAGAGAAAATAAGACTTGGTATTTCATGTGAATCATCTGCTAGACGGGTCATGTTAACGTCAAGCTTTATTTCTGAAAAGGGTTAAAAAGTGTATGTGATCTTACAATACACACTGAAATTGTAGTTTTTGTCCAGTGTTGTGCCTAGAGTCAATTGATTAGGGGATACTGGTGGCCCTTTTGACAATTTTTAAAGGAACACTTTATAGTTTAAAGGGCTCTGGTAACAGAAATATGAACAAACAAATATACATGTAATTTCTAGGAGACAGCTAGACTTAAGATCTTGAACTGAAAGCACTTCATTGCACAGACCCCATAGAACCTTTCATTATCGCCCTTCCATCATCTCAATATTACTGAAATAATGTTGAAAGGGACATAAAACAACAAACGATAAATGGCTGGTACTTTGACACTTACTGTTTCGGCATGAATTTGACCACATTATCCCAGATGTAAATAGTGGATAACAAGCGGTCTGGGTCCAGTTGTTCAAAGCTAACGATGTCGTTAGTTAACGTTTCATTAAAATTTATATCGAGTAATACGCAAATATGCTGAAATTTTTTGCTGAAACAATGTGAGTAGCTTTTGCAGTGCAAAAGCTACTCACATTTTTTCAGCAAAAAATATCGGAATATTGTATATTGAATCTGCTGAAACAGTTAACGAAATAACCCTTGAGCTCGTTAAGCTAACGATGCTTTGAACAACTAGGCCCTGAAGTTACTTCGGGCAGACAGCAAATTCCAGTCGGACTGCATGGATTAACAGGCTTATCAGTCTTTGCTAGATGCAAATGTCATAAAGCACATTATGCCTAGCACTTTGTGCTAAATCTTGGTTTATATTGACGGCATTCTGCTAAGAATGTCTGTAAACAGATAATGGACCATTCCAACATTCATGATGGAAGAGTTCATTGAGGATACCCTGGCATTAACCCTTTTATCCTTGAGTTTCTGAAGTGGACTCTCGCATCCTTGAATTTAGATATATCCACTGGTGCAAAAAGGGGTTATTATGGGCTGTCTCATCTGGATGTACACTATTTGCACATATAATTATGTTTTTGTCTGCCGGGCTGAAAGGGTTAATTAATGTGTATGATACTTTTAAATCAAGTTTTGTTTTGTTTTCTTTCCAGGTTGTTTTAGAAAGAGTTCTTGGATTAACATCAACCAACAATGCTTCTATTGCCTGTGATCCTAATACAGGGACCATTGCTTATCCTGCTGGGTAAGGGACAGTTTATTTTTATATCAAAGCCCTATTAACCCTTGTCCTGCTGAACCCAAAAATACCCTGCCTTTGCAAACTGTAGATCTCGATTGTAAACAGTGCAGATCCAGATCAGTTGGCTCCTTTTTCAGAAGCCAACTGATCTGGATCTGCACTGTTTACAATTCAGTAAGTGAATTTATATCAACAATCTGAATCAAGTAATCTGATTGGCTGAAAATTTGAAAAAGGCGTGTCATCTTAATTTATACAGCATGACAAGGGTTAATATAATGTCAGCTTGTATGCCCAGTCTCACTTTGTGTGTTCATAGGTTTTAGGTTGCATTTATCCCTCTTGAACCCCAAAATATTGATGTGTTTCTTATTTCTCATCAAAAACATAAGTTATGGATGCTTGTTTAGAAGTGCTTCTGCAAGGTGCTTCTAATGGGTATCCAAAAACATGTTCTGCAAGGTGCTTCTTATCTATTGAGTACCTACAACATATTTTTTTCGTGGAGAAATAAGAAAAAGAAGTTATCTGGATACACTTAACTTTGGACTATGCCTAACATGTCATTTTGACCACTATGAACATAGCACTAGTTAAGGCACTTTTTTCAGTCCAAAAGTATTGATATTTTTCTTATTTCTCCACGAAAACATATGTTGTGGTACTCATTAGAAGCGCCTCTAATGAGTACCCACAACATATGTTTTCATGGAGAAATAAGAAAAATATTTACCGGATACCCTCCCTTATCTACATCTATGCTATGTAGAAAAAAAAAAAAGACAACTAACACACACATACACACAAAAAACAACAACAAACTACCTGATGGTTCATTTCAATATCGTAGGATATCAGATATATTTAATTGTAAAGCTTTTTAAGGGATAACTACTCATGGATGAGGTAGACAAGCATTATCTTGGCAGGTGTTTAGTAATGATGAGCAGAAGAAAAACTGCCTAATCATTTGTTATTATGTTGTATAAGGGGAACATATGAAAACCACCCTTACTGTATGGATAGGACATGTTTAACCCAAAACATAGCTGCAGATAAGGGGAGTTTTTACATGTGTTTTACACTTAACCCATTGTAGACTGAATAGAAGAGTCCAATTTCAATTTTAGGTACATCTGGCTATAAGATTTAGTTATTCTTAAAGAAAAATGGCTGAACTATTTGCAAACAGTGAAGACCTTGATCAGACGCCGCATTCTTTGACGTCTGATCTGGGTCTCTACTGTTTGCCAATTACCCGCGGAGGGGTCTTCCAACTACAATAGGTTAAACATATTCAGTGCTACTCATTGGAATCAACTCACTAAGGCATTGCCAGTGAGTGCCCACACAATAATTGTCATTGATACAAAAAGCTATATCCTAAATTATCATCTCAGTTACCTTCATATCTGGACCTATGGCCAGTCATTAACCCTTAAAACACCAAGAAAAACTGCATCTGAAAATGTCGTCTGTTTATGTCGTCTGCTGAATATTCTTGCAAACTTTTCAAACCTATTTTTGCATACAGGCAAACAGTGTGGACCCAGATCAGACTGCTCCTAAGGAGCAGTCTGATCTGGGTCCACACTGTTTGCAAAAATGACTTTTAAAATCACAAGCAGATGACAAAGCAGACGACAGGGTTGGTTTTTCACAGTGGAAAACAAGATCTAGATTTGCATTGGCTCAGGAGACATTGCATACCCGGATCTACTTGCACAGCTGTTCAGCTTCTTTATCCTCCTTCTGAATCATTGGCAGTGTTCTCCCAAGACATTTCATAGGAGGGAACAAATACCCCATGTCCTCAGAAAGTTGTGGGACAGTGCTGTGAAAATAAGGGACAAATGATAAAAGCAGTGGGAAACAGGCAGAAATTTTTCTGGACAGTGTCCAGCTGAAGACAAATTAAAATAGCACAGTTTGAAATTTTATATGCTAAATGACACAAAAATGCAGCCTCAGCACATTTTGAAATTTTATATGCTAAATGACACAAAAATGCAGCCTCAGTAGAAGACTGCTTTGGGTATTAATCCTTAAAGCAGTTTTATAGCAAAATTGTTGCAGACAAGGTTACATTTTATTTGTTGAATTTTTCAGAGAAAATAAGACTTGGCATTTTATGTGAATCATCTGCTAGGCAGATGATTCACATGAATTGTCAAGCCTTATTTTCTCTGGAGAAAAAAAATAAAAAAAAACATAGCAAAAAAAAATGTCTAACTGTCATCTGCTGTAGATGTCATTAGCTTTTAAAGGGTTAAAACTATCAACAAACAACAAAAGCCTTGATTAGACTGCATCAATGCACAGAGTTGTCTGGATCTTTCTCATCTGCCACAAAGACCTTTTCCTTATGATGTGGTTCAGTTATGTTGTTGTGTCTTGACTGTATTCAGCCATGTCTCAGGTCAGTATGAAGGACAATAAATTGCGGTGTGGTCCACTTGCACTCTATAACCTACTGTTTAACATTCAACGCTTTGCATGCTGGGTAAAAATTTTAGTAGATGACATTTGTGATTTGGAAACATTTTTCTTGTTTTTCTCGGAAAATAGGATTTTACATTCCATGCAAATGTAAATGTCTCCACCAGAAAATAAGAAACACATCAATATTTTTTCTACTGAATTTGCCCAGAGAGTGGTAAAGTTAAACTAAGCCTTACTGTTTTGAAACCAGTCGCTGCAAAGATCAGTTGAAATATTAATCTTCTAAAATGTTCCTCCTTGCAGTACTTATCGTCCTAGAATTTGAACAAGTCAGTTTCTGCCATCTGTTGATATGCTAGAAAAACTGCCATAGACCCTGATCAGATGCTGCATTTTGCAGTGTCTGATCTGCATCTTATTGTTTGCTCATGTGACATGTTCTGGAAAATTTTATGAAAAAACTTGCACATACCCAGCTCAGATCCCAGAGGTGTGTAGAAGACTTGTTAAGGAGGAATATTTGGTGATAATATTTTTCACTTCTTCATAAGAAGAACATATCTAATGAGTACCCAACTGACATGGGTTCATAACCTCACTGCATAATTCAGTTTCGGAAAATATGATGATGGATATGTTTCTCTAAGAAAAACAACAACAACAACAACAAAAAAACACTCTTTTTAAGGTTAGCATTATAATTGTATCACTGCGGGGCTCCTAACTAACCCATTTACGTCAAGTGGACACTGCTACCACAAGTTTTTTGGATCAGTCTATTTCCAATAGCAAGGTGTCTCATTAGTTTTTAGCTCACCTGCGCTATGCTCAGGATGAGCTATTGTGATCACTTTTCGTCCGTCGTCCGTCCGTCCGTGCGTGCGTCGGTCCATCCGTGCGTCCGTCCGTTAACATTTTCAAACGACTTCTCCTCTAAAGCCCCTGAGCCAATTTCGCTCAAATTTCATATAGAGCCTCCTTAGGTTGGGGGAACGAAAAATTGCTAAAATGGTCGCGGTCCATTGACCAAGATGGCTGCCATGCCCATATATGGTAAAAACCTTTAAAAATCTTTATCTCCAGAACCGAGGATGCCTTGGGGCTGAATCTTTGCATAAGTCATTGGGGACGGGAGGTTTACTAAAATTGCTAAAATAAATGTCGTATATTGACATTTGACCTTTTCACGGCAAGGTCAAGTTTGCTTCTCTATGCATTTGTATGGGAAAAACCTTTAAACATCTTGTTCTCCAAAACTGAGGATGCCTTATGGCTGAACCTTTACATATATCATCGGAAACTGAAGGTCTACCGAAGTTGCTAAAATAATGGTCGTACATTGACATTTGACCTTTTTATGGTAAGGTCAATTTTGCTTCCTTATGCATTTGTATGGGAAAAATGTTCAGAATTTCAAATGACTTCTTCTCTGGAGCCTCTGGGCCAATTTTGCTCAAGTTTCATATGGAGCCTCCTTAGGTTGGGGGAATGAAAGATTGCTAAAATGGCGCGGTTTGTTGACCAAGATGGCTGCCATGTCCATATATGGTAAAAATCTTTAAAAATCTTGGCTGAATCTTTGCATAATTCATTGGGGACGGGAGATCTACCAAAATTGCTAAAATTGACATTTGACCTTTTTACGGCAGGGTCAAGTTTGCTTCCGTATGCATTTGTATGGGAAAAACCTTTAAAAATCTTGTTTTCCAAAACCGAGGATGCCTTGTGGCTGCATCTTTACATATATCATCGGAAACTGGAGGTCTACCAAAGTTGCTAAAATAATGGTCGTACATTGACATTTGACCTTTTACCGTGAGGTCAATTTTGCTTCCTTATGCATTTGTATGGGAAAAATATTCAGAATTTCAAACGACTTCTTCTCTGGAGCCTCTAGGCCAATTTTGCACAAATTTCATATGGAATCTCCCTAGGTTGGAGGAATGAAAGATTGCTAAAATGGTCGCGGTTCATTGACCAAGATGGCCGCCATGCCCATATATGGTAAAAACCTTTAAAAATCTTCTCCTCCAGAACCGAGGACACCTTGGGGCTGAATCTTTGCTTAAATCATCGGGGACAGGGGGTCTACCAAATGTGCTAAAATAATGGTCATACAAGTTTGCTTCCCTATGCATTTGTATGGGAAAAAACATTTAAAAATCTTATTCTCCAAAACCAAGGATGCCTTATGGCTGAATCTTTGCATATATTATTGGGAACATCTGCATGTCTGCAGTGGCTATGTCACTCAGGTGAGCGAACCGTGGCCCGTGGGCCTCTTGTTATTATTACATTGGTGTGTACAAAGTCCTGTATTTAATGCAAAGTGTAGATCCTGGTCAGACACCACTTTTTTGTGGCCCCTGATCTGGGTCTGCACTGTTTGCCGTTTACTTATGGGGTTTCCCACTTGAAATCGGCGAATGCCCACAAGATCCTTTCATGAACAACAACAAACTAGGTATTAATACTTTTGATTAAAAAAAAAATAAAAGAAAAGAAAAACAAACAATTTAAGTTATATATTTTGATATGAAGTTAAACATTATGGTCCTTTTAAAAGCTTTGTCTTAAAATTGTCTTAAATTTGTCTTAAAATTTATCTCTTATGTACACCTGCAGTGTCATTTTAACAGATGTTTGAATTTTTCTCCTACCTTTAATCTCTCCATCATGATGTATTTATCATGACAGAGAGAAGTTTCCATATATACCCTAAATGTAAGGACAGACTGGTCTGAGCGAACAGTGTAGATTCAGATCAAACTGCTCCCAAGGGAACAGTTTGATCAGGGTCTACACGATTCGCCATTCCAACAACTCATCATGAAGTGAATGGACTTATTCAAAGTTTAGGATAAGCATGGTCAGGTTAAAGAGTTGAGGTGTTAAGAAAATTTAAACTGGGTATAATAAATTAAAATTTCACAGTTTAAGACAAGATGGGATTTTCTTATTTCACCACGAAAACATCTGTTGTGTGTACTAATTAGACTTGCCTCAGAGAGACAGTTCTAATGAGTTTTCAAACTATGTTTTATTGAAGAAATAAGAAAAAGTACTTTCTGGTTGAAAAAGACCTGTTATCTGGAGATATATCCCTACTGTCCCGACAGAAACATGATAGGTGTTACGTTGCTGTCTGTCCCCTTAAGGAAAATATCACTATCTTTGTAGGTTATTAAAATAACTATACAAACAATGAGGAAATGAATGTTATGTCTGTATTAGGAAATTTAATGAAATTCTTCGCATATGATTGATATTGAATTTGTTTTAATTAAGGGAATGGATGCACTTTCAAGGGAGGCAACTCTCAAAGGGTCTGCTCTAAAAGGAAAGAATTTACACTTCTTGGGAGCAAATTCTTTCCTTATAGAGGAGGAGAATAGACCCCTTTTCAGAAGGGGCTTGGTGTGCAGAAAAGTAAGCAGGAAGTTGTCTCCCATGTAAAAAATGACAGAACTCTACTGACTGTATTATATGTCATTACATTACCTTAACCCTTGACATGCTGAACAAATTAAAATGCCACACCTACTCCTAATTTCAGCCAATCAGATTCCTTGATCCAGGTTGCTGATACAAATTCACATACCTAATGACAAACAGTGCAGATCCAGATCAGTTGGCTTCTTCAGAAGCCAACTGATCTGGATCTACACTGTTTGCAAAGGCAGGATATATTCAGGTTCAGCAGGACAAGGGTTAATGTACACCTTGACAAAAGTTAGCACAAGGACACTCACAGGCCACTTCAAGATTAGTACATTAAAATTCTGCTATTTGACCAGGGATCACAAGTTTGAATCCCAGCTCAGCCACATAATGTTTGTGGAGATTGATCATAAAATCATTTCTGCAGTCCTTTCCCCCACCCACTGATTCAAGAAGAGCAGTTGTCAGTTGTCGGCGAAAGTATGTGCACAAATACTGGTTAACTGCTTAGAGGACAACTTCAATGGTTGCCTGCCCAGGAAATGTGTGAGTGGGTTAACTGACCAGCTTGATATGACCACAACAGTGTTGACGGGGACATAAAACTCAACTTAGATTCAAA
The DNA here is from genome assembly GCA_964016985.1 of Anodontia alba. Taxonomy (NCBI): domain Eukaryota; kingdom Metazoa; phylum Mollusca; class Bivalvia; order Lucinida; family Lucinidae; genus Anodontia; species Anodontia alba. Next base: position 2,790,411 of record OZ024823.1, read on the forward strand.
ACTGCAGGTTTGCTCATGAGAAAGATCTTTTACCAGATGCAGGCAACAAAGGCCCAGCAGCCATGTCTAGGCTAGAATAAATATTAACAAGAGCTTATGAGTGGACTACTTGATATTAATACCTCGTTTCTTTTAGTATGCATTTTTCTAGTAAAACAGAAATCTGTCTGTACAAATTCATGATGCTCACAGACTTCATACATGTCGCTCTAGATAAGAGAAGTATCCAGGGCCCAGATGTTCAAAACTAACAATGTCATTAGTTAACCTATCGTTAAAACTTTGATCATTAAATATGGCATATACCCTAATATTTTTGCGGAAAAAATGTGAGTAGTTTTTGCATTTGCAAAAGCTACTAACATTTTTTCAACAAAAATACCTGTAAATTCGATATTGTACTTACTAGAACAGTTAACATTTTGACCACTAACAAGCTTGTTAAGCTAACAACGCTTTGAACAACTGGGCCCAGAAATCCATTATTTTTGTCATTTCTGTGTGGGTACTCATTAGAGGCACCTTGGCATTGCACTTCTAATGAGTACTTACAACATGTGTTTTAGGGCTCGCAACATATGTTAGGGGAGAAATAAGAAAAATATTTTTTGATATCTAGAGCTGTGTTGATTCATTGCAGCCCTATACTGCATGACCAGTTTCTGACCCTGCCCAAAGAGGAACAATCACTCCACTGCAAAACTTTTTGTGAACACTTATTCTACACCCCATACCGTTTGATTTGATATGCTGCAGGACCATGCTCAGAAACAATTGTATTTGTGGATACTCCTCTTATCTACATATATCCTAAACACAAATCCAAGTTGAGATCTGTAACATTAACAGTCTAGTCAGTACAAACCCCAAAAGTGCTGGGACAGTAAGTTGCCACAGCTGTATTTTCATAGAGTAGCAAAAGAAATACTGTAAATGTCAAACACTTGATTCTATATTTTTTATATCTCACCACACTATAGTGAAGGGGTATTATGGTTTCATGTTGGATGTCGGTTAGCCCGTGTTACGTATCTGTATTTTCATTTCTATTTGATAACTTGAGTAAATATCAATGGATTTTCACCAAACTTGGTATGTGCATTGTTATTTTGGAAATCTGGTTTGGGATTGCTAATGGGCAAATTTCGTCAATTTTGACAGAGTTTTCTGCCCACCACACATCTGTATTTTTGTTTTCAGAGGATAGTTTGAGTAAATATTAATATATTTTCACCAAACTTGGTTTGTGCATTGATATTGTAGAAATATAGTTTCGGATTGCTACTGGGCAAATTTTGTCAATTTTTGACAGTTATCTGCCAGCCACACATCCGTATTTTCATTTCTGGATGATAACATGAGCAATTATCAGTGGATTTTTACCAAAGTTGGTGTGTGCATTGATAATATGGAGATCAGTTCGGGATTGCTAATGGGCAAATTTCGTCAGTTTTTGACAGTCATCTGCCCACCACATGATAATGGTGGGGTATAATTGTTTCACATTTTTAATTATGCCCCTGCCTATTCGAAGAATAGCGGAAGGGCATTAAGTGTTACGTCCATCCCAATTCGTGTCCGGGCCATAACTCCTAAATTGTATGGAATATATTTATGAAACTTTACAGGTGCATGCATGACATCGAGACGATGTGTCGTGAAAAAGGAAGACAACTCTTGCTTGTTTGGTTTTTGAATTATCTGCCCTTGACTTAGTTCCATATAGTAAACCGTGACCGGGCCATAACTCCTTAACCGTATGGAATATATTTATGAAACTTTACAGGTGCATGCATGACATTGAGACGATGTGTCGTGAAAAAGGAAGACAACTCTTGCTTGTTTGGTTTTTGAATTATCTGTCCTTGACTTAGTTCCATATTGTAAACCATGTGTGGGCCATAACTCCTAAACCATATGGAATATATTTATGAAAATTTACAGATGCATGCATGACATTGAAATGATGTGTAATGAACATGGAAGACAACTCTTGCTTATTTAGTTTATGAATTATCTGCCCTTAGTCATTTTAAAAAAAAATAAAATATAGGTCAAGTTCGATTTAGGGTAAAATCTGCCAATTATTATGAGAGTTATGGCCCTTTTTTCAACTTAATTTTTTGCAAAATGCCTGCAGGTGGATGAGGATGGCCCTGGGCGGGGGCATCCGTGTCGTATTGACACATTTCTAGTTTTTACCTAAAGTTTGCTTTTTATGCAGTTCTTTCTTAAAAATACTTAGTGGAATGGCAAACAGTGTAGACCCTGATCAAACTGCCATGTTTGTCTGGTGTATGTAACATTAAAAAATTTACCCTTTTCATTGAAGGACTGTTTCTTCGAAGTGTTGAGTCTTTCTACAGGGAAGAAAGATATTTCCAGGAGAAACTGAATGAAATATTGGCTGAGAAACAAGGACAATAGAGAAATTATTTCAGTTCCAAGTTTCACAAGTTCTCATGCTCTTAGTCAATTAGGGTGTTTTGTCTTGTTTGGCAGCCAGAGTTGTCATGTTGAACTTGTTATAACAATGGTATAAAGAGGTTTCCTGTGTTTTACCTGACAGTTAGCAACCAGAGACAGCTGTTCTTCTTGTGCAGAAGTTAGCCTAATTTCTCATTTGTCTGTGCATCATTGTCTTTCCTATTTCTGTAGACTAGCTACTAGTGGGATATCAATATTATTTTCATCAATCAATTATAATTATTAATTTACTTAATGAACTAAGGGCCATCTACTACATACTGCTTGCCTCACCTCTTTGATAGCAGTAACTAATCTTGGAGATATCAGATGTCAGAGACCAACTATTAGAGACTGGCTATACAAGATGTCATACATAATTTGAATCAGCTTATAGTAAGGAGTGATAAAACATGACATCAAGGTCTAGGAGCTAGTCTACTATTTCTGTAGAAATGCGGATAGCTAAGCCACAGTTATTGACATTTCTTCTCAGAGAGGTTCAAGGATGCTACATCAAAGCTGCTCAGCTGAAAAAATTGTCAAAATATTAAGTCTTTAACTCCCTGAGCAAATTCAGCAGATGACAAATTCATGATATTGTTTTTTAATTTTCCCAGAAAACAGGATTTGACATTTCATGCAAATTGTCTCCTGAGACAATTTGCATGAAATGTCAAATCCTGTTTTCTGGTGGGAAAACAGGATTTGACATTTCATGCAAATTGTCTCCTGAGACAGTTTGCATGAAATGTCAAATCCCGTTTTCTGGGAAAAAATGAAAAAAACAACAACAACTCAAAGTGTTGTCTGCTGAAATTTGTACCCAGCATGCTAAGCATTAAGCGGGAGTTAGTGGCATTTCTTCTATAGTTGGAAACAGGTTTAAGGAGCCAGTTTGCTGGCTGAGTTTTTTATTCTGATATTTCAAAATATTTGTAAAGCATTTTTCACACATTGCTCTGATAAGTAGGGCTTGACATTTCTCACAGATGGTCTCCTTTAAATGATGTGCAGGAAATGCCTTGGCCTGTTTTCTCCTAGAAAGTATTGAAGGTAACCTTTAATAAAATGCTGCAGTTGAGGGATTGATTGCCTGGCAGTATGATGGCACATTTCATAGTAATAGAGAATTTAAAAAAAAAAAACAAAAAAAAAAACAAAAAAAAACAGTACTTAGATTTTGCTTGTTTCTCTAGAATTTTCATTTTTTGGCACTCATTAGAAGCACCTCCCCACAAAAAAAGTACTGAGAATTCGCTTATTTCTTTAAAAAAAAAAAAATTGTGGTACTCATTAGAAATGTCAAATCCACAACATACCTTTTTGTAGAAATAACCAAAAAAATTATGTGACTACTCCTCTTATTTTAAATTATGGCCGCAAACTGACATGACTAAAGAATCTTGCCAAATACAAGGGGCTGTCTGAAATTATCCAGGGCCCAGTTGTTCAACATGTCGTTAGCTTAACAAGCTCGTTAAGGGTCATTTTGTTAACTATTTTAGTGGATTCAATATACAATATTCTGATATATTTTGCTGAAAAAACGTGAGTAGCTTTTGCACTGCAAAAGCTACTCACATTTTTTCAGCAAAAAATTTCAGATTATTTGCATATCACTCGATGTAAATCTTAATGAATTGTTAACTAACGACATCGTTAGCTTTGAACAACTGGGCCCAGAATTATTGAGCTCCTGTCTTTCCATGTGCAGCTACCTACACGTATTATACATGAGTGAAAACTACATTTTATCGCCTATAAATCGATTAGCTTATTTTCAATGAGAAGTGTGGATACTCTTAAACAAGATATACATGTACTTTGAAAAAGAAAAAAAAAAAAGAATTTTTGAAAAATATTTATGGGTTTTTGAGAAGGAGCAAAAAATCGGGATATTTTCTGATCACCCTTGTAAGCTTGGAGATGTAACACACATACCCACTTCTCCAGGCAAAGAGGTGCAAGGTATTGAGGATACTCGTGAGATATTTTTTTTTAATAATGGAAGAAATTTTGAAATATTGATTCTTATTTTTCACCAGAAAATAGAATTTGCCTTTTGTGTGAAATTTCCAACCCCATTTTTTAGGGGGAAAAACAAGAACAACATTTTCAAGTTTGTTGTTTGCCAAGAGAGTGTTAAGAGTTTAGTATTATCTGCTCATACTTATATTGAGCAAGCTTGAAGTTAACACTTAATGAACCATCCACAACTACAGAAGACCATATTTTAAAATATTTTTTAAATAATTTTTCAGAGAAAATAAGGCTTGCACATAAAATGTCAGGCCTTATTTTTTCTGAACCACCAACAACAACAACAAACAAAACAAAACAAAACAAAACAATTTAGATGCCATCTGCTACAATTTTACTTGGCACAATAAGGGTTAATGATGATGGATAGCAGCTAAGTAAAAACTCCCATTATTTAATTTTTGCAATCTAGAGTTAAATGGTTGTTTATGAACCAGCCATGTGGAATATGTATTTTTGATGGAGTGATGCATGAGAAAATCTCCCTTTTGAAAAGGCAAACAATAATACATATTTTTGACTGAGTGCAGCCCTTATGATATATGCAGTCTGAGAGGGCACATGCCAGTAAGCCACCCAGTATATTTGATAGGCTCTGCTCCCACCTGTAGTATTTGAATATTTGCAGAATCCAACAATTGCAACATATTCACTCTGCCATCTGAGTATCATTTATACTGTATTAGGGAAGACAGGTCTTGGAATACACTGTGTAGACTCAAATCACAGAATGTGGTGTCTGATCTGGGTCCACACTGTTTGCCACTCATCCGGCAGTTTTTAGACATATCAACAGTTAAATGGAAATTTAATTTTAGAAATATAATGAGTTATGATGTACAATATTTAGTGTAAATATAGTAAATCCAGCTATGTGGAGAATGGATTCTTTAGTTCTTAACCCTTGTCCTGCTGAATGAATTAAGCTGCCACGCCCACTTCTAATTTTCAGCCAATCCGATCTCTTGATCTGGATTGTTGATATAAATTCACATACTTAATGGCAAACGATGCAGATCCAGATCAGTTGGTATCTTCAGAAGCCATCTGATCTGGATCTACACCATTTGCAAAGGCAGGGTATATCCTGGCTCAGCAGGACAAGGGTTGATTAACACTTAGCATGTTGAATAAAGATTTCAACAGACGACATTTTGAAATATTTATTTTTATTTTCCCCAGAAAATAGGAGTCAGCAAGTTATGCAATTGATCTTCAGATGAGACAATTTGCATAAAATGTTGAATCCTATTATCTGGAAAAAATAAGAAAAATATCAATTTGTTGTCTGCTGAATTTGCCCATAGCATGTGAATACTGGGTACCAGTAAAATTCAGTTTCATTGGAGTATCTTGTCTTCTGGATTGGACTCCATACCAAAATAACCATAAAAAGGAGAGTATTTGATGAAAATTTTGGGTTAATTTTCTCAATTTTTCCATACAACTATGTTGTGGGTACTTATTAGAAGCGCCTCTGAAAAATACAACAACAACAACAAAAAAAAAAAAGAAAGAAAAAATGTCTGCTGCAGTTGTGACCAGCACTTAAAGGATTAAGATGTGAAAGTGGTTGCTTTTGCTGACAGACACAATAATTCCATTGTTTACAATACCTACAGGCATACTTCTGTGAAAATGATCAAAGGCTGAAAGTGTAAACAGACACTTTCATGTAATGTTTTCATACAAGTAATTACTTCCGGAATCCTGTCTTCTGCTGCTTCTTGTTCTGCTCTGCTACACTGCCAGCATTTTCAGCTTTACCAGTCTCTGGGCAAATTCAGCAGACAACAAATTGATTATCTTATTTTTCCCCGCAAACAGGCTTTGACATTTCATGCAAATTGGAGACAGTTTGCATGAAATGTCAGTACCTGTTTTCTGGGTAAAATAAGAAAAAATATTTCAATATGTGGTCTGCTGAAAATTTTACTCAGAGTGCTAAGCATTAACATTTTCTAGATAAGAGCAGGTATCTGGTAAATGTTTTTCTTATTTTTCCACGAAAGCATATGTTGTGGATACTCATTAGAAGCACATTAGCGAGGCACTTCTATGAATATGCACAACTTATGTTTTTGTGGAGATATAAAAAAAACTGTCAATACTTTTAGTTGAAATTTTCTTGTTTGGGAAGACAAAAACTGAGGGCTATTATTGTTATTTTCAAAGGGATATGGTTTGAATGAAATTAAACTAAAGAGGAAAAAGTCTGCCATTCTCCTTGCATTTAAAGTAAATTAAACAGGTAAAAGTGTACATGATGGAGGATTTGAACCCATGATCCCTGCCTGCAAGTCAGGTGCTCTACTGAGCTAACTGGGCTGACAGTCCTGTCTATCATGAAAGAAATACCAAACCCTGATTTCAGGAACAATAGGAAGAAATATTTCAGAATTGTGTCCTAAATATGCCAAAGGTTGACCATCCAAGGAAAAAATAACTGCTAGCCATGTTGGCATGGTTAAGTATGCTCTGCTGAGGAGTTATTTACCACCACTTAATCCATATTTCAGGAATAGAAACAAGCTACGTTAGTCCTTTCTTAAGTATTTGTACCTCATACAATATAGATGATTAACCCTTATCTTGCCTTTCGCGACAATAGTCGCGCTGGGGGGGTCTGCCAGCTCAAAAGCCCGTCATACTTACAATAAACCCAATGCAACCATTCAGAGCAAGTGTTCTCATACAGGAGTGAACCTACTTTCATACAAACACGCCACTTTTCATTAGATAGTCAGGTGCTGGATTTTACCCACACTAAAAAAGACCGAGAATACCAAATTTCAAGCTGCCATTAATTTCAGCACTCACTTCAACAGATTGATCAGGCTTTTCTGGAAAAAAAGCCCATAACACCTGAATCATTTCCAGTGAGGAATAAGTAGGAATAACAGTAGAACCTATGTATGTCACTCGTTTCATTCACAATAGTACACAGTAGGCGCTGGGCTCTTGTAATTATTTTTTTTTTTTTTTTTTTTTTTTTTTAAGTGTCTTAAACGGTTCCCGGTTTACACATGACTGTCACGTGACTTTCTAGTCACGTGACCATTCTTTCTCCGGTAAAATGGCCACCTAGGATCGGCAAATTATACGTGAAAATTTCATGAAAATCGAGGTAAAATTCAGGGGGTAATGACTTCTCAAGTAGAGGTACCCCCTCTTACAGGCCTGATTCATTTTAATTCCGGCAAGAGAAGGGTTAACAGAAAGCCGGACAAATAATTAAAACCCAAAAAGTTAGCCCGAATTTGACGTTTTGGGGTTGTATTCGACACAAAAAATGCAAAACCACATTTTATATTTTTTTCTAGTTAACAGCTAAAAAAATTGCTCAGCTGTTCTTGGGCAGTGGTATGTTTTTTTTTTTTGTTTTTTAGGGGGGGGGGGGGGTGGGTTGGGGGGGGAGGAGGGGGATGGGGGGGATGGGGGGGGGACGGGGGGGGGGGGGAAACTGATTTGTAAGTGATATAAATAACTTTCACACAAAATTGATATGTCCCATCTCAGGAATATCCATGGTATTGGACCAGTCCATGACCTTTTCATAAAGTGATTCTGGAGCTTTGGCAAACTTTAAGATTGTCTATGCCCATGGGTGTAGACAATAAAGCCCTGAGTCAACAGGTAGGATTGAAAAAATATGTTCTGTCTTCCTCAGTAAGAAAAGTTTATTTTTAGGGCAAACACTGTTGTAACAAAATTCGCTGTATTTTGGGTGAGTGGGTTATGATTTACTAATGAACTATTCTGTAATGCCTGGATGAGTTTAAATAAAATTTTACAACAACCCACATAAAATACCTTTTTTTTTTATTATTTCATATTATATATCGAAACATATGAAAGTATCAAGAATAATTTAAAATTGCTCATAGTCAAACCAGTTTAGCAGTCTTTTTTTGTAAACATAGGTCTAGGTAAGGCACTTTTTTTCAGCTAAATTTTACTGATATTTTTCTTATTTCTGCATGAAAATGTATGTTATGGGTACTCATTAGAAGTGCCTAAATGAGGCACTTCTAATGAGTACCCACAACATACATTTTCATGCAGAAGTAAGAACAATATTTACCTGATACTCCCTCTTATCTGGAGCTATGCAGTAGAGGATTAATAAGTGCGTTCAACGGGAACTACCGTGGAGCGGTTCAGCATGCAGACACACTTCTATAGACTACCAATGTGACCAGTGATGTGTGTGACCAAAAATGTGATGGTCCAACAAATGCTTGGGTGGTTCGGTGCTTATCCTGAAAAATAATAAGCGTTCGTGATTTGGCAGATACTATTGACACAGCAGCCGTGCAGAAAATAACAACAAAACAGTCAATAATAATTGCAAGGGGTTGATCCACGAGATTTATGATGTCAGCCTACATTTGCGATCGCGGCCATTTTGAATTTTGTCCCCACTCCAAATTTTATTTCTATCCATTCTCCATCTATTTACAAGCTAAGCAGGATTCGTTTTATGCATAAGGTACACTTTTACGCTCTTTTCCCTTGATAATCTTAAAAAAACTTCGACACAATGTGTTTGTTCGACCGGTTTGTAAATTGTTGTTATTTTTATGCTGTATTTTTTTCTGCTTTTCATAATGTGCAGACTCACAAGATCAAAAAGAAATTAATATAAAAAATGCACAAATGGTCAAAAATCTTTAGGAAAAATCCTGAAGCAGTAAAATGGATTTCGGGTAAGCGAACGATAGTATATTTTCGTTGTACCTGTCAACGGCATACACTAGTTTTCGGTATTCGGAAAGCATGGCCCCTGCCCATCGGGGCCTGCGAAATAGATGGGCTGCCTAAAGCTTCCATGGCAGAGCTGCTAGTAACTAAGCTGGACCTGAATTCATGTGATTGGGTCAGGTAAAAGTCCCACAAATTTGGAGGCAATATCTCTGAACTGCTGAAATATTGTTGATTTGGACATTATATCGCATTTCATGCAGTGGTTTCAGAAGTCAAGCGTGATCTGAAATCAATCTGCCCAACCCACCTTTGAAGCATGTGATGACAATTTGGACGCACAAATATAGGTACAGTGCTCCAGCTAGCCCTATGTAGAGGGGCGGGCCATCCCTCTTGCCCTCTCCTGCCGCCACTCTGCCCTTCTGAAGCTGCCCTCTGCCTTATTTCAACTCCAGACATGAAACCCTACATTTTGCTGAAAAATTCATGAAAATCTGACAAAAATTAAAAAAGTTATCAATATGTAAAAGCCAGTTTTATGTGTATTTTAATCTGAGGCATTTACTGTGGATTAGGAATATATTTTATAACATGCCATCATGATACTTAACATATCACATGACACATGGTGCCCTCATTCTTGTATGACCACGCAGAAAGTGCCCTATGGCACCCATCTGCCCTAAAATCCTAGCTGGAGCACTGAGGTAGCACCTATTAAATTCATATTAATGATGATAGTGCTGGAATACTTTTTTCCAGTTCTCAGTAAAAAGTATGTCGCAGGTGCTCATCAGAATTGCCTCAGTGATGTGGAAATCAGTAAAAGTATCTCACCAGTGCTTTCCTGATTAGTTTCCATAGAATAATATGTTTTATGGAGAAATGAAATATACTTGAATTATCACCAATACCATGTTTAGCCTTAACATTCAGACAAACAGACTTGAGCTAACAGTGTTGACTCATGTTGACCCACATCAGAATGCAACATCTGACCAGAGCCTACACTGTTTGCCATTCAGAGCCTACACTGTTTGCCACTCAGAGCCCACATTCTTTGCCACTCATTCAGCAGTTTGTAGATATCGACATGTAGTAAAATAGGATTAGCAAATTTTCAGAAGTATGGTTAGGAATTTAGATGTCCAAATATTGTACCCTTCCTGAACAAGTTCCCTAAGACATTACTAGTAGTTAACTCTGGCCATGCTGAAAAAATTAGGATGCCATGCCCACTTCTAATTTTCAGCCAATCAGATTACTTGATCCAGGTTGTTGATACAGATTCAGATACTCAATGACAGACAATGCAGATCCAGATCAGTTGGCTTCTTCAGAAGCCAACTGATCTGGATCTACACCTTTTGCAAAGGCAGGGCATATCTGGGTTCAGCAGGACCAGGATTAATGGAAAACTTCCTTTTTGTCGGCATTGCTACTACTCATATGCATAACTGTTTTAACCCTTTACCCTAAAAGTGCCAAGCAAAATTTGTAGCAGATGACGTTCAACAATTTTTTTTTTTTTTTTTTGCAGAGAGCATTAGTCTTGACATTTTGTTTCCTCTGAAAAATAAATATAAAATGAAAATTGTTGTTTGCTGCAGTTGTGATCAGCAGTTTAAGGGTTAATAAATTATAGCAGACAACATTCTAAAATAAAAAATTTTTTTCAGAGAAAATCAGACTTGGCATTTGGTGTGAATCAGTGCTTTAACGGTTAATAAATTATAGCAGACAACATTCTTAAAAAAAAAAATATATATATTTTTTTTTTCAGAGAATTTCATGTGAATTGTCTGCATAGCAAATGATCCACAGAAAATGTCAAGCCTTTTTTTCCATGAAAAAAATGTTGTCTGCTGCAGCTGTAATTAGCATTTTCAGGTTTAAAGCAGTCAGCGGTACCAGTAAACAGTCATTTCCAGAAAAAAAATATTGTAGAAGTAAAAAAAATCTAATTAATATATTGATAATTTTATCTCTTCAATCACAAAAATATATCTTTTGGGATTTCATTAGAAAAAACTAGGGAAGATGATTTGACTAAGCATGTGTTTTTGTAGAGATATAAGTGAAAAAATGTTCCTTCTCAATATATTTCTACTTTGAAGACTTCATGTAGGATCTCATTCATCATTTTTTTGTTTTGTATTTTTTTTATTTCCTGATGAAAATATACTTTGAGGATATTTGGAGGTAACAAGCATAGCACTAGAAAAGTCATTTTTTCAACACTAAAAATTACTGATTTTTTTTTATATTTCTTCACAAAACTTATGTTAAAGGTGCTCATTGGAATTGCCTCTCTGATGCAATTTTAATGAATACCCACAACACATGTCCATGGAGAACTAAGAAATATTTTCTCGATACCCCTCATTTCTAGAGCTTTGAATAAGTACTTTTATAAATAAGGAAAATTTGGGAAGTAGACATTTTGATATTTATTCTGTTTTTGATCTGTCATTCAGTTTGTGCTCATCCTTGCATTGGCAGATTTGCATCAAACTTGCAAAGATGCTTCATTAGGACAAGATTTAGAGTGGATTTGATCTTGGTGACCTTGATCTGAGACTGATTTTCAAGGTCAGTGCTGGACAAGTAATGTACCATTTACATGTTGGGGGACATCAGTACTTTTTTAGCTCACTGGGACTATGTCCCTGGAGAGCTTATGTTGTTACCCAGGCGTTGGCGTCGGCGTCTGTTGGCGTCCGCATCGGCGTCCGGGTTAGCACAATGTTTAAGTTTTCAAATGTAAGCATAGTTTTTTAACTGTTTAAGCTACTGCTTTCATATTTGGCCTACACCTACTTTAGGGTAAGACCTTTCAATAGCGTACACCCCCATCCCCAAAATAGACTCTTTATGTAGGTCATGGTCAGTTCTTACTTTCTCTTTTACACCCATGTTTAAGTTTTGCGTTTAAGTTTTGAAAAGTGTACACAACTGCTGAAGTATTCAAGATAGAGCTCTAATATTTGGCCCACACCAGCCTTAGGGTTAGACCTTTCAATAACACACCCCGCTTCCTCAGTTTGACCTTCTGCCTAGGTCAAGGTCAGGTCATACTTTGTCATTTGAACCCATGTTTGAGTTCTGCGTTTAAGTTTTGAAAATTGTTTGTAACTGCTGAAGTATTCAAGATACCGCTTTAATATTTGGCCCACACCAACATTAGGGTAAGACCTTTCAAAAGCACAGACCTTTTCCTCAGTTTGACCTTCTGCCAAGGTAAAGGTCAAGTTATACTTTGTCATTTAAACGCATGTTTGAGTTTTGCGTTTAAGTTTTGAGAAGTGTTTGTAACTGCTGAAGTATTCAAGATGCTGCTTTAGGGTAAGACCTTTCAACCTTAGGGTAAGACCTTTCAATAGTATACACCCTTCCTCAGTTTGACCTTCTGCCTAGGTCAAGATCAGGTCATACTTCGTCATTTATACCTGTGTTTAAGTTTTGAAAAGTGTACATAGCTGCTGAAGTATGTAAAATATTGCTTTCATATTTTGTCCACACCAGTCTAAGGGAAGATGTTTCAGTGGCATATACCCCATCCCTCAGTTTGACATTCTTCTGACATCAAAGTCAGGTCATACTCTGTCATTTACTGCTATATTTTAGTTCTGCATTTAATCTTTAATATTTAAAGATTGTTTTTTTTTAATCTGATCAGCCCTTTCCGGCGAGCTGCGTTGTCTTCTGACAACTCTTGTTACTAAAATACAGTTCAGATTGTTGGTTTTGAACTAAAGATATATTTTGGTATTTATAAGAGTTTCCTAGGCAAAGCAATTCCAAAAAGTATCCACAAGGTAAGTTTGGTGCAAAAATAACAGGAGGGGATTCCAGGCAGTACCCATAAAATTGTTTTGGTAAAAAAGTAACGGCAGTCATCCTAGATTATCACCAATTTATCACCCAACTTTGACCTATGTATTGTTTCTCAAAACATGTCAGAATCATCTCATTGAGAACATTCTGATGATGTAATGCCACAGTATAAGTTTCTATGGAGAAATAAGAAAACAACAACAACAAAAAACAACAACAAACAAACAAACTGTTAATCAGCTTATCACAGGTTATCAGATATTCTGATCAAATAGCCTCCAGCCCCCACCCCCATTCTCACCCCCTAATGCATGCATCAAAATGCCCTAAATGGCAGAAAGAACAGAATACTGAGATGTGAAAATGATTTCCAAGACAAACTCAGACATAAATTGTGACAAGATATTGGCAGTCTAGACATAATTGGATTTTTGGGGTAACAACTGGATTCCTCTGTAATGACATTGAAGGACTTGGTGAATTCACTGAGAAATAGTGTCCATAATTCCAGGTAAAACGTTTTTTTCAACCAAAAAATAAAACAGTATTGATACCGTATTCGACCTAATTACCACACGGTGCGCTTTGGTTTTTTAAAATTTCTGGGACAACTTGTCGTAAAATATGCATCTACCTACTACGGGTGCATTGTAAAAAAATCAGCAAAGGACTTTTTGATGATGTTTATGCAATTTTTTTTCTGACTTTCTTTAAAAAAGCATATGTTGTGGGTACATGTACTCATTTGAATTGCATTGACAAGTCGATGCAATTCAGATGGGTACATGCACCCACAACATACTGTATTCCTTTAAAAAGAAGTAGACAAAAAGTACACAGGCTGTAATCTGAAGACTAAGGAATTGCTTGACTGTGCACTTATAGGGGTATGTGCGGTAATTAGGGCGAATACAGTATTTGTTTTGTTTCTTCACAAATACATGAAGTGTCAGCATCAGCATGGCAGAGTGGTTAGCACTTCTGACTTCATATCAGAAGGTTTTGAATCCCGTTGGATGCAGATTTCACTTCAGGACTGTATTCTTTGCAGGGATCCTTTTGTTATTACTTATCCATTATCTTGATAACTGTTCAAAGAGATGTGTAACACAAGTCATCATTGTTGTTGTAGTCGCAGTCGCTGCAATTTTTTAATCTTGAGTGTACTTTTCAGAATCTTTTTGCCATAGTGCAGTAAGAGAAATATCCAGATTGAGTATTTACTGTAATAATCCTAAGAATTGGGACAGACATGCCTGGGCAAACAGTGTAGACCCAGATCAGATGCCACAGAATGTGGCATCTGATCAGGGTCTACACTGTTTGCCTCTCATCCATCAATTTTTAGACACATTAAGCTGGTAAAATGAGCCTGTTCATATTTTAGGACATTATGGTAGGTAGTTAAATTGTCCCAATAGTTTGGGAGAATATGGTATTTGGTTATGTTTTTTTTTCTTTTGTTTTGCTGCACACAGCTGATGGCTCATTGTTGCTATGTCACAGCTGGTTTATCATTGCAGACAGGTTGTGCCTTATGCAACTGTAATGAAAAAACAAACAAACATAACACCTACTGCATATGGCATTTATTGGTAGACTGAAATTGCTGCCTATGTATCAAATTGGCTGCCAGGTTTTGGTTTGGCTGTAGTACCATGAAATACCATTAGTTGCATGAGGATCTCTGATTGTGGACACAAAGTGGTTAACTCTTAAAGCGCCAATCACAACTGCAGCAGACGACAATTTTTTTTTTTTTTTTTATTTTTCTCAAGTCTTGACATTGCATGTGAATCGTCTGCTTGGCAGACGATTCACATACAATCGTCTGCTTGGCAAGACGATTCACATGCAATGTCAAGACTTGTTTTCTCTGAAAAATAGAAGAAAGAATTTTTAGAATGTCGTCCGCTACAAATTTTGCTTGGCGCTTTAAGGGTTTAAGGAGGAGTATCTGATTACTAGGGCAGTCATAAGCAGCACCTTGCTTAGGCAGTTCTAATGAGTTACCACAACATATAATATTTGAAGGCAAGAAGAATTGTCCTAGAATTATCATCAAATACCAGAGCTCTTAATATTTTCGGTAAATATGACACTACTGGTTTCATATTTTCAACCATACTTGACATGTTACCCTGACATGTTGTTGTTATATATGTTTCACTACTAAACCAAGTTAATATACCCTTTTGTCACAAATAACCTTCATGGGTTGATGTGTCATTAAATCTGAAATCATCAGTACATGTAGAAACGAAGGCTCTGACTGATCTGATGTATGGAGATGTGATGGTGATTTGGGCCTCCATTACTTGCTGATTGTATGTAATGTATTTATTCTTAGTATTGGGACACATTATCTACTTTATACCATTCTTGTCCTAAGATATGAAATAGTCCATTCTACTACCTTTTGATGTGCCTAAAATAGTGCTGTATGTATGGCAAACAGTGAAGACCCTGATCAGAGGCTGCATTCTGCAGCATCTGATCTGGGTCTGCACTGTTTGCAAAGGCAGATCTGTCCCAATACTTAAGGTTATTAAGGTATGCCAAGGTCTTTTTGTGTGACACATATTGGGTATGTAAATGTGTTGGATTACTATCATTAGCATTAATAGTGAGACAAGTAACTCTTTATACCTCCATTTGGCAACATCTCAGGGCTGGGAGGGGTGGGGGTGGGGATGGGGGTGGTTGGGGGGGTGGGGTGTTGTGGAGTACAGTTGATCCAGAACAATTGTAATAGTTAACACTGAGCACACGCTGGGTAAAATTACAGCAGACAACATTGTGAAGTGTTTCTCTTATTTACTCTGAAAGTAGGCTTTGACATTTCATGCGCATTGTCCTTTAAGGAGACAATTTGCATAAAATTTAGCCTATTTTCTGAGAAAAAGAAGAAAAAATATCACCAATTTGTCATATGCTGAATTTGTCTATAGAGTGGTATAAGGTTAATACTTTATTTTTGTTGGTCAAGATAATTGTAATTTTATAGTTATTTTATTGTCTTGGTATAAAGATAAATATCAAGCATATGTGACTCATCTCCAAGGTTGTAGATAAGCAAAGCTTTTCATCAATTGGTTTTCACATTTTCTATGACAGCATATATCTTCAACTCTCATCAGAATTGTGTCACTGAAGTGATTCTAATTTCTAATGAGATCCTAGAAATGTTTTGGAGATAAGACCACATTAAAAAACTTTTACCGGTATAACTATGTCCTGTCTGGCACACTGCATGATCTGTAGCCAAAGTCAAAGGTTGATGTTCTTTGTTCCAATTACAGTATATTGAACACATCAATTTAGTACACTAAACCTTTTGTTGGCATTACATGTGGTTGACCCTTATAGCCCCAAGCAAATTTGCAGCAGACAACATTCTCATTTTTTTAGTGTGTTTTTCAGAAAAAAATAAGACTTCACATTTCATGTGAATTGCAGATGATTCTCAGTGAGGTGCTTCTAATGAGTACCCACAAGATACGTTTTTATGGAGAAATAAGAAAAATATCAATACTTTTGGATTGAAAAAAGCGCCTTAACTAGTGCTATGTCAGTACAGGGAGATTCTTCATCTCATGATGGTATGATGTTTCATTGCGCAGAGCCTTTCTTTATCACCCCTCGTCATCTCAGTATGACTTAAACAATGTTGAAAGAGATGTACAACACTAAATCATCATCATCAACACATCTAATAAAAAAGCCTTAGTTTCTCTCAGTGACAATAATAGTTATAATAATAATAAGAGTAGGAATAATAATATAGTAAAAGCGAATATTTGAGGGTGTATAAACAGAGATAGTTTTGGGTTAAAATACATATCAAACTATGTCTGATGGGACGTTACTCCATGGAATTACTTCTGATTTTCTTTATTCAGTTGTCATAGCTTATCTCTTATTTCTGCATGAAAACATATGTTGTGAGTACTTGTACTCATTTGAGGCACCTCACCACTTTTAATGAGTACCCTCAACAAAGTTTTCATGCTGGGGAATAAGAAATATATCAATACTTACTGGTTTAAAAATAGATACTGCACAAAAACCACGCAGGTTTTTTTGGGGCACGTTTTTTTCTCCGTAACAGAAACAGATGTAACAATTAAAATATATAAGGAATACTCTAAAATGGACTGAAAAAGAATGAAACAAATGAAACAGACCAATAGCAGTTCTCACTGATGGTCTGTTTCATTCGTTTCATTTGTTACGAAACAGGATGTAACAGTGCAAAAGACTTGTTCAAAGCTCGTTACGAAACATGGTGAAACGGAATGAAACGATGAAACGTACATCTTTTTTTTTTATAAACCCATTTCTGTTTCGTAACAAATGAAACGATTAAGATATATAGGAAAAACTCTGAAACAGGATGTAACAGACCAAAAGACTTGTTCAAAGCTCGTTACGAAACAGGGTGAAACGAAATGTAACGATGAAACATACATCTTTTTTTTTTTATAAACCCATTCCTGTTTCGTAACAAATGAAACGATTAAGATATATAGGAAAAACTCTGAAACAGGATGTAACAGACCAAAAGACTTCTTCAAAGCTCGTTACGAAACAGGGTGTAACGAAATGTAACAATGAAACATCATCTTTTTTTTTTTTTATAAACCCATTTCTGTTTCCTAACAAATGAAACGATTAAGATATATAGGAAAAACTCTGAAACAGGATGTAACAGTCCAAAAGAATTGTTCAAAGCTCGTTACGAAACAGGGTGTAACGAAATGTAACAAGGAAACATCATCTTTTTTTTTTTTTATAAACCCATTTCTGTTTCGTAACAAATGAAACGATTAAGATATATAGGAAAAACTCTGAAACAGGATGTAACAGACCAAAAGACTTGTTCAAAGCTCGTTACGAAACAGGGTGTAACGAAATGTAACAATGAAACATCATCTTTTTTTTTTTTTATAAACCCATTTCTGTTTCGTAACAAATGAAACGATTAAGATATATAGGAAAAACTCTGAAACAGGATGTAACAGTCCAAAAGAATTGTTCAAAGCTCGTTACGAAACAGGGTGAAACGAAATGTAACAATGAAACATCATCTTTTTTTTTTTTTATAAACCCATTTCTGTTTCGTAACAAATGAAACGATTAAGATATATAGGAAAAACTCTGAAACAGGATGTAACAGACCAAAAGACTTCTTCAAAGCTCGTTACGAAACAGGGTGTAACGAAATGTAACAATGAAACATCATCTTTTTTTTTTTTTTATAAACCCATTTCTGTTTCGTAACAAATGAAACAATTAAGATATATAGGAAAAACTCTGAAACAGGATGTAACAGTCCAAAAGAATTGTTCAAAGCTCGTTACGAAACAGGGTGTAACGAAATGTAACAATGAAACATCATTTTTTTTTTTTTTTAAACCCACTTCTGTTTCGTAACAAATGAAACGATTAAGATATATAGGAAAAACTCTGAAACAGGATGTAACAGACCAAAAGACTTGTTCAAAGCTCGTTACGAAACAGGGTGAAACGAAATGTAACGATGAAACATACATCTTTTTTTTTTTATAAACCCATCCTGTTTCGTAACAAATGAAACGATTAAGATATATAGGAAAACTCTGAAACAGGATGTAACAGACCAAAAGACTTGTTCAAAGCTCGTTACGAAACAGGGTGTAACGAAATGTAACAATGAAACATCATTTTTTTTTTTTTTTATAAACCCATTTCTGTTTCGTAACAAATGAAACGATTAAGATATATAGGAAAAACTCTGAAACAGGATGTAACAGACCAAAAGACTTGTTCAAAGCTCGTTACCAAACAGGGTGTAACGAAATGTAACAATGAAACATCATCTTTTTTTTTTTTTTATAAACCCATTTCTGTTTCGTAACAAATGAAACGATTAAGATATATAGGAAAAACTCTGAAACAGGATGTAACAGACCAAAAGACTTGTTCAAAGCTCGTTACGAAACAGGGTGTAACGAAATGTAACAATGAAACATCATCTCTTTTTTTTTTTTATAAACCCATTTCTGTTTCGTAACAAATGAAACGATTAAGATATATAGGAAAAACTCTGAAACAGGATGTAACAGTCCAAAAGAATTGTTCAAAGCTCGTTACGAAACAGGGTGAAACGAAATGTAACAATGAAACATCATCTTTTTTTTTTTTTATAAACCCATTTCTGTTTCCTAACAAATGAAACGATTAAGATATATAGGAAAAACTCTGAAACAGGATGTAACAGTCCAAAAGAATTGTTCAAAGCTCGTTACGAAACAGGGTGAAACGAAATGTAACAATGAAACATCATCTTTTTTTTTTTTTATAAACCCATTTCTGTTTCGTAACAAATGAAACGATTAAGATATATAGGAAAAACTCTGAAACAGGATATAACAGTCCAAAAGAATTGTTCAAAGCTCGTTACGAAACAGGGTGTAACAAAATGTAACAATGAAACATCATCTTTTTTTTTTTTATAAACCCATTTCTGTTTCGTAACAAATGAAACGATTAAGATATATAGGAAAAACTCTGAAACAGGATGTAACAGACCAAACATTCTGAAATATGCTCGTTACGAAACAGAGTGAAACGAAATGAAACGATGAAACATACAATTTTTTTTTTTTATAAACCCATTTCTGTTTCGTAATAAATGAAACGATTAAAATATATAGGGAAAACTCTGAAACAGGATGTAACAGACCAAACAATCTGAAATATGCTCGTTACGAAACAGAGTGAAACGAAATGAAACATTGAAACATACAATTTTTTTTTTTATAAACCCATAATGTTTCGTAACAAATGAAATGGGTTGATAAAAAAAAAAAGATGATGTTTCATTGTTACATTTCGTTACACCCAGTTTCGTAACGAGCTTTGAACAAGTCTTTTGGTCTGTTACATCCTGTTTCAGAGTTTTTCCTATATATCTTAATCGTTTCATTTGTTACGAAACAGAAATGGGTTTATAAAAAAAAAAAAGATGATGTTTCATTGTTACATTTCGTTACACCCTGTTTCGTAACGAGCTTTGAACAATTCTTTTGGACTGTTACATCCTGTTTCAGAGTTTTTCCTATATATCTTAATCGTTTCATTTGTTACGAAACAGAAATGGGTTTATAAAAAAAAAAAAAGATGATGTTTCATTGTTACATTTCGTTTCACCCTGTTTCGTAACGAGCTTTGAACAATTCTTTTGGACTGTTACATCCTGTTTCAGAGTTTTTCCTATATATCTTAATCGTTTCATTTGTTAGGAAACAGAAATGGGTTTATAAAAAAAAAAAAAGATGATGTTTCATTGTTACATTTCGTTTCACCCTGTTTCGTAACGAGCTTTGAACAATTCTTTTGGACTGTTACATCCTGTTTCAGAGTTTTTCCTATATATCTTAATCGTTTCATTTGTTACGAAACAGAAATGGGTTTATAAAAAAAAAAAAGATGATGTTTCATTGTTACATTTCGTTACACCCTGTTTCGTAACGAGCTTTGAACAAGTCTTTTGGTCTGTTACATCCTGTTTCAGAGTTTTTCCTATATATCTTAATCGTTTCATTTGTTACGAAACAGAAATGGGTTTATAAAAAAAAAAAAAAGATGATGTTTCATTGTTACATTTCGTTACACCCTGTTTGGTAACGAGCTTTGAACAAGTCTTTTGGTCTGTTACATCCTGTTTCAGAGTTTTTCCTATATATCTTAATCGTTTCATTTGTTACGAAACAGAAATGGGTTTATAAAAAAAAAAAAAATGATGTTTCATTGTTACATTTCGTTACACCCTGTTTCGTAACGAGCTTTGAACAAGTCTTTTGGTCTGTTACATCCTGTTTCAGAGTTTTTCCTATATATCTTAATCGTTTCATTTGTTACGAAACAGGATGGGTTTATAAAAAAAAAAAGATGTATGTTTCATCGTTACATTTCGTTTCACCCTGTTTCGTAACGAGCTTTGAACAAGTCTTTTGGTCTGTTACATCCTGTTTCAGACTTTTTCCTATATATCTTAATCGTTTCATTTGTTACGAAACAGAAATGGGTTTAAAAAAAAAAAAAAATGATGTTTCATTGTTACATTTCGTTACACCCTGTTTCGTAACGAGCTTTGAACAAGTCTTTTGGTCTGTTACATCCTGTTTCAGAGTTTTTCCTATATATCTTAATCGTTTCATTTGTTACGAAACAGAAATGGGTTTATAAAAAAAAAAAAAGATGATGTTTCATTGTTACATTTCGTTTCACCCTGTTTCGTAACGAGCTTTGAACAATTCTTTTGGACTGTTACATCCTGTTTCAGAGTTTTTCCTATATATCTTAATCGTTTCATTTGTTACGAAACAGAAATGGGTTTATAAAAAAAAAAAAAGATGATGTTTCATTGTTACATTTCGTTACACCCTGTTTCGTAACGAGCTTTGAACAAGTCTTTTGGTCTGTTACATCCTGTTTCAGAGTTTTTCCTATATATCTTAATCGTTTCATTTGTTACGAAACAGGAATGGGTTTATAAAAAAAAAAAGATGTATGTTTCATCGTTACATTTCGTTTCACCCTGTTTCGTAACGAGCTTTGAACAAGTCTTTTGGTCTGTTACATCCTGTTTCAGAGTTTTTCCTATATATCTTAATCGTTTCATTTGTTACGAAACAGGAATGGGTTTATAAAAAAAAAAAGATGTATGTTTCATCGTTACATTTCGTTTCACCCTGTTTCGTAACGAGCTTTGAACAAGTCTTTTGGTCTGTTACATCCTGTTTCAGAGTTTTTCCTATATATCTTAATCGTTTCATTTGTTACGAAACAGAAATGGGTTTATAAAAAAAAAAAAGATGATGTTTCATTGTTTCATTTCGTTACACCCTGTTTCGTAACGAGCTTTGAAGAAGTCTTTTGGTCTGTTACATCCTGTTTCAGAGTTTTTCCTATATATCTTAATCGTTTCATTTGTTACGAAACAGGAATGGGTTTATAAAAAAAAAAAGATGTATGTTTCATCGTTACATTTCGTTTCACCCTGTTTCGTAACGAGCTTTGAACAAGTCTTTTGGTCTGTTACATCCTGTTTCAGAGTTTTTCCTAAAAATCTTAATCGTTTCATTTGTTACGAAACAGAAATGGGTTTATAAAAAAAAAAGATGTACGTTTCATCGTTTCATTCCGTTTCACCATGTTTCGTAACGAGCTTTGAACAAGTCTTTTGCACTGTTAAGTCCTGTTTCGTAACAAATGAAACAGACCATCAGTGAGAACTGCTATTGGTCTGTTTCATTTGTTTCATTCTTTTTCAGTCCATTTTAGAGTATTCCTTATATATTTTAATTGTTACATCTGTTTCTGTTACGGAGAAAAAAACGTGCCCCAAAAAAACCTGCGTGGTTTTTGTGCAGTATATGTTTAAAAAAGTGCTTTATCAAGAGCTGTGAGTTCTTACAGATGGCACAATAATAACAATTTGAAGTTGTTCCTAAGATTCTGATAAGCTTTGATCAAGTTGTTGATGTGGTAGGTAGATATCCTCAACAAGAGATGTTTTGATATTTCTTACATGAGAAGCCTAATGAGCTATTGATGTAACGTTACATTCAGAAGAAACGTCTGTCAGATTTTTAGCACATCACATTTTTAGTGCAAAAGGGTCCTCATCCCTTTATACTGTGTGTAGGTGCCCATAAACAGAAGTTTCACCATCTGCATTTTGCTTACTTTTCTCAGTAAATGGGGTGGTCGGGTGGTGCGAAGGTGTCGTGTGTCTGACGTCACCGGGGCATCCAACTTATACTGGCTTACAATTGGGCAAGGCCTGCTATCCTTGTAGCAGGTAAGGGTAGAGGGGGAATGTTTTTATTTCTTCTGTTTCTTCACTTTCATTCCTGTTTCTCTTTCTTCCCTGTTCCTCTCTTTCATCTCTTCTACTGTCTCTTCTATCTCTTCTCCCTTTCTCTGGGAGACGACACAAAATGACCCACAAGGTTGACGTGTCGTTAAACCCCAACACATTCAATCAAAATCCTCAGTAAATATAAAGGACAAGCTAGTATTACTTCTGACACACAATCTGGGGAAGGTCCCCACAAACCCCACCCCAGAAGAGCAGTTAACACTTATATTGCTGGGTAGAGCTTTTTGCAGAAAACATTTTGAAATTTTGTTATTATTTTTCCCTTAAAATAGACTTCGACATTCCATACAAAGTGTCCGGGTGGCCGAGGGATTAGCATTCCTAAATCATATCATGAGGTCCTGGTTTTCACTGGAGGTGGAATTCATGACTGTGCAGCAATTCATTGCACAGAGCCTTGCATGATCACCCTGCCATCATCCCTATATAAATAAATAGTGTTGAAAGGGACGTAAAACACCAAATCATCATTTGACTTTCCATTCAGATTGTCTCTTCTTCTGAATTTGCCCAGAGAGTGGCAATGGTTAAATGCAGTGAACCATATCTTACCTTCACCTGTGGCCGGCCTCGGTGGCTCAGTTGGATGCGCATCAGACTGGACACCAGGAGGTTGTGGGTTCAACCCCCGCCGAGGGCGGCAGCATTCTTTCGTAGAGATTGATCATGAAATATTTTCTACGGTCATTCTCTGAGTTCCACTGATTCAAGAAGGACAGTTGTCAGTTTCTGGCGAAAGAATGTGCACAATACTGGTTAACCGCTTAGAGGACTAAGCCTGCCCAGTAAAAATGTTGTTAGGTAAACTGACCGCGCTCAGCATGACCCCATTGGGTTGACTGGGCCATAAAACCTCAACACAAACAAACAAAAACCTTCACCTGTGTTCATGCATTGTTCACTGAACACTACAAACTGGCAAGGAGGTCTTTACAAATAATGTAGATCCTAATGAGAAGGCTCATCATAAGCTCTTATCTATTGCTCAAACTACAAACACATTGATCAAACTTCAGAAATGTGCAAGCTGCAGAACTCAAGAAAACAACCATTCTGTGGATCTTGCTGAAACTTTCAGAGGATAAGTTTGCCATTATTGGCTTGTGGCAGGACAGCTCTTGCTTCATTTTAACCCTTGTTCTGCTGAACCTGGATATACCCTGCCTTTGCAAACAGTGTAGATCCAGATCAGTTGGCTCCTGATTGGGATCTGCACTGTTTAACATTCAGTATGTGAATTTGTATCAGCAATCTGGATCAAGTAATCTGATTGGCTGAAAATTAGGAGTGGGTGTGGCATCATGACAAGGGTTAAAGCAAGTTCAGGGTTGACAACTTTTTCTGGTCTGTCACATTTTCCTTATCTCTCTCTGGGGATGGCTCTACATGACTGAAATACTGTTGATAGAGCTGTTACATATCAAAAACACTTACTGTATTAACCCTACGTATTGGGGCACCTAATCTACTTACCATACTTGTCCTAAAATTTGAAATAGTCTATTCTGCTACCTCTTGATGTGTCTTAAATAGTGCTGTATGTATGGCAACCAGTATAGACCCTGATCAGATGCCACTGTATGCTCCCGTGCAAAGACCACTTTAAGATGATGCATGACTTGTCAATTCTGGAAAACACAGGGTAATGTGAATACAGTGTAGCTCCAATATATCGCGGTAGTGCGGGTCCATAACCCTGAAACCGCGATGTGGTCGGAGCGCGATATAAGTCCCGACATGTACCATGCATGTATAACGGCGTGCATAACTCTCGCTCGGTTTGTCGCTGTGGTAGTTTGCTGAGACATCACGGATAAATGGCATTCAGTTATGTTGTCACCATATTTCCTAATTAAAATTGGATTAGAATTGCTCAATGGAATAATTTACAGTGGTGCGCTATGTCTAACAAGTAATTCCAATCGAAACCAGCTGATAAACTACGTTTGAAAACAAGAAATCATCGGATTGACAATTTAGCACGCCATTTTGGATACTCTGGCGAAGGGAAGTTACTCCATTGTGCTAAGATAACTTGAGTTGCTTCCCTTCGCTTATATTGCGGGCGCAAAAAAAACAAAAAAAAAAAAAAACAAAGTTAATTTCTTTTTATTTCTTTTTTTTTATTGTTTGTTTTTTTTTGTTGTTTTTTTTTTTGACGCAGTTGTTTTCTTCTGAAATATTTATATCTACAGAAGTGTAAAATAAGCGGACTACGATCTGTGTATGTTGGACAGAAACATCGTAAGACTACTGTCTTGTAAAATTTGCTGGTGTTGAAAAGGAGGTGGACCGTTTCCCCTGCTGAGCAAAATTAGTTTGTGGGCATCATTGACTCATTGAGCATATCTATGTACTAAATGATGATAATGATTACGACAATTACGGCGATATAATTTATTGTTTGCCAATTATAATCAACGTGTGCGCTGATTGACACTAAGTGGATTGTTTATCATATAATATCTGACGCGCGACTTAGCGTCGGGATAGGCGCGAAAAATCAATTACCGGAGGCGGAACACTTTTTTTTTCTGAAGTTAAATAAAACAACAAACATTTTATGTTTTTAAATTTTTTTTTTTGTTTTTGCTTTTGGAAAATTTGGGAGCCATGGCCTATTCGCGATATACTGGATTTCGCGAAATAACGGACCGCGATGTATTGGAGCTACACTGTAGTTTCTTTCACAATTAAACCATAATTAACATTCTTTGGTTCAGTTAGCCTGGTAGTTTTGACACAATTTTGGCTGAATACCTGGGATGACCTCCATTCACCTGTATAGAAGGTGAATTATATTGCTGTTGTAATTAACCTTACTATTGTCAGACAGGACAGGTGAAAGAAGTGTACTTACTTTCTCTCCTTGTCAGGTGTGTGTTCCTAATTATCTTGGACAGGCAATATGGTTATGGTAACCTGATGTTAAAAACTGACCTTCACCTACTGAATGTAAATAAAACTTCTATGTATTTTTTACTCCATGTATTCCGAGACTGACAGACCTTAAGAAATACTGTAGACCCAGATCAGATGCTTCATTGCATCTTATCAGACTCTGTCCTGTTTGCCACACATCCAACAGTTTTTATAAGACACATTAACCCTTGTTCTGCTGAACCTGGATATACCCTGCCTTTGCAAACAGTGTAGATCCAGATCAGTTGGCTTCTAAGAAGCCAACTGATCTGGATCTGCACTGTTTGCCATTTAATATATGAATCTATATCAGTAACCTGGATCAAGTAATCTGATTGGCTGGAAATTTGAAGTAGGTGTGGCATCTTAATTTATTCAGCAGGGCAAGGGTTAACAGGTAGTGAAGTGGACTTAGGCAAGTATGGTAAGGACTTCAAGTGTCTAATTTTGAGGGAACTGGTAAATGTGTTAGGGGTTCCCAGGAGATGGATGTTTGAGGAAGTTTCCAGTTACTTGCCAGTAGCATGGTTCTCTCAAAGTTCTCCCTTGGGCTTTTAGTGCCATTCAAACTTGCACACATTATATAGCTTAAATGTGTCTGAAAATGGTCTTACCAGAGATTCCACCCAGCACACCATGTTGACTTACAGTTGGTTGAGTACAGTTGGTGTTGTTAGTACAATATGTAACATTAGTCACACCATGCAAGAGATTTGTCTTTGAGGCATATTGTTTATTAGCATTCTAAGTTTGATCAAGGACATTACTGTCCAATGATAGAATCATTGGAACGTCTGACGATACTGTATTTACCCTAAATATTGGGACGCCTTAACTCCTTAACCATACTTGTCCCAAAGTTCAGATAAGTCCATTATTAAACTGTTGATGTATCTCAAAACTGCTTGATGAGTGGCAAACTTTGTAGACCTTGATCAGACACTACATTGGCATCTGATATGGGTCTACATGTCTACACTGCTCACACAGGCTTATCTTTTGGAATAAGAATGGTAAATATGATATGCAGGATGATCTGAATCAAGATATTATAGCTGGAATTAAGAGGAGTATCGGGTAAATATCTTATTTTGCCATGAAAACATGTTCTTTGTATTCATTAGAAGCGCCTCGCTGAGGCGCTTCTAATGAATACCAAGAACATATGTTTTCGTGGAAAAATAAGGAAAATATCAGTACTTCTTTGCTGAAAAAAGTGCCTTATTAGGAGCTGTGATTATGTTCAAAGACCATTTCACTTGACGGCCCACATGACATTAAACATCTTTGCTTGCCTTTTGTTTTGTATAATAATAGTTGTAACATGTTTTTGATTGTTCTTTCAAACATGCACTTTTGTCTTTATGGTATATATTACATTGGTAATACTATATGAAATACAAATGTAATCCAGTATCTTTTTGAATATTTTTCAAGTTTTTAAGTTAAATAAAATATTCCAAATTTGACAGATATTACTTTACTTAATATCATGATTTGTAATGTTTGACAGATGCATAGATGAGGAGCATCTGGAAGGCGAGTGGTAAGGGCTTCTGACTTGATTGCAAAGTCCCGGGTTCAAATCCCGCTAGAGGCCGAATTCAACTTTATGCGGCTTTATTGCACACAGCCTTTCACTATCATAGCTCTAGATAAGGCACTTTTTTTTCAATAACCCAGCTAGCATTCTACGTAAATCTATATCGAGCCGTCATCGGCCCGTCAGCTACCCTGACGGGCCGATGACGGCCCGATATAGATTTACGTAGAATGCTGACTTGGAAATAAGTTTTGATTTTATTTCTTAATTCTCCATAAAATCATATGTTGTGGATACTCATCAGAATCACCTCACTGAGGCATTTTTGATGAGTACCCACAATATATATTTTTGTGGAGAAATAAAAAAAAAAATAGTTAATTGTGTCAGAAAATTTCTTTAAATAAATTCTTAAGTAATCCAGCTTTCATTACCATTCAGACAAGGAATAGAATGTCACTGCTGCTGTTGTGAATGTCACTTTATGAGCTAAGCTGATGGCAGGATAATGTAATTGTTGTCTAGTACATGATATTTCGGTGAATCAGTCTGGGACTGGTAGGAAGTGGACTGATCAAATGTAGATATGGTAAATGTCCTAAATTTTGGACACCAAAGTTTCTTACGAAAAGGCATGGGTAAACAGTGCAGGCCCAGATCAGACTGCTCCTGAAGGAATAGTCTGATCAGGATTTTCCCTTTTGCTATTGTACTAAGTATTTTAAGAAACAACTACATAAAAAGCAAAATTTAGGCCAGAAAAGTTTCAATTAAAATCAGGGTTCGCGTTACCGATCGCCATTGTCGCCATTTGCGCAGAAAAATAAAATTTGGCACAAAAAATCATAAATTGGCGAAAACAAGTGGCAAAAAAAATATCGCCTGAATTACCTGCTACTGAGCCATATAATTGTCGCGCGTGTCTATCGCACCTTTCTGGCTTGTATAATTCGCCAATTAACAACTCAATTATCGATCAGAAAACGGTAGTTGATCAAATTAACCTAAATTCGATGAAAGCGATAGAAGGTCACGTGCCGTGATGCGCAGTTTGACAGTAGCACCGCCCACTTTCCATGCCTTTCTTCCTCAATATTCATGACGCTCTGCCGAAATTACCAATCAGGAATTAATGTCAAAGTCGCATCGCCTACGTCACGGAAATTTACCCAGAATGTAATCACGTGGAACCCTATGTCAGATGCAAAGATGGAAAACAAATTTATACGAGAAATTATTATTGTCATTAATCGGTTCGGCTTATTAAAGCGGTAAGTACACTTTGACAGTGCCGACTTTAATTAAGCATGTTTTGGTACCTTCTTATGAGCCTTAATTTTATTTGGTGATCAACGAACGTCGTCCCGAAAAAAAAAACTAAAAAAAAAACAACACACGAATAATGCCTCGGAGATGGACACATTAGTCTCCGATGGTCCGGATCACGCATTCCATTCCCACAGATTGTAGCGATTTATCATGAAACACATGCTACGGTCATTCGCGCCTTCCACTGCTTCAAGATTCTTGTGGAAGGGTGTGCAATGTACTGGTTAACCGCTTATTGTATAAGCACACTCCCTTTTTTATTGGCGCGATTCGTAAAAAAATGCTGTTCCTCATTCCATTTTGCATAGACCGGACTCGTAAAGCAATTGCAGTAAACTCCCTTTTAAGTCAGTTGCAGTAAGCTCCCTTAAATAGTAAAACCTGCTGTGTAAGAAACTTACCCCACATTTATCAGGGTACAAATGAATACTGTTATGTTATTCTCTTACAGTATAACACATTAATAACATTATATTATATATTAGCTTATACAGCACTTTTCAGAACTTTTGTTTCCATGTAAAGTGTTCTATTTTTGTGTCTTCAACATTCGATATGCAAAACAAAGACTTGTTATTAATTCATGACATTGTAATTAATTACAGCAGAAGTTTTAAAAATCAGTGTGATAATTAATTTAAAGTCCCCCACACATTTTTCTGACAAGATAATTCTTTGGCGAAAAATGGCCAAAATTTGGCTCAAAGTTAAAGAAAATGGCACAAAAAAATCAAATTGGCGAAAATGGTGGCGAAAGAAAACAAAATCCTAGTGCGAACCCTGAAAATGTTTAAAATTTCAGGACATTTACCATACTTTTGTGACGTAAGAATGATTTTCTGAAAATTTCATACCTCATACACTAATAAAACCCTCATTTTTTTGTTTCAGATGTGTTGTAGTACTATATAATACAAAGAAGAACAAACAGTCTCACATTTTCAACTTCTCCAAGAAAACTCTCACCTCACTAGCCTTCTCAGGAGATGGAAAACACCTGGTTACAGGGGAGGTATGCAAGGATGCTAAGCATGCTGGATGAAAAGTTCAGCAGACAATATTTTGAAATCATAACCCAAGGGGACAATTTGCATGAAATGTCATAGCTTATTTTCTGGGAAAAATAAGAAACAATATCGTTAATATGTTGTGTAAAGAATTAGAGTGGTACTGGTTAAACAAGGTGCACTGCTTTGGGAAATTTGTGAATAGCAAAGGCACAGGGTTTACATTGTCTACAGAATAGTTGGGTATTGTATAATATATTGATAAATCCTTAATGTACCATTCAAAATTATAGCAGATGAAATTTTATTTTTTATACCCTGCCATACGATAGTGGCGGGGTATTATGGTTTCACGTTGGACGTCCGTGTGTCTGTCCGTCTGTCCATCCATCCGTCAGTCGCCCGTCCATCTGTTTTTCGTTTCCGGATGATAACTTGAGTAAACATCAATGGATTTTCACCAAACTTGGTATGTTTTATTTTTATTTTTTGAGGAATTAAAGATTGACATTTCATGGGAACTATCTTTAAAGCAGATGATTCACATGAAATGTCAACTTCATTGTAGTTAAAAAATAAATAAATAAAAATAGAATATATCATCTGCTGTTGTTGTGACTGGTGCTTTAAGGGTTACTAGAGATGGTTCAGATGAGATAGTGGGAATATGCTGTCCTTCCTTTGCCTTCCTCTGTCATTGGTTGCATATTGGTGTTGGTACAACAAGTTTTTTCTTTCCAAAAACTTTTCTGTTTTAACCTTTACCACCCTCTGGGCTTATTCAGCAGAGGAAAATTGATGACGTTTTTCTTATTTTCCCCTGAAAACAGGATTTGACATTTCATGCAAACTGGAGACAATTTGCAAGAAATGTCTAATCCTGTTTTCTGGGAAATAAAATAAAAATATTTCAGAATGTTGCCTGCTTAAACTTTTTACCCGGTGTGGTTAGCGTTAAAATGTCCTTTGGTACCTTGACTGGCTGCAGCCATATCAGTACTATATCAGAAATGAGTAATTTATTATTTATTCATGCTAGGCACATGTTATTGTTTATATTGATCTATTGTCACAACTATCTCTTAGAAGTTTATCATATAATTATAGTAATTGGTACTTTAGAAAACATAAATTAGAAAGTCATGTTAATTACACTCTTTCTTTTACAGTTATTAGGGGTTGTAGATAGCATTCTTATTATGCCCTCAACTTCAAAGAAGTTGGAGGGGCATATTGCTTATGGGGCGTTTGTCTGTCTGTCCTTCCGTCCGTCGGTTTGTCCATTTGTCACGCTTTTTGATGCATAGTATAACTTTAGAACTGTGCATGCTACTGTTTTGAAATTTCTTATATGGATTCCTCATGAAAAAACAACTGACACATATTTTTTTTCTCGACAGGATTATGCCCCTTTCCTGAGTTATGGCCCTTTGAAAAAATATGGCTGCAATCTTGTCTGCAAAATTTCTCAAAAACTATTAAAGCTAGAGCCTTGAAACTTGATGAATAGACTGGTAGTGATGAGTAGACGACCTGATTAACTTTTGAATAAATTTTGAAAAATACCTCATGAGTTATGGCCCTTTGGGGATTTTTACCTTGTCAGCAATATATCTCAAAAACTGTTGGCGCTAGAGCCTTGAAACTTGGTGAATTGACTGATAATGATGAGTAGATGCCCTGACTGACCTTTGAATAAATTATGACAAAATCTTCATAAGTTATGGCCCTTTGTAATTTTGGGCATTTTTACCTTGTCAGCAAAATATCTCAAAAACTGTTGGAGCTAGAGCCTTGAAACTTGGTGAATTGATTGATAATGTTGAGTAGATAACCTAATTAACTTTTGAATAAATTCTGAAAAATAGTTCATGAGTAATGGCCCTTTGTAAATTTGGGCATTTTTCCCTTGTCAGCAAAATATCTAAAAAACTATTGAAGCTAGAGCCTTGAAACGTGATGAATAGATTGGTAGTAATGAGTAGATGGCCTGATTAACTTTTGAATAAATTCTGAAAAATACTTCATGAGTTATGGCCTTTTGTAATTATGGGCATTTTTACCTTGTCAGCTAATATCTCAAACTGTTGAAGCAAGAGCCTTGAAATTGGTGAATTGATTGATAATGATGAATAGATGACCTGATTAACTTTTGAATTAATTCTGAAAAATATTTCATGAGTAATGGCCTTTTGTAAATTTGGGCATTTTCCCTTGTCAGCAAAATTTCTCAAAAACCATTGAAGCTAGAGCCTTGAAACTTCATGAATAGATTGGTAATGATGAGAAGATGATCTGATTAACTTTTGAATAAATGCTGAAAAATGCTTCATGAGATATGGCCCTTTGTAAATTTGGGCATTTTTACCTTGTCAGCAAAATATCCAAAAAAGTATTTGAGTTAGAGCCTTGTTATTTGGTGTACTGATTGGGACTGAGGAGGAGATCACCTGATTAAATTTTCAACCAATTAAATGAAATGTTCTTGGAGTTACGGCTCTTTGCAATTTTTGGCCATTTAATGTTGTTGCTTTCTTGTGCATAGCATAACTTTAAAACCATGTATCATGTATGCTAATGTTTTGAAATTTCATATATGGATTCCTCATGAAAAAAAATAGGTGACCCATATTTTTTTTCATCTGAATTATCTCCCGTTTTAGAGTTATTTCCCTTTTGATAAAATAACATTGAAATCTCGTTAGCAAATATCTCAAAAAGTATTTGAGCTAGAGCCTTGATATTTGGGATACTGATTGGGACTTAGGAGGAGATCACCTGATTAAATTTTGAACCAATTAAATGAAATGTTATCAGAGTTATGGCCCTGTGCAATTTCTGGCCATTTAATGTTGTTATATTGTGTATAGCATAAGTTTAGAATCATGTAGGTGACCTGTATTTTTTTCTTATCTAAATTATCTCCCATTTAAAGTTATTTCTCTTTTCATAAAATAACATTGAAATCTCGTATATTTGTACTGTTGTTACCATCATGGACAAGCAGTGTTGGAGTCAAGCAGTATTAGAGTCAGGCAGTTGGGGGCATAGTGTTTTACAAACACCAGCTCTAGTTAGCTCACCTGAGCTCTGCTCAGGATGAGCTATTGTGATCACTTTTCGTCCGTCGTCCGTCCGTCCGTCCGTTAACATTTTCAAACGACTTCTCCTCTGAAACCGCTGAGCCAATTTTGCTCAAATTTCATATGGAGCCTCCTTAGGGTGGGGGAACAAAAAATTGCTAAAATGGTCGCGGTCCGTTGACCAAGATGGCCGCCACGCCCATATATGGTAAAAACCTTTAAAAATCTTCTTCTCCAGAACCGAGAATGCCTTTGGGCTGAACCTTTGCAGGAATCATCGGGGACGGGAGGTCTACCAAAATTGCTAAAAGAATTGTCGTACGTTGACATTTGACCTTTTTACGGCAAGGTCAAGTTTGCTTCCCTATGCATTTGTATGGGAAAAACCTTTAAAAATCTTCTTCTCCAAAACCGAGCATGCCTTATGGCTGAATCTTTGCATATATCTGCGGGAAC
This sequence comes from Anodontia alba, assembly GCA_964016985.1. Classification (NCBI taxonomy): domain Eukaryota; kingdom Metazoa; phylum Mollusca; class Bivalvia; order Lucinida; family Lucinidae; genus Anodontia; species Anodontia alba. The sequence continues at coordinate 2,823,735 of OZ024823.1, forward strand.
AGGAGAGCTACCAAAATTGCTAAAATAATGGTCGTACATTGACATTTGACCTTTTTACGTTAAGGTAAATTTTGCTTCCTTATGCATTTGTATGGGAAAAATGACCAGAATTTCAAACAACTTCTCCTTTGGAGCCTCTGGGCCAATTTTGCTCAAATTTCATATGGAGCCTCCTTAGGGTGGGGGAACGAAAAATTGCTAAAATGGTCACGGTCTGTTGACCAAGATGGCCGCCACGCCCATATATGGTAAAAACCTTTAAAAATCTTCTCCTTCAGAACCGAGAATGCCTTTGGGCTGAACCTTGGCAGGAATCATCGAGGACAGGAGGTCTACCAACATTGCTAAAAGAATTGTCGTACGTTGACGTTTGACCTTTTTACAGCAAGGTCAAGTTTGCTTCCCTGTGCATTTGTATGGGAAAAACCTTTAAAAATCTTCTTCTCCAAAACTGAGCATGCCTTATGGCTGAATCTTTGCATATATCTTTGGGAACAAGAGGGCTACCAAAATTGCTAAAATAATGGTCGTACATTGACATTTGACCTTTTTACGTTAAGGTCAATTTTGCTTCCTTATGCATTTGTATGGGAAAAATGTTCAGAATTTCAAACAACTTCTTCTCTGGAGCCTCTGGGCCAATTTTGCTCAAATTTCATATGGAGCCTCCTTAGGTAGGGGGAACAAAAGATTGCTAAAATGACCATGCCCATATATGGTAAAAACCTTTATAAATCTTCTTCTCTAGAACAGAGGATGCTTTGGGGCTGAATATTTGCATAAATCATCGGGGACAGGGGGTCTACCAAAGTTGCTAAAATAATGGTCATACATTGACATTTGACCTTTTTACGGCAAGGTCAAGTTGCTTCCTTCATTTGCATGGGAAAAAACATTTAAAAATCTTATTCTCCAAAACCGAGGATGGCTTGTGACTGAATCTTTGCATATATCATCTGGAATGGGCGGTCTACCAAAGTTGCTAAAATAATTGTCATACATTGACATTTAACCTTTTTACGGCGAGGTCAAGTTTGCTTCTGTATGCATTTGTATGGGCACCATACATTTGTATGGAAAAAATGTTGATAATTTCAAATGGCTTTTCCTCTGAAGCCTCCGGGCCAGTGTTGCTCAAATTTCATGCGGAGCCTCCGTGGGCAGGAGAATGAAAGATTGCTAAAATGGGTATGGTCCATTGATCAAAATGGCTGCCATGCCAATATATGGTAAAAACGTTTAAAAATCTTCTTCTCCATAACCAAATAAGCCCTGGGTCCTAATCTTTGCACAGATTATAGGGGACAGGAGATCTACCAAAATTGCTCAAATGATGGTTTATGTTGACATTTGACCTTTTTACCTCCAAGGTCAAATTTGCTTCCCTATTTGTGTGGGCCATATACATTTATATTGAAAGTATCGAAGTGACTTGTAGATCAACAGTAGTTAAAATTGTTCTGATTGGAAATCTAAGATGGCCATCATTTGGTTTATATTTATAATATGTCCCTGCCACTGTGCTGTTTACATGTATAAAATCACGATTCTTCAGAAACCACTTAGCCAATTTCCACCAAATTTCACATTGATCCTTCTGTTGAAATGTGATTGATAGTTTATTCATGATCATGCTTCATTGACTGTCAGGCCCATATATTCTTCTTCAAAACTAAGAACTGCTCAAATGATGATATTTTCATTAGTTGCGATGATAGGATTGGATAAATGTTGCATAACATCTGCATGTCAGCAGTGGCTATGTCACTCAGGTGAGCGAATCGTGGCCCGTGGGCCTCTTGTTTTTTGTTTATTTGTTTTAAGTATGTTTTTTTTTTTTGTTCAGAGGAAATAAGACTTTTGACCTTTTAAGTGAATCATCTTCTGGGCAGACAGTTAACATAATCCTTATATTCTCTGAAAAAGAACAAAAAACAATTAAAAAAAAAAAAAAAATTAAAAATAAGAATTAAAAAAAAAAAAAAAAAAAAGAAAATAAAAAATATCAAAATGTCTCGTTCTGTGGCGTATGCACTTGTTGCATGGTTTTGTGTATTATAGCATCTCATTACATTTGACATTTTGCATGCTGGGTAAAATTATCAGCAGACAACGTTTTGAAATATTTTTTAGCTCACCTGAGCTCTGCTCAGGATGAGCTATTGCGATCACTTATCGTCCGTCGTCCGTCCGTCCGTCCGTCCATTAACATTTTCAAACGACTTCTCCTCTGAAACCGCTGAGCCAATTTTGCTCAAATTTCATATGGAGCCTCCTTAGGGTGGGGGAACGAAAAGTTGCTAAAATTGTCGCGGTCCATTGACCAAGATGGCCGCCACGCCCATATATGGTAGAAACCTTTAAAAATCTTCTCCTCCAGAACCGAGAATGCCTTGGGGCTGAATTTTTGCAGGAATCATCGGGGACGGGAGGTCTACCAACATTGCTAAAAGAATTGTCGTACGTTGACATTTGACCTTTTTACTGCAAGGTCAAGTTTGCTTCCCTATGCATTTGTATGGGAAAAACCTTTAAAAATCTTCTTCTCCAAAACCGAGCATGCCTTATGGCTGAATCTTTGCATATATCTGCGGGAACAGGAGAGCTACCAAAATTGCTAAAATAATTGTCGTACATTGACATTTGACCTTTTTACGGTAAGGTAAATTTTGCTTCCTTATGCATTTGTATGGGAAAAATGTTCAGAATTTCAAACAACTTCTCCTCTGGAACCTCTGGGCCAATTTTGCTCAAATTTCATATGGAGCCTTCTTAGGGTAGGGGAATGAAAAATTGCTAAAATGGTCGCGGTCAGTTGACCAAGATGGCTGCCACGCCCATATATGGTAAAAACCTTTAAAAATCTTCTCCTCCAGAACCGAGAATGCCTTGGGGCTGAACCTTTGCAGGAATCATCAGGGACGGGAGGTCTACCAAAATTGCTAAAAGAATTGTCGTATGTTGATGTTGACCTTTTTACGGCAAGGTCAAGTTTGCTCCCCTATGCATTTGTATGGGAAAAACCTTTAAAAATCTTCTTCTCCAAAACCGAGCATGCCTTATGGCTGAATCTTTGCATATATCTTCGGGAACAGGAGGGCTACCAAAATTGCTAAAATAATGGTCGTACATTGACATTTGACATTGTTTACGTTAAGGTAAATTTTGCTTCCTTATGCATTTGTATGGGAAAAATGTTCAGAATTTCAAACAACTTCTCCTCTGGAGCCTCTGGGCCAATTTTGCATAAATTTCATATGGAGCCTTCTTAGGGTGGGGGAACAAAAAATTGCTAAAATGGTAGCAGTCTGTTGACCAAGATGGCCGCCACGCCCATATATGGTAAAAACCTTTAAAAATCTTCTCCTCCAGAACCGAGAATGCCTTGGGGCTGAACCTTTGCAGGAATCATCAGGGACGGGAGGTCTACCAACATTGCTAAAAGAATTGTCGTACGTTGACATTTGACCTTTTTACGGCAAGGTCAAGTTTGCTTCCCTATGCATTTGTATGGGAAAAACCTTTAAAAATCTTCTTCTCCAAAACCGAGCATGCCTTTTGGCTGAATCTTTGCACATATCTTCGGGAACAGGAGGGCTACCAAAATTGCTAAAATAATGGTCGTACATTGACATTTGACCTTGTTTACGTTAAGGTAAATTTTGCTTCCTTATGTATTTGTATGGGAAAAATGTTCAGAATTTCAAACAACTTCTCCTCTGGAGCCTCTGGGCCAATTTTGCTCAAATTTCATATGGAGCCTTCTTAGGGTAGGGGAACAAAAAATTGCTAAAATGGTCGCTCCGTTGACCAAGATGGCCGCCACGCCCATATATGGTAAAAACCTTTAAAAATCTTCTCCTCCAGAACCGAGAATGCCTTGGGGCTGAACATTTGCAGGAATCATCGGGGACAGGAGGTCTATGAACATTGCTAAAAGAATTGTCGTACGTTGACATTTGACTTTTTTACGGCAAGGTCAAGTTTGCTTCCCTATGCATTTGTATGGGTAAAAATCTTCTTCTCCAAAACCGAGCATGCCTTTTGGCTGAATCTTTGCACATATCTTCGGGAACAGGAGGGCTACCAAATTTGCTAAAATAATGGTCGTACATTGACATTTGACCTTGTTTACGTTAAGGTCAATTTTGCTTCCTTATGCATTTGTATGGGAAAAATGTTCAGAATTTCAAACAACTTCTCCTCTGGAGCCTCTGGGCCAATTTTGCTCAAATTTCATATGGAGCCTCCTTAGGTAAGGGGAACAAAAGATTGCTAAAATGGTCACGGTTCATTGACCAAGATGGGCGCCATGCCCATATATGGTAAAAACCTTTATAAATCTTCTTCTCTAGAACCGAGGATGCTTGGGGGCTGAATGTTTGCATAAATCATTGGGGACAGGGGGTCTACAAAAGTTTCTAAAATAATGGTTATGCATTGACATTTGACTTTTTTATGGCAAGGTCAAGTTTGCTACGTTATGCATTTGCAGTGGGAAAAAACATTTAAAAATCTTATTCTCCAAAACCGAGGATGGCTTGTGGCTGAATCTTTGCATATATCATCTGGAACGGGCGGTCTACCAAAGTTGCTAAAATAATTGTCATACATTGACATTTAATCTTTTTAAGGCGAGGTCAAGTTTGCTTCTATATGCATTTGTATGGGCACCATACATTTGTATGGAAAAAATGTTGATAATTTCAAATGGCTTTTCCTCTGAAGCCTCCGGGCCAGTGTTGCACAAATTTCATGCGGAGCCTCCGTGGGCAGGAGAATGAAAGATTGCTAAAATGGGCATGGTCCATTGATCAAAAAGGCTACCATGCCCATATATGGTAAAAACCTTTAAAAATCTTCTTCTCCATAACCAAATAAGCCCTGGGTCCTAATCTTTGCACAAATTAAGAGGGACAGGAGATCTACCAAAATTGCTCAAATGATGGTTCTATGTTGACATTTGACCTTTTAGCCTCCAAGGTCAAATTTGCTTCCCTATTTGTGTGGGCCATATACATTTATATTGAAAGTATCGAAGTGGCTTGTAGATCAACAGTAGTTAAAATTGTCCTGATTGGAAATCTAAGATGGCCATCATCTGGTTTATATTTATAATATTTCTCTGCCACTGTGCTGTTTACATGTATAAAATCATGATTCTTCAGAAACCACTCAGCCAATTTCCACCAAATTTCACATTGATCCTTCTGTTGAAATGTGATTGATAGTTTATTCAAATGATCATGCTCCATTGACTGTCAGGCCCATATATTCTTCTTCAAAACTAAGAACTGCTCAAATGATGATATTTTCATTAGTTGCGATGGTAGGATTGGAAAAATGTTGCATAACATCTGCATGTCTGCAGTGGCTATGTCACTCAGGTGAGCGAACCGTGGCCCGTGGGCCTCTTGTCTTATTTTTCCCATGAACAGGATTTGCATGGGAAAAATAAGGAAAATATCATCAGTTTGTTGTCTGCCTGAATCTGCTCATAGTTAGCATGGTAAGTGTTAGTGAATGTGTATTTATCATAGCTCTAGATAAGGCACTATTTCCTAGTCAGAACCTAAGACTTATTTTGTTATTTCACCACAAAAACATTATGTTAATTAGGCATCTACCTCTGCATATGTTTTCAAGGAGAAATGACAAAAAAGTTCATCTGGATATCAATCTTAAAAAATTCATTTGAGTGGTGATGTCTAAAAAGTACTGGCTGAATCGCAAACAGTGCAAACCTTGATCGAACTGCTCCTTATATGGAGTTGGGTCTGTAATACAGACCTGGGCCCAGTTGTTCAAAGCATCTTTAGCTTAACAAGCTCGTTAAGGGTCATTTTGTTAACTGTTTTAGCAGATTCAATATACAATATTCTGATATTTTTTGCGAAAAAATGTGAGTAGCTTTGCATCACTCAATGTAAATTTTAATGAATCATTAACTAACGACATTGTTAGCTTTGAACAACTTGGCCCTCCTGTAGTTTGCTCAAGCATGTCTGTCTGAATATAAGTGTTTGTTAACACTTAACCCTTGTCATGTCGAATAAATTAAGATGCCCATTTTTAATTTTCAGCCAATCAGATTACTTGATCCAGATTGTTGATATAAATTCAATTACTTAATGGCAAACAGTGCAGGTCCAGATCAATTGGCTACTGATCTGAACCTACATTGTTTGCAAAGGCAGGACAGATCTGGGTTCAGCAGGACTAGGGTTAAGATGAGGGCTAATATTTCCAGCAGATGACAAACTGAAATATTTCTTGGAATTTTCAGAAAATAGGGTTTGACATTTCATAGAAACTGTCTCTGAAGGAGACAGTTTGCATAAATGTCAAACCCTGTTTTCTGGGCTGTCTGCTGAATTTGCCAAGAGACGCCATTTGAGTTGCACCATCCAAAAACGTATCTTTGACAAATATGCAGAGAATGAAGGCGCAGATCAGTTCGTGCTTTGCTGCAGCCTGATCAGGATCTTCACTATCCACTTACTGAATTATTAGATACATGTACTGCAGAAATTGTATTAACCCATGTCCTGCTAAACCTGGATATACCCTACCTTTGCAAACAGTGTAGATCCAGATCAATTGGCTTCTGAAGAAGCCAACTGATCTGGATCTGCACTGTTTGCCATTAAATATATAAATTTATAGCAACAATTGGGATCAAGTATTCTGATTGGCTGAAAATTGGAAGTGGACGTGGCATCTTAATTTATTCAGCAGGACAAGGGTTAACATATAACAATATCCTAGCAAACTCTTTGGCACATTTGATTGTGTTATTTTGTGTATTATTTTACAGAGTGGTCACCAGCCAGCTGTCCGTGTGTGGGATGTGGCAGAAAAAGTCCAGGTGGCGGAACACCATGGTCATAAGTTTGGTGTCAGCTGTGTGGTATGTAAAGTCTGTTCATTTATTCCATACTCACATTTTGAGTCCCCTGCCTGTGGGTTATGGGAGAGGACATCAGGTTTAACTCCAGACTGTCTGTCTGTAGTAATATCTGTAAAATCTGGATCTTGTGATAAAACAAAAAGAACTGATGTTTCTAACTTCATGAAACTTCACATGTGAATAGAGGGCATCAGTTAGGTGATAATGCACAATAAATATACCCAAAATATTGGGACACCTTAACTGCTTGCCATGTTTATCCTAAAATTTCAACAGCTCCATTCTTTACTACCTGTCCATGTGTCTCAAAATCTCTGGATGAGTGAAAAACAATGTAGACCCTGATCAGATGCTGCATTCTGCAGGTCAACATTGTTTGCTAAAGCCAGTTACAGTATTTTCTTTTTTAAATGGTATGGTAACCAACATAATGACAATGAGCCACTTGCTGTATGAATGTATTTTGTGGAATTAAAACATTTTCAGAACTACTGTTGCATTGAAACATTTTGAAATGTGCTTGATTATATAAACATTGCTTTCTGCTATTAATACTTCATATCTTTTGCTCTGGAGTTTATTCTATCTGATTGTTGTCTTGAATCCAAACTTAATCATCAAGAATCTACATTTAAAACTTTTGAGTATGAAAAAACTAATTAAGATTCCAGAAAATATTCTTTTTTGTGGAGGAAAATTTTCATCCAGATAACCATTAAATTGGGACCCTCTGTATATGAAAAGTTATAGTATAGTGCTGGCAAGTTACCCCTAAAGTGCTAATCACAACTGCAGAAGATGACATTTTGATTCATTTTATAAAATAAGAAAATAAGGCTTTACAGTTCATATGAATCATCTGCCTAGCAAGTCTTATTTTCTTCGAAAAAGAATAATAAAAAATCTAAAATGTCTGCTGCTAAATTTTTGCTTAAGACTTTTACAAAGGTTAAAAAGTGCATGACTGACACTGACATAGCTCTAGGTAGCTCTAGGTAAAAGAGGGTATCAGGTAGATGTTTTCTTATTTTAACCAGTTCTTGGCTAAAGTTTTGACAGTACAGTTCTCCTGATTGCCTGGATTTGTCAAGTGGATACTTGCACTGTTGTAAGACACTAGTCCACAATTATGTCCAGTAGAAACCCCACCCCATCATTCTCGTTGACCTTGAGGTCAAGGTCACAGACTTCTAAATCTTTGTTAAACTTTTGCTTTTAGTTTTCAGCAGACCTTAGCTCATGAAGGAGTGGATGTATCAAGCTGATACTTGAACCAATGTAAAGTAAATGTTCCAAAGTTTTTATTTTATTTTTTTTTTTATCAACTAGCTCCATCGCTGCTCAATGACTTTGAGATCAAGGTCACAGTTTCAGAAACTTTACTTTAAATATTTGGTAAAAAGTTTTATGAAAACCTGGATCTTGTGATGCTTGGGCTAATGTTAGATAGTGGTTTGTAGTTTTTTCTCTTACAAGTGCTATCCCACCTCTGTGATCTTAAGGAGAATGTCATATTTTTTAGAGAAAGTTTTCTTTAGAATTTTGGCAGATTATGATTGTAACATCCATTCATACAAGCTGTGCCACCTTGTGTTATTTTTGCACAAAAATGTAAAGGATGTATGGGCATTGACAAATGAAAAAAGTGTCTTCAAGTGTGTGCAAAACATGCAGATTCAGATCATCAGTAGTGACTATTTCTCATTACAAAAACACGTCTATTCAAATATAATGAAAATTTCACCACCAAAAACTGAAAGTTTTCAGATAAAAATTATGATATTTTTCATATTTCTGCTTAAAACATAGATTGTGGGTACTCTTTAGTACCACCTCAGTGAGGCAGTTCTAATGAGTATCCACAATCTCAGTTTTTGAGCAGAAATAAGAAAAGTAATGTATACCCCTGTAGACCCAATTTAATATATAAAAGTGGGGTTTTGAGGGAGTATCATTGTACACCTACGAAAAATACAACAGCCTACTAGCAACTTCCTGACACAAAAATACAACTTCCTGTATCATGCTAGTAGCATTTTTAGATTCCATATTACTCACTATCATAGCTTATGCTGGTTCCCTGGTTTTGCTGTGATGTTACCAAAGGTTTTATGCAACAGAACAAAAACTATGACATCGGCCACTAATGACATCAATATTCAAAATGTAACATCAGTAGTTCGCACATTTCTGCGTAATATGAGAAAAATTATGAACAAAACTGAGAGATAAGGTACAGTCGAACCTCAATAGCTCGAACACCGATGGCTCGTTTACCATGGCTAATTTGAACTCATTTTTGAGTCCCTATGAAATCCTTCCGCTAGCTCAAGAAAACAAATATTTAGGGAAATTTTCTTATTTTATCATGAAATTGTATGTTGTGTGTACTCATTAGAATTGCCTCATCGGGGCAATTCTAATGAGTACACTCAACATACAATTATTGTGAAGGAAATAAAATCCCTAAATTATCGCTATTTGCTTCCTGACCTGGCACCATGATTATCCCTCAGTGGCTCAAAGTACCCATGTCTCGAACATTTTTGTATGGTCCCAAAGATGTTCGAGCCATTGAAGTTCGACTGTATGTAATAAAAAACATCATAACTGTAGTAACTTGATCTGGTGTACTGTATCACGTCTCATGGATGAGTGGATGTCATCAGATCACACATCTTCGCATCTCCCTCATCCCATAAGATCAGCTCATCCACTCGACATAATACCATCCGCCAGATCAAGTTACTACAGTAATTTTGTGTATTATCAAGACCTTTTTTTCTATTGATTCATTCTTCTTTTTGCATATACCATATTAACCCTAAATACTTGGACACCCTAGCTGCTGACCATACTTGTCCTAAAATTTTAACAATTTTACAACCTGTTCTTGTCTCTTAAAATGGCTGAATAAGTGGCAAACAGTGAAGACCCTGATCAGACGCCACATTTTGTGGTGCTGATTTTGGTCTACAGCATCACGAAAACATGCCTATATAATTTTGACCCCCTTAAACCCCACTTTTATATAGTAAAACTAGGGTTTACAAGGGTATACATTATTTTTCTTATTTCTGCTCAAAAACATAGATTGTGAGTACTCGTTAGAACCGCCTCATCGAGGCGGTTCTAACGAGGACCCACAATCTATATTTTGAGCAGAAATTTGAAAAATATTACAATTTTTTTATCTCTGAAAATTTTTATTTTTTGGTGGTAAAATCTTCAGTATATTTGAATAGGCATGTTTTCGTAAATGACTGTTTGCTTAGGCTTATTTGTCCCAATACTTAGGGTGAATATGGTACAGTTTTATCTTTTTTTTTTCTATGCAGGCTCTATGAGCAATATCTGCAAAAAATGTATTGGTAATCATAGCCCCAGATAAGGTGCTTTTTTTTTTCATCCAAAAAGTGTTGATACTTTTCTTATTTCTCCATGAAAACATATGTTGTGGGTAGTCATTAGAAGCGCCTCGACGAGGCGCTTTTAATGAGTACCCACAACATATGTTTCCATAGAGAAATAAGAAAAAATATTATGTGGCTACCCCTGTTATCTTTAGCTAAGGGTAATACTGCAGTTAGATTAAATGTAACATGTAAAGATATTTAATTAGTAACATTCTGAATTTAAATATCAGCAGACAGCATTTATAATATTTTTCCATTTTTTATTATTCCTAAAAATATGGCTTGATATTTGTGCAGATTGTCTCCTATAGGTAGACAATTTGCTAGAAATGTCAAGCCCAATTTCCTGAGAAAACTTATGAAAATGTCACTTATGTCATCTGCTAATTTTTGTCCTTCACATATTGAGGGTTAAAAGTGCGCTAGAAGTGATGCTAGGCTCATTCAGAAGTCTGACTTGATATTGATTGATGTTGCCGCTGTTCGATTTTAGTTCTTATTTTTGTTCATAAGTGTTGAATCATGCAATTCCATAGCAGGCTGCAGGTACCGACATGCACTTAAAATTATTGAAGAAAGATGAGAAATTGTCTGCTTTTTCCTTATATGCAGGTATTCTGATTGTGTATTTTGTTCCCATGGTAACATATCATTAAATGGTGGTCAAGATCATGAAGATCTAAGATTCACTTGCATGCATGTCACATAATATTTGAGGATGAAAAAAAAATGTTAACCCCATGTATATTTATCACAATTCTTCAGTCCTACTCTCCTTTTGACATCTTTTGGAAAGTCAGTTTTTGCCTGGCACTTTACACAGAAGAAAATTTGTAAACTTTTAGCTTGATTTAATGCAAAAGCATTTGTTGTAAGTACTTATGCATGAAAAGTTTTATTCTAGTCATTGGTTTTAAAAAACCCCAAACATTTTCATTTTTCCATAGTAAAAATGGTTGCAAAATATGCAAAATTGATAGAGTAGATATTTTGGATGCAGGTTTTCAACAAATTCCACTTGTTCAGAATTTCTGAAATTTTCACAATATTATTATGAAACATTAATAATTTAAAGTCAGTGAAGAAAAGCAAGAAATATCTTTTAATAAAAAAAAATTAAAAAATCCATTTTACTGTAGAATGGTATGGACATGTGGAACACTCCAATGGTGTAGTCAAGACAGCCTTTCACATACAGGTTGAGGGAAAACGTGGGCCTGGGAGACCAAAGATGACATGGAAGCAGCTGAAAGAGAGGGATTGCAAAGAGTGGAAGCTCTCGGTTATCAGCCCTCATGATAGAAATATGTGGAGATCTGCAGCAAGCTAGCTATCTGGAAGGAAGCCCACTGATGTGGATGTTGCCCCTGTACCTGCATGTTAATCAAAAATCCGAGTATGATATTATGATGATATAGAAATTGCATAGGTCAGACCCAGTTTTGGCCATAAAATTAATTTTGCAGTTAATATTGGTAAACAGAGCACAGGAACAGAAATGACAAATGGTTTCTGATAAGATATTGTCAATCAGACACATGGTTTCTGATAAGATATTGTCAATCAGAGATAGAACAGAACGCCAAGTAAAAACCGTCTTTCCCAGGGATGTCGAAAGTACAGAAGCTTTTCTCAGCTTCTTATTATATCCCCACAAAGTGTGTTCAATTTCAAAAAGGTTTCAAATACAAGGGAGGTAACTTCCTTACTGCAAAGGTTGTCCCTCTTTGTAGAATGGCAGCAAAATCTATCAGGTGTAATCTAATTCCTTACTTGCTTAACAAATATAATTATTTTGTCTTTTGCAGACATTTTCTCCCAACCTGAAGTATATTGTTTCCATAGGAACACAACATGACATGATGGTGAATGTCTGGAACTGGAGGACAGGGTCAAAAGTTGCTTCAAATAAAATCTCAAGCAAGGTATAACTTACAATAAATGACTTAAAATAACTTACAATAAATGACTTAAAATATTGTAGCAGTCATTTTGAGTCTGTGGTGTTGTATAGCTGTTAGCTGTGTCACTGTGGGGCACAAGTAATCCTCCAAATAGAAAATAACCTGTTGATACGGCGACTGCTAGGTAGTAGGGCTTTGCAAGTAGATATTTTCTTGTTCCTCCACAAAAGGGCATGTGGTACTCATTGGAAAGAATTTTTTTGGTGATTTACAAGAGTACTTCCATCATGTTCTTGTATTTGTAGAGAATAAAAAAGAAGAACAACAGTAACTTTTAACAACACACATGCATGCATGCTGGCACACAAGCATGCACACACATGTGCCCACATGCACACACACACACACACACACACACACACACACACACACACACACACACACACACACACACACACACACACACACACACACACACACACACACACACACACACCTTTTCAGAAGTTGTGTTCAAGCATAGACCCAGTTCAGCCCTACACATCCATGCATTCTGTTTAACCCTTGTCCTGCTGAGCCTGGATATACTCTGCCTTTGCAAACAGTGTAAGTCCAGATCAGTTGGCTTCTGAAGAAGCTAACTGATCCAGTGTAGATCCAGAAGAAGCCAACTGATCTGGATCTGCACTGTTTGCCATTAAGTGTGCAAATTTATATCAATAATCTGGATCAAGTAATCTGATTGGCTGAAAATTAGAAGTGGGCGTGCCATCTTAATTTATTCAGCAGGACAAGGGTTAAGATCCACACAGACACAACAGAGAATAGCCTTAATGTCTCAGTAAACAAAGTTTGTATCAGTAGAAGTTCCTTGAAAAAAGTTATTAAGCTAGAGAAGAGGCTAGAGGGGTATTTCATCAACATTTTTTCTCTTTTTTTTCAGCCAAAACATAAAATGGGCACAGATTAGAAGGTCTTGGCAGAGGCAGTTCATTTGAGTACTTACAAAATATATTTTGGTGGAGAAATAAGAAAAATAAAGTTGCAGAAATATTAATTGATTTAATTGGTACTTGTCATTTGCTTTCACATCAATACAGCTAAATGTCAGCTGAATAATTATTGCATTCTTCATTTGCCTTTCCAGCAGTAATTCCAGCATTGTCACATTTGGTTGAGCTGAATTGCAACAGTTTACTTACAAACATAAATGCATTGAAATCTGTAGGGAAGTTCAGATGTGTTGATAACTGTTGGTATGTTGCTGTGTATTTATTAACTAGTGAACTGTACTTGTTTCAGTTGTGGGCATTGAGAACTGCAGGCAGTTGTCATATTGATTTGATTTGAATAATTTTATCATAAATTAACCTAACTTCTGCCTGTCAGAAAACCAGGGCAGCAGTCTGGCTGTAGGATTTTCCAGAGAATTTTTTTTAAAACACATGATGTGGATACTTGTTAAAGCCAGAAATGCTTTAGTGAGCTGCCTTTAACAAGTATCCACAACACAATTATGTTATCTTGGGGAAATAAATATAAAACTACAAATAATACTTTTTATGCCCCCACCTGTGTGCATTAATATTGGGAGACCTGGCATGGGATTGCTGATGGGCAAATTTTGTCAATTTTTGACAGAGTTATCTGCAAGCGACACATCCTTATTTTCATATCTGGACGATAACTTAAGTAAATATCAATGGATTAACACCAAACTTGGTGTGTGCATTGATATTGTGGAGATCTGCTTTGGGATTGCTAATGGGCAAATTTCATTCATTTTTGACAAACTTATCTGCCCGCAGTACATGTGTATTTTACTTTCAGGACAATAACGTGAGTAAATCTCAATGGATTTTCACCAAATTTGATATGTGCATTGATATTGTGGAGGTCTGCTTTGGGATTGCTCATTGGCAAATTTTGTCAATTTTTGACAGAATTATCTGCCCACAACATGATAATGGCGGGGTTTTATCATTTCATGTTTTTATTTTGAATGAAAATAAATGCCTTATCTGGAGCTATGTAAATTGGCCTCATACAAAGCTCTTCATGAGCTCAACACATTTAACCTTTAATGGCTTAAATTAGAAGCTGGTGTCTTCTTGTGTGTGTGTGTGTGTGTGTGTGTGTGTGTGTGTGTTTGTGTGTGTGTGTGTGTGTGTTTGTGTTTGTGTGTGTGTGTGTGTGTGTGTGTGCGTGCATGCGTGCGTGCGTGCGTGCGTGCGTGCGTGCGTGTGTGTGTGTTCTGAGAAAATAAGGCTTGGCATTGCCATCTGCAGTACTGTATATTTTAACGCTTAGCAGGCTTGGTAAAAATTTCAGTAGGCAACAACATTTTGAAATAATTTCAGTTCATGCAAATTGTCTCCTTTGCTAAACATGGTAAAGGTTTAACACTTTGCATGCTGTGTAAAAAATTCAGCAGATGACAATTTGAAATATATTTCTTGTTTTTCCTAGAAAATAGGATCTGACACTTCATGCAGATTTTCTCCTTAGGAGACATTTTGCATGAAGTATCAGATCCTATTTTCTAAGAAAAATAAGAAAAATATCATCAGTTTGTTGGCTGTTGAATCTGCCCATAGCGTGGTAAGTGTTAATTCAGCCTGTTTGAAAGAACGCCCATGTGAGATACTGTTTAAAGCATGTCTGCAACTTCTGAGATGTATCAAGGGAAAATGTGTCTAATAAACTAAATACCATATGCAGGATCAGTATGCATCCACATTTTGCTTCATGCCTTTCACTGTCTTATTGTTAAAGAATTGTACAATATGATAGTTTGCATTTAATTGTATGCAGAAAGGCCCTAATCAATGGTTGAACAGTCTGATCTGAGCCTTCACTATTCACTGTTCACCTCAATCATTAATTTTTTTTTTTTTTTTTTTTTTTTATCTTTATATAGCTGTTAAGGAGATTGACTATACCTCAAAGAAAAATAATTCTGGCATTGAAATATTTGCCCCACTTCTTATTGTGGGAAAGCGGAGCCTTTTCCCTTTAAAGGAAAGCAAATTCCTTCCTTTAAAAGTAGCCCCCATTTTTTGAAAGATTTCTTGTACTAGAGACTAGAGAGTAACTTCCTGTCTACAAAAAGTATGGTAAATATCCTAAAAATTCGAACACAAAAGCGTCTGACAAAATGACATATGCAAACAGTGTAGACCCTGATCAGACTGCTCCTGAGCAGTCAGATCAGGGTCTGCACTGTTTGCCATTCCACTAAATATTTAAAGAAACTGCTGCATTAAAAGCAAAATTTAAGCCAAAAGAGTATGGAATAAAGTGTTCAGAATTTTAGGAAATTTACCGTACCTCTCTTTGCAGTATTGCAACAAACTCTTCCTGGTGTATCCATTCACCTTAATGTAATTTGACGTAATTGAGATGCTTCCGTTTTCCATATCAATAGATGTTGCACATCACAAAATGCTAATTTGCACTTCTCAGACATAATTTCAGGCCTGCTGATCATAGGCCTAGATAAGAGTGGGTATCACATTAATATTTTTCTTTAAGAAAACATATGTTGTGGGTACTCATTAGAAGCGCCTCGGCAAGGCGCTTCTAATGAGTACCTCAACATATGTTTTCGTGGAGAAATAAGAAAAATATCAACACTTTTAAATTGAAAAATGCACCTTAACTAGAGCTACGTGCTGATATAGCTCTAGATAAGATAAGTATTCAGCTCAATATTTTTCTCATTTATCCAGAAAAACATAGGTTGTTGATACTCATTAAAAGCCCCTTATTAAGGCGCTTTTTGCAGGCAGTGGGTACTTTGTGAAATCACCAACAGCTTTGCATTGGTCATTTTGAAACTTTGCAGTCATCGTCTACATGGATTGAAGATATGCATGTGATTTTTGTACAAACTTTCAATTTTTTTCTCTCTCACTTTTTGGCTGTTTGTACTTAGTCAATTTTTAACCTGAAATTCTTTGTTCATCTATAGACAGTGGGTATTTTGTGAAGTCACTCTTACAACTTTGCACTGATCATTTTGAAAGTTTTCAGATATAACCTACATGGAATGAAAATGTGCAGTTTGTTCTAGTGTTTTCAAAAGTGTCATCTATGTAAATTTGGACATTTTTTAGTCTGAACTTTTTACATACTTTTTTTTAGCTCACTTGAGCCAAAGGCTCAAGATGAGCTTTTGTGACAGCTCGATATCCGTTGTCTGTTGTGTGTCGTGCGTCTATCAACAGTTTACTTAAATGACATCTCTTCCTAAACCAAATAATTTTACAGCACTGTTCCTTGAGTGACCCTCTACCAAAATTGCTTAAATGGTTCTGCTCCACTGAACAAAATGGCCACCATTAAATGACATCTCCTCTTAGGCTAATGGCCCAATTTTAGAATAATTTCACAGAAATGTTCCTCTTATGCCCCTTTACCAAAATTGCTTAAATGGTTTTGCTCCACTGCACAAAATGGCCACCAGAGCTATAAGTAGAAAATCCTTTAACCTTTAAACGATCTGTCAACAATTTACTCAAAGGTAACTCTTTAAAAATATTTTTTTTAATCGGCAGATTTCAGAAATGGTTAGTAGAAATAATCTCTATCTGAACCTCAACCAAAATTGCTTAGGATGTTTAATTGGTAAAAAAATGGCCTCCAGGGGGTGGGGCTTATGACCTAGAGGTCAAGGTCACAGACTTAGAAAGTTATGTTTACAGTTAAGTTTTGCATCAAAGTAATTAAGATCGCATAATACAATAATACACATAATACAAATGTATCTAAATCCTTGCATGGATTTACTTTATATTTAGCATCATTAAATATGTTGTCCAAAATTTTAATTATTGCTCATGACCTAGAGGTCAAGGTCAAGGGCTTAGAAATTTTATGTTAAAGTTTGTGTCAAAGTTTTTAAGATCTTTTAATGTCTTTCTATGGATTTACTTAATATTTGGCATGATTATCCATGTTGGTCCAAAATTTTACTCAGCACTATCCCCACCCCTGTTTATGACCTAGAGGTCACAGAAATTTTATGTTCCTTGAGTGACCTTCTAACAAAATTGCTAAAATGGTTCTGCTTTACTGAACAAAAATGGCCACCAGAGCTAAAGATAGAAAAACCTTTAAACAACATCTCCTTCTAGGCCAGTGGCCTGATTTCAAAATAATTTCACAGAAATGTTCCTTGGGTGACCCTCTGCTAAAATTGCTACAGTGGTTCGGCTCCACTGAACAAAATTGCAGGTAGAGCTAATAATAGAAAAACCTTTAAAGGGTATCTCCTCCTAGGCTAATACTTTCACAGAAATGTTTCTTGAATGACCCTCTACCAAAATTGCTCAAACCATTCAGCTCCGTTGAACAAGATGGTCTCCAGAGCTAAAAAAAAATACAACAAAAAAAAACCTTTAAATGACCTGTCTTCCTAAACAGGAATGTTCCATGGGTGACCCTCTAACATAATTGCTCAAAATTTTCTCCTAAACAGCTGGGCTGATTTTGAAATAATTTTGCAGAAATGTTCCTTGGGTCACCATCTACCAAAATTGCTCAAACCCTCCACTCCACCTTATATAATCTACCATTTCATTTGTACAGTATGGATCAGTTGAGGGATCCAGCCAGTCATGGCCCTCTCGTTGTCTTTCTCCTTTGATAGCGCTAAAGCTGGGCTGTAGTCGTCCTCTGACAGCTCTAGCTTTCTCTGAAAAACAATAATAAAAAAAATAGAATGTCACCTGCTGCAATTTTCCGTAGTGCTTTAAGGGTTAAACATACATTTGATTTGGCATGGCTTATGTGTTCTGGGAAATAGTATGAAATAGATTTGACACAGCGGTTTTGATTTCCAATTACAGTATAACTCCGATGGCTCGAACACGGATTGCTCGTACACCATGGATGATTCGAACTTGTTTTTGAGTCCCTAGGAAATGCTTCCAATAGCTAAAGAAAACAAATATTTTGGGATTTTAATGGAAATTTTCTTATTTTATCATAAAAATGTATGTTGTGTATACTCATTAGAATCACCTCATTGAGGTGATTCTAATGAGTACACTCAACATACCATTATTTTATAGAAGATGGAAAAGACATTCTAGGTTATTTTCATTTGCCTTCTGACCTTGCGCTATGATTAACCCTCAGTGGCTCGAACTACCCGTGTCTCGAACAAATTTCCATAATCCCAAAGATGTTTGAGCGATTAAATTTTTTCTTCGTGAAATCTTAAATTTTGGGTACTCATTAGGATTACCTTGAAAGTCTGTTACGATTAATCCCCACAACATAACATTTTTGTGAAGAAGTCCAAAAAATTAACCAAAAGTATTGGCTGAATTTTTTTTACACAGAGTCCTTTAAGTTACACCATGGAAAAATCCATATTGTCTTGTATGCAGTTACAGCAAAGAAACCAAGCAGCATATCTGCTGGACAGTTCACCTACACAGTAACTTTACGAAAACATATGATGGAGGCGCTGCCAAGGAGTACCCACAAAATACATTTGCCAGGAGAAATAAGAAAAGTATCAATAAAAAAATAAAAAATATATCTATACTTTTTGGTTGAAAAAAAAAAAAGGACCTTATCTAGAGCTATGCTTTATAAAAACTTACACTGTGGGTGCTCATTGGAATGCCCTTGGGGAGGCCATTCCAGTGTGTACCCACAACATATAATATAGGCAGAGAAATGCAGAAAATATTTATCTGGATATTTCTTTTATTAAAAGCTATGAGTATATGTAGAGTATATGTCAGTCTAAGTCTTCATGTTTTACTAAACACAAATTAATAAGCCCTGAAATAAAAAAAAATATTTAACCCTTGTCCTGCTGAATAAATTAAAATGCCACACCCTCTTCTAATTTTCTGCCAATAGATTACTTGATCCAGGCTGTTGATGTAAATTCACCTACTTAATCGCAAACAGTGCAGATCCAGATCAGTTGGCTTCTTCAGAAGCCAACTGCTCTGGATCTACACTGTTTGCAAAGGCAGGGTATATCCGGGTTCAGCAGGATAAGGGTTAATACTCTTTCTTATCTAGAGCTATTTAAAGAAATAATTTTTGGTTGAAAAAAAAAAAAAAAATGACAGTAGTTATATTTGTAAATCTTCTATGTTTTTACCCAATACATGGAACAGTGTCGTTTTTCCTGCAGCCTGTCTTTGATGTAAGCTTTGAAAGACAGTTGTTGGCGTAGATAATCAGTCAATCAATCTCTCATAAATACCTGTACAATTGTGCAATCTTTGCTGCAGCTTATTAAAAATCTTTCATATATCGGGCCAAGGCTGAGGCCTGCCTGCCAAGGCCAGCCTGCACATATGGCATAGGATCAGGACTACCCTGTTCATTCACAGTGTTTGTCTAGTGACTGAATCATAAACAGAAATGCCCAGACCAGACTGGGCATTGCCCAGTCTGGTCTGGGCCTTTGCTGTTTGCTTAGTATTGATAAGGTAGGTTTTCTTGTGATATAACTCAGGTATGATTGATTTGTGATGCAAAGAATAGGTAAACTCACCTGGATTATTCAGCTGTGGTAAACCAATACTACCACATGTAAACAACAAAGAATGGGACTAAACTGCTCTTCTGCTCAGACTAGTCAGCATCTTCAGTCTTCGTTGATGCAAAAATATATTCTATAATTTACAAAATGAATGAGAAACCTAGGTCAGACTATAAATTGTAAATATGCAGCTGATCTAGGTTTTGACTGTTCACTCGTGGAATGTTGGTGGTTTTCCCCACAATCTCATTGCAGCTGAGATGATGCATCATTATGTATGATGAACTTCTCAAGCAAAAATGGCCTTTAATATAGGACAAAAACAATGGCTCTGACCGATTCTGTGCGTATCTGTCTGGTTGTGGCTGTGGCTTTTCACCAGTAGACACTATGGCAGTATGGTATTCAAGCTTCCTGTAGCCAAACAGTGAAGGTCCTGATCAGATTCCATCTATACCTGGTATCAGATAGGGCCTTAGGTTAACATGACTATGATGTCACGAAACGTACACTGCATATTTAAATATAAAAATAAAAGACGAGCTGTGGCTTACTTTTAACTTCAGTTTAAGTTAACCCTTCTCCTGCTGAATAAATTGATATGCCACTCCCACTTCTAATTTTCAGCCAATCAGATTACCTGATCCCAGTTGTTGAGACAAATTCAAATACTGAATGGCAAACAGTGCAGATCCAGATCAGTTGGTTTCTTCAGAAGCCAACTGATCTGGATCTACATTGTGCACAAAGACAGGGCATATCCAGTTTCAGCTGGACAAGGGTTAAATTCTGCAAAGTGTCAGTTTCTCAAATGTGAACAGTGAAGGCCCAGATCAGCCTGTGATCAGGGATTTTCCTGTATATTGTTACAGTCTATAATGTCAACTGATTCTGTTGTGAACAATGAAGGTCATAAGTCAGGATGGATGCAGTCTGATCTGGGCCTTTGCTATCTGCATATTTGATATGGGGCCTTTTTATCGCACCTGCTTGTAGCAGGGTGCGATATAGGCGTCCGATTTTCTGTCTGTCCGTCCGTCCGTCCGTCCGTCCGTCTGTCAACATTTATGTCGACGTTCGACATTTATGTCAAAGTTAGTATTCTAATTAACTACAAGACTAAACAACCATCAAACCTTGCATGAAACATCTCCCTGACCTCCTGACTTTGCAACATAGGCGTTCGCTTTTCCGTATGTCTGTCCATTCGTCCGTCCGTCTGTCAACGTTTATGTCGAAGTTCGACATTTATCTCATAGTTAGTATTTTAATCAACTACAAGACTAAACAACCATCAAACC
Organism: Anodontia alba; assembly: GCA_964016985.1. Taxonomy (NCBI): domain Eukaryota; kingdom Metazoa; phylum Mollusca; class Bivalvia; order Lucinida; family Lucinidae; genus Anodontia; species Anodontia alba. The sequence goes on from OZ024823.1 coordinate 2,844,785, forward strand.
TTGCATGAAACATCTCCCTGACCTCCCGACTTTGCGACATAGGTGCCCACTTTTCCATTTGTCTGTCTGTTCGTCTGTCCGTCTCTTAACAGTTCTGTTATGTCGAAGTTCGACATTTATGTCAAAGTTAGTATTCTAATCAACTACAAGACTAAACAACCATCAAACCTTGTATGAAATATCTCCCTGACCTCCTGACTTTGCGACATAGGTGCCCGCTTTTCCATTCGTCTGTCCGTTCATCCGTCCGTCTGTCTCTTAACAGTTCTGTTATGTCGAAGTTCGACATTTACATCAAAGTTAGTATTCTGATCAACTACAATTCTACAACAACCATCATTCCTTGCATGACACATCTCCCTGACCTCCTGACTTGGCAGATATGTTGACCCAGTGACCTTGACCTATATTTTGCGCTCCATTGACTTTGACACAATTTACGTTGACGTTCCAGATCTTCTCAACTATAAAGCGTACAACTACCAAACCTTGCATAGTGCTTCTTCTAGATGTACAGACTTGGCAGGTACCTTGACCCGGTGACCTTGACCTATATTTTGCGCTCCAGTGACTTTGACATATTTTGCGTCGACGTTCGATATCTCCTCAACTTTAAGGCCTACAACCATCAAACCTTGCAAAGTGCTTCTCCTCAATGTACTGACTTAGCAGATACCTTGACCTGGTGACCTTGACCTATATTTTGGCTGCAGTGACTTTGACATAATTTACATCAACGTTCCAGATCTCCTCAAGTGTAAGACCTCTAGCCACCAAACCTTGCATAGTGCTTCTCCTATATGTACTGACTTGGCAGGTATCTTGAACCGGTGACCTTGACCTATATTTTGCCCTCCAGTGCCTTTTACACATTTTACGTCAATGTTCAATATCTCCTCAACTATAAGACCTACAACCATCAAACCTTGCATAGTGCTTCTCCTCAATGTACGGACTCTGCAGGTACCTTGACTGGGTGACCTTGACCTATATTTCACGCTCCGTTGATTTTTACACCTTTTACGTCACCCTTCCATATGTCCTCAACTGTAAGGCCTTCAACCACCAAACCTTATATAGCACTTCTTCTTGATGTACTGACTCGACAGGTACCATGACCTGGTGACCTTGACCTATATTGTGCACTCCAGTGACTTTGACACATTTTATATTGATGTTCGGAATCTCCTCAAATATAAGACCTACAACCACTAAACCTTGCATAGTGCTTCACCTCATTGCCCTGGCTTGGCAGGTACCTTGACCCAGTGACCTTGACCTATATTTGACACATTTTATGTTGATGTTTGATAACTCCTCAACTATAAGGCCTACAACCACCATACCTTGCATTGTGCTTCTCCTTGATGTATTGAATTAGCAGGTACCTTGACCCGTGACCTTGACCTATATTTCATGCTCCAGTGACTTTTACACATTTTACGTCAACGTTCCATTATCATTGGGCTGTATGATACGAAAAGTCAGTGCTGAAGATATAGCCATTAGAGGGAATGGGACTGGCCTGGAATATATGTGCCCCACTAGGCACTTTGTCTACATTTTTTTCAACCCAGTTTTCCAAGTAAGCACTGCTAAGAATGAAATAAACTTATTTAATAACCACATTCTGATTGTGGCTCCTGTGACTTTTGCGCCAGCAGGTGCGATGACGCCTTCCGCAGAATTCTTGTCTTATGACAAGACCTATTTAACAGTGCATATTATCAGGTAAATGTGCCTGTGTGACATCACCCTATATTTTTATTAAGCTGCCATTGTAGATGTTTGAAATTCTATAAGTCTGTCATTCCTATTCTTCTAATTTATCCTCTCATTTTCTGCCTGAACCATCTATGATGAAATCAGTCGACAGAAAAAAAAATGGAGTGATTTTGATAGACGTGTTAGGGATATAGACAGAAGTGTGATTTAGATGTGTACTGTTATATACGTAGAGACACAACATTCAAGAACAAATGAGTCAGGCACTTTTTTTCAGCCAAAAAGTGTTGATATTTTTTCTTATTTCTCCACTGAAACATATGTTGTGGGTACTCACTTCAAATAAGTACCCACAACTTGTTTTTTTATGGAGAAATATAAAAAATATTTTCCTGATACCCCTTCTAATCTGGAGCTTGCAGAATCATTATATCCCCCGATACTGAAGGGTGGATGGACATATTGTGTTTTTGGGATGGATCCCGTTGGCGTCGGTGTCAGCGTCGGTGTAAAACTTCTTGTCCGCTCTGTAACTTGAATACTTTTTGGAATATTTTGATGATACTAGGTGGAAATGTAGAACAGGACAAGATGACATGTCGCATACTCCCTTTGTTTTGTTTGAAATAGATTTTGTGTCGGCTCTGTAACTGGAATATTTTAATGGTACTTGATAGAAATGTAGAACAGGATGAGACGACGGGCCGCATACAAGAATGACAACTCTACCTTTCTTACTTTTGGCGTTATCTCCCTTTGTTATATTTGACAGTGATTCTGCATTGATTTTGTGTCCACTCTGTAACTTAAATACTCTTTGGAATATTTTGATGATACTTGGTAGAGATGTAGAACAGGACAAGACAACATGTTGTGACAAGATTGACAACTCTGGCTTTCTTACTTTTGGAGTTGTTTCCCATTGTTTTGTTTGAAATAGATTTCTTGTCTGCTCTGTAACTTGAATACCCTTTGCAATATTTTGATGGTACGTGATAGAAATGTAGAACAGGACAAGATGATGTGTCAAGTACAAGAATGACAACTCTGCCTTTCTTACTTTTGGCATTATCTCCCTTTGTTATATTTAACAGTGATTATGCATTGATTTTGTGTCCGCTCTATAACTTGAATACCCTTTGGAATATTTTGATAATACTTGGTAGAAATGTAGAACAGGACAATATGACATGTCGTATACAAGAATGACAACTCTTACTTGGTTTTCTTACTTTTGGAGTTATTTCCCTTTGTTTTGTTTGAATTTGATTTCATGTCCGCTCGAATACTCGTCACAATATTTTGATGGTATTTGGCAGAAATGTAGAACAGGACGAGATCGCATGCAAGAATGACAACTCTGCCTTTCTTACTTTTGAAATTATCTCCCTTTGTTATGCCCCCAACTTCAAAGAAGTTGGAGGGGCATATTGCTTCTGGGTTGTTCGTCCGTCCGTCCATCCATCCGTCCGTCCGTCCGTCCGTCCGTCCGTCCTTCCGTCCGTCCGTCCGTCCGTCCGTCCGTTCGTCACGCTTTTTGATGCATAGCATAACTTTAAAACCGTGAATGCTACTGTTTTGAAATTTCATATATGGATTCCTCATGAAAAAATAGCTGACACGTATTTTTTTTCTTGACAGGATTATGCCCCTTTTCTGAGTTATGGCCCTTTGAATAAATATGGATGCAATCTTGTCAGCAAAATATCTCAAAAACTATTAAAGCTAGAGCCTTGAAACTTGATGAATAGACTGGTAGTGATGAGTAGACAACCTGATTAACTTTTGAAGAAATTTTGAAAAATACTTCTTGAGTTATGGCCCTTTGTAATTTTGGGCAATTTTACCTTGTCAGCAAAATATCTCAAAAACTGTTAGAGCTAGAGCCTTGAAACTTAGTAAATGGATTTGTAGTGATGAGTAGATGACCTGATTAACTTTTGAAGAAATTCTGAAAAATACTGCATGAGTTATGGCCCTTTGTAATTTTGGGCATTTTTATCTTGTCAGCAAAATATCTCAAAAACCGTTGGAGCTAGAGCCTTGAAACTTAATGAATAGACTGGTAGTGATGAGTAGACAATCTGATTAACTTTTGAAGAAATTTTGAAAAATGCCTTTTGAGTTATGCCCCTTTGTAATTTTGGGCATTTTTACCTTGTCAGCAAAATATCTCAAAAATTGTTAGAGCTTGAGCCTAGAAACTTAGTAAATGGATTTGTAGTGATGTGTAGATGACCTGATTAACTTTTGAAGAAATTCTGAAAAACATTTCATGAGTTATGGCCCTTTGTAATTTAGGGCATTTTTAACTTGTCAGCAAAATATCTCAAAAACTATTGAAGCTAGAGCCTTGAAACTTGATGAATAGACTGGTAGTGATGAGTAGACAACCTGATAAACTTTTGAAGAAATTTTGAAATATACTTCTTGAGTTATGCCCCTTTGTAATTTTAGGCATTTTTATCTTGTCAACAAAATATCTCAAAAACTGTTAGAGCTAGAGCCTTGAAACTTAGTAAATGGATTTGTAGTGATGAGTAAATGACCTGATTAATTTTTGAAGAAATTCTGAAAAATACTTCATGAGTTATGGCCCTTTGTAATTTTGGGCAATTTTACCTTGTCAGCAAAATATCTCAAAAACTGTTGGAACTAGAGCCTTGACACTTGATGAATAGACTGGTAGTGATGAGTAGACAACCTGATTAACTTTTGAAGAAATTTTGAAATATACTTCTTGAGTTATGCCCCTTTGTTATTTTGGGCATTTTTATCTTGTCAGCAAAATATCTCAAAAACTATTAGAGCTAGAGACTTGAAACTTGGTGAATTGATTGGTAATGATGAGTAGATGACCTGATTAATTTTTTTGTAAATTCTGAAAAATATTTCATAAGTAATGGCCCTTTGTAAATTTGGGCATGTTTCCCTTGTGAACAAAATATCTCAAAAACTATTGAAGCTAGAGCCTTGAAACTTGATGAATAGATTGGTAGCGATGAGTAGATGACCTGATTATGCCCCCAGTTTCGAATGAAATTGATGGGACATTATTTTGCCTTCATTTGTCCATCCGACTGTTTGTCCGTTCATCAAGCTTTTTTTGTGCATGCCATATCTTAAGAACCCTGCACGCTAGGGTTTTGAAATTTTATATTTGGGTTCCCAATGAAAAAATAGCCGACCCGTATTTTGTTTCTTGTCTAGCATGTTTATTTAAAGTTATGCTCCTTTGAAAAAAATCAGAATTTAATCTTGTGAGCAAGATATCTTGAAAAGTATTTAAGCTGGGTTCTTGAAATTCGATACAATGAGTGGGAATGATGTGTACATTACCCGATTATATTTTGAGAGAATTCCATGAAAATATTGATAAAGTTACGGCCCTTTGCAGTTCTGCTCATTTTGACCTTGTCAGCAAGATTTCTCGAAAAGCACTTAAGCTAGGGTCTTGAAATATTATATGCTGATTGGGGATGATGTGGAGATTACCTGGTTTGGTTTTTAGGGAATTCCATGAAAAATTGATGTAGTTATGGCCCTTTGTAGTTCTAGGCATTTTGACTTTTTCAGCAAGATATCTCAAAAAATATTTAAGCTAGAGCCATGATATTTGGTATACTGATTGGGATTGAGGAGGAGATCACCTGAATAAATTTTGAACCAATTAAATGAAATGTTGGAGTTATGGCCCTTCGCAATTTTGGGCCATTTAATGTCGTTGCTTTATTGTGTATAGCATAAGTTTAGAACCATGTATGCTAATGTTTTGAAATTTCATATTTTGTTTCCTCATGAAAAAATAGGTGATCCATATTTTTTTCTTATCCCAATCATCTCCTATTTTAGAGTTATTTCCCTTTGATAAAATAACATTGAAATCATATATTTGTACTGTTGTTACCGTCATGGCTAAGCAGTGTTGGAGTCAAACAGTGTTAGAGTCAGGCAGTTGGGGGCATAGTGTTTTACAAACACCAGCTCTAGTTATATTTAACAGTGATTATGCATTGATTTCTTGTCTGCTCTGTAAGTCTGTAATTCGAATACCCTTTGGAATATTTTTATGATACTTGGTAGAAATGTAGCCGTGTTGCGTACAAGAATGACAACTCTGGCTTACTTACTTTTGGAGTTATCTTCCCTTCTTGTATTTGAATTTGATTTCTTGTCCGCTCTGTAACTCGAGTACCCTTCACAATATTTTGATGATACTTGGAAGAAGTGTAGAACAGGGCGAGATGACATGTCACCTACAAGAATTACAACTCTGGTGGGGTTGGGTGGGGGGGGGTGGGGTGGGGTGGGGGTGAACATTTATTTTTTTCTAAAAAACCTTTTCTAGTTGGATACTGTAGAAGGCAAAGGCTCTCTCAGATTGCACTGCTTCACTGGCTGATTAAAATCTTTTGCATAGGCCCTGATGTCACCTTTTTTTCATTGCATGGCTTAAATATACATCATCTCACCAACTTATATAAGTCTAATGGTGGTGATGTGAAGGTCAGTCTTGACGTTCACTGGTTGCATATATATGATAAGGCCCTATTTGTCTGACGTAGCTCAAATCATTGTCTGGCTTAGTAAGTACTGGGACTTCTGGAAAGCTGTTATTATACTGGTTATTTCCTTACATTGCCTTAAATAAAGTAAATTATGAATTAAAAAATGTGTTATACAGTCGAACCTCAAGGGCTCGAACATCTTTTGGACCATGGAAATTCATTCGAGACATGGGTAGTTCGAGCCACTGAGGGTTAATCATGGTACCAGTTCAGGAAACAAATAGCGATAATTGAGGGAAATCTTTTTGATTTTCAACACAATGATTGTATGTTGAGTGTACTCATTAGAATCACCTCGATGAGGCAAATCTAATGAGTACACACAACATACAATTCCCTGATAAAATAAGAAACATCCCTAAATATTTGTTTTCTTGAACTATTGGAAGAATTTTGTAGGGACTGAAAAAACTGGAAAAAAGGGTTTGAATCATCCACAGTAAAACGAGCCGTCCGTGTTCGAGCCATTGAGGTTATATTGTAATTGTCTTATTGAGTTGATTCTAAGATCTTGTTGCAAGTTGTTGTTTTTTCTTGGCCAGGGGCTTCTTATGAGTACCCTTACTCATCTTTACATGGAGAAATTAAAAAAAAAAAAAAAAATATGTCAGACTTATCAACAAGTAGTCAGCTTTAACGAGTCCTCTGTGTTGTTTCCTTGAAAAATATACAGAAAATACAGAAAATCATCTAAATGTCTAATCTAAATTGTTGATCTTTGAATGACAGGCCTAATGATTTACTGTGAGTGGGTGTCTGACAAGCATTGGATATCTGCCTACTGTGATATATCAGTTGGTAACAGATTGTCAGTTTATAATTGTTAAATAAAAAAACATTTCGTCTGTAAAATGTATGAAATTAATACGAAAGTGTACAGTTTCTTGGTACTAAAACAACATTACTTCATAACATAATATAATATTAAAAACCTGACTTTGCTGAACTAAAATATTAACAGGCAACATTTTAAAATATTTTAATCCTTTACCACTCTGGGCAGATTCAGCACACAACAAAGGCCGGCCTCGGTGGCTCAGTTGGATGCGCCGTCCGACTGGAGACCAGGAGGTCGCGGGTTCAACCCCCGCCGTGGTCGGCAACATTCTTTCGCGGAGATTGATCATGAAATATTTTCTACGGTCATTCTCTCCCTTCCGCTGATTCATGAAGGGCAGTTGTCAGTTTCTGGCCAAAGAATGTGCACAATACTGGTTAACCACTTAGAGGACTAAGCCTGCCCAGTAAACGTGTGGTTAGGTAAACTGACCGCGCTCGACATGGCGCCACTGGGTTGACTGGGCTGTAAAACCTCAACACAAACAAACAAGCACACAACAAACGGATGAAATTTCCTTATTTTTCCAGTAGATAAGTTTTGACATTCATGCAAATTATGGCCAAAGCAAAAAGGGTAATATTTTCAGCAGGCGACATTTTGAAATATTTTTCTTATTTTTCCCAGAAAACAGGATTTGACATTTCATGCAAATTATGTTCATAACAGACAATTACATGAACAATTGCATGAAATGTTGAATCTTATTTTCTGGGAAAAGCAAGAATAATATCATTAATTTCTCATCTGCTGATTTTGTCCATTACATGCTAAATGTTTATGGTGTTCTTTGTTCACTTGATGTTTTTTGTATTTTCCAGGTGTCATCTGTAGCATTTTCATCTGATGGATCAATGTTCGTCACTGTTGGTATGAGACATGTAAAGTTTTGGTACCTAGACAGCAGCAGGTCAAAGGTGGGAGCCGCTTTCAGCATTTCTCTTGATAAAATTGGTATTGTAAATGTCCTAAAATTTTGAACACTATTCCATACCTTTTTGGCCTAAAACACTATTCCATACCTTTTTGGCCTAAAGTTAGCTTTTTATGCAGTTGTTCTTAAAACACTTAGTGGTATGGCAAACAGTGTAGACCCTGATCAGACTGCTCCTTAAGGAGCAGTCTGATCTGGGTCTGCACTGTTTGCCTATGCCATTTTGTCAGAAACTTTGATGCATGAAATTTTAGGACAGTTACCATATTGAGAAGATTTTTTGCACCAATACACTTGTAGTGGGTAATCATTAGAATTGCCTTAGCTGGGCAACTACTAGGTTGTTGCTTTTGTATACTGTATATATTCTAAATATAGGGACACCTTGATTCCTTACCATACTTGTCCTAAAATCGAAATAAGTCCACCTTATGTGTCTAAAATCTGCTGGACTGAGTGGCAGACATTATAGACCCTGATCAGATGATGTATGATGCAGCATCTGATCTGGGTCTATGGCATTTGCTCAGGCTTCTCTGTCCCAATACTTAAAGTTTCTACAGTAATAGTAAAAATAAAATCCTATATTGCCACCAAATGTATCATGCATTGGCCATGACTAATGAAAAGGTGTCTTTAAGCATATAAGGACAGCAAAAGCACATCTGTGCAGTCTGATTGGGCCTTTCACTTCTTACAGAAACATTAGGTACTACAGATACTAGACTACTGTAATTGTGTAAATGTTAGCGGGGATAAATGTTCATGATTTTATAATTTTAGACATTTTCACTGGTATTAAAATCAGTGGATTTGTAAATTGGCTTTAGTGTTTCTATACAAAAATGTATGGTTATAAAAGTATATAAAAGTTTGTGGATTTATGCTGACCGTGAAATTAGCGAACATTAATCCACCACAAACATTTGTACTTTTACAGTTTTTACAGAGAATAGAGGTGCAGATGACACTGTGCAGATGAGCAGGTAGACTGGCATTAGTCTGTTGAATTAAACAATGACTGCATAAAGGTGCATTATCCTGTACTTATAGAATCAAATGAAACTAAACTTTTTTCTTCTAATTTCTGTTCTGATAGTGAAATCTATTGACCAGCCTTTATAATCATATCATATTGGTTTTATTTTAACCCTTGTCCTGCTGAATAAATTAAGATACCATGCCCACTTCTAATTTTCAGCCAATCAGATTATTTGATTCAGGTTGATACAAATTTGAAAACTTGACATACAGTGCAGATCCAGATCAGATGGCTTCTTAGAAGCCAACTGATCTGGATCTACTGTTTGGAAAGGCAGTGTATATCCAGTTTCAGCAGGACAAGGGTTAAAGGATGTATCAAACTATATTATAAGAAAAAACATTTAGTCACTGGAGACTGGAGCCAGTCTAATGGGCAGGATGATCAGACTGACTCTGGGCATTTTACCTTGCTCAAAGACAACTGTTTGATTAACATGGCTCAGATGGAATTGTGAGATTGGGTTAAGTTCTAACCATTAAAGTGCCAAGTCAAATTGTAATAGATGATAGTCTAAAGGTTCTAACCAAATTTTTCTGACTGCACAGGCTTTGTTGGTGGCGTCATTTGAATATTGGCTCAGCACAAATATAATTATGTTCTGAATGTGAACACTTAGGACTCTGGGTAAAATTTTCAGCAGACGACATATTGAAAAACTTTGTCTTATTTTTCCCAGAAAACAGAATTTGGCATTTCATGCAGCCGGCCTTGGTGGCTCAGTTGGATGTGCTTCTGACTGGAGACCAGGAGGTCGGGGGTTTGACCCCCGCCGAGGTCGGCAACATTCTTTCGTGGAGATTGATAGTGAAATATTTTCTACGGTCATTCTCTCTCTTCCGCTGATTCAAGAGGGGCAGTTGTCAGTTTCTTGCGAAAGAATGTGCACAATACTGGTTAACAGCTTAGAGGACTAAGCTTGCCCAGTAAACGTGTGGTTAGGTAAACTGACCATGCTTGACATGACCCCATTGGGTTGACTGGGCCATAAAACCGCAACACAAACAAACAATTGGCATTTCATGCAAATTGTCTCCAATATTGGAGACAATTTGCATGAAATGTCAAATCCTGTTTTCTGGGAAAAATAAGAGAAAATATCATCACTGTCATCTGCTGAATAAGCCTAGAGAGTGGTAAAGATTAAAGCATATTTTAATTCTCTGTATATTTTCAGATTAACGAGACAGTGCCACTGTCAGGACGTAATGGTATCCTTGGAGACCACAAAAATAATTTCTTCTGTGATGTAGTGACAGGGTCAGGAAAAATGGATAAATATGTATTCTGTATCACACAAGCTGGGCTACTGTGTCAGTTTAATGAAAAAAGACAAATGGATAAATGGGTGGAGCTAAGGGTAGGCTGCTTTATATATATTTGTATAGTTTTGCTTTCTTACTATTTGTGGGCTTAAACACCATTATGGTAAAATATGGTAATTTTTTTTTTTTTTTGCTAAACATAGTTTCAACCTCAATATAGCTTAAATAATGTTGAAAGGGATGTAAAACACAAAGTAAAATATCACAAATAATATATTGCCTTCAGATCCTGTATACAGTGACATTATATAGAAAACGGGGATAAAATCACAAATACCTTGACAACAACCTACTTGAGTTATTTCCCCTATGCATATAATAACATCTAGATATTTTTTAGAGGCCAAACTATAGTATTATCAAGGCTTATTGCTGGATTTTTAGGCCCATTTATGGCCAGGCTCCAAAGCACAATTGGTAGCAAGTGTGACTGCAGATCCAGTGGTTGCAAGTTTGAATCCCAACTCAGCCTCTATAATTTTGTGAAGATTGATCATTAAATCCTTTCTGTATTCTCCACCATCAGCTGATTCAAGAAGGGCAGTTGTCATATACGGGCGAAAGTATGTGCACAAGTATTGGTCAACCACTTATAAAGGACTAAACCTGCCCAGAAAAAGTGTGAGTAGGTTAACTGACTGGATTGACATGACCTTAACAGTGTTGACTAAACTGTAAAACAAGAGTTAGATTTTGAAAATAATGAGTAAACTTGAGTTTTTAGCTCGGCTGTTTTCGAAGAAAACGACGAGGTATTGTCATAACTCTGGTGTCGTCTGCGTCGTCGTCGTGCAAAAACTTGGACATTTTGTAATATCTCTGTCATTACTGAAGATATTTACTTGAAACTCGGACTAGTTGTTCATTATGAAAAGGGGAACTCATACCAATAGGGGAGATAACCCTCAAAATATTTTTGGTACAGTTATGCCCCTTTTTCGACTTAGAATTTTTGTTCTGCGTCTGCGTCGTGGTGGTGCAAAATCTTGGACATTTTGTAATATCTTTGTCATTACTGAAGATATTTACTTGAAAAACTCAGACTAGTTGTTCATTATGAAAAGGGGAACTCATACCAATAGGGGAGGTAACCCTCAAAATATTTTTGGCACAGTTATGCCCCTTTTTCGACTTAGAAGTTTTGTTGAAAAATGGTTTCACTGCGATTTCTCAAGAACTGATGGATGAATTCTGATCATGTTTGGTATTACATAATTATGCCATTTCCAATTTAATATATTTAAATAGTTCTGTTGCTTATAATCAAACATGCCCTATATATACTGAACCAAAAAAGAAACTTTCGCAAAGTAGGTCTTAAACTTTTAAGGTTAAATACAACATGTAGAAAAATGTGTATATGTAGTAGTTTACACTGACATCCTACTTTGGGAAATCGGTCAGATAATCACCTCATGTCGAACAATATCGTCTGTTTTGACAAAACCTCCATTTTCACGTGCACGCACGGGGTGGACATATCTGTTAACTTTTTTCACTGCAAATTATTGCACTTGACGACTACAGTCATAAAAATACCTAAACACTTTTATATCGATACAATTTGGGCAAAATTTCGATGCCTCGAATTGCAAAACATTTAAGAGAGAGAGCCGTTGGGATGCTGGAGGCAGGAGCTTCAACGGATGATGTTGCTGCGCAAGTTGGATCATCTGTGCAGGCAGTTAGAAGTCTGAGATGGCGGTTTGTGCAGACCGGAAGCACGGAAGATCTTCCATGTAACGGTAGACCACGTGTGACCACGCCGGCACAAGACCGCTATATTTTGAACCAACATTTACGAAATCGTTTTTTAACTGCGACAGCTACAGCGTCTGTCACCCCAGGTACTCATAACCCCAGGATTTCCGCTCAAACCGTACGAAATTGTTTGGCTGAGAACAGTTTACGTGCACGTCGTCCCTACGTCGGAACAGTATTAACGGATCGTCATCGCCATGACAGGCTTCAATGGGCTGATAGACACATCAACTGGACAAGGCAAGACTGGCGGAGGATTCTTTTTTCAGATGAATCCAGGTTTGCATTGTCCAATAGTGATGGTCGGATCAGGGTCTACCGACGTAGGAATGAACGTTACACTGATTGTTGCGTTCTTCAGCGGGATTGTTTTGGCAGTGGGGGTTCAGTGATGGTCTGGGCTGGAATAAGTTATGGGTATCGTACCCAATTAGTGGTCATTGTTGGCAATTTGAATGCTCAAAAGTATAGAGACCGTGTCCTTGCCCCACACATTGTTCCTCTCTTACAAAATCATGGCGTTATTTCTGTTTCAGCAAGACAACGCCAGACCTCACGTCGCCCGTGACAATATCCAGTTCTTGCGAAACAACAATATTAATTTCATAGACGACTGGCCCTCAAAAAGCCCGGATCTAAATCCCATCGAGCACCTTTGGGATAATCTTGACACACGTGTACGGCAACGTCAAAATCCGCCTGGTAACGTCAATGAGCTCCGTGACGCTTTGCTAGAAGAGTGGAATAATATACCCCAGGCTCAAATTAATAATCTCATCCACTCAATGCGTCGTCGCTGCCAAGCTGTTAGCAATGCTCGCAGTGGGCATACTCGTTACTAAAGCAAAAAAAATTGAATCGACACCTACCTCAAATGAAATTGAAAAATCCAATGAAATTGATAATTTTCAGACTGTAAATGAACTTTGATGAATTGATTTTAAATTATTGTGCAATAACAAATACGAATAAAAACTGTTAATATACACATATGTGGAAACAGTCCCATTGAAGTCTCGCGAAAGTTTCTTTTTTGGTTCAGTATATTTCTAAAAAAAACTGCAGCCGAGCGTTGGCACCCGCATGCGGTGCTCTTGTTGCACTAACACTTACTGTAAACATTCTAAAGTTTCATACACCAAAGTTTCTGATAAAATGACATATGCAAACTTGAAGGCCCAGATTTGACTGCTCATGGTCTGCACAGTTTGCCATTCCACTAAGTATTTTAAGAAATAGTTACATAAAAAGCAAAATTAAAGCCAAAAAAAGTTTGAAATGAAGTGTTTGAAATTTTAGGACCAGTCTAACCATTCCACCAAGTGTTGTTTTTTGAAACAAATACATAGAAAAAAAATCAAAGCAAAAAGAATGGAATAAAGTGTTTGAAATCTTACTACTTAACCATTTGCATGAATTGTTTATCTTTTTGCAGACAACGTGTGCCAATTGCTTATCAGCTGCTGATGACTATATATTTGTTGGTTGTGCGAATGGTGTTGTGCGAGTATTTAATGCCAAATCTTTACATTTTGTTACCACTCTACCTCGTCCTCATCATCTGGGTGTCGATGTTGCTGCTGCTGTTAATTCTAGGTAAGTGTTCTTCTATACTTATAGTATTGATGCTCCAGATAAGATATATTGAGTAATTTTTTTTCTAATTTCTCCATGAAAACATATATTGTGGTACCCATTAGAGGCATGTCAGTAAGGCCTTGATGAGGCACTTCTTACTCTTCCCTTGCTGAATGAATTAAAATGCCACGCCTACTTCTAATTTCCAGCCAATCAGATTACTTGATCCGCGTTTTTGATAGAAATTCACATATTTAATGACAAACAGTGCAGATCCAGATCAGTTGGCTTCTTCAGAAGCCAACTGATCTGGATCTTCACTGTTTGCTAAGACAGGGCATGCCGTGTTCAGCAGGAGAATGGCTAATGAGGTCACAACCAGGGCTCCGGAAAACCGGAAAAATAGCCGGTCTGGACCAAAATTAAGAATTCTGGACCGATTTCAAACACCCCAAAACGCTAATAAATCAGTCCAACAGGTTTGTGCTTTGAACCCCATTTTTCCCCAACCATACAATTTTCACGAATCAATGATGTCTAAAAAATCACAAACGGTCAAGTCTTCCCAAACTGACAACATCCGCGCACCTTTTAAATGCGATATTATTGTAGTTAAAAGGCTCTAAACGGTCATTTGACATGTATATTGGAGAGACAGATGAATAACGGCAACCTACCGCAGCACAAATTAATTACGTCATTATCCAAACATTGTAAAACAATTAATTACGTCATTATCCAAACATTGTCAACACTTCCTGTCCTTTGTGCGGTAAACAATCGATTAACAGGAATCATCAGTAACGGTAGTCTGATAATTAATCCGTTTGTGTGACACGTGTGAATACACTGAGACTGCAAAACATCAGGTGTAGTCGGCGTGTCCAAAAGATCAAAGGTCGCTTTAACTGAGAGTGATAAAAGAATGCATCGCTTGAACGCACCCGTTTTCTTCCTCTTCTTTTTTGTTTTGATCAACACGGTTTGTCGGTCCCAGATTTGATAAATTAATTCCCAAACCGTGTACGTCCTGATCAGATGTCGCATACAACGGTGTCTGATTTGGGTATTATTGTTTGCTTCTTTTTTTTTTTTCTTTTTTTTTGTTGACGCGAGTATAATTCAAGGTAGATTTCACGGTAAAAATAAGTAATGCACCACTTGCTCTAGACAAGATTGGTCAGTGCTTAAAATTTAAGCAGTCTGGTCAAATCTTGAAACATTAAAAACTGCAAAACCGCCCGTGGTGCAGGCCTTTTTTATTAGACCTAATTAGCATGATAAGGTCCATGAAAGTCGTTTTGTTCTGTCTCTCCAGTTTCCCGCCGTCTTTGCGCTTACACAAGACAGGAATCAGTTGTTTATAAACAGATATCTAGGAAAACCCTGCGGAGGTGGAAATAACAACAAAATCGTCTTTTTTTTTTCTTTCTTTCTTTTTACATACCTGAATGTATTTATTGATGACGCCAGCTTTGATCATGCTCGTTATACCCGGACTTCCGTCATATAACGGAGTTGAGGTGTATTATTTAAAAGGAGTTATAGGACTGCCAATTGTCATTAGTTTTCGTGACAGGTGATATTATAATTTTTTTTTTTGGAAATGGGCTCATTGATGACGTCATCGTCATCGGCTGGACCGATTCAGATTTCAGAATTTCCAGAGCAACATATGTTTCTGTGGTGATATAGGGAAAATATCAATACTTTTTATTATGAAAAGCACCTTACTTGGAGCTATGCAAAGTAACAGAAGGAAACACTGTTGAGATGAAAATATACTTAGCTTTCTGAACTCTTCACAAAACCTGTTATCAGGGGTATACCAATAATAATATTTCTGGAAAATCTAGTAGGAATGGCGCTGACCTCGATGTCTCAGTTGGATGTGCGTCCAACTAGTGATCAAGAAGTCATGGGTTTGATCTCCGTCAGGTCTAGCAACATTCTTTAGTTGAGCTTGATGAAATATTTTCCACGGTCATTCCCTCTCTTCCACTGATTCAAGAAGGGCAGTTTATCAGTTTCTGGCAAAAGAATGTGCACTAATACTAGTTTACTGCTTAGAGGACTAAGCCTGCCCAGGAAAAGTGGGTTGACTGGGCCGTAAAACCTGAATTCAATCAATAGTGGGAATGGATACACTTTGTGGGGAGGTGGGAGGGGGTGACTCTGTCAGAATTGATTTTTACCTCCTTTCGGAAAATGGCTCTACTGTTAAACGAGAATTTGTCCTTTGTGATCAAATTCTCCCATTTTAGATTAGAATCCTTTTCATAAGGGGCTTATTATCCAGGATAACAAACAGGGCCCAGTTGTTCAAAGCATCGTTAGTTGAACAAGCTCATAAGTAGTCAAAATGTTAACTATTCTAGTAAGTACAATATCTAATTCACGGGTATTTTTGCTGAAAAAATGCGAGTAGCAAATGCAAAAGCTACTCACATTTTTTCAGCAAAAATAATAGCATATATGCCATATATAATGATCAAAGTTTTAACAATACGTAAACTAATGACATTGTTAGTTTTGAGCAACTGGGCCCAGAATTTTGCAGAAGTTGTCACCCTTAAAATGCCTGAATTTATTTAACAGATTCTTGGGTAGGTGTTAAGAGACTTGTCAAAAATTTTGTTTAGTGAAAGCCGCTTCCCCGACAGCCACCTTAAAAGCAAGTTCATGGACTTAGAATTTTCATTTTAAGTTTTTAAGGATCACCATCTCTCAAATGCATAGATAGATTTAGTTGATACTTGGAGTGATTTTGTTGAGAGCAAGATCCCATCCCCAACCCCATCCCATAATGACTGAAGTCATATCATGGACTTCAGATATTTTATGACGGACAATTGCGATTATGTTTTCCCACCGAAGGGGAGGGGACATATTGTTTTTGGTGCAGATCCCATTGGCATTGTGTTGGCGTTGGCATTGGCATGACACTTTCTTGTCTACACAGTATTTTGAAAATAAGTGGTTGGATTCTTACCAAATTTTCAGGGATATATACTTGGGACATAAAGAACAATAGATTTTGGTGACATTGACCAAATTTTCAAGGTCACAGCAGGAGGAAACTGAAAATTCATGGTGAGGGAACATCTGTTTTCTCTGAAAACACTGTTCTTGTTTCAGATTAGCTTTGCTGTTCAGAGTTATCTTTCCTAAAATGTATCTATTCCCCATAATATTTCTTTATGTAATTTTTTAACCCTACTCCTGCTGAACCCGGATATACCCTGCCTATGCAAACAGTGTAGATCCAGATCAGTTGGCTTCTTCAGAAGCCACCTGATCTGGATCTGCACTGTTTGTCATTCAGTATGTGAATTTATATCAACAATCTGGATCAAGCAATCTGAGTGGCTGAATATTGGAAGTGGGCATGGCATTTTAATTTATTCAGCATGACAAGGGTTAACAACAAAATGAACTGTTTATTTACTTTGCCTGTTTGATTGATTTATAAATTTTAATTTCAGTTACTTGAGCTCTGTGAAAGATGGAAATCTCAAATATCCTGACACATTATCATTAGCATTTGATGAAGAACACAGACAGGTGAGTCAAACTGTTAGGCTTGAGGAGAATAGATACATTTTCAAGGGAGACAGCTCTGTGAAATTACTTTTAATTCCCTCTGAAAAGGGGGTGCATTCTAATATTCACTCAGTTTTGGAGCAAATTCATACCTTTTAAAGGCTCCAAATTCCTCAAAAATAGACATTTTATTATCCAAGATAATTTTAATAAATTGATAATATGGTATTAATACAATCATAAAATGTGGCACCTGACAGCCTGTAAAATTTCAGTTAGTCCTTCATTTTTGAAATGAAATGATTTTTTTATCGTATCCCTGAAATGAAAGTTGCCAACTTTAATTCAGAAATACAATAAAAAATCATTTCATTTTTTATCCAGTTCAAACACAAGAGGGGGGTGGTCGGGTGGTGCGAAGGTGCTGTGTATCTTGCATCACTGGGGCGTCCAACTGATATTGGCTTACAGTTGGGCAAGGCCTGCTATCCTTGTAGTGGGTAAGTGTAGAGGGGGAATGTTTTTATTTCTTCTGTTTCTTCACTTTCATTCCTGTTCCTCTTTCTTCCCTGTCCCTCTCTTTCATCTCCTCTACTCTCTCTTCTATCTCTTTTCTCCCTTTCTCTGGGAGACTACACAAAATGACCCTCAAGGGTTGACATGTCGTTAAACCCCAACACAATCAATCAAACACAAGAGACTAACTGAAATTTTACAGGCTGTCAGATGCCATATTTTATAATCATATAAATACTACATATCAATTTATTAAACCTTTATTGGATAAAAAATGTCTATTTTGAGGAATATGGAGCCTTTAGAGTAGACCCCTTTTCTGAAGGAACTTGGCATGCAGGAGAGCAAACAGGAAGTCACAGTTGTCTTTCTTGTAAACATTGGCATAAAATCTACCAAGCATATTGAGTCCCTTAACCATTCTCCAGGTGAATAAATAAAGATGCCATGAGCATTTCTAATTTTCAGCCAGTCAGATTACTTGATCCAGATTGTTGATATAAATTCACATACTTAATGGCAAACATTGCAGATCCAGATCAATAAAGATCATCTGAAGAAGCCAACTGATCTGGATCTACACTGTTTGTTAAGGCAGGACATATCCAGGTTAAGCAGGACTAAGGTTAAAACTCTGACCTTGGCACATTTAATTAAATCTGATTTAAATCTGCTTGATCTCTAGTTACATTTTTCATTTGGGACGAGGAAAGTATCCGCCTTGTAGTTGGATCTGGTCTCTTTTATCATTGAATATAGTAGAGTGTATAAATTAAAGAGTGAATGCCCTGATCAGATCCCACTGACACAGACTGATCTGTGTCTTTGCTGTCTTATGTTCCAACTCTGTGTGACACATAGATAAACTAACATTGTGATGTTCTGAATGAATGATATAAACATAGCCATGCATTTAGAATGTGAATGGCAAAGAAATAGATCAGCCTGCACATCCACATGAATTGGGGTCTTTGCTATTTGGCTGTAGATTCTACACTAGCCAGAGCACAGGTTTATCCAATACTTTTTTAGACATTTTTTAACTCTTTCCCCACTAGTGGGAACTTTGTCATCTTCTGATAACCTTTGCAAACAGTTTGGACCCAGATCAGGCCCGACAAAATGTCGGGCCTGATCTGGATCCAAACTGTTTGACATTCTAAAGGTATTCCTGAAAGATTTTTGTGAAAAAAGTTAATTTAAAAAAAATCCACAGACGACAAAAAAGCATGCAAAGTTACACAGCATGCAAAGAATTAAGGGTTAAGCACCCACTTTGTGATCAGGGCCCAGTTGTTCAAAGCTAACGACGTCGTTAGTTAACGATTCATTAAAATTTAAATCGAGTGATACACAAATATGCTGAAATTTTTTGCTGAAAAAATGTGAGTAGCTTTTGCAGTGCAAAAGCTACTCACATTTTTTCAGCAAAAAATATCAGAATATTGCATATTGAAGCCGTTAAAACAGTTAACGAAAATACCCTTAACGAGCTCGTTAAGCTAACGACGCTTTGAACAACTGGGCCCTTATTGCTATAACAAGCGTCTCTTCTATATGTGTAATGCCAAAATCCTGAGCAGATTGTGCGAATGTAAAGTTTGATGTAAAAATGTTTCCTTCCTCAATTTTCCAGGTGACGTGTATATATAATGATCACAGTCTGTATGTTTGGGATGTTCATGATGTATTGAAGATTGGCAAGAAATGGTCTTTCTTGTATCATAGCTCCTGTATATATGGCTTAGAGGTAAGATGGCAACTTGGCAAACAATAACAAAACAACCAAAAACACAAAAAATCAAGACAACAAAAAAGAAACAAAGAAAAAAACAAAGCAAAAAAGAAAAACAAATAAATAAATTAATTAATAAAAAATGGGTGTTTTATTATTTTTCCATGGGTACAATAATGTGAACTCAGTGAGTAATCATGACATTTGTTTTCATGGAAAAATAAGAAAAAAATGTGTCAAGATACCTCCCTGAACTGGATTTTTCAGCCAATGTATTGACAAAATCTAATAGGTATTTATGTAACTGTCATATTCTCCTAATATTCTAATGGTGTATATCCAGCTCCAGTGTTAACTCTTTGAGAAGACACTTTTTTTTTTTCAATCAAGATGTTTTTAGTGACAAGGTGAGCTTTTGTGATCACATTTTGTCCGTCTTCTGTCATGCATCAGTCTGTGAGTCTGTAAACAGTTTCTTCAAATGACATCTCCTAAACCATTGATTGGATTTTGATCAAAATTCACAGGAATGATCCTTAGTTGGTCCTCTTTCAAAGTTGTTCAAATGGTTCCGGTCCATTGCACATCTAGGTATCAGGAGCTAAAAATAGATTTTTTAACTGAAAACTTTAAAAATCTTCTTATCTGAAACCAGAAGGCCCAGGTCTTTGATATTGGGTATGTAGCTTCATCTAGTGGACCTCTACCAAAGTTGTTCAAATTATAGCACTATGGTCAAAAATGGCCCCATGCCGGGGTCACTTGTCTTACATAGACCCATATAGGAAAAAACTTTAAAAATCTTTTTGTCTGAAATCAGAAGGCCCTGGCCTTTCATATTTGATACATAGCTTCACCTAGTGGACCTCCATATATATATATATATATATATATATATATATATATATATATATATATATATATATATATATATATATATATATATATATATATATATATATATATATATATATACACAGTCGAACCTCAGTGGCTTGAACATCTTATGGACCATGGTAAATTGTTCGAGAAATGGGTAGTTTGAGCCACTGAGGGTTTATCATGGTGCCAGATCAGGAGGCAAATCGCGATAATTTAGGACACCCTTTTCGATCTATACAATAATGGTATGTTGAGTGTACTCATTAGAATTGCCTCGATGAGGCAATTCTAATGATTATACACAACATACAATGTCATGATAATTTCCTGAAATGTTTGTTTGTGTTCAAGAGCTACCAGAAGAATTTCGTAGGGACTCAAAAACAGGTTCGAATGAGCCATGGTGAACGGGCCATTCGGGTTCAAGTTATTGATGTTCGACTGTATATATATATATATATATATATATATATATATATATATATATATATATATATATATATATATTATATAAAGTAGTCTTTTCATCTTTCCATTTCAGATTTATCCTTCCCTAGCAGGAGGTCAAACATCCATTCTACCAACAAATTCCTTCTTTACCTGCTCTAGTGATGATACAATTAGAATATGGAATCTTGATAACCATATGGCAGAGACACCGTTCTATAAAAGCAATATCTACTCTCATGTAAGTATCCATTTGTTGTCCTGAAATTACACAAAGAAATACACAAAGAAATATTTAAGGAGAATTGATACTTTTTGAGGGGAAACAACTCAGTCAAAAGTTACTTTTGCCTTCCTTTTAGAAGAGATCCTTTTTCAGAAAAACAAGGGATCAAGTTTTTTCCTTTTAGAGTAGACTCCTTTTCAGAAGGGGAGTGGCATACAGGGATGCAAACTGGAAGTCACAAATATTTTCTCCCTTGTCAAAAATATATCTGTTTTTCTTGAAATCAATGTGCGTGCCCAACTTTTGTTGTCATGTACTGTATTGAAAGTAGAATTGCATTTAGCAGTTTTCTACCAAGTGCTAGTGGATAGGCAAGAATCCAGTCATCCCAGCAATGAAAATTGAAGAAAGGTACTTATCAGATATTACAGGTATTGCTAAACGTGTCACTATTATTTTTTTTCAGGAACTGTTGAAAATAATGTACGTGGATCAAACGTTGATCATCTCTGATGTTACTTTTCAGGAACTGTTGAAAATAATGTACATGAACCTAAAATTTGATTGTCTCTGTGATGTTACTTTTTCAGGAACTGTTGAAAATAATGTACATGGATCCAAACCTTTGATCATCTCTGATGTTACGTTTTCAGGAACTGTTGAAAATAATGTACATGAACCCAAATCTTGATCACCTCTGTGATGTTACTGTTTAAGGAACTGTTGAAAATAATGTACTTGGACCCAAACCGTGATCATCTCTGTACATGGATCAAACATTGATCATCTGTGATGTTACTTTTTCAGGAACTGTTGAAAATAATGTACATGGATCCAAACCTCGATCATCTCTGTGATGTTGATTATAATCCTTGTAAGTCAGATTTATTCTTTTCTGTAAATCATTAAAAAAGTTTTAACTTGTGTGTGTGAAGGACAAAGAGAGCTACTGTACTTTCCCAGTATCATCTTTGGTGCTTCCAGGCTGTAGGTTTTTTCCTATTAAAGTTTTTTTTTGTTAGTACAATTCAACATCCATTCCTTGAAAACAAAGCTCTTGCTTAATATGGCTGTGTAACCTTTAGCGCGTTCTGTACAAGAAACTAGCAGATGACAGATTGTTTGTTCTTTATTTTTTCCCAGAAAATAGGGTTTGACATTTTATTTGAGGAGACAATCACATGAAATGAAAAAACCTTTTTTGAAAAAAAAAAAAAAATGTTTTGGCTAGTTAAGTCTAGCAGGTTAAAGATTAAGAATTAACACTCTATAAGTGATCTGGTAAACAACTAATGAATGATATTTTTGTAACGTTCATCAGAAAGTAGGACTTACCATTTCATTCAGAAAACATCCTTCAAGATGAATGGATACACTTCAAAGAGAGAGCACTCTAAGCCAAGATTTTTCTTCTTTTCAAAGGGAGACAACTCCAGCAGTAAAGAATTTGCTTTCCTGGTGTATGAATTTCCTTCTCAAGGGGGCTAATCTTGAATGAAAGTATTTGCTTCCAGTTTTTGGAAAAAACCCTTCCCCTTAAGAGTAGCCTCCACCCCTTTTCATACATGTCTTGTTCATAAATTATAATTATACATGATCACTAAACTTTGCAGGGGTTAAAGAAATGCATATCTACATGTGGACCTTGGTGTCACATCATATATTGTCATTATTCATATTCCTGTTATCTGAGCTTTGCAGAAACTAATCTAAATGTGAAGACTGAACAGACTATACAGATGCATAGGTTTGTGCTTTGACTGATGATGTGTAGTACAAACAGGGCCCTTATACCATATGCAGACAACAAAGGCTTAAATAAGACTGTGTGTACAGCCAGTCTGATCATGTGTACACAAAGGGAGATCCCAGTCAGATTGTGTGACTGTGTAGGTTGATCTGGACATTGGCTGTTTGCAAGTAGCGTAAGGCCACTATATTGCTTTGGCATCACAAGTTATGATTTTATTTGTATTTCAGCTGGTGCTGCTGATAAAACCGATACAAACTATGATGATAAGAATGGTATTCGATCAATACGAGTCAGTCCAGATGGTCAACATTTAGCATCGGGAGATAGACAGGGAAATATCAGGTAATGTCTAAAGTTCCTTGTGGGCACGCTTTCAGGCGAGGCAGCTCTGTCAAAATTGTTTTTTTATCTCCCTTTTGAAAAGGGATCAACTCAGTTCTTTCCTTTTAGAATAGATCTGTTTTATTCCCCTGTGTGACAGCTTTTATTCAGAAGGGTCTTCATATGCTGGAAAGCAAACAGGAAGTCACAAAACTTTCCCTTGTGAAAAATGGTGGGCAATCTGCCTTGCTTATTCAGTCCCCTCAACTCAGTGAGAGCTGCATATCACAAAAAGAGGCCTTAGCTTTTACACCTTTTGCAACCTTACGTAGATTGTCTGTCTTGTCTGATCAGGAACACCTGTGCTCAGGGCCCAGTTGCTCAAAACAAACAATGTGGTTAGTTAACGTATCGTTAAAACTTTGATCATTAAATATGGCATTAACGCTAATATTTTTGCTGAAAAAATGTGAGTAGCTTTTGCATTTGCCTGAAGAAATCTTGGGATCAAAAAATTGTTCGACAAAGACTCTGATCAGACTTCACAGATATGCAGGCTGGTTGCATTTCAGAAGGTATATTTTCTCATGTTATAGCTCATTTAACCCTTGTCATGCTGAATAAATTAAGATGCCACACCCATTTCTTGATCCAGATTGTTGCTATAAATTCACATACTTAATGACAAACAGTGCAGATCCAGATCAGTTGGCTTCTTCAGAAGCCAACTGATCTGGATCTACACTGTTTGCTAAGACAGGGCATTTCGTGTTCAGCAAGAGAAGGGTTAATTTGGTTGTTCCAGGAATAGTGACTGCTCTAATTGAAATGCTTTTATTTCTCCAAGGACTCCTTGGCTCATATTTTGGTATATTTTTCAGGATCCATGAATTATATCAGCTAGATGAGATCAAAGTTTTGGAGGCACATGAGTCAGAAGTTTTATGTTTAGAATACTCCAATATTGACAATTGTAGGTTTGTTAGCTTATTTTTCCACTTTTATATAATTGCATTTCCTGTCTTTTTCCGTTTTTGACTTGTAGTGGGTGATACATAAGTATTTAGACTTTGTTTTTAAAGGGAGAAGAGTTTGTGAGGAATGTCGTTGAGATGCAAGATCTGTGAGTTTGATGCAAATTTAATCAAAATTGGATGAAAGATATGAAAGCTTTCTGAATTTTGATGGAAAGATGGCCACCACAGCTAAAAATGGAAAAATGTTAAATCAACATCTCCTCCTAAGCAAACAGCCCAATTTTAAAATAATTTTGGGCAACACTCTACCAAAATAGCTAAAATGGTTCTGCTATGCTGAACAAAATAGCCGCCAGAGCTAAAATTAGAAAAACATTTAAATGACATCTCCTCCTAGGCTAATGGCAAAACAGTTTCTCAGAAATGTTCCTTGGGTGACCCTCTACCAAAGTTGCTAAAATGATTCTGCTCCGCTGAACAATGGCCACCAGAGCTAAAAAGAGAAAAACCTTTAAACGACATCTCCTAGGCCAATGGCCCAATTTCAAAATAATTTCTCAGAAATGTTCCTTGGGTGCCCTCTACCAAAGTTGCTAAAAATGATCCACTGTGCTGAACAAAATTGTCACCAGAGCTAGAATTAGAAAAACCTTTAAACGACATCTCCTAGGCCAATGGCCCAATTTCAAAACAATTTCACAGAAATGTTCCTTTGGTGACCCTTTACAAAAATTGCTCAAACTGTTGCCCTCCGATGAAGAATATGGCCACCAGACCTAAAATAGACAAACCTTTAAATAACTTCTCCTCTGAAACTGGCAAATGGATTTTGAATTAATTTAACAGGAGTATTCCTTAGGTCGTCCTGAACCAAAATTGGTCAAACTGTCCGGCCCGGCTAAACAAGATGGCTGCAAGAGCTAAGAATAGAAAACCCTTTAAACATCTTTTCCTCCTAAACTGGTAGATGAATTTTGAAATTATTTCACAGGAATGTTCCTTAGGTGACCCTCTACCAAAATTACTCAAACTGTTCCACTCCAATGAACAAGATGGCTGCCAGTGCTAAAAAGTAGAAAACCTGTTAGTGACTCCTCCTAAACGGATGGATTTTGAAATAATCTCACAGGAATTTTACTTCAAAAATTGCTCGAACCATTTCACTCTGCTACACAAGGTGGCCGCCAGTGCTAAAAATAGAAAAACTAAATGACTTCTATTCCTAAATGGTTTCTTAGGAATGCTCTTTGGGTGATCATCTATCAAAATTGCTCAAATCGTTTCACTCTGCTGAACAAAATGACCGCAAGAGCTTAAAACAGAGAAACATTTAAATGACTTCTTCCTCTAAAAGCTAGACAGATTTGGAAATAATTTCACAGGAATATTCCATGGGTGACCTTCTAACATAATTGCTCAAAATCATTTTGCTCCACTGAACATGATGGCTGCCAGAGCTAAAATAAGTAAACCTTAAAATGACTTTTCCTCCTAAACAGCTGGACTGATTTTGAAATAATTTCACAGAAATGTTCCATGGGTCTACCGAAATTGCTCAAACCCACCACTGCACTTTATATTACCTACCTTTTCATTTGTACAATATGGATCAGCCAGCCTCGGTGGCTCAGTTGGATGCGCCGTCCGACTGGAGACCAAGAGGTCACTGGTTCAACCCCCGCCGAGGTCGGCAACATTCTTTCGTGGAGATTGATCATGAAATATTTTCTACGGTCATTCTCTCCCTTCCACTGATTCAAGAAGGGCAGTTGTCACTTTCTGGCGAAAGAATGTGCCCAATACTGGTTAACCGCTTAGAGGACTAAGCCTGCCCAGTAAACGTGTGGTTAGGTAAACTGACCACGCTCGACATGACCCCATCGGGTTGACTGGGCCGTAAAACCTCAACACAAACAAACAAACAAACAATATGGATCAAGGGAGCAATCCAGGGCCATCATGGCCCTCCTTGTGTCTAGTTGTTTGTAAAGTTTGCACCAAAATGCATAATTAGTCAAGATCTTCCATTTTAGATGCAGTCTTCACTATTAAATTTACTTTCCTTTTGATGTGTAAGGTTACGGACAAATATTCTTTTTGTCTTCACACATGGAATCTCAGTGAATCATTTGAGAAGTAGAGCATCTTTTTTTGGGAATTAATTTAGCAAAAGATAAATTTTGTCAAAAGCTAAAGGCAAAACAAGGCTTTGTGGGCTTTTGGAAGGCAGAAAATGATAGAAAAAAAATAACATACTGCTGGCAAAATTTAGACATTGCTAAAAAATGTCCAGCTATCTTCAGTGGACTTTGATATTATTCAAGTCATGAGATAGTAAATATTTAGAAACTGCCTTGTTTTTTTTGTTTTTTTTAACTTGCTTAAGTTAAGGCAAACAGTGTAGACTCTGATCAGATGCTTGGGCACTCACTAGAATCACCACACATAATGGAGAAATCAGAAAAAAATCCATACTGTTTGGTTGTAAGAGTATATTATATATATGTTATGAGCTCTGCTAGAGGATACAGAAAAATTAATAAATGTGTTGTGTTTCAGGTCCACGGTTGTTAGCCTCAACCAGTCGTGACAGGCTAGTACATGTATTTGACACAGAGCAGCAGTATGGTCTGCTGCAGACATTGTCCGATCATTCCTCCTCAATAACAGCGGTCAAGTTTACTGAAACTGATGGTATGATGAAGATGTTGACTTGTGGTGCTGATAAATCTATCTTGTTTAGGAACCTTCACTTGGTAAGTATACGTCATGCCATTTCACAGCTCCAGATAAAGGGAGTATTTAGAAGATAACGATTGTTATTTTTATGCCTAATCACAAAAAACGGTGAGGGTATTATGTTATACCCTCTGAAATTTTTAGTGTCCGACTGTCCGTCCTTCTGTTCGTCCATCTGTCCATCAGCACTTCCATCATTTGTGTCTGCTCCATATATCTGATACTGTCTGAGATATTATCAGGAAACTTCACACAAATGTAAAGCACTATGAGACCATGTACAGAACACATGAACTGTAACTCTGGTTTGCCTACCTTTGGAGATATTGCCCTTGAAACATTGAACAAAGCCATTTCTACCATGTACTGGTGTCTGCTCTGTAAGTTGAAAACTTGAGGTATTATTATGAAATTTCTCACAAATGTAAAGTACCATGAGACAATGTGCAGAACACAAAAACTATTTCTTGTTAACCTATTTTTGGAGAGGGGTCTTTTGAACATAGTAGATATTGAAAATAGCCATTCTGTATACTCGTCCGCTCTATACATTTCATGAAACTTTACACAGATGTAAAGCACTAGGAGACTATATGCAGAACACATAAACAGGAACTGTCTGGTTTGCCTACTTTTGGAGTTATTGCCCTTTGAACATTGAACATAGCCATTTCTACCATGTACTTGTATCCGATCTGTAAGTGGAAAACTGTTCCAGATATTATTATGAAAATTCTCACAAATGTAAAGCACCATGAGACAATGTGCAGAACACAAAAATTGTAACTGGTTAACCTACTTACGGAATTGCGGCCCTTTAAACATAGTAGATATTGAAAATAGCCATTTTTACAATGTACGAAAAAAGAAAACAATCACATTGTATATTTTAATCAAAATTAACATATGCATGCATCAATGTTGAAAATATTTAAGGAAAGACTAATTCACCTTCCCTTTGATTTTATTTTTGACAGATTTATGGCACTTGCTTGATGTAAGTGGCTGGGCATGGTGCAGTGCTTGCAGCACTTTTATTGCACTATAACATACCTTGTGGCTTCTCACTGGAATCATGGTGTGACAATTCCAGTGTGTACCCACAAGATGCATATTGATGCAATATAATGAAAATTATGCCAAATTATTGTTTCAGTAAGTTATGTGGAGAATTGAAACCATTTTTGCCCTAAATCTAAATATTTAAACACTTGTCACTGTATCATTACGAAAACACGACTATTCAAATATTTGGAAAATTTCACCTCCAAAAACTGAAAATTTTCAGATAAAAAACTCTGATATTTTTCATATTTCTGCTCAAAACATAGATTGTGGGTACGCGTTCTAACGAGTACCCACAATCTATGTTTTATGCAGTAATAAGAAAAATAAAGTATACCCCTGTAAACCCCAGTTTTACTGTATAAAAGTGGGGTTCAAGGGGGTCAGAATTATATAGGCATGTTTTCGTGATGTATTTGTCCTAAAATTTGAACAAATCCATATAGCCACCTGTTGATCTGTCTTAAAAAGTGCTTCAGTGGCAGACAGTGCAGATTCTGATCAAAATGCTTCTTTAAGAGGATTTTGATAAATCTTCTATTCCATAGTTAAACCTTTTTCTATTAATTTGGGGTCAGTTGCTATAGTATTTTCATAAAAGCTAATTGGCCTTTAAAATTGTTTATATACTGGGTAGTACTGATTGAAATAATTTTAGACAGCCTAACTTCTTGACATTTTATTCTTTTAGAATTCATGTTATTATCAGTAGAGAATTTATGTAAATATTTGTTTTGAGTATTTTAGTAGTAGTTTCTTAAAATGCCAAGAAAATCTGCATCTGAAAATGTCGTCTGTTTATGTCGTCCGCTGAATATTCTTGCAAACTTTTCAAGGCTAATTTTGCATACAGACAAACAGTGTGGACCCAGATCAGACTGCTTCTAAAGGAGCAGTCTGATCTGGGTCCACACTGTTTGCAGAAATGGCTTTTAAAATCACAAGCAGATGACAAAGCAGACGACAATTGTTGTGATTGGCAGTTTAAGGGTTTATGTCTCACATAAAAATTCATATTCATAATATGATAATGAGTTAAGGTGACAGGCTTAGGGTAAATGTGGCAACTGATAATCTAAATAGTAAATAAATATTCATGGCAGATTGGAATACATAATTAGGAGGGCTAGTCTAGACATTTACTGTTCAATGCCAGGATTACTGCAAACCTAGCCTGACTTTTTGGTTTTTTACACTATCTGTTAAATTGACATTCTTTTATAATTTTGCATATGTTGTTTGTTTCTTCAGCTCAGTATTGCCATACAGCACCACAAAACTCATGCACTCAGTTTCCCATCATGAGATGTTTTTAATTTTGTTTCTAGGATCCTGAGTTCCAGTTTACATTAGCACACCACCTTGTTGAGAAGATGACCTTGTATGACATGGATGTGGAACCTTCTCAGAAATTTGCTGCCATTGCTTGCCAGGATAGAAATGTCAGGTAGGTTACAGTTGACTGCGCGGGCCCCCGTAGCCTAGTGGATAAGAGAGTTGACTCTTAATCCATTAGGTTTCTCACCGCTGTGGTTCGAGCCTCGCTCGGGTCACATGTGGGAAAGCCAAGTTCTGCTTACGGATGGTCAGGTGGTTTTTCTCCGGGTTCTCCGGTTTTTGCCCACCTTTGATGAACGATCGGCTCGATATAAGTGAAATATTCTTGAAAGGGCCGTAAAACCCAAATAAAAAAAAAAAAAAAAAAAAAAAAAAAAATACAGTTGACTGCAGTATGAAAATTCATTGATCAAAATATTCATTTCTTGTTAGCCCACCTGGTGAACTATAGTGATCACTAAACGTACAGTGTGATCCTTGGATGGTTCTCTGCCAATGTACAAATATTATGTCATTTGACCTTTCTGATTATTTGCCATGGCAGTCAAAAAGTCCCATGGTGGGAAAATGGTTAATTGACATGTCTAATCCATAAATGATGAAGTGATTTTCCTAAACTTGGTACAACTATTGCTTTTGTGGTCCTTTACTAAGTTTATGTTTTTATGCCTTTTTCGAATATATAAATGACGTCTTCAAAGCACCTGTAGTCTGAGCCAAACTTAGCAGTAACGATCATTTGAGTTTGCTAATTTGATTCCACTTGGCCAGTTTGATTGGTTGCCAAGTTAGCTGGAAATTTCCATGGACTCACAATGTGAAAATAGTAAATGAGATTATATATCTGAACACACTGACACATTTCAAACTTGAGTTGACTGAAATCATGCAATTTGTTTTTAGTGTTTTATTGAGACCTGGATTTTGAAAGAAGAAAGCAGTAAATTTTTGGTAAAGGAAATAAGATTTACTAGCCAGTTGTCAGATTTTCAAACCGATGAAATAAATTCTATTGAGTCTGAAAGATGGAAAAGTGTTGGTGAAATTATCCTGAGTCAAATTTATAATTGTACTTTTAAGTGTGAATGAGAAAGCTTGACATAAGAAAAACAATCCAGATAGTGTGAATCATTTACAACTGTCATGGGGAAAAGCAAATTTGTGAAAATGTCTTGCTTTGAAAAGTCTGTGTGTCTTATACTGTGGTATTTTAGAAGTTGAGAAAACATATCTGACATTTAGGAAAATGCGCAAGTTTTTCATCTCAAAAAAAAAGAAAGTTTATTTACAATGGATTCTGCAAAGATGCAGAAATTGTGAATGAGAATATGCAGATCCTGATCAGACTGTGTAGCTGTTTAAGGGAAATGTGTACACTTGACATTATGCTGCCGTTTTCCATTTGCCATTTGCAGATAGGTATTTATCTCCCTAGTATTTGAAACCTTGAAAAAATGGGGGCTACTCTTGAAGGAAATGATTTGGTCCCATGGGGGAGCAAATCCTTTCCTTTACAGGTAGCCCCAAATGAAAAGGAAAGCAAACATTTCCATATTAGTTATTTCCCTTAGAGGTATATCAAGTCCCCTTGGAATTTTTGTAGTCGGAAAGATTTTATTTTTCAGAATATACAATGTTAAGACAGGGAAGAAGAAAAAAGAATATAAAGGTTCATTGTCAGATGATGGTACCTTGCTGAAGATGAAACTGGATCCATCAGGCTCTTACGCTGCAACCAGCTGTAGTGACAAGAACTTGTGTCTTCTAGATTTCTACACAGGAGAACTTCTTGCCACTATGTATGGTCATTCCGAGATACCCACAGACATACGTTTTATGAATGACTTGAAGCATGTACTGTCTGTGTCTGGAGATGGGTAGGTACCGGGATGTGATTTATTTATTCTTGTGTTCACTAACTATCTAAAAGTGTCTGGGTCATTACGAAAACACGCCTATTCAAGTATATAGAAAATTTTATCTCCAAAAACTGAAAATTTTCAGATAAAAATCTCAGATATTTTTCATATTTCTGCACAAAACATAGATAGTGGGTACTCGTTAGAACCGCCTCGCCGAGGCGGTTCTAACGAGTACCCACAATCTATGTTTTGAGCAGAAATAAGAAAAATAATGCATACCCCTGTAAACCCCAGTTTTACTATATAAAAGTGGGGTTTAAGGGGGTCAAAATTATATAGGCAAGTTTTCGTGATGTGGCAGTGCTGTTAGTGCTACTGACTTCGGATCATGCGGTACCAGGTTCAAATACCACAAGAAGTCAACTCATGACTGTATGGAGCTTCAATGCTTTTCCTTATTACCTATTTATCATCTTGATATGTCCTAATGTTGAAAGAAATGTGAAACAACAAATCGTCATCCCACCTATCTCCAGTTTGTGAACCTTTGTTGCCAGAAATATTCCCTTCATCCTGCCACTGTTGCAAAAGAACAGTCATATCTGTTACTCTTAGAAGCTTGAATGCTGCAGACCTTGTGGTAATGCTATTTAAGTTCTGCCTTTGTCAGTCACGGTGGCTCAGTTGGATGTGCGTATGACTGGTGATGTTGCGGGTTCGACCCTGCCAGGTTGGCAAACTTCTTTCATGGAGATTAATCATGAAATATTTTCTACGGTTGTTCTCCCCCTTCAAAAAGGGTAGTTGTCAGTTTCTGGCAAAAGAATGTGCACAATACTGGTTAACCGCTTAGGGGACTAAGCCTGCCCAGAAAAAGTGTGGTTAGGTAAACTGACCATGCTCTACATGAGCCCATAGGGTTGACTGGGCTGTAAAACCTCAACACAAACAAAAGGACTGCCTTGAGAAAAGGGATAGGTACCTCAGGGGATATATAGTTTGTAAAGGCCTAGGCCATCTTCTGCTGAGTCTGATCTGACCCTGAGGTTATAAAACTTTTTTCTTGCTCAACTCAGCTGAACATGAGATTTGTCCTGCTGATAAATCTCAAATTACTAACAATTGCAAATTCTTTGTTGCTGAACACAGCTGAGCATGAAAATTACTCTGCTATTGTTGGCATTTTCATATTTATTAGCAGAGAAAATTTCATGCTCAGCTGAGTTGAGCTACAAAACAGTTTTCTAACCTTGGGGCCAGGGCTTTTGCTCTTCATGTACAGAATCATAGCTCCAATTAACCCTTGTCCTGCTGAATAAATTATGATGCCACACCCATTTCTAACTTTCAGCCAATCAGATTACTTGATCCAGGTTGTTGCTATAAATTCACATACTTAATGGCATACAGTGCAGATCCAGATCAGTTGGCTTCTTCAGAAGCCAACTGATCTGGATCTACACTGTTTGCAAAGTAAGGGTATATCCGGGTTCAGCAGGACAAGGGATAAGACACTTTTTTCAACCAAAAAGTATTGATATTTTTTTTCTTTTTTTCCCCATGTTACATATGTTGTGGGTACTAATCAGAAGCACCTTGTAATATGATCAAGGCCTCTTGATGGATTAGTTTATGTTTTGTCAATTGCAACATGTAGTTCCCAAAGCTTATTAAGGTATACAGCTATAAATGTTACCTAACACGGAAGGTCAAGGTCATTCAGGAAAGACTGATACTGTTAGTGATGGCGCCGACTGGAGTATATGTGAATCACTGGTCTTTATTAATGAGTTTTTTTCCTCAATAAAAACATATTTTGGACAGGGCTACATATAATTTGTTTATTTTAAAAATAATGAGTTAGTAGTTTGCATACAGAGATTGTTATATAAATGGAAACCAAACATATTTGAAAGAAAAAAGTAACTGCTCTAATATCTATATACATGTGGTCCAAAAACAAGGTAAATTCTCTGAAATATAATGAGTGAAATGAAACTTGTTTAAATGTTCAAGGTTGTGTCCGAAACAGCCTTGTTAAGCTCCACAAGAGGTTATGCTTTTCACAGATATATGTATTTAAAGGTACCAGGTACATTCATGCTTGGAATGGGATTTTTGTATGGACCTATTGTGCTCAAATTTGGTATTTTTACAGGTGTGTGTTTGTCTGGCGGTTACCAGCAGAGATGACAAGCCAGATGCAGGCAAGGCTCAGGGAAATGGGTAGACTACCATTATCTACAACTCTTACCAATGGAGGCATCAAGTAAGAAAAACATTTATCTCCCATTAATCACAGCAGCCGCAGATAACAGTCTGATTTTTTTTTAATTTTTTTTTTTTTATTTTGATTTTTATTTTTTTTTCAGAGAAAATAAGTCTTGACATTTCATGTGAATATTCTGCTTGATAGGCAATTCACATGAAATGCCAATTATTTTCTCTGATTTTTTTAGCTCACCTGAGCAAAGCTCAGGGTGAGCTATTGCGATCATCCTCTGTCTGTCGTCCGTTGTCAACAATTAGTTTGTTAACACTCAAGAGGCCACAGTTTTTAACCAATCTTGATGAAACTTGCTCAGAATGTTTGCCCCTATGAAATCTAGGTCATATTCGAAACTGAGTCACTTGAGGTCAAAAACTAGGTCACCGGGTCAAATCAAAGGAAAATATTAACACACTGGAGGTCACATTTTTCAAGCAATCATCATGAATCTTGCTCAAAGTGTTTGTCTTGATGATTTCTAGGTCAAATTTGAAACTGGGTGACTTGAGATAAAAAACTAGGTCACCAGGCCAAATCAAAGAAAAACCTTGTTAAGACTCTAGCAGTCACATTTCTGAAGCAGTCATCAAGAATCTTGCTCAAAATGTTTGTATTGATGATTTCTAGGTCAGGTTTGAAACTGTGTCACTTTGGGTCAAAAACTAGGTCACCCGGCCAGATCAGCAGAAAACCTTGTTAACACTCTAGAGATCAAATTCTTGAAGCAATCATCATGAGTCTTGCTCAAAATGTTTGTCATCATGATTTCTAGGTCAAGTTCGAAACTGGGTCACTTTGGGGTCAGATACTAGGTCACTGAGCCAAATCAACGGAAAATCTTGTTAACACTTTAGCGGTCACATTTTTGAAGCAATCATCATGAATCTTGCTCAAAATATATGTCTTGATGATTTCTAGGTCAAGTTTGAAACTGGGCTACTTGGGTTCAAAACCTAGGTCACCAGGCCAGATCAAAGGAAAACCTCAGTAACACTCTAGCGGTCACATTTTTAAAGCAATCATCATGAATCTTGCTCAAAATGTTTGTCTCGATGAGTTCTAGGTCAAGTTAAAAACTGGGTCACTTGAGGTCAAAAACTAGGTCACTAGGCCAAATCAAAGGAAACACACTGGAGGTCACATTTTTCAAGCAGTCATCATGAATCTTGCTCAAAATCTTTGTCTCAATGATTTCTAGGTCAAGTTCAAAACTGGGTCACTTGGGGACATAAACTAGGTCACCTGACCAAATCAACAGAAAACCTTGTTAACACTTTAGCGCTCACGTTTTTGAAGCAGTCATCATGAATCTTGCTCAAAGTGTTTGTCTTGATGATTTCTAGGTCCATTTCGAAACTTGGTCACTTGGTTCAAAAACTAGGTCACCGAGCCAATTCAAAGGAAAACCTTGTTAACACTGTAGAGGTCACATTTTTGAAGCAATCATCATGAATCTTGCTCATAATGTTTGTCTTGATGATTTCTATGTCAAGTTTGAAACTGGGTCACTTGGGTCAAAAACTAGGTCACCAGGCCAAATCAAAAGAAAATCTTGTTAACACTCCAGAGGTCACATTCTTTAAAAATCATATGAATATTGCTCAAAATGTTCCTCTTGATGATTTCTAGGTCTTGTTCAAAACTGGGTCACTTAGAGTCAGAAACTAGGTCACCCGGCCAAATCAAAGGAAAACCTTCTTGACACTCTAGAGGTCACATTTTTGAAGTGATCATCATGAATCTTGTTCAAAATGTTTGTCTTGATGATTTCTAGGTGAAGTTTGGAACTGGGTCACTTATATATTTCATGGTCCAGTGACTTTCTTAGTTTTTCTGATTAGGTCAGTTTCTCAGTAACTATTGGTCCTACAGAGTGATATTTGACACTTGTGAAGTGTATGTGTTTAGGTCAGTTTCTCAGTAACTGTTGCTCCTACAGCCAGTGATGCTTAGTACATGCATACATCTTAGCATAACCTCTTGAGTCCAGTCATCCGTATTTGACCTTGACCTCTATTTCACAGTCCATTAGACATGCTATATTGTCTTACTTCTTAATATAATCATTATGAATTTTGGTCAGGATGTTTGCCTTGATCAGTTCTAGGTCCTTGAAGTGCTAAGATACTCAGGTGAACATTATAGGGCCATTATGGCCCTCTTGTTTTTTTTTTGTTTTTTTTTTTTAATTTCGTCTGCTTCAATTTTGCTGAGCTAGTTACATTTTGATTAATCAATACCCATGTCTGTATGATTGACTGCGACAACCAGAAGATTTATGTTATTAATGCTAGTGATTTTATTGATCCATAGGATACTGAAGGTTACAAAACATGACATGTTGCTGATTTCTGATGCAAAATATAATGACATAGGGAGAATCACTTCCATTCAAGGGAGATGATCACATATTTCAAGACTCTCCAGCCCAGCTTTCATTTTGGAAAAAAATGAAAAGTATTTTTAATCCTTAAAGTTCTAATCGCAACTGCAGCAGATGACATTTTGATTGTTTTTTTTTTTTATTATCAAAGTTAGGCTTGATATTTCATAATGAGCCATCTCATTAGGATGTACACTATTTGCCATTCTAATTTTGATTTTAGGCTGAAACCCCTTTTTGCATCAATGGACATGTCCATATTCAAGGATGGAAGAGTTCACTTCAGAGACTCAGGGATGGAGAAGTTAGGATTAAAATGTTGTCTGATAATATTTAAAGTTAATATGAAGTTATGATTGATATATTTCAAGGGCCTCAGCTTAATTATTCAATTACATTAAAAGGATTTTTATGACAAAGAACAGACATTTAATTGACATCTGCCTTGCCAGTGTAGCCATAAGGGAACATGAACATTTCTTCACATAAAGCATACATTTCATCTCTGTTACACTGTTTGATCCAAAGTGTGAGACTGTTGTTTCCACTGGACATTTGCTCTAGCAAGGACTCAGATCAGCCTGAGCATCTATCTGACTGAGATCAGACTGAGCATTTGTCTGACTAAGATCAGCCTGAGCATATGTTGGCTCAGATCAGCCTGAGCATATGTCTGACTCAGATCAGCCTGAGCATCTGTCTGACTGAGATCAGCCTGAGCATCTATCTGACAGATCAGTCTGAGCATTTGTCTGACTAAGATCAGCCTGAGCATCTGTTGGCTCAGATCAGCCTGAGCATATGTCTGACTCAGATCAGCCTGAGCATCTGTCTGTCTGAGATCAGCCTGAGCATCTGTCTGTCTGAGATCAGCCTGAGCATCTGTCTGACTGAGATCAGCCTGAGCATCTGTCTGACTGAGATCAGCCTGAGCATCTGTCTGGGATCAGCCTGAGCATCTGTCTGACTGGGATCAGCCTGAGCATCTGTCTGACTCAGATCAGCCTGAGCATCTGTCTGTTTGAGATCAGCCTGAGCATCTGTCTGACTGAGATCAGCCTGAGCATCTGTCTGCCACAATAAACCTTGGTTCCTTGTATGTCTTATGATCGGCCAGTAAAGATTTATCAAACTGCTACAATGCACATAATTCATCAGGTCGGTAACATTGTTTAGTGGAGATTGATCATTAGATATTTGTTATGGTCATTCTCTCCTTTCCGCTGATTCAAGAAGGGCTGTTGGCAGTTTCTGGCAAAAGAATATGCACAATACTGGTTAACCACTTAAAGAACTACGCCTACCCAGTAAAAGTGTGATTAGGTAAGCTGACTTCCTCGAGATGACCCCATTGGGTTGACTGGGCAGTAAAACCTCAACACAAAGCAAAACAATGCTCTTAATTACCTGATTCTTTCTTGAATACATGTCTAAAGCTGCATTTTCTCAAATTGTCATATTGGAAGCTGTTGTGGGTCTGCACAAGTATATGCACTGTATATTAATTAAACTGCATGTTATTACTCCTTGAAGGAAATATAAATTTTAATATATAATACTCAAGAAAATGTGCAAAGACTGATCAGACTGATCTGTTAGGATACGTGAACAGTCCGAATGAAGGCTTTAGATAAGGTATGTTTTTCAGTCAAAAAGTATTGATATTTTTTTTTATTGCTTCATGAAAACTTGTATGTCTTATTAGAATCACTTCATTGAGACACGTCTAATGAGTACCCACAACATACATTTTTTTTTTTTTTGTATAGAAGGAAGGAAAATATATATCCCCATACTCCTCTTATCTAAAGCTATACAGTATCACATTTTTTTTTATCTGTTATCCATTAGGTCTAAATGATCAAAAGACAGATGATAAGCTGTAAAGCTATTCTGTCATCCAGCCATCCAATACTTGTCTTGATATATAACATTTCTCTGAAGTGAGTCAGACAATTATTATTGATTAGCTTGAATCTGTATCATAGCAATAATTACATAAACATGACACCAGATAAGACCTTTTTTCAGTAGAAAAGTAATGATATTTTTTCTTATTTCTCCACAAAAACATATGTTGTGGGTACTCATTAGAAGCGCCTCGCTGAGGCGCTTCTAATGAGTACCCAAAACATATATTTTTGTCGAGAAATAAGAAAAATATTCTTTGGATGCCCCAGCTGATCTGGACCTTTGTAATAAAATATTTCTGTAGTAAGCTGACATATACAAAAAATTGATTCTCTGGAGGGATGATACAGCAGGTTTTTCTTGCCTCATTCACTCTACTGTTTCATATATAAGTGAAAGGATACATTTGTTACTGTGAAAAACTTGAAGAATTTAAAAATGGTTATAAGTTATGAAACTAAAAGCTGTCAGGAAAATTCCTGTGAAAAAGATGGTTTTGTTTGGAAAAAGTAGGTTTAAATATTTACAGACTTAGGTGAATTTGCATAAATATAAAATGGTTATTTTGTATCTAACATTATTATTGTACCTGGCTTATTATTAGTGCTGGTGAATTTGGTTTATCTAGAGTGCTGGTATACTTCTGGTATATTTGATTTATCTGAAATGATGGTATACCTGGTTTATTTGGCATACTGCCGGCCTCGGTGGCTCAGGTGGATGCGCTGTCCGACTGGAGACAGGAGGTCGCGGGTTCAACCCCCGCCGAGGTCGGCAACATTCTTTCGTGGAGATTGATCATGAAATATTTTCTACGGTCATTCTTTCCGCTGATTCAAGAAGGGCAGTTGTCAGTTTCTGGCGAGAGAATGTGCACAATACTGGTTAACCACTTAGAGGACTAAGCCTGCCCAGTAAACGTGTGGTTAGGTAAACTGACCGTGCTCAACATGACCCCATTGGGTTGACTGGGCCGTAACACCTCATCACAAATTTATCTGGCATAACTAGCATTTTGGCTAGTCTAGAAAGCTTGTATTCATAGTTTAATTGACAGAAGCATCTGCGTGGTCCAGTACCTAGTTTTCCTGACTTAGGATCACAAGATCCCTGGTATCTCATCTGAGGCTGAATTCAGCTTATGACTCTAACATGCTTCATTACGAAAACATGCCTATTCAAATATATAGAAAATTTCACCTCCAAAAAACTGAAAATTTTCAGATAAAAAAACTCTTGATATTTTTCATATTTCTGCTCAAAACAAAGATTGTGGGTACTGGTTAGAACTGCCTCAGTGAGGCAGTTCTAACGAGTAACCACAATGTATGTTTTGAGCAGAAATAAGAGAAATAATATATACCCCTGTTAATCCCAGTTTTTCCTATATAAAAGGGGGGTTTAAGTGCGTCAAACTTATATAGGCATGTTTTCTTGATGCATTGCACAGAGCATTTGTCACCCCTGCATTGTCTCATTGTGACTTAAATAATACACCAGGTTATCTTCATCATACATAGTACCATCCTCAGTAACCCAGGTGTGACCCATTACGTTACACTTCATTCATCACCCCTGGGACAACTGACTGACGAAACGTCGTTTTCTATGAATATTCATAACACCGGGGAATACCTCAATAGCTAATCAAAATGTCGATAACATAGCGCTACTCTCTTATGCGGGAGATTCATTTTTTCTTCTTCCGTTACTAAAAATAACGAAGGAAAACCCGATAAACGTTTTCGTCAGCAATTGATACCAAGCCTTGATTGCAACGAATGATATGATTGGATATTCGCAAAACAAACATAGAATGATGACGTTATTTGCGGAGTACGCGAGATAAAAATAGATCAAAATTTCTCATGGAAATACTGAGATCACCAATCAGATGTCCTCATTAATAATTCATGAGGACGAAGAAACGTAAGCGAGTTGTCCCAGGGGTGATGAATGAAGTGTAACGTAATGGGTCACACCTGGGTTACCGAGGTTGACAGTACTGACGTGCTGGTATATTTAGCTAATCTTGAATAGTAGTATTCTTGATTTATCAGGATAATAGGTTTTTTTCTGGATTTCTGGTGTGTCTGGTTTATTTAACGTGCTGGTATGTTTGGTTTGTCTAGAATGCTGTTATACTGGTGTATCAGAAGTGCTGACATGGTTTATGTACTTGTTTTTTTTTCAGAGTGCTACAGCTTATCCATAATATTGGCATGATTTCAAACCTGTACTAACAGCCACCTTTATTCAATGTGCTCCTGCCATCAACGGCCATTTTCACATTAAGAAAACACGCCTATTCAAATATACTGAAAATTTTACCACCAAAAAATGAAAATTTTCAGAAAAAAATTCTGATATTTTTCATATTTCTGCTCAAAACATAGATCATGGGTACGGGTTAGAACCGCCTTGACGAGGTGGTTCTAACGAGTACTCACAATCTATGTTTTGAGCAGAAATAAGGAAAATAATGTATACCCCTGTAAACAGTTTTACTCTATAAAAGTGGGGTTTAAGGGGGTCAAAATTATATAGGCATGTTTTCGTGATGATTCCCCCAAAATGATTTCTGATGTAAATGAACCTGTATTAAGCAAGCACCTATCTAATGCAACCAACAGCCAGCAAACTATGTCCAAAAGTGCATAAAACCCTTGTTTAAGTGGCCATTATTTTGCGGCGATATTATTTTTTTTCGTCACTGCATTACGTTGGTGTAAAAGTTTGGAGCAGTGAGACAGTTATTTTGGAGTTCAATGAGACCTAATCACCTAATAGAGCTAAATAAACAGGAATATTATTGTTTATATACAGGATCCTGGTATAAACTGATATGTTCAAATTCAGTTAGGTTAGGCCCGTAACCAGCAAAATGTTTAGCAAATCTAACTATCAAAGAAAGTAAGCTAGTCGCTGCAGATTATTTTGAACAGTTTGCAAATATAATTTAACAAGTGCATTCAATTAATAGATAATAATTGATTGTTTGCTAATTTGCAGCGATGCAAAAGTTATATTTCAAAATGCAAGAGTTTAACAACACAGTGGGCCGTGAAATTACCCAACCATGCTGATCCTACCATAATTAAGGTAAAAGTAGTTTCAGTAAAGGCTTGAAAAATTAACGATTGGGTAAATCATCAATGGCTTTTTGCTTTGATGACTGGATTTAGAAACCTTCATTAACAATTTCTTTTGTTTCCGGAATAAATAAATATAATAAAAAATAATAAAAATATATAAATGAGTAAAATTAAGAAAAAATGAAATGAAAAAATAAAATTAAATTAAAAAACAAACAAACAAAAAAAACAACAACAACTGTTGTGGTAGCCATACAATCTAGCCACCTAATCAGTACCCTTGGTCAGGACAAAACAGTTTTTCTCAGGTCACAGTCAAACTTCTATTAAGCAAGCCTATGTCTTAAGCAAGCGATTTTGCCTTATCCCATAGCCGCTTGCTTAAAGCAGGTTTGACTGTACTTGATTTTTCTAGAGTGCTGGTATAAGGAAGAACAGGCTGACATCACAGCCGCTATTGTTTCCCATCATGGAGATGCATTCCTCGTTTTTTATCCTTGTACATTAATCCTTTATAAATTGACAAAACTTGAAAAATTTTCATGATGTTTAAAAAGCAATTACTTTTGGTAGAAGAGAATAAGCTGTTGTTATTTTCATTATTAGGATTTAATGAATCTAAACATATTCTTTTAACCCTTCTCTTGCTGAGCACGACATGCCCTGTCTTAGCAAACCGTGTAGATCCAGATCAGTTGGCTTCTGAAGAAGCCAACTGATCTGGATCTGCACTGTTTGTCATCAAATATGTGAATTTCTATCAAAAACCCGGATCAAGTAATCTGATTGGCTGGAAATTAAAGGTGTGTGTGGCATCTTAATTTATTCAGCATGACAAGGGTTAAATATTGCAGCTAAAAAACGATTACTGTAGGCAAAGAAAACCAAGGTTATCACCTCCATTGAATGAGACAAAAGGGCAAATTTCATATTTTTTTAGGTTTTCTTTTGCCTGAAGAGTTCCATGCCAATCGTTCGTATACTTGTTTATCTACAGTGCAGATATACTTAGATTTTACTGGACAACTAAGTATATCTGCACTGTAGATAAACCTCAAGTATAGGAACGATTGTCCTTGATAGTATACTAGCATTTGGCATGGCCAAACTAAATACAGGTGAAGTTTTAAATATGTTTGTCTTTTGCTGGGCTTACCTTGGAATATTTTCAAGGACACATAAATAAATGGCAGTTAAGCTGATTAAGTTCTGTAATTTCATTATTCTTACTGGGAAAGGTAATGACATGAGTCAATGTTCAGTAGAAAACACATCATAGGTCTAGATAAGAGCTGTATCAGGTAAATAGTTTTCTTATTTCTTGACAAAAACATACGTTGTGGGTACTCATTAGAAGTGCCTCGTGAGGCACTTCTAATGAGTACCCACAACATATGTTTTTATCGAGAAATAAGAAAAATACAGACTTTTTGGTTGAA
Source organism: Anodontia alba (assembly GCA_964016985.1). Taxonomy (NCBI): domain Eukaryota; kingdom Metazoa; phylum Mollusca; class Bivalvia; order Lucinida; family Lucinidae; genus Anodontia; species Anodontia alba. Next base: position 2,887,057 of record OZ024823.1, read on the forward strand.
AAAAAGTGCCTTATCAAGAGCTATGTACATGTTCCATTTGCAACAAAGTCCTTTATCTGTGACAATGCATAAGAATAGATGACATTTTGTTTCTTTCTGATGAACTAAAATGAAGATTCTTGCATTTTTTTCTGCAATTTTGAAGATCATTTTGCATCTGTTAGTACATATTGGAGCAGTACTCCAGCTAGCCCTTTATGGAGGGTCAGGACACCCTCAAAAAGTAACCTACATGGCACCCCTCTGCTCTTAAATCCTAGCTGGAGCACTGTGGAATGTATGATCAGTAAGACAAAACTCATACAATTTGGGTTGTTTTCTTTATTTGAATGAGCACTCTTTGGCACTGCACTTTTTCGTTTTATTCTAAACAAGCATGTGATTTGTGGACTGGCTGTTGTTTGGCATAGAAGACATGAATTTAGGCATACGTCACTGCAGTTTTAAAGTAGAAATATCCACCATGAGTATTATAGTCTCTACTTTGACATCTAGTTGTTCGTCTGTATCTAGAATGATTGTATAACTGGTTTATCGGGAGTACTGGTATATAGACTTATCATGAATGTTGGTATACCTGGGGTATCTTGAGTTCTGGTATACTTTGTTTATCTGACAAGCCAGTATGTTTGGTTTACTGTAATGTTCTCTAAATATCCAGACAGAAAGGCTAAACCCATTGTAGTTGGAAGATCCGTAAAAGGGTAATTGGCAAACAGTGCAGACCTAGATCAGACGCCGCAGAATGCGGCGTCTGATCAGGGTCTCCACTGTTTGCAAATAGTTTAGCCATTTTTCTCTAGGAATATGTAAATCTCATAGCCGGGTGTACCTAAAATTGATATTGGACTCTTCCAATATTAGTGTGGGAGAGTCTATTCCATATACAATGGGTTAAGCAAACAGTGCAGACCCAGATGAGATGCTGCAGCATCTCATCTGGGTCTGCACTGTTTGCCACTCATCTGTCTGCTTTTAGGTATATCAGCAGGTAGTTTAATGGATGGGCAAATTTTAGGACGGTAATAGTATGGAATTTAGGTGTCCGAATACTTGGGTTAAATAGGATATTTGGGGTGTTGTTGGTATACTTGGCCAATCTGGAGTGCTAGTATATGTGGTTTGAATAAAGTGCTAGTAGACTTTGTATGGTTCTGATTTCTTTAGTCAGCTCTAGATAAGTAGTGTATCAGGTAAGTATTTTTCTTAGTTTTCCACAAGTTATGGGTACTCATGAGAAGTGCCTATGAATTTTTAGCTCACTTGAGCTGAAGGCTCAGGATGAGCTGTTGTGATCATTTACCGTCTGCTGTCTGTCCATCTGTCGTCCATCAACACCTTTGAACGACTTCTCTTCTGAAACCTCTGTGTCAGTTTTTTTTTTTTTTTTTGAGTCTGAATCTTGGTATATAGCATGTTGTGGGTACTCATTAGAAGTATCTCACTTTCTCCACAAAACCATGTGGGTACTCATTAGAAGTATCTCACTTTCTCCACAAAACTATGTTATGGGTACTCATTAGAAGTATCTCACATTCTCCGCGAAAATGTTGGTACTCATTAGAAGTATGTCAATTTCTCTTCCTTCTGCTGAATCAAGAAGCACAGTACAGTTGTCAGTTTCTGGCAAAAGAATGTACACAATGCTGGTTAACCACTGAGGACTAAGCCTGCCCAGTAAACGTGTGGCTAGGTAAATTGACCGCTCTCGACATGACCCCATTGGGTTGATTGGTCCATAAAACCTCAACACAAACAAACAAAGATCCAGATCAGTTGGCTTCTTCAGCCAATGATCTGGATCTACACTGTTTGGCATTAAGTATGTGAATTTGTATTAACAAACAAGATCAAGCAATCTGATTGACTGAAACTTACAAGTGGTCGTGGTATCTAAATTTATTAAGCATGACAAGGGCGAAATTGATTAGTGTGACATGTATTTTTTTCAGAGCTGACAGTTTTCCTAAATATGATTCGACTGATGCAGTTCGTACACAGCTGGAACCCGAGTTCATGAGCCCCGGTAGAGTTTTACAGGAGATCAGACCACCAGACCCTAATACTACAGAAGGCCCTGATATCCCACCAAAACAAAGTCTTGACTTCAGATTTAGTGTGGGACAGTTGCCAAGCTGGGCTAAGAAAAGAGTAAGTAATACTACCATGGCTCAAGCTAAATAATAGCAACACATAGGTCACTTTTTTCATCTGAAAAATGCTGATATCTTTCTTATTTCTCCACGAAAACATATGTTGTGGGTACTCATTAGAAGGGCCTCGGTGAGGCACTTCTAATGAGTACCCACAACATACATTTTCATGGAGAAATAAGAAAAATATTATGTGGATACCCCTTTTATCTGTAGCTATGCTAAATTGTTTTTGTTTCAGTGAAAAAAGTATTGATATTGCAGGGTTGTGTATTCTGTCTTGTCCAAGTTTTACTAAAAGACTATAAAATATCGTCTTTGACCTAATTACCACCTTGCGCTTAAGTTTTACCAAATTGCTGGAAAAAATGTAGAAAATATCTTACTAATAAAGGCACACTTTAAAGGAATATGAGTAGAGGACTTCCTGAGGGGAGTATTTAATGATGCTTATGTGATATATGCTCTGATTTTCTTTATAAAAGCATATATAATTGGTACTCATTTGAAATACCTAGACAAGTTTATAAAAGCATATGTTGTTGAGGCAATTCAGATGAGTAACCACAAGATATGCTATTATAAAGAAGTAGTTAATATTACAGGGACTGCAATCTGATACTTACTTGCTTGACTGTGCACTTACAAGTGTATGTGTGGTAATTAGGTCGAATACGGTAGTACCATTTCCAGATTCTCTCTGCTTTGCACTCGGCATATTTTGTCACCTTACTCTTCATCACGAAAACATGCCTATATAATGTTGACCCCCTTAAACCCCACTTTTATATAGTAAAACTGGGGTTTACAGGGGTATACATTATTTTTCTTATTTCTGCTCAAAACATAGATTGTGGGTACTCGTTAGAACCGCCTCGGCGAGGCAGTTCTAACGAGTACCCACAATCTATGTTTTGAGCAGAAATAAGAAAAATGTCAGAGTTTTTATCTGATTTTTTTAAAATTATTTGGTGGTAAAATTTTTCAGTATATCTGAATAGGCATGTTTTTGTAATGTTATCATAATTGTCCTGTGATTTGAAGAAGTCCATTTTAATATCTTACTCTGTGTCTAAAAACTGCTGGATGAGTGACACGCACAGCATAGGCCCTGATCAGATGCTGTGTTCTGCAGCATCTAATCAGGCTCTACACTCTTTGCTCAGGTCTATGTCTGAATACTTGGAGTAAATCAGTAGACCTAAGACTGGTTGACTTGGTATCGGGAGGTATATGACAGTAAGTCTGAGATGTAATATTTCACTTAAGCAGCACTATAACAGAATATTGTGCTTGTTGCCACATTGTTGTTGTGACTAAAATTGCTGGTCTTAATGGTGAACATTATAAGTCCTGACCACAAACTGCTCCATCTCACTTTATATGATCTAGGCCTACACTATTTTCTCATGCATTCCTATCAAAATATTTTGGGTAAATCTTGTACCATTCATAGAATATAGGGCTTGACATTTTATGTGAATTTTTGGAACATAACATACCATTAATATTGTTTGCTGGTATTTTTATATTCTTAACCCTTAACCTTTACCACTGTGGGCATATTCAGCAGATTACAAATTCATAATAATTTTCTTATTTTTCCCAGAAAATAGGCTCTGACATTTCATGCAAATTGTCTCCAATGGTGACAATTTTTTTTTTTCAGAGAAGATGAGGCTTGACATTCCTTTTAAATAGGCAGACAATTTACATGGAATGTCAAGCCCTATTTTCTCTGAAAAATATTAATAAAAAGTTTAGGCAATTGTCTTCTACATTTGTTTGGCACTCTAAGGGTTAATATACACTCTGTTTTATTGTTACATTTTCAGGTAGAAGAGGGTACTGGGAATAGCCTCTCTCCAGAGGATCAGGGTTCTGCTCAGGCCCCAAGAGGACGCTGGGCTCAGAGAGTTGATAATCAAGGTGTAGCTGTGAAGTCTCAGGATGGGAAGACCATAGAAGTAGACCTGGCTACAGGTAGGAATGTCTTATAGTAAGAGTCACCATCTATATGGCTGCACACAGAGCAGATTCATCGGTCTCTGTGGCTCAGTTGGATGCACATCCGACTGGTGATCAGGAGGTTGCAGGTTTGATACCCACCAGGTCGGCAACATTCTTTAATGGAGACTGATCATGAAATATTTTCTGTGGTCATTGTCACCCTTCTGTTGATTCAAGAAGGGCACCTGTCAGTTTCTTACTCCGGAACGTTGCAGCCACCACCAGTGCTTTTTGATTGACCAGTGTGAGTATGGCAGGGCTTTTCATATGTCCCTCTAGATAGCCTGGCAGCTGCAGAAGACACATGTGATCAGCAAAGACTCTGATAAGACTGCACAGATGTGCAGGTTGAGCTGAGACTTTGCTGGTGGTACAAGTCTTATTGTAGGTTTTGTCGTGCGCTGGCTCATATGTAACAGGTATTCATCAGGCAGTGCCTTTCTAATAGATTTTGTTTGTTTGTTTGTGTTGAAGTTTTACGGACCTGCCAAACCAATGGGGTCATGTCGAGCATGGTCAGTTTACCTAGCCACACGTTTACTGGGCAGGCTTAGTCCTCTAAGCGGTTACCCAGTATTGTGCACATGCTTTCGCCAGAAACTGACAACTGCCCTTCTTATATCAGCGGAAGGAAGAGAATGACCATAGAAAATATTTCATGATCAGTCTCCATGAAAGAATGTGCCTCTCTAATAAAACAAACATAAAAAAAAAAGTATTTCCAGTACAATGTTAGAAAAGTTAGCTATTTAGTTAGAGAATAGTGAAGCCATACTGTAGGTTAGTCTTAGTTGTCACTGCTCACACATACCATACCATACCATTTTGTTTTTCTTTAGTTTGATAGTGTCATGTCCTTGTCTTACTGTAATCTACTGTGTGACTCAAATGAGTAAATTTCTGTCATTATACCCCCGACATACGAAGTATGTGGGGGTGTATAGTTTTCGCTTTTCCGTTCGTCCGTTCGTACGTACGTTCATTCGTTCGTTCGTACGTTCGTTCGTTCGTTCGTTCGTTCGTCTTTCCGTCACAGGGTCAAAGTTTTTGCGTTAAAGTTTATAAGACCTCATATTTTGAAGACCCTTTGATGGATTTTGTTCATATATGGCATGATGGTAGATATAGGTCTAAAGTTTTTATCAGCACCATCCCCACCCCGGGGTGACCTTGGGAACAAGGTCACGGACTTTGAATTTTTGTAAAAAAGTCACAGGGTCAAAGTTTTTGTGTTAAAGTTTATAAGACCTCATATTTTGAAGACCCTGTGATGGATTTCATTCATATATGGCATGTTGGTAGATATAGGTCTAAAGTTTTTATCAGCACCATTCCCACCCCGGGGGTGACCTTGGGAACAAGGTCACGGACTTAGAATTTTAGTAAAAAAAGTCGAAGTTTTTTGTGTTTAAGTTTATATAGCTATATCATCAAGACCCTTCAGGAATTTCATTTATATTTGACATGTTGGTAGATGTCGGCCTAGCATCTTACTCCGCATGATCCCCACCCTGGATGTGACCGAGGTCAAGGTCACGAACTTAGAATTTTCATATAAAAGTAAAAATATTTGCGTTTAAGTTTATATTGCCATATCATCAAGACCTTTTATTAAATTTCATTATCCCCTAACTGAAAGGTTGAGCTGATATAGCTATCAGCAAGGAATCTGTTCGTCTGTCCGTCAGTCCGTTGAAGTATTATTCGTTCATACTTTTTTTTTTGTCTTAGGGTCAAAGTTTTTGCGTTAAATGTTATAAGAACTCATATTTTGAAGACCCTTTGATGGTTTTCATTCATATTTGGCATGATGGTATATATAGGTCTTAGGTTTTTATCAGCACCATCCCCTCCCTGGGGGTGACCTTAGGGTCAAGGTCACAGACTTAGAATTTTCATAAAAAAGTCAAAGTTTTTTGTGTTTAAGTTTATATAGCTGTATCATCAAGACCTTGAGGAATTTCATTTATATTTTACATGTTGGTAGATATCGGCCTAGCGTCTTACTCCGCATGATCCCCACCCCGGGTGTGACCGAGTTCAAGGTCACAAACTTAGAATTTTCATATAAAAGTAAAAATTTTTGCGTTTAAGTTTATATAGCCATATCATCAAGATCTTTTATTAAATTTCATTATCCCTTAACTGAAAGGTTGAGCGGATATAGCTATCAGAAAGAAATCTTTTTGTCTGTCCGTCCGTCCTTTGAAACATTATTTGTTCATACTTTGTTCATATTTTGAAGACCTTTTGATGGAATTCATTCATATTTGGCATGATGGTAGATATAGGTCTAAAGTTTTTATTAGCACCATCCCCACCCCATGGGTGACCTTGGGGTCAAGGTCATAGACTTAGAATTTTCATAAAAAAGTCAAAGTTTTTTGTGTTTAAGTTTATATAGCTATACCATCAAGAACCTTTGAGGAATTTCATTTATATTTGACATGTTGGTAGATATAGGGTATGACCTTCAGGTCAAGGTCACAGACTTAGAAATTTCATATAAAAGTAAAAAAAAATTGCATCTAAGTTTATATAGCTATACCATCAAGACCTTTTGTTGAATTTTATTATCCTCCTACAGAGAGGTTTAGGGGATATAGCTATCAGCATGGAATTCATCCATCCTACCATCTCCAGAGTCAAAGCTACATATTTTGTGCTCGTTAAAAACTGGCGGTAGCGCTCTTCGGGGGTATACGTGCCCCACTGGGCACTTTGTCTAGTTAGGTCATAAAATATGAGAAGATACGAAAGCAAATATGATTAGAATAAATATCAGAAAATGAAAAAAAAGTAGATACTGATAGCCAGAAGAGGACTTTGTGCAACTTTATTATTTATGACATATTATTATTATTATTATAAAATTTGAAGTAGCATTATATATGAACATTAAAATTTGGTCTGTCATGCAAAAAGGGTACTTTAACATTGCTCTGAACATCACGTAAACATGCCTATATAATGTTGACCCCCTTAAACCCCACTTTTATATAGTAAAACGGGTTTACAGGGGTATACATTATTTTACTTATTTCTGCTCAAAAACATAGATTGTGGGTACTCCTTAGAACCGCCTCGCCGAGGCGGTTCTAACGAGGACCCACAATCTATGTTTTGAGCAGAAATATGAAAAATATCAGAATTTTTATCTAAAAATTTTCAGTTTTTTTGGAAATTGACTACATATTTGAATAGGCGTGTTTTTGTAATGAATTATTTTTCTTCTTTCTCTGCAAAAACATATTTTGTGGGCACTTATTTGATTTGCCTTGTCAACGACTTATTAGAATGACCTTGTCGAGGCACTTCGAATGCCACAACATACAATTTCATGTTGAAATAAGATAGATCTAGATCTCTTAAGTGAAACCCCCAGATCATACAGGGCCCAGTTGTTCAAAGCTAACGACGTCGTTAGTTAACGATTCGTTAAAATTTACATCGAGTGATACGCAAATATGCTGAAATTTTTTGCTGAAAAAATGTGAGTAGCTTTTGCAGTGCAAAAGCTACTCACATTTTTTCAGCAAAAAATTTCAGAAAATTGTATATTGAATCTGCTAAAATAGTTAACGAAATGGCCCTTAACGAGCTCGTTAAGCTAACGATGCTTTGAACAACCGGGCCCAGATTTTCAGGTTGATCTTAGTCATAGTTGTTTGCATTGAAGTTATGTGCCCTTTTTACATGATGCATCTTATTAACCCATTGTAGATTGAATGAACTACCCCCACACTATACATTGGAAGATTTTAATTTCGAATTTAGGTATGTCAGGCTATGTGATTTAGATACTCCTAGAGAAAAATGCTGGAACTGTTTGCAAACAGTGGAGATCCTGATCAGATGCTGCATTCTGTGGCATCTGATCTGGGTCTGCACTGTTTGCCAGTTGCTCTTTTAGGGGTCTCCAGACTACAATGGGTTGAAAGGAATGGATACACTTCCAAGGAAAATAACTCTGCGTCCCCTTTCCGGCCTCAGTGGCTCAGTCAGATGCTCATCCAATGTGATCAGGAGGTCGCGGTTTCAATTCCCATCTGTTTGGCAACATTCTTCTGTAGAGATTGATCATAAAATATATTCTACAATCAGTATCTCCCTTCCGTTAATTCAAGGAGGATGGTTGTCAGTTTCTGGCAAAAGAATGTGCAAAATTACTGGTTAACCACTTAGAGGACTAAGCCTGCCCAGTAAAAGTGTGTTTAGGTAAACAAACCACAACACAAGCAAACAAAACTGCCTCCTGTTTTCATTAGGGTCTACTCTTAAAAGAAGGAATTTACTCATAGTAGCCTTCACTGTTGAAAGACTTCAAATACTAGAGAGGCAACTCCCTGTCTGCAAAAGTTATCTCCCTTGTCAAAATGGCAGCAAAACCTTTCAGGTGTATAAACCATTACCATTCTGTGGCCAGATTCAGCAGAAGACAAATTGATGGCATTTTTCTTACTTTTCCCAGAAAACAGGATTTAACATTTCATGCAAATTGTCTCCATTGGTATTCTGAGAAAAATAAGATGAATATTTCAATATGTTCTATGTTAAAAATTTTACCCAGAGTGCTAAGCGTTAATTCACCTTAATCTTGTTGACTGTGAGTGTTAGCTTGACCCAGTGAACAGGATAGTGCGTATTCAAAGATAGATTTAATTCCACGGGATTATAAGAGGATTATCCCACATAATAATCCACTGATGTAGGTTAGTTTCTGTTAGGTTTCAAACTGAAGGGTCCTGGGAAAAACAAAATGCCTCTCCCTAAATATCATATTGCTTCTTGCCGGCCTCAGTGGCTCAATTGGATGTATCTCGAACTGGTGATCAGGAAGTTGCGGGTTCAACCCCTGCCGGATCGACAACATTCTTTTTCGTGGAGATTTGATCATGAAATATTTTCTACCGTCATTCTCTACCTCTGATTCAAGAAGGGCAGTTGTCAGTTTCTGTCAAAAGAATGTGGACAATACTGGTTAACAGCTTAGAGGACTAAGCCTGCTCAGTAAAAGTGTGGTTGGTAAACTGACTGCGCTTGACATGACCCTATTGGGTTGAATGGGCCGTAAAACATCAATACAAACTAACAAATACTATTGCTTCTCTCCAAAATGATTGTCATAGTTGACAATGACCATATCAGCGTAGCTCTAGATAAGAAGGGTATTGAGATAAATATTTGTCTTATTTCTCGGCAAAACGTGTTGTAGGTACTCATTAGAAGTGGCTTGGTCAGGTGCTTTAATGAGTACCCACAACATATGTTTTTGTAAAGAAACAAAAAAACTGAAATCTATCAAGAGCATATCATAGATAAGAAGAGTATCCAGATGAATATTTCTCTTGTGTCTCTAGAAAAAACATGTTGTTCTTGCTCATTAGAATCCCTTCCGCTTGGAGAAATAAGAAAAAATAGCAATAATTTTTGGTTGACAGAAGCACCTTATCAAAAGATATGATCTCTATAGTCTTACTACAGTACTATCATAGATGCCTAATGGAATACCAACAGCAGCAAATATTTGAGAGATATATTCTGAGCCAGGTCATAAACAAGAAATGTTTTTAAGAAGGACAACTGCCGATAGAACCAGACCCTGTTGTTTTTTTTTTTGTTTTTTTTCTGGAAAGATCTGATGGTAAGGCATGATTCAGTTCTTGTTGGAATGGAATGAAAAAAAAAATCAACTATGGTGGTTAATATGATTATAAATCATAAAATCAAAAAGAAAAAAATAGTTTGAAAAGAATGTGCCTGCTACTTGGATCAAACCCATGACTTATTTAGCTGGAGTGTAACTTCTTTATCTCCTTTGTTGAACACTCTTCAGCTTGAGATTGATAAACTACCTATATGGAAATTGAGATGTTTTTTTTTTTGCCATAAAAAAAAACAAAAAAAACCCTGTGTCTTGGGAGTATATACAAAAAGTTCAGGTCAGGATCAGCCTGAAAAGCTGCCACTTTCTCATAAGGTTTTGGCTATACATCAATATACACTACAGTATTAAATTATTCTGTAAGCTGCCAGCAAAGACCCTGATCAAACTATGTATGTGCAGGCTGATCTCAGCATTTACTGCCCACATGGCACAGCTGCATGGCTGGATCATTCTGTTTTCTTACAAAAATAAAATATTTTAGAATATTCTTTGCATGTTTGCCACATAAAGTAAGAAAATATCTTTGGACATATGCAAACAATGAACACCCAGCTTAGTATCTAGTCTGAACCGCATCCTCTCCCTTCCGCTGATTCAAGAAGAGCAGCTGTCAGTTTCTGGTGAAAAAATGTACACAATACTGGTTAACCGCTTAGAGGATTAAGTCTGCCCAGTAAAAATGTGGTTAGGTAAACTGACCATGCTCGACATGACCCCAATGGGTTGACTTGGCCATAAAACCTCAACACAAACAAACAAACAGTCTGGACAGAGCTTTTGCTGCACAGTTCCAAATTAGAGTGGGTATCAGGTAATTATTTTTCTTCTTTTTCCACAAAAACGTATGTTGTGGGTACTCAGTAGAAATGCCTTGCAGAGGCATTTCTAATGAGTACCCACAACATATGTTTTCATGGAGAAATAAGGAAAATGTCAATGCTTTCTGGTTGAAAAAAAACAAAACAAAACAAAAAAACAAAACAAAAAAAACCCCAAAAAACACACACACCTTATTGGCAGCTGTGCTTTGCTATCTTCTTAAAGAATCACTGGGTTCTGCAGAGTGTAACAACATTTGCTGAGTGTAACAATATTTGCAGAGTTTAACAACATTTGCAGAGTGTAACAACATTTGCAGAGTGTAACAACAGAGAGTTAAGAGAGTTAAGGCACTGATGAGATAATATGGCTGTGCAGAATGGTCCAAATATGTGTAATTCCCTTATGATCAAAGGCACCTTTTCACTCCGTGAACCAATATGTTGAAATTCAACTCACTTTCAGTTAAATTGTCTGCATACTGTTATTATTATGTCTCTCCCCTTAAGGGTAGTGAGACATACTGTTTTTTCCTCGGTTGTCTGTCTGTCTGTCTGTCACAAAATTCTGTCCGCTCTATAACTTGAAAACCGTTCAAGCCATCTTCACGAAACTTCATATAAATATCAATCAACATTAGAGGATGTGCAGAGCGCAAGAACCATAACTCTTGCATATATACTTTTTGCGTTATTTCCCTTGGAACTTTGTCCATCACAAAATCATGTCTGCTCTATAACTTGAAACCTTTTCAAGATATCTTCAAGAAACTTCATGTAAATATCAATCAACATCAGACAACATGCAGAGAGCAAGAACCATAACTCTTGGTTTTATACTCCTTGAGTTTTTTACCTTGGAATCTCATTTATATAAATGTTCACTGAATGTACAATACAATATGACACCAAAAAGTGGGGAGACATCTGTGTTTTTGTAGAAAAACAAATTCTAGTATTGATGACTGTTGCACATACAGGCCATGTCAAACTTTGTGATATTTCTGGGGCCATCCAGACAAGGTTAGCTAATACCAACCTGCACAGTCTCATCACGATCTTTGTTGTAGATCTTTATAATCTTATAATCTGCAGGATTCAGTACTTACTTAAGTAAAGGTGCTGTCAGACTGCACAGGCTGATCTTGTCCTTCCTTGTTTGGATATCACCAAAGACATTCATCTCATGGCATGACCCAGCTCTGAAAGAAGATGTAAAATATTGTTCCTGAACATTTTTAGTGACGTTTTGTCATCTGCTGATAACCTTTGCAAACAGTTTGGACCCAGATCAGGCCTGACAAAACGTCCGGCCTGATCTGGATCCAAACTCTTTGACACTGATGGTATTCTTGAAAGATTTTTTTGAAAAAGTTAATTTAAAAAAAAAATCCACAGACAACAGAAAAGTATGCAAAATTATCCAGCACGCGAAGAGTTAAACAGTTATTTGGGTCATATAGGCAACATACAACTTGGTGAAAACAATAAAGAAATAATACCATCACAACTCATTGGGAAAATATTGTTCACATTAGACTGTGCAGTTAGACTTTTTCTGATATAAAAAAAACAAACAAAAGAACTGAGAAACTTTTATGAATTTTTTGTCATAACTGCTTTTGCAACCAGGAATGACATAGGGTTCACACGCATTGTCATAGTTGTCGGCGTCAACAATGTTAAGTCTGTAGATTTAGCTGTTTTTCAAACAATAAGGCTTCTAGGCTGATATAACCTCATACATACCGTATTCGACCTAATTACCGCACATACCCCTATAAGTGCACAGTCAAGCAGTTCCGTAGTCTTCAGATTACAGCCAGTGTACTTTTTGTCTACTTTTTTGTAAAGGCATATGTTGTGGGTACTCATTTGAATTGCATCGACAGCAATTCGACTTGTCGATGCAATTCAAATGAGTACCCACAACATATGCCTTTTTTAAGACAATCAGACAAAAATTCGCATAATCATCAAATACGTCATTTTCTGATTTTTTTAAATGTACCCTTAATAGTATATTTTACAACAACTGAGTGTTCCCAGTAATTTTGAAAAACCTAAGCGCACAGTGCAATAATTAGGTCGAATACGGTAAATTCCCCATGCTGCATCCTGCCCACTGCCTTCAACTGCTACTGACCGTGGCCTACCTTTTATACTTGGCTGAACAATGTTCAGTCTGCCAGTTTGGCTCCATTTCTAAACACCACAAGCAGTTGCACCATAGTCATTCTACCAACTTCTTGTCATTGATATAAGGAATTTATTTGCATAATTTGACATTTAGTAATGGGCTATTATAAAGAGCCATTCATTAAGCATTGAGCTCAGAATTCAGCCGTGGAAGACACAGAGTGTTTTCAGTACCAGGACCCCTCTAATTCAGATAAAAATCCAGACATTGAGGAAAATTTTGTTAGTGAAATTTACTTTATCCCAGAGAAATTTTTGAAAAGTGGTCATCTTGCCTATGTAGAGCTTTGAGTGTCTTTTGAAGTGCACAAGGTGAGCTTTTGTGATCTGTCAATGTCTGTCATCCATCGTCTGTTTGCGTCATGCGGTAACAACTTGCTTTAAATGACTTCTCCTCCTACACACCTGGGCCAATGTCAATCAAACTTCACACGAATGTTATCTAGGTGATGCTCTACCAAAATAGCTAAAATGGTTCCACTCCAATGAACAAGATGGCTGCCAAACAAAAAAAGAAAAATCTGTTTTGTGCTTCTTCTCCTTAGCCAAAAAGCCAATTGATTTGAAACTTTAGTAGGAAGTATCAGGGCAACGTATGTAAAAAATAACTAAAATCATCCCAATCGAAAATCCAAGATGACCACCATCTTGAAAATCTATTTTGCCCTTCTTCTCCTAAACTGAAAAGCAAACTGACTCAAAACATGGTAGGAAGTATAGGGGCACATCATAGATCAAACATAGTGACAATCATTCCGATTGGAATTCCAAGATGGCTGCCTTCTTGAAAACTAATTTGCACTTCTTCTCCTGAACCAATAGGTCAGTTGACTCAAAGCTTGTTAGGAAATATCGGGGTAACTTGTAAATCAAATAAATAAAATAGTCCCAATTGGAAATCCAAGATGGCCACCATCTTGAAAATCTATTTGTAGCTTCTTCTTTTGAACTGAAAGGCCAATTGACTCAAAATTTGGTAGCAATTATCGGGGCAGGTTGTAGGTCAAAAATAGCTAAAATTGTTCCATTCGGAAATCCAAGATGGCCTCCATCTCGAAAATCTTCGTTGCACTTGCTCTCCTGAACTGGAAGTCCAATTGATTCAAAACTTGGTAGGAAGTTTTGGGGAAAATGTAGATCAAAAGTAGCTAAAATCATTTTGATCAGAAATCCAAGATGGCTGCCATAGCTGCCAGCTTGAAAAACTATTTGTGCTTCTGTTCCTGAACCGAAAGGCCAGTTGACTTAACTTAGTAGGAAATATCGGGGCAACTTGTAGATCAGTAATAGCTGAAATTGTTCTGATTGGATATCCAAGATGGCTGCCATGGCCACCATCTTGAAAATCTATTTTGCACTTCTTCTCCTTAACCAGAAGGCCAATTGATTCGAAACTGGTTAGGAAGTATCAGGGCAACTTGTAGATCAAAAATAGCTAAAACTGTTCTGATTGGAAATCCAAGATGGCTGCTAGCTTGAAAAACTATTTTGTGCTTCTCCTGAACCGAAAGACCAATTGACTCGAAGTTTGGTGGAAAGTATCTGGGCAACTTTTAGGTCAAAAATGCCAAAATTGTTCCAATCAGAAATCAGAGATGGGCGCTATGGCTACCATCTTCAAAATCCATTTTGCACTTTTTCTCCTGAACCGAAGGGCCAACTGACTCAAAACTGGGTAGGAAGTATCGGGGCAATTTGTAGATCAAAAATAGCTAAAATCATTAGGATTAAAAATCCAAGATGGCATCAAGCATAAATGGCTGCCAACTTGAAAATCTATTCTAATCCTGAACCAAAAGGCCACTTGACTCGAATTTTGGTAGAACTCGAGGCAACTTGTAGATAAAAAAATAGCGAAAATCATTCTGATTTAATAAGTAAGATGGCCAAGATGGCTCCCATCTTGAAAATCTATTATGAGCTTCTTCTCCTGAACCTAAAGGCCAAATGATTCGAAACTTGGTAGGAAGTATTTGGGCTACTTGCAGATCAGAAATAGCTAAAATCATTCTGATCGGAAATCCAAGATGGCTGCCATGGCCACCATCTTGAAATCTATTCTAAACCAAAAGGCTAATTGACTTGACACTTGGTAGGAAGTATCAGGGTGTCTTGTAGATTAAAAAAAAACAAACAAAAAAACACTAAAATGGTTCAGATTGGAAATCCAAGATGGCCTCCATGGCATCCATTTTGAAAATGATTTTTGTCCTTCTTCTATTGAACAGAAAGGCCAATTGACTCAAAATTTGTTCGAAGTATCGGGGCCACTTGTAGATAAAAAATATCTAAAATCATTCCAGTCGGAAATCCAAGATGACCGCCAGGGCTGCCATCTTGAAAATCTATTTGAATTTTTCCTCCTTAACTGAAATGCCAATTGATTCAGAACTTGATAGAAAGTATTTGGGCAATTTGTAGATCAAAAATAGCTCAAATCGGGGCAGTGGGAAATCTAAGGTGGCCGCCATGACGGCCGTCTTGAAAATCTATTTTGAACTTCTCCTGAACTAAAAGGCCAGTTGACTCGAAACTTGTTTGGTAATCAGGTGAGTGATCTTAGCTTCCTTGTGTTATTTTTATTTATAAATGCATAGCACTCTGGTTAAAAATTTCAGCAGACAGTTTGAAGAAAATGGGCTTTGACATTTCATGCAAATTGTCTCCTTTTGAGACAATTTGCATGAAATGCCGAAACCTATTTTCCGACAAAAATAAGAAAAAATATTATCGATTTTTCATCTGCTCTGAACCTGCCCAAAGAGTGGTGAAAGTTAAAAAAATTGCACGTTTTTGTTCATGTGTGTCTTCTTATAAACATGTTAGTAAAAAAATATTTTTTAATCTTCTAATGGGCTCTTGACTGTTTTATAACCTCTTGTCGCCAAACACTCAGGAGATAAGCTGCTTGAATGACCATACCGAAAGAGACTCTTCCAATCTTAACCCTTGTCCTGTTGAATAAATTAAGACGCCACTCCCACTTCTGATTTTCAGCCAATCAGATCACTCAATCCAGATTGTAGCTATAAACTCACATACTTAATGGCAAACAGTGCAGATCCAGATCAGTTGGCTTCTTCAGAAGCCAACTGATCTGGATCTACACTGTTTGCAAAGGCAGGGTATATCCGGGTTCAGCAGGACAAGGGTTAAGGTGCTAAAACCCCACTCAGTATGAATAGTTTCATTAAGAGATTAAATCAGTTAAACCAATCCTTTTGTTGTTAAGTAGATAATCACTGATTTTGTTGGAATAAGGTGTAAGATGTTACATAATTGAGCTGCCCCTTGAAAAAATGATCTTTATTACATATGGGAACAAACAGATACATATCAACCTGCACATGTGCAGAGTCAGATCAGGGTCTTCCTTGTCTCTTTGAGGAATTAAAGGATAGTCAGAAGTCAAATCAACAAGTAGAGTAGTTCTGATCAAGAGAGCTCATCTGTGCAGTAACATGAACCATTACTGCTCACATCACATAATGACCATTTCCTGATGTAATGGCTGACCTGTATCATAGCTCCAGATAAAAGGAATATACAGATATTTTTGTCTTTCCATAAAAACATATGTTGTGAATATATCTTTGAATAGAATCAGAATTTTTCAGGGCCCAATTGTTCAAAACTAACATGTCATTAGTTAACATATTGTTAAAACTTTGATCATTAAATATGGCATATACACTAATATTTTTGCTGAAAAAATGTGATTTGCAAAAGCTACTCATATTTTTTCAGCAAAAATACCTGTGAATTAGATATTGTACTAACTAGAATAGCTCCAGGTGAGCTTTAGTGACCGGTTGATGTCCGTCGTCTGTTGTGCATCTGTCAACAATTTACTTAAAAGATATCTCCTCCTAAACCAGTGAATGGATTTTGAAATAATTTTACAGGAATGTTCCTTGGGTGATCCTGTACCAAAATTGCCTAAATGGTTCCGCTCCGCTTAACAAAATGGCCACCAGAGCTAAAAATAGAAAAACCTTAAAACGACATCTCCTCCCAGTCCACTGACCCAATTTCAAAATAATTTCACAGGAATGTTCCTTGGGTGATCCTCTACCAAAATTGCTCAAACTGTTCCACTGGGATGAACAAGATGGCCACCAGAGCTAAAAATAGAAAAACCTTTAAACGTCTTCTCATCTGTCAACAATTTACTTAAAAGACATCTCCTCCTAAACCAGTGAATAGATTTTGAAATAATTTTACAGGAATGTTCCTTGGGGGACCCTCTACCAAAATTGCCTAAATGGTTCCGCTCAGCTGAACAAACGGGGTGGTCGGGTGGTGCGAAGGTGCTGTGTATCTTACATCACCGGGGCGCCCAACTGATATTGGCTTACAGTTGGGCAAGGCCTGCTATCCTTGTAGTGGGTAAGGGTAGAGGGGGAATGTTTTTATTTCTTCTGTTTCTTCACTTTCATTCCTGTTCCTCGTTCTTCCCTGTCCCTCTCTTTCATCTCCTCTACTCTCTCTTCTATCTCTTTTCTCCCTTTCTCTGGGAGACGACACAAAATGACCCTCAAGGGTTGACGTGTCGTTAAACCCCAACACAATCAATCAGCTGAACAAAATGGATGCCAGAGCTAAAAATAGAAAAACCTTAAAACAACATCTCCTCCAAGGCCACAGGCCCAATTTCAAAATATTTACCCAGGAATATTCCTTGGATGACCCTCTACCAAAATTGCTCAAACCGTTCCACTTGGATGAACAAGATGGCCGCCAGAGCTAAAAATAGAAAAACCTTTAAATGTCTTCCCATCTGTCAACAATTTACTTAAAAGATATCTACTCCTCAACCAGTGAACGGATTTTGAAATAATTGTACAGGAATATTCCTTGGGGTACCCTCTACCAAAACTGCTCAAACCGTTCTGCTTGGATGAACAAGATGGCTGCCAGAGCTAAAAATAGAAAAACCTTAAAACGACATCTTCTAGCTCCACGGCCACTGGCCAAATTTCAAAATAATTTCACAGAAATATTCCTTGGGTGACCTTCTACCAAAATTGTTCAAACTGTTCTGCTCAGATGAACAAGATGGGCGCCAGAGCTAAAAATAGAAAAAACTTCTAAATGACTTCTTCTCATTAACCAGTGAATGGATTTTACAATAATTACACATGAATGTTCCGTGGGTGACCCTCTACCAAAATTGCTCAAATTGTTCTGCTCGGATGAACAAGATGGCTACCAGAGCTAAAAATAGAAAAAACCTTTAAACGACTTCTCCTCCTTAACCATTGGATGGATTTTGAAATAATTTCACATGAATGTTCCTTGGGTGACCCTCTACCAAAATTGCTTAAACCATTCTGCTTGAATGAACAAAATGGCAGCCAGAGCTAAAAATAGAAAAACCTTTAAATGTCTTCTCCTCCTTAACCAGTGGATGGATTTTGAAATAATTTCACAGGACTATTCCTTGGGTGACCCTCTATCAACATTGCTCAAACCGTTTTGTTCGGATGAACAAGATGGCTGCCAGAGCTAAAAATAGATACTCAAGAGACCTTTATTAAATTCTTCCAATTACACAATATGCCCCCCCACACCCCCCACCCCCACCCCCACCCCCACCCCCTCCCACCCACCCACCACCTCCACTGTGGACAGCACTTGTTTTCCCTGTATATTTGTACAAAAATATGATCTGTATTGAAAACTTTGATAATCTTACAAACCACCTGATTTAAATTAAATTAATACAAACATCCTGAACCTAAAGCAATGGGACACAGGTGAGCGATTTAGGGCCATTATGGCCCTCTTGTTTGTTTTTTTGTTGTTGTTTTTTTTTTTTTTGTGGAGAAATAAGAAAAAAATTATACAGGTAATTTTCTGTTTAACAGCTTAACTAGGGCTTTGATCAAACAGTATATTCCCATTCCAGACCAATTATGCTTATTTCTTAACATTTTCTGGTTTCTACTCGTGGTGGTGGTGGGGGCAGGTGGGGTTCTAATAAGCATAGCTTATTGACACTTCTTGTAGTTCTAAACTTTGGAACACCAGCTCTTCTGACAAAATAACAAATGCAAACAGTGCAGACCCTGAAGGAGCAGTTTGATCCAGGGCCTAAACTGATTGCCATTCCACCAAGTATTTTTTGAAACATTGGTTTTTCATGACAAGATTTAGGCAGAAAAAAAAATGGAATGAAGTGCTTGAAATATTAGAACCATTACAGTACTTCTTAACGAGTCCTCTGTCATTGGAAAGATTCCACAAGGTCTAGAGACTGTGTGCTAAATGCATTGTGATCAGGCCCCAAGGTTATAAAACTTTTTTCATGCTCAGCTCAGCTGAGCATGAAATTTTCTCAGCTAATAAATATGAAAATGCCAACAATAGTTGGCATTTTCATATTTATTAGCAGAGAAATTTTCATGCTCAGGTATGTTTAGCAAGAAAGAATTTGCAATTGTTAGTAATTTGAGATTTATTAGCATGACAAGTTTCATGCTTAGCTGAGTTGAGCATGTAAAAAGTTTTATAACCTCGGGGGCCAGGCTGCATACAATTCCAAACAAGTGAATGCTAGGTCAGATATGCAGGACTTGTTATGGAGGAGTATTTGGCCTTAATTTTCACCAGTTCTCCATAAAAACATATGTTGTGGGTACACATTAGTTCTCTCAGAAGTGCCTCACAGTGGGTACACATTAGGTCTCTCAGACGTGCCTCACAGAGGGATTTCTAATAAGTACCCACAACATACGATTTTTTATGGAGAAAAAAAAAGACAAATTATCCCAAAATTATCATCAAATGCTCCTCTTTTATTTGGCTATAGTTTGCTCCAGTTCTCCATAAAACATATGTTGTAGGTACTCATTAGAAGCTCCTGGGCAAGGTGCTTTTAATGAGTACTCACAACATATGTTTTTATGAAGAGATAAGTAAATCAATCATCAAATTCTCCTCCTGACTTTTGCATTTATACATTCTGGTTGGAACCTTTGCTTCTTTAAAGCCCCACAGTGTCCTTGGTGGCTCAGTTGGATGCGCGTCTGACTCGTGACTAGGAGGTTGTGGATTTGACCCCTGGCAGGGTTGGCATCATTCTTACATGGAGATTGATCATGAAATATTTTTTCTACAGTCATTCTCTCCTTTCTGTAGATTCAGTGATGAAATATTTTCTACAGTCATTCTCTCCCTTCTTCAGATTCAAGAAGGGCAGTTGTCAGTTTCTGGCAAAAGAATGTGCAAAATACTGGTTAACTGCTTAGAGGTGTGGCCGGAAGGTTGTTGATTAGATCCCTGGCTGAGTCATACCAAAGACTTTGAAAATGGTACTAGCTGCTCTTTTGCTTGGCACTCAGCATTAAGAAAGTAGAGCTAGGAATCAGAACTGATCAGCTCAGTATCAGTATAATGTGTGGGTGGAATATCATGTCAGGTGTCTGGGGCATGATATTTCAGTGAGGCAGCACTCTAAAAGTGAGCTTTTAGCTCCCTGCCAGATCCAGACACCATCGCGATATAACTGAAAGTTTGTTGAAATCGGCATAAAGCCTGAATAAAACAAACAAACAGCCTAGAGGACGAAGCCTGCCCAGTAAAAGTGTGGGTAGGTAAAATGACCACACTTGACATGCCCCATTGGGTTGACGGGGCCATAAAACCTCAACACAAACAAACAAACAACTATTTAGCCCTGCCAGGAACTGGATACAGTCATTCATTTTACCCTCTATCCAGGGCTTCAGAAATGACCAACTATCCTTTGACTGATTTTTTTTTGTCTCACAGACTGGTTTCAGTCTTGAAAAGAAGTGAAATGATCTGTCCATAAAAAAATCATTTCAATCCTAAAACACTTACCATGCTGTAGGCCAATTCAGTAGACAACAAACTGATGATACTTTTTTATTTTTTCCTAGAAAATAGGATCAGACACTTTTATAGGAATAAAAATAAAAATAATCTAAAGTGTCGTCTGCTGAGATTTTTACCCAGCATGCAAAGTGTAAAAACAGTATGCTCCAAGAAAATAGCAGTTTGGGTTGGGAACTGAAAAAACCTTTGTCTGGTTTGTTGTACTTGATCAGTATTAGGAAAACCGTATTAGGAATGCCTGATTATCAATAACATTGCATAGATGCTCCTTTCTTTTAGATTAGCTATGAAAACCAGTCTGTTTATGTAACCATCTGTTTATGTTACCAGTCTATTTATGTAAAACTAGTCTTTTTATATAAATATCTGATCAGTTTACTCTAATCCATGTGGACAGTCTAGAAGCAGAGGTCCAAATCCAACAGAACCTTGTTTAAGAGTGGTTCACTCTGATGAGGGTACTAAATCAGAATAGTCAATATTATAACTGCACTTTGGAAGAACATTAACGCTTGGAAGAACATTAACGCTTAGCATACTGGGTAAAATTTTCAGTAGATGACACTTTCAGAAAAGTTTTCTTATTTTTTCCAGAAAATAGGCTTTGATTTTTCATGCAAATTGTCTCTCTAGATTGATTACATGAAATATTACATGAAATATCAAAGCGTATTTTCTGGGAAAAATGTCATCAATCTATTGTCTTCTGAAACTGCCCAGAGATAGGTACTGCCAAACTATCTATTTGTTCATACTTCATCACATCCTTGCGGGGATTACTGTGCAGGTGCAGAGTATAAAATAGAAGCTGGTTTCCCCTGTTCAGAATGCATGATGAGAATTTTTACTATGACCTCACCAATTGACCCTTTAAAATAATTGGTATGTACATGTACTTACCCAACTTTGTACATTCAAAAGATCAGTCAGCTACTGTGACTGAAATACTACATAACATGAATTTTGCTTTGTAAAAATAGAAAATAAAATTTCTGTTGAAAACATCTTCACTTTCTGTGCCTGAATTTGTGAAAGTGATGGCCATAACAGACAGAAATCAGTTGGGCTAAAATGTAAACTGGTGCATTGAAGATCCAACACAAACTTTTCTTGTGCAATTAAAAATACTCCAGATGCCCAATATGCCCTGTATACAAAGTACCAGCAGTCTAAAGAATTGGATGATTGGGCTGGTCATAGTCAGGAAAGAGGGACAGATCTGGGCCCAGTTGTTCAAAACTAACGATGTCGTTAGTTAACATATTGTTAAAACTTTGATCATTAAATATGGCATATATGCTAATGTTTTTGCTGAAAAAATGTGAGTAGCTTTTGTGTTTGCAAAAGCTACTCACATTTTTTCAGCAAAAATACCTGTGAATTAGATATTGTACTTACTAGAGCAGTTAACATTTTGACCACTAAAGAGCTAGTTAAGCTGACGATGCTTTGGACAATTGGGCCCTGAATAATGGACACATGCATTTTAATATGACATTTGGAGTAGGAGAAAATGATGACATGTTCTTGTAAACTGGGGCAGAAAATATGGAAAAGCAGGTCAGTGACAGGCAGTTTCCAGAAATGTGGCTAGAAAATAACAGAATTGAACCAGACCAATTTTATATTTGTTGTCGTCTCGATCCTTGACTCCGTTCATCCTATGTTTATTCAGTGTGTGTTAATATGGGCCAGATCTTCTAAACTGATTAAGGAAACACTGTGTTTCATTATAGCGTTTCGCACAAATATTGGTTCATGTAACCCCAGTCCTGTTGAACCCGGATATGTCCTATCTCTGCAAACAGTTTAGATCCAGATCAGTTGGCTTCTTCAGAAGCCAGCTGATCTGGATCTGCACTGTTCTGCATTAAGTATGTGAATTTATATCAACAATCAGGATCAAATAATCTTATTGGCTGAAAATTAGAAGTGGGTGTGGCATCTTAATTTTATTCAGCATGGCAAGGATTAATCTATAGTACCATATTTGCCCTAAGTACTCAGACAGACAGGCCTGAATGAACAGTGTAGACCAAGATCAGATACTGCAGATACACTGTTTAGCACCCAACCAGCATTTAGTTAGACACACCAACAAGCCAAAGCAGAAATGCTGGTGCTCGAAATTAACCTTCATTCAACCATGTGAAGCTCCTTTTTCAGCATCACTAATGCATATCCAGTGTTTCTGTTGCATAAAGCATATAAACTACAAACATAGTGAGGACTGCAGAGATAACAATCAATACAATCTTTGCTAAATAAACTGCACAAGGCTTGAATTTTATCTGTCAATCACTTCTATAGGTTCTAAAGCAGGGAGACTCTAAAGCAATTGTCAAGACTATTTTTAACTCTTAAAGTGCCAAGCAAAATTTGTAACAGATGACATTCTAATTTACTTTTTCAGAGAATAGTAGTTCTGATATTTCATGTGTATTGTCTGCTAGTGACCATTTCAAGCCTAAAAGTAACCAGTGTTGTAGGAAAAATATGACCAATATTTTAAATGTCATCTGCAGCCGGCCTCGGTGGCGCAGTTGGATGCGCGTCCGACTGGAGACCAGGAGGTCGCGGGTTCGACTCCCGCCGAGGTCGGCAACATTCTTTCGTTGAGATTGATCATGAAATATTTTCTACGGTCATTCTCTCCCTTCTGCTGATTCAAGAAGGGCAGTTGTCAGTTTCTGGCGAAAGAATGTGCACAATACTGGTTAACCGCATAGAGGACTACGCCTGCCCAGTAAACGTGTGGTTAGGTAAACTGACCGCGCTCGACATGACCCCACTGGGTTGACTGGGCCGTAAAACCTCAACACAATCAAAAAATGTCATCTGCTGAAAATTTTTCCTAGCATGCTAAGCATTAACTCTTTCATTGCCACAGATGATAATAATAGGCTTTTGCAAACAGCATAGATCCAGATGAGATGGCTCATAATGAGCCATCTCATCAGGATCTATGCTGTTTGACATTTCATCTTTCAGCTTTACATATAAATTTCTTTTTAAGGGATAGTTTTAAAGAAAAAGAAAAAAAAAAAAAAAAAAAAAAGACAACAAATGTCATCTGAAATTTGGCACTGAAAGAGTTAAGATGTCTGAATATTAATTTTAGGGTAACTACATGGCTTCAAACTTTATATGCATTATAATATTGTGATTGACAGTCATTAGACCTTGATTCATTGGTCTTGATTCTACAGCCGTGAACAACTATCTCCACCTACCTATATAGATTTGACAGATTTGCCAGTGTACCTGTCATTGAATTGTGTATTTTGATTCTGTTCGGTTGAATTATATTTGTAACAAGCTACTTCGATCTATGAGAGAACTTCATTAATGTTTGTGTCTTTTTGTTTTTTCTTCATACACTTAAAGATGAGTAATTGATTTGTGTGTGCTTGCTGTTGAGGGATAATACTACATTTTTTAAGAAAGAAAAGAAGAAGAAAAAAGAGGAAAAAAAATAATAAAGAAACCTGCTATTTTTATTGAGGAAGACATTTCTTTCAATAGTGCTCCAATGACCAGTAAGGTTAAGGAATTGAAATGAAATGAAGAAGTGAATTGGTGTTCTAATTTGAACACCTTTAACCCTTATCCTGCTGTTTGCGACAACCCCTACCTTTGCAAACAGTGTAGATCCAGATCAGATGGCTTCTGAAGAAGCCATCTGATCAGGATCTACACTGTTTGTCATTCAGTTTGTGAATTTGAATGAAAACATTATATGATGTAATCTGATTGGCTGATAGTCAGAAATGGGTGTGGCTAATTAAATTATTCAGCAGGATAAGGGTTAATCTTAATCATACTTGTTCTAAAACTTGAACAAGTCATTTTACTACCTGCTGAGTATCCAAAAACTGTTGGATGAGTGGGGAAAAGTGTAGACTCTGATCAAATGGCACATTCTGTCTTATTTTGGTCTGCACCATTTGCTCGTATCTGTCTGTCCAAATATACCAAATGTTAGTCTGCCACACTTGGAGGTTTTTTTATTGTTTGTGATATCTTCTGACAAACTTGGGAGTTTTTTTTATTTCTCTTGACAAATTTGGGAGTTTTTGTTTCTCTTGATAAACTTGGGTGTTTTTACTTCTCTTGATAAAATTTGGGTGTTTTTAGTTCTCTTGACAAACTTGGGAGTTTTTATTTCTCTTGACAAACTTGGTAGTTTTTGTTTCTCATGACAAACTTGGGTGTTTTTACTTCTCTTCACAAACTTGGGAGTTTTTTTACTTCTCTTGACAAACTTGGGAGTTTTTATTTCTCTTGACAAACTTGTGTGTTTTTATTTCTCTTGACAAACCTGGGTGTTTTTACTTCTCTTGACAAACTTGGGAGTTTTTACTTCTCTTGACAAACTTGGGAGTTTTTATTTCTCTTGACAAACTTGGGAGTTTTTATTGCTTCTGACAAACTTGGGAATTTTTATTTCTCTTGACAAACTTGGAGCTTTTAATTACTATTGTCTGCAACCTCAGCAACAAATAGGTTAAGCTGATAGACTTGAACAGTTTTTGGTTGAGGGGAATTGATACACTTTCAGGTGAGGTAACTTTGTTACCAGTGTTTTTCCTCCCTTCTGGAAATGGATCAACTTTAAAAGGAAAGAATTTGCTCTCCTTGGAGCAAATTCTTTCCTTTTAAAGTTGATCCATTTTCAGAAGGGGCTTGGTGTGCAGGAATGCAAACAGGAAGTCATGAAAATTGTCTCCCTTGTTTAAAATGGTAGAAAATCTATGGAAAGTATCTAGTCCCCTAAGGTTTTTGTATGGGAAATTCTTCATCTGGCTCTTAATAGAAAAGTTTGAAAGATTAAAGGATTAGAATTGATAATTTTATCGAAAACTTCAAGAGAATTAATTCATTTGTTTGGTGTTATTCGTGATGCTTAGGAAAACTCAATTGGTCTAGATAAGAGGTGTATTTAGATAAATATTTAATGTTTTCGATGTGGTTTTTGTTGTTTCATTCTGCTCCAAATTTTTTTCATATTATAGCAATTTTATTTACGCCGGGCTGGAGCCGGGCGTATCTATTTGAGGTTGTTTTTGTAAAATGTGTATGCATTTGAAGAACATCGGTTTTCTTCCAGTTTTATGGGATACTTAGTGGGGTTATATATAACTATTCACCCCCACTTTTTTTTAAATTATTCAGTCACACTTTTGCAGCAGAGAACTGTGCTGTTGTGTATTACTGTTATGGCTCCTTAAATTTCTCTCTGAGGCACTTCTAATGAGAACCCACATACATTTGTATGAAGAAATAAGAAAAATTGTTCTAGAATTATCACCAAAGACTCCTCCTTAATTAACCCTTCTCTTGCTGAACACAACATGCCCTGTCTTAACAAACAGTGTAGCTCCAGATCAGTTGGCTTCTGAAGAAGCCAACTGATCTGGATCTGCACTGTTTGTCATTAAATATGTGAATTTCTATCAAAAACCCAGATCAAGTAATCTGATTGACTTAGAAGTGGGCGTGGCATCTTAATTTATTCAGCAAGGCAAGGGTTAACAACTCCTCTGATAGATCAATATTTTTCTGACATAACAAAGTACGCCTATTCTGCTGTTTAGATAAATGAAGTCTTTTTTGTTATTTCTAAAGCTTGTTTGGATTAGTGAAGCTTACGGCAAGTTTGTGGTAAAAAGGGATTAAGTTATCATTTTTGTAATTGTCAAATCTAGTTTGTTTGAATTTTAAAAATATAAATTGATTGGCATTTGATTTTAGAGTATTAATTGGGATTGACTGTGGAAAGTTGGGTAGTTTGTCAAGAAAATGAGCTGTAATTTGAGCCAGCACATGACAAAACCTACAATAAGACCTTTGTGACCAGTAAAGACTTGGATCAGCCTATAAATCTGTCCAGTATGGCAAGAGTTCTCGTTTATCCCTCTTTGGGTAGAAGGCACATACGATCAGCAAAGACTGATCAGACTACGGGAATGCACAGGTTGATTTGAGTATTAACCCTTATCATGCTGAATAAATTAAGATGCCACACCCACATCTAATTTTCAGCCAATCAGATTACTTGATCCAGATGGTTGATATAAATTCACATTCTTAATGGTAAACAGTGCAGATCCAGATCAGAAGCCAACTGATCTGGATCTACACTGTTTGCAAAGGCAGGGTATATCCGGGTTCAGCAGGACAAGGGTTAACTGGTCGCACAAGTTTTAGTGTTGGTTTTATCGTGAGCTGGCTCATTTATGCTCTGTTAATGTTTGTTCAGTCTTCTTATTTTTGAAAATAGATTTTCTTGGCTGGTGCTTGTGGTCATGTGATCTTGGTGCTGGGGTTCCTGCATCACGAAAACATGCCTATATAATTTAGACCCCCTTAAACCCCACTTTTATACAGTAAAACTGGGGCGTACAGGGGTATACATTATTTTTCATATTTCTGCTTAAAACATAGATTGTGGGTACTCGCTAGAACCGCCTCATTGAGGCGGTTCTAACGAGTACCCACTATCTATGTTTTAAGCAAAAATATGAAAAATATCAGAATTTTTTTATCTGAAAATGTTCATTTTTTGGAGGTAAAATTTTCCGTATATTTGAATAGGCATGTTTTCGTAATGTGACCATGATTATGTTTTCTGGTGAATTGAGACGTATTGGTTTTGATCTTGATTCATTAGCATTAGTGTCTGCATCTGCCTGACAGTTTCTTGTGTGCCTTATATCTCTTGAAGCAGTTAGCAGAATTTCTTCAAACGTAGGTATATGTGGTCCACAGGAAATCAGAAATGAGCCCAGGGAAGATTCATATCAGAAACCTTGCTGGGTGTATATGTCCGAAGTATGTTATCTGACATTGCAGCTCATAAAGTTCCAAATGTAGCATTGAGAACATTTTGTCTGTACGTGTGCAGTCTTGTTGTTACGACTTTGCTTATCTCAAATAAGATCTTATCTCGAAGTAAAAATCTGGACCCTGTTTTAACATGGATAATCTAACAACAGGAAACAAAATATTGTGGAAAAGAGGAGAAATTGCTCCAAAGGAGCATTTTCTATTCTTTTCGATAATATTTTCAATATATCTCTAACTTCAGGAGTCAAATTACATATTCATTCATTAAATGTGACTGCAATCAATTTTTTCCTCAATTCTGCAAATTTGATATGTCGAGGTACCTATATCTCAAAGTATTTCAGAGAGTCCCTTGGACTTTGAGATAACGAAAGTCGACTGTATTACAAAAGCTTCTAAACCTGTTTGATTAGAGATAAGAACATTTCAAAGCTTCAAGTCATAAATTAGCTTCCAAATGACAAATTAAAAAATGACTGAACTATATCTGCCTGAGACATTTCTGGATTCTGGATATGATTCAGAAAGTACAGAAAATTCCACTGATACTGCTGTGGATGCGTTGGATTTACAATGTTTAATAGATAGCTGGAGGTGGCGACTTAGAAAGGCATGTAAGTACTTTCCGTGTTAGAAGTATAACACACTTTCAAAAATGTTTTGAAGTGTCGGAGCGACCAAGTGGTTAATCCGCCTGACTTTGGGTCACAAGGTCCCGGGTTTGAATCCCACTAGAGGCAGAATTCATCTCATGACTGTATGGCACTTCATAGCACAGAGCCTTTCATTATCACCCTTCCATCGCCTCGATACAACTAATATAATGTTGAAAGCAACATAATACACCACATCATCATCATTTTCGTCATATCATCATCATCATCATCTTTTAAAATTTTGATTTCCATATTTACCTTAAATATTTGGACTCTGTATCTACTTACCATTCTTGTCCTAATATTTGAACAAGTCCAGTAACTCTTGTCCTGCTGAATAAGATGCCACACCCACTTCTGATTTTCAGCCAATCAGATTACGATCCAGGTTGTTGATACAAATTCACATATTTAATTGCAAACAGTGTAGATCCAGATCAGTTGGCTTCTAGAAGCCAACTGATCTGGATCTGCGCTGTTTGCAAAGGCAGGACATATCCGGGCTCTTCAGGACAAGGGTTTAACTACCTGTAAATGTGTCTAAATACTGCTGGATGAATGGCAAACAGTGTAGGCCTTGGTCAGATGCTGCCTTCTGCAGCAAGTTGTATATGGATTACTGGTATAGCTGTGTATTTTGCACATATATAAATTTCAGTATATATTTTGTTATAATAAAGCAAGTGCTTAATTTGAAGCTCCAGAAGTATGATTTAAAAATACTAGATACACTTGTTAGGTCTTTGGACATTTCATGTAAGGGAGATAACTTTTGTGCTTGCATTCCTGCACACCAGCTCCCTTCTGAAAAGGGGTCTATACTAAATGGAAAGAATTTGCAACTCCCTTCTAAAAAGGGATCTACTCTAAAAGGAAAGAATTGGCTCCCATTGGAAGCAAATTCTTTGCTTTAAGAGTAGACCCCTTTCAGAAGGGGGGCAAAAACAGTTTTGGCAGAGTTGCCTTCCCTGAAAGTATATCTATGACCCTTAATGATCAGGTTTGTTGAATTTATGTATTATTGTAAATAAATCCCATAATTTGATAATGTGGAATGTTGAATCAACAGATAATAGCAGAAGTATGTACTGATAATTGGAGAAAGTGATTATTTTTGTATGAAATCAAAATATTGTTGGTCCCAATTCAGTAGCTTTATCCATTTCACAAACACTATTTTCATATAAAAGAGGGTGGTACAGTTGATTTAATTTTCATCACTCTTTGGGCAATTTAAGAAAACACGTTGTTAATATTTTTCCGATTTTTCCATGCAAATTCTTCTTTACAAGTAACAATTTGCTTGAATTGTTGTATCCTATTTTCCGAGAAAAATGTTCCAAACTGTTGTCTGCTGAAATCTTTACCTAGCATGATATGCCCTGTCTTTGCAAACAGTGTAGATCCAGATCAGTTGGTTTCTGAAGAAGCCAACTGATCTGGATCTGCACTGTTTGCCATTTAGTATGTGAATTTATACCAACAATCTGGATCAAGTAATCTGATTGGCTGAAAAGTAGAAATGGGTGGGGCATCTTACATTATTCAGCATGGCAAGGGTTAAGCATACCAATGCAAAACAAAGGAGTGCTTATGTGATACCTGATCTGTGAGTCCATATGGACATGCTCTTGATCCAGTTTCACCTAATGGTGTACAATATGAAAATTTCAGTATGTGTTGAAAACAGATGCACATGCAATCCCTTGCTCAAATGCCTTATCCAGTTATAAAAAAGGCAACTCAAGGGAGTTAAGTCTTGCTTGACCAACATAATGTTTGTTGTGTTGGAGGGATATATCAGGTGTTGACTAATGTGGTCGGTATGCTCAAGGTTTCTGAAGGATTAAAGAACTACAATCAAACTTCAATGGCTAAACGTCTTTGGGACCTTCGAAAGTTGCTCTAAACATAGGTAGTTCGAGCCTGTGAGGGTTGGTCAAAGCACCAGATCAAGATGGGGATGATTTAGGGATGTCCTTTTGATCTTCTATAAAATAATGATGTGTTGAGTATACTTGAGACAATTTTGATGAGTACACAACATTCTTTTCATGATTAAATAAGATAGTTTCCCTAAAATGTCCCTAAATATTTGTTTTCTTGAGCAATCAGGGACTCAAAAACAAGTTTGAATCAGCCACTATAAATAGCCATTGGTGGTTGAGTCATTGCAGTTTTACTATATAGCAGGAGAAGAGGACTGTGTAAGGACAGGAATTGGTAGGAAATTAGTTCATTGTAACACATAAATAATGTAAAGGTTGAATGACCCATAATTAATTTCTTCTGACAGTAAATCACTATATGTTACTTAAGTGCAATTTGAGCCAAATATATAATCTTAGTTAATTCTTTGGCAGTTTCTTCTGACATCATTCGGTCACAAAACCTCAGATAAAATGCAATTTGCATGCTGATATAACTTTACTTAATTCTTCTGCAACACCATAGTGGATTATTTTTTTTGTTTTATAATAATATTCCAATACCAATCCTCTTTCTTCCACTTAACTTCTGTATTTGTCCTGAAAAGTGTATAATCAAATCAGACTTAAGATTTATGGTCCAGTTCAGTTAACAGTGGAACTGTTTTAAAGTGTGTTTAGTTTTACAGAAGTGACAGCGATATTGAATACGATCATTCTTTTGGAAAGAATTACCGGTAGTGTCTAAGCATGCCAAAAATCATATCTCCAGACATTAGGAAAACATGCCTATTCAAATATATAATGAAAAGTTTACCACCAAAATATGAATATTTTCAGGTAAAAAATTCTTATATTTTTCATATTTCTGCTCAAAACATAGATTGTAGGTACCTGTAAGAACCGCCACTCTGAGGCAGTTCTAACAAGTACCCACAATCTATGTTTTGAGCAGAAATAAGAAAAATAATGTGTACCCCTCTAAACCTGTTTTACTATATAAAAGTGGGGTTCAAGGGGGTCAAAATTATATAGGCATGTTTTTGTGATATAAGACATCAATGTCAAAATATTTGATATTTTGCTTATTTCTTTGCAAACTTTGTGTTGTGGTACTCACTGAAATTGCCTCAGTGAGGCATTTCCAATAAGTACCCTCAACATAGGTTTTCATGGAAAAATAAGAAAAATGATTATCTGTATGGTTCTTTTATCTAGAGCTATGAATTTGAGGGTGATTATTCCACCAGTGGGTTTATACTTTCATTATTTATACTTGAGTAATTCTGTTTTATGCACATGGCAAGTCCATGTGATCATGGCTTGTATAATTTTTATGGGTTATGAACCTGATTCTGTGGGTCAGTACACTTATAACAGCAAGGGAATGTTCATTTTCTTGTATTTGACTTAGTTAATACTGAAAGATTATGTAAAATACAAATGCATGTACTCAATGTAAGTATCCAAACGAAGACATTTGTAACCTTGGCAACCTCAGGTCTTGAGGTTTTGGCCTTTGTTTCCAGTGAAACCCTCTAAAATGCATAGCTTAACCCTTAAAGCGCCAAGCAAATTTGTAGCAGACGACATTCAATTTTTTTTATTATGTTTCAGAGAAAACAAGTCCTGACATTTCATGTGAATCGTCTGCCAAGCAGACGATTCACATGAAATGTCAAGACTTGTTTTCTCTGAAAAGACTTGTCGTCTGCTGCAGTTGTGATTGGCGCTTTAAGGGTTAAGATAAGAAGGGTTAAGAAACAACTTGCCACTTCTAATGAGTACCCACAACATATGTTTTCATGGAGAAATAAGAAGATAGTAATAAATTTTGTTTGAAAAAAGTGCCTCGTCCAAATCTGAACTTAAAGCAATGATGATAAAACTTCTTGTGATAAATGATGGATTGTTAGCTCATCTGAGGAGAGATGAGGTACAACAATCATTTGTCTATACATGCAGCTGCACTATGAAAGGATGCCTCCTCCAAAATGACAGAAATGATTTGAACCAAATTTGGTAGACATGTTGCTTGGTTGCCTTGTGTTGCACCTTTTATTGCACCTGCTTGCTTTAGGCCCATTTTCCATCTGTCGATTGGTCAGTCTGTTTTTGTTAATTTCTGAATAACTATCACACTTACAATCATCTAATTTTGTATACACTTTCTCCCTAACAAGGACTCGGAACATTGCAGCATCATTTTATGTCCATGACCTATTTTTTTACTGTCTAATGACTTTGCCATTTTTAGCTTGCCTGAACAACGTTCACGGAGCGCTATTGTACTACCCTCGGTGTTGGCATCTGCAAATGTTAAAGTTTTTGTTAAAGTTTTTAAGACCACATTATTTCCGAACCTTATCACCGATTTGATTCATTGTCGGTATGATTATACATATTGGTCCAAAATTTTGGGCAGAAAGGTCCCCATCACCCTTGGTCATGTCAAGATGAAGGTGACTTAGAATTTTCATGTAAAAATTTTACATCAAAGTTTTTAGGACCTCATTATTATATGCCCATTTGAAAAAATGGGATGTATTATGGTACGGGGTCTGGCGTCAGTCCGTCTGTCCGTAAGCTTTTTCCTTTCTGGCTAACTCTCCTACAGTTTACATCTGATCAAGGGGAAACTTGGTTTATAGTTAATGACATGGAGCAGCCCATATTGTTTCGGGGTGACAGTCCACCAAATATTAGCAGAGTTATGCCCCTTTGAAAATTTCTGTAAACTTTTCCTTTCTGGCTAACTCTTCCTACATATTAAATCCAATCAAGCTGAAACTTGATTTATCTTTAGACCATGATGTGTAGCAGCACATATTATTTTGGGGTTACTACAGTCCACCAAATATTAGCAGAGTTATGCCCCTTTGAGAATTTCTGTAAACTCCTAAAGTTTACATTCGATCAAGCTGAAACTTGATTTATAGTTAGAACATGATGTGGAGCAGCCCATATTTTTTGGAAGTGACAGTTCACCAAATATTAGCATAGTTATGCATGTTGAAAATTTCAGTAAACTTTTTGTTTCTGGCTAACTCCTTCGACAGTTTACATTTGATCAAGCTGAAACTTTATTTGTAGTTAGACCATGATGTGGTGCAGTTTATATTGATTTGAGGTTACAGTCCACCAAATATTAGCAGAGTTATGTCTCTTTGAAAATTTCAGTAAACTTTTAGTTTCCGGTAAAGTCCTCCTACAGTTTACATCAAATCAAGTTGACACTCGATTTATAGTTAGACCATGTTGTGGAGTAGTGCATATTTTTTCAAGGTTACAGTCCACCTTATATTAGCACAGCTATGCCCCTTTGAAAATTATGTAAACTTTCGTTTCTGGCTAACTCCTATAGTTTACATCCGATCAAACTGAAACTTTGTAAATACTTACACTATAATGTGGAAGTGCATATTATTTTGAGGTTACAGTTCATCAAATATTACCAGAGTTATGCCCCATTAAAAATTTCCATGAGCACTGAATTGTACAAGAGTCAGTATATGTGCTACATCTTATAACTTGGCACTGGCCTTCGCTTGTGGAGATCTTGTTTTCTTATTTGATTGACAAGCCTGAGTTCAGGCGACATCACGAAAACATGCCTATATATATTTGACCCCCTTAAACCCCACTTTTATATAGTAAAACTGGGGTTTACAGGGGTATACATTATTTTTTTTCTTATATTTGCTCAAAACATAGATTGTGGGTGCTTGTTAGAACCGCCTCAGAGAGGCGGTTCTAACGAGTACCCACAATCTATGTTTTGAGCAAAAATATGAAAAATATCAGTTTTTTATCTGAAAATTTTAAATTTTTGGAGGATTAGTTTTCTATATATTTGAATAGGCGTGTTTTCGTAATGTTACATCAACCCCAGCTTGTGGCTCCATTTCTGATCAACTGTTATGCCTACAATCATCTGACTTGGCATGTGATTTCTTACTTACATAGACTCAAACACAACAGTGTTATTTTATGACTCTGACGTATATTTCATAGTTGAATGTCATTTTTGCATCACCAGGGCCCAGTTGTTCAAAGCTAACGACGTCGTTAGTTAACGATTCGTTAAAATTTACATCGAGTGATACGCAAATATGCTGAAATTTTTTGCTGAAAAAATGTGAGTAGCTTTTGCAGTGCAAAAGCTACTCACATTTTTTCAGCAAAAAATTTCAGAATATTGTATATGGAATCTGCTAAAACAGTTAGCGAAATGACCCTTAACGAGCTCGTTAAGCTAACGACGCTTTGAACAACTGGGCCCTGGTATTTAGCACCATTCCTGATTAACTGTATTATTTACAGCGATCAAACCTGGAATAAACTTCATTACGAAAACACACCTATTGAAATACACTGAAAATTTTACCACCAAAAAATTAAATTTTTCAGATAAAAAATTCTGATATTTTATTTATTTCTGCTCAAAAACATAGATTGTGGGTACTCGTTAGAACCGCCTCGACGAGGCGGTTCTAACGAGTATCCATAATCTATGTTTTTGAGTAGAAATAAGAAAAATAATGTATACCCCTGTAAACCCCAGTTTTACTATATAAAAGTGGGGTTTCAGGGGGTCAAAATTATATAGGCGTGTTTACGTGATGTCTTCCTTAGAGGAAACCAAACACTGCAATATTATTCTATAACAGTTTAATGACTTTTTTTTTTTTTTTTTTTTGCATCAAACCTAGCATTTAGCTCCATTTCTGATTAACCATATGACTTATAGTCATAAAAGCTGAAATATACACTCAAACACTATGGTATCATTTTGTACCTTGACCTACATATCACTGTCCAAGGCTTTGTCATTCTTTACGTGGATTTTTAGCTCTTTTGTAGTACCGTATTCGACCTAATTATCGCACATACCCTATAAGCACACAGTCCAGCAAATTTGTAGTTTTCAGATTTCAACGAGCATACTTTCTGTCTACTTCTTTATAAATGTGCAGTTCAAATGAGTACCAACAACATATGCTTTTATTAAGAAAATATTAAAACAAAAATCGCATAAACATCATCAAATAAGTCCTTTCTGATCTTGTTTTAAAGTGTACCCTTAGTAGGTGTATGTAGATACATAGCCTGGTAATTAGGTCGAATACAATATATGTTGCAAAGTCTGATTTTGGGATATGGGAAAAATTTGATTTTTTTTTTTTTTTTTTTTTTTGCAATGTTGGGCGTTGGCATCCCCCACCACCCTCATTCAAGCTTCATTATATATAGTAAGGGAGAAAAAAAAAACATACATAAAGAGGTGAGAAGTTGAAAGAGAGAGAGAGAGAAAAAAAAGGTTGAAGTATGTTGGATCAAGATAGTCAGTAGCAATAATTCAGAAAGTAGTTGAAACTTGAGTGCAGTTTGTTAAGTTGGAAGCCTGTTCAAATAAAACTTCTTTTATTAAATTGATTAATGCTTAGCACTCTGAGTAGAATTTTCAGCAGACAATATATTGAAATATATATACATATTTTTATTTTCCCCATGCAGAAAAAAGGATTTGACATTGCATGCAAATTGTCCTCATTGGAGACAATTTGCATGAAATTTCAAATCCTATTTCCTGAAAAAAATAAGAAAATACCAATTTGTTGTCTGCTGAATTTGCCAAGAGAGAGTTAAAGGTTAACTAGACCTGTGAATAAAAGCTATGGCCTTCAAATATATGCATTTCAGTCAAACACTGGTGTGAAAAACTTTTACAACTCTCTGGGCTAATTCAGCAGACAATAAATTGTAGATATTTTTCTTATTTTTCCCAGCAAACAGGAGTTGACATTTCATGCAAATTGTGTTTTGCTTGAAATATCAAAGCCGGTTTTCTTGGGAAAATAAGAAAAATGTTTCAAAATGTAGTCTGCTAATTTTTTTTCCCAGCATGCTTAGCATTAAATTTCTGTATTTTATTGCTTTCATTTTATTGCCAGTCATTAAAGTTTAATTTTGTGAGAGTTCATATGCCTTTATATTTCATATCAGATAGAAATATTTTCATTAATCAAGCTATAAGTTTGCTGTTGGATATTATTGTGAATATTACTTCTAAATTTAGGTTTCCTAAACAAGGTGGATTTGAGATTCATATGAATTTTTAAAGAAAAGGGGAATGGATACACTTTCAGGGGAGACAGTCTGTCAAGTGATTTTGTTTCCCTCTAAAAGGAAAGAATTTTGTCCCAAAGGGAGTAAAATTTCAGCAGACATTTTAAAATATTTTCTTTATCAGTGCCAGAATATAGAGGTTGCTATTTCATGCAGATTGTCTTCAAAGAAGATAGTTTACATGAAATGTCAAATCTTTTTTTTCTGGGAAAAATAAGAAAAGTATAAATTTGTCATCTGCTGGATTTGCCCGGCCAGAGAATATTATAAGTTACAAGTATACTGAAATATAAAAAAGTGTCTGTGCTTAGGAAATGTTAGATATTGACAGATGAAACTTGAAGCAATTTAATATTTAAAATGCTAAACAAAATTATAGCTGACAACATTGTATGTTTTTTTTTCTTCATATTTTTCAGAGAAAGTATGGCAACATTTCATGTGAATTGTCTGCTAGAAAGATGATTCACATGAAATATCAAGTCTTATTTTCTCCAAAACATATGGAAAAAAAAACCAAGATGCCATCTGCTGCAGTTGTGATTAGCATTTTATGGGTTAATCACAACTGCAGCAGACGACAATTTTTTTTTTTTTTTAATTTTTCAGAGAAAACAAGTATTGACATTTCATGTGAATCACCTGCCAAACAGACGATTCACAAGAAATGTCAAGACTTGTTTTCTCTGAAAAATAAAAAAAAAAAAAAAATTGAATGTCATCTGCTACAAATTATGCTTGGCGCTTTAAGGGTTAAGTGATACAGA
Source organism: Anodontia alba (assembly GCA_964016985.1). Lineage (NCBI taxonomy): Eukaryota > Metazoa > Mollusca > Bivalvia > Lucinida > Lucinidae > Anodontia > Anodontia alba. The sequence goes on from OZ024823.1 coordinate 2,924,097, forward strand.
TTGTATTAGCTTGGTTCAAACTATTGATGAGACATTGACCAGGATCACATTCACTTTGGTGGAATTTATTATTGTTCAGTGATGTATCGGTACATGAACCAGTTCAGTAACTACTTATATAACCCATACTTGGATTTTCTAGATCGACGGAGATTCACTTACGAGGCGGATACTATTGCTACTCAGCTGCCAGAGATTCGACGCGAGACAATAATACTGAACAGACCGGACTCCACGCCAAAGGTGAGCAGCTTGACTTTCATGTTGGGTAAAAGTTTCAGCAGACATTTTGAATTTTTGAGAAAGGATTTAAGATGTCAGGATAATTTGCATGAAATGTCAAACCCTATTTTCTGAAAGAAGAAGATGAAAAAAAGCAAGAAAAGTACACTACTTTGTCACCTGTTCAGTTTGCCCAGTGAAGCGTCAAGCTAAATTTGTAGTATTCTAAAATTTTTATTTTTTATTTTCCAGAGAAACAAGTCTTGATATTTCATGTGAATTGTCTGCTTGGCAAACAATTCAAATGAAATGTCAAGACTTGTTTTCTTCTGAAAGTAAAAAAAAAAATCAAAATTGTCCTCTACTGTAGTTGTGATTGGCACTTTAAGGGTTAATGATTAACCTGTTTTAGTCTGGAGACCCCCAAAAAAGTTCATTGACAAACCATGTAAACCCAGATCAGATGCCTCAAAATCAAGGTGTAGATGTGTAGATCCTTATTAGCCTATTGTAGACTGAACAGACTTCCCCGCACTGATATTGGAAGAATCCAGTTTCAACTTTAGGTTCGTGCGGCTATGTGATTTTGATATTTCGAGAGAAAAATGGCTAAATTATTTGCAAACAGTGGAGATCCTGATCAGACACGATGTTCTGTGGAGTCTGATCTGGGTCTGCACTGTTTGCCAATTGCCCTTTTAGGGGTCTCAAGACAACAATGGGTTAGATGGCACATGCTACTAAGGCCTGTACAACTACTTCAGGTACAGTCAAACCTGTGTTAGTGGTCACCTCTATTAAGCAGCCAACCTGTATTAAGCAGCCAGAGGAAAGTTGCCCCAAAATTCACATACCTATATATTTGAACTGTATTAAGCAGCCACCTGCCTTCAGCAGCCACTTTTTAAGCTTCCCATGGGTGGCTGCTTAAGACAGGTTTGACTGTACATCTAATAAACTTCTATATAAGTTTATGTGAGACAGTATTTGCAGTGACCAAAATTCTCAAATTTTACTGTCAATGTCTTTGATCTTTTTACAGGTTTTGAGCTTTCAGTTAATCACAAGTTCAGCAGACAACTCTATATTTTCTTTTTTGGTATTTTTCAGAGAAAATAAGATGACATTTCATGTGAATTGTCAGCCTAGCAGACAACTTCCAAGGCTTATTTTCTCAAAAAAAAAAAAAAAAAAATTAGAATGTCGTCTGCTACATTTTTCCTGAGCACTTTAAGGGTTAATCAATTTCAGGTTTGCTCTGAAATACAGACTTTAATCCTTCTGAACAAATGAACAAAACCCAACCACTGATAACAGTTTCATTGCCTGATTTATCAAAGCTTATAAATTTCATATTTTAAGCCATATTATGATAAATTCCAGTTTAATAAACCACACTTTATCTCCCAGTAAATACTTACCTTATTAACCGAAAATAATCAGGGAGATAGGCCTGAGCAAACAGTGTAGACACAGATCAGATATCCTGTGGCATCTGATCTGGGTCTATGCTGTTACCACTCATCCAAGAGTTTTTAGACACATCGACAAGTAGTGAAAGGGATTTGTTTAATTTTAGGACAAGTATGGAAAACATATAACAAAAGAGGTATCCTAATATTTAGGCTATATATGGTAATCAGTGAAATAATGGCAACTTTAGAAATCCGGTCTTTATATTATTCGGACTAAGGACAATTCAGTGACAATTTCATCGAATTTGAAATTTTGTTTATTAATGTTGAGCTTGGCTGTATGAAAGCACAGGTAGAGCTATAGCAGTCACCATGGCGTCGGCATCGGCGTCAGCATTGGTTAAAGTTTTTGGTTAAAGTTTTTAAAAGGCTATATTCCTGAAAGTCTGGATGGAAGTAGTTCATAATTGCCCTGATGTTAGATACTGATCTGGGCCCAGTTGTTCAAAGCTAACGACATCGTTAGTTAACGATTTGTTAAAATTTACATCAAATATGCTGAAATTTTTTGCTGAAAAAATGTGAGTAGCTTTTGCAGTGCAAAAGCTAATCACATTTTTTCAGCAAAAAATATCAGAATATTGTGTATTTAATCTGCTAAAACAGTTAACGAAATGACCCTTAACGAGCTCGTTAAGCTAACGACGCTTTGAACAACTGGGCCCTGAAGTTTATGCTGTACCATTCTGACCCACATGAGTGATCTTGATGTCAAGGTCACGGACTTAGAAAAAGTTTATGTTAAATTTTTTGGTTAAAGACTTCAGAGGCAAAGTGCGATTTAGGCAGATTACATTGTCCTGCAACAGTTGTTTAGCTCCTGTATACAAAACTACAGGTTGAACTATAGCAGTCACCATGGCTTTGGGGTCAGTGTCGGAGTTAATAATAGAAGTAGTTCATATTTGCCCTGATGTTAGATACTGGTGTGGTTTTTGCTGTACCATCCTGACCAACATGAGTCACCTTGTTATGCTAAAGTTTTGGTTAAAGACTTTAGAGGCAAAGCATGATTCAGGCGAGCTATGCTGTCCTGCTACAGCTCTTATTGTACCCTTAAATTGCCAGTCACAACAACTGTCGTCTGCTTTGTCATCTGCTTGTGATTTTAAGTCAGTTTTTGCAAACAGTGTGGACACAGATCAGACTGCTTCTCTAGGAGCAGTCTGATCGGAATCCACACTGTTTGCCTGTATGCAAAAATAGGTTTGAAAAGTTTGCAAGAATATTAAGCAGATGACACAAACAGACAACGTTTTCAGATGCAGATTTTCTTGGCATTTTAAGGGTTAAGGTAAACATTACCATATTTAACATAAATTATTAAGCCTAGTCCTGTTGAACGGGATATGCCCTGCCTTTGCAAACAGTGAAGATTCTTCAGAAGCCAACTGATCTGAATCTGCACTGTTTGTCCTTAAGTATGTGAATTTGTATCAACAGACTGGATCAAAATTGAATTCCCTCAACTTCCTTAGGAGACAATTTGCATGAAATGTCAAAGCCTATTTTCTGGGAAAAGTAAGAAAAATATAATCAATTTGTCAACCGCTGAATTTACCAAGAAGAGTGGTAAAGATTACCAGATAGCTCCAGATCAGGTGTTTTTTTTGTTATTTTTTTCATCTGGAAAGTGTTAAAAGATTTTTCATTTCTTCACAAATATATGTTGTGGATACGGGTAATATCCTAAAATTTCGAACACCAACGTTTCTGACAAAATGCCATATGCAAACAATGCAGACCCAGATTAGACTGCTCCTGAAAACAATGCAGACCCAGATCAGACTGCTCCTGAAGGATCAGGGTCTTCATTGTTTCCCATTCCACTAAGCATTTTAAGAGACAAATGCATAAAAAGCAAAATTAAAGCCAAAAAAGTATGAAATAAAGTGTTCAAATTTTTGGAAATTTACCATACTCATTAGACGTGCCTCACTGAGGCATATATTTTTGTGGAGAAATAAGAAACATATTTACCTTAATACCCATCTTATCTGAAGCTATGGATTATCTTAACTATCTGAAGCCCTTGCTATTTAATGTGATTCTGTTTCAGAATGTTCCACATATCTACAGTGAAACAACCGAGGATGACGAAGATGAAGATTTTGTTCCCTCTTACCATAAACAAGATACACAGAAAGATACATCCATCAGCTGGGATGATGTAAGTTTCAGGACTCAGATAAGATTTTTCACATGAAAGAGTACTGCATTTACCCTAAAATTCAGACTGACATACCTTAAGCAAATACCCAAATGAATAGTGTAGACCCTAATCAGATGCTGCAGACTGCGGCAACCGATTATGGTCTACAATGTTTGTCACTCATCCAGCCTTGTTTTAGGGATATTGGCATGTAGTAATAGGCATGTTTAAATTCTAGGACAAGTTTGGTAAGGAGTGAAATATGGACCAATATTTAGGGTCCTTATGGTAGTGTAGATTCAGAGCATACTTCTAGGCTGTTTATCAACAGTAGTTAGGTGGAAGTAATCACAATTTTGTTCCTGATGTTATATTTACAATCTCAACAGTCTGTAAAGAAGGTTGTATTCTCCAGGAGTGGTCCTTTTTTTTTGCTTTTTTTGCAGAATCATTTGCTCATTAATACAAAATTGTCACAAAATGATAACAACCAACTCAGCATATAAAGTAAACCACTCAAGATATAAGGTAAACCCATCTTCCCAACTTCTGTAGATTGCAAGTACATGTAAGATAATAGTGACTGATATATCTGTATGGTTAGGTTTTGCTGTTTATATAAACTGTGTTTTTATGTTTGTAGCTGTACAACTTTGACACAGATGACCTTGACCAGTCTGAGGAGACAGAGATCATTTACTACCCACCTAGTGAGAGTGATGGCTCAGATACTATGCCTAGGTAAGTCACACAACAAATGGTTCATTGATAAATAAGAAAAAAGTAATAGAAGTAATAATTCAGAGAGCATCTTACTATCATGCAGTCCTGGCATTTTGGTATCCCCAAACACAGTGCTATAATTGTCTTAAATATTTATCTAACTTTACCCTTGTCCTGCTGAATAAATTAAGAAGCCACACCTATTTCTAAATTTCAGCCAATCAGATTACTTGATCAAGGTTGTTGATAGATTCACATACTTAATGGCAAACAGTGCAGATGCAGATCAGTTGGCTTCTTCAGAAGCCAACTGATCTGGATCTACACTGTTTGCAAAGGCAGTGTATATCTGGTTTCAGCAGGACAAGGATTAACACTCATCATTCCTGGTAGAAATTTCAGCAGACACAATTATGAATTCATTAAATATATTCCTTCTCCTCTTTCAGGGAAAAAAAAGGTCTTTTTTTTTTTTTTTTTTTGGAAAATAGGATTTGACATTTCATACAAATTATTTTCCTAAGATACAGTTTGTAAGAAATGTCAGGTACTATTTTTTGGGAAATAACAATAAGTTGCCTGCTGAATTTGTATCCTCAATGTTGAACAAATTAGTTTAAACTACTTGCTAATTTGTCTAAAAGGTACTGGATGAATGCATTATAAGCAGTGCAGATCCTGCTTGGTGTGATAGACTAAATGGATACCAAGGCTGATTAGTCCATTGTTTTTGCAATGTTTATTAATCATTCTAACACTCCTCGCCTATTTAGCCGATGGTTAAATTCAGTGATTTATTCTGCAACAAATCACTGGGCGGAAGCGCGTGACACTATCTGGCACTGTTCAGACGTCATTTTGACACTTTGCTGACATCAGTCTTCATTTTAACGTTTTCTCACGTCAACAACTTGCATGTAAACCACAGTGTTACAGTCAAAACTGTTGGCTGGATTTCTTTATGCGAAGACAAACAGTTGGAAGAATCTGAAGGATACAGTTACTTTTTCATCGTTTTCTATGTGTAAGAATCAAAACAGATCAGCTCTTGTGCGTGATTTGTTGAGTAGTAAATCACAGTTTGTTGGTCGGTTGTAAGTAGATAAATTACTCGCGGCTCCACACTAGTGATTTGATCTACTTTACAACTGACCTCCAAACAAACAAATCACTGCTAGAGCTGATCTGTTTCTTAAGTATAAATCCTGGACAAACCAACATTTTTTCATATGAAAACTACAAAGTACCAGGTCATCCTGCACATTTTTCATTCAAGCCAGTTGCTTCCATTTAAGCAGGGTGCAGGACTATATACCTTGTACATATTTTTTCTTATCTCACTTACAGTTCATACCAGGTGTTTGATGCAGGGCTCAGCTCTGGCGGTGTGTCTGTGGGACGGAGCAGAAAATCAAAGAACACTAGTAGTATTCCAGATGCTGGTAAGCTTTGTTTTATTTGACCTTAACATTCAGGTCAGTGGACACACCTGTTGGTTTTGCTGATATTTTTTTCAAAGGGAGATAACTTTGCTAGACAGGAATTTCCTTTCCTGGTATTTATTTTTTTTATTTTTTTTTCTCGTAGGGGGCTACTCTTAAAGGAAAGAATTTACTCCCCTCTGGAAGCACATTCTTTTCTTTATTAAAATTAGCCCCCATTGAGAAGGAAAGTAAAAGGTTCCATGTCAGAGATATTTCCCTTAAAGGTGTCTCCATTCCCCTTATAAATGGGTCTGAGTAATATGGTGAAGGTCTGGAACAACCTGTTCATGTCTGTAGTCTGTTTAGGCATTTGCTTTCCATAGTGCAGTATAATCAGGGCCTTTTCTGTCTGTTGACAAAATTCTACAATATCCACTGATTCTTTTTGATTCTTAAAGAAGACAGCTAATGCTGTGTCTTTAAAGAGCAGGCTGATGCGGCCACTTCTGTCTGCATAATGCATTGAAGATTTTTTTTCTGTTGATACCACTCATCAAATTTCAACAAACAAATTAGAACACCTATTTTCAGTGGGACATTCAAATTTTGGGTTAATTTGTAGAGGTCAGTGATAATCTGACCATTTCAGCATATGAGCTGCACAGTGTGAGATAATATACCTTGTGATGTTCACACAGCAAAGAAAACCGTCTCATCACAGGCTATCCAGTGTCCCGATTTTTTTAGCCGTTCACTGAGGACTTGTTCCAGAAGAGTATTTAGTGATAATTCTAGGATAATTTGTTCAATTTTGCCATAAAAACAATATGTTGTGGGTACACAATAGAAGACCCTCAGTTCTCTGCCATTCAGGACCTGGCTGAAAGATTGTTTACAGTGACATAAAACAACTTAAGCACAGGTTTCACTGTACATTTCGAGGGTTGAGCGCAAGACTATGGTAACTCAAACATATTTTTGAAACCCTTGTTTAGGGGCAACTTGGACCCCTTTGTAAACAATGCAAATTTAGGTGCCATTGCTCATACGAGCAATGGCACCTAAATTTTCATTGTTTACAGAAAGAAATGTTGTAATCTCAATAATGCCTTCATGGTGAGGAGATTAGGTTTGGGGAAAAACAACCATCTGACTTATGCCAGTCTTGCGCTCAACCCTCGATTTGTATTTTTAGAGGGAAAAATGAAAGAAAAGTACCAGTATGTTATCGTCCAAAAACATAGCACCTGATAATATGACAACAAAATATACCTTGTGGGTACTCATTGGAATTATCTTGGCAAAGTTACTCCAATAAGTGGCCAAAGGTACATTTTGGTACAAAAATTATCTTCTAGAGGTTCTTTTGGTGCAAAATTATTTTCTAATGGTTGTTTTGGTGCAAAATTATTTTCTAATGGTTGTTTTGGTGCAAAATTAGTTTTAGCTCGCCTGAACAATGTTCATGGAGAGGTATTGTACTACCCTCAGCATTGGCGGCGGCATTTATGTCCACAAATGTTAAAGTTTTCATTAAAGTTTTTAAGACCTCATTATTTCCTAACCTTATCACCAGTTTGATTCATCTTTGGTATGATTATACATATTAGTCCAAACTTTTGTGCAGTACCATTTCTGTGACTTGTAGTTCTACAGCTATGCCCCTTTTAAAACCCATGCATTGTAAGCCTATGGGATACCATGAAATCTTTTGAGCAAGATATCTCAAACTATTTGAGCCAGGGTCTTGAAACTTGGTGAGCTTATTAGGAATGATGAGAAGGTCACTAGATTAACTTTAAGAAAAGAAAAAAAATCAGATTAAAAAAAAAAAAATTAAAAAATCAAATTAATTTTATCAGAGTTAAAAAATAAAAAAATCAGATTGATTTTATCAGAGTTATGCACCTTCCAGCTTCAGAATTTTGTATGGATGAGCATCTAGTTGGGGGCATAGTGTTTTACAAACACATTTATAGTATCTGGACTCGGATCAAATTTCAAATAATTTATTACAGTGCTTGTATCCATTTCAGATTCTGAGACAACAGATGCAGTGTCACTGGATGACACAGATGATGACTCGGGACATTCTGCACCGTCAACACCCCTGGAAGAACATGAACCAAAGCCAGCAAACAGGGTATAATTTACCATAATTCCTCTAAAATTTTGTACACCCTAACCCCTTACTGTACTGTCTCAAAAATTTGAACATTTATAGCAGACAAAATTTTAAAATTAATTTAGTCACTTTTCAGAGAAAATAAAGCTTGACATTTCATGTGAATAGTCTGCCAAGTTTAATATATATATATATGTTTTTTTTGTTTTTTTTTTCAATTTCAGATTTTTGTCTGCTATAGTTCTAATTAGTCCTTTAAGGGTGAAACATTCTGAATCAAATTCAGCACAAGGCAGATTGATGATATTTTTTTCTGACAATAGGGTTTGACATTAGTAGACAATTTGTATGTAATATATGCTCTATTTTAGGGTAAGATGCAAGTGACTGTTGCTTTGTTTTTGAGTGCTGCAGTTCATTTCTTACTCTTTTATTTTGTCTTCCTAAAACACCATTTGTCCAAATATCCTGGTCCTGCTGCTCCGATACACCCTTTGCAAACAGTGCAGATCCAGATCAGTTAGCTTCAACGTAGTCAATTGATCTGGATCTGCACTGTTTGTTATTCAGTTATGAATTTGTATCAACAATCTGGATCAAGTAATCTGACTGGCTGACAATTAGAAATGGGTGTGGCATCTTCATTTAGTTAGCATGACAATGGTTAACAAGTACAGTAACTCTAGCCATAGCTACAGATAAGAGAAATATCCACTTGTTTTCGTATTTCTCCACAAAAGCATATGTTGTAGGTACTCATTAGAAGTGCCTCAGAGAGACACTTCTAATGAGAAACATGAAAAATTAATATATTTTGATTGTGAAAACAGTGCCTTATCTGGAGCTGTGTCTAATTCATCTTTCATAGCTCCAGATAAGGCATTTTTTTTTTTTTTTTTTTCAACCAAAATATACTTACATTTTTCTTATTTCTCCATGAAAACATAAGTTTTGGTTACTCATTAGAAATGCTTTTCTGTGGCACTTCTAATGAGTATCTACAACATATGTTTTTGTGGAGAAATAAGAGAAATATTTTATGTAGATCTCCCTCTTATCTGGAGGTATGATCTTTGTATTTCATTGTAGGAAAAGTTCTTGAAGGACACATTTGAGAACCTGACGTTTACACCAGGGTTATCTACAGATAAATTTATGAAGGGTTTGGACACACTAGAGGAAGAAATTGCCAACAGTCCACCAACAAGTCTGGTCAGCTCAAGACACAGCATATCAGCTAGATTCCTGTCCAAGTCTCAACAGGCCAATATGAGGTATGGAAGATTCTTGGGAACTATTATATAGAAAATAATCAGCAGTGTTTGACTGATATAAAAGTCACTGTTAAGCAGTCATTATTGAATGTAGTTATGCAGTAAAAAACAAGTTCTGAAAGAACAAATTTTTAACCAAAGTTCCCAGGCTCCTGTGTGACAGGCTGTTGATTGTTCTGTTTATTAGCAGGATTCAAGTTAGTTAACCCTTGTCCTGCTGAATATATTAATAAGCCACGCCTACTTCTAATTTTCAGCCAATCAAATTACTTGATCTGGATTACTGCTATAAATTCACATACTTAATGACAAACAGTGCAGATCCAGATCAGTTGGCTTCTGAAGAAGCCAACTGATCTGGATCTACACTGTTTGCAAAGGCAGGTACATCCGGGTTCATCAGGACAAGGGTTAATTATTAAAAAAAAAAAAAATGTCCTTAATAGGGGTTGATACACTTGGCAGATTTTTGGCCAAGGGAGATAACTGTAGTAACTTTCTGTTTGCGTTCCTGAACAACGGTTCCCTTATGAAAAGGGATTTACTCTAAAAGATCCATTTTCCTTAAGACAATAAAATGTCTTCCAGAGAATCACAAAGGTAAATCATTAAGCCAGACAGATGACAAAGTCAAGTTGAAAAGCAAACCTGTGGTATGATAATATCATTCTGCTGAAGAATTTCAGATAGAAGTCAAGGTTAGATAAAAGTCAAATGTCAGACAAGAGCTGACAAGAGTCACATGCATTTACATCCCATCTGATTAGAAATGAATAACTCCCACAACTCTAGGTAAGCATATAAGATGTGCCTAACTTCTGATGAATACACACATATATATTTTAATGGAGAAAAGGCAATAATCTAGAATAATTTAGTGATAATTTAGGATAATTTTCATTATTTTTGCACCAAACGTTATCTTGTGGATGCTTCCTTACAGAGATATGTTGTTATTGTTTGTTTGGTGATAAAATAACAAAAACAATTATTTTGTGAATACACCCTTTATTTTATAATGTTATGTAAAGTGGTTTTACAATTTTTTCTTTGATAGAAACCCTGGCATGTACAGCAGTATACCAAGACAAGATAACTGGTTTGATGTAAGTAGATAACAATTGTTTTATCTTGTGCTTTACGTCTGCAAGAAAATAATGTGTTCTTTTGGTTGTTGTGTTGTTTAATTGTTGTAAAATATATATATATATATATAATAAAAAAAAGTTTTAAGGGGTTTTAGATCAAATACCTTGCATTCAACAGATTCTAGGGCAGAATTCTTCACATGGTATATACTGGCATGTTCTTCTCTTAATAGTCTACACTGCTGAATGGTTCTTGCAGCTAGAACCTATAAAATCCATGAAGAATGTTCCTAAAAGATACACATTGATGGAAGTCCTAATACCCAAACAAGTCTCATTTTGAAATAAAACTGTGAGATATTTAATTGGTTATATGTTACTGTAATAACCCTAAGTATTGGGATAGACAGAATTGTGCAAATAGTGCAGACCGAGATCAGACGCTACAGGATGCATCAACAGGTAGTGAAAAAAGACATTTTCAAATTTTAGGGCAAGTATGGTTTGGAGTTAAGGTGTCCCAATACTTAAGGTAAATAGGGTAAATGCCCATGAAGGATAAATGAAGATAAATATGCATGTATGATGATGAAAGATGCATGGTGATAAAACATTATGCAAATTCCATGTACATTGCAAAGATACAAGCTGATAAAAAATTGTGAATTTGATATAAATCTATACACTTGAATGTTAATAAATGTTGTGACAGATGCATGTTGATAAAAGACCATAAAGAATGTTTGTTGTAACCATGAACAGTACAAGCTGACAAAAGCAGAAGGTTTTTCTGCAAGGAACGACCATCACAAACCTTAATGTGTACCTGTTCACATTACTACCATATTCGACCTAATTACCGCACATGTTCTTATAAGCATACAGTCAAGCAATTAAGTAGTTTTTAGATTACAGCCGGTGTACTTAAATCTACTTCTTTATAAAAACATATGTAGTGGGTACTTGTTTGATTTGCCTCAATTCAAATGAGTACCCACAACATATGCTTTTATGAAGAAAATCAGAAAATAATATCACAAGCATCATAAATACATACCACATGAAGTCCTCTGCTGATCTTTCTTTAAAGTGTGCCCTTATTAGGTGGCTGTTTTATTACAAGTTTTCCAGTAATTTTAAAAATCTGAGTGCACAACGCAATAATTAGGTCGATGGCCTCGGTGGCTTAGTTGGATGTGCTGTCAGACTGGAGACCAGGAGGTTGAGGGTTAAACCACCGCTGAGGTCGGCAACATTCTTTTGTGGAGATTGATCATGAAATACTTTCTATGATCATTCTCTCCCTTCCGCTGATTCAAGAAGGGCAGTTGTCAGTTTCTGGCGAAAGAATGTGCACAATACTGCTTAACCGCTTAGAGGACTAAGCCTGCCCAGTAAACGTGTGGTTTGGTAAACTGACTGCGCTGGACATGACCCCATTGGATTGACTGGGCCATAAAACCTCCACAAACAAAAATTAGGTTGAATATGGTATTTTCTAATTTCTGTGTGCAAATGTACAGGAAGAACTGCTGCACTACCCAAGCACTTGTTTCCACAGATGTTAAAATTTTATGTTAACCCCTGAAGCGCCAATCACATCTGCAGCAGTCCTTTTGAATTTTTGTTTTATTTTTTAAAGAAAATAAGTCTGGAATGTCATGTGAATCATCTGCTTAGCAGATGATTCATATGAAATGTCGAGATTTTTTTTCTTTGAAAAATACTAAAATTAAAAAAAATAGAATGTCATCTACTGCAAATTTTGCCTGGCTCTTTAAGGGTTAAAGCTGTTTGAAGATCTTTATATTCAGGGTGTTTGGATGGATTCAGTTGATATTAGGAGTGATGTTAGATACTGGTCCAAAGTTTTGCTTAATATAAGCTCAGCCCCACTCAGTGATCGAGCTCAAGTTCACAGACTTAGAAATATGTCACAGTCTTAATATAAGTGTTACTGTAAAATTTTTAAAGATCTATCTCAAGAATACCGCAATGGATTTAATTGATACTTTGAATGATATTGGTCCAAAGTTTTGTTCAGTACAAGCCCTGCATCCTCAGTGACTGAGGTCAAGGTCATGGACTTTAAATGTTTTTGCACCATAAGTGTTTGTGATTTATGTAGTTTCTGAAGATCTCTGTCTTCTAAATTTCTGGATAGGTTTAGTTGATACTTAGGCTTTCATTTAGATACTGGTCAAGTTTTCTCTCACTACAAGATGTCTGTGAGGTATAGGTCACAGATATTGAACATTTCATACTCAGAATATTAATATTTTATGTTGAAGCTTTTAAAGATCATTGATCATCAGTTTATAAATTTTTCCTATGATGGGCAGGGACAAGTTAAGGCAAGCGGCCCTGTCTTTGCAACAGGTCTTGTTTTCTTTGGAGCATTTTGTATCTTCAGAACTCTAGATAAGAGGGATAGCCAAATAAATATGTTTCTTATTTCTCCTTCAGAAAAAAATGTTGTGGGTATTCATTTGAAGTGCCTGAGGGAGGACATTTAATCAGCAAGCTTTTCTAATGAGGCCTCACAACATGTTTTCAGGAAGAAATAAGAAAAATATCAGTATTTTTTGGTTAAAAGAAAAAAAGTGTCTTATCTAGAACTGTGGACTATACACATCTTTACACATTACAGCTTCACTATATCCTAGAGCACTGGCAATTGGTATGGTTTAAATTACATCATTGGAAAACTGTCTTATGCCATATGCAAACCACTGAGGCTCAAACAAGCCTGCATTTCCTTGATACAGTAATTAAGGTTTGCAAAGTCTTATGGTGAAGTGATACTCCTCTGAGGAGAATCACTCTGAATTGAAAGTGCACCATAAATCTTTATAACACTTCTTCGAATTCCAAAGCAAAAACTGTGTAAGCTGAACAGCTGTGTTGTATCCCAACAAAAATGTATAGATTATATAGAAAAATGACCATAAGTGGTCATTCTTCTATATAATCTATATATTTTTGTTTGGATACAACACAGATAAAAAGTATTATATCCCAATAAAAATGTATAGATTATATAGAAAAATGACCATAAATGGTCATTTTTCTATATAATCTATTCATTTTTTATTCAAAGCAGTTTTATAAAGAGTTTCCAGTGTATCTGCCTTCTCATTTGAACATTGAGTGACTACTCATAGATGGGAAAATTAACATCAGATTCTTTTCTTTAACAGTTGCCCCTTTTGAGAATAAATCTGCATACTGGAGAAGCAAATTTGCTTCTGCTGGGCTGGAATTGTCTCCCTTTGAAAATGAAGGCAGAAACTTTCAGCTTAGTGTGCTCTCTCTTTGAGGTTTATCGGTTCACCTTAATGAATATTAAAGGAAGGCCCTGAGGGGAAAGCATGGCACTCCAGCATGTCTAAGTCCTGTCCTTCAATTTGAGGCATAAAGCAGGTTATATGATGATGTTGCTCTAACTGTTAGCCTCTTTAATTTAAATATCAGCAGATTGCATTTTAAAGTATTTCTTTATTGCCAGAAAACAGAATTTAAATTTCCATGCATATTTTTGATTTGGTCTCCTTTAGGAACAACTGGAATGATAGGTCAAAGGATATGGATATCTTTTCAAGGGAGACAACTGTTAAAATTGTCTTGTCTCCCTTCTGTAAAGGGGTCTACTCTAAAAGGGAAGAATTTGCTTCTCCAAGGGAGCAGATTCTTTCCTCTTAGAGTATTCCCCTTTTCATAAGGGGCCTGATGTGTAGGAAAGCAAACAGGAAGTGTGACACAAGTTGTCTCCCTTGAACAGTGGCAGGAAATTTACTAGTGTGTTCAGTTCCCTTAGGCCCTCTTTTCAAGAAATGTCTGCTTTGGTTACAATATGCATGAAATTCCAAGCTCTGTTTTCTGGGAAATTTTGGAAATATCTCCCATTTGCTACCTGTTAATATTAATAAAGAGTGCTGAAGGTTATTTAATTCATTCTTATGCTTGGTTGAGTTAGTTAAAAAAATACTGATAGAGTTAGGAAGCTAAGGCAGTTGCGTATTGTCTTGTTCCTTTTTTTAATTAATCCAAGATGCATGCCTTTATATAAGACAGAATTTCTTAATTTTTAAGGATAAAATACATGTATTACGTGAGCAAAGCTTTGAATTTTCATAGTTATTAAATTTTCAAAAATTACAAAGGAAAAGAATCACACTGGTTCACAGCAAGTTTTATTAATCAGTGATTATTATTACGTTTGTTTTCAAAGTAATAATTGTTTAATAGAACTATGACAGAAATTTTTGGCATTTATATAACATTAACCCTTGTCATGCTGAATAAATTAAGATGCGATGCCATTTCTAATTTTCAGCAAATCAGATTACTTGATCCAGATTGTTGATAAATTCACATACTTAATGGCAATGTCGTGTTTAGCAAGAGAAGGGTTAAGAACCTATTTTGCAGGAGTGGGAAAATGCAAAGTATCAAACTGTTAACCCTTGTCATGCTGAATAAATTAAGATGCCACACCCACTTCTAATTTTCAGCCAATCAGATGACTTGATCCCGATAGTTGCTATAAATTCACATACTTAATGGCAAACAGTGCAGATCTGAAGAATCCAACTGATCTGGATCTACACTGTTTGCAAAGGCAGGGTATATCTGGGCTCAGCAGGACAAGGGTTAACATTTATATGGTTAGGCAGTTAGCACTCCTGACTTCTGATCACAAGATCCCAGGTTAAATCCTACTGGAGGAGGAATTCAACTTGAGACTGTATGGCACTTCATTGTATAGAAGCTTTCATTATCACCCCTTCATCCTCTCATATAATATATGACTTAAATAATGTTGAAAGAAATGTTAAACACTAAATCTAGATAAAGAAAATACGTAATTTTCATGTAAAGGAATTGAAAACAATAAGCTGGGCCCAGTTGTTCAAAGCTAACGACGTCGTTAGTTAACGATTCGTTAAAATTTGCATCGAGTGATACGCAAATATGCTGAAATTTTTTGCTGAAAAAATGGGAGTAGCTTTTGCAGTGCAAAAGCTACTCACATTTTTTCAGCAAAAAATATCAGAAAATTGTGTATAAAACCCGCTAAAACAGTTAACGAAATGACCCTTAACGAGCTTGTTAAGCTAACGACGCTTTGAACAACTGGGCCCAGAAATTTAGCCAAACTTCTTATAAAAATATGCATGAAGTTGTTAGGAACGAACATTTCCACTTTATTTTTGAATCATTTTTTATGAACAGAAAAATGCACCTGTATGTATAATTTATTTTCTTTGAATTATTATTATATATATGTTTTGTTCAGTTAACTTTTTGGGCATGTATACTAACAGTTTGAAAAAAATGTTCTTGTATGACATGTTTGATTGACTTAACATATCTCTACTATATACAGTACTCCCCTACCCGCACATGTCCAACAGTTTGAAAAAAATGTTCTTGTATGACATGTTTGATTGACTTAACATATCTCTACTATATACAGTACTCCCCCACCCCCACATGTCTCCTGCCCCACCCCTATGAGAAAATGTACCTGCAGATGTGAAAGATGTGAAAGACTGGGATCAGTCTGCAAGCTCCACAGTCTGATGAGAATCTTGGCTGTCTGCCTAAAGAAATCCTGGGTCTTGGTTCTCGAAAGTGTGCTCAGTGTAGACTTTGATCATACTGCATTGCACATTTTCTAGTATAGCAGCTGATTGGCCACTTTTCTAATGGCATGGCTAATTTATGTAGTTGAGATTTGTTGTATGATACCGGTCACAAGTTCAGCTGTTCACAGCATTTTCTTACACTTTTATTGTTTGTTGCCATTGCATTGTTGGAAAATATACTTACCACAGCTCATCCAAATATGAACAGATCTTATGACATATGGCACCAGAATAAACCCTGATCAGCCTTCCTATTAGCACAATCTGATCAGTATCAATGCTATCACTTAAGGGAAATTGATACACTTTCATGGGAGGTAACTCAGTAAAATTATATTGCTTCCCTTCTGAAAGGGGTTTTCTCTAAAAGGAAAGAATTTGCTCCCTTTGGGAGCAAATTCTTCTCTAAAAGGAAAGAATTTGCTCCCTTTGGGAGCAAATTCTTTCCTTTTAGTGAAAACCCTTTTTCAGAAGGGACTTGCTGCACAGTAGAGCAAACAGGAAATCATAAAAAATAATCTCCCTAATCAAAAATAGCAGAAAATCTACCAAGTGTGTCCATTTACTTGAAACAGTCTTCAGGTCCTATATAATGTATTAGTGACCAGCATATAGACTCAGAATAGACTGTGTAGATAACTATATTGGTGGGGTCTGTGCTGGTAGCATGTGTCATGAGGTCAACTTCTGTTTTGGAAATCCTCACCTTTTCCCTCACACTCGTTTAGCATGAGATGCTGACATCAGTAAAGGACACAAAAATATTTGTGACCTACATTTTCCTCTGTGAGCAAAGATCCAGATACATACATTCTATTCGTTTTAACACACTTCTTAAAATAGCCGGCCTCGGTGGCTCAGTTGGATGCGCCATCCGGCTGGAGACAAGGAGGTCGGGGGTTCAACCCCCGCTGAGGTTGGCAACATTCTTTCGTGGAGATTGATGATGAAATATTTTCTACAGTCATTCTCTCCCTTCTGCTGATTCAAGAAAGGCAGTTGTCAGTTTCTGGCAAAAGAATGTGCACAATACTGGTTAACCACTTAGAGGACTAAGTCTGCCCAGTAAACGTGTAGTTAGGTAAACAGACCGCATACCCATTGGGTTGACTGGGCTGTAAAACCTCAACACAAACAAACTTCTTAAAATTGTCATCAGTTTGCTTCAGGTTTATGCATTATAAATACAATATACAGTCAGTGAAAAGATTTCTTGGTGACACCTCTGATAACTAGTTAAAAATTATAGACTGAATAAACCTCTCCATATGACAATAATGTTGAAAGAAAATGTAAAACATCGAATTGGCATCATTTGTGAAGAAATGAGAAAACCAGCAATACCTTTTGCTGAAAAGTAAAATGAAATCTTATCTAAAGCCATGAGTGAAATCAAAAACCTAGATCAGCATGTATATCCATGCAATCTGACTATCTTCTTTGCTGCTCATCACTTTATAAAGTGGCTATATTGTGTAGGCAGATTGTGAAGACTCCGGTCAGAATTCCAGATTCTAGACTAGGAGTCTGGTTTATCATTGTTGCATATGAGAAAAAAGTTTTTCCTGTTGTAAGCCTTATTTAAAACTTACAAGCCATCATACTTTAGGATAGATTGATACCGTCTGGTTTTCCAAGACCACTTCAGTTTTTTATGTTTTGTTATTTTAACATACTTCATAGATGTAATTGATTTGCAAATATATTGAAAGCAGAATTTACAAGTCCTAGACCTTCATCAGTCTGACTATTTATGAGTATTTACCCTAAATATTCAGATACCTTAACCCTTAAAGCGCCAATCACAACTATTGTTGTCTGCTTTGTCTTCTGCTGGTTACTTTAAAAGTCACTTCTGCAAACAGTGTGGACCCAGATCAGACTGCTCCTTTAGGAGCAGTCTGATCTGGGTCCACACTGTTTGCCTGTATACAAAAATAGGTTTGAAAAGTTTGCAAGAATGTTCAGTAGACGACATAAACAGACGACATTTTCAGATGCAGGTTTTCTTGGCGCTTTAAGGGTTAACCCTTGTCATGCTGAATAAATTAAGATGTCATGCCCACTTCCAATTTTCAGCCAATCAGATTACTTGATCCAGGTTATTGATACAACTTCACATACTTAATTGCAAACTGTGCACATCAAGATCAGTTGGCTTTTTTAGAAGCCAACTGATCTGGATCTACACTGTTTGTAAAGATAGGGTATACCCAGGTTCAATAGGACTAGGGTTAACTTCTTTCCATACTTTTCCTAAAATTTGATCAAATCCATTTTGCTACATGTTGATGTGTCTAAAATTTGCAGGATCAGTGGCAAACAGTGTAGAACATGATTAAACACTGCACTCTGAGGCATCTGATCTGGGTCTATACACTGTTTGCTTAGACCAGTGTGTCTCAATACTTAGGGTTATAAAGGTATGTGCATATGTGATAATTTTTTAACTGTATGAGGGAGATTTGCCATTGTGATGAGGGAGATTCTTAACAAATGTAAAGAATATATAGGGAAATTCTCAGTTCAAATGAGGGAGACTCCAAAATTTTGGGCAAAAATTAGCATCAAAATGAAGGAGTTTCCCTCCTGATGAGGGAGGTATCACATGTATGTATGTGGTAAAGTGTCTTTACTTTTTACCACTAATACTAGGTGAGATAGTTAACCCTTGTCCTGCTGAACCTGGAAATGTTCTGCCTTTGCAAACAGTGCAGATCTGAAGAAGTCAACTGATCTGGATCTGCATTCTTTGCCATTCAGTATGTGAATTTATATAAAAAATCTGGATCAAGGATTCTGACTGGCTGACAGTTAGAAGTGGGTGTGGCATCTTGATTTATTCAGCATGACAAGGGTTAAGAATCACTGGTTGTTTAAGAAATAGCATAAAAATAGGTTTCAAATCTGTGATATTTTGTTAACCATGGTTTTGTTTTGCAGTCTGTTCAGCGACGAAAAGATGATATGGCTCGGAACCTTGATGAAAGCAGAAGAATGTTAATGGCTGTAAGTTAACTATCAATACAGAGGGCAGGCCTGTGCAAATAGTGTAGATCCTGATCAAACTGCTCCTAAAGGAGCAGAAGCATCAGGGTGACTGAGTGGTTAGAGCTCCCGACTTCAGATAATGTGGTTCCAGGTTTGAATCGAGGCGAAATTCAGCTCATGACATTATGCCTTTTTTTTTATGCCCCTGCATCGGATGACGCCGGGGTCATATAGTTTTTCGGTTTTCCATAGGTGTGTACATGGGTACGTGCGTATGAATGTATGTCCTTCTGTACAAATGTGTGTGTGTACATACGTAGGTACGTGATCCTGTTAGACTCAGATTAAGGCATTTGTACCAGGTAGAATTTTGCAGTTTTATAGTCAGATACCCCACAGTGGGGGCATCCATGTACTGTGGACACATTTCTAGTTTAACCGAGCTTTTCATTATCACCCTTACATTGTCTTGATATGACTTAAATAATGTTGAAAGGGATGTAAAACATCAAATCATTATTGTCATCACACTAAAGGAGCAGTCTGAACAGAGTTTTTCGCTGTATGCCATTCCACCAGCACAAAAGTATGGAAGAAAGTGCTTGGAATTTTAGAACATTTGCCATATAGTGTACGGTAGTATGTTGCTGAAAAATACAGCAGACAAAAGGAATGTAGCTGAAAAAAGGCAGACAAAAGGAATGTAGCAGTCTGTATTTATTAAAACGCCAAGAAAACCTGCATCTGAAAATGTCGTCTGTTTATGTCGTCTGCTGAATATTCATGCAAACTTTTCAAACCTATTTTTGCATACAGGCAAACAGTGTGGACCCAGATCAGACTGCTTGCAAAAATGACTTTTAAAGTCACAAGCAGATGACAAAGCAGTCAATTTTTGTGATTGGCAGTTTAACGGTTAAAGTTACCCTGATGCATGCAGATTTGGAAGATAGCAAAATTAATGAGAGATATACTATTGTTGTTGCACTTGCGTTAGCATGGGAGACTTAGGTGTGCAAGTTTCTGTCTGTTCTTCTGTCCTTTTTCTTCTGTCTGTTCATTCTTTTACTCATGTACTTACATCCATCCTAGCATCCACCCTTGCATTCACCCTTAATGAAGCCTACAAAAGGAAGCACAATGCTAATTAAAACACATTTTGTATTGTTCCCATATTTATTCACTGTCCCTTAACATTTGTAGATGGGTTGGAAACAGGAGAGCCCTGATGGTGAAGCTGAGGACCCTTTTGCAGACAAATCTAATCCACCTACTGCCACCCTTGATGTAACCCCTAGAAAGGTAAGGTAGTAGCAGCTCCGTCCTATAATAGCCGGGGCTCAGTTGTTCAAAGCATTGTTAACTTAAAAAGTGCATTAGTGGTCAAAATGTTAACTGTTCTGCTAAGTACAATATCGAATGAATAGGTATTTTTGCTGAAAAAATGTGAGTAGCTTTTGCAAATGCAAAAACTACTCAATTTTTTTCAGCAAAAATATTAGTGTATATGCCATATTTAATGATCAAAGTTTTAATGATACATTAACTAATGACATCATTAGTTTTGAACAACTGGGCCGTGGCTTTTTCTAGCCAGAGTATTCATTTCTTTTTCAACAACAAAAATGTCATTTGAATCCTTAAAGCACAGATCACAGCAGCAGCAGATGGTATTCTCTGTCTCTCTTGCACCACCCCTCTCGCCCGAGAAAATAAGGCAGTGTTTCATGTCACTGGACTGTCTCATAGATGATGCACATGAAACTTCAAGCCTTATTTTCACAGAAAGGAAAATGTTCTAGAATGTCTGCTACAGGTTTGAATGACGCTTTACAGGTTAAGACAAATCTATCTTAAATTTAGGAATATGCCAACCGGACGTGCATAGACCAGTCTCAAGAGACTATTATAGACAGACTTGCAGTTCACACAAACACTATTCATGCCTTTCACATAGATATGGAAGTAGGGAAAGTCAGACATGTTTATCCACTGATGAGTATATAATACATCCCATCCTGGTGAGTAAAATACGGGAGTCAGTCACCCAGTTTGGGAAGTCCTGAAAACAGTTATGCATTTTCCCCAGGACTTGCCCAGAAAAGGTGGAATTTCCTAGAAAAGTTGCTAAAGAGGAGTATTTAAAGATAATTCTTAGTTAATCTTTTTCAGTTCTCCATAAAAACATAATTTATGTTGTTGGGTACTAATTAGAAGTGCCTCAGTGAGGCACTTCTAATGAGTACCCACAACATTTATTCTTATGAAGAAGTAAGGACATATTCCATGAGAAAATATATTTCAGAATACTGGCTACTAAAATTTCTACTCTGCCTAGTATTAAGTATTCGGCACAAATTTATTAGACGTTGGCTTTCCTGAAGCTCCCTGAAAACACTGGAAACCGAATATATTCGGCTTCACCAGCGCATGTACATAACAAGCAGTGGAATATTTTGGGGGTTCTGACATGAGGAGAAAGGTTAAAATTTCATTACATTTCAGATTGGTCAGAGATCAGAAGAAGATGATGAAGTGACACCAACTAACAAAATTTTCAACCAGACATTCCCCGTGAGAGGCCAGAGTGACCCTGTAGCCAGTAAGTATCATCACCCAAGACACCATTCATGCCACTTTCTCAGATTTACATTTTAGCTGGGATTTAGAAAAAAGTAAACAAACAGTGTAGACTGAGATCAAATTGCTCCTAAAGGAACAGTTTGATCAGGGTCTGTGCTGTTTGCCATTCAGCCGACACTGTTTAGGCTCATCTCCAGGTAGTCAAATGGATAAAAATGTTATAGTTTGTAAAATGATTTGAACAGGACTGACTTTGTGGATATGTTGCTGGCAGAGCAAAGTGCCAGACCTTGTGCATACAACATTCTTAGTCTAAGCTTTGATTTATAGGTTTTAATATACCTTATACATCACTCCATCTTTTTGAGATCTTATCAGGTTGTCAGGGCCATATCCCTATACAGGCTGACCAAATTTGATGCATGGGTACAAGTGAAACTGATGTGTCATGAGTCAAAAGTAGGTCACTGCAACCTACATATTGATTTCACATTTACATCACATGAATAAAATATCTGGGGCATATCTCCTGTAGTGTATGTAAGGCATAGACTGACCAAATTTACTGTATTGGTACAAGTAGTGTAGATGGCTAGAAGTTTCAGCAATAGGTCACTGCAGCCTATATAAGTTGGTATATGACCTGCATTAAAAAAAAAAAAACAACAACAAAAAGTTGTTTGGTCCATATCTGTTGTACTAAAAGACCTAGATTGACTCTCTGAATACTTGCTTCATCCACTGTTGTTCTTTGCAATGCTTTGCCTTATTGTTCGTATGTCAATAATTATCACAGATTCATGCTGCACCACTTTAGATTTTTATTGGTCACAGAATTATGTTGTATATTAAAAATTTTAGCAAGTACTTTATACTTTTCATTTTCATTTGTTTATTTTGTTTTCATTTTTAATCATGACAGTATGTATTTTAAGGCGTATCTGATCTACACATGCCCAGACCAAGTATATCGTACATGGAGTCTGTTTGACATGCAGGACAGTGCACATCCTGAATAGACTGTGCAGTTACATAGTCTGGTTTGGGTACATGCAGTGGGTATATGTCTTAAAAGAGCCACATTGTAACAGCATAGCTCCAGTTAAGGCACTTTTTCCATCCAAAAACATATTTGATACTTTTTATATTTTCACAAAAATCATATGTTGTTGGTGCTTCTAATGAGTTCACACAACATACATTTTAGTGAAAAAATATTTATGGGATACTCCTTCTTATCTGGAGCTATGTAATAGTTCATTTATTGAAAATTCAGCCTTACAAATATTGTTTTGTAAAGAAAACATACATCATATCATGCTTTCTTTGAAAAGTTTTAAATGCTTTAGTGTCTTTTAGATATGAGCTGTATCTTGCAAAAGGGAGGTTTAACACACATGCCAATAGCAAAGGACCTGCGCTGAGTTGTTCAAAGCATCATTAGCTTAACGAGCTCGTTAGTGGTCAAAATGTTAACTGTTCTAGTAAGTGCAATATTTAATTCACAGGTATTTTTGCTGAAAAAAATGTGAGTAGCTTTTGCAAACGCAAAAGCTACACACACTTTTTCAGCAAAAATATTAGCATCTATGCCATATTTAATGATCAAAGTTTTAATGATACGTTAACTAACGACATCGTTAGTTTCGAACAACTGAGCCCAGAGCCCAGTTGTTCAAAGCTATCAACATCGTTAGTTAACGATTCGTTAAAATTTACATTGAGTGATATGCAAATATGCTGAAATTTTTTGCTGAAAAAATGTGAGTAGCTTTTGCAGTGCAAAAGCTACTCACATTTTGTCAGCAAAAAATATCAGAATATTATATATTGTATCTGCTAAAACAGTTAACGAAATGACCCTTAACACTCTCTTTAAGCTAATGACGCTTTGAACAAGTGATCTTTATAAATGCTAAAGCTGATCAGGATCAGTTGGAGGAAACCTGGAAACTGAAGACCTAGATCAAGCTCCTCAGACACACAGGCTGATCTGTGTATTTGCTATTCACATATGTGTGAAGGCACCCCTTTGCCTGATCTCAGTAATATACAATCTCATTCACTGCTTAGATGTATTTTACTATAGGCTTATAGCTGTGAATTCTGTTTTGTATAAAACCTATGTACCTTTTTTATTTGTATCAAATTGTGTTAGTATTCGTTACCGCTAGCATACTGGGTAAAAATTCAGCATATGACATTTAAAACATTTTTTTTAATCTTTTTTTCTTCGGAAAATAGGGTTTGATATTTCATGTAAATTGTCTCCTTAGGAGACAATTTACAAGAAATGTCAAAGCCTATTTTGAGGAAAAAGATACAAAAAAAATATCATCAGTTTGTCTGTGAACTTGCTCAGAAAATGCTAAAAGTTAATACAATACCTCTGAACTATAGGCCCACGCAGTGCTAAGTCTCTGCGCCGTAGCTGGTCGACTTTTGACCTGCCGAAGACACCTATACCTGAAGAAAAACCACCACTATCTGCCAATGCTTTGAATAAAAAATCTGGTAAACCACCTATAGAAATATATGTCTGTAACTCAACACTGACAAGGAGTAAAATCCCATCTCCGAAACTGTACTCAAAGAAACACATAAAGCGGAATAACACAAGGGGTAAAGTTGCTTGCAGCCTTAAGTGTGGAGCATGACAAAAATTTGGAAATATGTGTTACGCAGTTCTTAAATGTGTTCAGCGAATGAGCATTTTGAAGTATTTATTCATTGTTGTGTTAAGAAGGGCAATAATTTAATGTAATAACATTGACATTGTTTCTACATAGGAGTTGAGAATTCATTTTGCTATGGTGCATGATTCACAGTGCAGAAATTTTGTATATATTTTCCCTGTTTACAGATTTTAAGCATTCCCAACCCTTGAAGAACATAGAAATCTGAAAAGAACTTGACATAACTGTTAAATATTTAACCCTTAAAGTGCCACTCAGAATTGTAGTATACAACATTCTATATTATGTTGTTTGTTTGTTTTTTGTTGTTTTTTTTTTGTTTGTTTTTTTTTAGCAAATAATGTTTGGCGTTTTATATGAGGTGATTACCTAGTACATTACGAAAACATGCCTATTCAAATATACTGAAATTTTTACCACCAAAAAATGAAAGTTTTCAAATAAAACTTCTGATAATTTTCATATTTCTGCTCTAAACATAGATTGTGGGTACTCGTTAGAACCGCCTCGGTGAGGCGGTTCTAACGAGTACCCACAACCTATATTTTTGAGCAGAAAAAAGAAAAATAATGTATACCCCTGTAAACCCCAGTTTTACTATACAAAAGTGGGGTTTAAGGGGGTCAAAATATAGGCATGTTTTCGTGATGAGATCATTCACATGAAATATCAAGCCTTATTTTCTCAGAATAAAAAAAAAAAAATAGTTTGTTGTTTGCTACTGTAATGATGGGGACTTTAAGGGTTAGAGTAAGCGCTAGGAGATTGTATCATTTTTCCTACATGCAGAATTGCAGTAACGACCAAAACAAAAACCTTGAAAAATTTTCAAAATCATCTAAAATTTTGTTTTTCAAAAGCAGCTGCTCTACCCCTCAAAATATGCTCGTAACCTGAAAACCAAACAAATATAAATTGTCCATGAATCTGATAACTAGCTACCTGTTCACCTGTGTCCTGTAAAATAATTCTTGGTTTAGGTTTTAATCTTTGGCATGCTGACCTAAAATTCTAGCAGACATGTTATTTCCATATTCATTTTAAGCGTAAGGATGTCTGTAGATGAGGGGCATCCAGATTAATAATTTTGTTATTTCTCCATGGAAACATATATTGCTTAGTTGGATGCGCCATCCGACTGGAGACCAGGAGGTTGCGGGTTCAACCCCCGCTGAGGTCGGCAATATTCTTTCGTGGAGATTGATCGTGAAATATTTTCTACGGTCATTCTCTTCCTTCTGCTGATTCAAGAAGGGCAGTTGTCAGTTTCTGGCGAAAGAATATGCACAATACTGGTTAACCGCTTAGAGGACTAAGCCTGCCCAGTAAACATGTGGTTAGGTAAACTGACCGCGCTCGACATGACCCCCTTGGGTTGACTGGGCCGTAAAACCTCAACACAAACAAACAAACATATATTGTGGGTACTCATCAAAAGTGCCAAGGTGTTTCTGTTGAGAACATTTCTCCATCAAAACATATTGTGGGTACTCATCTTGTCTCTTCTGTTGAGTACCCACAATATACAGTCGAACTTTGATGGCTCGAACCCCTTTGGGACCATGAAAATTTGTTCGAGACAGCGGTAGTTCGAGCCATGGAGGGTTACTGTTAGTGCCATACCAGGAGGCATAATGGAACTAATTGTGGGATATCTTTTCGGTGTTTTACATTATAAATGTATGTTGTGTGTACTCATTAGAATTGCCTCATCAAGCGATTCTAATGAGTGCACACAGCATACATTTACAAGATAAAAGAAGAAAATCTCCCTAAATTATCCGTATATCGTATTTGGAGGAAATCCCTGCAGACTCAAGAACATGTTCGACTCATCCATGGTAAACGAGCCATCGGGGTTTGAGCCATTGAAGTTCTACTGTAATTATGTTTTCAAGAAGAAATATGAAAAATATCTATACATTTTGGTTGAGAAAAGCTTTTTTCTAGAACTAGAGTGCACCTGAACTCTATAACATACTTGTCTTAAATATTGAACAAGAAGGTTGGACCAACTACCAGGACCCATTAGTTCAAAACTTAACCAAGGTGTTAGCTAATATAACGTTAAGATTTCTATCTTGAAACATCGCAAATACTTTGATATATTTTGTTGAAAAATGTGAGTAGCTTACTCGCATTTTTGCAGCAAAAATATCAATGTTTTTGAAAATACCTTAGCTACAACAGTGAACAAGTTTGTCATTAACAAGCTTGTTAAGCTAACGATGCTTTGAACAACTGGGCCCAGGTGATAAGTCACAAAGTTGTTGGCTGAATGGCAGTCAGTTTAGATTCTGATCAGACTCTCCTTGAGACAATTTAAACCAAATATTTAGGGTAACTGCAGAATATTTTTCCCACTTTTGACAGGAAATTAATTTGTCGTCTGCTTATTTAGTCGTCAGCATACAGAAGATTAAAATGTTGTACTGCTTAAAACTAACTAATATCATGTTGTATAAATTAACATGGATAGGGGCCATTATTCATGCCATGCAAGTCATACATATAGGAGATCTAAGTATATATGCAAACAGAGCAGACCCTGATCAGACTGATATGGTATCATTTAAGCTTACCATGCTCTGGGCAGATTCAGCAGATGATAAACTGATTATATTCTTCTTATTTTTTTTTCCCAGAAAATAGGATTTGACATATCATACAAATTATCTCCTTGGGAGATAATTTGTATGAAATGTCAAATTCTGTTTTCTAGGAAAAACAAGAAAAATATTTCAGAATTTTGTCTACTGAAATTTTCACCAAGCATGGTATCATAAGCATTAAATAGTCCTCCTTAACAAGCTCTCTGTCATCATTATGAAAACATGCCTATTCAAATATACTGAAAATTTTACCACCAAAAAATGAAAATTTTCAGATAAAAAATTCTGATATTTTTCCTATTTCTGCTCAAAACATAGATTGTGGTACTCGTTAGAACCACCTCAGCAAGGTGGTTCTAACGAGTACCCACAATCTATGTTTTCGAGCAAAAATAAGGAAAATAATGTATACCCCTGTAAACCCCAGTTTTACTATATAAAAGTGGGGTTTAAGGGGGTCAAAATTATACAGGCGTGTTTTCGTGATGTACTGCACAGATACACAGGCTGAGCTGGGTCATGGTGTTTTTGCATATGTGCTAGTGTACTCTTTTGTTGCATTATATGTATCGCTCATTTGTGCTTTTGTGATTCATGTATGACTCGTACATCATGTGTTTGCACTACATAGTCATCTGAAGTTTAACATATATCAGCTGTTGTTGTCACACCTGCTGGGGTGTGGTATAGGGATCCAGTTTTCCATCTGTCTGTTCGTCTATGACGATTTGTGTCAGCCCTAGCATTTAGGTTCATTGCTGAATAACATTCTTGTTGCATATTGCAAGCATTTAGTACATTATATAGGTTACATGTATGTCCAAGACTAGGGGAATACAGTATTATTTTGCTTTTTGGATTACTCCACAGTAAACACACAGCATGCTTTCAGCATGGATTACTCCTCAGTAAACACCAACATTATGTTGCCGCTATCACCATAATATTGTAGTGTTGTGGCAACATTGAAATAACATTGTTGCAATGTTGAGCGTTTGCTGGTTCCATTTCTGGGGTACATTCAGTAATCGTTAGTAACTCTCGGATAACTGGGCAGACAGCATAGATCCAGGTCTCATTTGGATCTATACTGTTTGCCATTCTGTTTTAGATCTTTGACTGATGTACCTGTTATCATCAGAAATGGACGTGCACTATAGGAATGTCAGGGTCTGAAAAAGTTAAAATGAGGATTATGCTATAGCTAAAAGTCAATTTGCTCTTATTGGTCCCCAAGCTGTGGGTAGCTAGAGTGGACTTCTTACAACAGTAGATGACCTTCTTACAACAGTAGATGGCATTGGAAAACATATAAACTGACGCTATGTAACATGACCATTTCATTGTTCACTTGACTTTACAGAGCTTCATTGCACAGGGCCTTTCATTATCAAGCTGTCATGGTCTCAGTATGACTTTAATGTTGAAAAAGCCATAAAACACCAAAATCATCATCATCATCATCATCATCATTATCATCATCATCATCATCATCGTCATCACTGATGGAGTATAGTAAGCACTGCTTACTGGCATACCTCATTTTACCAGTTTGGTGTGTTAATGCATCTTCTTTTAAACCAGAATGAAACTTACATTATGTGTAAATGTTAATACGATAAACGTCCTAACATTTCAAACACTTTATTCCATACTTTTTTGGCCAAAACTTTGCTTTTTATGCATTTTTTCCTTAAAATGCTGTTCCTTAAAACATTTAGTGGAATGGCAAATAGCGTAGGACTGAAGAACAGTCTGATCTGGGTCTGCACTGTTTGTATATGCCATTTTGTCAGAAATTTTGGTGTACAAAATTTTAGGACAATTACCATAAATATTACTAAATATGATACATGGTTCTTCTTGAATTCTTTATTAACCCTGTGTTTCTCTCATTTGTTTTATTTCACTTAACCTGAATAATCATATACTGTTGCATAGCTCCAGATAAGAGAGATATCAGGTAAATATTTGTCTTATTTCTCTACAAAAACGTGTTATTGGTACTCCATCACGAAAACATGCCTATGTAAATTTGACCCCCTTAAACCCCAGTTTTATACAGTAAATCTGGGGTTTACAGGGGTATACATTATTTTTCTTATTTGTGCTCGAAAACATAGATTGTGGGTACCCGTTAGAACCGCCTCGATGAGGCGGTTCTAACGAGTACCACAACATTAGAACCGCCTCGATGAGGCGGTTCTAACGAGTACCCACAATCTATGTTTTGAGCAAAAATGTGAAAAATATCAGAGTTTTTTATCTGAATATTTTCAGTTTTTGAGGGTGTAATTTTCCATATATTTGCATAGGCGTGTTTTCATAATGCATTAGAGGTGCTTCTAATGAGTAATCACAACATACTTGCTTGTTGTGAAATAAGAAAAATGTCAGTCCTCTTTTTGTTGAAAAAAGTGAATTATCTGGAAGTATGATGTTATTGCTTTGTTCTTTCATGTTGGTACAGAGTTGATCTGTATGTTACTGATTGTTGTTAAATTGTCTTTGTTTTTTTGGTTTTTTTTTTTTTTTTGAGAAATATGCATGGTGTTAAAGTTTTAAAATGTGTGTATTTACTGTTTCACTGGTTCCATGTTTACTTCAAGACAGAGCATACACAGGGTATTATAGTTATTTCAATATCTGAATATTATGTAAATAATCAAGAATCAAGTTTACCAGGGTATCTATACAGTGTTATTAGAGAATCTATACAGTGTTAACAAATTTTCCTTGATAATTGTCTAATTGAAGCTTTAAATGAGACACAATGAGAAAGTGTACCTTTGCACATGTGCACTCAGTAAAGCCTCAGATCAGCCTGCGCTTCTGCATGATCTGGGCCCAGTTGTTCAAAGCTAACTACATCGTTAGTTAATGATTCGCTAAAATTTACATCGAGTGATATGCAAACATGCTGAAATTTTTTGCTGAAAAAATGTGAGTAGCTTTTGCAGTGCAAAAGCTACTCACATTTTTTCAGCAAAAAATATCAGAATATTGTATATTGAATCTGCTAAAACAGTTAACGAAATGATCCTTAGCGAGCTTGTTAAGCTAACGACGCTTTGAACAACTGGGCCCTGATCAATATTTGGTGTCCACTTAAAGTAAAAAAATGATTGCAAAGGCTGATCTGAAACTTTGCTAGGTTCACATGTCTGAAGTTGCATTTTCTCACAGATACAAGAAAGACAGTTATCAGTCCTGGCAAAAGTTTATGCACAAAGTACTGGTTAACCGTATAGCGGACATAGCCCTGGCCAGGAAAAGTGTAACTGGGCTGTAAAACTTCGTGAAATCAAACCAAACAGTTTAGACATTGTAGCTTGGCTCAGTTGGACTGGAGACCAGGAGTTTGCGGGTTCAACCCCCGCCGAGGTCGGCAACATTCTTTCATGGAGATTGATCATGAAAAATTTTCTACGGTCATTCTCTCCCTTCCCCTGATTCAAGAAGGGCAGTTGTCAGTTTCTGGCGAAAGAATGTGCACAACACTGGTTAACCGCTTAGAGGACTAAGCCTGCCCAGTAAACATGTGGTTAGGTAAACGGACCACACTCGACATGACCCCATTGGGTTGACTGGGCCGTAAAACCTCAACACAAACAATAACAATCAAGATGCTGGCCTCTGTGGCTCAAGTTGGATGCGCGTCTGACTGGTGATCAGGAGGTTGCGGGTTTGACCCCTGCCGGGTCGGCAACATTCTTTCGTGGAGATTGATCGTGAAATATTTTCCGCTGATTCAAAAAGGGCAGCTGTCAGTTTCTGGCAAAAGAATGTGTACAATACTGGTTTACTGCTTAGAGCACTTAGCCTGCCCAGTAAAGGTGTCGTTAGGTAAACTGACCACACTCGGCATGACCCCATTGGGTTGACTGGGCTATAAAACTTCAAAACAAACACAAATGTCTTCAGTGCTGACAATGCCAAACCTGTGGTGATAAAACCTGTAGCAATGCATCAGTAGAGAATAGTGGCACAATGAAATTATTATGGGATGTAAATACACTACAATGTGAAAGAAAATATCTTTATGGTCTAGTGGTTTTGCTATAGAGTTGATTTGAAAAAGACGCAGTATACTGCTAGTAGAGAATGAATATATAACAAAAACCTTGCTACCGAAAAAGACAGCAAATGACATTTTATAAAGCCTGTAACTTACACTAAGTATGCTGGGTAAAAATTTATGCAGATGTCAAATTGATGAGATTTTTTCTTATTTGCATGAAATGTCAAATTCCATTTTCTGGGAAAAATAAGAAAATCTAGTCAATTTATCATCTGCTCATAGTGTTAATTCTGTATGTAAGCAAATAATATCTAAATATTTTTTTGTGTACACAATATTTTGTATCTCATTTGAACATATTTGGCGTATAAAATATTCCCACTTTTAATCACTTTCTTCTTTACATCAGGAAAACATGCCTATATAATTTTGACCCTCTTAAACCCCACTTTTATATAGTAAAACTGGGGTTTACAGGGGTATACATTATTTTTCTTATTTCTGCTCAAAACATAGAGGCGCTGAGGCAGTTCTAACGAGTACCTACAATCTATGTTTTGAGCAGAAATATGAAAAATATCAGAGGTTTTTATCTGAAAATTTTCAGTTTTTGGAGGTGAAATTTTCTACATATTTGCATAGGCATGTTTTCATAATGACCTTATATAAAAGCAGTTGGTAAAAGTCACAAACACTAGTACAGTTAAAGAATTGGTGAAATTACAGTACCATAGCTTCAGATATGGCTTTTTTTTTCAGCTGAAAATTTTCGTTTTATTTCTCTGCAAAATGCTATGTTGTGGGTACTCATTAGAAGTACTGAGACCTTGGTTGAGGCACTTCTATTAACTACCACAACATAGGTTTTCATGGAGAAATACTGAAAATATTTTATGGATACCCAGTTATCTGGAGCTATAAGTATTCATTGAAACCTCAGAAATTCAAATATTTTCAAACATGTTTCATTTCAGCTAGTGCAGCCAGCTTCTTCCCAAGTATTTACAAGGACCAAGACTCAAAAACACCTACAACTCACAAAACTGGTTCAGTTCCTGGGGCTGGCAGAACTCGGCCAAGAACCCTTCAGCTGGGCAGGGAGGATAAGAAAAACACACCAACAGATGCCTCTCAAAGAAAAACCCAGGCTAGAACCAGCCTCAGTAGTAGGAGAGATACATCTTCCACTGAAACTACCAAACGTTTAACAGATTCTAAATTGAAAATCTCAAGATTATCCACACCAAATTTAAATAAACTTGAAACTGTCCAAGAACCTCGAAGGGCATCATCTGGAACTAATCTATCAAAATCAAAATCAACATCACTTCATAGTTTAAGTATTGCAAAAGATGATAAAACAGCAAAAGATTCAAGTCGACCACGATCTAAATGGTCAACTTCAAAAATGGCATCCTTCGCATCAGTACCAAATTTATTGGTATCGGATGATGAAGAAGACTTTACAGCTCCTCCGTCAAATCTTAGCAAGTCTTCTGAATTATCGAGAAGTGTACCTGATGTTAATGATGATAGTGAAAATAAACCAGTTAAGCAGAGTAAACAGTTAAGTGTTGCTGAAACTAGTTCATACTCTAGCAAAGGACGTTCCGCACAGCCTGCTGAAAAAAGGTCTGCTTCAACTAGCAGGCTTTCTGGTGGAACAGCCAAGGCATTAGTTGAAGAAAAGAAACCCATGATGAGAAGAGTAGGAGCAAGTGTTTCCAGTCTGAAAAACACCAAGAACAAAGATACTGATAGAGACTTAATGCCACCCCCTGCGGTAACAAATATTGCTAAAACAAAACCCGAAACTAAGTTTGTTAAAAGAGCTCAGCAAGCTCGAAGAAAAACTACATCGGATATAACACTAGAGGAGGCAAAAGACATATTAAAAGGAAATTCAGGAATCTTAAATGGTGGAGAATCTAAACAGAAAAGTAGAAACTCATCAATTTCCTCATTGTCACCACCAACTGTTCAGCAAGAGACAAGACCAAAGTCTGTGAATGATAAAGATGACTTTGGTAAAATAACTGATCCTAAATTCTTAGATGTTGCTTCAGAAATAGAACTGACAGCAGCAGAGATACGGAGGCAGTCAGGACCACAGTCACAATACTCAAATCTTGATGCCAGTCCACATGATCCACCAGAACATGACATTCCGCCAGTAAGAGACATTCCAAATGTAGGTTTAGGTCAAAGAAACCAGGCTGATAGTGCTAAATACTCAGTTAATAATTCCAAAACAGGTGTGCATATAAATGTTGAAATAGAACCCATGTCAAAGTTAGGCAAGAATTTACCTGATAGTGATAATATAAAAGACACTGAAGCTACACAAGGTGATGAAGAATTTCCCTCACCTAGTGTTAAGGAAAGAATAGCAAGATTGAATAAAAAAGTGTCAGCTGTAGATCAAACTAACAGCAGTCCACATAGTGAGAGACTTGGCAGTCCCTTTAGAGAACAACTTGGGTCTCAGAGCCCAGTGTTGGACATTCGGCGGGCTAGTAGTCCAAGAATAACGTCATCCGCTCAGATAAGTTTCACACAATCTCGAACTGAAGTTTCCTCATCACAGTCATCATCTTCTTTTACACCAACTTCATTAGTTTCTAGTGGTTCTGAAACATCAAATCAGTCTATCAGTACATCCAAATCCAGTCAGTCATTCCAACCTATACCATTTGACCCTAGTAATGAAATAAAAGAAAATTCTGAAACAGACACTGTTCAGCCAATTACTGTTAGTGCAATCACACCTATTACAAAGGGGGCCAGCAGTTATTCACTGGATGACTCTATGAGAACCAGTCAGGATTCAGATGTTTTACAGCATCATCTATCACCTGGTAGTTATCAAAGCACCCATAGCCCACAGAGTGGAGTTGATACTGGACTCGGATCAGATACTGACACAGATCTTAGCAACAGGTAAGATACCATATTTGACCTAATCACCGCACATGCTCCTGTAAGCACACATTCAAGCAATTCCACAGTTTTCAGATTACAGCAAGTATATTTTTTGTCTACGTCTTTATAAAGGCATATGTTGTGGGTACCCATTAGAATTGCATGGACTTGTCAATGCAATTCAAATGAGTACCCATAACATAATAAATTATGCTTTATTAAGAAAAAAAAAACATACAAAAACATGGCATAAGCATTATTTGGTAAGTCCTTTGCAGTTTTTATTATATTTTTTAATGTACCTTTAGTATAAGTAGGTACATATTTTACACAAGTTTTCCCAGCATTTTTGAAAAACCTAAGCACACAGTGCAGTAATTAGGTTGAATACAGTAAGTCTATTTACTGTATTTACCATTAACATGAGGGCAAGTCAATAAAAAAACCAGCCTAACTTATTTCTGGGTGAGATGGATCTCTTCTTTTTCGATGTAATTGCCCTCTAGAATGATGCACGGACCAACGGTGTTCCAGTGCCATCAGCCCTTGTCTCTGACCCACTCCTCAGCTGCTGCCATGACTGAAAATGACATCCATGGATATCCTTTTTCAAGTTTGGGAATAGGAAATAATCATAGGAGCTAAGTCCAGAGAATAGGCGGGGTGCGGTATTAGCTCATACCCATTCCAGCATCCATTGCAATTTTGCAAGTGTGGACTCTCGCATTGTCCTGTTGGAGCAGAATCCCTTTGGAGAGTTTACCTCAGTATTTTTCGGGAATCACAATTCTCAGTTAGTCAAGCAAATTTGCATAATACGCATGTACTTTTCTTTGCTAGAAAGTCCAATATAATAACGCCTTGTGCATCCCAAAATACAGTTGCCATCACCTTGCCAGCAGAGGGTTGCATTTTGAACTTCTTTGGCCTCGGAGACCCCGGCCCTACACTCTGGCGACTTTAAGCTTTATTCTCTGGCTCATAATAATGGACCCAGGTCTCATCTACAGTCACCAGATGTGAAAGGAAATCATCTTCCTTTGACCTAAACCGCTTCAACAATGCGCTATATACTGATGCTCTGGTTGCCATTTGCTTGTCGCTAAGGGATTTTGGGACCCAACGAGCTGTTAGCTTGTGCATACCCAAGCAGTCATGTTGTTGAAACGCTAAACTGTGAAATGTGAAATGCATTCACTATTTCTTCCACCTTAATTCGCCTATCAGAGTACACCAGATCCCGTACTTTGTTACACATTCCTTCATCGGTGACATCTGATGGGCGTCTAGACCTGGTTTCGTCTTCTAAAGACGTTCTACTGCATTTGAATTCCCCAACCCAGAATTTAACTTGTGCATATGATGGTGCAGAAGACCCATAAACATTGGTTAACTCACAATGTATTTCCTGACCTGTTTTCCCTTTCAAATACAAGTACCAAATTACAGCACGGCAACTTTTTACGAAAAGCTTACTTTTGCATTGCTAGCCATGTTTGACATTCAATATCTTATGAGTGAATGACATGATAAGGGTGCAATTTTGCCCTCAGGCCTTAAACATGTATTGAAACAAGACATGAAAATCTTGGGTGTCTCTGTCAATTGGAAATGGGATAGGCTGGTTACTTATTGACTTGCCCTCGTATTTGGACACCTTAAGACTTATGTATGCTGAAATATGAACAAGTCTAGTTTACTACCTGTTTAACCCTAGTCCTGCTGAACCCCGATATGTCCTGCCTTTGCAAACAGTGTAGATCCAGATCAGTTGGCTTCTGCAGAAGCCAACTGATCTGGATCTGCACTGTTTGCCATTAAGTATATGAATTTATATCAACAATCTGCATCAAGTAATCAGATTGGCTGAAAACTGGAAATGGGTAAGGCATCTTAATTTATTCACTGAGCAGGACAAGGGTTAACTGTCTAAAAACTGCTGGATGAGTGGCAGAGTGTAGACCTGGTCAGACTCTACATATTTTGCTCTTGTAAAACAGGGTAAATAAGGTACATTGTCCTGTTGAATCTTCAAAGACAAAGTCCTAAGGATTTGTATTTGGCTTATTGATGGCCAAAGATTTATTTTTGACAAACTTAGTTTCAGATTTTGTCTTGCCAACCTTTATGTTAAAGAAACACATATCAATCTAACATGGCATGTGCTTTCTCCTGAACATAGCTTCAAACACTGCTGTGTCAAACACTACTGTGTCATCTTATTACCATGATATACTGGTATATTTGATGACTTTGTCATTTTTATGTTAACCTTAGTGTTTAGCTTGATTTCTGATTAACTGTCTGACCTACAATCATCATGCCTAGCATATATACACATCCTCCGTAGCATGGACTCAAACACAGCAGTATCATTTTATTACCCTGGGCCCAGTTGTTCAAAGCATCGTTAGCTTAATGAGCTCGTTAGTGGTCTAAATGTTGACTGTTCTAGTAAGTACAATATCTAATTCACAGGTATTTTTGCTGAAAAAATGTGAGTAGCTGGTCTCTTTTTCATGTTATTTTTGTATCAGCCCTAGCATTTAGCTCTATTTCTGATTTACTATACAGTCATTAATCCTAGCATACACTACCTCCCCAACAGGGACTAAAACACTGGTATCATTGGGGCTACCCCGTGCATATGACCCCATGCGAAAATGTGTCTTCATGCATACGCTGACAGCGAAGGCCCAGATCAGCCTGCACATATGCACAGTCTGATCAGGACCTTGCTGTCTGCAAACAGAATCATTGGATACTATAGAATATTTCTATGGAGTGCAAATGCCCAGATTAGACTCCTGGGCCCAGTTGTTTAAAGCTAACGATGTCATTAGTTAAGGAATAGTTAAAATTTACATTGAGTGGTACGTAAATATGCTGAAATTATTTGCTGAAAAAATGTGAGTAGCTTTTGCATTGCAAAAGCTACTCACATTTTTTCAGCAAAAAATATCAGAATATTGTATTTTGAATCTGCTAAAACAGTTAATGAAATAACCCTTAATGAGGTGGTTAAGCTAAGGACACTTTGAACAACTGGCACCTGATGTATAATTCATAGTCTGATGACTTTTATTGTTTTGCATCATCCCAGCATTTACCTTCATTTCTACTTTGATCTACAGTCTTGAAACCTAGCATTCACTTCCTAAGAGGCAATTAAACAATGTGGTTTCATTTAGGAACCATTCCCTACATATTATGGTCCAGGCTTTGTCTTTTAGTGTTTCACTCATTTTTAGCTCACCTGAGCACGAAGTACACAAGGTGAGCTATTATGATTGGGCTATGTTGTCTGTCATCTGTCATGTGGCGTCAACAATTTGCTTTTAAAATCTACTCCTCCTACACCTCTTGGCCAGTAGACTCAAAACGTGGTATGACGTATCGGGGTGACTTGTAGATAAAAATTAGTGAAAATAGTTCAGATCAGAAGTCTATTTTGAGCTCCTTCTCCTGGACAGAAAGGCCAATTGACTCAAAACTTAGTAGGAAGTATCGGGGCAACCTGTAGGTCAAAAAGAGCTAAAATCCTTCACGATTGGAAATCTAAGATGGCCGTCATCTTGAAAATTTATTTTGCGCTTTTTCTTCTGAACCAAAAGGCTCATTGACTCAAAACTTGGTAGGAAGTATAGGGGCAACGAAGATCAAAAATAGCTAAAATAGTTCTGATCAGAAATCCAAGATGATCGCAATGGCTGCTATCTTGAAAATCTATTTTGAGCTTCTCCACCTGAACAGAAAGGCCAACAGACTCGAAAGTATCGGGGTGACTTGTAGATCAAAAATGCTATAATTGTTCTGATTCAAATTGATTAAAAACTTGTCAAGTTATCAGGTGAGCTATACAGGGCCACCTTGGCCTTCTTGTTATTTTTTGTGGAGATCAGTCATGAAATATTTTCTACAGTCATTGTCTCCTGTCAAGAAGGGCAGTTGTCAGTTTCTAGCCAAAGAATGTGCACAAGTACTGGTTAACCACTTAAAGGACTGAGCCTGCCCAGAAAAAAGTATGGTTAGGTAAACTTACTTGCTCAACATGACTTTAATAGTGTTAACTGGGTAATAACTGCAACCCAGCCCAATCACTAATTTAATACTGACAGGCATAAGCAGGTGCAACACCGCTTTCCATGGAATTCTTGTTGTCTGCAGTGTAATGCACAAGTGCAGGAAGTAGAATCTGTGGCAATAAAGTAACAATAAAAGCTCAAGACAGCAATTAAGTTAATTAACCCTTAAACTGCCAATCACAACAATTGTTGTCTGCTTTGTTACTTGCTTGTGATTTTAAATTTCATTTCTGCAAACAGTGTGGACCCAGATCAGACTGCTCCTTTAGGAGCAGTCTGATCTGGGTCCACACTGTTTGCCTGTATGCAAAAATAGGTTTGAAAAGTTTGCAAAAATATTCAGCAGACGACATAAACAGACGACATTTTCAGATGCAGGTTTGCTTGGCGCTTTAAGGGTTAATTTCTAAATCTATGAATAAGATGTATTTCGAAAATAAAATGGACTGCATCAGAGAAAAAGTCTCAATCTTTCAGTGCACATCCTAAACAAGGGTCTATTTCTAGTTTAGTTCTTTGGCTGAAGATTCTCTTTGACCTACTGCTTACTTGAGCAGACAACATAGGTTCTGGTGAGACTATGCTGAGTGGCAGGCTCTCCTGAACCATTCCTGCTCACATGTTATAACAGCTCTTTTCCTATGACACAACTCAAATTACAGTGGTATATGAAGCCATGCCCTGTCAAACCCATGTTCCCTTCCTCTGCTATATTATGTATTGTTATTTTTATTGTTTGCAGCTTGACACAACCAACAACGAGAGAAAGACTTGATCAGTCCAGTAAGTATTAAATTTTATCCCATTTTAGTCTGAACATCACAAAAACATACCTATATAATTTTGACCCCCTTAAACCCCACTTTTTTATATAGTAAAACTGGGGCTTATAGGATATACATTATTTTTCTTATTTCTGTTTAAAAACATAGATTGTGGGTACTCATTAAAATTGCCTCAGCGAGGCAGTTCTAATGAGTACCCATAATCTATGATATGAAAAATATCAGAATTTTTATCTGAACACTTTCAGATTTTTGTGGTGAAATTTTCAATATATTTGAATTGGCGTGTTTCGTAATGAGCATTTGGGCGGCCGTGTGGTTAGAGCTCCCAACTTCGGATAATAAGGTCCTTGATTGGAACCCCACTAGAGGCAGAATTCATCTCGCGACTGTACAGTGCTTCATTGCACAGAGCCTTTCATTATCATCTTTCTGGGCCCAGTTGTTCAAAGTGTCGTTAGCTTAACGAGCTCGTTAAGGGTCATTTCGTTAACTGTTTTAGCAGATTCAATATACTATACTCTGATATTTTTTGCTGAAAAAATGTGAGTAGCTTTTGCACTGCAAAAGCTACTCACATTTTTTCAGCAAAAAATTTCAGCATATTTGCGTATCACTCGATTAAAATTTTAACGAATCGTTAACTAACGACATCGTTAGTTTTGAACAACTGGGCCCTGATCTCCATATGACTTAATAATGTTGAAAGTGACGTAAAACACCAAACCACCACCACCACCCATTAGTCTGGAGACTCGCTAAAGTGTAATTGGCAAACAGCGCACACCCTCAGGAGATAATTTGCATGAAATGTCAGTCTATTTAAGACTACTTTCTGGGAAAGAAAAGAAAAAAAATATCATAAAACCTGAAAGCCTAAAAAACATGAAATTAACAAGGAAAACTTTAGAGCTGTTACCTTTTTTGTCATCCCCACATGTCAGAGCTCTTAAACCTGGGACATTAATGGTTATAATCTCTGCTTTTCCTTATGGATCTGATGCTGCTATAAACTACTGTACATTTTATGAATGCATTCATTCTCCCAGTGGTAGCCACAATAGATACACATGGATACCACTTGCACCCACTGGCTGCCAAAGTTGCCAGTAATCAGTCTGGAACTGTGAACGGTTTTGGTAGCTTTTGATAATAATATGCAAGTGACCTTTACTATTCTCTAGGAAAATTCAGCGCAGGACAAATTGATATTTTTCCCCATAAAATAGGCTTTGACATTTCATGCAAATTATCTCCTCAGGAGACAATTTGCATGAAATGTCAAAGCATATTTTCTGGGAAAAATAAGAGAAATATAGCAAAATTTTGTCTGCTGAATTTTTTACCCAGCATGCTAAAGCATTAAATCACCATCATGAAAAGTTTATAAATGTTGAAAATACATTCATTATTATTTAATTTGGTTTAGAAATCTAAAGAGTTATTATTTTAGCAATATTTGTTCATCTTAATGACTCTCAGTAGAACTGGCAATATCATCACGAAAACATGCCTATATAATTTTGACGCCCCTAAACCCCACTTTTATATAGTAAAACTGGGGTTTACAGGGGTAAACATTATTTTCTTATTTCTGATCAAAACATAGATTGTGGGTACTCGTTAGAACCGCCTCGGCGAGGCGGTTCTAACGAGTGCCCACAATCTATGTTTTGAGCAGAAATATGAAAAATACAGGAATTTTTTTATCTGAAAATTTTCATTTTTTGGTGGCAAAATTTTCAGTGTATTTGAATAGGCATGTTTTCGTAATGTGAACCTATGAAAAGATTGTGCTTCCTGATGTTGGAAGCCATTTTGAAATGATACCATTATAAGTCTATGATGTTACCTGCCCTTTGGAGCACTGGTAGGATTGGCAGCTGAAGTGATACTGATAATGTCCCAGAAGGCAACTAGTGGTTACCACAAACTACCACTGGTTACCAAGGGCACCGTCCATAGCTGGATGGTAGGTTGGTGGTACGGGGAATAGAGCTTGTTAGTATTCTGTTGCTGCACTGTTGTTAGCTGTTTTCCTCCTCCTCCTCTCTTTCACAATTCTATAGAAATATTTTAGGATACAGATCAAAACTACATGTAATAATTTAGAACAAATACATGCATTTGGATGCAGTATAAGAGCAGTCAAAAGTTACCAGTGCCATGCTGTTAGGACTGGGAAGGAGTATTCATGAATCTTTCCTAATAACCACAAGAATATATTTCAGGTCCTGTGGCTGGTTTAAAGCAGACCTTACTTCACCTGCAGACTCTGACAGGCAGAGCAACTCAGTACTACAAACTTGTAAGTTTATAATTGGATTTCAACCTTAAAATATGCAGCAGATGACATTTCAATTTTTGTTTTCAGAGAAAAAAGTTACATTTCATGTGTATCCTCTGCTAGACAAATGATGTATTTTCTCTGAATTTTTTTTTTTTTTTTTTTTTAACCCTTGTCCTGCAGAATAAATAAAGATGCCATGCCTACTTCCAATTTTCAGCTAATCAGATTACTTGATCCAGTTTGTTGATACAAATTCACATACTTAATGGCAAACAGTGCAGATCCAGATCAGTTGGCTTCTTCAGAAGCCAACCGATCTTGATCTACACTGTTTGCAAAGGCATGGTATATCGGGTTCAGCAGGACAAGGGTTATGAATGCCTGTTGCTATTGTGATGGTCCCTTTAAGACTAAACCAAGCCATATGTGGAATATCCAGATATTTTTCTTATTTCTCCATGAAACCATTCAAGAAGGGCAATTGTCAGTTTCTGGCGAAAGAATGTGCACAATACTGGTTAACTGTTTAGAGGACTAAGCCTGCCCAGTAAACGTGTGGTTAGGTAAACTGACCGCACTCGACATA
This sequence comes from Anodontia alba, assembly GCA_964016985.1. Classification (NCBI taxonomy): domain Eukaryota; kingdom Metazoa; phylum Mollusca; class Bivalvia; order Lucinida; family Lucinidae; genus Anodontia; species Anodontia alba. Next base: position 2,965,802 of record OZ024823.1, read on the forward strand.
ACCCCATTTGGTTGACTGGGCCGTAAAACCTCAACACAAACAAACAAACCATGAAACCATATATTGTGGTTACTGATAATAGGGTTCTTCTGATGAATACCTACAACAAATGTTTCCATGGAAAAATGTATAAATAAATAAATCAGTAACTTGACCAGCTGTAAACACCTTTTATTGAATTGTAACGCTAGTGATTCCAGGTAACTGCATGGACGATCCAGACACTTTGACAGTACATGCATATAGTAATCTGTTTCTTGTCCAGATTTTTAGGGTAAATAGGGCCGGCCTTGGTGGCTAAGTCAGATGGGCATCTGACTGGTGAAATGTAGGTCACAGGTTCCATCCCCACAGGGTCTGGCAAAATTCTATCTAGAGATTGATCATAAAATATTTTCTACAGTCATTCTTTCCCTTCCACTGAATCAAGAAGGGTAGGTGTCAGTTTCTGATGAAAGAATGTGCACAAATACTGGTTAACTGCTTAGAGAACTAAGCTTGCCACGGAAAAATGTGGTTAAGTAAACTGACTCTCTTGACATGACCCTAATAGGTTGATTAGGCCGTAAAACCTCTACTCAATCAATTAGGTTAAAAAGGGTAATCAGCACCAGTAAGGCACTTTTTCATAGAGAAAAATAAGTGTCATATTTATCAGAATATGCCTCTTAATGGTAGCTGATTTGTCAATAGTCTACAATATTCTAAGCAGCAAAGAGTCTGATCAGATTGCATATATGTACAGGCTTCTCTGGTTCTTCACTGTATCCATATGGCTCAAAAGACACTTGTTCACTTAGAGAATGAGCTATAGTCTTTATACCAGCACACGATATCTGATTAACTGTCATCTCTTGGGCGAAGGTTTCTTGCCAGTCAAATTATCATTAGAATACATTTTGTCATTTTAATGTTGTAATATTTCTGGCAAAAGAATTTGCACAATACTGGTTAACCACTTAGAGGACTAAGCCTGCCCAGTAACAGTGTTCTTAGGCAAATTGACCGCACTCTGCATGACCCCATTGGGTTGACTGAGCCGTAAAAACTCGGCACAAACAAACAATAATGTGGTAATGATCATTATTTGACTGGCACGAAACCTTCGCTCGAGGTGACCGTTAATCAGAAACTGTGCAGGAACATTGTATTTAATACTTCAAGAAACATATGTTTTGGATATTTGTTAGAATCTCCTCGCTAACTTTCTGGGCCTAGTTGTTCAAAGCATCGTTAGCTTAACGAGCTCATTAGTGGTCAAAATGTTAACTGTTCTAGTAAGAACAATATCTAATTCACAGGTATTTTCACATTTTTTAGCAAAAATATAAGTAATTATGCTATATTTAATGGTCAAAGTTTTAAAGATATGTTTACTAATGACCTCGTTAGTTTTGAACAACTGAACCTTGCTTATTAAAGATTGCTTCTAATGGCAACATCTTTGGAGACAAATTCTGTCATTGTAATGAGGGTTTCACTGTGTTTTTCTTTCATTTCTTTCCCCAGCTTCAGGATCAAACAGATGAACGTAGTACTGATGCAAAGAAATCATTTCGGGAAGGCTACCTAAGCCTTCACAGCTCAGTGTGTGAACTTCTTGACATTCCAAGTAACCATAGTAACAACCATACAGATGAACTGGACCAGCAGACTGACCAGACTAAGACCATTCCTCTGCAAACATACCAGGGTCTGATGGAGAAAATATCTGAGCTCAGTCAGCTGTCAGCTGACATGAAGGAATACTGTGGAACATGATAGCATACCTTCAGATTAGGTGTTTTTTTAACCCTTGCCTTGCTGAATAAATTAAGATGCCATGCCCACTTCTAATTTCCAGCCAATCAGATTACTTGATCCCGGTTTTTGATAGAAATTCACATATTTAATGACAAACAGTGCAGATCCAGATCTGTTGGCTTCTTCAGAAGCCAACTGCTTTGGATCTACACTGTTTGCTAAGACAGGGCATGTCGTGTTCAGCAAGAGGAAGGTTAAACAAAAAAAGTATTGATATTTTCCTTATTTCACTACAAAAACATGTTGTAGATACTCATTAGAAATGCCTGGGCAGGGTGCTTCTAATGAGTATCCACACTTTAATGGAGAAAGCTGAGGCTCTTCTAATGAGTACCCACGTTTTTTTGTGGAGAAAGCTGAAGCACTTCTAATGAGTACCCAAAACATATGTTTTCGTTGAGAAATAAGAAAAATACTTACCTGATAATGCCTTTAATCTGTGCTATAAATATCTGTTAGTGCTATCATTAGCTTCCCAGTTACTGACAGATATTATTCCGGCACAGTATTGAGTATATTTCATAGAAAATATGAATCTTGGTTGCTTGTCATTTAAAATAATATCATGCGGAATACGACAACATATACAGAATGGTAACATGAGCAGGCATTTTGAATCCAGAGATTAATCATCAGAAGGTTGTGGAAATTTACAGAAAACTGCCCCTGGACAAGTTGCAAATAAAAAGGTTTTAGCTTGCCTGTACAAAGAAATGCCTAGATGTCTTTAGTTGATACATGGATAGATCTTAGATACCGATTGAAAATTTTATCTCCCTCAGTAGCATTGAGGTCAAGGTCAGACTTAGAAATTTTTGTGGCATCTGCATGTAGCAGGGTGCAACATAGGAGTTTGAATTTTTGTCCGTCCGTTCATCCGTCCGCCGGTCTGTCAACAACTTACATCGAGTCTAGCATTTAAGTGGATTTCTCTGAAACAGTGATAGCTGCAAGTGTCAAACCTTGTATAGTAGTTGTCCTTGATATACTCTCCAAGCACACACTATGACCTACTGCCCTTGACCTAGATTTCATCCTAGAGTGACTTTATTGTGATTTTACGTAGTCTTGCATTATTTATGTTGACTAGCACTAAAGTGCGCTCCTCTGAAGCAGTGATAGAAACCTTGAATAGCAATTGTCCTCGACATACTTTTCAAGCATGCACTATGACCCGGTGCCCCTGACCTAGATTTCACATTCCAGTGGCTTTGTCATTATTTTACATCGAGTCTAGCATTAAAGTAAGTTTCTCAGAAGCAGTGACAGATGCGAGTGTCATTCTTCGCAAATTAATTATCATTGACATACTCTTCAAGCAGTTCTATGACTTGGTGCCCTTGACCTAGATTTTGCACTCGTGTGACTTTGTCATGATTTTACATAGAATCTAGCATTAAAGTGTGTTTCTCTGTAGCAGTGATAGCTGCAATGGTCAAACCTTGCATAGTAATTGTCCTTGATATCATCTACAAGCACACACTATGACCCAGTGCCCTTGCCCTAGATGTCGCACTCCAGTGGCTTTGTCATGATTTTTGATGAGTCTAGCATTTAAATGCGTTTCTCTGAAGCGGTGATAGCTATGAGTGTCAGACCTTGCACAGTAATTGTCTTCGACATGCTCTTCAAGCATGCACTATGACACAGTGCCCTTTACCTAAATATCCCTATGAGGGACTTTATCATTATTTTATGTCAAGTCTTGCATTAAAGTGCCATTCTCTGCAGCAGTGATAGTTGCAAGTGTCAAACCTTATGTAGTAATTGTCCTTGACTTACTCTTCAAGGAAGGACTCTGACCCAATGCCCTTAACCTAGATTTTGCACTCCAGTGGTTTTGTCATTATTTTACATTGAATCTAGCATTAAAGTACTTTTCTATGAAGCGGTCATAGCTGCGTCATACCTTACATAATAATTGTCCTCAACATACTCTGCAAGCACACACTATGACCCCTTGCCCTTGACCTAGATTTCCCTCTCGAGTGAATTTGTCATGATTTTACGTCGAGTCTAACATTTAAGTATGTTGCTGTGAAACAGTCATAGCTACATGTGTCAAACTTTGCATTGTAATTGTCCGCGACATACACTTCAAGCACATACTATGACCCGGTGCCCTTGACCTAGACTTTACGCTAGAGTGATTTTGTCATAATTTTATGTCAAGTCCAGCATTACAGTGTGTTTCTGTGAAGCAGTGATAGCTGCAAGTATCAAACCTTGCATTGTAATTGTCCTCGACAAACTCTTTAAGCACACACTATGAACTGGTACCTTTGACCTAGTTATCAGGCTGGAGTGACTTTGTCATGATTGTACATCAAGTCTAGCATTAAAGTGCATTTCTCTGTAGCGGTGATAGCTGTGAGTGTCAAACCTTGCATAGTAATTGTCTTTGACATACTTTTCAAGCACGCACTATGACTATTCCCTTGACCTAGATTTTGTGCTCTAGTCATTGCCCAATGCGGGTGCAACGTCGACTTCCGCGGAGGTCTTATTTAGTACATGTTGTTTTTTTTTGTTGTTGTTTTTTTTTTTTTATAAAGTTTTCTGAAGGCTTAAGGGAAAACTTAGACTGATAGAAGGCCACTACCATCCCTTAGTGACCTTGAGATCAATATCAGGCAGAGGTTTTTTCCTTGAAATCTTAACTATGATTGTACCATGGGCAGACAAGCTGCCATTTATGTGGCTGTGCTTGTCCTTTATTTCTTAGAACTTAACTATTAATCTGGGCCCGGTTGTTCAAAGTGTCGTTAGCTTAATGAGCTCGTTAAGGGTCATTTCGTTTACTGTTTTAGCGGATTCAATATACAATACTCTGATATTTTTTGCTGAAAAAATGTGAGTAGCTTTTGCACTGCAAAAGCTACTCACATTTTTTCAGCAAAAAATTTCAGCATATTTGCGTATCACTCGATGTAAATTTTAACGAATCGTTAACTAACGACATCGTTAGCTTTGAACAACTGGGCCCTGAAATGCAACCAATAGACCATATATTTTTTTTTGCTCTCTGTCCATATTTAAGGTAAACTAGAACTAGCAAAAGCTAACAATGTAACAAAGAAATCTCAGTTTATTAAAGGCTCCATATTCCTCAAAAATAGACATTTTTTTATAGAAAGGTTTAATAAATTGATATATAGTATTAATACATCATAAAATATGGCATCTGACAGCCTGTAAAATATCAGTCTCTCGTTTTTGAACTGGATCAAAAATTAAATGATTTTTTTTTTTTATCGTATCTTTGAATTAATGTTGGCAACATTAATTCAGAGATACGATAAAAAATCATTTCATTTCAAGAACGAGAGACTAACTGAAATTTTACAGGCTGTCAGGTGCCACATTTTATGATTGCATTAATACCTTGTATCAATTTATTAAGTCTTTCTTGGATATTAAAATGTCTTTTTATGAGAGATATGGAGCCTTTTACAGTGTAGATCCAGAGCATATGTCTGAAGAAGCCAGCTAATCTGGATCTCCACTGTTTGTCATTTATTATGCAAATTTGTATCAACAGCCTGGCTCAAGTAATCTGATCGGCTGACAATTAGAAGTGGGCATGGCATCTTAATTTACTCAGCATAACAGGTTTTAATTATACAGACTGCGAGAGGTCTTCTTGATTCATCAATATATTCTACGAGGGGCGTTCATTTAATTGTGTCACAAAATGCCCACTATACCTTGTGGCTGTAAGGAGCACGTGGAAACTGCGGTGATTTCATGGGGGAGTGATTTTCTATAACAGGATGAAATTTCGATCTAATCCATTCAGTCTTTCAAAAGTTATTGAAAGTTCAAGTTGGTTCAGTCATATACACTCAAAAGTAAAGGCACACTATGAAAACCGTAGACCTGCAACCGGTTTAAGAGGTCTGTGTCTTATCCATGCAAATGCACCTGCTCACAAGTGTGTTATTGTCCAAGACTTCTTGAAGGAGGAAAAGGTAGTTCAGCTCTCTCATCCACCTTATTCACCAGAACTTAGTCCCTGCGACTTTTTCCTGTTTCCTTTACTAAAGAAAACCCTTTCTGGTCATCGTTATGAATCCCGAAGTGCACTTGATAGTGCAATTTACCAGTGTCTTCAGGGTATACCTAAAAAGGCCTACTTCTCTGCCTTTACAGAATGGATTTTGAGATTTGAAAAGTATGTTTTTGTCAAGGGAGAATACTTCGAAGGGTTGAAGTAAATGAAATGTGAATGAGATTAATAACGCGCCCTGTAGAACCCCAATGACCACATTAAATGAATGCCCTGGTACAGTTTCCATTGATTCTGTAGCAAACGCCCTGATCAAACTGGGAATATCCAGGCCAGTCTGGACCTTTGTGGCCTGCATATGACATCTGGGCCCTTTTTACAGGTTTCATGCTATATTTTCTCTAAATATTTGGATATGCTGAAGTAAACAGTATAGATACAGATGAAACTCTAGAAAGGTGCTTTCTATCAGAGTTTGTACTGCTTGCCATTCTGCCAATTTTTGATACATCCTGTCAGAGCAGTTTGATCTGGGTCTGTACTGTTTTCTCTTGCCTGCCTGTTGGAATATTTAGAGTTAAATTGATAATAGAATTAACTGTCTTTGTTACATATCTGTGTACCATTAACACATGGACATCAAGATGCTGTCAGAGATGTTAATTTTGCAATTTCTGGATTTACAAAATGTAGTCCAGCTTGATGTTGATATAATTAGAAATCATTTAAAAAAGAATGTGTCATTGAAACAGTCTGTTTATGGTAAAAAATTCAGCAGACAATGTTTGAAATAGTTTTATTATTTTTCTCAGAAAACAGGAATTGGCATTATGCAAACTGGCTCATCTTTTGCATGATATGTCATACCCTGTTTTCTTGAATAGATTAGAAAAAATATCATCATTATGTTGCTTGCTGATTTTGCAGGTAAATGACAGTTTTCTTGTTTTTAATACACTAAAATTTCTACATATTGGATCAGTACTACTCAGTATGCTATTACAGAAATAGCCGATAATTTTTTCACTCATTATTGCCTTTCACATTAAGAAAACACACCTATTCAAATATATTGAAAAATTCATAACCATACACTGAAAGTTTTCAAATAAAAATTCTGTGAGACAGTTCTAACGAGAACCCACAATCTATGTTTCTGAACAGAAATAAGAAAAATAATGTATACCCCTGTAAACCCCAGTTTTACTATATAAAAATGGGGTTTAAGGGGGTCAAAATTTTATAGGCATGTTTTCGTGATGTATCTCATTTTGTCTCTGAAATGTATTTAACGCTTAGCATGCTGGGCAAAAAATTCAGCAGAATTCATTTGGAAATAGTTTTCTTATTTTTCTCTGAAAATGTCTTGAAATGCCACACAAATTGACCCCTTAGGAGACAGTTTGCATTAAATGTCAAATCTATTTTCTGGGAAAAATCAGAAAAATATCAGTTTCATAGCTCCAGATAAGAGGGGGGTACTTCTAATGAGTACCACAAATTAAGTTTCCATGGAGAAATTAGAAAAAACTATCAGCATTTTTCGATCAAAAAAAGCATCTTATCTGAAGCTATGAGTTTTTCCTCTGTTGAATTTGCCCATAGAGTGGTAAAGGTTAAATTTAACATGATATGATCTCATATTCAAATAAATGCATAATTGATCATCACAGCCTTACCATACTTACCCAAAATATTTGGACAGACAGACCTGAGCAAAAAGTATAGACCCAGATTAGATGTCACCGAATGCAATTTCTGATCAGGATCTACACTTTTTGCCACTCATCGAACAGCTTATAGACTTGTCAGCAGGTAGTAAAATGGACTTGTCAAAATTTTACATTACAAAAACATGCCTATTCAAATATACTGAAAATTTTACCTCCAAAAAATGAAAATTTTCAGACAAAAAATTCTGATATTTGTCATATTTCTGCTCAAAACAAAGATTGTGGGTCCTCATTAGAACTACCTCAATGAGGCAGTTCTAATGAGTACCCATAGTCTATGTTTTTGAGCAGAAATAAGTAAACCCCAGTTTTACTATATAAAAGTGGGATTTAAAGGGGTCAGTATTATATAGGCATGTTTTCGTGATGAGGACAGTATTGTATGGAGTTATGGGTCCATATATTTAGTATAAATATGGTTTTGACATTTTAACTAAAAAGAAATGAAACCTGGGGTGTACCTTGGGGAAACTTCCACTGACAAAAAGGAAGGAGTCAGAGGAGACTGTATGGATGTCTAAGCACAGCCCCAGATAAGGCTTTTTATTTCCACCAAAAAGTACAGATATTTTATTATTTCTCCACAAAAACATATATTGCGGGTACTCATTAGAAGCACATCATCAAAGCGCTTCAAAGGAGACATACAACACATGTTTTTATGAAGAAATAACAAAAATACTACATAGGTAACCCTCTTATCTGGAGCTCTGTCCAATATTTGTTGTATACCATCACGAAAACATGCCTATATAATTTTGACCCCCTTAAACCCCACTTTTATATAGTAAATTTGGGGTTTACAGGGGTATACATTATTGTTCTTATTTCTGCTCAAAAACATAGATAGTGGGTATTCGTTAGAACTGCCTCTGTGAGGCAGTTCTAACGAGTACCCACAATCAAAGTTTTGAGCAGAAATGTGAAAAATATTTGAATTTTTTGTCTGAAAATTTTCAATTTTTCGGTGATTAACTTTTAAGTATATTTGAATAGGCATGTTTTCGTAATGCATTCAACAAAAACACATGAGCCACAGCATGGGAAAATGGCCCTTATCCTGTATGCAGGCAGTGAAGAAGCCCTTATCCTGTATGCAGGCAGTGAAGAAGCCCTTATTCTGTATGCAGGCAGTGAAGAAGCCCTTATCCTGTATGCAGGCAGTGAAGAAGCCCATTACGAAAACACGCCTATTCAAATATATTGAAAATTTTACAACCAAAAAAAAGGAAAATTTTCAGATAAAAAAATTCTGATATTTTTCATATTTTTTCTCAAACATAGATTGTGGGTACTCATTAGAACCGCCTCGATGAGGTGGTTCAACAAGTACCCACAATCTATGTTTTTAGCAAAATAATAAAAATAATGTATACCCCTGTAAACCCCAGTTTTACTATATAAAAGTGGGGTTTAAGGGGGTCAAAATTATATAGGCGTGTTTTCGTGATGCTTATCCTGTATCCAGGCAGTGTAGATGCACATAGCAGCCTGTGCAGTCCGATCAAGAGCTTAGTTGTTGGTTTACAGAATTCCTAGCTATTGTGGAATGTATTTGATGAATAGAGACGGTCCTGGTCAGACTACAAAGAATGTGCAAGCTGATGTGAGTCTTCACAAGATGCACATGCGAAGAGATAATTTCTCCTGTTGTGGGCTATATGTTGCATGAAGCAAAGATCCTGCCAGACTGCTTCCACTTCTTTTTGCAGCTTTTATACCTGCAGACATGGTTCTGATCCATATCTGCTGAAAAGTACAGATATATTTGAAACTTAGTTTAGATTTTTTTACATTAGACTACATGTATCTCATGCAAAATGATGTCTTAGTAAAGGCTGACCAAACTGAATGTCACTGACCTTTTGATTATAATATTTGTAAGTATATGTTTACTGTGTAAACAGGTTTTACCTTTACAGGTTAAAGAATAACTACTACATATGAAACACAGGATTTTCTGACTGTCATGCCTAAATTGTGTAGTGGACATATCCTTATGAATATGAAATGTAATGGTCAAAGCCACAGGTCAGTTTGGTCCATCTATACATACTATATGACTTCATAGCTCTAGATGAGAGTGGATATTCACAAAATATTTTCCTTATTTCTCAAATATATCTTGTAGCTCTAGGTAAGACTGGATTGCAGATAAATGGTTTCTCCTTCATATTTATTGAGGGTGAGTGACAAAGGTCTTATTTCATTAGAAAAAAAAAAAGGATAAATATCAATACTTTTTGGTGGGAAAAAAAAACCTTATCTAGAGCTATGAGCTTAAAACATAGCTCCAGCCAGATGTCCCTGCTGTGTGAGCAGCTTTAAGCCTTCATTGTTCCTGACCTACGTGGGCTTATATCTGTATGCATGCTGATTTAAATTTGCTTTAGGTGAATAGATACATATGGAGATTTTATCCCCATTTTTCACAGGGATGACAACTTTTGTGGCTTTCTGTTTGCTTCCAGCACACCTACCCCCTTCTAGAAAAGGGTCTACTGTAAAAGGAAAGAATTTGCTCTCCTTGGAGTAGACCCCTTTTTAGAAAGGGATAAAAACTAGTTTGACAGAGTTTCCCAGGGGAAACAAAGTCTTTCTTTTTAGAGTACACTCCATTTTAGAAGGGAACAGAAATTGCATGGAAGAGCTGCCTGTCCTGTGAAATCATATCAATTCTTAATACTGTAAGTTTACAAACTGACAAGCAATGCCTTAGATGATCCTGTAAGCATTTGGGTATTTTTGGCTATTTTTACCTACCCATTTCTCATTGAATTGGGTGGCAGGATTTTTCTTTTGGGTACCCTGATTTATTAATGGGTGTAAGAATGACTGATTCTTGGGTATTTATCCCATAATTTGTATTTCTTTTTAAAAACTTTTAATTGGGTAAGTACAGTCGACTCTCGTTATCTCGAATCCCAAGGGACTCTCTGAAATACTTCGAGATATCCGTAGTTCGACATATCAGGTTTGCAGAATTGAGGAAAAAATAAATTTGATTAACCACATTTAACAAACTGATAGGTAATTGAACTTTTGAAGTTAGAGGTATATTGAAAATATTGTGGAAAAGAGGAGAAATTGCTCCTTAGGAGCAATTTCTCCTCTTTTTTACAATATTTTCCATAGGTTTTCATGTATAGGCAGGGACCAGATTTTCACTTCGAGATAAGCGGTTATTCGAGATAAGCGAGGTCGAGATAACGAGAGTCAACTGTACTTGCAAAAGCAGCTTATCTAAGGTACTGTGACAAGATTAAGATTTTTTTTTTTTTTGTTCATATGAACGTTATCTGTGATCAGTGCTGTATAAAAAAGCTTTGTCTTCCAATAATATACAAACATTCCAAAGTTGATAACTATGTGCCCATTGTGATTGTTGTAAGCAATATGTTCAATATGACTTCGTATGTATAATATCAAGGCTGCTCTTAAGAGGTACAGTAAATGTCCTAAAATTGTGAAGACTTTATGCCATCCTTATTTTGCCTAAATTTTTTTTTTAAGTGTTAATTTCACAAAAAAACTTGGTGGAATGGCAAACATTGGAGTGCAGAGCCAGATCACACTGCTTCTAGGAGCAGTTTGATCTGGTTCTGCACTGTTTTCACATGCTACTTTGATTGAGTTGGGTGTATGAAATCTATGGACATTTACTGTATTCACATGAATTTTGTTATTACCACTTTTACCTTAAGTAATCGGACATGTTAACTCCTTGTCATGCTGAACCTGTAGAAGCCAACTGATCTGGATCTGCACTGTTTGCCATTAAGTATGTAAATGTATAGCAACAATCTGGATCAAGCAATCTGATTGGCTGAAAATTAGATGTGGGCATGGCTTCTTAATTTATTCAGCATGACAAGGGTTAACTCCTTAACAGTACTTGTTTTGAAATTTGAACAAGTCCATTTTACTACATATTCATGTGTCTAAAATACTACTGGCTAAGTGGCAAACAGTGTAGACCCTGATCAGGTACTGCACTGTGTGGCATCTAAACTGGATCAACACTGCTTGCTCAGGCCTGCCTGTCCAAATATTTAGGGTAAATAGGATATTCCTTTACAAAAATATGACACAAAATAACCCACAGGGGTTGACGTGTCATTAAACCCCAACACAATCAATCCATTTTCAAAAATATGCATTGTATTGTGTTGTGTCTTTAGAAGTGTCACCAAAATGATTCTGATAATATACATAAAAATTTCCTTGAAGGAAAAAAAAGATAAATAATTTTATCAAAACAGCAACATGTCAGTGGCCTTGAATAATATACAGCAATATTTTTTGTGTTTATCTTTGTGTGCCAAATATTTTCATTATTTCTCATATGTAGGTAGTTTGTGATTTATAATTCCCACTTCCCATTTATTTTATATATGTACAATATTCAGACACCTTACCATATTTTGTTCAAATATTTAAATATGGTAAATTTCCTAAAATTTCGAACAGTTTATTCCATACTCTTTTGGCTTAAATTTTGCTTTTTATGCTGCAGTTTCTTTAAATATTTAGTGGAATGGCAAACAGTGTAGACCCTGATCAGACAGCTCAAGGAGCAGTCTGATCAGGGTCTACACTGTTTGCATCTGTCATTTTGTCAGATGCTTTAGTGTTCGAATTTTTAGGGCATTTACCGTAAGCCTATTTGACTGTTTGACAGTATCTTTGAAATTTTGTGACAGAATTACAAAATGATTACACCCTGATGAAACTGCTCTTTTAGGAGTAGTAAGATCTGGGCCCAGTTTTTTCAAAGCATTGTTAGCTTAACAAGCTCGTTAGTGGTCAAAATGTTAACTGTTCTAGTAATTACAATATCTAATTCACAGGTATTTTTGCTGAAAAAATGTGAGTAGCTTTTGCACAAGCTGCAAAAGCTACTCACATTTTTTCAGCAAAAATATTAGCGTATATGCCATATTTAATGATCAAAGTTTTAACGATATGTTAACTAACGACATTGTTAGTTTTAAACAACTAGACCCTGGTCTACAGTTTGCTCAGGTTATCTGTCTGGCTATTTTGGTTAATCACTGTACTTACTTTTGATGCACAATGTATGAAAAGGTTTCTCATGTCATATTTGAACAGCAAAGGTCCTGATCAGCATATGCATGCATGCAGTCTGATCTGAGCATTGTCTGTTCATAGACATATACTACAGTATAAATTAATTTCGTAACCAACCTTTGTTGTCCACAGATTCATTACGAAAACACACCTATTCAAATATATTGAAAATTTTACCACCAAAAATTGAAAGTTTTCAGAGAAATATTCTGATATTTTTCATATTGCTGCTCAAAACATAGATTGTGGGTACTCTTTAGAACTGCCTTATTGAGGCAGTTCTAATGAGTACCCACAATCTGTGTTTTGAGCAGCAATAAGAAAAATTATGTATACTCCTGTAAACCCCTGTTTTACTATATAAAAGTGGGTTTAAGGGGTCAGAATTATATAGGTATGTTTTTGTGATGTCATAAGGCACTTTTCATGTATTGTACATTTTTTTTTTGTATTTAGTTTAATATTTTGATTGTTCACTGAAAAGCAGTTGTAGTTAACCGTCACATTTTAGCCCTGAAAGTTGCAAGTGAAATTGTAGCAGACATTTTAATTACTAATATTATTTCTCAGAAAAAATCAGGCTTGGTCAGCCATTCAGACAATCCACATAAAATGTCAAGCTTTATTTGTCAAGCTTTATTTTCTCTGAAAAATAAAAGAATCATAAAGTTTATGTCTGCAGCTATTGTTATTGACACTTTAAGGGTTAAAATATGTGTTGTTTAAGGTTGTTAATTTCCCATGAGACCCTATACATCAGGCCCTACTGGTCTCAGTAGCTTAGTTGGTAGAACCTCCATCTTTGGATCTGGAGTTTGTGGGTTCCATCCCCAGCTGGGTTGTGCCTAAAATTGGTACCAATTACTCTTGTTATTGGTACTCAGCTTTGGAAGAAAAGCTAGGACAGGTCACATTGGAGGGGGTGGTCGGGTGGTGCGAAGGTGCTGTGTATCTTACATCACCGGGGCGTCCAACTGATATTGGCTTACAGTTGGGCAAGGCCTGCTATCCTTGTAGTGGGTAAGGGTAGAGGGGGAATGTTTTTATTTCTTGTTTCTTCACTTTCATTCCTGTTCCTCTTTCTTCCCTGTCCCTCTCTTACATCTCCTCTACTCTCTCTTCTATCTCTTTTCTCCCTTTCTCTGGGAGACGACACAAAATGACCCTCAAGGGTTGACGTGTCGTTAAACCCCAACACAATCAATCAATCAAAAGGTCACATTGGTGTTAGTATATGACTGGTGTTAGGCATCATGTCAGTGTCTTGGTCATATGGCTATGAAGCAGCACTACAAAATGGCATTAGACACCATCCCCACCCCCACACTGTCACATCCAAAACCACAATCAGGGTATGATTGTTAACAGTGATGTTAAACCTCAACTGAAACAAATCAAACTGATAAATTGATACATACTCATTATTCATTTGCTAGTTTTGTGATAAACATTAACTCTTTTTTAAGTGCCTGTCACATCAGCAAAAGTCGACATTCTAAAATGCATATTTTATTTTGTTTTTCAAAGAAAATAAGGCTTGACATATTGATTTAGATGAAATTTCAAGTCTTATTTTCTCTAAAAAAATGTAATTTTAGAATGTCCTTTGCTACAATATCAAATGGTGCTTTTAACTGCTTTAAGGGTTAAATGATAACAAAGCTACAAAAAGTTAAGCTACTTTATTACTATACATGGTGATATCTGAGCTGATAACTCACCTAAAGAAAGCTCAGGATGACTTGCTGCCCCCTCCCCATCTGCCATATTTTTTTATGCCCCCGCCATTCGAAGAATGATGGAAAGGACATATAGTGTTACCACTGTCCACCTGTCCGTCTCCGTCAGCATCCGAAATGGTGTTTGCAATTTGTGTTTAAGTTTTTCAGGCGGGGGCGTCTGTGTCCTTTGGACACATTTCTAGATTTTGGTAACTCTTTATGAAGTGGTTGTCACAGTTTGCCTGTGGGTGTTTATAATTTTTGTTCCATTATTTATTAAATACCTCAGTTGTCTCATGTATATAGCTATAAATATATCACACAGACAGTTGTAAATACACATCTATTTATTAGAGATTATGCAGCAAATGTAAATGTGCATTAATGTGCACAGGTAAATGGCAGAAAATTGTGTAAATAATTAGAGGTTAGGTTGTGTACATTATTACCATCAGCTCTTAATCCTTATAGTTCCATTTAAAATTGCAGCAGACAGCATTCAAATATATATATTTATGTTTTTTTGTTTGTTTTTTTTGTTTGTTTGTTTTGTTTGGGTTTTTTTCAAGAAAGTAGTGCTTAACATTCCATGTGAATTGTCTGCCTTGCAGACAATTCACATGAAATATCAAGCCTCACTTTCTCAGAAAAAAAAAAAAAAAAAAATATATATATATATATATATATATATATATATATATATATATATATATATAATTATATATATATATGAAAGTTGTCTGCTGCTGATGTCGTTGGCACTTTAAGGGTTAAAAATGGTGACCAGGGAACCATTATGTGTTTTGTCTCCCATTGTACCAGTACACTGAATATTATATAAAAAATGATAGGCTCCATATCATAGATTGCCAGGATGGGTATATTTGTTCATTGTCCTGTTCATTGTCCTGAGATCTACACAGGCTAATAATTAAAAATAATTGCAATCATTGTTGTTCCAAAACATCTTGAGGGTACTCAGTAGAATTGCCTCATTGAGGCAGTTCCAGTCCCAACAAAATTAAATATTAATCTGTACACCTCCACAGTCATAAGGTACCAGCATGTGCAAGGCAAATATTCAGACAGATAGTGTACACTCTGATCAAACTGTTCCTAAAGGAGCAGTTTTATCACAATCTACTCAGACAACACCTTTTAGACAAACTAACAGATGCTCATATGAACTTATTTTTCAAGGGGAATGGATACACTTTTGGGGAGGCAACTTTATCAAAATTGATTTTACTTTCCTTCTGAAAATGGGTCTACCAGCACTCTAAAAGGAAATAATTTGGAACCCATGGGAGCTAATTCTTTCCTTTTAGAGTAGACACCTTTTGAAAAGAGGCTTGGTGTGCGAAAGTCAAACAGATCATCACAAATGTTGTCTTTTTTTGAAAGTGGCAAAATTCTATCAAGTGAATTTGGTCACCTTAAGACAAGAACAATATAGAGTGAGATACCTGAATGCTAAGTGTACCACCAGAAGTATTCATCACGAAAACATACCTATATAATTTTGACCCCCTTAAACCCCACTTTTATATAGTAAAACTGGGGTTTACAGGGGTATATATTATTTTTCTTATTTCTGCTCAAAACATAGATTGTGGGTACTCATTAGAACTGCCTCGCTGAGGCAGTTCTAATGAGTACCCACAATCTATGTTTTGAGCAGAAATATGAAAAATATTTGAATTTTTTATCTGAAAATTTGCCAGTTTTTGGTTGTAAAATTTTCAATATATTTGAATAGGCGTGTTTTCGTAATGCAAGCAACAAATTTCTTACTATTCTTGTCCTAAAATTTCAACACATTCATTTTTTCTGCCAGTTGATGTGTCTAAAACCTCTTGGTCTATGAGCCTATGTTTTTGTTACTGTGATGTATTTTGCTATTTGATACTCACATGTAAAAATTCTTAGGATGAATGGATGCACCTGAAAGATTCTGCAACCCATCAAGAAAACATACCTATATACTTTATAATTTTGACCCCCTTAAACTCCACTTTTATATAGTAAAACTGGGGTTTACAGGGGTATACATTATTTTTAGCTCACCGGGACTATGTCCCTGGAGAGCTTATGTTGTCACCCAGGCATTGGCATCGGCGTCTGTCGGCGTCTGCGTTAACACAATGTTTAAGTTTTCAAATGTGTGCATAGTTTTTTTAATTGTTTAAGGTACTGCTTTCATATTTGGCCTACACCTACTTTAGGGTAAGACCTTTCAATAGCATACACCCTCATCCCCAAAATAGATTCTTTATGTAGGTCAAGGTCAGTTCTTACTTTGTCTTTTACACCCATGTTTAAGTTTTGTGTTTAAGTTTTGAAAAGAATACATAACTTCTGAAGTATTCAAGATAGAGCTCTAATATTTGGCCCACACCAGCCTTAGGGTTAGACCTTTCAATAACACACACCTCTTCCTCAGTTTGACCTTCTGCCAAGGTCAAGGTCAGGTCATACTTTGTCATTTGAACCCATGTTTGAGTTCTGCGTTTAAGTTTTGAAAAGTGTTTGTAACTGCTGAAGTATTCAAGATACCACTTTAATATTTGGCCCACACCAACATTAGGGTAAGACCTTTCAATAGCACAGACCTTTTCCTCAGTTTGACTTTCTGCAAGGTCAAGGTCAGGTTATACTTTGTCAAATGTTTTTTGTCCCATGTTTGAGTTTTGCATTTAAGTTTTGAAAAGTGTTTGTAACTCCTAAAGTATTCAAGATGCTGCTTTAATGTTTGGCCCACACCTACCTTAGAGTAAGAACTTTCAATAGTACACACCCCTTCCTCAGTTTGACCTTCTGCCTAGGTCAAGATCAAGCCTAACTTTGTCATTTATACCTGTGTTTAAGTTTTGAAAAGTGTACATGGCTGCTGAAGTATGTAAAATATAGCTTTCATATTTTGTCCACACCAGCCTAAGGGAAGATGTTTCAATGGCATATACCCCGTCCCTCAGTTTGACAGTCTTTCGACATCAGTCAGGTTATACTCTGTCATTTACTGCTATGTTTAAGTTCTGCATTCAATCTTTAATATTTAAAGATTGTTTTCTTATCCGATCAGCCCTTTCTGGTGAGCTGCGTTGTCTTCTGACAACTCTTGTTCTTATTTCTGTTCAAAAACATAGCTTATAGGTACTCATTTGAACTGCCTCAGTGAGGCAGTTCTAATGCGTACCCACAATCTATGTCTTGAGCAGAAATATGAAAAATATCAGACTTTTTAATAGATTTGAACAGGCATGTTTTCGTAATGATTTGTCAAAGGATACTGTGTTTGAAACCTTTGAGAAATGGGGCCTACTTTTATAGGAAAGAATTTGCTCCCAGAGTAAATAATTTGCTCCCTCTGGGAGTAGAGTCTTTCCTAAATGCTTAGCACCCAGGGTAAAATTTCAGCAGACAACATTATACAGTTATTGACTATTTGAGTCATTGAATATGATGTAATATCCACTGGAGACTACCAATATTGACTGAGGTGATAGCGGATATCGATATTGGTAATTTCTAGTTGATATCACATTTTTGTTATAAAAGTCTTATTCAATTGCTCAATCCAATGAACAGACTGATAAAGAATTTCATATTTCATGACTATAGATACACATATTCAATGGGAAAAAACCTCAGCCACTGAAAGACAGTTTATTTTTATGTTATATAATAAATTGAAATATTTTTCTTATTTTTCCCAGAAAAAAGAATTTGGCATCTCCAATGGAGACAATATAGGTGAAATGTCAAATCCTGTTTTCTGGGAAAAATAAGAAAAACATCAGTTTGTCATCTGCTGAATTAGCCCAGAGTAAAGGTTAAAGAATAGCTCCGAGTTGGAAGAGAGGCAGATGTTTTCAGATCAGAGTAGTTTATCCATTCCCCTTAAAATTGTCTATGTTTTATATTGAATGTACTGTAATTGTGTTGTTTTGTATAATGTACTGTAATGTTTAGTGTAATGTGCTGTAATTGTTTTGTATAATGTACTGTAATGTTAAGTGTAATGTGCTATAATTGTCTTTGTTTTGTCGTGTATACTGTAATGTTTTTATGCAATGTGTTATGATTGTCATTGTTTTGTATGGTGTGCTGTAATGTTTTGTATGGTGTGCTGTAATGTTTTGTATAGTGTGCTGTGATGTTCTGTAAAATGTGCTGTAATGTTCTGTATAATGTTCTGTATAATGTGCTGTAATGTTTTGTAAAGTGTGCTGTAATTGTCTTTGTTTTGTATAGTGTACTGTAATTACCTTTGTTTTGTGTAATGTACTGTAAATTTTCCAGTCAAAGGCTTTATTTATATGTTTATAATGGTAACGGTTGCTATGCAAATAAACTGCTATTGTGTATATTGATATTCATGAATAATGTCTTTCAAAAGAAACAGAAAATACTGTTAAATTTTAACTTGGCTTTTGTTGTCTTTTCATTTTGTTACAAGGTAACAGATTTCATAGTTTCCATGAGATTTTGTGCACAGGCTGATTTAAATCTTTGTTGTGTGCACATGTTAGAAGGTAAGTTTTCTCACATTGTGGCTCATGTGTAGTGGAGAACCAAAACATGTAGTAGGATAAAATGCCTATAAACATGCTAATCAGAGTTCATTGTCGACAGAAATTTTGCATACTTGACTAACCAAAATGCAGCCAGTGAAGATTCTGATCAGACTGCACAAAACTGAATCTTCTCTGTGAGGGCTGAAGATATGTTTCTGCTGTTTTGGCTCATATTCACAATACCATAACAGCCCTATATTTGGACACCTCATCTACTTAATATACCTGTCCTAAAATTTGAATAGTTCATTTGGCTACCTCTTGATGTGTCTAAAATATTGCTATATGTCTGACAAACAGTGTAGACCCTGATCAGATGCCACATTCTGTGGCATCTGATCTGGGTCTAAACTGTTTGCAAAGGCATATCTGTCCCAATACTTAGGGTTATTACTGTATTAAGGATGTCTTGACATCCACTTAACGCTTGTTCAGCGCATGCAGTGATATAGTCACTTTCACATACCAGAAAGATAATTACATGCTATTTGCTTCCAGTCTTTGATCAAGTGTATTTTTTGGTGCAGGAAATACAAAATAAAGTGTCATTTTCTGAGTGCCCTAAGAAGAAAAAAGTCTAGTGAATATTTACAATAATAAGACATGCATTACCGGAAAGTTGCTTAAATTGAAACACACAGAAACAACTTCTGTTTCTTTGATAGTGGCATACAACTAATTGTCATACTTATTAATTTTTTTCAAACATTTTTTTGCATTCCAAGAAATGTCTCATCAGTAAAATGTCACAGTCAACAAATAATTGCTTTGACAGAATGTTTTTGATGAAATGTGCACCCGTATCTGCGCAGAAATTGCCCTCCATGAATAAATTCTACATAGCTACAACATTCTATAGTATCTATGATTCTGTAAGCTGACAGTGAAGACCCTGACCCTACACAGAATGTGTTTTCACTTTAGCGTATGGGTTTCCTTTTTGCGGCCCAGATGACAGGTGCTTTATAGAGTTGTTAGAAGTCAACAAAACATGCCAGATGGTTCTTGTCACAAATGATTCGTTTCTGAAATGCACTGTTTCAGTATATTTATACATCAATATTAAACAGAATGTCTTTAAGCTATACTCATTCGACTACTGATACCATCCCTTGCACCTAACAAGAGACCTTAGAATTAATGGAAAATCATCACGAAAACATGCCTATATAATGTTGACCCCCTTAAGCCCCATATATAGTAAAACTGGGATTACAGGGGTATACATTATTTTTCTTGTTTCTGCTCAAAATCATAGATTGTGGGTACTCGCTAGAACCGCCTCGCGGTTCTAACGAGTACCCACGATCTATGTTTTGAACAGAAATATGAAAAATATCAGAATTTTCATCTGAAAATTTTCAATTTTTTACGGGGTGGTAAAAATTTCAGTATATTTGAATAGGCATGTTTTCGTAATGGAACCAAAGTTAGCAATGAAATAAAGGCTGAGGTCAAATATGTATGAAGGGCAGCAGATACCTTCCCCAACATGATCAAAACACTAAAACCCTAACCGTTACAGATAATGAGAATCTGACAAAACTCAGTGAACCATGAAATGCTTATAAGTCCAGGGCAAGCACTGAAGCTGGACTTCAGCCACTGTTTCAGGATGCAACTGTTTGAAACGTAAGACTTTATCATTGAGAACTTGAGAACTTGACCAAAGTCAGTGAATCATAAAATGTAGGTTAAGGGGAATAAATACACTTAGGGGAGGGAATTCTATCAGTTGTCTTTGCTTCCCTTCTGACAATGGGTTCTTCTTTAAAAGAAAATAACTCTTTTTGGAAGGGACTTTGTGTACAGAAAAGCAAACAGGAAGTAAAAAACTGTCTACTTTATAAAAAATGGAAGAAAATCTTTTAAGTATATCCTGACCCCCTTAAAGTCAAATATTGGTACTGGCTTCAGCTGCAGCTGTGTGCCAGATGTCAAGGTCAGTTCATGAGAAACCAAACTCGTGAGTAACCAAGGCTCACACTAATGTTCGGGATGTAATGTCCGGGATGTATGGGGTAGTGGTGTGTTGCACTCAATATCTCTGCTGGTAGTGGTCAGAATTTAATAAAGTTGGTATCATTGGAAAATTTAAGCTCTATTCTAAAGGATAATTAAAAAATATTTTTCAATTTTTATCCCCTTAAAGGCGATTTTGGACTTCGAAATGTCCGGGATGTACCAGATACAATGTCCGGGATGTATGGGTAGTGGTGCATTGTCCTTAATATCTCAACTAATAACAAACAGAATTTAATGAAATATGTATTATTTGAACTTTAAAGCTCTATTCTAAAAGAAAATTAAAACAACATTTTTATTTTATACCCTCTTGCAGTCCGTTTTTGACTTTAAAATGTCCGGGATGTCTATTTCGGACTTTAAAATGTACGGAATGATCCCAGGTGTAAGTGGGATTGACATTTTTCTTTAATAACATTCGCAAATGTAGTCGTTTATGTATCAACAATAACTTGTAACTACAGACAAATAAAAATGTTAAATTTGTAAAACAAAATTTGAACATATATGATGATTTCAAGCGTTTGGTATATGTCCGGGATCATTCACGATCACCATCATGTTGCAGAAGTAAAACAAAAAAAGTAATATGATATGCTATATGGTATGTTCAATTAGAAAAAATTGGATATTTATTTATTTATTTATTTATTCTCTAAAACATAGATTGTGGGTACGAGTAGTTTTTTTTTTCTTGAGTGTGAGGAAAGTCTCAAAAACTGCACCCAAAAAAAAGTAAATAAAGTTTTCAGAATTGTTTTCTTCTTCTAATTTCTGCTCAAAGCATAGATTGTAGATACTTTACCCAAAATCTTGGTTTTAGAGCATAGATGTTGTATTTTTTTTTTTTTTTTTTTTTTTTTTTTTTTTTTGTTTGTTTATACAGGTTAGTAATTTTACGGGTCATTAACTTAATGACGGTGTTTAACGACTTGTGAAGCTTTAACGACTTGTTTGCTAATTGCATTAACTCTAAATTAATTGGACGCTTGCCGCAATCGAGTTATGTGTTGATTGATGCGTTTAACTGATGCTCATTCCAAATAATCTTATCGATAAACATGATAAATATATTTACTATGTTCGATTTTCTTCTAAAATGTGGTCTTGATACAAGGGCAGGTATACGTGAAGATAAATAATTCAATAGGTAATCGAGTTATATCCCTTCTATAGTAAAATCATTAACCATTGTTCATAGATCAATAAATGCAGTCATTATGCACCAAGTAAAAACGTGTATGGGAACAACTTGCCACTGATCAGTTTTATCCGTGGCAAAGTTTTTATTATTATGTCGAGTTTTCCGAGTTTTCACCGTTTCCGTAGTCCGTCCATACGTCATTCCGTCCATCCTTTTGTACAAATAACAACATTGACAGTGTTGCAACTTGTGGATCTCTCTCTCTCTCTCTCTCTCTCTCTCTCTCTCTCTCTCTCTCTCTCTCATGGGAATTCCAAGCTACGTAATATTCAGTAAGCAGTCATTGATTTATATATGTATAAAATCCAAATCCAACAAAAAACACTCTGGAACATTACATTTCTATTTTACAACAACCACAATTCTGCAACTGAAGGGGTTAATTCAATTGTCGCAAATGTATAAAAATGACGCATCTAAGGCATTGCAGGTCAAAATTCCGCGCGTTAAACAACAACCGAATTCTTATGATTGCGGGCTTTTTGCAATAGCGAATGTGGTAGAGTTTTGTTTTTCTCCTGATTCTTTTAATCCCAGAATAATATACGACGTATCGAAAATGAGACAGCATTTGATTGAATGTTTGGAAAATGGAAAAATGTCAGCGTTTCCCAAGGAAACAAAAGAAAAGAGCAGAGGTAAACTTAATTCATTCACTTGCAAAAGCATAAAAAATCCAGTCTGGTGCTATTGCAGAATGCCCGAATGTATTGGTGACATGATTTACTGTGATAATCGTAAGTGCAAGACTTGGTTTCATAGAAAATGTGTAGGTTTAGGTTCCACAGCAAACGAGTGGCGATCGATGTCCCTCTTGTGAACAGCAGCATGTGTTATACATGTACAAGTAGCAGCATCTATTTCAGATTGTTTCTGTTACCTTTTCGCAACATATTTACAAGTTTTATTTGCTGATTTTAGTATTTGATTTTTTTTTTAGTTTGATTTTTTTATATATATAAAACGCTAAGTATTATACTCTAACCTGTTGACTACAGTAACTGAACCCGTCTGGATGTCTTAAATATCCCGTATTTTAATTTGAAACCACATAAAGTAACGTTTTTTCTTTACTTTAAAACCAGTTTGCGTTTATTAAAAAGGAGTAATTGGTACCATTTTTATGAATTACGACAGGCAAAAGTCAAGATGTTAAAGATACAATACCGTTCCAATACATCCCACCAGCGCTTGCGGATCATCCCGGACATTTCGACGTCAACAACGGACTGCAAGAGGGTAAAAAATAAAAAAATGTTTTATAACTTTTTTTATATTAGAGCTTTAAAATTGAAATGATACATATTTCATTACATTCTGTTTATTATTAGTTGAGATATTAAAGGCAATACACTACTCCCCATACATCCCGTACATTGCATCTGGAACATCCCACCAGCGCTCGCGGATCATCCCGGACATTTCGACGTCAAAAACGGACTGCAAGAGGGTAAAAAATAAATAATGTTTTTTAATTTTCTTTTAGATTAGAGCTTTAAAATTGAAATGATACATATTCATTTAATTCTGTTAATTATTAATTGAGATATTCTAGACAATGCACCACTACCCATACATCCCGGACATTGCATCCAGAACATCCCGGACATTTCAAAGTCCAAAATCTGCTTTAAAAGGATAAAAATTGGAAAATATTTTTTATTTATCATTGAGAATGGAGCTTTAGTTTTCCAATGATACCAAGTTTATTAACTTCTGATCACTACCAGCAGAGATATTGAGTGCAACGCACCACTACCCCATACATCCCGGACATTACATCCCGAACATCCCGGACATTAGTGTGCACCAGTAACCAAACATGAGAAATCAGTTCAGGACCAAAGTCATTGCATCACGACAAACAGGTCAAGTTCTAAAAATTGGAGGGCTGCAGCTGAGGCTCTTCCAGGGGCAAACTTATCCAGGTACCAAATCCATCTGGCTACCGAGAAACTGACTTAACATTTAACACACTCCGGGCAACTTCAGAAGATGACAATTTTATGATTTCTTTCTTATTTTTGTCCTGAAAACGGGGTCTGACATTTCATGCAGCGTGTCTACTTAGGAGACAATTTATATGAATTATCAAACTTTTTTTCTGGGACAAAATAAGAAATATTTCAAAATGCCGTGTGCTGATTGTTTTTACCGAGCATGCTAAGTGTCAAACGGGAGTGGTTTTCATATTTTAAAATTACAGGTGAAAAGCAGGTCAAGGTCGCATGCTGATAGTCGGCAAAGCAGCTCATCCCAAGGTGCAATAGGAATCCAAATCCGTAACCCTTATAGGTAACTGAGAATCTTTCCTTGACAAAAAGGTGCGAGAAAGCTCCTACAGATGTGCAATCCACGGAAGTCCGGGCATGATTCCACGTCGGTTTCTAAAGCAATGCACAGTAGAACTTGCATCAGTACTGGCAGTCATCTTTAATAAATCTTTCCAGACTGGGACCTTGCCAGCAGACTGAGAGAAAGTCAACTCTGCCGTCTTCAAGAAAGGGCAGCTATGACCCTGCGGCGAATTACTGCCCTGGCACGTTGATCTCCCTTTGCTGTAAGCTGTTGGAACTAATGTTCTGAAGCACGTGGACAAGCATGGATACACTCTGATTGCCAACAAGGTTTCTGAGCGAGAAGAAATTGTGAGACAGCTATTGACTACATCATGACCTGGCCTCCACACTTGACAAAGGAAATCAGACCGACATGGTAGTTTTAGATTTCTCTAAAGCCTTTGACCGTGTTCCACACCAGCATCTACTCCGGAAACTACACCATCAGAGGGAATGTTCATCGTTTTGCCCTCGTCTTTCATGCCTGGATGCATACAGTGAGTGGTTGTGGAAGGTTGTACATCCAATAGCATACCAGTTATCAGCGGTGTCTCTCAAGGATCAGTACTGGGACCCCTGTTGTTCCCGCTATTCATAAACGACATACCAGACAGGATCAACTAAAACACAAGACTCTTCGCTGATGATTGTATTGTGTACAGACCCAAACGAGAACCAGAAGACTGCAATCGTACAGCAGCAAGACCTACATGCTATTTCTGAATGGAAACCAAGTGTGGTATGGCATTTCACCCACAGAAATGTGGCGTCCTGAGCATTTCAAGATCTCGCTTCCCTATCAGAGTCACTTACAGTCTGAAAGGACACATCTTGACAGTACACGACTCCACCAAGTACTTGGGTGTGGACAGACAGTCATTTCTATCATGGAAACTACATATAGATAGAACCACCAAGAAGGCCAACAGCATGTTAGGGTTTCTACGAAGGAATCTCCGATCTTGCAGTGAGGACACCAAGGCCAACGCATACTTCAGTATGATCAGATCGACTCTGGAATACAGCTTGTCGTATGGAATCCTCAACATAAAGAACAATTACGGAAGATTGAGATGGTACAAAGAGGAGCTGCATGTTACACTACCAACCGATTTGGGAACATCAGCAGCGTATCATCAATAATACAACATTTGCAATCGAGAATCCCTAGAGTATAGAAGAATTAAAATACAGTTAACCCTTTTCTACAAAGCGGTAAACGACCTAGTCGTCATAGCAGTACATTACGAAAACACGCCTATTCAAATATATAGAAAATTTAACCTCCAAAAACTGAAAATTTTCAGATAAAAAACTCTGATATTTTTCATATTGCTGCTCAAAATATAGATTGTGGGTACTCGTTAGAACCGCCTCGGCGAGGCGGTTCTAATGAGTACCACAATCTATCTTTTTGAGCAAAATAAGAAAACTACTGTATACCCCTGTAAACTCCAGTTTTACTATATAAAAGTGGGGTTTAAGGGGGTCAAAATTATATAGGCATGTTTTCGTGATGTATAGATGAGTATTTGATCACGAAAATTACCAGAGGCTGTTGCTTCAAGAAGTATACCAGGGGCGCAGCCAGAATGGAATTATTTTTAGGCACACCCAGGAAAAATCTTAGAAATTTATGCCTAGAATCGCTTCCTTTCCAAAATAGGTTATACCCTTAAAGCAGCCCTATGGTAAAGATGAAAAAAAAATATGTTAATGACACCTTATCATAAATATTCTTCTTACGCAGGTTACGTAATGAGCGCTACGCCTATGTATAGACAATTTTCTACTACAAATTCTTTCAAGGGCCCGTAGGCCTACTGATTCCTCAAGATGGGAGCTGTGCTGTCAGTGAATGAGGGCCCTGGACCACCAAGATAGGATTGGTGAGTCAACGGCTGCCTGGGACACTCTCATATACTTCTTCCCTCAGCTTCTTCCTTTTAATTAGTAGTATGTTTTGATAAATCTTTATAAGTACACATTAATTTAACATTTTCCTATTCATATCTCTGAATTAGTCTTTATTGCTCTATCATACTGTGTTCTCGTTGTTTCCACCTTCTAGCGCCACCAATATAAAGTCAGCCCGTCTATTTATACAGTTCAACGTAACGGTGTAGATTTAGATGTAGATGTAAAGTATTTTTAAAATAAATTCATTCAGCGAATGTAACATTAAAAGTAGGTCAGTATCATGAATGATGAGCATCAGCTACTCGTCCGTAAGTCATGTCAAGTCGAAGTAGAATTCGTTTTGGATCGGTATGGTGTAATACAATATGATTAATACAAGTCTAAGTTCTAAGGAGCTTTTTCGATCAACCACTGACATTGTTGATTTATTTTTTAACGCATATGAGTTCTTAGAACCTAGCCCTTGTGGTTACTGAGGAAACTCAACCAAACAGGCAGAACGAACATATACATACCGAAAGGAAAAAGAAACGCAGGGTAAATTTTATTCCTAAATTTCATTCAAGTTTGAAAAAAAGTTTGTTAAATATTTTACTATGATTACAAAACGGTACATGTACATAGTAAAATATTTAACAAACTTTTTCAAATTTGAATGAAATTTAGGAATAAAATTTAGCCTGCGTTTCTTTTTCCTTTCAGTATAATTTAGCAAAGTCAGTGACGTATGAAAAGTCGGTTATGGTCATACATTGACTGTAGTATTCAACAATTTATCCCCCAGATGCAACTGTGGTCCAAGTATGAAGCCATCAGGTCTGATGGTTGCTGACAGACAGAGTGAACAATGTTAGTGTCCGCGTCCACACATGCCAAGGGTATGGCATAAGCAACTCATTTCTTTTGTAACATTACGCTGATAACCGCTTGCTTAATCTTTGGCATTCTCTAAGCAAACGACAAATAGGTGATATGGTGATATTTTTCTTTTCTTATTTTGAACAAAATAAAGTTTTGATATATTCCGCAAGCAACCGGAATAGCCAATCATTTGAGCTGTAACTTATGTACCTTCGGACAAGTGCGCCAAGCTTGGATCTGCACTGTGCATTCGGGGCATGTGTGGACAGAGACGTCTCAGCCTTCGCGAAAGCCAAGGGTGCAAAGTTTTTTTCATGCGGACAATGAAGACTGATCAAACTGTGTGGATGGGCAGGCTGATTTCAGTCTCATCACGAAAACGTGCCTATATAATTTTGGCCCCCTTAAACACCACTTTTATATAGTAAAACTGGGGTTTACAGGAATATACATTATTTTTCTTATTTCTGCTCAAAAACATATATTGTGGGTACTCGTTAGAACCGCCTCGCCGAGACGGTCCTAACGAGTACCCACAATATATATCGTGAGGTGGTTCTAACGAGTACCCACAATCTATGTTTTTGAGCAGAAATAAATATATCAGAGTTTTTCATCCGAAAATTTTCAGTTTTTGGAGGTGAAATTTTCTATATATTTGAAAAGGCGTGTTTTCATAATGTACAGAGAGAGAGAGCAGATCCAAGCTGGGCCACTCTAGTTAAATGAGTCGCAGCATACTAAACTGTGCATTCGGGGCATGTGTGGACAAAGACGTCTCAGATCAGCCTGTGCACATACGATCAGGACCATTGCTGTCCGCTTACAGAACTGTTAGGTATACATGGGAATATATCATTCTCTCCCTTCCGCTGATTCAAGAAGGGCAGCTGTCAGTTTCTGGCGAAAGAATGTGCATAATACTGGTTAACCGCTTAGAGGACTAAGCCTGCCCAGTAAACGTGTGGTTAGGTAAATTGACCGCGCTCGACATGACCCCATTGGGTTGACTGGGCCATAAAACCTCAACACAAACAAACATGGGAATATAACATGAGAATACATGAGAAGCGCGTGATCATTCACTCATGCCATCGCTCATCCCATGAAGACACTTTTACATAGCGCAGCTCAAATAAAACGGTAATTGAGAATAACTGTTCGACATCAGGGAAATGTGTATCGTCAAGGCACAGACCATCGTTGAGAACAACCTACAAGCCTCTGTTATTCTTCGACTAATTCTATAGTACCCACCGGTTCTGTAGGTGTACAGTAACTGTCTTGACCAGAATGCGAGAATCTGCAGGTCAGTGAGTTTGTATTACATGAAAAACCCGTTTTCTCATGGTGCGTGTCCTTATTGCAGGTATCAATGCAGGTATTTTTGTCGTAACGCCAGAGAACGCACCTTCGGACCAGTGCGCCATGCGAAAATTCAGATCAGCCTGCGCATTCGCGCAGTCTGATCAGAATCTTCACCGGGAGCATTTTGGAAAATCAAGTTTGCAAAGTTTCTGTTCAGACAATGAAGACTGACCTAGCTAATTTGAGTCTTCGTTGGGCGCACATGTGAGAAGGTATGTTTTCTCACAATTAGGCTCATTTTATTGATATGTCATCATAATGTATCACTTTTCCTATATAATTACAATTGTTCAGACGTTCACACGTGGACATTTGTCACCACGCAAAATGTTATAACGACGCTTTTGCGTTGAATGACAACTGATAAAGAAATGCACATTCGACGCAAAAGTTTGAAACATACAAGTATTTTTAACAATTCAAGCTCTTGAAGCGCCAATCACAGATGCTACAGACGGCATTTTGAATTTATCTTTTTTATTTTTCAAAGAAATGTAAGTTGGCATTTCACGAAGCAGACAATTCAAGACTTTCTTTCTCTAAAATAAAACAGAATGCAATCTGTTACAAACTTTGCTTGGCGTTTAAGGGTTAATATTTAATATTTTGCAAGTGAGCAATTCATCACGAAAACATACCTATATAATTTTGACCCCCTTAAACCCCACTTTTATATAGTAAATTTCTCGGCGAGGCGGTTCTAACGAGTACCCACAATCTATGTTTTGAACAGAAATATGAAAAATATCAGAATTTTTGTCTGAAAACTTTCAGTTTTTGGTGGTGAAATTTTCAATATATTTGAATAGGCGTGTTTTCGTAATGTGAGATCTTGGTAATATTTTTCGTGCGCATGCGAGAGTACGCGCGTGCGTGCATGTGTGTGTGTGTGTGATCACGAAACGGTATAGTACTGATCTTTTTATTTCTTTATATGCATATATTGTGGAAACAACTGACAAGTTCCCACAACATTTGTTTTCATGGGGTAATGAGAAAAATGTTTTAAAATATTTTCTTCTTAATTTTCCATCGAAACAGGGCCTGAATGACATTTCATACAGGCATACACTTCCCGTTTACTATACTTAAAATATTCTGATAGTTACACTGTGAATATTTCATGCGAGACGATTCGCAGAAAAAGTCAAACAAAGCTCCAGTTGAGAGGGGTATCCACATAATATTTTCCTTATTTCTCCAGGGAATATAAGTTGTGGGTATTCATTTGAAGCGCCTCGGAAAGAAGGGCGCGCCTCGGAAAGAAGGGCGCTTATAACGAGTCTCACAACATACGTTTTTGTATAGAAATAAGAAAATTATCAGTATTTTTCGTTTGGAAAAATGCCTTATCTGGAGCTATGTCAAACCCTCTTTTCCAGAAAATAGGAAAAAATATTTCTTTTAATCCGTCTTTATTATTTGATCATTAGCGCAATAAACGTCAGCCATTTCATTTTGAAAATAAAAATAACCCTACATTAACAGGTATAATGTCAAATGTTGGGAAAATGGCGTTAATGCTCAACGATTTCGAAGGAATGCGCGTTTATGGATAAGTGCATGATATCTGGACAGTTGTAGACTATGACAGACTAAGTATTTCTAGAACCTTATGTGAACAGAAATCACGGTTCCGCACAGTGATCAGGACGTCTGTTCATCGATATATTCTACAGTATCCACGGATTTTATACGCCGACAACGAAGGCCAAAATCAGCCCGCGCAAATATGCCGGGAACGAGACCCAGATCGGCCTGCGCATTTGCGCAGGCTGATCTGGGTCTTGTTCCCGGCATTTGGCATAATGATATGTTCTTGCTTTGAGCACTATACGTTTTCCTATCAAATACGGTTTGGCATTTCGTGTGAATCATAGGAGACGATTCATACAATATGTCAAGCCCTAATTTCTAGGAAAAATAAGCAGAAAAAATGTCATGAGTATGCCGATATTATTACTCAAAGTGTTAACCTCTACCCTCTGAGCATACTCAGCAGACGACAAATTCTCTTTTTTTTTCCGGAAAATAAGTTTTATGCAGCCTCCTAAGCAGATAATTCGCACAAAAGGTCAAATTATATTTTCTCAGAAAAAAAAAAAAAGTTTCAAAATATCGTCTGCTGAAATGTTTTACCCAACATGCAGAAAATTTAGGCTTAAAGCCTCGTTTGATAAAAGTAAATGGTATTATTTGTTGAAGAATTTGCAACTGCCGGACCATAAGACTGACTTCTGTTACGTCTAGTTGCAAACACATCTATATCTGTATTTTCATTCCTGAGTCCCTCACCAGAGTTCTCTGACTTGGGTCGGCTGTTGGAAAAAGTATTATTCTTAAGAATGGAATATACCACTTTTTGTTCACTGTTTCTGTTCCGTAAACTATTCTGTTTATTTTCGTAACGATTCCAGTTTCTATCATTATGACGTCCGTATGTATCTGAAGTGACATTATTATTATCAACGTCTGTTTCAGAATAGTTTCTGTTAAAATTATCAATATTAAATTCTCTGCTGGTTGAACTGGTTTTCCTCTCTCGAGGATTATATTTCTTGTAACGCCCAGCGGGTCTGTAGTCTGGGGAATCCGGATCCAGTTCAAAGCTGAAGTAACGCTGCACATAGCCCCTCGTGTCCAGACTTGGGTCATGTGACCTTGATCGGCGTCTTGATTGGTTCATGTCAACATCTCTGCGACTATCACGTGCAACTTCTATCATTTCCCGTCTCAGATCTGATGGTATCTTCGGAAGGGGTCGCCGCTCCGTTTTAGGAGTGAATGTAATTGGCCCATCATAAGGACTGGGGCCACTTGATTCGAAGGAAGAATCAGTGTCTTCCACAGAATAAGGATTGCCCATACTGTTGCTTCGTCTGTGCGTCTGTGTGCGACGTCTTTGTTCAGAATTTCTGGTAGGTTTAGAGTTTCTCTTATAGATGGACTCTCGTTTTGGACTACCTGGTCTGTTCCAGCTATATTCTTCAATTGACACCGACTGTGTTAACTTCGGCTTATATGAATGTCTTGTCTCGGACGACCTGGATCTTGTTAGCTGGTGGTTTACAACAGGCCTGTCTGTCTTCAGTATGACCTCAGTGTTTGTGTCAGGAAAGTAAATCGGATTGTGAAATCTTAATGGTTCTTTGTTGCTGAATGAACTTCGACTTCCTGCATACCCCTGATACAGATAGACACTGGGATTGTTGTTCCACGAAGATCGACCTTTAAGTGCGTTGCCGTTCATTACGTGGTCCTGTAATGTAAAATTATGCAGTGGTTAACGTGTGGATAAACACTCAAGTAGACAACATTTAAATTTTCCTGTCACTGAAAATGGGCTTTGACATTAATCGAACCCTTTTTTCCGAGAAAATATATAAATATATATATATATATATATATATATATATATATATATATATATATATATATATATATATATATATATATATATATATATACCTAACCACACGTTTATCACATAGTGGCCTAAATTCCCAACTTTCAGCATGAAATATCTCGCGATGTAGATGGTCTACATGCATGCAAATGTGATAAATCAGTTATACCATGGTTCTGCGCATGTACGTGCGATAATGCACTCGCTGTCGCTCGTGCATTATCGCATCGTACATGCGCACGAACCATGGTATAACTAAGACTTAACCAATGGATGTTCCATTGTCTCTATGTAAATAAAACTAAGGTTAAATCTCAATAACCGAAAATTATACCATAGCTGGACCATGGGATAATATTCAGATTTGAAAATTAATCCATGGTTTTATTTATAGATCTCACTGGTGTACTTTAGAATGACTGTCAACTCATCAGTGCGCCTTAACCTTTTTCACTCTCTGGGCTAATTCTGCAGGCGATGACAAGTTTATATTGTCCCCCCCCCCCCGCCCCCCCCCCCCCCCCCAAAAAAAAAAAAACAGGTTTCTGTTTTCTGGGAAAAATAAGAAAAATATTTCAAAATGTTGTGTTGAATTTGTTTCAGCAGACAATTTGAACATTTTCGTATTTTTTCCTAGAAAACAGAATTTGACATTTCATGCAAATTGTCTCCAAATGTCAAATGTTTAATGGAAAAAAATAAACTATCACCAATATGTTGTCTGCTGAAAATGTCCAGAGTGCTAACCATCAATTTTCAGCAGATGACATTTTTTAAATACTTTTCTTATTTTTTTCTCAGGTAACTGGATTTGACATTTCATGTACATTGTCTCAACTAGAGCCAGTTTGCATGAAATGTCAAATTCTGTTGGCTGGAAAAACTAAGTAAGTATCATCAAATATATTGTCTGCTGATATTATCCAGAGAGTGGTAAAGGTTAGAGGAACTTCAATTTACTTCTGCACTGAGCAACTTTCTATTTAAAAATGACATTTTTTGTGAATAAAACACATGAAACCAGACAGTCTGTCTGGAGTATATTATAATGACCAAAGCTACAGCTGACCAACCAGATTGCAACAAAGTTTGACCAAATTAAGATGCTGATGTAATTTCTTGTGATTGACAAGATTGCAACCAATCAGATTTTAGCAGTAGTGCCTCAGTTAATTTAATTCAAAAAAGGTGGGGTGTTTCATCCTTTTAAGTACACAAGGTCAATTGGTACAGCATTTCATCAGACTGCCTGTTACCACTTTACCATAAAAATATCAAAAAGAGAAATAAAAGTAAAAAAGTAGAAAAAGATATACTAAATAAATAAAAGTATAGTTTTTGTAAGAAAAAACCAAAAACAGTCCCATACATTGGTTAAAACAGATAAACCATGTTATTGTCTCGGTTTTGGGAATACTGTAAATTATATCATAATTTGGTGACCTTTCACTGTCTGACCAAAACTCGGCTCCGCCTCGTTTGGGGTCAGACAGTGAAAGGTCACCAAACTATGGTATAATTTACAGTATACCCAAAACCTCGACAATAACCATGGTTTATCTATAACATATATATATATATATAAAATATTGTCAATTTGTTGTCTGCTGAATTTGTCCAGAGCGTGCTATAGAGTGTGAGCGTGTGTGTATGTGCTCCGAATTTGAAAGGCTATTCATGTGATAATGTGGCTTGGCTGGCATCCTGCGTGCATGTGTGTGTGCGTGCGTGTGTGTGTGTGTAACAAATGTTATAAAGTATTTTGATCTGTGTTAGAGCTGCCAGTCGTGTTTTTAAACTTGTAAAATAATCTGATCTGTTGGCTACATATTCATCACATTCACACAATTCTTCATGAAGTTTACTTTGTTTGTGTTGAGGTTTTACGGCCCAATCAACCCAATGGGATCATGTCGAGCGCGGTCAGTTTACCTAACCACACGTTTATTGGGCAGGCTTAGTCCTCTAAGCGGTTAACCAGTATTGTGCACATTCTTTGGCCAGAAACTGACAACTGCCCTTCTTGAATCAGCGGAAGGGAGAGAATGACCGTAGAAAATATTTCATGATCAATCTCCACGAAAGAATGTTGCCGACCTCGGCGGGGGTTGAACCCGCGACCTCCTGGTCCCCAGTCGGACGACGCATCCAACTGAGCCACCGAGGCCGGCTCATGAAGTTTACTACTTTTTTTACCAAGCAAAGAAAGTCTTTATCCGCGCGAAATACTGTAAACTAATGTTTTTCTTTTTTTTTTTTTTTTCTTTTTTTTTCGTAACGGATATAGTTGTCATTTTCGGCTGCAACAAGACAAACTACACCTGGCAATCTGGTCTGGGCTTTCGCTGTCAGCTTACATTGCGCACTGTAGTTAAACCGTTACCACTCTCAGGGCTAATTCAGCAGTGATATTTTTTTATTTTTTGCTTTTCCAAGAAAACGGGATTTGACATCCCATGCAAATTGTCTCCAATGTCAAATTCCGTTTTCTGGGAAAAATAAGAAAAAATATTTGAAAATGTCGTCTACTGAAAATTTTACACATAGTGCTGAGCTTTAAATCGACTTACAGCGGAGGCCCTGGTTTGGTTTCGCGGAAGCGCAGAGCTCATCTGGGCGGGCTTTTTTGCATAGGCAGTAAGGACTTTTCTCGTGTCACGATTCAAATAAACATTATTGTAGCATGCAGAAATAACTTACATATAAATGATGAGCAGGATAAATTTTCCCATCTTTATTAAATCTGTATTTAGGTTTTCTGTGTCTCTTAGTATATCGATATCTCAAATACCTGAAACAAAAGACGTACAGAAATGCAATCCCAGCAGGCACATAACGTTGAAACAACGTCGATTCAACGTTGATTCAACGTCAAGAACTTGAAACAACGTTGAATCGACGTTGTTTCAACGTTGTGTGTCCGCTGGGATAATTGAACTGCAACGTGTGGCAATGTACTTTATAACATTCCGCACAGTCTGGTCATTCTTCACTGTTAAACCCTGAAAAATCATTGTGTCCCGTATCCAATGGACAAATGATCAAACAGCGTAGACTCGGATCAGACGCCATAGAACGCGGCGTCTAATCAGGGTCTACAATGTTTGCCACTGGCTAATTCAGTAATATTTAGACACATCAACAGGTAGTAGTATGGACAAATCAGCAAACAGCATAGACCGCAGAACAAGCCCAGTGGGCACACAACGTTAAAATGACGTCGTATCAACGTCGATGCGACGTGATCACGTCGCATCGACGTTGATACGACGTCATTTTGATGTTATGTGCCTGCTGGGAGGAGTCTGATTATGGTCTGCACACTTTGCCACTCATCAAGCGAGTTTTACTTTCGTCCTTTGCTCCTGAAGGATGCATCCTCTCAGAACGTACTGACATGTCAGTAGAGGACACTGAGCTGGTCAGGTACGTTATTTTAATTTGTTGGCTAGAAAAACAGTTTGGTTGCTATGGTTACTAGTCCGTAGGTGACGTTATGCAATCATTGATCATCTTGTACAATATCCGAGCCGTTCCATCTGTCACGTGCGTCCAACGAAGACTCAAATTAGCCTGCGCATCCGTGCAGTCTGATAGAGTTTTCGTTGTCCGCATGAAGAAATTTTGCATCCTTGGCTATCCAAAATGCGCCCAGTGAAGATTTTGATCAGACTGCGCAAATGAACAGGTTGATGTTAACCTTCGCTGGGCGAACATGTCCGAAGAGACGTTTTCTTACGTTACGGCTCACCTATATTTTACGTCAGTCCGTCAATGCAAACGTACACTCGTATTTGAAATGATTTTATCATATGACGCCGCTATTATTCAGTGAATAACGTCATGCCATAAAATGATATGACCACATGTTACATTACACTTGGCTACTGGCGCGTAACGTCATCACGCCGTCCGTGATAACGTTATGTTTTCTGTTGAATAACGTTCAACTTCTGCGGTTATAAAATACATTTTAAAAATCATATGATAAACAGAATCTCACATTCGTAGTCATTTTACATGAAATTTATAAAACTCGCCGAAGGCTCTTTTCATAAATTTCATATGAAATGACTGCTCATGTAAGATCCTTTATGTATGCAATAACGTCACATGACTTCAGAAGCGTCCTTTTTCAGGCATGTAGAATCACGTATCAATACCGCCACTAGAACTGTTAGAGTATCTTTGTGCCCAGCTAGCATTCTACGTAAATCTACATCGGGCCGTCATCGGCCCGTCAGCTACCCTGACGGGCCGATGACGGCCCGATATAGATTTACGTAGAATGCTGACTGGGTGGTTCTTTCATATACAAACTGAAATGATAATGTGGTTACTGTTTAACAGTTTGCTCGTTAACCCTTAAGCGCTCTTGCTAAACAGACAGTTTTTTTTTTTCAAAGGGAAATGCTTATGAGACTTATTCTTGTCTGAAAGTGTTCTTCTTCAAATAAAAGGAGTATTTTCCCAGTCAGCATTCTACGTAAATCTATATCGGGCCGTCATCGGCCCGTCAGGGTAGCTGACGGGCCGATGACGGCCCGATGTAGATTTACGTAGAATGCTAGCTGGGAATAGGTGCAAATTTGCTAAAAAGTCGGTGTAGAAATAAGAAAAAGATTGAAGCTTATATTTTTCAAAATTGTAAGCAAGGGCATCGACATTTTATATATTTAATAAGATACAAATTCTGCATGTGTTACAACGTCACTTTTCTTATGCTAATTGTTATATAACAGGGTGTTCAATTGTTTTAAACAACATGTTTACTATGTTTCCATAAATAGCTTTATTTACTATGTTTCCAAAAATAACTTTCTAGAACAACATGTTTACAATAACATGATGTTTACATCCTTGATTCTGGACTGAGTTATTTTTGGCATGTCATGGAAGATTTAGAAGTTTCTTGAAGGAACCTAGAAAATAAGAGATGCTTGTAGTAAATTCTTTTTCTAGAACGTTCTCTGATATTATATAAGGAGAGAAAATTTTCATCTGGGCATCTTTGTACACTTTCACTGGAAATTATTCTATACTAGATTTCTTTTACTATTTTATTCATTCTGGACTTAAATTCTGAATTCAGGAACATTAAATTGTGGGATCAGAAACTGATATTCAAAGGATTTGTTTTATAAATTCTCATGGATTATTTCAGTGGGACTTTGTGACAAAAACTTGAAAGGTACTGTCTACTTACATTCTTTTGTTTTAAATCTTGTCTTATTTTTTTTGTGGAATAAATATTGTTAATAATTTAAAACTTGTTGCTGGTTTCACTTTTATTTCTCGTTACGCCTGGCTCGTAACATAATGTACAAATAGAATAGGTTTAACAGGTCTGGATTATTCTGGTTTTTAACTGTTGCCACTCCCTGGGCATATTTAGCAGATATTTGATAATACATGTATATTTCTCATCGTTTCCCAGAATACAGGACTTGACATTCAGATGTCCAAGTCTATCAAGTCTATTTTCTGAAAAAAAAAAAAAAAAAATGATCAAAATGTCGTCTGCTGAAATTTTTACCCAGAGTGCAAAGCGTTAATGAGTGATATAGAAACAGGGAACATGCGATATGATTGGACCGTCTTGTTACGTAGCTTTTTCCATGTATCGCAATTTCACATTACATCCGCCTTTTCAGTGAATAGGGAAGTAATAAGAAAGTAATAAGCAATTTTGACAATACATTACGATATGAAAGCCAACCACCATACAATTTGCCCCATGCACGCTGTTAGACTCAAGAAAATTAGCAGACGAGTATGAGGTGAAAAGTTTGAAAGCACCACCGGTCTTTCTTTTCCCGAGTTTCGTACAAGTTGTTATTCTTCCGAGATAACAGAGCTTGACATTTCATGTGAATCGTCGAAACCTTAGGAACTGTGCAGTTCACACGAAATCTTCTGTTTTCTCGACGAAAATATTGTAAAATAGCCAACTAGCGCGTTCAGGGTTAGCGCAAGTCTAGAAAAAAGGGCATTTTCTACAGGACCGTACGCAGACTTTTGAAATGGGGTGCAAAATATTTTAGCTATTCTGAAAAGGGGTGCAACTGCAAAAAATGCCGGTTTGGGGCCAATATTAGGGATGTAAAGGGAGTTTGGGTACAAAACTGCATGGTTTTGAAGTAATTTGCCCAAAAAGCAAGGGGGGAGGGGGGGGGGTTGGTGTTCGCATCCCCGAACCCCAACCACATGCGTACGCGCCTGTTGCATATATACTAAGCGAAGGCTTTGAATCAGAAATTCTGAAAAAAAATCTTTAACCCAGCGTCCCATAAAAGGGTCATTGGCAAACCGTGTAGAACCAAATCAGACACCACAGGGTCTGCACTGCATTAAATACAGGCATTTCTATAAAACATGGTAATAATAAAATCTTACAAGACACTCCTTTCATGGGAGGCAACTCTATCATTATTTTTGCCTCCTTTTTGAAAAGGAAAAGGGGTCTGCTCAAAAAGGAAAGACTTTGCTCCCAAGGGTGGGGAAAGACTTTGCTCCCAAGGGTTGAGGGGGGGGGGGGGGGGGCACATTCTTTTCTTTTAGAGTAGACCCCTTTTAAAAAAGTGACTTTGAGTGCAGGAAAGCAAATATGAAGTTATAAAAGTTGTTGCCCTTGTAAAAATGGCGGAAATCAGCCAATATATCCATACAGTATGATTGTAGTCTTCGTTCCCTCTGTCGATAGCCAAGGATATAATTAAGGCTTATACAGACTGACAATGAAGACTGATCAGACTGTGCGGACGCATGGGTTGATCTGAGTCTTCCATGTGCGCTCATATCATGCGTCACATTGAAATTTCAGGCAAAATTATCTTCTATAAAGAACAGCCCGCATGCAATATTAACCCTTGTCCTGCTGAATAAATTAAGATGCTACGCCCATTTCTAATTTTCAGCCAATCAGATTACTTGATCCAACTTGTTGATATAAATTCACATACTTCATGACAAACAGTGCAGATCCAGATCAGTTCTGAAGAAGCCAACTGATCTGGATCTACACTGTTTGCAAAGGCAGGACATATCCGGGTTCAGCAGGACAAGGGTTAAACTCTTTTGTCTGAAAACTGGAAGAAAATACAATCTGTTTCTCCTCTGCAAAATATTGTCGAGAGAATAATAATGGTTAACTTGCCATAGTTATACATGTATATCCAAATTAAGTTACCAGAGTTTTATCCAACAATAATTTCCTTTTAACCACTCTCTTGCAGACGACAAACTGATGGTGTTTTGCATGTTTTCTCCAGAAAAAAAAAAAATGACATTTCATGCAAATTGCAGACAATTTGCATGAAGTGTCAAAGTCTATTTTCTGGGAAAAATAAGAAAAAATATTTCAAAATGTCGTGTGCAGAAATTTTACCCAGGTGCTAAGCGTCAAAATCTAGATGTTAACCCACTATCCGAAACTGTCAAACACAGAAGTAGCCTGTCTCTCCAATGGTAGTCATTTGCAGCTTATGGACATTTTATTAGCAATAAACGATGGAGAAATAATCAAAGGCATGTTTTATGGAAATATATGTGATCGTAGATGACAAAATGAGCTAGAAATGACAAGTTTAGATGACATCTTATCGCTGGATATGTAGAGAAGAAATAAGTGACTATATTTGTTCAGATATGCGATTGTCACACACACACACACACACACACACACACACACACACACACACACACACACACACACACACAAAACGCACGCATCTATGCAGAGAGAGAGAGAGAGAGAGAGAGAGAGAGAGAGAGAGAGAGAGAGAGAGAGAGAGCCTCTTCATGAAAATTATCCTAACCTTACCACTTTCTGGGCAAATTCAGCAGACGACAAATTGATATTTTTTTCTGATTTTCCCCCATAAACCAGGCTTTGACCTTTCACACCAGTTGTCTCCAAAGGAGACAATTTGCGTGTTAGTTCAGAGCCTGTTTTCTGGGAAAAATAAGACAATATTTCAAAATGTCGTCTGCTGAAATTTTACCCAGCATGCCGAGCGTTAACAGTCCTTCCCACAAGACCAAAAAATGGTGAAATTTCTGCACAAGCGTCTCTTGCTGCCTTATCACCTTTGATAATTAAATCAAAATAAAAGGCTCTGCTAAAAACCATTAAATCTCTCATCAAGCTGTATCAAATGTCAACTTTCCCCTCAATTCTATATGGAGCTGTATATACTTGCTGGTACAGAAAATATTTTCATCGTGTACAGGGTTTATAATTAATTTATTCCAATTTCTTCTTATTGTGTTTTTTGTTGTTGTTGTTGTTGTTGTTTTTTCTCACTTGTGATTTTGTGTGATTTGGACCAAGTAAGTGGAAAGGGAGAAAAAAAAAGAAAACATGATGTCTGCACAATTTAATTTTAATGAATTTGGCAGCACATGATGACACCAACACTACTACAACAACAACTACTACTACTAATAATAATAAAAATATTTTAAAATAATTAAATTAATAATAATAATAGTAATAGTAAAGTCTTTTTTATTATTATCATTATATTAAGCCTAATAAAAAAAATGTGTGTTTCAGGTTACATGGAATTTTAAAATAAGAACGGTAGGTTGGAAAATACATTGTAGTTTTATTTTGTTAAAAGTTTATATATGAAGTAAATAGGAAAACAATATGACCGAACAGGGAAATCCACCCCACAAAATCTAAAAACTTTAGGGTCGGTGGTGAAAAATTAGGCACAGTTGGGTTACCTGAAATACACACTTTTTAGCTCACCTGAGACTAAGGCTCAGGATGAGCTATTGTGATCACTCTCTGTCCGTGATCTGTCCGTCCGTCTGTCCGTCCACATCTTTGAACGACTTCTCCTCTGAAACCCCTGGGCTTAATTTCTTCACACTTCATGCGGAGCCTTAAATTAAGGGGGGGGGGGATTGAAAATTTGTACAATTGGTCATGGTCCATTAAGTAAGATGGCCGCCATGCCCATATATGGTAAAAACACTTAAAAATCTTGGAGTATAGCATCGGGAACTCAAGGTCTATCAAGTTTGTTCAAAAAATGACCCTAGGTCAAATAATGACTATTGACCTTTTTACGGCAAGATCAAATTTGCCTACCTGTGCATTAATTTGTATGGGTAAAATATTGAAACATGATTTTCTCAAAATCTGTTGAAGACTAATGGCTGAAACTTACACTTTATAATCAAAGTAGCAAACCCTTTCACTTACAATAAAAAAGTTTTGCCCCCCCCCCCTCCCCCCGGATTATCTGCCCTTTCCCCTGTGCTATATACATGTATAAAATCGTTTAATCTTGAAATGTCTTCTTCTCTAAAACTGCTGGGCCAATTTTCTTCAACCTTTATGTAGAGTCTTGTCTTGAAGGGGGTTTGAAAATTTATGCAAATGGTCATGACCAGTTAAGTAAGATGGCCGCCATGCCCATATATGGGCAAAACGCTTAAAACTCTTCTTTTCTAGAACCATGAAAGCTTTGAAGCTGAATTTCGGTATGTTGCATTGCGGACTCAATGGCTACCAAATTTGTTCTAATAAAGACCCTCGGTTGACCTTTTATCTTTCTATAGCCAGGTAAAAATTGCGTCCCTGTGGGAAAATATTAAAACAAAAATGTTTTAATGGCTAATGGCTGAAACTTACAATGTATGATCAAAGTAGCAAATCCTTGTAGTTATAATGAAACTGTTGTCTCCCAGGACTATTTGCCCTTGTCCCTGGGCTATATACATGCATAAACTTATATAATCTTTCAACGTCTTCTTCCCTGAAACCATTTGGCATTTTTTTCAAACTATATGCGGACCCTTGTGTT
Organism: Anodontia alba; assembly: GCA_964016985.1. Lineage (NCBI taxonomy): Eukaryota > Metazoa > Mollusca > Bivalvia > Lucinida > Lucinidae > Anodontia > Anodontia alba. The sequence continues at coordinate 3,007,680 of OZ024823.1, forward strand.
AAAAAGGGAATTGAAAATTTATACAAATGGTCACGGTCCGTTAAGTAAGATGTCCGCCATGCCCATATAAGGTAAAAAACACTTAAAAAACTTCTTCTACAGAATCAAGCAAGCTTTGAGGCTGAATCATCATATAGCATCAGGGACTCAAGGTCTACTAAGTTTGTTCAATGATGATCCTAGTATTATCTTTGACCTTTGTAAGGTCAAATTTGTGTTCCCATACTTTTGTATGGGGAAAATGTTGAAAAATCGTCTTCTCAAAATGTATTAAAGACTATTGGCTGAAATTTTCAATGAAGTAAAACTTTTTAGTAACGATCAAAATTTCATCCCCCGTGAATTATCTCCCCTTGCCACTGGGCTATATCCAAGGATAAAATTCTGTACTCTTTAAAGGTCTTCTTCTCTGAAACTACTTGCCCAATTTTCACCAATTTCACATGGGGCCTTCTGTTGAAGAGCTCTTGTCAATTTGTTCAATGGTTCCATCATTATACAAGATGGCCATCATGCCCATATATGATAAAAAAAAAAACCTTTTTTCTCTCCAGAACTAAGAAAGCTTCGAGGCTGAATCTTTGGATATAGCATCCGGGACTAGGTCTACCAAATTTGATCAGATGGTGATCTTTGGATGACTTTTTTCTGGCAAGGTCTAATTTGTATCTCCAAGCAGATTTTTGAAACATCATTGTTTCAAAACGTGTTAAAGACTAATGGCTGGAACTTACCATGGGGGTAGGGGGCAGTTATCTGCCTTGCCTCTGGGCTAGTATATACATGTATAAACTCGTGTGATCTTTAAATGTCTTTTCCACTGACCAATTTTCACCAGACTTCACATTGGCTTTCTGTCAAAGGGGTATGGCAATTTTGTTCAAATAGTTCTGCATTATTAAACAAGATGGGCACCATGATGTCATTTCTTAAAAATCCTGTTCAGAATCAAGAAAGCTATGAGGCTGAGTCTTGGTATATAGCATTGGGGACGCAAGGTCTACCAAATATATTCAAATGATAATCCTAGGATGACTTTCAACCTTTTAACGGCACAGTCAAATTCCTGTCCTCTTGCTGTGGCAATACTGGAAGAATTTTGCATGGCATCTGCAGATATGCAATGGCCGATTTGCTCAGGTGAGCGAATCATGGCCCATGGGCCTGCCTCTTGTTTATTTTAGGCCTAACTATATTTCATTTATTAATGCTGATAATTATTATCACAATAAGAAAGTAGCTAGGCAATGAAAACATTTTTTTTTTTCATATATGCGAACAGCGAAGGATCAGTACATACTCATCAGGACAATCTTGTTTTGTTGGTATATTCTACAGTCTCAACAATTCTACAAGTGGATCAGTGTATGGCCCAGATCAGACTGTGCAGAAGTTCAAGGTGGTCTGGGCCTTGATTTCACATAATTATATGACAAAACCCTTTTCTTGTGGCATTGCTTTAACAAATATGGATAATAATAGTATTAGAAATAAGAAGACGCAATAGAAGAAAGAGGAATCATTTATAATAATAATAGTAATAAAATTTATTGTCATTTCTAGTGAGTGTTTTTTCTGCTTATTCTGATTGTGACTGCAGGAAGGGATTTTTATACCCTACAAGACCTTAGTTCATATTAGATATCTAGTTTCCTGCCTTGAATAAAATAAAATGTTGCCTTTGGAAAACAAAGAACACATAAAAGAATGAAAATCAGAAACTCGGTTTTATCAAGACTATACAGCACTGTTGTTTGCAAAATTTGCGTATGCCCCCTAGCACTGGCTTAACGGTGACGCATACCCAGATTTCAGTTTCGGAAAAAAGAAAGAAGTCACAAGGGGCAAGATCAGGTGAATAAAAAAAAAACACTTTCCTTGAATAAAGGAGGTGTGGTAAATCTGTTACCTACTTTTTTAGCGAAAAAAAAAAAAAAAAAAAAAAAAAAAAAAAACAAGCAAATTCCATGGGGAATTTATGTCCCCCGCCTTATTTTTATTTGAGGTGTTAAAAATGGTAAAGTTAATCAGAGGACCATTGGTCCTGTATCACTTACCTAAGTATTGAAGCAGGAAACCAGTGATAAAAAAATAATTTCAAGATTCTGAAAAACCACATGCATATCTTCAGACCATCCTTAAAGCACCTGTAAAGTTTCAAAAGGATCGGCTTAAAACTGTGGTAGGAGTTAAGGGGTCAAGGTACCTACTCCCTTTACGCTTCTGTAGTATTAGAACTCAAAAAATGTCTAAGTTAAAAATGTGGAAAAAGTGATAAAAAATTATTTCAGGATTCTGAAAAAAAACACATGCATATCTTCAGGCCATCCTAAAAGCCCTTATAAAGTTTAAAAAGGATCAGACAAAACAGTGGGAGGAGTTAAGGAGACAAGGTACCTGCACCCTATACATTTCTGTAATATTAGAACTCAAAAAATGTCTAAGTTAAAATGCGGAAAAAGTGATAAAAATTTATTTCAGGATTTTGAAAAATCCACCTGCATATTTTCAGGCCATCCTAAAAGCCCACGTAAAGTTTCAAAAGGATCGGACAAAAACTGTGGGAGGAGTTAAGGGGACAAGGTACCTACTCCCTATAGACTTCTGTAATATTAGAACTCAAAAAATGTCTAAGTTCAAAACATGTAAAAAGTAATAAAAAATAATTTCAGGATTCTGAAAAAACGACATGCATATCTTCAGACCATCCTTTAAGCACCTGTAAAGTTTCAAAAGGATCGGCCAAAAACTGTGGGAGGAGTTAAGGGGACAAGGTACCTGCTCCCTATACACTTCTGTAGTCTTGGAACTAAAAAAATGTCTAAGTTAAAAATGCGAAAAGGTGATAAAAAAATTACTATAGGATTCTGAAAAAAACACATGCATATCTTCAGGCCATCCTAAAAGCCCATATAAAGTTTCAAAAGGATCGGACAAAAACTGTGGGAGGAGTTAAGGGGACAAGGTACCTACTCCCTATAGACTTCTGTAATATTAGAACTAAAAAAATGTCTAAGTTCAAAATGTGTAAAAAGTGATAAAAAATAATTCCATGATTCTGAAAAAAACACATGCACATCTTCAGACCATCCTTAAAACACGTGTAAAGTTTCAAAAGGATCGGACAAAAACTGTGGGAGGAGTTAAGGGGACAAAGTACCTACTAAAAATTCGGCACCACGCCCCATGGAAAACCAAAAACAGTGTCCCTCCGCTTTTCTTCAAAAAGGCGGGGGACAAAAAAAAAAAAAAAAAAAAAAAAAAAAATGAAGACGGTGAATTATCATGTTGAAGTCGGACATCTTTGGAACTCTTGACTTGCACCATATCCGATAGTATTGTTTCAATTTCTTCAATACCACAGCTTTTTAGTATTTTCCAGTAATGCTATTACCCTTTTTCACTGGCACCTATATTACATCACATTCGCCAGAGAAGAAGATTGTGTACAAAACATTCTTTGGACTTAATTAGCGTTTAGCAATTACTAGTCTTTAGCTGTTGGTGGCACATATTTTATTGCTAACCTTCCTAACAGGTTCAGAATAATGAACCTAAGTTTCACCGCCAGTGACAACATTTGCAAACTTCTTTTCATCAAAGTTTAGTAATATTTTGAGCATTTGTTTGGTTATTTTATCTCTCTGCTTCGTTTGACCGTCAGTCAACAAATGAGGCACCCACCTAGCAGATATCTTTCTAAAATTCAAGATATTCTTAAGAATGTAGTGGACTCTTGATGGCGAGATATCAAAAACATTCAAGTTGGCTTATCATGTAATGTATACCTACCTTATCTTTTAACAATTTCTTTTACTTTAGATACAATTTCGTCACAAGATGTAAACTTTGGCTTTTCTGATTTGGGTGCATTTTCGATCAACTCTAACCCAGAATCTAATTTCTTTTTCCATCTACGAACTGCGTCATGAGACACATTTGTAGATCCATAAACAACAGAAATTTCAGCAAATATTTGTGTCAATGAATAACCTATCTTAGAGCAAGCTTTTATAAAGGCCTGTATTTCCTCCTTCTTGGCAACACTTTTACCAACCATTTTTTACTATAGTAGTCGAAAATTGCATGTATTGAAATGGCAAACTGTTTATCTTTCAAACAGATTTATTGTGTAGATATTAAATAGAAGTATGCATTGATTTGTTTCAAGTTGCACGTCGATATCCAGCAATGACACAGTGAGCAATTATTTTGGATCACCCCTCATACATTTGCGTTTTAGCTCACCAGTGATCAGTGTAAGCTACTGTGGTCAGTCAATGTCCGTCGCGGGTCATCAACAATTTGTTTTGAAATAAACGTCAAAAAGATTGCCTTCACCCCTCGGCCAATTGACCAGATACTTGGTAGGAAGTATCTGGGTGAAACTGTAGAACAAAAAATAGTTAAAATTGTTCTGATCTGAAACCAAAGATGGCCTACATCATGTCATGACCACCATTTGAAAATATATTTTTCGCTTCTTCTACTGAACAGAAAGGCCAATTGACTCGAAATTTGGTAGGAAGCATCTGGGTGACTCGAGGATCAACAAGAGGGCCATCATGGCTCTATATCCCTGACCTGAATCATGTTATACATAGCTAGCATTGCTAACAGGGATGCGGTTCTTAAGGTCATGGTGACCCTGACCATGACATTTTCCCTCACGGTCATCTTGCTAATCTAGTTTGGGCTTCTTCTCCTGAACAGAAAGGGCAGCTGACTCGAAATTTGGTAGGAAGCATCTGGGTGACTTGTAAATCAACAAGAGGGCCATGATGGCCCCCTATCTCTGACCTGAATCACGTTATACATAGCATTGCTAGCAGGGATGCGGTTCTGAAGGTCATGGTGACCCTGTCCATGACCTTTGCCCTCAGGGTCATCTTCTGGTCAGAATAAACATCCCTACGGATTGAGGGTCCTAGCCCAAAGCACTGCTGAGTTATAAGCTTGTTTAGTACTAGAGGTTACTGTGATCTTGACCTTTGCCATTAGGGTCATCTACTAGTCAGGACCAACATCCCATCTGTTCAAGGGTTCTAGCCTCTAGCACTGCTGAATTATTAACTTTTAAAGGTTATGGTGACCATGACCATAACCTTGTCCTCGGTGTCATCTACTGGTGAGGACCAACATCCCTTCTAAGTTTGTGGGTCCTAGCCCCAAGCATTGTCAAGTTATCAAGCTTTTAAGTACTAAAGGTCCTGGTAACATTGAATTTTGCCCTCAGGATCATCTACTGGTGGGGACCAACATGTCTACTAAGTTTGAGGGTCCTAACCATAAGCATTGCAGAATTATAAGCCTTTTTGATACTAAAGGTCAAGTGACCTTGACCTTTTACTTAAAGGTCACCTACTCTTTAGGCCCATCCTCCCTATTTGTTTGGTAGCCCTAGGCTTAATCATTGCCAATGGCCTTTTGCTCTATGCAAAACAAGTGACCTTAGCCCCCATCCCCACCCCCACTCCTGGGTGGGGCCTATTTTCACCCCAGGATCATAATTAGAACACTCATATTAGAAGACCTTTAGGCAATGCTACATACCAAATATCAAAGGCACTTTCAGACAAGATGATTTTTTAAGTTTTTTTCCTGTATAAGCCATTTTTGGCCTCAGTGCTATAATTTGAACAAGTTTGGCAGTGGTCTACTAGGTGAAGCTATGTACCAAATATCAAAGACCCAGGCCTTCTAGTTTCAGATAAGATTTTTTGAGGTTGTCTCTATATAAGTCTGTGTAAAACATGTCGGCCCCAGGGTGGGAGGGTGATAACTTGAACGAGCTTGGTAGAGGTCCACTAGCTGAAGCTATATCAGAGGCCTGAGCTTTATGTTTTCAGACAAGATTTTTAAAGCTTTTCCCTGTATGGGTCTATGTAAAACAAATGACCCCCGACGCGGAGCAAATTTTGAACCCAGGGCTATAATTAACAACTTTGGTAGAGGTCCATTAGATGAAGCTATATACCAAATATCAAAGACCTGGGCCTTCTGGTTTCAGATAAGGAGATTTTTTTCAGTTAAACAAATTTATTTTAGTTTCTGTGACCTAGATATGCAATGGATCAGAACTGTTTCAACAACTCTGAAAGAGGACCAACCAAGGATCATACCTGTTAAGTTTGGTCAAAAGCCAATCAGTGGTTTAGGAGGAGAGGTCGTTTGAAGAAATTGTTTACGGACGGACGCACGGAAATCAGTCAGTTTGTGAAGGAATAAATCCCTTGTCTACGGAATAAATCCCATTGAAATACACTGAAGTGTCCATTATTTTAAAACACACAAGTAAACATTCGTCAGAGCGGTGGTCGGATGCAGGCACGCACGCACGACGGACAAAATGTGCTCACAAAAACTCACCTTGTCACTATGTGACAGGTGAGCTAAAAATAGCTAAAATATTTTTTCGATCGGAAATCCAAGCTGGCCATCATGGCTACCATCATGAAAATCTCTCCTGAACGGAAATGACAACTGACTTGAAACTTAGTAGGAAGTATGGGGGCAACTTGTAGATCAAAAATAGCTAAAATTGTACCGATCGGAATCGAATCATTCTGTTATGTATTTTCTGTAAAGGTTTATACAAATAAAATAGTGTTTAAATAAAAAATAGTGCTGGTTGTCCTTGGTCAGATCCTATGATCAGCGTATACAGCAACATGGATGCACAGACTGATCTGAATCTATGCTGCGAGACATGCCATAATATACCACGCTTACCCTAAGATTTTGGAAAGACAGGCTTGAACAAACAGTGTTGACCCAGATCAGATGCAGCATAATACGGCATCTGATCAAGGTAACACTGTTTGCTACTCCAGCAGTTTTTGGACCCATCAACAGGTCGTAAATTGTACTTGTTATAATTTTAGGATATGTATGGTAAAGAAGTAAAGGTGTCCAACTATTTGGGATAAATATGATGGTCTCTCATGATATGCCAGTATTGAATTTGCAATCATGTCCAACAGTGTTGCTTATTTGTTTATTCTATTATTATCATTGTAGAATGCTAAAATAAAATAAAGTAAGTTCTATGAACCCTGGGTTCTTTTTTCTTCCATGCTAATATTCCTTCAGTCTGCCAGCAAGTACACAATAAGTTAGTATAAACCATTTAGGCTCCGAAGAGAGTGTATTATAAAATAATTTATCTACCACATTAGCAGTTTAAAATGCAAGAAAACAATTACTGTTGACATGTCAGGGTTAAAATAATAAACTACTAGGTCATTTCAGAATGCTGAGTTTTTTTCTGAAATCTGGTCTTGTGGTACTGTCTGTTAAAAGGAAAGTATTAACCTATTTATGCTTAATGGGTCTAGGAAGTAGGTACATTTCATATAGTATTTATAAGCAGTAATATTTTACAATTCTGTGATTTTCCCCGCATATTTAGTTTTTTTGGGGGGAAATTTCTTACTTTATCATAAAAAATGTATTTTGGGTGTACTCATTAGAATCGCCTCATTGAGGCGATTTTTACGAGTACACCCAACATACCAATTTTTTTTTATAGAAGATCGAAAAGATATCCCTAAATTACACCCCCACCACCACCACCACCACCATCACATACCCCCTTGCCTCCTGACCTGGTGCTATGATTAACCCTACGTGACTCGAACTACCCATGTCTAGAACAAATATCCATAGCTCCAAAGATGTTCGAGTCACTGAAGTTCGACTGCGTTTTGATACGGTACATGTATTGATATAAATGTATACGTGTCCATAAAGTTTCTGCTAAATGTTTTATGGGAATTTGTACACCTTCAGGCAAGACAACTCTTTCAAAATGATTTTGTATTCCTTCTGAAAAGTGGTCTACTCTAAAAGGAAAGAATTTGCTCCCTCAAAACGTTCGAAATGAAATAATTCAGACTGTGAATTATCGATTTTAACTCACTGAGAAATCTTAGTAAATCACTGCTAAAAATGTAATAAATGTATTTCTTCCGTTGTTGACGCGAGAAAAACCACATTACACCATCCTAAGTCGTGATAACGAGAATTGACGTCAGCAAAGTATCGAATGACGTCGGAACGGCGCTAAACTGCGTCGCACGCTTCCGCCCAGTGATTTGTTGCAGAATAAATTACACTTTTCCTGCATTGCCTATACAGCGGCGCTGTGTTAGAATAAAAGGCATGTGTTTTATGGAATTTTGATGTACATTTTTGTTTGCGGAAATTACGTCACTTATTATGTTTGGTCTACATACATTCTTACCGAGTATAACTCGCCAACAAAGGTTTTGAAATTATGGGCATGACGAAATGCGCGGCAATTCCCCTCAACATGCATTTTCAAGACTTACGTAATATAATGCACTGTTCTATACGAATTTATTTTTACAGAAAAAAAAAAAAAAACAACAAAAAACATAAGCACGAGCGCCCGAAAGATGTCTGGTAAAATTTAAAATGTGTCATTCAAAATAGTGTCATAAAATTTGCAATCAAACGTTTTCTTACAAGCTTATCGTAGCGGCCCTATTGGACAAAAAATCGAACATTTTTTGGTGTTAAAGGCTCCATATTCCTCAAAAATGGACATTTTTTTTTTTTATCCAAGAAAGGTTTAATATATAGTATTCATACGATCATAAAATCTGATTGCCTGTAAAGTTTTAGTTAATCTCTTGTTTTTGAACTGGATCAAAAATGAAATGACTTTTTATCGTACAATAAAAATCATTTCACTTCAAGAACGAGAGACTAATTGAAATTTTACAGGCTGTCAGGTGCCACATTTTATGATTGTATTTATACCATATATCAATTTATTTAACATTTCTTGGATAATAAAATGTCTATTTTTGAGGAATATGGAGCCTTTAATCCATTGCTATATACCTTCTAATAAAACTTTATGTTTATTTGAAATGCATGCGAAATTTAAGAATTGATGTCAGATAGGAAAACAGGGCACTCTCTCTTACATGCGGCAAACAGCCGAAGTGTCATTCATGGCTTCATGTTTGCATATGCGCATGAGAAAATAAACATTCTGCTTGCTGTTTTGAGCATTTTTTTTTCTTTCTTTTTTATTATTTAATCTGAATACACAAGGTTTTGTATACTTATTAGAAGCGGCTCTATAGAAACGTCATTACGAAAACGCGCCTATTCAAATATATTGAAAATTTCACCACCAAAAACTGAAACTTTACAGATAAAATTTCTGTTTTTTTTTTTTTTTTTGTTTTTTTTCGTATTTCTGCCCAAAACATGGATTGTGGGTACTCGTTAGAACCGCCTCGCCGAGGCGGTTCTAACGAGTACCCACAATCTATGTTTTGAGCAGAAATAAGAAGAATAATGTATACCCCTGTAAACCTCAGTTTTACTATATAAAAGTGGGGTTCAAGGGGGTCAAAATTATATAGGTATGTTTTCGTAATGTGCAAGTTTCGGCGAAATGCAACGTATGCATATCTGCTATATAGTTGTTTTATATACAGACATGTCAAGGCTTTCTTTATATATCGAAATAAATTGTATATCTTTCCGATTCTGGGGTAAGCAAAAAATTCCCTTTTTTTTTTGTGTGTTAATTTTGCCGTGACATACCTGCCCTCGATCTCGTTTAACACTGAGCCTATGGCAAATTGTAACACCCTCGTACAGCTCATGGCGTGATTCCGTACATGTCCATATTTGGAACCGGAAACAAATTATTTTCATTTTATTAAGAAGATAATTATACACCTTATAGTAGCAACAGACAGCCGCTTCCGAATATGGACGATACCGTAAAAAGACTTTTCCGGCATTTTCAATACTATTGAACTTATGTGTACTGAAGGGACTGCAAGATCGTATTTCGACATATAGACATAATAAAACGTCCATAGCTGGCAAGTTTGCATCAGTGTACTTTTGTAAGGGTACTTGAAATGCTGGAATCCGCTTCAAAACTAAAATTTAGTCGAAAGTAATCTCAAAGACGTGGATTTATGCTATATTTATCCCACCATTTTGTCTTACATAAGGTATGCAAGCTGGGATGTTGTACGAGGGATGATTGATGTGGATCTTGCATCACGAAAACATACCTATATAATTTTGACCCCCTCTAACCCCACTTTTATATAGTAAAACTGGGGTTTACAGGGGTATACATTATTTTTCTTATTTCTGCTCAAAACATAGATTGTGGGTACTCGTTAGAACCGCCTCGTCGAGGCGGTTCTAACGTGTACCCACAATCTATGTTTTGAGCAGAAACATGAAAAATATCAGATTTTTTAATCTGAAAATTTTCATTTTTTTGGTGATAAAATTTGCAGTATGTTTGAATAGGCATGTTTTCGTAATGGTATTGAGGGAATTAAGCAGGGCTGCCTAATTATAGCCCTGTTAATCCTTGCCTTTTTATTCCCTCGCACATCGAAGTGGTGAGGGGATATAGGGTCTGTTCCGTACGAAAGTACGCACATAACGTACGTACGCACGTAACGTACGTACTAAGTACGTATGTTCACCTTTTATCATCAGCTAGCCCCTACATTTATTGATGGATTTTAATACAACTTCACACAAATGTTGGGTACGATAATATTTCGAGTAAGTTCGACTTTCAGGGTCCTGGGCTTAAGGTCAAGGTCACTGTGACTATTTTTAGAAATAAAAACTATGTCATCGCTCTAGTGCCTACATTTATCTTTTGATTTTAATATAACTTCATATAAATGTTGGGAATTAAAATATCTAGAAAATGATTGACTTTCAGGCTGCTTGGCTCAAGGTCAAGGACACTGTGGCTATTTTTAGAAAAAAAAAACAACAACAAATAAAGCAAACAAAAAAACAAAAAACAACCTTGTTATGGCTCTAGTGCCTACATTTATTGATGGAATTCAATATTACTTCATGCAAATACATGTATTTGGTATGGTATCTAGAGCAAGTTCGACTTTCAGGGTGCTAGGATGAAGGTCAAGGTCGTTGTGGCTATTTTTAGAAAAAAAACAACAAACTTTGCCGTCGCTCCAATGCCTACATTTATCAATGGATTTTAATATAACTTCACATAAATGTTTGTCGAGCAAGTTCAACTTTCAGGATGCTGCTGGGCTCAAGGTCAAGGTAACTGTGGCTCTGTTTAGAAAAAAAAATGTCATCGCTCTAGCCCCTGCATTTATGAATGGATTTCGATGTATCTTCACACAGTTGTTGGATTCTCGAGCAAATGTCTCGAGCAAATTCAACTTTCAGCTTGCTGGGCTCAAGGTCAAGGCAACTGTGGCTATTTTGAGAAAAATCGTTGTCATCACCCTAGCCCTTGCATTTATCAATGGATTTTGATTTTGATATATCTTCACACATTTGTGGGTATGATAATATCTCAAGCAAGTTTGACTTTCAGGGTCCTAAGCTCAAGGTCAAGGTTGACATGACTGAAATATTTTCTATCATGTGAGATCTAATCCCTTCTAACCTGTAAATCTGAATGTTTATAATACTGTACTTTAATGTCAAGGTCATACATGACCTTTACATTAAGGTCACAGGCTTTTTGTCTCTTCATTCACATAACTATTATATGTCATCAAATTCCCCAGTTCAGTGTTTGCCCACACCAAGTACCCAGCTAGCATTCTACGTAAATCTACATCGGGCCGTCATCGGCCCGTCAGCTACCCTGACGGGCCGATGACGGCCCGATATAGATTTACGTAGAATGCTGACTGGGTTGTCTTGTGCGAGGGGATTTGTATCGCCTGCGATGCCTTGTTACAGTTATGTTACTAACAGCCCGTGTTATTTGATCAGCATATGTCAAAGTGGCAACACGTTACGGTAAAAAGGACACATAAATTTTGCAAAATAGACAAAATTGCTGAACCCAGTCAGCATTCTACGTAAATCTATATCGGGCCGTCATCGGCCTGTCAGGGTAGCTGACGGGCCGATGACGGCCCGATGTAGATTTACGTAGAATGCTAGCTGGGAACATACGGTAATAAGTATTTGCATAAAAAGGGACTAGCACCTAAAGCTATTCATGCTGTAATTGTAGCAACACTGAGAAAGAATGTCACTTTATATGCTACCATAAAAAAAAGAGGGTAGCAAATTTAAGCATAGCAAGGAGAGCTGGAGGCTGATCCCCATTCTGGAGGCCCTCTTACTGTGGCAACTCCCGAAATAGTTTCTAAAGCCCATGATATGGTTATGGGTGACAGACAAGTTACAAAGAGATGCATAGCTAGTGCTGTAAGAATTTCTCAGGAAATAGTGCATTCCATTCTTACAGAAGATCTGAATATGAGAATACTCTCAGCCCGTTGGGTACCCAGACTTCTGACAGTTGATCAGAGGCACACAAGTCAGAATATGTCGTTTGATAATCTGAACCTTTTTGAGACAGATTCTGACTCGTTTCTGTTGAGGTGTGTGACTATGGATGAAACTTGGAACCAGCATTTCACACCGGAATTCAAATAACAGTCTAAACAATGGAATCACCCTGGCTCACCCCGCCAAACAAGACAAAATCTGGTTCGACAACTGGGAAATTTATGGCTTTTTTTTGATGCTGATGGTATTCTTATGGTTCATGCAACTGGAAAGTCGAGGTAAAATATAAATCAGTATCTATTTATGTATCCTTAAATATTTACAACTCTGAGCATCCAAACCTTCCAAATGCCAGATGGTGAACATGAGCATGTTAAATATACATGTCAATTGTTGTATTTGCTTGCTCTGAACCATGAACAAAAACAGTAATAAAACATAATTTTGCAATATGTAACTGCATCTATATTCTAACACACAGTTAAAGTTTTCATATAGAAAACTATTTAATTTTGTCACGTGATAAGGCAGGCAGGGATCACAACATGAGCATGTTTTAATCTGCACGCCGGAAGTATGTATAGTTATTGTTTTGTTGTTGTTTTTTTTTATCTAATTTGTCAACTCAGGTCGACAGACCTCTATAAACACCCTCTTGCAATAAATCCGACAGTCACGTGACTCTAAATGTGTCAGACTATGCTCATGTAAACTGGCAAAGGTCAAACTACCTTACACCTGAATTTCACTCAAATCCATCGTGTGCACAAAAACGGCAAAAGTAAAACTCGTCCTTTGAAAAGTTCCTTTCTTTTTTAGTAAACACCCAACTTCGAAGCAACATCATTTCAACGTTTCCGCGACATTGCGGCGACTTTGAAATGCTGTTGGAGTGTTGTGTGTTTTGTTGGCAAATTTACCATTACAAATTTACCTTTTTACAAGAAAGATCGTAAAAATAACATTAACCGCGTTATCAGATAATACTGAGGTTCGCCAAGAAATCAAAAATTTATTAAGTCTGGTAGCACGGGCGATAAAAAAGGCTTTTGCAAACAGTGTAGGTTCTAACTGTCTCATCAGGATCTACGCCGTTTGACATTCAGTCTTCGAATTAAATTAAATTAAAATTGCCGACGTCAATTGTCTTCTCAAATTTGTTACCAAATCTAGCGCAAAAAGAGTTAAGCATATATAGTTTAATAGTCAAACGTTATTAATGTTGAATATACCCGCCAACCCGCATTATCAATATGGAAGCCATAGAACATATTAAAATAAATATCAACGCTTAGCATGCTTAAAAATTCAGGAGATGACATTTTGAAATCGTTTTCTTTATTTTCCCAGAAAATATGTTTTAGAGACTATTTGCATGAAATGTCAAAGCCTATTTTCTGGGGAAAATAATATCATCAGTTTGACATCTGCTGAATTAGAACACAGAGTAGTAAAGTTAACTGTAAGAACAACATTTGGTAGCACTGAGATATAGCAAGTAAAATTTATCATATACTTACACGATAACAAGAGCACAAACGAGAAAGAGAAACGTCAGCCCAAACACCACTGTTATTACACAAATTTCGTCGCATCTATTAACTGCTGCGTAAACTGGCTGTGGACGAGGTATAGTGACTGTTACCCTGTTAGTTGACCATGTAGATTTAGACGTAGGTACAGCGGACTTTATAGTTGTTGTACTTGATAGAAGGTTCGGTTCTGTAGTTCTTGCCGTCGGTGAAGATGTTGGATTCAGAGTGGTTGATTCAGTCGTGGAGGATGACATCGATGATGTTGTAGTAGATTCCATAGTCGTTAAGGGAGATGTTGCTGACTCTATTGTAGTTGAGAGAGACATTGTTGATGATTCTTCTGTTGTATGAGGCAATGTTGTCGTACTCGGGGAGGACAAGATCGATGATGTTGTCGTAGATTCCGTAGTCGTTAAGGGAGATGTCGTTGACTCTGTTGTAGTTGAGAGAGATAGTGTTGATGATTCTACTGTTGTATGGGGCAATGTTGTCGTAATCGTGGAGGCCGACACCGATGATGTTGTTGTAGATTCCATAGTCGTTAAGGGAGATGTCGTTGACTCTGTAGTAGTTGAGAGAGACATTGTTGATGTTTCTACTGTTGTATGGGGCAATGTTGTCGTACTCGTAGAGGACGACATCGGTGATGTTATCGTAGATTCCGTAGTCGTTAAGGGAGATGATGTTGACTCTGTGGTAGTTGAGAGAGACATTGATGATGATTCTACTGTTGTATGGGGCAATGTTGTCGTACTCGTAGAGGACGACATTGGTAATGTTATCGTAGATTCCGTAGTCGTTAAGGGAGATGTTGCTGACTCTGTAGTAGTTGAGAGAGACATTGTTGATGAATCTACTGTTGTATGGGGCAATGTTGTCGTACTCGTGGAGGACGACATCGGTGATGTTGTCGTGGAGTCTGTAGTAGTTGAGAGAGATATTGTTGATGACTCTACTATTGTTTGGGACACTGTTGTTGTAATCGTGGAGGAAGATGTTGATGTTGTCGTGGATTCCGTAACCGCTGAGGGAGATTGTGTTGACTCCGTTGTCGTTGACGTTGTAGTCGTTGAAGGAGATGTATTCGACTGAACTATTGTTGATGTTGATCCTGTTGTTACTGAATCTGAAGTGACTGTCTCTGAAGTTGTTGAAGGATGTAAAGTTGTTGAGACTGATGTTGTTTGGGGTTGTGTGGTTGTACTTGGATGAATATTACATCTTTCAGCAATTTCTGTGTATTCACATACAGTCAGGTTTTGACTTGTGGCGACGCTGACAAATGTGTCATAAATGTTTTCAACGAAGAAAGGCGGACAAGGTGCAGGTGGAAAAGGTGGACAAGAATCCAGAGACGAGAAAGCCATTCTTGAAAGATAACAAACGTAGCTGTTTGATTTATTATGGTAACTATTAGACTGGTATTTCTCGAGAGGCGTTTCTGGTGTACTTTTCTCATTTCTTGCACGTGTTCACTGAAATGGAAGTAACACAGTATAATCAACTTTACGGTACATAAGCACAAGATACGACGTGTGTGTCAATTAAACACGAAGACCAGCGTTAAAAGACAGTTTGTGTTGATGCGGTTTACTTGATAGTTTAAACAGTTTCTTCCTTTCGTGGAGATTGATCATGAAATATTTTCTACGGTCATTCTCTCCCTTCCGCTGATTCAAGAAGGGCATTTGTCAGTTTCTGGCGAAAGAATGTGCACAATACTGGTTAACCGCTTAGAGGACTAAGCCTGCCCAGTAAACGTGTGGTTAGGTAAACTGACCGCACCCGACATGACCCCATTGGGTTGACTGGGCCGTAAAACCTCAACACAAACAAATACACATAAACAATGCCATTAAGCAGACATATAGATGGAATTCAGGAGAAAGTCTTGTAGTTGTGTATAATATAACTTTAAATAGATTTCCCCGTGGAAAGAAGAAGAACAAGAAGAGAGAGAGAGAAAAAAAGAAAGCTGTCTGCAATTGAAAACAGCGAAATTTTGGATCAACGTATGTATTGGCTGAAGTGTTCGCTATATGCATTTATTTGGCTTGTGATTGCACAGCCCGTCAAACGTTGGCCGACAGGTTCAGTTTTGACAAGTGCATTATTTTCTTAATGGTTCTCATTGTTCTCGTGTACACAGATTTTCATAGGTGAATGGTGTGTGTAATATTCATTGGTCAATGCTCCATCTCGCACAATCCGCAGTGTACTTCTGAGCATTTGTTAGTTGATATGATATGACGTATGACTTCCGAGCTTTTTTGATTAGTTTGTATGGTATGACGTGTCAGTAGGACATGACATAAAGTTTTCCAGGAGAAAAGAGCAAATACGAGTTGAAAGTTGTGTCATGTGCTATCACCAATGATAGGCATTAGGAAAACACACCTATTCAAATATATAGAAAATTTCACCTCCAAAAACTGAAAATTTTCAGATATAAAACCCTGGTATTTTTCATATTTCTGTCCAAAACATAGATTGTGGGTACTCGTTAGAACCGCCTCGGCGAGGCGGTTCTAACGAGTACCCATAATCTATGTTTATGAGCAGAAATAAGAAAATAAATTATACCCCTGTAAACTCCAATTTTACTATATAAAAGTGGGGTTGAAGGGGGTGAAATTTATATAGGCATGTTTTCGTGATGGTCTGATGCGTCTGCGCATACGCACTTGATCAGGGCCGTCGTTGTTCACATTATGTTTCTAGGGCGGTCAGAGTAGTCGAAGAGTCAGCACATAGTTTCGCTGTTCGTATTAAGTTTCTATGGCTCTCAAACTAGGCGAAGAGTTAACACGAAGTCTGATCAGTGCCTTCAGTGTTCGCATTAAGTTTCTATATATCTTGAACTATATATCAGGTTAATGAGATCCGTAGGTTGTTCTCAGTCTTCAGTAATCGGAGTGCATAGTTCTAATGTGAAAAAGCGAGATAGTGGGGAGGTGGGGGAGTAGGGGGCGGCGGGGGGGGGGGGGGGTGTGCAATTTTATTCTTTCATCTATCATCAAAGTACTTTAGTGTCCTAGAAATGCATATCTAAGAAAACGGACCGTACACTGCTGCAATGGTTGGTTCACCTTACTATATTCATGCTGAGACATTGTGCCAACAAGAAACTGTCAGGCCAGCACCGACGCAGACAGCAAATCAATGCAGCTGTTCTTTTGTTTGTTTGTTTGTTTTGATAGTTTTCTTCTAACTGCATAAAAACACAAATTAGAATATGTGTTTGTAAAAAAACTATACCCCCAGTTATATGCTTATCCTTACAAAATGCCGAACTTGAAAAGGGGGATAACTCAAATGAATCATTTTTTTTTTTCTTTCAAAAATTCAGACCTTATCCACAGCCCCAAATGAATCTGCCAAATATCAAAGCCCTAGCTCAAATAGTTTCTGAGATATCTTGTACACAAGGTAAAGTGTGACGAACGGAATAACAATAGTGAACGAACGGACGAACAAAGCAGAAGCAAAGTTTGGGCATAAAAATTGCAATGTCTCGTAGCTATAGGAACCCAGCGCGCACATAACGTTTATACATCGTCGCATTAACGTTTTTACGTCGCATAAACGTCGATGCAACGTCAAGACAAGACGTTGCATCGACGTTAATGCGACATTGTATAAACGTAATGTGCTTGACGTTGTATCGACGTTATTGTGACGTTGTATAAACGTCATGTGCCCGCTGGAAAGTAGTTAAATGTGACGCAGTATGCGAAATAGGTCCTGACAACAAATACGAATAGCGGGAGATCATACCAGCCTGCACAATCTCACACTCTGATCAGGGTCTTTATTGTCCGCTTACAGAACATTACGAAAACAAGCCTATTCAAATATACTGAAAATTTTACCTCCAAAACCTAAAAAATTTCAGATAAAAAACTCCGATATTTTTCATATTTCTGCTCAAAACATAGATTATGGGTACTCGTTAGAACCGCCTCGATGAGGCGGTTCTAACGAGTTCCCAAAATCTATGTTTTGAGCAGAAATAAGAAAAATAATGTATACCCCTGTAAACCCCAGTTTTACAATGTAAGAGTGGGGTTTAAGGGGGTCAAAATTATATAGGCGTATTTTCGTGATGATCTCTGGATACTGTAGAAGGTGTTAGTGAACAGAGAAAACCCTGATGAGATTAAGCGGAATATGCAGGCTGATCTGAGTCTTCGTTGGAAATAATTAACATAATGTACCTCCTCATAACATTTACCAGCAAAGTGATGATTTTTTTTTCTCATTTTTCTCAGAAATAGGAGACGACTTGCATGAAATGTCAAACATGTAGAAGACAATTTGCATGAAATGTCAAAGCCTATTTTATGGGAAAAATAAGGAAAATATTTCAAAGTGTTATCTGCCGAAATATTTACCCAGTATACTAAGCGTTAACCCTTGTCCTGCTGAATAAATTAAGATGCCACACCCATTTCTAATCTTCAGCCAATCAGATTACTTGATCCAGGTTGTTGATATAAACTCACATACTTAATGGCAAACCGTGCAGATCCAGATCAGTTGGCTTCTTCAGTTTCACTGTTTGCAAAGACAGGACATATCCGGGTTCAGCAGGACAAGGGTTAAGTTACAGGTAAAATTATATCGTTAGTGCATTTGAATGCTTGCGGTATTATCCATACAGAAAACTTACTCTGCATGAAATTTGGTGATTTAATACAATTTTGAAGACATGTGTCCACCCATATAAAGTTAATGTTAACTAATAGCATCTATAAGGTTTTGCAGGGAGATACCATCCGCAAGAAATGTCGTGAAAAACTGTCTATCCAGTTCTTCGTTATTCAACAACATATACCGTATTCAACCTAATTACCACACTGTGCGGTTAGATTATTCCAAATAACCAGGAAAAAAAAAACACACACGAAAACTTAACATGCTTAATAAGGACGTACTTCAGAAAAAAATGAGCAGTGGACTTCATCATAGGATTATTTAATGATGCTTATGTGATTTTCTTTTTCTGATTTTCTTTATAAAAGCATATGTTGTGGGTACTCATTTGAATTGCCTCGATAAGTCTGTAAAAGCGTATGTCCTCGATAAGTGTGTAAACGTGTACGTTGTTGGTACTCATTTGAATTGCATCGACCCAAATGAGTACCAACAACATACGCTTTTATAAAGAAGCAGAAAAAAATACATGACTGTAATCTGAAGACAACAAAATGCTGCAGCAATTAGATCGAATACCGTATGTTTTGCTTACAATTCTGACTAGTATTTTTCATTCTGACCTCGCGCGTCTCTGTCTAAGGTTTTCATTTCTACTCTTTAGTAATGATACAGTGTCAAATTTAGAATACCGTAATTACTCTAAATATTGGGACACCTTAACTCCTTACTATACTTTTCCTAACATTTGAACAACTGATGATGTGGGAAAACGGTGTATAACCGGATCAGACGCGTTCTGTAGCGTCTGATCTGGGTTAACACTGTTTGCTTAGGCCTGCCCGTCCGAATACTTAGGAGACAGTTTGCGTGAAAAAAAAAAAAAAAACTGTCGTCTGCTGATTTTTTACCCAACATGCTAAGCTTTACGGTACCAAGCTGGCATTCTATATAAATCTATAGCGGCCGTTATCGGCCCGTCAGCTACTCTGATTTATGTAGAATACTTACTGGGTAGTTATGGTAGATTCTACAACGTCATATGAGCCAGCAACGTGACAATACGTACCTTCTGACGTGTGCACACAACGGAGACGCGAATCAGCCTGCGATTCCGCGCAGTCTGATCTGTGTTCGTTGCCCGTCTGAACAAACTTTCATCCTTGGCTGTCCAAAATGTGCCTAGTGAAGAATCTGATCAGACTGCGCGAATGCGCAGGCTGATCTGAAGCTTCGCTGGGTGCACATTTCGGAAGGTACGTTTTCTGACGTTGAGGCTTGTGTTGTTAACATGTTGACGAAATATATACACCTTTCATCTGTTTAAATGAAGAGTATTATTTACCTGTTTACTAGAATTATAAATTTGAGCTTTCGTTGCATGAAAACAAAATATGTATTAATTACTTAACGTGTATTATGGATACATGTATAGTACACAATGACACTAAGGGTACTGGATGCAGTTGATAGTTTTTCTGCCATGTTTCACATCTTTTGTTTGCTTTCCTGCACATCAAGTCCTTTCTGAAAAAGGATCTGATCTAAAAGGAAAAAATTTACTCCCACGAGGTAGCAAATTCTTTCCTTTTAGTGCAGACTCCTTTTTAAATTTTCCCCTGAATCAATCATCTTTTCCCCTGAAAATGTATATATCCATCTTAAATGACACACCGCGAAGTGAAGGTTGGGGTGGTGGTGGCGGCGGTGGTGGTTGTTGTTGTTGTTGTTGTTGTGGTGGTGGTGGTGGTGGTGTGTGTGTGTGTGTGTGTGTGTATGTGAGGACGGGGTGCGGGGTGGGGATGACTCTCTTGTTCTTGCATATGGTACAGACTCGGAGTTATCTGTGTTATCATGAATTTGAAGAAAAAAAAGACAGAAAGAAAAGTAAAGGCAATAGGAATAGACAAAACAAATTGGCATTGAATATATAAACAGATATAAATTTTGCTATTGTAGGGTATATAAAATAAGAAGTATTAGAACAGTTTCAGTCTCACTTTGACAGAATGTTTATTGACTCTAGCTAATTGATAGTCCTTGCTTCCAGATAAACAATTAAATAAAGGTTATGAATGAGTTCCTAGAAAGGTTTCTTTCTTCGCATAAGAGAGAGAGAGAGAGAGAGAGACAGACAGAGAGAGAGAGAGAGACAGACAGACAGACAGACAACAGACAGACAGTGAGAGGGAGATGGATGTGCGCATTACAATATGTCGTTAGCCTTTCAACAATACAGACCAGACAGGTTTTTGCAAACAGTGTAGATCCAGATGAGATGCAAACAGGCCTGCACTCTTTTCCTTTATTTATGTGAACCAGGCAATAGCCAAACAAGCAGTGACACAATCAAATATTTAACAGATCAGCCTGTACGTCCGTCCAGTCTAAATCAGAGCCTTCGCTATTCGCTGAACGGATTCGTCGTTATCTGAAGATAATGGTCCACACGAACAGTTACTCTGATTAGGCTGCGCATATACCCAGACTGAGGTCTGAGTCATAGATAACCCAGTGTATACATGAAAATAAAAGGAGCAGCAACGTGAGAAAAAGGGCCTTCTGACATGTGCTCACAACAAAGACTCAAATCAACCTACGCATCCGCGCAGACTGATCAATCTTCGATGTCCGCATGAAGAAACTTTGCATCCTTGGCTATTTAAAATGCGTCCAGTGAAGATTCTGATCAGACTGCGCGAATGTCCGAAGGTACGTTTTCTGACGTTGAGGCTCAGTTTGTCGCGTATTTCAATTGTACTTACCCCGTCTCAACACGTGACTTACTTATCCAATCAAAACATATAATTATTTTTATTGTTGTTTTTTATTGTTTTAACACACTGAAAACAATCATCAGTACTTTGACATTGTACCTTAATCTTAAAACACCAATCCGACAACTGCAGCAGACGACATTTTCAAATATACATCTTTTAATTTTCAAAGAAAATAAATCTCGACTTTTCATGTGAATCGTCTCGTCTGCAAAGCAGACGATTCACATGAAATGACAATTCTTATTTTCTCTGACGATTCACATGAAATGACAATTCTTATTTTCTCTGAAAAATAATAACAAAAAAAAGAAAGAAATAGAATATCATCTGCTACAAATTTCGCTTGGCGTTTTTAGGTTTAATGCGTTATATCAGTATGAAACGACTACTTCATACCCGGTATATAGATTGTGTTTCTATTCGCGGTATCAGTTCCTTTTCCGTGATAGAGATTACCAACCAATAAACACGAAATTTGATCATTTCTGAATGGAATGTAAACCGTGCTATGTTATATAATGGGCAACTGGGAAGTTATTTCACGGATGCTTGCTATCCTATTCTAACCCGTAAAACGGTATTCAAAATTGTACCAGTCGAAATATAGTGCCTTAGATAAGTTTTTGAGCAATGGGAAATTTTGGCTGTTTTTATTCACCCATTTCTTATAATTTGGGTATCAGGATTTTTCTTTTGGATGCCCTGTTTCTTTGATGGATGCAAGCCGTATGCCCGGAACGATAAAAATACAAAAAAAAAAAATAATATTAAGATAGATATTAACCTATTAAAGCCTAGCGTTCCGTAAAAGGAACATTGCCAAACAGTGTAAACCCAGATCAGACGCCGCAGAACGCGGCGTCTGATCAGGGTCTACACTGTTTGCTGTAAATTTACAAAATTATACGAAACATGATGGTGATAATAATAATAATAATATTAATAATAATAAAAAAATCAGAGACCCCTTATATAGGAAATGGACCAGTCTAAAGAGTTAAGGTAGAAGAGTCCAATCGGCATAAATGGGTTAAAGGATATAATTTTCGGAAAAGGTTGCAGAGGATAAAAAATTTTAACATGTGAATCTTCTGGACCGTCTTATAGACAGATGGTGCTTAAAGCTACCCCAGAGGACACACCAAGTTAAAACTTCATATCAATGTATATGCAATGTCATGACGTTGCATAGACGTTGATACGACGTTATTTTAGCGTTTTATGCCTAGTGGGTACTTTCTTTGCCATTTTCATCTAATCAGTAAATTACTGACTGCGGGTTATAAGGAGACTAGTACTCAAAAATTGCACATCACGAAAACATGTCTATATAATTTTGACCCCATTAAACCCCACTTTTATATAGTAAAACTGGGATTTACATGGGTAGACATTATTTTTCTTATTTCTGCTGAAAACATAGATTGTGGGTACTCGTTAGAACCGCCTCGCTGAGGCGGTTCTAACGAGTACCCACAATCTATGTCTTGAGCAGAAGTATAAAAAAAATATCAGCGTTTTTGTATCTGAAAAGTTTTATATTTTACAGGGGTATACATTATTTTTCTTATTTCTGCTGAAAACATAGATTGTGGGTACTCGTTAGAACCGCATCGCTGAGGCGGTTCTAACGAGTACCCACAATCTATGTCTTGAGCAGAAATATAAAAAATATCAGCGTTTTTGTATCTGAAAAGTTTTTTATTTTGGAGGTGAATATTTTTCTATATATTTGAATAGGCGTGTTTTCGTAATGTGTACAGTTTTTATACTCCGCCACATGATTATGTTGTTCCCTCCATGTGCCCGTCCGTCAGTCCGCCCGCCCGCCCGCCCGTCAGTCTGTCAGCGCTTGGTTTCCGCTCTCTGAATGGTTTTTGATGGATTTTGTTCAAATTTTACGTACACACATATATATAAGGGGTGTGTAGTTTGGGATTGTTAATGGGCAAACTTCGTTAATTTTTTGACAGTTTTCAGCCCGCCACACGTCCGTATTTTCGTTTCCGGACCATAATTTCAGTCAATCGCCTTTTTTTTTTCTTACTTTATATGTGCATTGATATTGTAAAGATCTGGTTTGGGATTGCTAATGACCAAATTTCGTCAATTTTGAAAGAGTTTTCTGCCCGTCACACGTCCGTATTTTCGTTTCCGGACAATAGCTTGAGTAAATATCAATCGATTTTCATCAAACTCGGTATGTGTATTGATATTTAGGAGACCTACTTTGGGGCTGCTAAAGGGTAAATTTCATTCATTTTACAAAATGAATCTGTCCGCCACACGACAGTGACAAGGTATTTATCATTTCAAATTTTTACTTCCTGTGTCTTCTTAAGAAATCTTTAGTTCGCACATGGAGATATGAGTAACAATCATTTCATCACGAAAACATGCCTATATAATTTTGACCCCCTTAAACCCCACTTTTATATAGTAAAACTGGGGTTTACAGGGGTATACACTATTTTTCTTATTTCTGCTTAAAACATAGATTGTGTGTACTCGGCGAGGCAGTTCTAACGAGTACATACAATCTATGTTTTGAGCAGAAATATGAAAAATATCAGAATTTTTTATCTGAAAATTTTCATTTTTTGGTGGTAAAATTTTCAGTATATTTGAATAGGCGTGTTTTCGTGATGGTTCCTGCTTGTCTGCTTGAATTGTTAGTGGACTTTCTTCGCTTGCGGTCGTCTTGCAGTCCTTTCTCAGTCTGTTACAGTTGGTTGGCACATTTAATATCTGTGGTTGGGCCCATCGTGGGGTCCTCTGTGTGTGTGTGTGTGTGTGTGTGTGTGTGTTTTGTGTGTGTTTGGGTTTCAGAGCGCCATTGAGCCCTCCCAGCAGGCAAACAACATCAAAATGACGTCGTACCAACGTCGATGCGACGTGATCACGTCACATCGACGTTGATACGACGTCATTTTAACGTTGTGTGCCCACTTGGCTTTGCTTTGTTTCATTACAGTGTTTTGAATACAGTGTTTCACTGTGATGTTTCAATTTCATATTACTTTAGAGTTTTGCAGAGAATTCCTATGAGAACTGAGCATATGTTTGTAAGTTGAAGCATCAGAATTAAGGATAAGATTTCGCTCCCCTCCCCCACCCACCCAACATGCACCCTCCTCCTAGTAGTTTTCCTACTGACCGTTCCAAGACGGTTCCTCTGTTGCAGTTGTTTGTGCGTCGTCAGTGGTTTCGTATGTGGCGTTTGTAAATATTGAAAATTTCACCTCCAAAACCTGGAAGTTTTCAGATAAAAAAAAAACACTCTTATATTTTTCATCTTTCTGCTCAAAACATAGACTGTGGGTACTCGTTAGAACCGCCTCGGCGAGGCGGTTCTAACGAGTACCCACAATCTATGTTTTTGAGCAGAAGTAAGAAAAATAATGTATACCCCTGTAAACCCCAGTTTTACCATATAAAAGTGGGGTTTAAGGGTGTCAAAATTATATAGGCATGTTCTCGTGATGGACATTTGTTTTGTCATTATTTGTTCCTCATCTCTCCTTCTTCTGGTGTATCAGGAAGACTGTGATTGTAGCATTACCTGGGAATCTCCACTTATATTTTTGCAGACTGAATGCACAGGTTAAGGGGACTGGATACACTAGGTACAAGGGAGACAACTTTTGTGACTTCCTGCAGCCTAGTACCTTTTGACAGGGTCTATTCTTCTAGGCTAAAGAATGTACTCCCAAGATGAGCAAATCCTTTCTTTTAAAAGTAGAGCCCTTCTTCAGAAACAAACTTTGACAGAATTGCCCCTTCTGAAAGTAGCAATTCCCTTAGAACATGGGTATATCCAAGAGATTGTGGTTTTATAGCTGGAATACCGTGTGAGTGGTAAGATCATACCCACGTTTACAGTTCTACATGTACATTTCTGCATGAGGAAATGACCATTGCTTTTAGACTTGTCGACTCCATATGATGCAAACACTCTTACCCAGGTCAATTCGACTCTGCGATTGAAATCCGTTTGTCTGTACATATTGTTTTGCCACTATTGACCAGGGTCCAGTTGTTCGAAACTAACGCTGTCGTAGTTAACGTGTCGTTAAAACTTTGATCATTAAATATGGCATACACGCTAATATTTTTGCTGAAAAAAGTGAGTAGCTTTTGCAAGTCTCCTCTACACGGACAAAATTTGCTGCCCTTAAAATATACTTTTTTAGGAATGACTTTGGTGTGCAGGAAAGCAAACAGGAGATCAGAAAAGTCGTCTCCTTTCTAAAAGAAGAGGACCGTGGTGGTCTTTAACGCTGTGCTAATAACCTGTGCTAAAAAGTAGGTCAACGTCACTCAATGTCTACAACATTCATAAATCTGGAGGACAACTCTTAATATATCCATGTTAGATGTCTTTAGCAATCAAGGGACATACTTCTACGTTACAGATTGTGTAGGTTTTCAAAGTTTTTCGAAGTCTCTAAAGGGTTATAATATTCTTGATGTTAAGTATACTGTAACCTCTAAAGCACATATGCTGCTCAACCTCATGGTCTTACCATCCAATAACTGAAATGAAGTCGTGTGTGAACTATCTTTAAAAAGAAATAACTCTATTAAAATTTGGTGTACTGTAACTTCGAAATAGTTGGATGAAAACATAGGGAGTTAACCGGAAATAAAGTCATATCTGAATCATCTTTAAAGAGTAATGACTCTATCAAACAAACAACAACGAAACAATATGCGCTGTACCAACTCATGATCTAACTATCCACCAAGTTTCCTCAACCTCATTCAATGAAAACTGTAGGAAGAGTTATCCAGAAATCTGAAAAATCTTAAAGAAGTAGTGACAACTCTATTAAAATTTTGTGTACTGTAACTTGGAAATAACATGCTCTGTACCACACATGGTCCACCTGTCCACCAAGTTTCAACCCTATCCCATGAAAATTTTATGAGGTGTGTGAGGTGTTCGCCGGAAATGAAGTAACATCTGAACAATCTTTAAAAAGAAATGACGCTATCAAAATTTGGTGTACTGTAACCTCGAAACAGTATACCTAGTACTACCTCATGGTCTAACTGTCCATCAAGTTATTCGATGGAAACTCATTACGAAAACACGCCTATTCAAATATAAATAAAATTTCACCTCCAAAAACTGAAAATCTTCAGATAAAAAACTCTTGATATTTTTCATTTAAAACCGCCTCGGCGAGGCGGTTCTAACGAGTACCCACAATCTTTGTTTTGAGCAGAAATTGAAAAATAATGTATACCTCTGTTAACCCCAATTTTATTATAAAAAATGGGGTTTAAGGGGGTCAGAGTTATATAGGCATGTTTTCGTGATGTGTAGAAGGAAATAATCTGGAAGCGAAATCATGTCTGAAAAATCTTTAATAAATATTGACAACTATCATCTGGTGTACTTTAACCTCAAAACAATATGTGTCAAAACTGAAGGCGTTATGCTGATGATGAAGTCAAATATAGACTTTTTTCAACAATCAAGGGGATGTATCTCTTAGATAAATGATACGGTCTGGCCGATTTTCGAATCTATTCGAGATTTTGTCCATGTCCACCTTATCTGTAAGTTTCAGGAAGATCCGATTAAAACTGAATAAGTTATGGTGATGACAAAGTCAAACAGAGGCTTTCCGAGCAATCAAGGGGGTGTAACTCTAAGACTAATGATCCCATTTTGCCAGTTTTCGAACTCGACAAGCATTTTTCCATTGTAGTTGTCATAGGAACCAAATTTTTCATTGGATTTCCATGAAAAGCTTATGTCATCAATTATATTATATGCCAAGTCAAAATGTAACTGTTAGTACAGTCATCGTGCTAAAACTGCCTGTGAACTTAAGGTATACCTCTTACAACTTTTAAATCTCAAACCATAAAACTCTTCATATAACTGAATTTCAATGCTACTTTCATATGTTTCTCGTCAGCCAGCGCTGCTGCCGTACAGTCATACAGCAATCAGTGCAAATTTGCCATTTTTCAAATTAGTATTGTAAATAAGCCAGAAAAAAATAAAAATGAAAAAAAAAAAAATGTACCCCTTTATCTGGAAGTTTCAGGAAGATCCGATCAAAACGGAAAAGGTTATGCTGATGACAAAGTCAAATAAAGGCTTTTTCAGCAATCAAAGAAAATAACTCTAAGATTAATGATCGGATCTGTCCAATTTTTGAACATGTCCGAGATTTCATCCATGTCCACCTTATCTGCAAGTTTCAGGAAGATACGATCAAAACTGAACGAGTTATGCTGATGATAAAGTTAAACAGGGGATTTTCAGCAATCAAGGGGACGTAACTCTATGATAAATGACACGATCTGGCCAGTTTT
Organism: Anodontia alba; assembly: GCA_964016985.1. Taxonomy (NCBI): domain Eukaryota; kingdom Metazoa; phylum Mollusca; class Bivalvia; order Lucinida; family Lucinidae; genus Anodontia; species Anodontia alba. The sequence goes on from OZ024823.1 coordinate 3,035,308, forward strand.
CGAATTTATTCGAAATTTCAACCATGTCCACCTTATCTGCAAGTTTCAGGAAGATACGATCAAAACTGAACGAGTTATGCTGATGATAAAGTTAAACAGGGACTTTTCAGCAATCAAGGGGACGTAACTCTAAGATAAATGACACGATCTGGCCAGTTTTCGAATTTACTCGAAATTTCATCCATGTCCACCTTATCTGCAAGTTTCAGGTAGATCCGCTCAAAACTGAATGAGTTACGGTGAGAACAAAGTCAAACAGAGGCTTTTCCAGCAATCAAGGGGACGTAACTCTAAGACTAATTATGCAATCCATGCCCCCTTATACACACATTTAAGGAAGATCCGATCCAAACTGAAGGAGTTATGCTGAGACCATGTGGTTGCCATAGCAACTAAAGTTTTCATTGGATTTCCATGAAAAGCTAATGACACAATCCCCTACCAGAGGCATGCTACAGATGAGAAATGATTGAGATCAGCCTACAGACTGCAGAGATATAACTGATCAAAGGTGCTGACGGACGGACGGACGACGGAGGATGGGTGGCCTACCATCCTATAAGCTCTCCTGAAGCCTTCGGCCCAGGTGAGTGAGCTAAAATGCAGAAACACAAATTAAATGTATCTATCCCCCTTAAGTCACAGTGCACAAACTATTTACTCATTGGATGAATTACAACCTTTACGTTGGGTTTTGTTTGTCAGTGATATTTATAAGGTTCAGAAAATAACAAGAAGGCGTGTTTAATAGCATTGCTTTAAGGATATGATTTTTTGCTGCAAAACAAGTACAATGTAGCTATCGTATCCGCCCTGTGCGGTTAGCTGTTTTTTTTTTTTTTTTTCTTTTTTTTTTGTTTTTTTTTTCAAAGTTTATGATGCGTATGCGATTTTGTTTCGAATTTTCTTTATAACATCATATGTTGTTGGTACTCATTTGAATTGCCTCGACTTGTCGAGGCAATTCAAATGAGTATCAATAATATATAAGCTTTTATTAAATCAAGATTCGCTCACCAGAGTGACATAGCCACTACAGATATGCAGATGTTATGCAACATTTTTCCAATCCTGTCATCGCAACTAATGAAAAGATCATCCTAATTTTGAAAAAGAATATTACATATGGCATGACAGTCAATGGAGCGTGATCATTTAAACAAACTTTCAACAGTAGGATCAATGTGAAATTTGGTGGCAACTGCCTAAGTGGTTTCTGAAGAATCCTGATTTTATACATGTAAACAGCACAGTGGCAGGAAAATATAATAAACATAAACAAGATGGTAACCATCTTGGATTTCCAATCAGAATGATTTTAGCTACATAGACGTTGATACGACGTTATTTTAGCGTTTTGTGCCTAGTGGGTGCCTTCTTTGCCATTTTCATCGAATCAGTAAATTACTGACTGCGGGTTATAAGGAGACTAGTACTCAAAAATTGCAGATCACGAAAACATGTCTATATAATTTTGACCCCATTAAACCCCACTTTTATACAGTAAAACTGGGGTTTACAGGGGTATACATTATTTTTCTTATTTCTGCTGAAAACATAGATTGTGGGTACTCGTTAGAACCGCCTCGCTGAGGCGGTTCTAACGAGAACACACAATCTATGTCTTGAGCAGAAATATAAAAAAATATCAGCGTTTTTGTATCTGAAAAGTTTTATGTTTTGGAGGTGAAATTTTCTCGTATATATTTGAATAGGCGTGTTTTCGTAATGTGTCCAGTTTTTATACTCCGCCACATGATTATGTTGTCCCCTCCATGTGTCCGTCCGTCAGTCCGCCAGCCCGTCCGTCTGTCAGCGCTTGGTTTCCGCTCTCTGAATGGTTTTTGACGGATTTTGTTCAAATTTTATGTACACATATATAGAAGGGGTGTGTAGTTTGGGATTGTTAATGGGCAAACTTCGTTAATTTTTTGACAGTTTTACAGCCCGCCACACGTCCGTACTTTCGTTTCCGGACCATAATTTCAGTAAATGTCAATCGCTTTTTTTTCTTACTTCATATGTGCATTGATATTGTAAAGATCTGGTTTGGGATTGCTAATGGGCAAATTTCGTCAATTTTGAAAGAGTTTTCTGCCCGTCACACGTCCGTATTTTCGTTTCCGGACAATAGCTTGAGTAAATATCAATCGAATTTCATCAAACTCGGTATGTGTATTGATATTTTTGAATGATTTCAGGTACTGTTGATCTACAAGTCACCTCGATACTTCCAATAAACTTTGAGTCAATTGACTTTTCGGTTTAGGACAAAAAGTTCTAAACAGATTTTCAAGAGGGCCGCTATAGCCGCAATTTGGGATTTCCTATCGCACTGATTTGAGTTATTTTTGATCTACAAGTCACCCCGATGCTACCTACCAAGTTTCGAGTCAATTGGCCTTTCAGTTCAGAAGAAGAAGGGTAAAATAGATTTTCAAGATGGCCGCCATCTTGGATTTCCGATCGGAACGATTTTAGCTATTTTTATATCAACATGTCATCCTGATGCTTCCTACGAATTTTCAAATCAACTGGCCCTTTGGTTCAGGAAAATAAGCGAAAAAAAGTTTCAAGATGGCCGCCATGACGGCCATCTTGGATTTCCGATCCAAACAATTAAAGCTATTTTAGATTTACAAGTCACCGGAATGCTTCCTACCAAGTTTCAAGTCAAACGGCTGTTCAGTTCAGGAGAAGAAGGGAAAATAGATTTTCAAGATGGCTGTCATGGCAGCCATCTTGGATTTCTGATAGGGATGACTTTAGCTATTTTTGATCTACAGGTCACCCTGATGCTTCCTACCTAGTTTAAAGTCAATAAGCCTTTCGGTTCAGGAGACGAAGTGAAAAATAGATTTTCAAAATGGCCGCCATGGCGGCCATGTTTGATTTCCAATCGGAATGATTTTAGCCATTTTTAATCTACAAGTCACCTCGATGCTTCCTACCAAGTTTCAAGTCAACTGACTTTAGAGTTTAGGAGAAGAAGTGAAAAAATAGATTTTCAAGATGGCCAGCATGGCGGCCATCTTGGATTTCCGATCAGCATGATTTTAGCTATTTTTGATCTACAAGTTACCCTGATGCTTCCTACCAAGTTTGGAGTCAATTGGCATTTCGATTCAGGAGAAGAAGCAAAATATAGATTTTCAAGATGGCGGCCATCTTGGATTTCCGATTGGAACGATTTTAGCTATTTTTGATCTATAAGTCACCCCAATGCTTCTTACCAAGTTTCGAGTCAATTGGCATTTGGGGTTAGATGAAGAAGCGAAAAATAGATTTTCAAGATGGCCACCATGGCGGCCATGTTGCATTTACGATCGGCACGATTTTAGCCATTTTTGATCTACAAGTCACCCCGATGCTTCCTAGCAAGTTTGGAGTCAATTGGCCTTTCGGTTCAGGAGAGGAGGCAAAAAATAGATTTTCAAGATGGCGACCATTGCGGCCATCTTGGATTTCCTATCAGAACGATTTCAGCTATTTTTGATCTATAAGTCACCCCAATGCTTCCTACCATGTTTGGAGTCAATTGGCTTTTGGGTTTAGGAGAAGAAGCGAAAAATAGATTTTCAAGATGGCTGCCATGGCGGCCATCTTGGATTTCCGATCGGCACGATTATAGCCATTTTTTATCTACAAGTCACCCTGATGCTTCCTAGCAAGTTTGGCCTTTTGGTTCAGGAGAAGAAGCGAACAATAGATTTTCAAGATGGCGGCCATGGCGGCCATCTTGGATTTCCGATCGGCACGATTTTAGCTAGTTTTGATCTACAAGTCACCCTGATACTTCCTAGCAAGTTTGGAGTCAATTGGCCTTTCAGTTCAGGAGAAGAAGCGAAAAATAGATTTTCAAGATGGCTGCCATGGCGGCCATCTTGGATTTCCGATCGGCACGATTTTAGCTATGTTTGATCTACAAGTCACCCCGATGCTTCCTAGCAAGTTTGGAGTCAATTGACCTTTCGGTTCAGGAGAAGAAGCGAAAAATAGATTTTCAAGATGGCTGCCATAGCGGCCATCTTGGATTTCCGATCGGAACGATTTTAGCTATTTTTGATCTACAGGTCACCCGGATGCTTCCTACCAAGTATCAAGTCAATTGGCCCAGGGATGTAGGAGGAGTAGGCTTTTAAAGCAATTGTTGACGCCGCACGACGCACGATGCACGACGGACAACGGACATTGACTGACCACAAAAGCTCACCATGAACACTTCGTGCTCAGGTGAGCTAATAAACAAGATAACGGCCAACTTAGATTTCCAGTCAGAACAATTTTAACTACTGTTGATCTACAAGTCACTTCGATACTTTCAATATAAATGTATATGGCCCATACAAATGCATGAGGAAGCAAATTTGACCTTGGAGGTAAAAAGGTCAAATGTCAACATAGAATCATCATTTTAGCAATTTTGATAGATCTCCTGTCCCCCATAATTTGTGCAAAAATTAGGGCCCAGGGCTTATTTGGTTCTGGAGAAAAAGATTTTTAAAGGTTTTTACCATATATGGGCATGGCAGCCATTTTGATCAATGTACCATACCAATTTTAGCAATCTTTCATTCTCCTGCCCAAGAAGGCTCCGCATGAAATTTGAGCAACACTGGCCTAGAGGCTTCAGAGGTAAAATCATTTGATATTATTAACATTTTTTCCAAACAAATTTTTGGGGCCCATACAAATGCATACAGAAGCAAACTTGACCTCGCCGTAAAAAAGTCAAATGTCAATGTATGACAATTATTTTAGCAACTTTGGTAGGCCGCCCGTTCCTGATGATATATGCAAAGATTCAGTCACAAGGCATTCTCTGTTTTGGATAATAAGATTTTTAAATGTTTTTTTCCCATACAAATGCATAGGGAAGCAAACTTGACCTTGCCGTAAAAGGTCAAATGTCAATGTATGACCATTATTTAAGCACTTTTGGTAGACCCCACCGTCCCCGATGATTTAAGAAAAGATTCAGCCCCAATGCATCCTAGGTTCTGGAGAAGAAGATTTTTAAAGGTTTTTTACATATATGGGCATGGTGGCCATCTTCTTCAACGAACCACGAACATTTTAGCAATCTTTCATTCCCTCAACCTAAGGAGGCTCCATATGAAATTTGAGAAAATTGGCCCAGAGGCTCCAGAGGAGAAGTCGTTTGAAATTCTGAACATTTTTGCCATACAAATACATAAGGAAGCAAAATTGACCTTTCCTGTATAAAGGTCAAATGTCAATGTAAGACCATTATTTTAGCAATTTTGGAAGACCTCTTGTTTCCGATGATATATGCAAAGATTCAGCCACAAGGCATCCGCGGTTTTGGAGTAGAAGAATTTTAAAGGTTTTTTCCCATACAAATGCATAGGGAAGCAAACTTGACCTTGCCCTAAAAAGGTCAAATGTCAATATACGACCTTTATTTTAGCAATTTTGGTAGACCCGACCCCCCCCCCCCACCCCGTCTCTGATGATTTACGCAAAGATTCAGCCCCAAGGCATCCTCGGTTCTGGAGAAGCTTTTTAAAGGTTTTTACCATATATGAGCATGGCGGCCATCTTGGTCAACGAGCCGCGACCATTTTAGCAATCTTTCATTCCCCCAACCTAAGGAGGCTCCATATGAAATTTGAGCAAAATTGGCCAGAGGCTCCAGAGGAGAAGTCGTTTAAAATTCTGAACACTTTTGCCATACAAATGCATAAGGAAGCAAAATTTACCTTACTGTAAAAAGGTCAAATGTCAATGTAGGACCATTATTTTAGCAAGTTTGGTAGACCTCCTGTTTCCGATGATATATGCAAAGATTCAGCCACAAGGCATCCTCCGTTTTGGAGAAGAAGATTTTTAAAGGTTTTTTCCCATACAAATGCATAGGGAAGCGAACTTGACCTTGCCGTAAAAAGGTCAAACGTCAACATACGACAATTCTTTTATAAATTTTGGTAGACCTCCCTTCCCCGATGATTCCTGCAAAAATTCAGCCCCAAGGCATTCTCAGTTCTGGAGGAGAAGATTTTTTAAAGGTTTTTACCATATATGGGCATGGCGGCCATCTTGGTCAACGCGACCATTTTAGCAATTTTTCGTTCCCCCACCCTAAGGAGGCTCCATATGAAATCTGAGCAAAATTGGCTCAGCGGCTTCAGAGGAGAAGTCGTTTGAAAATGTTAACGGACGGACGAACGAAAAGTGATCACAATAGCTCATCCTGAGCAGAGCTCAGGTGAGCTAAAAAGCATACGATGTTGTAGAGACAGTAGATAAATGTACACTAAAAAATGCTTGACTGTGCGCTTATAGGCGGTAATTAGGTCAAATACAAACTGGAAAAGTCGAAGTATATATGGAAGGCAAGTAGACCGTTGGCGGTAGGGGAAAAAGGTAACCAAGAAACACAATTTCAAATTAAATATTTTAAATTCTTCAGCAGAATAAGTTATCTATGAAATTAGCAACAGAAGCAGAAATAAATCAAATATGGTATAGGCGTTATAATACGCATTTTCACAGTTATTTAAGAATATAGCAACAGAAGCAAAGTTAAATCAAACTTTGGCATGAACGTTATGATGAGCATTTTTCATTATAGAAAATACCCTGTACTCTAGCGAATTAATCAAAGTAGGGGCTGACTTTCGAGTAGAGAAAATAAGCATAAGAACTTTCAGTTAAATCAAACACTAACCCTTTCAGTCCTGCAGACCAAAAACAGGTAGCTTTGCAAACAGTATAGATACAGATGAGATGGCCCATCATGAGCCATCTGATCTGGATTTACACTGTTGGCCAGTCTCTTCTTTCTTCTTAACCGATACCCTGTTCGCAATAATGGACACGTCCGAATTCAGAGATCGAAGAGTCCACTTCAGAAACGCAGGGGTGAAAGTGTTAAAGTACCCGAGGTAAGGATAACCCTTCCAAGCACCCCATTTAGAAAATACAATATTTATTTTATAAACGTATTAAAGTAAAGATTTGTTTAATTATCTTACATATGCAGTGCGTCAATACGTCCAATATTATCCAACATAATGATTCTGTAAAAGGACAGCGAAGGCTGATCTGAGTCTACGTTGTTCCCATAAATCTGGAAGACATACGAGTCGTCACACAAAAGGCACTTAGAGGTGTTCGATTTGTGATTCTTTAAATAGATATAGGGAGCCCCTTAATTGGGACAAAGACATTTTTTTTTGCCTGAAGCTTCCCAAAAGTCACTACTACATATCTGCGAACAGCAAAGGCTCTGGCGAGACTGCGCTTATGCGCAGGCTCGCCTGAGCCTTTGCTAGTCGCCCATGTCATAATGACCCTTTTTTCATAAGCCGTCTCATATTTAGTCACACATTACGAAAACACGCCTATTCAAATATATAGAAAATTTCACCTAAAAAAACTGATTTTTTTCAGATAAAAAACTCTGATATTTTCCACATTTCTGCCCAAAACATAGATTGTGGGTACTCGTTAGAACCGCCTCGACGAGGCGGTTCTAACGAGTACCCACATTCTATGTTTTTTAGGAGAAATAAGAAAAATAACGTATACCCCTGTAAACCCCAGTTTTACTATAAAAAAGTGGGGTTTAAGGGGGTCAAAATTATATAGGCATGTTTTCGTAATGGCACGTCCTAGTTATGGGTTTTGCATAACTGTCTATCTACAATTTCTAAAGCTAATAAAAATGAAAATAAAAGTAAATCACGACTCTTGGTATTGAATATTAATAACATTTGTCAGTATTTTCAACAACCAGGAATAGGGTTACGCATTTGATTTTCTGTGGCTATACAATCAGGAAGAGTGTTGTGCACATGACTGTGATGCAGAGTAGTCAGTTGATTCAGCACAACATGTACTTACATTGAAGCAGAAATCTTTAGGGGAATGGACATTACTTGGTAGATATTCCGCACATTTTTATAAAGGGGACACTTTTGTAACTCCTATGCACCGGTCCCCTATCTGAAAAGGGGTCTACTAACAGGAAGTACATTCTTTCCTTTAACAGTCATAATGTTCAGAAGATCGCAAAAGCAATCTTTCCTTCTGAAAAATGTTCTAGGCTAAAGGGAAAGAATTTGCTCCCAATTATAGCAAATTCTTTCCTTTTAAAGTAGACCCCTTTTCAGAAGCAGGGAAAGCTGTCTGACCTAGATTTACACTATTAATGTGTGTCTGTCCTAGTATTTTGAGTACATTTTTACGCAGCTATTGGGACATTGCTTCGTACTGAAATTCCGGCAAATTAGCAATGACATACCAAAATGTACCTGATCACATTTACAAACTATGAAAGCTAGGCTCGGAGTAAAAAGAAAGATGCAGTGACTGTGTATTGTGATCAGAATGCGCATGTGCGCAGGCTGGACTGATCTGAGTAGTTCCCATATCCGACGAGTTTTCAAATGGCGCGCAAGGCAAGAAAACAGCCCTTATGCTATATGCGGTGGTCAGGACCTTCGTTTTCCGCTTACTAAATCGATGGATCTGTATTGTGTAGAATATATTGTTGAACAAAGAATGCCCTGGCCCCGAGGTCACAGAACGTTTTTCATGTTCAAACCAACGAGCATGAAATTTGTTCTGCTTATAAATCTCAAATTACTAACAAATACAAATTCTTTCATGCTAAACATAGCTGCGCGAGAAAATTTCTCAGCTAATTAATATGATATGAGGCCCACGGGCCACGGCTCGCTCACCTGAGTGAAATAGCCACTGCAGATATGCATTTGTTATGCAACATATTTTTTTCAATTCTGCCATTGCAACTAACGAAAGACTTTGGTTCAGGGGCTAGCTAATGCATTTTAAACGGAATAAACCTCAAAATACCTTATAATTATGTCCAAAATAACCCCAAAATAGGCCCTAAACCTTGGATGTTCACCCGGATAGATGGACAGACATAAAAAAATTCGGACAATATAACATAATACACTTGCCATTTTTTGTGGCGAGGGCATAAAGTACAATTTAACCATTTTCCCATTATAAGTCAATGCTAGCTTTCTGTTGCCATGGCAACCAAACCAAGACGCAGACCACCATAATTATAGCTATTTTGAACTGCCCTTACCCAAGCAACTTTTGTACCAAATTAGAGTCATACTGCTTCAGTGGTTTCGAAGTTGTCATTTGAAAAAGTCCTTTTTCAAAATTGAATGTTGCCATGGCAACCAAACAACATGGCTACCGGTCATAAAACATAGAAACTGGGTAGACAATCATCAGATAATCATAACTGCCAAATATGGCTCAAATCACTTCACTGGTTATGGAGAAAGTGCAATTTAACCGTAACAGAGCTTTCTGTTGCTATGACAACCAAACAACAGGCAGACTGCCAAACTTTTGGCTACTTTGAATTGTCCTGTGCCAAGCAACATTTATACCAAATAAGCGTCATACTGCTTCATTGGTTTTTGAGGAGTTGTCATTTAAAAGATTTTTTTTTAAATTTAATGTTGCCATGGCAACCAAACAAAATAGCCACTGGTCATCAAACACACAATCTGGATAGATAATCATCTTATATAACTGCCAAATATGGTTCACATCACTTCAGTGGTTATGGAGCAAATGCAATTAAATCATTTTCCCATTATAAGTCTATGGGAGCTTTCTGTTGCCATGGCAACCAAACCAAGAGACAGATCACCACAATTTTAAATATTGTGAATTGCCCTTACCCAAGTAACATTTGTACCAAATCAGAGTCATAATGCTTCAGTGGTTTTGAAGAAGTTGCCATTTAAATAATTCCTTTTTTAAAATTCAAAGTTGCCATGGCAACTAAAAAACAAAATGGCCACTGGTCATAAACCACATAAACTGGGTACACAATCATCAAATGATCATAACTGCCAAATATGGTTTACATCACTTCAGCGGTTATGGAGAAAATACAATTTAACCCTTTTCCTATTATAAGTCTATGGGCGTTTTCTGTTGCCATAGCAACCAAACCAAGAGGCAGATCACCATAGTTTTAGATATTTTGAAAAGCCCTTACCCAAACAACATTTGAACCAAATTAGAGCCATACTGCTTCAGTGGTTGTGAAGGAGTTGTTATTTAAAAAAAATCCTTTTTTTTTTAAATTTAATGTTGCCATGGCAACCAAATACAATGGCCGCTGTACATCAAACACATAAACTGGGTAGACAATCATCAGATGATCATAACTGCCAAATATGGTTCACATCACTTCAGTGGTTATAGAGAAAATGCAATTTAACCATTTTTTTTAATCATAAGTTTATGGGAGCTTTCTGTTGCCATGGCAACTAAACCAAGAGGCAGATCACCATAACTAGCTATTTTGAAATGCCCTTACCCAAGCAACATTTGTACCAAATTAGAGTCATACTGCTACAGCGGTTTTGAATGAGTTGTCATTTAAATAATTGCTTTTTTTTAAATTTGAATGTTGCTATGGTAACCCAAAAAATGGCCGCTGGTCCTTAAACGCATAAACTGGGGAGACAATCATCGGATAATCGTTACTGCCAAATATGGCCCACATCACTTCAGTGGTTATGGAGAAAATGCAATTTAAGCATTTTTCCATATTAAGTCTATGGGGGCTTTCTGTTGCCATGGCAACCAAACCAAGAGCCAAATCACAATAATTTTAGCTATTTTCAAATGTCCATTCTTACCAAATTAGGGACAAATCGCATCAGTGGCTTTGGAGGAGTTGTCGTTTGAAAGTGTTAACGGACGGACGGACGGACGCACGGACAGACTACGGACAAAAAGTAATCACTATAGCTCATCCTGAGCATAGCTCAGGTGAGCTAAAAATGACAACTATTGTTTCATATTTATTAGCAGAGAAAAGTTCATGCTCAGCTGAGCTGAGCACAAAAATTGTTTTATAACATTAGGGCTTGGTCTGGCTGTGCAGAGGCACAATGCGATCTGGGCCTTGACTGTTCGCATATGGCATAAAGTCCCTTTTCTTGCACAGCAAATGTATTTGCATAACAATGCCACTACAATTTAAGGAGACTTGATACACATGGGATGTTTTCCGTCATTTTTTTACAAGGAAGACAACTTCTGTAACTTCCTGTTTGGCTATTCAACTTACCAAACCCTTCTGAAAAGGGGTCTAAAAGGAAAGAATTTGCTCCGAAGGGAAAAAACTGTTTTTCTTTTCAGGTTAGATCTAATTTCAGAATGGAGGCAAAACAGTCTTGACAGAGTTGTCTCCCATAAAGATGTAATGGTTCCCCTTTAGTTACCATAGAAATCCTAAACATTTGGAAATTGTAATTTCCTAAAATTTTAATAAGTCATTGGACCGTCTTGTAAAGTGTCTACATCACGAAAACATACCAATATAATTTTGACCCCCTTAAACCCCACTTTTATATAGTCAAACTGGGGTTTACAAGGGTATACATTATTTTTCTGCTCAAAAACATAGATTGTGGGTACTCGTTAGAACCGCCTCATCGAGGCGGTTCTAACGAGTACCCACAACTTATGTTTTGGCAGAAATATGAAAAATATCAGATTTTTTATCTGAAAACTTTCGGTTTTTGGAGGTGAAAGTTTCTATATATTTGAATAGGCGTGTTTTCGTAATGAAAACCATCTGATCAGTCGGAGTTGGATCTGCGCTCAGGACGGTCTCTCCGAATGTTTAGGGTAAATACGAAAGATTTGCTGCCGTAGTAATTGCCTATAATTTAGTTGTATATAGAAAATTTGGACTGCTTGTTTCTCGGTATGGGGGATAGAATTTAGGTGATGAGCTGCCTTGAAGGTTCATAAAAATATTATCCTTAGTTCTAGTCTCACGTTCTAGGCTTCTGTTCACTCCTTTTGGATTGGAAGAGTTTGTTTTAGTATCTTTTATGTGTTTTGTATTTGTGTCTTTTGTTTTCAAACTATTCTTTGCATTTGTGAAATCCGCTGTCAAGTGTGGGTTCTTATTTCTACTGACAGCACCGTCTCTTTTATCGACGTTCTGCGAAGGACGATAGAGCTGTTCAAAAGATCTAGGTCTTTGCTTGGACCGTGGCCTACTAGGTCTACTTTGGCTATCACTTTTAGACCTTCTATGCTCTATTCCATTTTTATTTACAGTAGTTCGTGGTAGAGATAAAAATCCAGTGCCATTTGGAAATCCAAAGTCCGGTTTATGATCGTAACTCTGTGTGTCAGATGGTATTCTTGGTAATGATCTTGGATGTCTGTCCTCAAGTGGTATAAAAACCATTCCCGGGCGGTGACCTTGTGAGTCCTCGGAATTCGGCTTTCCGTCTTTGTTTGGTCGTCTTTTTCTACGCGGGCTATTTTCACTGCGTTGTGATGTCTTGTCACTTTTCAACGAGCTAGATCTTGCATCGTAGTAATCTAGGTCCTCCCAGTTTTGGTCGTATTCCATGTATTTTAGAGGTTCCCTCACTTCCAGGGATTTCCTGTATGCCAAGTTTTCTATTCCAGGATTATGATGCCATATGCGATGTTGATCACGCTCCAGGGATGATGTCTACAATGAAGAAGAAAGTACAATATAAAGTGTAGACATTAAAAGAACATCCGGGAGAAAACGGAAGTAATGATATAATCATATTACGAAAACATGCCTATTCAAATATATTGAGAATTATACCACCAAAAAATGAAAACTTTCAGATGAAAAATTCTGGTAGTTTCATATTTCTGCCCAAAAATAGATAGCGTGTACTTGTTAGAATCGCCACGACGAGGCGGTTCTAAGGAGTACCCACAAGCTACGTTTTTGAGCAGAAATAAGAAATTAATGTATACCCCTGTAAACCCCAGTTTTATTGTATAAAAGCGGGGTTTAAGGGGGTCAAAACTATATAGGTGTGTTTTACATATGAGCCGGAGCACAGCATTTCCCACAAGATTGCATTTGTGCGCAGCAAAGACTCATATCAGCCTGTGCATCCGCGCAGTCTGATCAGAGTCTTTGCAAGGCACTTTATGGGTAGCCAAAGATCCAAGGTGTCTTCATGCGGGCAGCGAAGTCTCTGACCATCCTGCGCGGATGCGCAGACTGATTTGAGTCTTCGCTGGGCGCACATACAATGTTGTAGGAAATATTGTGTCCAGGCTCATATTTGTAATTTTTAAACCTATAATTATGATTATAATATCTTTCGATAAGCAAGTCAAATGACGCAATATAAAAATATAGCACTATAATCTTATTTTTAATTTTAATACGTAGATATCAAATTGCCTACTTAATTATATGCTATGTTATAGATAGCTGCACCTAAATTTGGGTAAAACTGTCCATTTTTGCTATTGAAATTTATGGAAAATGGAAAAGTTTTTATAAAGTACTGTTAATAATCAATCTGTCTTGAATATCTAATGAGGTTCCAAAACTTCTTTTAATTTGCGTAAAAATAGCAAAAAAGTACTGATGTTTACATCTATGACTAAAAAACAAACAAACTTATTGTATTGCAAATTTAAATTGAGACATCAACATATTCCATGAACTGAGTTCAGTAATCATCGATTTTCGAATGACAACGTTTTAAACCAGCAGATATGATGTATTGAGTAACAGTTATCCGGTAAGTCTATTGGATAAAACTCTAAGCAGAAGCTGGCGAGTTTTTTTTTCTTTTCATTGCCTTTCTATGCGATATGAAGGCCTTTGTGTCTCAGTATGTAACATTCAGGTATATTATATAATTTGGCCAGTAATCGGCCTTTATAGATAACTTTCTTCTTGCGGTCGAATCTACCAAGTAAAACCGATCCAAACAGACACTCTTTGCGCAAGTTTGAATTCTGTGGAGGCAAGTAGCTGCATAATGCAGGCTGAAAGTAATACAGAAAGCTCCCAGAGGAAATTTCTGCATTATTCCCATCCTGCATTAAGCAGCCACCTGTCTTAGAGACCACATGGAATCATTTTTGAGTAGCCGCTAAAGAAACGTTTTATTTTACGTAGAGAACTGCCGCGTGAGACCTCAAATAGGTCTCTATACAGGCTTAAATAATTTAAGAATTTTCGTAGTTGATTTTGCTCTAAAACCCCTATTATGCTATTTTAGATTCACAGGTATGACTTATCGTTTTAGCCGTTTCAATGCCAAACCAAATTAATATACAATTTTGACGCAAATGAATCTCTTGGATCATCATCATCATCGTCATCATCATCATCATGATCACCATCATCATCATCACCATCAGTTTCAATGGCGTGATAGAAATTACTGAGATACCTTTATGGAGAATGGGGAGGACAGATGGAGACGAGCCTGCGACCATGAGGAGAAAATGATAGATCAGATGTAAGCCACGGATCACTGTACACTGGGGCGCAAGGTGAACGTTTTGTGATCTACGTGACAGGCTCTGATGACAGCGGCACTGACACACTGACACATCTGAAGAGGGCAGTAACACCGACACAACGAGTGAATCAGAGGCGTTTCACTGAATCGGTTGGTCAACATTTTTTTTTTTTTTTAAACGTATTAATAAAGATGAGGAAAGAAAAAATGTAGATATAAAACCAAAACAAAAGAGAAATGAAAATCCTAAAATACTAATACTAATAATAACAATAATAATAATAATAATTTCAATGATAATAATAATAATATTAAAGATTAATATACTAAAATAAAAAAGGAAACTTTAACCCTTGTCCTGCTGAACCCGGATATACCCTGCCTTAGCAAACAGTGTAGATGCAGATCAGTTGGCTTCTGAAGAAGCCAACTGATCTGGATCTGCACTGTTTGCTATTAAGTATGTAAATTTATAGCAACAATTAGGATCCAGTAATCTGATTGGCTGAAAATTAGAAGTGGGAGTGGCATCTTAATTTATTCAGCAGGACAAGGGTTAACATAAAAGATCTGCTTTGCATGCGGTGCGCACCATGGAAAAAACGGTAGGTCTTGCCATTATACCACAATCATATATATCTTCTGCTAAAAATAAAATCCGATCGCCGTTTATAACGGGAACCTACGAAGCCGTTGGCGGAAACTAATTGTCTCAGTTTAATCACTGAACATAAAATGGTAGCCCTGCTATAGGGTGTGTAAAATGTTTGGTGCAAACCGATATTTTTTTCTAAGGAAGACGTAAATTTATACCATTGTTTTTAGTCAACTTATTGGACATATACCCAAATATAACGGTATATCTAATAAAGATAAGCATAAACATTCGCTTGCATGGAAAAAGTTCCAAATCCGGACCAATTTTATTTTTCTAAAATGTTACCCATGCCTTCTAAATGAATAAAATATGTCTTCTGTAAGACAGATATTTACAGTATGGCTACTTCTGCTTCTTAATAGAATATGTATCTTCCTAAAAATACCAAATAATATGGTATGGAGAAATCAAGGAAGTTAGGACAATCCGCTAAAAAATAGGCCGATTGCATATGTTACCGTCAGAGGTCTTTCGGTATGTTAAATTTGAGGAGGGTTGCTAAGGCAACGGTCCAATAAACTGATAAAAAAATAATCATGACCACATATAAACACTGCACTCATCCATACGGACAGTCCTGTTAGCATACAGCAGAGAATATATTTATGCTCATTAATTTATACGTGTTGATCTTTTGTGGAAATAATTTTTGTATTTCCAGTTTATTGCTCTGCCCACCAATTCCATTTCTAAAAAGGGGACTTCTCTAAAAGGACAAAAAATAGCTTCCAAGGGAGGAAATCTACCAAGTGTATCTCATTACGAAAACACGCCTATTCAAATATATAGAAATTTTCAGATAATAATATTCAAATATATAGAAATTTTCAAATAAAAAACTCTTGGTATTTTCATATTTCTGCTGAAAACATAGGCGGTTCTAACGAGTACCCACAATCTATGTTTTCAGCAGAAATATGAAAAGCCGAGGCGGTTCTAACGAGTACCCACAATCTATGATTTCAGCAGAAGTATGAAAAATAATGTATACCCCTGTAAACCCCAGTTTTACTATATAAAAGTGGGGTTTAATGGGGGTCATCACTATATAGACATGTTTTCGTGATGTAGTCCCCTTCAACAATTAGGATTGAACGGATTAACAAAATCTTGGGTAACTGAACTTACCCTTACATAAGTACCATTTACAACCAGTCTCTGGCTTGAATTACTGCGGCTTTCCGGTTTGGGGCCTAGACGATCTTTCCTGCAGCAGCTGAAAAACAACATAAGCTATTGGCTGAATACTGAAAGAAGTAAAAGATTGAAAAAAGAAAAACGCTGACAATACCTATTAAATCTAAACTATGCTCTGTTTATTCTGTCATCTCGCTTATAATAGGTTATATATCGGAAAACCCTGACATTTATTGTAGAAATTCGATTCTGCTGAAAAATCCATAAAACAGAAAATTGATCTCTCTATGTATTAAAAATCTGTTGCATTTGACGCACAATTGTAGCATATTTTTTTTTTTTTTTTTTTTTTTTGTAATTTGTAGGATCCTGGGAAGTGGCTTTTATCAGAATGGACAAACAAATCAATCGTGCATATAGGTCACAACGTAAGAAAATCTACCCTATAATATGTACGTCTACGAAGACTAAGAGTAGCCTGCGCATCGATGCAATCTGATCAGTCCTGAAGAAGAAGGGGATCATTCGCTGTCCACAGTGCGCTCAGCGACGACTGATCAGACTAATGATGCGAGCCTTCGCTGGCCTTAAATCTTCTGTCTCATATAATCTTTAGCGCTCTGTAGGCTTAATCATCAGATGGTAATTGCCGGTAGTGCTATTTAGAAAAAAGAAATAATAAATAAATTAATAAATGCTGTCTGCTTATTAAAGTTAGCAGTCAGCAGGCTAAAGTTTAAACTTTCGAATTCGGAACTTCTCGTGCGAAGTAAGGCTGTGCGCCTTTTGAGCAAATAAAATCATTTACAGTAAAACCTGTGTAAGACCGCCACCTTTGAAATTGACCTTAGTGGTTGATGTGGAAAGGTGGTTGTCTTACAAAGGTACATGTCATGTAATTTTGCTAGCAAAATTACATGACATGTACCTTTATAAGACAGACAAGTTTTTCCACATCAACCACTATTTAAAGTCAGTCTCGAAGGTGGCTCTCTTACACAGGTTTTACTGTACTTAAACTATTTCTGAGGTTTTAATACAACCACAAAAAGAAATGCTTCTTTTAATCAAAATCAGTCTGACCCAACTTCAAAAATGATTAAGTTTACTTGATGGGAAGCGCATGGCATAAGTTACTTTTTCTCACGCTGCGCTTCGTATGAGTGTCATCAAAAAGGACCTTATTTGACCAGTTATGCCGAGTGAACTCTTCTACCTCAGCTGTTAGGATCGGTCCATTTCCAACTGAAGGGGTGTCTTGTTAGTTTTTATTATTACCATGTTTTATAAAAATTGCTAAAACTAATACAAACAATGCAGACCCTGATCAGACGCCGCGCTTTACGGCGTCTGATCTGGGTCTACACTGTTTGCAAATATCCCTTTTATAGGACGCTAGGCATACACGAGTTCAAGCATACGTATCTATGACGTTTGTACTGTAGGTCCCCTTTTATGATGTGACTCATATAATTTACCGTTTGTGAAGAGAAATACTTGGACTAATCTGCTGGCATGCCACACAGTCTGATTAGGATCTAGGTTCTTCTTCCATAAAGCTTACAGTATCCGAAGAAACTTTTGCGGACAGTGAAGGTTTAGATCCAAATGGGCATGATGATGAGGGTTTGATGTTGAGAGATCCTTTTTATGTTTCTTGGCTCATATACAAGGGGTGATTGAAAAATTCTAGACCTTGTCTTGAAGGATGTTTAGCCCTATCTGCCTATTTTTTTCGCATAATATAAGATTACGTAAACAGAGCCTTCGTGAGGGTAACACGTCAAAACATACGAGGGTAGTGAATATCATAAAATGGATGAACTTGGTGACTGAGCTGTGATAAAATGTTTGTATTAAAAAGTCCTGGAATATAAGGCTATCAGAGCTGATAATAGTGGCAACACTGGGGACGGACGCCCCTTCTTATACACTGTTAAAGATGGGCAGAGCAATTGAAGAGTGGCAGAGAGAGCCTCGAAGATGACCCCCATCCAGGAAGGCCTATTATTGCAAGCACTCCTGAAATGGTCGGGAAATCCATAATAATGATCAGTGTGAACAATAATGGCTGGCAGTCGAATCACAGAGCGATATATATATATAGGTAGTACTCTTAGAATATTTTATAGAAGAATTCATTCAATTCCTATTAAAGATCTAGCAATGGAAATGCATTCAGTTGTTTTTGGGGTGGGGTCCAAGACTTCTGACGATTGATTATAATAAAATACAATTTAATATGTCCAGTGGTAATCTGGGCCCAGTTGTTCAAAGCTAACGACATTGTTAGTTAACGATTCGTTAAAATTTACATCGAGTGATATGCAAATATGCTGAAATTTTTTGCTTAAAACTACTCACATTTTTTTCAGCAAAAAATATCAGATTATTGTGAATTGAATCCGCTAAAACAGTTAACGAAATGACCCTTAACGAGTTCGTTAAGCTAACAACGCTTTAAACAACTGGGCCCTGATCCTTTTAAGGCTGTTTCTGACAAATTGCTGCTCAAGATTTGTGACTATTGATAAAACATGGCGACATCATTTCATACCAGTCCAAACAACAGTTTAAACAATGAAAGCACGTACTTTCACCGCCACCAAAGACAGCAAAGACTGTTCCTTCAGTCAGAAAGATTATGACCTCTTTTTCTGGGATGCCAATGATATCATAATGACACAAGGTTATAATCTTAAATAGGGACATACTTTCGATGGAGTATATGATGCAACCATTATAAGGCTTCAACAGTACAAAATCAAGACAAAGCTTGGTGGCAAGCTTTTAAAATAAGACTGCACTTTTTCATCAAGACACTGTTTCTGCCATTGCAATGGCTACTACCGTTGTCTGTATCGTATAATGGCTACTACCGAGTCTGTATCGAATAATACATCTTATGACCAGGATAACTAAGAGATTATCTTTTTTATGTAGTGTTTCGCCAAGATTCTGATTATCAACTCACATGTGAAAAATGGACAAAGGGAAATTAATAGGTTTTTAAAAGTTATATAGTGAGAACGAAAGTTACTGATGAACATCGTAGGAATAGGCATTTATGCCGAATACGGACAGCGAGGGCCCAGATCAGCCTGTGTACTTGTGAAGAATGATCAGGGCCTTCGTTGACCGCTTACAGAATCAATGGATTCAATGGATACTGCAGAATATATCAACGAACAGAGAAGTCCTTGATCAGATGCGCAGGTTGATCTGAGGCATTGCTATTCAGATATGGCAAACAGTCCCTTTCCCACTTTGTGCATTAAAAACCTGTACAGTTATTTTACAGTCGACTCTTGTTGTCTCGAAGAACAAGGGACTCTCTGAGATACTTCGAGATATCCGTACCTCAACGTATTAGATTTTCAGAATTGAGGAAAAAATAAATTTAACAACCACATTTCACAAAAGAATAGTACTACAATTTAACTTCTGAAGTTAGAGATACATTAAAATATTGCGGAAAAAAGGAGAAATTGCTCCTTAGGAGAAATTTCTCCACTTTTCCACAATATTTTGTTACCTATTGTTAGATTTCCATGTTAAAACAGGGACCAGATTTTTCACTTCGAGATAAACGGTTATTCGGGATAAGCGAAGTCGAGATAACGAGACTTGACTGTATACTTAATGGAATAATATAATGTACTCAATCAGAAACAGTAGATAAGAACACTTCAGATTTATGTTAAAGATAAAAAGAAAATGCACATAAATGACAACCATTCCTGTAAGTTATGACTTGTTTTGCCAGCTTTCTATAAATTAATCATAACAGTTACACGTGAATGAATGGCTTTGCGCACTAAAATATCTGAACGTTCCGAGAAAAGCTTATAATCAAGGCTACATCAGACAAACATACCAAATGTTATTTTATTATGTCCCCCTGTAGTTATATGTGATTACACGAATTAGGGGGTGAGGAGTGAAAAACAGCAGGAAATCAAGTTAATACAACAATTCCTTTATCCTTGTACTAGCTAACATAGCTTGGAGTAGATGAACAAAATAATGCTTAACATTTTAGCTGGACACTTAACCATCTAGATTTAAGCAGCAGCAGTTAAATATCATTCAGGAATGAATAGGCTATTAGTTCCACAACTAAAGTTTAGGGCCAAAATGTTCAAAGCTAATGGTGTCATTAGTTAACGTACTGTTGAAACTTTGATCATTAAATATGGCATATACGCTAATATTTTTGCTGAAAAATGTGAGTAGCTTTTGCATCTGCAAAAGCTACTCACATTTTTCAGCAGAAATAACTGTGAATTAGATATTGTACTTAGTAGAACAGCTAACATTTTGACCACTAACGAGCTCGTTAAGCTAACGATGCTTTGAACAACTGGGCCCAGGGCGTATTTGAAATTTAGAAGCAGTCGGATTCGAGCCGCAACGTCAGAAACGTCAGCCTAAAACGTATTCGAGCCACAACGTCAGAAAACGTACCGTCAGGCAGTTGCGCCAGCGAAACTAAAGATCAGCCTGCGCATTAACGCAGTTTGACCAGAATCTTCACTGACACATTTTGGATAGCCAAGGATGCAAAGTTTCTCAATGCGGACAACGAAGACTCTGATTAGACTACGCGGATGCGCAGGCTTATTTGAGTCTTCGTTGGGCGCACATATCAGGTGGTACGTTTTCTTACATTGCGGTTCATTTCATTGCCACTGAATGTTTAACTCTACTAACCATGTCTTGTATTGGCCAAAATAGTGTATACTAGTTTTGTTGACTTTAATCCATATTCAATAACGATCTTAACCTTGTCATGCTGAATAAATTAAGATGCCACGCCCATTTCTAATTTTCAGCCAATCAGATTACTTGATCCAGGCTGTTGATACAAATTCGCATACTTAATGGCAAACAGTGCAGGTCCAGATCAGTTGGCTTTTTCAGAAGCCAACTGATCTGGATTTACACTATGCAATGGCAGGGTGTGTCCGGGTTCAGCAGGACCAGGGTTAAATATGTTTTAGGTATATATGGCTTCGTAAATACGTGTTTAAGTGATATATTTCTATATTCAGTTTGGTTTAAGATATGTTTGAAAGCTGCTTTTCAGTATACGTGGCTTAGCTACAATGTCAGAAGACATGCAATCGGACATGTGCGACCAGTGAAGATTCAAATCAGCCTGCGCATCGCCCAGTCTGATCAGAGTCTTCGTTGTCAGCATGCAGAAACTTTGCATTCTTAGCTATCTCAAATGCAGCCAGTGAAGATTCTGATCAGACTGTGCGAAAGCGCAGGCTGATCTGAATCTTCGATGGTCGCACATGTCCCAAGGTACGATTTCACACGTTGCGCACCGAGGCATGCAACTTGCTTAAAGAAAAAAAGTGCATATTAAAGGATAAGGTTGAATGCATATTTTGGTACTGTTCTAATCAACTTTGATCTCTGGAGAAATAACTTGGAATACAAGCATTGTTAACATCACCGAGCTAACAGATTTTGTTATATCAAATGGTTTTATAAGCGTATGAAAGAGCATTTATTTAGACAACTGACAATTTAGAAAGACGGCTAATCCCTTGACGTAACTGAGTCAGATTCCAGTTTGTTTGAAACTGCCTTACTGTAAATTGTTTTTGATTATTGAATTATCTTTCGAAATATATAACTTTAATACCAGCGAGTCTGAAGATTAAGTTGTTACGTTAAGATGTATACCTTGGTCGTAAAATCAAGCATGTTGTAAATATTTTTAATTTATTGTTTTCATGATAAGTAAAGAATGCTATAGGGAATGTAACATCTCAGGTTTTGATTAAAATGTCTGTTGCCTCCACCATCACGAAAAAGTACCTATATAATTTTGACCCTCCTTAAACCCCACTTTTATATAGTAAAACCGAGTTTACAGGGGTATACATTATTTTTCTTATTTCTGCTCAGAAACTTAGATTGTGGGTACCCGTTAGAACCGCCTCGCCGAGGCGGTTCTAACGAGTACCCACAATCTGTGTTTTGAGCAGAAATATGAAAAATATCAGAGTTTTTTATCTGAAAATTTTCATTTAAGGTGGTAAAATTTTCAGTATATTTGAATAGGCATGTTTTCGTAATGCTAAGTACGAAATGGTATAAGTGAAGATACCCAGGAAATGCCACGATCACGAAGCACAGCCTTCCCGATGTACCAAAAGAAGGAGAGATGAGGAACAATTAATATAAGTATTCGGATTATTAACGCTACCAGGCAACTGAGTCACATAGAGGCAGCGCCAAGGAACAATGACAAAACAAACGCCGTATATAAAACCACCGATACATAAACAAAAAAAAAAGCTGCAGGAACCGCCTTGTGTTTCTGATATGGCGCAGCGTATCTTCTATGTATCATATCAAAACAGCATGTTCCCAGCTTAATTTTCCGTTCCTTGTATTTTCATGCCTACGTTGTAAGATTGATTTGTTAATACATGAGTCTTAATAAAAAGCTACAACTAAAGTTGACATTATTCAATCTTTATTAAAGGGTGACATTATTTAATCCTTACAGTTCTCTTGACCATTACGAAAACATGCCTATTCAAATATACTGAAAATTTTATCACCAAAAAATGAAATTTTTCACAAAAAAAAATTCTGATATTTTTAATATTTCTGCTCAAAACATAGATTGTGGGTACCCGTTAGAGCCGCCTCGGCGAGGCGTTTCTAATGGGTACCCACAATCTAAGTTTTTGAGCAGAAATAAGAAAAATAATGTATACCCCTGTCAACCCCAGTCTTACTATATAAAAGTGGGGTTTAAGGGGGTCAAAATTATATAGGTATGTTCTCGTGATGCAAATTCAGCAGACGGCAAACTGAAGATAATTTTCTGTTTTCCCCGAGGAGACAAATTGTATTTAATGCCAAAGCCTATTTTCTGGGACAAATGCAAAATGTTTCTAAATGTCGTCTGCTGATTTTTTAATTCAGCCTATTAAGCGTCAAGAGTCGTAACGTGAAAATGGAACCATTCGAGACATGCGCAAGAAAGACATTACGAAAACATGCCTATTCAAATATGTAGAAAATTTCACCTCCAAAAACTGAAAAATTTCCGATAAAAATCTCTGATATTTTTCATATTTCTGCTCAAAACATAGATTGTCGGTACTCGTTAGAACCGCCTCGGCAAGGCGGTTCTAACGAATACCCACAATCTATGTTTTTGAGCAGAAATAAGAAAAATAAAGTATACCCCTGTAAACCTCAGTTTTACTGTATAAAAGTGGGGTTTAAGTGGGTCAAAATTATATAGGCGTGTTTCGTGATGAAGAATGAATGATACGGGTGCAGATAACGAAACAACAAAGAAAGGATTGAAGAGAGTTGGTTTGCACTGATAACCCGTGAGTGGAGACAAAATATAAACAAGTTACAGTTAAATGGTTGCAAAAATTAATATTGCAATCAACCAACAGGTAGAGATTGGTCTGAGTGCTTTACCAGGAATGCCGCCTGCCTGAGTTATAATAATGTGGTTTGGCTGGCAGTCAGCGTGAAGAAATAGTTTATGAGAACCTGGATTTTATTTTTGGGGGTGCTTTTTCTCGTACTTATAACTGATGAAATATCCATGACATACGGTATATTCTTAACACTGAATTAAAAGATATATATCAATTTATACAACAATCAAGTTCTGACGAAATATCATTAAGGAACTACCATCATGGAAACGACATTCCAAATAGAGAGAGGGAGAGAGAGAGAGAGAGTGAGAGGAGAAACAAACAACATCCATTGTAATAACATGCCATACGTGTACGTGCACTTACAAGTACACACTTTTTTTTATATTATATCAGGAGAAAACTGACAAAAAAAAATAAATAAATAAAAAATAAAAAAAAAATAAAATAAAATAAAGTAAAAGCACCGCAAGCATAATACCCCGCCATAGCAATTATTTGTTTATGTATTAAAGATGTCTGGAAAGAAAATGACGGAGGGACAGATAACAATCCTAAACCAGATCTTGATAATATCAATAGACAGATAACAATCCTAAACCAGAACTTATAATATCAATGCATATAGCAAGTTTGGTTAAAAGGTCTTGCTATTTACTCAAGTTATCGTCCGGAAACGAAAATATGGGCGTGTCTCGGGCAGATTACTCCGTAATAAAATGACGAAATTTGCCCATTAGCGATTCCAAAACAGATCTCCTTAAGGTCAATACATATAGCAAGTTTGGTTAAAATCCCTTTTTATTTACACAAGTTATCGTCTGGAAACGAAAATATGGGCGTGTCTCGGGCAGATAAGTCCGTAAAAAATTGACGAAATGCCAATTAGCTATTCCATACCACATCTCCTAAATGTCAATATATATATAGCAAGTTTGGTTAAAATCCCTTGTTATTTACTCAAGTTATCGTCCGGAAACGAAAATATGGGCGTGTCTCGTGCAGATATCTTCGTAAAAATTTTACGAAAATTGCCCTTTAGCAATCCCAAACCAGATCTCCTTAATGTCAATGCATATAGCAAGTTTGGTTAAAATCCCTTGTTATTTACTCAAGTTATCGTCCGGAAATGAAAATATGGGCGTATCTCGGGCAAATAACTCCGTAAAAATTTGACGAAATTTGCCCATTAGAAATCCCAAACCAGATCTCCACAATATCAATGCACATACCAAGTTTGGT
Organism: Anodontia alba; assembly: GCA_964016985.1. NCBI lineage: Eukaryota > Metazoa > Mollusca > Bivalvia > Lucinida > Lucinidae > Anodontia > Anodontia alba. Next base: position 3,060,096 of record OZ024823.1, read on the forward strand.
GAAAATCCATTGATGTTTACTCAAGTTATCATCCGGAAATGAAAAACGGACGGATGGACGGGCAGACACACGGACGTCAAACGTGAAACTATAATACCCCGCAACTATAAAAACATAATTATAAATAAAACTAAAACTAATGAAGTTCAGGAAGTGCCACAACCAGAGTATAGATTAATGAAGTTCAGGAAGTGCCACAACCAGAGTATAGATTAATGAAGTTCAGGAAGTGCCACAACCAGAGTATAGATTAATGAAGTTCAGGAAGTGCCACAACCAGAGTATAGATTAATGAAGTTCAGGGAGTGCCACAACCAGAGTATAGATTTTCTGTGACAGCAAATCTATACTCTGGTTGTGGCACTTCCTGAACTTCATTAGTTTTAGTTTTATTTATTTTGCCAAACAACTTTCGATGATTTTGACAAGATTTGAAGATGTCTGGGAAGTGCTACAATCTTAAAACATAGCCTATCATTGACACCAACAGGAAGAGCAAACAAACCATAACAGACAATACACATACAGTCGACTCTCGTTATCTCGACTTCGTTTATCTCGAATAACCGCTTATCTCGAAGTCAAAAATCTAACAACGGGTAACAAAATATTGTGGAAAAGAGGAACAATTTCTCCTCTTTTCCACAATATTTTCAATAGATCTCTAACTTCAGGAGTCAAATTACATATTCATTTGTGAAATGTGGTCGGTCGACTTATTTTTTCCTCAATTCTGCAGATCTGATATGTTGAGATGCGGATATCTCGAAGTATTTCAGAGAGTCCCTTAGACTTCAAAATAAAAAAGAGAGTCGTCTGTTGTCAAACAACGTAAAGCAAAGCAACCCCAACGAGGTAATGTCAGTGCCAGATAGGACCCGCCATACAATACAAGACATTGAACAGGAATACGAAACACACACACACACACACACACACACACACACACACACACACACACACACACACACACACACACACACAGTGAGTGAACCACAAAGTTCCACAAAGAGCAAACAACACAAGAACCACTGCCTTGAAAAAAACCGCTTTGACAAACTGGGTGCGTTGTATAATGTCGGGATCTGTAGAAGGGTACAATCTAGAAACTGCATTCCCCCTTTCTGTCTTTTTTAATTACGCTGTAGTGATCTCTGTCTCTCTCTCTGTCTCTCTCTCTGTCTCTCTCTCTCTCTCTGTTCGTTCGTGTTGAGGTTTTACGGCCCTGTCAACCCAATCTTGTCATGTCGAACGCGGTCAGTTTACATAACCATATTTTTACTTGGCAATCCTCTAAGCGTGTAACCAGTATTGTGCACATTCTTTCGCCAGAAACTGACAATTGCTCTTCTTGAATCAGCGGAAGAGAGAGAATGACCGCAGTGTGTGTGTGTGTGTGTGTGTGTGTGTGTGTGTGTGTGTGTGTGTGTGTGTGTGTGTGTATGTGTGTGTGTTTACATGTTTTGTACAATCAATGATATATCGACAATGAATTCACCAGGCAAAAAAACAATAAAACGTTTTATCCCATATTAAATTATAGACTTGACTAACAAATGAACTGGGGCACACCATTTCCTACAAGATTGCATGTGCGCCCAGCAAAGACTCAGATTAGCCTTCGCATCCGTGCAGTCTGATGTCTTTACACGCGCTCTAAGGGTAGCCAACGATCCAAAGCGTCTTCAGGAGGACAACGATGACTGATCAGCCTGCGCGAATGTTCAGGTTGATCTGGTGTTCGTTAGGTGTACATGCATTATTGTAGGAAATGATATGCCCGGGCTAAAATAAGTTAAAAAAGAAACAGAAATACTTACAGCGCCAGTGCAACAAGAACTATCAGAAAGGCACAGACTGATGAGGTGATGACAATAATAAGACAAACGTCATTACAATAGGGCCAGCGTCGTTTCGACGTTGATCCACCAGTGGACAAATCTGTCCTTCCTGGAGTGGTCCGGCCGCCCGTAACAGCTGTGATGTCCGGTGATAAGGAGGAAGATGTATTTAATGCGGACGTAGTCGGCGTTTTCTCTTGTGTTGAATACGATACTGTTGTAGACTTTGGAATGTATGTAGAATTTTCAGAATCAACTGGTGAAGTGATGTTATCAGATCTTGTGTCTGTTATATACGACGTCACAGTTGCTGCAGATGTCGATGTCGTCGTCGTCGTTCTAGTTGTTGTTGTAGTGGATATCCTCAAGGTTGTACTGGGAGTAGTTGTAGTCGTTGTTGTTGTTGTCGTCGTCAGCTCCTGGATATTGCATCTTTCTGCTATAGATTTGTATTCATGCTCCGTGAGATTTTGGCTCAATGAAACGTTTACCAGTATTTGGTAGATATCCACTACGAAGAACGGAGGACACGGTGCACAGTCCAGAGACGGACAGTTGAACGCACCCATTTGGCAACACGTCATGATAGATAAAAAATTAGGTCACATCGTCATATCATTGGTCCTTGTTTCGACGTCACCTGAAATAAGGAAGTAGAGGATCTGCAAACTTGTGTACGTGTACTTAGCATATGCAAACTGCCCATGCTCAGACGAGACTGCGCATTCGCAGTCTCGTCCAAGCATGCGCAGTTCGCCAGATTGCAGCTACTGCGCATGTCAACAGCATAGTCTGAACATGCGCAGTTCCTTTATGCCCCAAAGACAGGTTTTTGTCTGACGTGATTCAATTATATAAATTGCGAAACGGGTAATAATTTCATGGAACTACGTATCTGCACAGATATTCCTGGGTATTCATTGTTTGCTTATATATTATATTATATCAAGCGGCAAGGACCGACTTTATCAGACATGGTTGCTGGTTCTGTACTTAGCTTTACACGCATACTCTCCTATCACAATCTGCGTTTTCGCATTACATGAATCGATAGTCTGATAAAATTCTAGTTGTGTTTTATGACAGTTTAGTCAAGTGACGGGTGTTTTACAGATATGAATATCTCTAGTCCGTTAAGGTGTCTATTTATCAAAGAAAGAAGCACATGAAAATAATTTGTGACTAGAGAAACAACGAGTGTTAGGGTGATACAAAAGAAAGGTGAACGAAAAATATCTGTGAAAAAGTATTTTCTCCACTTAGTTTCTCACAGAGGGGACACGATAGTAGTATTCCTAATGACAATTGCGCCCGATGTCGCGGGCCTCGGGCGGGGTAAGGGGGCCCATTGGTGAAGTACTGGGTATCCACGTGCGTCCGCCACCACACACGCACAAAAAAAAAAATAAAAAAAAAAAAAAATAAAACACCGTGTCAGTGACTTTCTGCTGAAAACTCATACACTTTGCAAGAAGCCTGTCTCATAAAATTCGCCTCTTACGAGCGGTCACTACATAAAAAACAAACCTTTACCAGTTTTCGAGATTTACATACCCTTCCCAGTAGGCACATGACGTCTTTATAACGTTGCATGAACGTCGATGCATTACGTTGCGTCCACGTTGATGCGACTTTGTCGCAACGTTCCGTGCTCACTGGGTTATTGAGTGATCTGACTGACTCGGATGATTCTGGAAAAAGTAACCTTTCAATGAGATTTCCGGACATATGCCCAGTTAACCCCCTCCTCCCCTAGGAGACAGAAGTGAGTTCCAGCGTGCGTGCATGTGTCAGCGTATGTATCTCAGCGGTCACGCGACGTCATAGAACATTATTATGTTAATAGAACGTCGCATTAGCGTCGATCATCGACGTTCATGCGACGTTCTATTAACACAATAATATTGCAATGACGTTAATGTGACGTTCTATAAACGCCATGTGCCCACTGGGATATGTATCTTGGCGAAAAACATAAGAAAAAGCTTATCATCTGAATTTTCTACTTATTACGATTCCAGGTAGAATAAACATGATCTTGAATACAGCAGACAAATTCATTAACATCTGTTTGGCTGTAATGTACCCTAGTTTACAATTATACCAGCATTCTCTAACGGCATTCTGACACCTGATTCAGACATTCAGTCAGCACACCGTGTCTGTTTTTCATTATTTATTTTCTCCTGATTATTTCTGTTTAGTTAAAATTAATACGTATCTATTTTTTATTGATTCTTTAGCGCGGATGAAACTTACTTCCTATCTTTTGCTGTTATGTTGCTATATACCGCTCTCATTAACGCTCGCACTCCGGGCAAAAATTTCAGCTGACGACATACTGAAATATTTTGCTTATTTTTCCCAGAAAACAGGTTTTGATATTTCATGCAAATGTCTCCACTGGAAACAATTTGCATGAAATATCAAAACCTTTTTTCCGAGAAAAATAAGAAAAATATCATCAATGTGTCGTCCTGCTGAATTAGCCCAGAGAGTGGTAAAGGTTAATTGCATGTCTGTTGAGCGCGTGTTGCGTATATGCGATGGGCACAAACACGAGTTTGTGAAAAGGTTTGTTAAGAAAATAAAGTAAGTTGTCAGCAAATACTGCAAACGAATTTCAAAGGGTCGAACATCTTTGGGACTATGATAATTTGTTCTAGACATTGGTAGTTTGAGCCACTGAGGGCAATCATAGCGCAAGGTCAGGAGGCCAATGGGAATACTTAAGGGATGTATTTTCAATATTCTATAAAAATATTTTCTTGGTAAATAAGAAAAAAATCCCTAAAATATCCCTAAATATTTGTTTTCTTGAGCTATCGGAATAATTTCTAAGGGTCTCAAAAAATGAGTTCGAATCAGCCACAGTAACCACCAAGCAAACACACAACGTCGCAGCAACGTCGTTACAACGTCGCTGCAACGTCCTGACGTTGCAGCGACGTTGTAACGACGTTCCTGCGACGTTAAGTGTTTGCTGGGTATCGGTCGGCGTTCGAGTTATTGAAGTTTACTGTAATATTTCTATATATATAAATAAAAGCACAAGTTGGATGAGGCGCTTCTAATAAGTAACCGACAAGTTTTAATGCAGAAACATCAGAAAAAACATCTATGGTTCTGGGTAAGGGGCCTTCGGACCACATGCGCATAGTTAAGGTCCAGCAACACAATGTTATTATTATTATTAGTAGTAGTAGTAGTAGGAGGAGGAGGAGGAGTAGGAGGAGTAGTAGTAGTATACATTCTGGGTCTACACTGTTTGCTCAGGCCTGTCTGACCAAAGTATTTAGTCTCGTTACGGTATTACAAAGCTTCCCAAAGCAGGATCTTTTTTAAATAATATATATTTTTTTTCAATTTCATTTTCATAGCTTGATAAAAGGAGACAGCAAATTTGTTTGTAAACGATATATGTGTAGCTGTTTAAAAGCTGATTAAATTTAAGGTGTTGCCTGGAAACACGATATCCGAAATATGCACGTATTGTGGTGTTTTTCAGTGCAAAGACAAATCATTTGAAGCCAGTGAAGCAAAATATTTAAATATAAGCATGTGGGGAGTGGCAAAAACTCCAGATAGGATTTCAGATTAATTGTTACAGTATACAGTCCTTCCCACAAGACCAAAAAATGGTGAAATTTCTGCACAAGCGTCTCTTGCTGCTGTATCACCCTTGATAATTAAATCATAACAAAAGGCTCTGCTAAAAAAAAATTAAATCTCTCATCAAGCTATATCAAATGTCAACTTTCCTCCAACTCTATACTGAGCTGTATATACTTGCTGGTATAGAAAATATTTTCATGGTGTACAGAGTTTATAATTAATTTATTCCAATTTCTTCTTATTGTGTCTGTTTTTTTTTTTTTTTTGTTGTTGTTGTTGTTGTTTTTCTCACTTGTGATTTTGTGTGATTTGGACCAAGTAAGTGGAAAGGGAAAAAAAAAGAAAACCTGATGTCTGCACAATTTATTTTAATGAATTTGGCAGCACATGATGACACCAACACTACTTACTACAACAACAACAACAACTACTACTAATAATAATAAAAATATTTTAAAATAATTAAATTAATAATAATAATAATAATAGTAATAGTAAAATCTTTTTTATTATTATCATTATATTAAGCCTAATAAAAAAAAAGTGTGTTTCAGGTTACATGGAATTTTAAAATAAGGACGGTAGGTTGGAAAATACATTGTAGTTTTATTTTGTTAAAAGTTTTTATAAAAGTTAATAGGAAAACAATATGACTGAACAGGGAAATCCACCCCCCAAAATCTAAAAACTTTAGGGTCGGTGGTGAAAAATTAGGCACAGTTGGGTTACCTGAAATACACACTTTTTAGCTTACCTGAGCCTAAGGCTCAGGATGAGCTATTGTGATCACTCTCTGTCCGTGATCTGTCCGTCCGTCCGTCTGTCCGTCCACATCTTTGAACGACTTCTCCTCTGAAACCCCTGGGCCAAATTTCTTCACACTTCATGCGGAGCCTTAAATTAAGGGGAGATTGAAAATTTGTACAAATGGTCATGGTCCATTAAGTAAGATGGCCGCCATGCCCATATATGGTAAAAACACTTAAAAATCTTGGAGTATAGCATCGGGAACTGAAGGTCTATCAAGTTTGTTCAAATGATGACCCTAAGCTGACTATTGACCTTTTTACGGCAAGTTCAAATTTGCCTACCTGTGCATTAATTTGTATGGTTAAAATATTAAAACATGATTTTCTCAAAATCTGTTGAAGACTAATGGCTGAAACTTACACTTTATAATCAAAGTAGCAAAAACCCTTTCAGTTACAATAAAAAAGTATTCCCCCAGGATTATCTGCCCTTTCCCCTGGGCTATATACATGTATAAAATCGTTTAATCTTGAAATGTCTTCTTCTCTAAAACTGCCGGGCCAATTTTCCTCAACCTTTATGTAGAGTCTTGTCTTGAAGGGGGTTTGAAAATTTATGCAAATGGTCATGACCAGTTAAGTAAGATGGCCGCCATGCCCATATATGGGCAAAACACTTAAAACTCTTCTTTTCTAGAACCATGAAAGCTTTGAAGCTGAATTTCGGTATGTTGCATTGGGGACTCAATGGCTACCAAATTTGTTCTAATAATGACCCTAGGTTGACCTTTGATCTTTCTATAGCCAGGTAAAAATTGCGTCCCTGTGGGAAAATATTGAAACAAAAATGTTTCAATGGCTAATGGCTGAAACTTACAATGTATGATCAAAGTAGCAAATCCTTGTAATTATAATGAAACTGCTGTCCCCCCAGGACTATTTGCCCTTGTCCCTGGGCTATATACATGCATAAAATTATATAATCTTTAAACGTCTTCTTCCCTGAAACCATTTGGCATTTTTTTTCAAACTATATGCGGACCCTTGTGTTAAAAGGGAATTGAAAATTTATACAAATGGTCACAGCCCGTTAAGTAAGATGTCCGCCATGCCCATATAAGGTAAAAAACACTTAAAAAACTTCTTCTACAGAATCAAGCAAGCTTTGAGGCTGAATCATCATATAGCATCAGGGACTCAAGGTCTACCAAGTTTTGTTCAATGATGATCCTAGTATTATCTTTGACCTTTGTAAGGTCAAATTTGTGTTCCCATACTTTTGTATGGGGAACATGTTGAAAAATCGTCTTCTCAAAATGTATTAAAGACTATTGGCTGAAATTTTCAATGAAGTAAAACTTTTTAGTAACGATCAAAATTTGATCCCCCGTGAATTATCTCCCCTTGCCACTGGGCTATATCCAAGTATAAAATTCTGTACTCTTTAAAGATCTTCTTCTCTGAAACTATTTGCCCAATTTTCACCAATTTCACATGGGGCCTTCTGTTGAAGAGCTCTTGTCAATTTGTTCAATGGTTCCATCATTATACAAGATGGCCATCATGCCCATATATGGTAAAAAAAACTGTTTTCTCTCTAGAACTAAGAAAGCTTCGAGGCTGAATCTTTGGATATAGCATCAGGGACTAGGTCTACCAAATCTGATCAGATGGTGATCTTTGGATGACTTTTTTCTGGCAAGGTCTAATTTGTACCTCCAAGCAGATTTTTGAAACATCATTGTTTCAAAACGTGTTAAAGACTAACGGCTGGAACTTACAATGGGGATAGGGGGCAGTTATCTGCCTTGCCTCTGGGCTAGTATATACATGTATAAACTCGTGTGATCTTTAAATGTCTTTTCCCCTGACCAATTTTCACCAGATTTCACATTGGCTTTCTGTCAAAGGGGTATGGCAATTTTGTTCAAATAGTTCTGCACTATTAAACAAGATGGGCATCATGATGTCATTTCTTAAAAATCCTGTTCTCCAGAATCAAGAAAGCTATGAGGCTGAGTCTTGGTATATAGCATCGGGGACGCCATGTCTACCAAATATATTCAAATGATGATCCTAAGATGACTTTCAACCTTTTAAGGGCACAGTCAAATTCCTGTCCTCTTGCTGTGGCAATACTGGAAAGATTTTGCATGGCAACTGCAGATATGCAATGGCTGATTTGCTCAGGTGAGCGAATCATGGCCCATGGGCCTGCCTCTTGTTTATTTTAGGCCTAACTATATTTCATTTATTAATGCCTCGATTAATGCTGATAATTATTATCACAATAAGAAAGTAGCTAGGCAATGAAAACATTTTTTTTTCATATATGCGAACAGCGAAGGATCAGTACATACTCATCAGGACAATCTCGTTTTGTTGGTATATTCTACAGTCTCAACAATTCTACAAGTGGATCAGTGTATGGCCCAGATCAGACTGTGCAGAAGTTCAAGGTGGTCTGGGCCTTGATTTCGCATAATTATATGACAAAACCCTTTTCTTGTGGCATTGCTTTAACAAATATGGATAATAATAGTATTAGAAATAATAAGACGCAATAGAAGAAAGAGGAATCATTTATAATAATAATAATAATAGTAATAAAATTAATTGTCATTTCTAGTGAGTGTTTTTCTGCTTATTCTGATTGTGACTGCAGGAAGGGATTTTTATACCCTACAAGACCTTAGTTCATATTAGATATATAGTTTCCTGCCTTGAATAAAATAAAATGTTGCCTTTGGAAAACAAAGAACACATAAAAGAATGAAAATCAGAAACTCGGTTTTATCAAGACTATACAGCACTGTTGTTTGCAAAATTTGCGTATGCCCCCTAGCACTGGCTTAACGGTGACGCATACCCTGATTTCAGGTTCGGAAAAAAGAAAGAAGTCACAAGGGGCAAGATCAGGCGAATAAGAAAATACACTTTCCTTGAATAAAGGAGGTGTGGTAAAACTGTTAACTACTTTTTTAGCGAAAAAAAAAAAAAAAAAAAAAAGCAAATTCCATGGGGAAATTATTTCCCCTGCCTTATTTTTATTTGAGGTGTTAAAAATGGTAAAGTTAACCAGAGGACCATTACTTACCTAAGTATTGAAGCAGGAAACCAGTGATAAAAAATAATTTCAAGATTCTGAATAAACCACATGCATATTTTCAGACCATCCTTTAAGCACCTGTAAAGTTTCAAAAGGATCGGCTTAAAACTGTGGTAGGAGTTACGGGGTCAAGGTACCTACTCCCTACACGCTTCTGTAGTATTAGAACTCAAAATATGTCTAAGTTAAAAATGTAGAAAAAGTGATAAAAAATTATTTCAGAATTCTGAAAAAAAACACATGCATATCTTCAGGCCATCCTAAAAGCCCTTATAAAGTTTCAAAAGGATCGGACAAAAACTGTGGGAGGAGTTAAGGGGACAAGGTACCTGCACCCTATACACTTCTGTAATATTAGAACTCAAAAAATGTCTAAGTTAAAAATGCGGAAATAAAAATTTATTTCAGGATTTTGAAAAATCCACCTGCATATTTTCAGGCCATCCTAAAAGCCCACGTAAAGTTTCAAAAGGATCGGCCAAAAACTGTGGGAGGAGTTAAGGGGACAAGGTACCTACTCCCTATAGACTTCTGTAATATTAGAACTCAAAAAATGTCTAAGTTCAAAGCATGTAAAAAGTGATAAAAAATAATTTCAGGATTCTGAAAAAAAACACATGCATATGTTCAGACCATCCTTAAAGCACCTGTAAAGTTTCAAAAGGGTCGGCCAAAAACTGTGGGAGGAGTTAAGGGGACAAGGTACCTGCTCCCTATACACTTCTGTAGTCTTAGAACTCAAAAAATGTCTAATTAAAAATGCGGAAAAAGTAATAAAAAATTACTTCAGGATTCTGAAAAAATCACATGTACATCTTCAGATCATCCTTAAAACACCTGTAAAGTTTCAAAAGGATCGGACAAAAACTGTGGGAGGAGTTAAGGGGACAAAGTACCTACTAAAAATTCGGCACCACGCCCCACGGAAAACCAAAAACAGTGTCCCTCCGCTTTTCTTCGAAAAGGCGGGGGACAAAAAAAAAATGAAGACGGTGCATTATCATGTTGAAGTCGGACATCTTTGGAACTCTTGACTTGCACCATATCCGATAGTATTGTTTCAATTTCTTCAATACCACAGCTTTTTAGTATTTTCCAGTAATGCTATTACCCTTTTTCACTGGCACCTATATTACATCACATTCACCAGAGAAGAAGATTGTGTACAAAACATTGTTTGGACTTAATTTGCGTTTAGCAATTACTAGTCTTTAGCTGTTGGTGGCACATATTTTATTGCTACCCTTCCTAACAGGTTCAGAATAATGAACCCAAGTTTCAACGCCAGTGACAACATTTGCAAACTTCTTTACATCAAAGTTTAGTAATATTTTGAGCATTTGTTTGACCCACCTAGCAGAAATCTTTCTAAAATTCAAGATATTCTTAAGAATGTAGTGGACTCTTGATGCCAAGATACCAAAAACATTCAAGTTGGTTTATCACGTAATGTTTACCTAGCTTATCTTTTAACAATTTATTTTTACTTTAGATACAATTTCATCACAAGATGTAAACTTTGGCATTTCTGATTTGGGTGCATTTTCGATCAACTCTAACCCAGAATCTAATTTCTTTTTCCATCTACGAATTGCGTCATGAGACACATTAGTAGATCCATAAACAACAGAAATTTCAGCAAATATTTGTGTCAATGAACAACCTATCTTAGAGCAAGCTTTTATAAAGGCCTGTATTTCCTCCTTCTTGGCAACACTTTTACCAACCATTTTTTGCTATAGTAGTCGAAAACTGCGTGTATTGAAATGGCAAACTGTTTATCTTTCAATCAGATTTATTGTGTAGGTATTAAATAGCGCTATACAAGTATGCATTGATTTGTTTCAAGTTGCACGTCGATATCCAGCAATGAAACAGTGAGCAATTATTTTGGATCACCCCTCGTACATTCGCGTTTTAGCTCACCAGTGATCAGTGTAAGCTACTGTGGTCAGTCAATGTCCGTCGCGCATCATCAACAATTTGTTTTGAAATAAACGTCAAAAAGATTGCCTTCACCCCTCGGTCAATTGACCAGACACTTAGTAGGAAGTATCTGGGTGAAACTGTAGAACAAAAAAATAGTTAAAATTGTTCTGATCGGAAACCAAAGATGGCCTCCATCATGTCATGACCACCATTTGAAAATATATTTTTCGCTTCTTCTCCTGAACAGAAAGGCCAATTGACTCGAAATTTGGTAGGAAGCATCTGGGTGACTCAAAGATCAACAAGAGGGCCATCATGGCTCTATATCCCTGACCTGAATCATGTTATACATAGCTAGCATTGCTAACAGGGATGCGGTTCTTAAGGTCATGGTGACCCTGACCATGACATTTTCCCTCACGGTCATCTTGCAAATCTAGTTTGGGCTTCTTCTCCTGAACAGAAAGGGCAGCTGGCTCGAAATTTGGTAGGAAGCATCTGGGTGACTTGTAGATCAACAAGAGGGCCATCATGGCCCTATATCTCTGACCTGAATCATGTTATACATAGCATTGCTAACAGGGATGCAGTTCTTAAGGTCATGGTGACCCTGTCCATGACCTTTGCCCTCAGGGTCATCTTCTGGTCAGAATAAACATCCCTACTAGGATTGAGGGTCCTAGTCCAAAGCACTGCAGAGTTATAAGCTTGTTTAGTACTAGAGGTTACTGTGATCTTGACCTTTGCCATTAGGGTCATCTACTGGTCAGGACCACCATCCCATCTGTTCAAGGGTTCAAGCCTCTAGCACTGCTGAATTATTAACTTTTTAGTATTAAAGGTTATGGTGACCATGACCATAACCTTGTCCTCGGTGTCATCTGCTGGTGAGGACCAACATCCCTTCTAAGTTTGTGGGTCCTAGCCCCAAGCATTGTCAAGTTATCAAGCCTTTAAATACTAAAGGTCCTGGTGACATTGAATTTTGCCCTCGGGATCATCTACTGGTGGGGACTGTCTACTAAGTTTGAGGGTCCTAACCATAAGCATTGCAGAATTATAAGCCTTTTTGAGTGACCTTGACCTTTGACTTAAAGGTCACCTACTCTTCAGGCCCAACCTCCCTATTTGTTTGGTAGCCCTAGGTTTAATCATTGCCAATGGCCTTTTGCTCTATGTAAAACAAATGACCTTAGCCCCCATCCCCACCCCCACTCCTAGGTGGGGCCTCTTTTCACCCCATGGTCATAATTGGAACACTCTTATTAGAAGACCTTTAGGCAATGCTACATAACAAATATCATAGGCACTTTCAGACAAGACGATTTTTTAAGTTTTTTTTTTCCTGTATAAGCCATTTTAGCCTCAGGGCTATAATTTGAACAAATTTGGCAGGGGTCTACTAGGTGAAGCTATGTACCAAATATCAAAGATCCAGGCCTTCTGGTTTCAGATAAGATTTTTTGAGGTTGTCTCTATATAAGTCTGTGTAAAACATGTCGGCCCCAGGGTGGGAGGGTGATAACTTGAACGATCTTGGTAGAGGTCCACTAGCTGAAGCTATATCAGAGGCCTGAGCTTTATGTTTTCAGACAAGATTTTTAAAGTTTTTCCCTGTTTGGGTCTATGTAAAACAAGTGACCCCCGACGTGGAGCCAATTTTGAACCCAGGGCTATAATTAACAACTTTGGTAGAGGTCCATTAGATGAAGCTATATACCAAATATCAAAGACCTGGGCCTTCTGGTTTCAGATAAGGAGATTTTTTCAGTTTTGAGTTAAACAAATCTATTTTAGTTCCTGTGACCTAGATATGCAATGGATCAGAACCGTTTCAACAACCTTGAAAGAGGACCAACCAAGGATCATTCCTGTTAAGTTTGGTCAAAAGCCAATCAGTGGTTTAGGAGGAGAGGTCGTTTGAAGAAATTGTTTACGGACGGACGCACGCAAATCAGTCAGTTTGTGTCTAAGGAATAAATCCCATGTCTACGGAATAAATCCCACTGAAATACACTGAAGTGTCCATTATTTAAAAACACACAAGTAAACATTAGTCAGAGCGTGGTCGGATGCAGGCACGCACGCACGACGGACAAAATGTGCTCACAAAAACTCACCTTGTTATGTGACAGGTGAGCTAAAATAGCTAAAATATTTTTTCGATCGGAAATCTAAGCTGGCCATCATGGCTACCATCATAAAAATCTCTCCTGAACGGAAATGACAACTGACTTGAAACTTGGTAGGAAGTATGGGGGCAACTTGTAGATCAAAAATAGCTAAAATTGTACCGATCGGAATCCAATCATTCTGTTATGTATTTTCTGTAAACAGGTTTATACAAATAAAATACTGTTTAAATAAAAAATAGTGCTGGTTGTCCTTGGTCAGATCCTATGATCAGCGTATACAGCAACATGGATGCACAGACTGATCTGAATCTATGCTGCGAGACATGCCATAATATACCACGCTTACCCTAAGATTTTGGAAAGACAGGCTTGAACAAACAGTGATGACCCAGATCAGATGCAGCATAATACGGCATCTGATCAAGGTTACACTGTTTGCTACTCCAGCAGTTTTTAGACCCATCAACAGGTAGTAAATTGTACTTGTTATAATTTTAGGATATGTATGGTAAAGAAGTAAAGGTGTCCAACTATTTGGGATAAATACGATGGTCTCTCTCATGATATGCCAGTATTGAATTTGCAATCATGTCCAACAGTGTTGCTTATTTGTTTATTCTATTATTATCATTGTAGAATGCTAAAATAAAATAAAGTAAGTTCTATGAACCCTGGGTTCTTTTTCTTCCATGCTAATATTCCTTCAATCTGCCAGCAAGTACACAATAAGTTAGTATAAACCAACTAGGCTCCAGAGAGTGTATTTTAAAATAATTTATCTATCACATTAGCAGTTTAAAATGCAAGAAAACAATTACTGTTGACATGTCAGGGTTAAAATAATAAACTGCTAGGTCATTTCAGAATGCTGATTTTTTTCGGAAATCTGGTCTTGTGGTACTGTCTGTATATTCTTTATACGTTTAACTCTTTCGGCGCCAAATTTCAGACGACATTTGTCGTCTGCTTTTTTTTTACTTTAACAAACTGTCGTTTGGAAAGACGTTTATATGTAAAGTTGAAAGACTGAATGTCAAACAGCGTAGATCCAGATGAGACGGCTCATTGAGCTGTCTCATCTGGATCTATGCTGTTTGTAAAAGTCTATTGTTATCGCCTGTGGCAGGAAAAGAGTTCATACTTTTGTAAACATAGTGTGACTGTTATAAAATGAGCCGAAGAAGTGCGTTTCTTACATGTGCGCCCAGCGAAGACTCTCACATCACGAAAACACGCCTATAAAATTTTGACCCCCTTAAACCCCACTTTCAAAATAGTAAAACTAGGGTTTATAGGGTTATACATTATTTTTCTTATTTCTGCTCAAAAACATTGACTGTGGGTACTCGTTAGAACCGCCTCGGCGAGGTGGTTCTAACGAGAACCCACAATCTATGTTTTGAGCAGAAATTTGAAAAATATCAGATTTTTTTTTTTATATGAAACTTTCAGTTCTTAGTGTTGAAATTTTCAATGTATTTGAATAGGCGTGTTTTTGTAATGCTTACATGAACGCCCATGGCAGCGAAGACTCTAATCTGCATGATCAGTATCTTCGCATAACGAAAACACGCCTATTCAAATATATAGAAAATTTCACCTCCAGAAACTGAAAATTTTCAGATAAAAAACTCTGACATTTTTTTAATATTTCTGCTCAAAACATCGATTGTGGGTACTCGTTAGAACCGCCTCAGCTAGGCGGTTCTAACGAGTACCCACAATCTATGTTTTTTAGCAGAAATAAGAAACATAATGCATACCCCTGTAAACCCCAGTTTTACTATATAAAAGTGGGGTTTGAGGGGGTCAATATTATATAGGTATGTTTTTGTGATGGTCGGGCGGACAAGCAATCTTGTAAGAAATATCGTACCCCGGCTCTAATATCAGTAGGGTATTATTTAACTTGAAGTCACAAAATAAAGTTCAAGTTATCAGGAGAGATGTGCACGATATTTCTTGCGAAGCAACGAAGATCAAGATCGGCCTGCGCAATCGCCCAGTCTGATCAGAGTCTTCGCTGGCCGCACACACGATCTTTGACGAAGACTGGATGCATGTATGCAAGGAATGCAAGTTTTGACAAAGACAAGCTTAACTTATTTTCAGACTGCTCAGGACTTTATTCCCAAAGGAAATTCTAACCCTTAATGCGCAAATCACAACTGCAGCAGACGACATTTTGAAATATTTTTAATTCTTTTTCAGAGAAAATAAGGCTTGTCATTACATGTGAATCGACTGCCTGTCGTTTGATGCATTTTGCTTTGGACGTTAAAGGATTAATGGCTTTGTTGTGTTTTTATTTTATGATGTATATCTAAACTGACTCGTTTTTATTATACAAAATATGTGAAATTTATTATAAAAAGTTTACTTCACGCAATAAAATGAATTCCTGACATATAGAAATATGACTCCCATCTGTAAGTAACAGTACACATATAAAATATGCATGTTATACGGTGTACATACGGGTCATTGCCCTTTTGTATTCTATTCTGTCATTCTAAAAAAAAAAATGCACATAAAGATTATTGTCTTGCAATGAAAACATACCACTGCATTTATTCTGTATACGGCTATCAAGCAATGGATAGGAAAACAACACACTCATGCAATGAGCAAAGTAAATAAAAAATAATAAAAAAAAACAAAAAACAAAAAGAAACAACAACAACAGAACATTGTAATGCATTACTGTCATGCATAAGCGGTACAAATGTGCATGGGTATATTTCGGTCCCATGCAATAACAGCAGTGTATTGCTCTCACACAATCAGCAAGATTATAATGCTGTCATGCATTGAAAAACTATGTCACTCATGCAATGAATAACAGAACATCGCTCTCATGAAATGAATAACAGTACATCGCTCTCATGAAATGAACAACAGTATATTGCTATCGTCATGCAATGTATAACTGTATATCGCTCTTAAACAATAAATAACAGTGTATCGTTCTCATTCAGCGAACAACTGTACATCGCCCTCGGCAATGAACAACAGTATACTGCTCTCATGCAATGAACAATATATCGCTTTCATGCAACGAACGACTGTACGCCGCCCTCTTGCAATAAACAATAGCATATCGCTTTCATGCGATGAAAAATTGTATACGGCTCTCATGCAATGAACATCAATATATCACTCTCATGCAATGAACTGTATATTGCTCTCATGCAATTACCAGTAATATATCGCGCTCATGCAATGAACAACTGTACATCACTCTCATACAATGAACATCAATATATAGCTCTCATGCAATGAACCACTGTATATAGCTCTCATGCAATGAACAGCTGTATATCACTCTTATGCAATGAATCTAAATATATCGCTCTCATGCGATGAACAATTGTATATCGCTCTCATGCAATGAACATCAATATATTGCTCTCATGCAATGAACAACTGCATATCGCTCTCATGCAATGATCAACAGTATTTCGCTCGCTCTCTCACATCAAAGTAAAGCAAAGCATACTGACATGCTAAAAACTGACATTCATAATGTTTTTTTTATTGTTATTATTTTCTGGTTTAGGTACATTCGTTGTTATATGTGTTCTTGAGTCACGCATCGGAAAAACACCTCAGGTAACGGTTTCAAGTAACAACGAAAATAAATGAAATCATTATTCACCACAGGTAACCTGCCTTTATCTTTTTAACTTGAACAGACCTTAGGTTGCAGTGTGCTAAGGAGGCCGTCCCGAAAATTTTCATCTTCGCTCAGAAACACAGGTGTCAAGCACACTAAGACTACTATTATAAACTTTTATGTGAGCTTGGGTTCTGAGGATGGAACTGTTTAGCTGCTGTGTAAACTTTTATCGTGCCTTAACCCTTAAAGCGCCAGTCAGAACTGCAGCAGACGCCATTTTTTTTTTCAGAGAAAACAAGTCTTGACATTTCAAGTGAATGCAGATGATTCACATGAAATGTCAAGACTTTATTTCTCTGAAAAAAAAATGAATGTCGTCTGCTACAAATTTTGCTTGGCGCTTTAAGGGTTAAGCAAACTGAGCAGAATACATGTATGTGATGTATTTTTTTCTTTTTATTATTCATACTAGAAAACCAGATTTGACTTTGCCCATGGAGTCTAAAAGACATAATATGATATTGTAGATACTCAATTTGCTTCAAAATTCCTGAAAATTCACAAAAATTCATTCTTTGATTACCCTAAATTTAGTGCTTTATTTCATCACCATTTTCTATCCTGGCAAAGGCGAGACCGTCATTCTCGCATTCTTCTGTCATTTCTTGCATGATCTATAACTTATTTTATCGACTTGATCAAGGCTGTTCGCTTTAACCTTTATAACTCTATGAATATATTCAGCAGACGACAAACTGATAATAGTTTTCTTATTTTTCCCAGAAAACAGATTTTGACATTACATGCAAATTGTCTCCAATGGAGACAATTTGCATGAAATGTCATAACCCGTTTTCTGGGAAAAATAAGAAAAATATTTTTAAATGTCGTCTGCTGAATTCTTTTACCCAGAGTGCACAGCGTTAAAAACCTGCAAGTGCAGACTGCGTTAAATGAGGTAATGAGGAAAACAGTTACTAAAGTTTCAAACGAATCGTTAACGCACGTTATGCAGGGCTGCGTACAGTATATATTCAGGAACTGAGATGGTAACAGTTATTCTTGACTTTCTTCCAGAAGGATCTCTATTCGTGTATGCACTTTTGTTTGACGTAATGACAATTCAAGGGGAATGGAAACATTTGGTATATTTTTTGGTTTTTACAAGGAAGACAACTTTTTATGACGTGCTATTTGCCTTTCTGTACATCATCCCACTTCTTTTCTTTCAGGACAGATCCTTATTGTGAAGTGGCAGAACACTTTTGATAGTTACGACCCCTGAAAGTATAACAAGTCCCCTTAATATAAGCCGCCTCCTAAAAAACAACAAAATGACTGTGCGCCAGGCGAAGACAGGTCAGCCCGGGCATCGCCCAGTCTGATCAGTCACCACTATGCGCTCAATAGGTTGCTAACGATTCAAGCTTTCTTCGTGTGAGTCTTCGCTGGGCGCGCATGCCTTTTGTTGGTTTTGTCATAAGGCGGCTCAACTTACTCTTTAACATACTTGTCCTGATATATATTTTAATAACCATTTTACTACCCATGATGACCTGGTACTAGAATGTGCGCTGCAGTTTGGTTTTGGCATGCGCGGAGCTCATGATACCGTTTTCGTAAACAAATACGTTGTTGATTTATTAAACGTCAAAGTAGGAAGAAAATAATTCACCAGACAGATTGAAACAGAGAATATTGTAGCACTGATAAATTAATAATAAATGGTAAGCAGGTATGTTCAAGATAAGTGTAGGAAAGAAAGTGCGTATTTCACCTTCAGAAACGAACATTTTATCTATATATATTGGCGAAGTTTATTCTTTCTCTCAGTCAAGGACCGATAGGAAACAGGCATGAGTTTTATATGCAAACCTAAAATAATACTAAAGTCGCACAAATTGATTCCTCCATCAGGCTGTTATAACCACGCCCACGTGAATTTCCTCAGACAAACTTTGTATTGATATACCTGTGCTTACCTGTAAAAAGCAGGTGTTGATTTGTTTGCCTAATTAAAAACATTGACAATTACCTTATTAGCTATTTTGAATGGTCAGTTGCAGTTGTCAGTTAAATGGACAAGGGACTTCACGGAGGAGTCAATTCCGATTTATTTCTGTATGAACAAATGCGAAAACTTCTCGCTCACCTACATTATTTCATAGCACGGATGTGCCACGCATAATCATAGATCCTGCCAGGATCCGTGGTTATACGCTGCACATATGTAAGTGACCCCAGAGAGGACTCCTTTCCCGTACACTCCATCTCACACCGGTTATCCTGGTGCAACTAACGCGACGGGCACAACTAACGCGACCCAATTTGTTGACACGGATATATTCGAGATGAGTAAACGGTTTATTTTGGTCTTATTTGGGCATTTCTTGGAGAGCAACTTTGGTGTAAATTTGCACAGTTGACATAAAATGATATTGCCGGTCACGAACAAATTTGCAAGTTGAACTGATAAGAAGCCTCGCTTGCAGATATAATAAAAAAACAGATCTACACCTGAATCTAGGGTGAAGGTTGGGAGGCCTTAAAGGGTCATTAAGCCCCCCCACCCCTACCCCCAGCCCCCGGTGGTTTGTGATATCCACCGTTCTAAGGTGGTGGTTTTCTTATGTAGATCTTGTTTGCCTTGCGTCTTGCTCATCGTTTTGCTCATCGTGTGGGTGATGTGGCTGTCATTTTGTGTGGGGTACATATTTTTTCTCGTTTACATTTATGGCATTTGATCACCTCTTGTGGGGAAGAAAGGGCTCAGTTATTTACTTGTTTGTTAATTCGTTATAATGCTTCTTGTTTGTTTTATGTCTTTTTGGTTTTCTTCCTCTGTGTGCCTTGGGTTAGCCTCATCTTCTGATTATAGCGTTCCCTGAACTTTTCATTCTTACTTTTATATATGTTAAACAGAACAACGGCGGAGATGCTCTATATAGTTACTCCATATAGTTGAGCGGTACAACAATACACCGGTAAAGATGCTCTTTCCCAAAGGTTATCGCCCTGATTGATTCAGAGGGTGTGTATTTTTAGAAGAAAAAATATACAGGTCCGGATCCAGAGACCCTGTATCTAGTGGGTTTCTGGGCAAGTGGTGAGGCTAGAGGTTTGTAGTTACATTACTATATTCAAAATGGAGTCAAACTGGCGGGGCTGAGGCCCCTAAGCCCGCACCCTTGGATGCAGGTCTAGTTACATATGACATGCATATCGAGAAGCATTTGACATATACTTTAAAGCTGGATCAGTCAGTCAACATGCCAATATGCATTACCAAAACGCCAATGGAGTCTCGATAAGAACTTCAGTTGGATTCAGAACTGGTCGTGCTGCATTGATTAACTTTCATTTTATGCAGCACTACTCATATGTGCAGGTAAGAAAGATTAAATCCGGATAATAGCGCTTACAATGAAAGAAATCGCTGAAATACAGTGTTTTAAAATCGGCGTTTGTTGTACCCACATTCCGTGCTCTGTGTACCAGGAAGAAAATTTGATCCGTGGTTTGTTGTGCCCATCTGGAAGGGCAGTACCTGAGATTACATGCATATCATTTGACTTCCATAAGGTTTCACAGGTTTTTACAAATAGCATATTTACTTCGTACCCTAGCGCTACCAAAAACACCTAATATATCGTGTTTATATAATTTGTTCATGACTCCTAAAACAAGAAATTCTACTTTTCTGTGTGGTTTTCAGGCTTTCACATCTCAGCATTTCTTTATCTGACAATGTCAGATGCCAGGATTTGGAGAAAACATGAATAAAACATGCTTCTGTTTCCTGATAACGATCACAGATACCTGCTCCGGCTAGTTTCTTTTAAATAAGGAAAAATATCTACTTACTCGGAACTTGATCCTTTTGGCGGGTAAACAAATTGGGTCGCGTTAGTTGTGGCCCGTCGCGTTAGTTGCACCAGGATAACCGGTGTGCATCTGCCTCACGCAAGTACATATGAATACAATCTTCAACATTGATAGTACAAGTATGAACTTTTTTCTGATATAAAGTATATGAAGTTGGCTTG
The DNA here is from genome assembly GCA_964016985.1 of Anodontia alba. Classification (NCBI taxonomy): domain Eukaryota; kingdom Metazoa; phylum Mollusca; class Bivalvia; order Lucinida; family Lucinidae; genus Anodontia; species Anodontia alba. The sequence goes on from OZ024823.1 coordinate 3,081,139, forward strand.
GAGTTTGAAGTATGGATTTTGGTATTCGATTTATTCTGTAGTAGTAAAGTATAGTAAAGTACTGGTTATGGCTGGGTAAAATCGATAATCCAAGTTGCGAATCCCAAGCCAACTTCGCACACCCTCTGATATACCTTAATTTAAAAGTACTGGCTAACTGGTAAGTGATATGTTCTGTCAACACCAGCCTACAGTTACGTCAGTCAATAAAACTAGTTGAACTGGGGAACAGCATTGCCTACAAGATTGCCTGTGTGCCCAGCGAAGGTAAAGATTTGCGCAGGCTGATCCGAGTTTGCAGAGCACACTGGGTAGACAATGACCCAAACCGTCAGCCTGGTCAGCTTGTACTGCTGCACAGGCTGATCTGAGTCTTCGCTGGGCGCACATGCAATCTTGTAGGAAAGGCTGTGCCCCAGCTTAGTTCTTATAATGAACATACTCGTGGGGTTGAGAAACAAAAACATAAACCGTTTCTGTTTCAAAGTAAGTTATTTCAAATTGTCACATGATCGATATGATAGCTAAAATGATCTTTTTATCTTCATTTCTTCTAAAATGTTGGCTTCTTTTGAATTAGTAATTTGTTTTAACTCTTGTCATGCTAAATAAATTAAGATGCCACGCCCACTTCTAATTTCCAGCAAATTAGATTACTTGATCCGGGTTTTTGATAGAAATTCACGTATTTAATGACAAACAGCGCAGATCCATGTCAGTTGGCTTCTGAAGAAGCCAACTGATCTGGATCTACACTGTTTGCTGAGACAGAGAATGTCGTGTTCAGCAAGAGAAGGGTTAAGAATCCTTATTTTTTCTGAATTGCTCGAAGAATTTTTAAGGTCGTTATATGTTATTACAAAGACGAAAAAAATAAACATATCAAAAACAAGTCTCAAAATGTGTTTTAAAGGCATTTGTTTTTTTTTAAATGATTTCAATAATTGGGTGGTTATTAGGTGGTTAGTGTACCCAGCTAGCATTCTACGTAAATCTACATCGGGCCGTCATCGGCCCGTCAGCTACCCTGACGGGCCGATGACGGCCCGATATAGATTTACGTAGAATGCTGACTGGGTAGGTTCTAAAGTATTTACTGTCTGTATAGATATATTGTTTCCGCTTGGTTTTGTTCTGCCAGAAAAGCATGTTGCTGGGATTAGTCATATTAGCCGAGATGCGATAAAACCTACATTAGTCCATACGGAAATCAAAGACTTGAACCATGCCACACATCCACAAATGCTAGTCAGCACTTTCTAGATTTGTACAGTGGGTGTTTTAACTTCACTAAATCTCACTGGAAAACATTGAAGACCTGACCATGCTGCTCAAGCAGTGTAGGCTGATATTGGCCTTTCTTTTTGCAGTTGATGTATGGCTTCTACAGAGAAATTCTCTTTTATTACCACAACTGCCGGCATGTAGCAGTAACATGCAATTAATTGCATGCCTCTTGATGATTAGTATTTACGTTACGTCAATTATCTTCGTGGTTTTTGAGGAGTGCGAGATAAGATAAACTTTATTTCAACCACGATAGATTCTCCAGCTCTTACAGGAAATAAACGAATAACGAACCAGGGACACAGATCCAGGAACTAACAAAACGAAAAAAAAAAAAAAAAAAAAAAAACGAACCTTGAACTAGGAAACGAACAAATAAACAGGAAACAGAAAATGAATAACAAAACAGAACTGGGAAATGGGATACAGAAAACAAATAACAAACCAGGATCAGGGAAGCAGGAAACATCAGATAAATAACATAACGAATAACGAACCTGGAACAAACACAGGAACCAGGTTTCAATATATCGAATAACGTACCACGAACTTGGAACAGGTAACCGAATAACAAAACAGGCAACAGTATACCTTCTAACGAATCAAGAAGTAGGAAAAAGGAAACACTAGTCAGTAAATCGACGAACTTGGAACTGCAAAACAAGAATAAGTTAACTGAGTAACGAACCAGGAATTAGGACAGAAACTAGGAAACAGGAATTTTAAATCAGCAAGTTCCATTACTTTAGAAACGGAGACTTAGAAGGAAAAACGAGGATATAGAAGGAAAGAGGACGTAGCATAGCAAACGGCCGCAGTCCACTAGTGATTAGGGTCTGTTTGGGTGGGTGGTACCTGGCCCCGAGGTTATAAAACTTTTTTCATGCTCAACTCAGATGAGCATGAAATTTGTCTTGCTAATGAATTTCAAAATACAAACAAGTTCATATTGTTTCTTGCCAAACATAGCTTAGCATGAAAATTTCTCTGCTAATAAATAATAAAATACCAACTATTGTTGGCATTTTCATATGTATTAGCAGAGAAAATTTCATGCTCAGCTGAGTTGAGCATGAAAAAAAGTTTTATAACCTCGGGGATTGCTTCCTTAACGTTTTGAGTTGCCCAAATTTTTTTTTCTGCTGTTCTTCCAATATTTTGCCAATGTTCCCAAAAAGACATTTTTCAGCATATTTTTCCTTGTTCCCCAAAAGTTTTGGCAAACGTTTTGGTCCCCTTTTCCACCAATGAAATGCCTATAGAACACTCAAGTAGAAACATCAAGTAAAAAAGGCACAGGAAATAAGCATGGGGAAGAGATATGGACGACACAGTTAAAACATGTAGAATCTCAAATTAATTTTTGTACTTTTTTTTTCAAACATTGTAACATTCATACCCTCAGACAAAGGCATATAGGCATAAAAAAATTTAAGGGAATTAAATAGTTCGGTTCGCTTTTGGTGATAGCAACGACAAACTGTTATAGTGTTTAAAATATAAGCGACACAATGACTATAAAGACCCTTTTTAAATGCCACTTTGTGAATTCCTCTGTTTTTTGGAGCACTTACTATAATTGCCCGAAATATTTGGACTTTTATGCCTAGGAAAACAGTGTAGACCCAGCACGCGGCGTCTGATCCGGGTCTGCACTGTTTACTAGTTAACCGCCACTTTTTAGATACACTAACAGGTATGCAATTGGACGTGTCGGACATGTTCAATTTTAGGAAAATACGATTCTGAGTCCGAATACCTGGGATAAATATGGTAAACATTTGTTCTGAAAATTTTCGACATGCAATCGTTTGCAATTATTTCTAATATTGGCGCGTGGAGTAGGCCTATATGGCGGTCGGTCGGTCGGAAAATATCTGGACTTTTCATGTTTCTGTCTTTTTGTCCAGGTGCAGCTAACTACACAATATGGTACATGAGCAAAAACTACATTTTATGGTCTATAAATCGGTCAATTTATTTTCAATGAGAAAAGTGTAAACGAAGTTTTGAGCATTTAAACAAGGTGGGAGTTAGGCCTACCATGGACTCTAAGGTGGAGGAATAGAGATCTGTAATAAAATTCCTGCTTTAAAGGGTGAAAAACTTTGCCACATCTTCAAAAGTTGCAGAAAAGTTTTTTTTTTTTTTTTTTCTAAAGCTTGCAGAAATGTTTTTTTCTAAAGCCCGCACAGCCTTCAAATGGCAATTGTTGTCCCACCACGTACAGCCAAGATTTTGCCGCCCCCCCCCCCCCGCCCCCACTTCCCCTGTGACTTTTATTGAGTCCAGACTCGCTGGAAACAAATATGAGACCAGAGTGGCTTTGATTTCAGCTGTAAATCGGTACCTCAGCAGTAGGTCTACTTCATGCTTTGCAGAGGCAATATAAAAACTCTAATCATTACGAAAACATGCCTATTCAAATATACTGAAAAGTTAATCATCGAAAAATTGAAAATTTTTAGACAAAAATTCAAATATTTTTCATATTTCTGCTCAAAACATAGATTGTGGGCACTCGTTAGAACCGCCTCGACGAGGCGGTTCTAACCGGTACCCACAATCTATGTTTTGAGCAGAAATAAGAAAAATAATGTTTACCCCTGTAAACCACAGTTTTACTATATAAAAGTGGGGTTTAAGGGGGTCAAAACTATATAGGCATGTTTTCGTGATGGAAGATGGCAAAAATATACAGACCGCCCTCGTATTACCGGTGCTACAGATGGCAGTCCGCCGCAGGTGAGACACTATGTAATCGGGAGTCATTGAATCTGCTGCCGACAGATGTGGCTCTGATTGTATTCCTTCGTTTAGCATTTCCAACACTTCTCAAATAAGAATTCGGGAATGTGAAATAGTACAGATTCCAAGGGGAGCTAATTCTTTTCTTTTAGAGTAGATCCCTTTCCAGGAGTGTCTTTGTGCGCAAAAAGCAAACATGATAGTGCAAAATATGTTTCTCTTGTATATCAAGTATATCCAATCCCTTAACCCTTGCCTTGCTGAATAAATTAAGATGCCACGCCCACTTCTAATTTCCAGCCAATCAGATTACTTGATCCGGGTTTGTGATAGAAATTCATATATTTATTCATATATTCTTCAGAAGCCAACTGATCTGGATCTACACTGTTTGTTAAAACAGGGCATTGTCGTGTTCAGCAAGAGAAGGGTTAGGATTTTGCTATGCTTTCTTTAAAAAAAATATCTTCATAGCTTCTGCAATATTCCAGAGCTTTCTATAAACACAGCACGAATCATGCCAAATGTCTCTTTATATTAGAAGAAACACACAAATCTGCAGACAGTGCCAAGATTGAACGAGCTGGGTTAATGGTCGGAATAAAATAATTAATACGTTTATCTTAAATGATTTACACGTGTAGCTTGCCTTTGTAGCATAAAACACATTGTCAATCAGTTTTAATCAAAGTCTTTCATGTTTTATGCAGGTGACGATTATTTAATTGTATGAAAAGGTATAAAGGAATTAATCGCACAATGTGTAGTGCGCAGAAGGAACAGTAATGACTACAATCAGACCAGGTGGAGACATTATACTGAACACCAAAGAGAACTCTAAAAGAAAACTGTCCAAATGTATTTATAAAGTGTCCAAATGTATTTGTACATTATAATTTGATATTTGGAACCATGTATTAAGAAAATTGAATTAACCTTTGCCACTCTCTGGGCTAATTTAACAGACGGCAAATTGGTGTTATTTTTCTTATTTTTTCCCCAGAAAACAGGATTTGACATTTCATGCAAATTGTCTCAAATGGAGCTATTTTGCATGAAATGTCTAATCCTGTTTTCTGGGGAAAAAAGAAACTTATTTCAAAATGTCGTCTGCCGAAAATTTTACCCAGAGCGCTAAGCATTAACTTGAAAAACAAACAAAAACACATAAAAAAAAAAAACAACAACCCAGTGGTCAATACCCCACGAGACCATAATATTTTCCATTCAGATTCACACAGACCTCCAAATATTTCCACTTTATTAAAGGAAAACGATAAACTGTCAAGGTCCTGGGAGGCAACTGTTTACATTTGTTTTGCCTCCCTTCTGAAATGTGTCTACTTTAACAGGAAAGAAAGTAGGAAAGAATTTGCTCCCTAGACTACTTAAAAAGGGAAGAGTTTGCGCCCTATGGCAGCAAATGCTTTCCTTTTAAAACAGAACCTTTTTTTCTGAAGGCGCATAATGCGCAGGTATGAAAACAGGTAGTCAAAAAAGTCGTCTCCCTTGTGAAAACATGGCAGAAAAAGTACATGAGTTCAGTGGCCCCTAAAAGTGTATCCATTTACTTTAAAGACAAGATCTTTTGGCAGCCTTAGCAGGTATGGCAGTGTCATCGCCGATGGACACGGCACCATCAGTACTGCATGCTTATAACATAGCTGAAGAACTGAAAATGTTCTGCTTTCGGACTAATTTCGAATCTCAGTGTGTGCTATGTTTTATTATTGTGTTTTCTGTACAAAAATACATGAATATGAATTTAACAGTTATATGCGCTTGTAATCTTCGATATTCAGTGTAAAAGCAGACTCGTAAAACGGCTTTTTATTCGCAGAAAGGTACATCAATGAGTTGTGTGTGTGCATGCGTGTGCACGCAGACGATACGGCCGAAGTTACCACAAACATACGAAATGCGATCCAAGCTCCCTGCTATTCGATGGAAGCATTTCAATTCGATCGAAGCTTTTCAGTTTTTTGCCAAATGCTTCAAGTAGGTTTGGCCTACAGCCTTCTTAAACAACTTGTCATCAAATCGACGTTTGATATGCAGACAATCATCTTAGTCCTGAAAACCATTTGTAATACGAGTATAACAAAACATTCATGCTTTGTAGAGATATAGCCAGCACACAATACTGGTTCATTCCACTGGTTACAGAGAAAGAATACAAGGATTCACCATCATTTAGGATCGGTGTAGGCGTACTGTCATGGATTTGCACACCACCGTTCTGGCATCTATTACTACTATCATGATTAAAAACGAATACCAAGCAACTGACAATACAATATGCCCCGTGCATGTCCCAGGCTTGAACATTTTATTTCCGCTTGAACATTTTATTTGACAACTGTAAACCCAACCCTTTCACCTCTGGTTGGTAAAATGGACTCTTCAATTTTCGACTTTGGTCACATCCATTGTTGCAAATAAAGGTAAAAGCCAACTATCAATAATAGAATGTCAAACAGTGTAGATCCTGATGAGATGGCTCATTATGAGCTATCTCATCAGGATATCTACACTGTTTGCAAAAAAAAAAATAGTTTTTGGTCTGCAGGGCTGAAAGGATCAGGTAATGTATTGCCCCGCTAGGTGCATATTTGATGACAACAAGATGCACGATTAAGAATACCATTAAAATGTTCAGTCTCTCTTCTTTGGGTAGTAGCTTTATTTGGCAAAGTTAAAGGTCTGTCTCTACTTACACTTCGAAGATGTACTTGCCTGAGTCCAGTGGCCCATAAAACTGCTAAAAGTGCATCCTATATTTTTAATATAACTCCATGTCCTGCCCTTCTGCAAAGGGGCGTATTCGTTTTTTTTTTTGTTTTTTTTTTGTTTTTTTTGTGTTTTTTTTGTTTTGTTTTTTTTTTAGCTCAGGTAGGTAGCTGTCTTAGGTTGTTCTAATCCTGCTGTTGATTGTTTGGTCGATGCTCTTGGTTTACTGTCCCCGTAATTCTAACTTGAATACTGGATATAATATCAATAAATGAATGCATAGACTTAAAAAAATAAAGCACAAGCTGCATTTTGGTTATCAGAATCGTTTTATGGATATCCACTACTCGAATGAAAGATTTCAATTCTTTTAATAAGAACCTTATTTCATATTATCACGAACAGTGTGCGCACATGTCAGCTTGTATATCTTCCTTGTCTCATCAACAGGGTCTATATAATTCTTGGTGAAATTGTTTTGCATTCGAATAAGAGATGTCAGGTGGGAGGATATTCTGTTTAGAAAATCTATTACTGTGCTTTCTCTATTTATCCCATATTTTGATATTTAAATCGATTAATAGGCTATACTGAATGTTGAAAAACTTAGTTATTTACTGTCAGATATTCTGTACAAAAACTGATATAAGGATATCCAAGATTTCATTAATAGACATCTAAAACAATTGTCAAACTGACATGATTTGCTCAGAAACAGAGAAGTTAGAGGAGTTTTAAAAAAAAACCGAAGTGGGATCGGCATCTGTTAGGGAAACAATAAAGATAACCGAAGTAATCCGAAACGAGTAGTGAAAATAACATCGACTTGTTTTTTTTTTTTTGTTTTTTGTTTTTTTTTCACTTTTTTTTTCACTTGTGAAAATACCATATTCTTTCATATGTGAAAATATCATTTTTATTAATTTCGAATATACATTGACTTCACTGCTTGCACTCCTTGCCACTGACGCTTGTCCATTGCAGATGTTGCATACACAAGTTACACGGTTTCGTCGGCGTACTGACGTCAGTACATTACCACCATAAGCCTTGTAGCCCCAAATGTCACGTTCACGTAAACGTCGTCTAACTGTAGAGGCACTTATGCGCTGGTTGTTTATCCCATGCAGTCTCTAGAGCCGTTTGTACGGAATTTCTAAACCGATCCCGAAAATACCTGAGGAATATTTGGTGGTCCTGATGACGTGACCTAACTCTTCTGCGTCCACGGCGTTGTCTGTCACTCACAGATCCTGTCATTGTGTTCTTTTCAACGAATTTCATGATCGTTTGATGCTAAGAACCCATTATCCTGGCTACCTCACGGAATGACAATTCTCCCTCAACTATGCTAAGGGCAGAGTGGCGTTGAATTTCATTTAGTCGTCCTATGTTTAACGTTATGGAAGCACTCAAACTGGCGTTTTGTTGAAACAATGTTAAACGTTCGAAAGCAGAAAAGAAAGTGAGTTTCACATAGATATTATTCGGAAATTTGATTAAAATTCGCTTATGCAAGTGCACATAAAGGGGGACAACTCAGATAATCGAGCACGCAAAATTTGTTAAAATATGGGTCAGGAACTGGGTATAATGATGGTCAAGATAAATCAAAGTTCAGTTCCTATCGCGAGATGATATGTATTCACTATCTTTACCTAATAACTTTTCATTGACGCTGAGTATACTTCTTATTCCAAGTGTTTAAAACAGGGAATGGATTTATGGATATTCAAAGTTCAATTTTGTACCATCCCAAATTTATGCCACTGAAAATTCATCTGATTTAATGCATTTTCGAATATTGGATATCCGTAAATCGAGCAGACATCCAATAATCCATTGACCGGGTCCATTGATGGCTGTCTAGTGTTCGAACCGTGGATATCCATAATTCGAGTTTTGAGTGTCGGCAAAATCTCCTGTGTTACAGCCGAAATTCAACTGATGAATATTTAAAAATAAAATTTAAGTTTTGGTATCAGAAAAAAAAAACACGCTATAATAGCCATCATTCAAAATCCAAAACACCTTTTGGTAATTAGAAAAGCCATATTTAATTTGATGTCACAAAATAAAATAATGGATCATGATTAACAGAATTTGTAATATCACGCAAAAAGTATGGATCGATATAACAAAATAGGGAATAAGGAGTAAACAAAAACAGACTTGCATGTACTATGAATTAAAATCCGAATCGATAAAAGCATCAGAAACCACACATAATACAGTCATTCAATACTCAAACACTCTATACCCAGACTAAAGTACAGAAGGTTTTTGTCATCGAAGAACCAAACCCTTTCAGACTATCCGAATTGCAATTACCTGGCTGTATTGATTTACAAAGCAGATCAACAGTATGCAAAACAAGTATTAGCTTTTTCAAAAAAGCTAGCGGGTCGTTCAGCTTCAGCAATTGCATGTACGCTTATACCGCACATGACGGCATATGTATCAAGATTCATTGAACTAACCTAAATGACTCGTTATTTTCCGAGTTTTGGTTCACTCCGAACTGTCAAATAATTTACCTCTGGCATGTACCCAAATAGTAGGTGCCACGGACTTTATTTCCGTTGACAGTTTCTAGTATAAGCGTATTTTCGACAACAGAATGCTTTCATTTTAATGACAGAAAAGATCGGTGAAAATTATCAATAAATAGATGCCTATTGGCCACAACGGCCAACCTAAACAAATGAAGAGTTATAATTGCTCAATTCAGCATTTTAGACTGTCAGTTGCTAAGACAAAAAAGTATATAAAAAACGACTATTGAAGAAACATTTTAAAAAAAACATTTCTTCGAAAGTACCTGCAATGATTTTTATTTTGTTTGTACTGGAAGTTTACGGTCCTTTGACACATCCTAGGTCATTTTGAACGCAGTCAGATAACCTTATGGCTTTTAAATAATGTTCTAGTAGCCCATGACTATCTTTCATAATGAAAACGTGGTGTGCTTTTGCAGAAATAAACAAATTGCCAAACAGTGCTTAAGTAAAAACCCATGACTTCAGGATACGTAATTTAGTTGGCAGTATTAACCGTGAACGAAGAGTTGCTAAGGCTGATACTACGTTGGTGTGCACAACGTGAACAGTGATGATATCTGGTCTACATGTATCTATTCGCTCACATGTGATTTATGTTAAGCCATGCGTATCTTGCTTGCTAATATTTGCAATGAATATGCACGTCAAAATCTTCAACATATTTGAAGTATAAGAACTTTTACTGGATATTCTGCCTATTTTGGTACCAGTGAATATAGTGAAGCCAGCTAAAATGTTTTTTCGCCTTTTAGTCTACCGGAACTATGTGCAAAATAATTAGAACCCGTCTAAACGTCTCATTAAAATGATATTTCTTTCTAAGTATTAAACGCCTTTTCCGTTTGAGTCATTTTTCAAATCTTTCAATAAAGAATTTTTTTTTATAATTATCGTACTTGCGGAAGTATGATTTCATTTTAGGGCGAAATAAGCTGCTTCTTTTTCAATAATTGTAATTTCATATTACAAATCTGGCTGCACGCTTTTCAGTTCTTCCTGACTATACCTTGCGGTCTCCTTTTATGTCTTGATGAATTCTTGTACTTGCTGAAGCATTATTTTATTAAAGGGCGAAATCGGTATGGAAGCGAACGATCTCGTTGACTGTATACCCGAAAGGGGCCATAATTGGATAATAAAACATTATATTCTGTTCATTATCAGATGCACGACAACTATGTCAACAGTCTTGGTAGTTACTTACGCTTAAGGTGGGTTCGGCATAATTCCCGCTTATAGATAATTTGCGTGAATTGTCAAATCCTATTTTCTGAGAATAATATTTGAAAATATCGTCTGCTGAAAATACCTAACATTAAACTAGGCTAAAGAAGGTAGCAAAAGGACTAAAAGAAAGACGAGTTTATGTTACTTTGTTTTTCTTCTGATTTCGGACCTTTTATTGTTCTCTTGAGTTTTCCTATTTTTCAATAGCTCGTGCCTGCGCATTGACTGTTAATTTATCAGTTTTGTCAAAAATATAGTTCTTCCAGGCTTATTTGTCAGTTGCAGAAGTTATAGTTATATGACACATACTTGTACTACTACATAGTGAGCAAACGTAAAACGCCATAAATAATAAAGCTAACACTAAGCATGCTTGGTAAACTAAAGCAGCCGACAATTTGAGATATTTTTCTTTTCTTTTTTTTCCAGAAAATAGGCTCTGACATTTCATGCAAATTGTCTCCTCAGGGTACAATTTGCATGAAATGTCAAAGCCTATATTCTGGGGAAAATATCATCATTTTGTTGTCTGCTGAATTAGTCTAGAGAATGATAAAGGTTAAATTAAAGGAGAAAACAGAGAGAGAGAGAAAAAGAAAGATATTATGCTGTTTTGTTTTCCTCCTGCTTTTGTGCTTAGGTTATTTTGCCTTTCATTGCTTCTTATGGTTTATTTGTCAGCTGCAGACATTACGAAAACACGCCTATTCAAATATATTGAAAATTTTACCACCAAAAAATGAAAATTTTCAGATAAAAAATTCTGATATTTTTCAGGATTCTGCTCAAAATATACATTGTGAGTACTCGTTAGAACCGCCTCGACGAGGCGGTTCTAACGAGTACCCACAATCTATGTTTTGAGCAGAAATAAGAAAAATAATGAATACCCCTGTAAACCCCAGTTTTACTATATAAAAGTGGGGTTTAAGGGGGTCAAAAATATATAGGCATGTTTTCGTGATGAAACCATACACGCACCACTTCGCAGTGAGCATACGTAAAAGATTGTAAATAATAGCTCCTTTATTGTTTTCACTGACGTTCATGCAGAGATTTTAACCTTTACCAATCCCTGGGCTTATACAGCAGACGACAAATTTATAATATTTTTCTTATTTTGCCCCAAAACAGGTTTTGACATTTCATGCAAATTGCCTCCACTGGAGGCAATTTGCATGAAATGGCAACACCTGTTTTCTGGAAAAATAAAACAATAAGAAAATTATTTTAAAATGTTGTCTGCTGAATTTTTTACCCAAAAGTGCTAAGCGTTAAACAGCTGAAAATACATGTTGATACGTAACAAGAAACTAAAACAAATAGTAGCCCATGAAAATTTAAGACGTGCCAAACCTACTTGTACAAATTATACTATAGCACCATGTGGGCAAATTCAGCAGATGGCAAATTAGTGATTTTTTTAAAAAATATTTTTTCCCCAGAAAATAGGATTTTACATTTCATGCAAATATACTTAATATAATTTACATGAAATGTCAAATCCTTTCTGAAGAAAAAATGCAGGAAGCAGGATCTGACATTTCATGTAAATTGTCTCCTATGGAGTCAGACTGAGGTTTTGGTGTTTTACGTCCCTTTCTATATTATCTAAGCTATATGGAGACGACGGAAGAATGATAATGAAGGTTCTGTGCAGAAAAGCGCCGTACAGTCAGGAGCTGAATTCTGCCCCTAGTGGGATTCGAACCCGGGACCTCGTGATCTGAAGTCGGTGAGCGCTAAACACTCGGGTACACGGACACTTCACCTATGGAAATAGTTTGCATGAAAGGCCGAACCGTGAAGAAAAAAAAATGAAGAGAAAAAAAAAGTTCAAAATGTCGTTGCCGAAATTTTTACCCAGCATGCTAAGCGTTAACCAGAAAGACGTATAAAGCATAAAATTGATACCAATTAGTCTAATAATCAAATCACTACTACATGTATGTATCAGAAAACAATTAGCCTACCTTATTTAAGTTATAATCAATCCTCCTTCGAGATCTATATGAAGGCATTAGAGCTATCTCTTTCTTCCAGCGGTAGTGGAAAAACAAGCAAGCAGAGAAAAACAAATAAACATCATTCAGCTGCGTATGCTATGAGCGAGCTTTACACTAATTCTTACCTGATGAAATGTATTACTACGAAAAATTACGAGGTAGTGCCGTAGAATAGGTGAAATTAGTCTTTATTTCACAGAATCTTAAAGTGGCAGTCTCGTTCTATGTCAGTAGCATACATCCGGCTCCTACAAGATCGCATACACGCCCAGCGAAGACTCTGATCTGACTGCGCATTCGCGCAGTCAGATCAGAGTCTTCGCAGGGTACTCTCCGGGTAGCCAAGGATCTAAAGCTTCTTCAGTGAAGATTCTTATCAGCCTGCGAGGATGTATAAGCTGATCTGGGTCATCGCTGTGCGCACATGCAATCTTGTAGGAAATGCTGTGCTTGGGTTCAATTTAGAGACGCAACATGCGAAAAGATGCACACTGGTAATAGTCACACAGGCTACAACACGGGCGCTAAGGCTACTGTTTATTTTATTATTATTATTATTATTATTACTATTATTATTATTTTGACTGCAAAACAATCAAATATCTTGGCTGGGTTGCTCTACTTAAGTTGGACATAAATTTTATTTCCTCGATGTCTCATATTCTGACCCGTGTTAGGGAATATGTGCATGATCGGGCTGTTGTCAAACGCTGAAATCCTTACAATGTCTGGTAAAGGAGCAACCCATGCCAGAAACTTGCTAATTTGAGCTGTAACTTGCATACAAAAACAGTACTGTGTGGCTCCGTGCTGTAGTCTGTGCGACTTAGTCAAGCGTGGGGTAGACTCGGATCATATGCGGACAGCGATGACCCAGACTAGCCTACAAATCAGCAGACACCTTTCAGGGTCCTTATTTTACGTCGACAGATGCAGCAGAATCCAGCCATTCAGCGGACAATATGTCTCTAACCAGACTACGCGGGGACATAGATCTAAGCTACTTTTGGCTTTCGCTGTTCCCATCATTATGCCAATTTGTGGATATTATCACACTGTCAGAGGAGGGTAACAGTGTCAGGGGAGATAACTTTGTCAAAATTGTTTTGCCACCCTTCTGAAAAGGAGTCTACTCTAAAAGGAAAACAAATGTCCCCCCTTGGGAGCAACTTCTTTCCTATTAGAGTAAAAGATGGGGGTGGGGGACAAATTCTTTCCTTTAACCCATATAAGCTTAGCGTCCCATAAAAGGGACACTGGTAGAACTCAGCGTCTGATCAGGGTGTACACTGTTTGCATTAAGTTCAGATATTTCTACAAAACAAGACAATTATAAAAACTAACCAGACACCCCTTATGTAGGAAATAAACCTGTCCAAAGAGTTAAAATAGAAGAATCCCCTCTTCAGAAGGGGATCGGGTGCAGGAATGCAAACAGGAAATCACAAAAGTTGTCTCCCTTGTAAACACTGGCGGTAAATCCACCATGTGTATCCAGTCAACAGATCATCATACAATTAGGCCATATCGAGGTTTAACATTAGTGAAATGTGCAGACTGATCAGACTGTGTATCTCAGAATCTACGCATTTCGTCTCAGAGTATTTCGTATACAAAGCCTATCTGGCCGTAGATTCAATTACATTTGGCTATAAACATTCCCACCCTTTAACTCTTTACCATACCTGTCCTAAAATTGATTAAGTCCATTTTACTACTTTTTGTCAAACAGCTGGATGAGTAGCAAACAGTGTAGACCCAGATCAGACGCCGCGTTCTGCGGCATCTGATCAGGGTCTACACTGTTTGTTTAGGCCTGTCTGTTCGAATACATAGTGCAAATACGGTCTACAACTAAATATGGCCTGATTGGAGTGTATAAATGCACAGGCCAATTTTGATCTTCCCCTCTCCTCTGTGTACAAAGATACAACCCATATCATAATGGAACATTGTTTTACTACGTATGCACAGAAATGGGGAGTTTTCTTTCTTCGAACTGTTAGCAAGAATTTGTCATAAATAACATATCTTCTGGGGGCCTTTTGACGGCCAATTAATTATATCTATATACTCAACAGAGAAAGAAACGCGAAAAGTTGAGAAATCTGTGTCAGTATTGTTTATGTCTATATCCTTTCATTCATGAGTTTCTGAAGTGAACTCTTCCATCTTTAAATTTGGACACGCCCACTTTTGCAAATAGGGTGTCAGTCAAAACCACCAAAACAACGTCAATGTAAATTCTGATGAGACAATTCACATAAACTGACGAGTCTTACTTTCTCTGAAAATTCATACTAAAAAATTAGAATGTCGTCTGCTATAATTTTGCTTAGCGCTTTACGGGTTATTCCTCTGTTTTCCCCTGAAGTTTGTTGCAGAAATAATTGAAAAAGACGCTGTCACATTTCGACAATTGTCATTGTAACATACAATCCCAACATTTTTATATCATTACTAAATACTAGTGAAAAAGCACTTTTGTTGTACATTTTACATTGTTTTCTGGTTGAAGAGGAACGTTTCGTACCATATTTACCCTTAATACTGGAACAGACATGCCTGAGTAAACAACGCTTTACTCTTTGCCACTCTTGTAGCAGATTTAGATACACCAATAGGTAGTAAATAGACTTGTTCAAATCTTAGAATAAGTGTGGTAAAAAGTTAAAGAGTTCCAACATTTAAATTATAACAAAGCAATTTGTATATTTGCTGTGTTATTTATCCAGGACATTGAATTAATTCCTCGGCGCATTTACTAGACTGGCTCCCGCCGTTCAATCTTGTAAACGATTACAAAATCATTTGTTATCACATTTATCAAGACAAACCAATGGAACTGCACACACGACCAGGGACAGTCTAGCATTTACTTGTTATGGTAGAATCTTTCAAGAGCTTCGTACCGTGGAACCAATCTTCCCTGTACAACCATCTTGCACAATCTTGGGCATAGTGCTATCATTAACAGGCTGGGAAAGTTTTTATGATGAGCTTCTTACCTTGCAACCTTCTCTTTGTGTTCCTTCATCTCATTAGTTAATAATGAAAACTGAGCCGGGGCACAGCATTAACTACAAGCTTGCATGAGCGCTTAGCGAAGACTCTGATCAGCTTTCACATTCGCGCAGTCTAATCAGAGTCTTCGCAGGGCACTCTGTGCGTAGCCAAGCAGCTAAAATGTCTTCATGCGGACAGTGAAGACTCTGATCAGACTGTGCGGACGAGCAAGCCGATCTGAGTCTTCGCTGGGTGCACATGAATCTTGTAAGAAATCCTGTGCCCCAGCTCAAAAATAATAATTAAAGAAGGATTAGCCTAATGTGCTTGTTTCTGTGGATTTTGCACAGGTATCGCAGCTCTGAGGATATATGTCGTGACAAGAGAAAAGAGTCATCGTGCCATATGCAGCCAATGAATAATAAAATCAGCCTGCGCTTATATGAAGCTGGTCAGGGTCCCGGCTGTCCGTTTATGCTCCGGTACACCCATTTGTCTAGCTGTGGCCGACATCATCATCGGCGACTATCGTCAAACGCCCGACAAGAAGAATTTCTAAGCGAGCATATGACGTTTGGACCACATCGCTTCAACGTCGTCAAGACGTTGCATCGACGCTGATTCGACGTTATTTCAATGCTGCGTGTCCGCTTGGTTTTGTCTTTATTATCTGCATATATATGTATATACAGGCCCCGCGAATTACTATGCCCCAAAAATCCCCTTTTTACGGAAAAATCACATTTGACTTCTCCAAAGTAAAAACGACCTTATGTTAGAGTCGACCAGCTTAGATGCAGGTCATCTCTGCACATCTTAACGATCTGATCAGGATCCTTATTTTTTATGGAATCTTTAATGTCCGAACATTGAATTAGCAACCTGTTAGGCTCTGATCAGACTGTGCGAATATGCAGGCTGATCTGAATCTACGCTGGTTGCACAAGTCTTAAAGTCATTCTCTAATTGTAGAGTCCCATTTGTTGCGTTAGCAAGTCTGCAGTTAACCCTTAAAGTGCTCAGCAAAATTGTAGCAGACGACATTCTGTCTGCTGCAATTATGATCAGAACTCTACCAAAGTGTTACTTTGTAACTTTTTCATGTTAACCTTTACCGCTCTCTGGGCTAATTCAGCAGACGATAAATTGATGATAGTTTTCTCATTTTTTTTCCCCAGAAAACATGATCAGACATTTCATGCAAATTGTTTGCAATGGTGAAAATTGCATGGAAATGTCAAAACCTGTTTCTAGGGGAAAACAAGAAAAAAACAACAACATTTCAATATGTCGTCGCTAAGCGTTTCAATCAAAGCTGTTGAAGCAATTAATTGGGCTTATTCCAACATAATTTACACAATTCTTGGATTTTTTTTTATTACTACATGTATTCTTTCAGGAAATGCAAAATATGCGCGCTATTCCTTGTAAAGTGGTTTTGCACGAATCAAGGATTTTCTTTGGGGAGACTTTATCATAGGCACGTGGTATTTATCAAACGGTAGCGAAATAATATGATTTAAACATGTTGTTTCAATTATATATTGAATACTAAAATAGTGTCCATTTATATTTGTCGGCTTCAATCTGTTACTTTATCTATTATTCGGCAGATGTCCAGTTTGCCGGACGAAACAAATTTCTGCCAAGATGAGCATCTTTTTGTTGGAAGCTGCTATCGCAGTTTTCAACTCAATCTGCTCTCTGTCTGTCTGTCTCTGTCTGTCTGTCTCCGTCTGTCTATCTCTCCTGTCTGTCTCTCTCTCTGTCTGTCTCTCTGTCTCTCTCTCTCTCTTGTACCAGAATACAAATACAAAAAAAACACAACATGAAAGAATGTAGAACAAAGGGTTGCAAGCGCAGAGCAGCCTGCGCGCACTTATCTGATAGTAGTCTGTCTCCAGACTCTATCTTTGCTGCAGTTTCTCTTTTCTTTTCAAAGGTGTACAATCTGGTACAGCTTATAATGATTTAATCAGCTATGTCCCGTAGTGGAAAAGATAACAGTTAAATAGTAAAATGGTATTAACTCATTGTATACTGAATAGACTCTCCCACACTATATATTGGAAAAGTCCAATTTCGATTTTAGGTACGTCCGGCTATGAGATTTACATATTCCTAAATGAAAATGGCTAAACTATTTGCAAACAGTGGAGACCCTGATCAGACGCCGCGTTTTGCGGCGTCTGATCTGGGTCTGCACTGTTTGCCAGTTACCCTTTTACGGGTATCCCGACTACAATTGGTTAAAGAGACAAATACAGCAACATAGACTAGCTGCTAGATGGATATCAATATCATTTTCATCGATCAATTATAATTATTGATTTACTTAATGAATTAAGGGCCATCTACTGCTTACTGCTTGTCTCACCTCTATGATAGCAGCAACTCATCTTGGAGATATCCGACCTTGATGTCAGAGACCAACTATTATAGAGACTGGCTAGTCAAGGTTTCGTACATAAATTTGAATCAGCTTACAGTAAGGAGTGATAAAACATGACATCAAGGTGTAGCAGCGATTCTAACAACTACAGTAAGTGATAAAGAATGACAAAATAAGTACAGAATAAAAAAAATAAATAAACAAGAAACGACTGGAGCCAGTCTAAGTCCGATAGGTGTTCTTGTTCTGTTGATAACGTGAAGGCTGACCTCTTATCAGACTTTTTTTTCTGCACTTTTATTTTTGTATCGCTAGGTAATAGGTAACAAGGTACATATTTCTCGTAAAGCGGCTTAGAAAATTTCAGTTAAGACCGATTAGATTTCTTCGCATCCTCGTTCTACACAGGACTGTCCAGCATCCAAAAATTGCTTCTCACTTACATTAACCTTTACCACTCTCTCAGACTAGCTCCAGTCTCTAGTGACAAAATAATTTTTCTTATAATCTGTTCAATAATCCACTAAAATAAAACCAAAGTACGAGGGATGTTCGAAATGAATTGCTTATTGTCCTCTAGCTCGATATCCACGTGGGGCACGATAAAAACCAATACATGCCTGTATAGGGCTATTCAATATCTACACAATGGTGTATAAATGTACATGTTAGACTAAGTGTAAGACATAAAATTTGCCATTTGAATACACGCAGTCATTGACCACTGCAGTAAAAATGGTTGGTAGAAGCGTCGACAAAAAAGATGAAATACGGGCTTACATCAAAGCTCGCTTAAAACGGTTGTTCTTTGAAAAAGCTGATGACTGAAATTTCTACTGCTTTTGGACCTTCTTGTGTGTCTTATGACACAGTTCGGCGGTGGAAAAAGAAATTTGAGTCTGGTGTAGAGTCCATCAAAAATGCACCAAAATCGGGTAGGCCAAAATCTGCATATTGTAAAGAAATCGTTTCAAAAATAAAGGAAATCATTGAAGGAGATGCCAGATTTACAGTTCGTGATATTGCACGAAAGGTAGGCATATCACTATCAAAGGTTCACCTTATTTTGAAGAAGCATTTGAAAGTCAGAAAGATTTCTGCTAGATGGGTGCCACATCTGTTGACTGACGAGCAAAAGAGGCAACGGGTTAAAGTGGCAAAAAAGCTGCTTCAAATGTTTACAAAATATGACAAAAAGCAGTTTGCCAATGTCGTCACAGGTGATGAAACCTGGGTCCATTATTTAGAGCCCGTCAGAAAGGTTAGCAATAAGATCTGGGCCACTAAACACAGCAAACGCCCAATAATTGCAAAACGTTCTTTGAGTACAAAGAAGGTTTTGTATGCAATCTTCTCTGGTGAAGGAGTTGCAATAAAAGTGCCAGTGAAAAAGGCCAAAAGCATCACCGGAAAGTACTACAAAGACGTAGTACTGAAGAAACTGAAAAAGTATTATCAGAAACGACGCCCTGCCACTGGTTTTAAACATGTCCGTCTTCTACATGACAATGCCCCAGCTCATACCTCCGCAATAGTTACGGCGTTTTTGAAGAAAGAAAAAGTAACTGTTTTGCCTCACCCCCCGTATTCCCCAGACCTTGCCCCATGTGATTTCTTTTTGTTTCCAAAATTGAAAGCATTCCTTGCTGGGCGGAAATACCAGTCCCGACAGGCACTTGGATCTGCCATTCATCAGTACCTTATTACTGTGCCCAAATCAGCGTACCGTGACGCCTTCAAGAAGTGGATACATCGGCTGAAACTTTGCATTTCTAGCCACGGGGAGTACTTCGAGGGCATGAAATGAGTACTTTTGGGCTAACTTGAAATTTGAAGTCTCCAGATAGAAATAAGCAATTCATTTCGAACATCCCTCGTAATATCATGACTATAGTGATCAGCCTTTATAGTCATGATATTTTTTTGGTTTTATCTTAGTGGATTATCAAACAGGATTATGAGAAAAAATATTTAGTCACTAGAGACTGGGGCCAGTCTACTACTCTCTGGGCATTTTCAACAGACGACAAATTGATGATATTTTTCTTATTTTCCCCAGAAAACAGTATCTGACATTTCATGCAAACTGTCTCCTTAGGAGACAATGTGCATGAAATGTCAAATCCTGTTTTCTGGGGAAAATAAGAAAAATATTTCAAAATGTCGTCTGCTGAAAATTTTACCCAGAGTGCTAAGCGTTAAAACCTGTTTACAAGACTTCAGTTAATTTGCAGATATTTCTGTTGTCAAAGCAAACAGTGTAGACCCACATCAGACGCCACACAGAAAGTTACGTTTCACCAGGGTCTACACTCTTTGTAAAGGTATCTTTATTTTATGTGGGGTGTGAGTATTAGTGGGTTAACTGAATCCTTGTGACGTGGTAAACGTGATGGGTCAGAAAGGGCGTTTTTCGTTTTAAATGATAAACCTTTTAAAAAGCGCTAAGCAAAAATTTAGCAAATGACATTCATAATTTTTGCCATTATTTTTCAGAGAAAATAAGACTTGAAATTTCTTATGAATTGTCTGCTAAATAGACAATTCACATGAAATGCCGTCTTACTTTCTCTAAAAAATAGAAATAATCAAAATGTCATCTGCTGCTGTTGTGATTAGCACTTTAAGGGTTGATATTTTAGTAATTATTTTAAATTATTTCTTGTTTTCGGTTTCTTTTTATCTCAATCCTCACCATCGCCCCACCTACATTGAAATGATTAAACCTTCAAACTGATTAAGAGCATACACTCCCTGGATATTTTCAAATTAAAGTTGAAAGTTGAATGCATACATTCCCTGAATATTTTCAAATTAAAATCTCCTTGACATGCATTGTGTGCAAGGTGATGGGGCATATAATATTGCATCCAATATCACCAAGCACCTCACTCAGCATCACAGCCTCCATGACCTACAGCACGCTTTTCGCGGAAAAACGCTACCCAGTGAGCATTCTACGTAGATCTATATCGGGCCGTCATCGGCCCGTCAGGGTAGCTGACGGGCCGATGACGGCCCGATGTAGATTTACGTAGAATGCTAACTGGGTACTACGAGACTCAACTCATTCAATTTGTCAAAGACCTAAGCAAGCAGCCGACTTTGGAACATCAAATAGATTTAGTGCATTTAGATTCTAGTAAAGCTTTCGATAAATTTAATTATTTGAAACTGCTGCTTAAACTTTCAAATTTTGATATAAACGGAAATCCTCTACAATGGTATATTCAATCTGTTTAAATAGGTCGATCTCAAACTGTAGTACTGGATGGAGAGACTTCATATGAGGTTCCAGTCACCTCTGGGTTACCCCAGGGGGGGGGGGGTCTGTACTGAATCCGCTCCTCTTTCTTTTGTACATAAATGACTTGCCTAACAATATCCAGTCTCAAGTTAGGCTATTAGCAGACAATACTGCTGTTTACTTGACTGTATCTAGCACAAAAGACCGTGGCATACTCCGGTCCGATCTAGACAAGTTGCTATGTTGGGAACAAACCTGGGCAATGGAGTTTAATTCTAATAAACGCCAGGTACTCCACGTCTCCAGGTCGGGAAGCCCCATTGTCGAAATATTTTATGTATGGTCAGAAACTTGAGTCTGTGGAATCAACCAAGTATACCTTGGGGTAAACATCAGCGCTGACCTGAGCTGGAACTCACACATAAGCAAAATTTCAACTACAACAAATAGAACCTTATATTAGGCTTTGTAAAAAGAAACATTAAGACAAAAAAAAAAGAAGAAATAAAAACTCTAGCATATAATTATTTGGTATGACCACAGGCTGAGTATGCTTCTTCGGTCTGGAGCCCTTATACAAAAGAAAACAGAGAAAATCGAGAAAGTTCAGCGTATGGCTGCTAGATGGGTCACAAATAATTATACTCGCCATACAGTAGTGTGTCCATTATGACGAGCAATCTCGGTCGACGGTGGCTTGAGCAGAGACTCTACGATGCACGCTTTACTACGTTTTACAAGGTAGTCCTTGGCCTCGTCGCTATACCGGTTCCGTCATAGTTTGAACAACCGAAAAGATATACTCGCCGCATGCATCCTCTCTCATTCAGACAAAATCATACCTATGTCTGCTATTATATATGCATTTTTCCAGCTGATCTCGTCCAAGTTTCAGATCTGGACTCCTTCAAATCAGAGTCAGTCAGATCAATCACAAACTTCCATGTACTGTTTTTATCTGATTTCAATCTCTGCTTACTAACATTGTCATCTATATTTTATCTTTTAAACTTGTTTTTTTTATCTCAATTATTTTACTTGTCTTTTCTCGGACTAACACACACATACATCTCAATATAATACTCGTGTGAGGGTTGGATATCATATAAAGACAGATAAATAAGTATTTACTCGGATATCATATAAAGACAGATAAATAAGTATATTTAAAACATTTTAAAATTATTCATAAGAACCAATGACGTCAATGGTTCCTCATGAATATAAATGAGATGCAAATGGACAAAAACTTAAAATCTCAACAACACTGTAAATATTCGGAATATTTCAATGGGGTTTTCACTACTGGATTCGCCAGCCACGCCTTCTTTTTAGCATATACCAAATGATGCGTCTGCTTTAATCGAATATCATCAATGTTCATTATTCAGCATTTCAGCGATTCAGCGTTTTAGACCATTTCTGCTGACCAATATCGTTGAATGCAGCAGAAAAATCAGCATTTCAGTTTTCTTCCTACAGGCTGATTGACTGTAAAATAAATGAACGATAACCGTCACTATGGACATTTCGTCCACAAGACATTTCTGTCGCCCATAGCGACAGTGTTAAGCCGCAACCCCAGCAAACGTACATTCGGACGTGCACCCAGCGAAGATTCAGATCAGCCTGCGCATTCGCGCAGGCTGATCAGAATCTTCGCTGGGCGCATCTTGGATAGCCAAGGATGCAATGTTTCTTCATGCGGACAACGAAGACTCTGATCAGACTGCGCACACGCGCAGGCGGATTTGCATCTTCGTTAAGCGCACATGTCTGAATGTACTTTATCTACACTTCTCGAACTTCTTAAGACAAAAATCATTTAGCAGGATCAATAGCGAATTCCAGGTATCTTTCAATCGCTCTAGAGACGAATATTAAAAGGAAACGCAGTTTCTACTAAACCAACGAATTAATTGAAAATAATGATTATTGGGTATTGTTTCACAACAATCAGCAGTTGGTTTGGAGTGTTTAACGTTTGCTGAGGATCGAAAAATCCACTTGTGCATGGACTTCAGCGGTGAATTCTTCTAGCTTCCAAGTTGGGGATATAAAATTAGTTGTTGTTTTTTTTCTTGTCCTTTTTTTAAAGTTTAATTATCCTATTATATGCCATGTTCAGAACTGGGTCTAATACTCGGTCTACACTGTTTGCAAAGTCCATTTTATGAGATCTTAGGCAAAAATTGGTTATGGTCTTGGTTTTGGACTCGCTCTGTCCCCGCGAACAGCGAACTGGGAGTCAAAAAGACGTTTACCTCTCAAATCATGTTGAATGAAGTTTCTATTAATCTTTATAACAACAAATTGATGATATCGTTTTCTTATTTTTTTTTTTCCAAAAAATAGACTTTGATTAAGGTGACAATTTGCATAAAGTGTCAAAACTCTATTTTCTCGGAAACGAATAAGAAAAACATTTCAAAATGTCGTCTGCTGAAATTTTTTACCCACCATGCTAAGGGTTAATGTCCGCATCACGAAAACACGCCTATATAATTTTGACCCCCTTAAACCCCACTTTTTTATAGTAAAACTGGGGTTTACAGGGGTATACATTATTTTTCTTATTTCTGCTCAAAAACATAGATTGTGGGTACTCATTAGAACCGCCTCGCCGAGGCGGTTCTAACGAGTACCCACAATCTATGTTTTGAGCAGAAATATGAAAAATATTAGAATTTTTTATCTGAAAATTTTACATTTTTTGTTGGTAAAAAATTTCAGTATATTTGAATAGGCGTGTTTTCGTAATGGATCAACGTACAGAGGCTAATAGAGTAGTTTACAACAGTCAAACATGATAAGTCTAAGCATACGTAAATACCCTCTTCAAATAGCCTGCGCATTCATACAGTCTGTTCAGGACCCTTGTTTTCGCTAACAGCATGCGAAAGGTTCATACAGTGTGATCTGAGCCTACGCTGGTCGCCTATGTCGTATGGTCGTTTTGCATTTGGACAGGCTCAGAAATATATTTTTTAATATTTTTTCATGACCAGCGAATCCATTCAAAGCCTTTACAATATTTTCTTCTTAAGGGGAATAGGATCACTTTCAGGGGAGCTAACTCTGTCAAAATTGTTTTGCCACCATCGTTTATAAGGGTCTACTCTAAAAGGAAAGAATTTGCTTTCAATAAGAGGGAGTAAATTCTTTCATTTTAGAGCAGACCATTTTCAGAGGGGACTTATTTGCAGGAATCCCAAAAGTTATCTCCCTTTTATAAAATGGCATAAAATCTACAAATCTACCCAGTGTATCCAGCCCCCTTAAATCCCATTAATGTTCACGTTCAATTAAGAACTGCCTCTAGTGATTGACTCTTAGACTTCATGAAATATCAGATTAAAAAAAATAGTTTTAATATCTAAGGGCATATTTATCACAAGAATGCCAGTTTTAACAGATAATGACAATGCATGGTCCCTAGATAACTGACTCAATCACTATTTATGAGTTTTCATGGGGAAATCGGCATTCGCAGAATACCACATATACCCTAAGTATTCGGACAGACAGGCCTGAGCAAACATTGCAGGCCCAGATCAGACGCCGCGTTCTCAGGGTCTACATTGTTTGCCACTTATCCAGCATTTTTTTTAAACAAATCAACAAGTAGTAAATGGATTTGTCGAAAATTTAAGATAAGTATGCTAAGGAATTAAGGTGGCCGAATATTTAGAGTAAACATGGTATACGAACAGCAAAGGCATAGATCATTATGTGCATCCGTGCAATCAGATCAGGGTATTTACTTATTGATGCTCTGCTCGATGCTTACTGTTGTCATATGCAGAATCCAATTCATCTGTAAGACACTGAGCGGACTATCCAGAAATTTCTGATTAAGGCATTTGTTCTCTGCAAACCTTCTGGGCTCAGTTGTTCAAAGCGTCGTTAGCTTAACGAGCTCGTTAGTTGTCGTAATGTTAATTGTTCTAGTAAGTACAATATCTAATTCACAGGTATTTTTCTGAAAAAAAATGTGAGTAGCTTTTGAAAATGTAAAAGCTACTCACATTTTTTTCAGCAAAAGTATAAGTGTAATACCATATTTAATGATCAAAGTTTTAACGATACGTTAACTACAGATATCGTTAGTTTTGAACAACTGGGCCCTGAATGCTCTTTTGTCATGGTGCGCTTGTAATCTGATTGGAGCCGATCGGTAGATTGGGCCGCATCTTTTGGTAAAACCGTGTCTTCGGGCTTAGATGTGTGCACATTTCTCGAAGACACAGTTTTCATATCGCGACTCAAAAATGGTATGTCTATTTTTAAATCTATGACAGAGACGAATCTAATAAGGCTTTGTTAAAGAATGTTTTCATAATCAAGAAAAACCTTAATAATCTGGCCATCCACAACCGGTCTCACAGGTTTCACAGACCAGTGATCTGGGGGATTTATCCTGGATAAAAAAGCTGGTACCTGCATGGACAAAAGTGTTCAAACGTATTACTAAATGGAAAAGCCTCCAGCCGGTATTTTTTTTTTTTTTTTTTTTTTTTTTTTTTTTTGATTTGGGTTTTACGGCCCTTTCAAGAATATTTCACTTATATTAAGCCGATTGTTCATCAAATGGGGACGAAAACTGGAAAACCCGGGGAAAAACACCTGACCATCCGTAAGTAGAACTTGGCTTTCCCATATGTGACCCAAGCGAGGCTCGAACCACAGCGGTGAGAAACCTAACGGATTAAGAGTCAGCTCTGTTACCCACTAGGCTACGGGGGCCCCGCATCCAGCCGGTAAACTGTATCAAGAGATCCACTGAGATTCGCTCTAATACTAATGACCTGCCAGAAGCAGTTGAAGCCAACGAAACATTTTTGCTGATCAGATGGTCCGTTCCTTACGCTTATAAAGACACTACGGGTATATATAGTGAAATCCTAAACATATCAAAATGATATGCAGGAAAGGGCGCCCTTGTTTCATTCTTATTTCTTCAAAGAATAGGTTATACATGTCTGTTTTTGGACATTTGAAAGCTGAGGCGATCCTTTTTGAAGTATTAAATACAATATTCTTGCATTATTTCAGATTAGCTGTCACCTTTTGAGCGAAGGTTTAATGCCAGTTAAATAATCATTACAACGAATTTTGTCGCTGTATCAAATATCGGTGTAAAGATGGTTGGCTGTAAACAACAACACGCCTACAAGATCTTTCAAATTTAGAGTCTTGGGCAAATCCTACATTTGAGATGGAGCCCAATCCTTCAAATTGTCCAACAATTCACACAACAAGTCACGGAAACCTGTAGCCAATTTGTACCACATATACATGATTATTCCACCAGAAATCTAGGAGTAGATCCACAGCTTACATTCTCCTAAACTCTATATCGGACCGAATCCTGTCGGGCCGCTAGAGGTTCGATATAGATTTAAGCAGATTTAGCTAGGAATAGATCCACAGCTTAAATTCTCCTAAACTCTATATCGGACCGAATCCTTTAACACGGCGTGACATTTTCTTTTTAGGTGAACGTTTTCCTCTGATCTGTTGTGATTAATTAAAATATCCCTCTACTCTTTCGGTATGCTTGAATTTTACGTGACACGATGCATTTTACATTGCATTGTGCTTACTAACATATGATACACCTGCGGCCAGGACTAAAGTATGCATGGCTAATGATGGCAAGAAATGCATACGCATGAGCTTATATAGTTTTAAAATATGTCATTACATGTTTACTTAAGCCCTACTATATACCGAAAAGACCTTTTGGTACCGAAACAAATTCTTTCCATTGAAAAGGGCCAAGAAAGGGATTTATTGGCGGCTATCAGGACCGTTTATTGATATAAAATATTTTGCCACTAAAAAGGTCAAGAAACGGGATTTCTTGACGACCATCATGATCGTTTATTGTTATAAAAGATTTTGCCACTAAAGGGTCAAAAGGGGATTTATAGGCGACTTTCAGGATCCTTTACTGATATAAAATATTTTGCCAGTATAAAAGGATTTATTGGCGACTATCAGGATCTTTTATTGATATTAAATATTTTGCCACTAAAAAGGTCAAAAAAGGGATTTATTGGTGACTATCAGGACCGTTTGTTGATATAAAATACTTTGCCACTATAAAGGTCAAGGAAGGGATTTTTTGGCGAACTTTAGGGCCGTTTGTTGATATAAGATATTTTGTCACTAGAATGTCAAGAAAGGGATTTCTTGGCGACTACCATGATCGTTTATTGATATAAATTATTTTGCCACCAAAGGGGTCAAAAAGGGATTTATTGGCGATATCAGTACAGGATCTTTATTGACAGACAATATTTTGTCACTGAAAAGGTCGAGAAAGGGATTACTTGGAGACTATCAGGATCGCTTATTGATATAAAATAGTTTGTCTCTAGAAAGGTCAAAAAAGGGATTGATCGGGTGACTATCAGGACCGTTTCATACTTATGTAATCAAAGTAAATAATTCAGGATTTTTTCAATCGTTTCAAACCTGTGGTCCTTTTATGTCGTCGGTCTGAGAAAGGGAGAAAAGGATAGAAGAGCTAGTAGAGGAGAGGAAAGAGAGAAACTGTCCCCGAGGTTATAAAACTTTTTTCATGCTCAACTCAGCTGAGCATGAAATTTTCTCTGTAATAAATATGAAAATGCCAACTATTGTTGGCATTTTCATATTTATTAGCAGAGAAATTTTCATGTTCAGCTATGTTAAGCAAGAAATAATTAGCAGTTTTTAGTATTTTGGGGATTTAATAGCAGAACAAATCTCATGCTCAACTGAGTTGAGCATGAAAAAAGTTTACAACCTCGAGGCCAGACGAGTATGAGGATGAAGGAAAAAGTAGAAATAGCAATGCAGAAACAGAAAAAAAAAATACTGACATCACTTATCCCCACCTGCTGCAAATAACGCAAGCACTAACAACCACTCTATCACTCAAATAATCCAAGACGCATTTCCTATAGTCATTTCTTTTTTAGGAGTAAAAACCTATTGGAGATTAAATGGACTAAATGGACCGCATATGGCTCATGATTAGCTACATACCTGCCCAGTAAGCATTCTACATAAATATATAGCGGACCGTTATCGGCCCGTCAGGGTAGCTGACGGGCCGATAATGGCCCGCTGTAGATTTATGTAGAATGCCAGCTGGGTGTACCGCACAGGTTCGAATCACGCTAGTGCCGAGCACTGCCGTGGCTTTTCCCCGCCACAAGACATTGGGCGTCTTTAGAATCAGAAATACTTAGTCTGACGTCTGTCTCCAGTAAAGCACAATTGCAGAAAGTAGTAGATGCATATTGGAAACATATCGAAATATATTTCCAGCAAATGAAGACCCAGATCCTAACAACCCTGATAGAAATGAAAGACTGAAAAGGTTTCTATCAGTTATTAGGTCCGACTGAGATCACCACTCTGAGAGGAAACGAAATGTTAAAGACTAGTGCTTCTGATAAGGATAATATTCGTAACAAGCAAATCCAGTATGTGTTCCTGTCTGAAAATGGTACCTGTCGCATACATTCAAAACGATTGAATCCATGAACTTTTCGCAGACATTGTCAACTGAATGCTTCTCATGCATTTAATTAACTTTAAGAGAGAGGGCAAAAATTAACATACAGTATTGTATATCAAATGGAATCATTCTAAATGATTATGACAAGATGATGTTACAACAAGACATGATATGACATCATCTTTTCATACTCATCTAAAATGATGTCTCTAAGAGCACATCATGTTTTATCTTGCACAATGCTGCCTTATTTGAAATACGATATTTTATATATCTTCATTTTCACCCCGTCTTTCTTTATGTTGAAAACGCTATTTAAACAGCTTATTTTAGAAAGCTAGGGAAAAAATAGTTCCAAGATTCTTGCTCCGTGGATTTATCGGTCTAAATGCTAGCTTGAATTTACTTGCTCTCGGCCAATCAAATTACATTAAATAAGTGTAAACCTGTTGAGTTAGAATTATATCTGATATAATGTGATCTTGTCTAAATTACGACTGTACAAAGGGCGGTCGGAAAATATCCGGACATTTTCCTTGTTCTCAAAAACCGTTAAATATTTTTATCCCCCACCTACGTCTACTCCATCTTCATGGGAGCTTTTTGTATTCCCTCTGCAAACCATCAAGTAGACCTACTACTGAGGTACCAATTTACAGCGGAAATCGAAGCCGCCCAAATTTGTTTCTAGCAAGCCTTTTTCAATACTGGAAACAAATAAAAGTCCTGTCCTCACTGAACTGTGAATGTGAAACCCAGCTATAAAAGGTTGAACGGGATATGCAGGCTTTAGAAAAAAACTTTTCTGCAACCTTTGAAAAATGTTGCAATTTTTTGTTGTTGTTGTTTTTTTTTTTCCTCCAAAAACAGGAATTTCATTACAGATCTCCTCGTACCTACTTTGTTTAAATGCTCAAAACTTCGTGTATACACACTTCTCAATGAAAATAAAATGACCGATTTACAGCGATAAAATGTAGTTTTCCCTCGTGTATAATATGTGTAGGTTGTTGCACGTGGAAAAGTCCGGATATTTGCCGACCGCCCCTCATACGTTTGCTTTCGCCTTTTCATTCTGAGTCTCATCATACGTATTCGGACAGAGATGACTGAGCAAACAGTGTAGACCAAGATCAGACGCGGCGGAACGCGGCGTCTGACCAGATTGTACACTGTTTGTCATTTTTAGACACATAAACCGGTTGTAAGGTGAAGTTATTCACAATTTAGGACCGAAGCATGGTAAGGAATTAATGTGCCCGAATATTAAGGGTATATACGATACCCAGTGTTATTTATACTACTCTATTCTACTCTACTCTATTTTATTCTACTCTACTCTACGTTAATCTACTCTGCTCTGCTTTGCTCTGCTCTAATCTACTTTATCATACTCTACTAACATTATGCTATGCTATGCTATGCTATGCTACGCTATACTAGAAATTGAAAGTTACTTTCTAAATGCACTGTTATCACAAATCTTTTCGTTTTCCTTTCTTTTCTTATTTATCTTACCCAAGTACGCGACGTCACGTTACACAAATGGTGTCATTCTTCTTGTTCATTACGGATTACATAAAAAAGAAGTATTAATTGTTTCCCTGTTGGGAGTCAGCTTTCATCATTTGCTTGAGAGGTAAGTTGAAAGATATAATGAGTTTTTTGTTCTCACTCTATAATAGTTCTTGGAATCGTTTCAATACTAACTAGTATGCATTTGGAATACGTATTCCTATTTCTTTTTCAACATACACAATATTCAAGGCGCCGGATAAGTAGTGTATTCAAAACAGTTTTTCATACTGGAAAAAGCTATTTGTCACTTCTAACTGCGACATTTTGCTCACTCCTTCTAAATATTCTGATAGCCATGCTCAGTCAAAATGGCCGAGACTAAATAATTGTATTCGACAACAATACGTCTTTCGATATTCCTGCCAAATAAGTTTTCAAAGCTTCTTTTCTGCTCTTATAAAATCGGCAGCATTGTAAACGCAAAGACCGGGAACGACAGTCTGAAATGCCCAACTCCCTGGCAAACACACACGTATCGACGTCGCCGCGACGTCATCTACTCAGCAAACTCATAGCGTCGTAACAACGTCGTATCGACTTCGCGGTGACGTCATGTTCTACCCAGCAAACACAACGGGCAACAAATACACACGTCGTAACACTGTATCGATGTTATCACATGACCTCGCCGCGACGTCGATACGACTTTCAGTTTGCTCCAGTTTATAGTAACACGTGGTGCAAGTACATGCACCATCATGCGAAATGGGCATATTTAGGAACAGCGATGACTTAATTTAGCTTGCACACAGTCTGATCAGTGCCAATATAAGCATGTTCATCCACACAGTCGGATCAGTACCTCCGCAGTTCTTGAGTAAATTCAACAATATCCTGTCTCTAGCCAATTAAACAACGAAGATCCTGTTAAATCAGACTACCTGCTCTCATCTAAGTATCAAAGGCCCCCATTATTTTGGTGTAATGGATCATATCATCACCCATACTCTATATGACGTCATATCAGACTATAACAGATAACTTATCCAAAAAAATTTGATCCGCGATACCAAAAGAGGCATTTTGCCATGTGTGGACAACGAAGACCCTGATCAGTCTGCGCAGTCTGCGCAGACAGATCCGGGTCTTCGTTGTCCACTTCCGGAATTATTGAATCTAGTAGAACGTATCGACGAACAGAGAAGATCCCGATCAGACTTGGCGGGTGCACAGGCTGATCTAGCCCCTATGTGGCAATTTGGCCATTTTCTTGCCATGCTCATCTGGTGTAAAATTCAGGAGATGTACGTATGTTAAATAGGCTATGTATATGATAACACGAAGGAAAGCTAACATTTTGCCATAATTTTATGTTTGTTTGTTTTTTTTGTTTGTTTGTTTGTTTGTTTGTTTTCGCTTATACATTGTAGAGAACATGTAGAATACTTAAAACAAGTAGTCATGTGAGCTTAGCTTAGTTTACCGTATATACGCTCAGTATTCAGACAGACAAACCTGAGCACACGGTGTACAGTAAGATCAGAACGCAGCGTTTGATCAAGGTCTACACTGTTTGCCACTCATGGAGCAGTTTTAGACATATCAACAGACAGTGAAATGGACTTGTTCAATTTTTATGTGCGTCAGACTGGTGATCAGGAGGTCACGGGTTCGATCCCCGACGTGTCCGGCAACATTCTTTCGTAGAGATTGATCACGAAATATTTTCTGCGATCATTCTCTCCCTTCCGCTGATACAAGAAGGGCAGTTGTAAGTTTCTGGCGAAAGAATGCGCACAGTACAAATACTGATTAAGCCTCACCAGGAAAAGTGTGGTTAAGTAAACTGGCCCACTCGAAACGACCCTAATGGTGTTGACTTGGCCGTAAAACTCCAGCCTATTCCACCAAATCAATTTTATGAGTACACAGACTTTTTCATTATAAACAAAAAAGATGTCCGCTATTTTCACACTCTTACACTGGCTTTCTCTGAGCATACAGAATCAAACTTTCAGAATGAGTTGGATCGCTGGACTACTGGATTTGGTTCTCACCTTGCAAATAGACCATCGTATCAAGTTCATGCTCGACGTGCCTTGTAGACAACGTACAGCTTAATGACTGGCAGGGACACTGAGTGTGAGTGAGCGACCCCAAGTTCACTGAACACTCACAAACACACAGCCAGCCCGACATAACCTAACTGTTGTTGAAAGGAACTGAAACTCAAGCTTTCTTACTTGTAACATGTATTCTCCGTTTTTTTTTTTTTTTTTTTCTGTCTAGTTGACCAGTTTACGTAACCACACTTTTCCAGGTCAGGCCAAGTTCTCTGAGCGGTTACCCAGTATTGTGCACATTCTTTCAACAGACACTGACAATTGCCTTTTTTGAATCAGCGGAAGGAAGAGAATGACCGGAGAAAATATTTCATGTTCAATCTTCACAAAATAATATTGCCAGATCCGGTGAACTGATCACAAGTCGGACGCGTATCCGACTGAGCCACCGAGGCCGGCACTAAAACCCTTACGTTCCGTCAAATACGTGTGTAAAATACACATGTGCCCCTGTAAGCATTATATAACGAAATGCATGCCATTCAACTCAACATAAAATAAGCTCACTATATTGATTATTTGTTTTTGTTTTGTTTTGTTTTTCTAGAAGACAAACATGAAAACGAATATCATTTTCCCTTCTTTTATAAAATGTTTTACACTCATTAATATCAAGCATACAATATAATTTCTTATTTCAGTCACACATAAAGTGATGAATGCTTAAATATCAAAGAATAACCCAGCTAGCATTCTACGTAAATCTACATCGGGCCGTCATCGGCCCGTCAGCTACCCTGACGGGCCGATGACGGCCCGATATAGATTTACGTAGAATGCTGACTGGGAAGATACCGCATACATTCTAGCACAAGTCATATTTTCTATTAAAAAAAAAAAAAAAAAAAAAAATAGAATGTCGTCTGCTACAATTTTTGCTTGACGCTTTAAGAATCAATTATTGTAAACAGCATTATATTTTTTTTTCACATGACATAACAGCCTATGACTAAAACAAAACAAAACAAACAAAAAAAAAAAAAAAGCAGAAGAAAAAGCTTACCTTTGTCTGATTGTGTTTATTAGATGTTTCACAATTTAAAAATAAACAGCAGGACTCATCTAAAAGTTTAAATATGCACAAGTCATATTTTATCTTTGTAGTTCACAATACAGGGTCGTTTTCCATGAATTTGAACAAAATTGATAAACTCTTAAATTACCATGATAACATATTGACCTGTTTATTCTCGATCATTTCCATATTGATCTAATGCACAGCAACTACATCAGAATTTTATGTCCTATAATTATATTGATTATTCACCAAAACAGATTTGTATTACATTATATAAGCAATAGTTAACAACTTAGCACGGGAAATTCAGCAGACGGCAAACTGATTATATTTTTTTTTCCACAAAACAGGATTTAAACGTTCATGCAAATTATCTCCTAAGGAGACAATTTTCATGAAATGCCAAATCCTATTTTCTGGAAAAAAATTCTAAATATCGTCTGCTGAAATTTTTACCCAGAGTGCTAAGCATCAACATAAGTGAAAACAAAATGTACCTTTATTGATTCTGTTACGCTAATAAATAAATAAATAAATTGGGCATGTCCCGAAGGAAATTCGTGATGAACTTTTTTTTATCGTCCCTCGTATTGTTAATATGCAAGCCTTCAATGTTCTTTAAACGTTCATGTTTCAGTTGGGTTCTTTGGAGTCTTTTAGCTCACGGAAGCACGAAGTTCTCAAGGTGAGCTTTTGTGATCGGTCAATGCACAAAGTGGGTCAATGTTCTTCGTCCCTTGTGCGTCGTCCGTCGTGCGGCGTTAACAATTTGCTTTAAATGACTCCTCCTACGTCTCTGGGCCAATTTCAATCAAACCACAGGAATATTGCATTTTTGATTCTCTACCAAAATAGATTAAATTATTCCGCTCCGATTAAACAACATGACCACCTAAGCTAAAACTAAAAGAGGTCACAGTCGCCATTTTGAAAATCTATTTTGAATTGCTTCTCCTGAACCGAAAGGCCAATTGACTCGAAACTTGGTAGGCAGTATCGGGCGACTACTTGTAGATCAAAAACAGTTAAAATCGCTCCGATCGAAAATACCAGATGGCCATCTTGAAAATCTATTTTGAGTTTCTTCTGCTGAACAGAAAGGCCAATTGGACTCGAAACTTGGTAGGCAGTATCAGGGTGACTTACAGATCAAAAACAGATAAAATCGTAGCCATCGGAAATCGAAGATGGCCGGCCATCTTGTAAATCCATTTTGAACTTCTTCTCATGAACGGAAAGACCAACTGACTCGAAACTTGGTAGGAAGTATCGGGGCAACTTGTAGATCTAAAATAGCTAAAACCGTTGTGATCGGAAATCCAAGATGGATGCCACGGCTGCCATCTTGAAAATCTATTTTGAACCGTCTCCTGAACCGAAATGCCAAATGACTCGAAACACGGTAGGAAGTATCGGGGTGATATGTAGATCAAAAATAGCTAAGCTTGTTCCGATCGGAAATCCAAGATGGCCGCCACAGTCGCCATCTTGAAAATCTATTTTGAACTTCTTCTCCTGAACGGAAAGGCCAACTGACTCGAAACTTTATAGGAAGTATCGGGGTGATTTGTAGATCACAAATACATAAAAACGTTCCTATCTGAAATCAAAGATGGTCGCCATAGCCGCCATGTTGAAAATCTATTTTTTTTCTCTCTATCTCCTGAACCAAAAGGCCAGTTGACTGGAAACTTGGTAGGAAGCATCAGGGTGACTTGTAGATCAAAAAAGGGTAAAATTATTCTAATCGGAAATCAAAGATGGATATCACGCCTGCCATGTTGAAAATCTATTTCGAAATGCTACTCCTTAACCCAAAAGGCCAATTGACTAGAATCTTAATAGGAGGTATTGGGGCCACTTGTAGATCAAAAATAGCTAAAATCATTCCAGTCGGAAATGCCAAATAACTCGAAACTTCATTGTAAGTATCGAGGTGACTTGTAGATTAAAACAAAAACTAGTTAAAAATGTTCCGATTGGAAATCCAAGACGGCCGCCATGGCCGCCATCTTGAAAATCTATATTGAACCTCTCTCGAACCCGCAAATTAACTCGAAACTTGCCAGGTAATCAGGTGAGCGATACAGGGCATTCAGACTTGGAATTTGTCATTATCATAATGAGTTAATGTCACTGTACAAGACTCTAGGTCCCTAGGACTTCCTTTTTATAAGTTACATTCATAGCGTAGTCCCCAGTCATGCAGAAATAACGTTCTTACTTGGAACCATCAGTAAATGGTTGTTGTGCAAGATCACAGGTCACTGTGACCTACCTTTCCAAAAAATTGTGTCATCATCATATATCAGTCCCGAAACAGGCTATATACAATCAAACTTGGAGTGCATCATCAGCAAATGAGACAAGGTCTTAATGCGTGACCTTCCGCCAGATAAGGTCGCTGGATCTGTGCAAGAGGAGTTGAGAAATATGTTAAGTTTTAGAAACTGGATCAGCACCTTATCACATTTCCCAGATGCACTAAATGATTCATACTTGGACTATAGCAGTTTCTCTCGGACTTTAAACAATATATCTATTTAGCGTGTCTGTGTGGAAGATTATAATAAGCCTACGTTTCATAGCAATGCACTGGTCAGGGTGGGTCGGGAGCATTTTTGTACTTTGGGCACATTTCTAGTTTTCCCTCAAAATAAAGAACACTTAGTTACGCTCCGGTTTATAGCTTGCAGGACGATTACAATGAGTAATTATCAAAAAGCGTTTCTTGAGATTGATGACAAATTAACGCCTTCCTGCCCAGCAAACACATAACGTGGTTACAACATCGTTACAACGTCGCTGCAACGTCATGACGTTGCAGCGTCGTTGTAACGACGTTTTTGCGACTTTGTGTGTTTGCTTGGTGAACGGTAAAATGGCACCGAAGTTATAGGGTCAAGATAAGAGGATAAGATGTTTCCGGATGTCTCCCTTATAGAAGAGAACAATTTAGAGAAGGGAACATTCTTTGGATGCCAGTTCATCTGCCTCATACTCAGACTACTGTCGCTGGTTAGTAGGCTAAATGACAAAAAAGATGACTAAATTTTTAATACAATAATCCTCGGTCTATCCCGCATACGGAGTTTGTCCGTTACGTTACCTAGCCTTTTTATCAAATACTGGGTCTTCGTTGAAAGAGTTGAGAAAGAGTTAACAACAAATCAAACTTTGTATTAATAATTAAATATTCTGTGACAGACACAACGATCTCGTCGATCCAAACAGCGTGACCGTTTCCAGACTTATCTAAAATATATTGACTATTCACGAGCTATAATCAAGGTTTCACCTACTAGATACGCTACTACCTGTTGAGTTCTATTCATGATTCACGGTTCAACGTACAGGGTTCACCTACTACACAGGCTACTACCCCAGTGAGTTATAGTCATGATTCAGGTTCAACGTACAGGGTTTCACCTACTTGACACGCATCTACCCCAGTGTTATAGTCATGATTCACAGTTCAACGTACAGGGTTTCATCTACCAGGCACGTTACTACTCCACTGAGTTATACGAGTAGTCATGATTCACGGTTCAACGTGCAGGGTGTCTCCTACCAGACACGTTATTACACTATTGAGTTCTGGTCATGATTCACGGTTCAACGTACAGGTATTAGTGCCGTGTGGCGGCGGTAGAATGTCTCCCCGTACTTCACCATAGTGCAGATTATATTTCCTTTCCTTTGGGACCATTGTGGTATCTTTGGAAATGGACTTCTGCTCATGTATACGCTAGAGGGCGTGAGCAGTGTTGCAAACTTCATTATTGCTTATGAACAGTCTTAATAAAACCGAGACTCCATTTTTCTAATCTGTAATGTGTTCTTCGTGGCCAAGGGCAATCTTTTTTGACATTTATTTTACTACACTGCAGCTGATGTTTGTGCCGTATGGCGGCCGTAGAACGTCTCCCCGTACTTCACCATAGTGCAGGTTACGTTTCATTTTCGTTGGGATCATTGTGTTATCTTTGAAAATGGAATTCTACTCATGTATACACTAGAGGGCGTAAGCAATGTTGTCAACTTCATTACTGTTTATGAAGAGTCCCAATAAAACCGAGACTCCCATTTTCGAATCTGTTATGTGTTCTTTGTTTCCAAGGGCAATCGTTTTGACCTTTATTTTACTACACTGCAGCTGATGTTTGTGCCGTGTGGCGGCCGTAGAACGTCTCCCCGTATTTCACCATAGTGCAGATTACATTCATTTTCGTTGGGATCATTGGTCCCATTGTGGTATCTCTGAAAATGGAGTTCTGCCCATGTATACCCTAGAGGGCGTAAGCAATGTTGCAAACTTCATCACTGCTTATGAGGTCTCAATGAAACCGAGACTCCCATTTTCCAATCTGATATATGTTCTTTAGTTCCAAATGCAATCTTTTTGACATTTATTTTACTACACTGCAGCTGATGTTTGTGCCGTGTGGCGGCCGTAGAACGTCACCCCGTACTTCACCATAATGCAGATTATATTTCATTTCCTTTGGGATCATTGGTCCCATTGTGGTATCTCTGAAAATGGAGTTCTGCCCATGTATACCCTAGAGGGCGTAAGCAGTGTTGCAAACGTCATCACTGCTTATGAGTCTCAATGAAACCGAGACTCCCATTTTCTAATCTGTTTTGTGTTCTTTGTTTCCAAATGCAATCTTTTTGACGTTTATTTCACCTACCAGATAAGCTATTACCCCATTGAATTTTAGTCATGATTCACGGTTCAACGTAGAGGGTTTTACCTACCAGACACGCTACTACCCCCATTGAGTTATATTCATGATTCACGGTTCAACGTAGAGGGTTTTATCTACCATACACGCTACTACCCCCATTGAGTTATATTCATGATTCACGGTTCAACGTAGAGGGTTTCACCTACCAGACACGCTACTACCCCCATTGAGTTATATTCATGATTCACGGTTCAACGTACAGGGTTTCACCTACCAGACACTCTGTTATTCCACTGAGTTAAAGTCATGATTTACGGTTCAACGTACATATATGAAGAGTAGCCCGTTCTTTTCACACATATTTTGATGGATAGGTATGGCAGGTTTTGTTTGTGTTGAGGTTTTACGGCCCAGTCAACCCAATGGGGTCATGTCGAGCGCGGTCAGTTTACATAACCACACTTTTACAAGGCAGGCTCATTCTTTCGCCAGAAACTGACAACTGCCCTTCTTGAATCAGCTGAAGGGAGAGAATGATAGTAGAAAATATTTCATGATCAATCTCCACGAAAGAATGTAATCTCCTGATCACCAGTCGGACGCGCATCCTTTTTAGCCACGGAGGCCGACAGATATGGCGGGCAGAGGTATTTCTTTCTCATCTCTATTGCAGGGCTTTTCATCCGATTCAATCGAATTGCCCAATATTAAGTGATCAATGGGTCTGGATGTGCGGCCTTTCTAGACATACGTCACTGTCATTTTAAATACACTGCTACCATTTGGCCTCGCCATGTAAAACGATATTTTCAGGATACAGCGAAGGTTCAGATCAGCCTGTGCAAAAGCGTAGTCTTATCAGGACGTTCCCTGGCCGTTTTCAGGATCAACAGCTACTATGAAATAAATAGGCGTACAGTGGTCTGATTAGACCTTGCTGGATGATATTAACGCTTAGCACTCTGGGCAAAATTTTCAGCAGAAGACATATTGAAATATTTCTTCTTACTTTTCCCAGAAAACAGGTTTTGGCATTTCATACAAATTTGTCTCCAATGGATTTGCATGAAATGTCAAAATACGTTTTCTGAGAAAAATATCATTAATTTTCCGTCTGCTGAATCAGCCAAGAGAGTGGTAAAGGTTATTCTTTTACTTTTCACATAAGCCCCGAACACAACTTTTCACCTGAACGTACATGTACCCTATCAATCTAGCATTTACTCTAAGTATTCGGACAGACAGGGTTAATAAAACAATGTAGGCCCAGTTCAACACGACGTCTGATCAGAATCTACACTGTTTGCCACTCATCCAGTAGTAATACTGACGCATCAACAGTTAGTAAAATGGGACAAGTATGGTAAGGCGATAAGATGTCCATACTGAGGGTAAATACGGCAGATTTGTGAAATGCCTAGACCCGTAATAGTCTGTGTGGACCATCGTAGACGGTAGTCTCATTCATGAATAATGTACATCTTGATCGGATTCGTGTGGGTGCACATACCATACTGACTTGTCTTGTGCCTCATCTTAGCTATTGAAATAGCTGTATACCACGGATTCTTTTTGAGAAGCATATAGCTAAACATTGAAAACACTAAATTATTTAATCTTTAATTAGTGCATTTGTGTTTCATAACTGTTTGCGAATGCATTATTCATTCTTTAACAACAATGCAGTCGTGAACAATCAATGCAGTTTGTGTATAAATAATAATTCTCGGAAAGAATACAGTACTTTATCAGCTCCAAACCCAAGTCCATGTTTCTGCAATAAATATGAATTTTAAAGCTAAGTAAATTAAGTTGTTACTAGAAGCAAGAAATCGCCCAAAATGCATGCAACCATAATGCATCCACACAAGTCTGATCAGGACCTTTAATATACATACACCCATTACGAAAACACGCCTATTCAAATATACTGAGAATTTAACAACCCAAAACTGAAAATTTTCAGATAAACAATTCTGATAATTTTCATATTTCAGCTCAAAACATAGATTGTGGGTACTCGTTAGAACCGCCTCGGCGAGGCGGTTCTAACGAGTACCCACAATCTATGTTTTTCAGCAGAAATAAGAAAAAATAAAGTATACCCCTATAAACCCCAGTTTTGCTATATAAAAGTGGGGTTTAAGGGGGTCAACATTATATAGGCATGTTTTCGTGATGATAGCCCTCGATAAGAGCTGTCCAGATTTTTTTTTTTTCACGAAAATATACGAGGGTCCTGCAAAAAGTTTTGTCACTGGGTTCGGATTACTTCAGTGCTACGTTTTATCAAACATATTTTTATTACAAACCTTCAAAGTGTTCCCCCTTTACTGAAACACATTTTTGTAACCTTTTTACCCAGTCGCGAAAAGCAGATAAATAGTTTTCTTTTGGTATCTGTTGGAGACACTGATAAATAGCGCTGACAAGAGAACTTCTAGACGTATACTTATTTCCAGAAAGCATTTTCTTAAGCCTTGGAAATAAAAATAAGTCACTCAGGGACTCAGGTCAGATGGATGGTGGATGGTTTAAAACTTTCACCTTTTCAGAAGCCAAAAAAGACTTAACAACCTCACACTTATGAGAGGAGGCGTTGTCATGTAAAAGGTGGACTCCTGACCATCCTTTGCTTGGTCGTTTCTCATTGTAAAACTCTTTCACTTTCTTCAGTACAGAATTCTTGTAGAATCGGCCAGTGACTGTATGACCAGATGGACAAGGCACCTGAACGACTGGTCCACTTGAATTAAAGAAAATTGCGTACATCTTTTTCGAACTTATGGTTCTCTTGGCAATACATGGGCGTTTTTGTGATTTTTTGCTTCCATTGCTTATTATCAG
This sequence comes from Anodontia alba, assembly GCA_964016985.1. NCBI lineage: Eukaryota > Metazoa > Mollusca > Bivalvia > Lucinida > Lucinidae > Anodontia > Anodontia alba. Next base: position 3,122,056 of record OZ024823.1, read on the forward strand.
CCCTTCTTTGTGGCTCAAACATGTGCACCCAGATTTCATCACCTGTTAGCAAGTTAGAAATAACTCGACTATTACAGCCTTTGTATGTTTTCAAAAGTTCCCAGGCACATTTAAGGCGTTGTGTCTTTTGCTCCTCAGTGAGCAAATGAGATACCCACCTAGCGCAAACCTTTCTCAGGTCCAAACGCTTTTTCAGAATTGTTTGCACACTGCCTTCTGATATGCCAGTACAACTAGCTATATCTTTGACAGACAATCGCGCATCCTGTTCGACTACAATCTTTACAGCAGCGATGTTAGCCTGGGTACAGAAGTATTAGGCCTTCCAGGACGGGTATCATCTTCGGGTATCATCTTCAACAGAAAATTTCCCAGCTTTAAAAGCTTAACCCACCTAAAAACTGTGCGCTTTGAAATGGTCTGAGGTCCATGTATACCACACAATTCATTAAATATCTGCTTTGAATCTATATTAAACCTAATGCGGCATTTAATATAGCTACGAATTTCAGTCTTCTGGTCCTGTTCCAATGCAACAAGTAAATTGATCAGTGTATATGAATGCATCTATTTCAATTTGAAATAACTCGGTCAGTTGGAAAGCAATTTGCACGAAATTAACGAGTATCGTTAGTTATTCAATACACCATTCAAGTGCAGTGAAGCATTTTAAAATATACCTGGGATAAAACTAAGGATGCCTATTAGTGACAGAACTTTTTGCACGACCCTCGTATGAGCCACAACGTGAAAAAAAAAACGTTCCTTATGGCATGTGCGCCCAGCGAAAGTCTTCGTTGTCTGCATGAAGCAACTTTGCATCTTTAAAATGCATCCAGTGAAGATTCTGATCAGACTGCGCATTCTGAATCTTCGCTGGGCGCATGTCAGAAGACACGTTTAAAACGCGGTTTTCTGACGTAGCGGTTCATATGTTGTGTGTACTCACTGGAATTGTCTCGCTATTTTCTTTCCACGAAAATAGGCTATGGTCATCATTGGAATCAATTCGGTTAGGCATTTCAAATGATAATCCACGTTATGGTTTTGTGGAGAAATAAGATAAATGCCATTACTGTTCGGTTAAAAAAGGGGCACCATCTCTAGTTATGCACCACATAATATGTTGGTGTTTTTTTTTTTTTTTTGTCAGTATGTTCAGACAAATTTAGTTTTTGATTTTTATTGTCTGAAATTTTACATTTCTGAAATCTAACCACGAAAATTCTCATCAATACGATTCTAAAGATAAATAAGAACTTTTTTTTGTTAGAATGTTCACAGACAAATTAGTTTTTGAATTTTATTGTCTTAAATTTTACAGTTCTGCAAAATAACCAGAAAATTCTCATCAATACGATTCTAAAGATATATAAGAACTAATTTTTGTGAAGACTGAATAGAGAAAATAAAGATACTTAATCATCACCTTAGTACAAAAAGTCAAAAACGTCACGTCACCTTAGCGCAAAATATTAAAATCGTCACCTTAGCGCAAAAAGTCAAAAACTCTTTATACGTATATTTTAATGGCGTTATTGACTTTTTGCGCTGAGGTGACGCTTTGCACCAATAATATGTTACCTAGTATACCAATAAACAACTAGTAAATAAAACAGAAAGAAGATTCATTAGGCCAACCATCACAGACAAAATCAGTATCACAGATTGTACTGCCGACGAGACTGCAGCTATCAGTTGCTATCAGCTTCCGACATCAGAAGCTTTAAATAATGAATCACAAAATTTGTCAACAAGGTTTTCAGGTGACATCTCTGCTATTCTCATGCAAGGGGAAGTATTTGGTGATAATTCTGATATTTTTTCTCATTTTCCAGAAAACATATCTTGCGCACTTCTAATTACTACACAAAACATATATTTTATGCCGAAATGGAAAAAAATACTCCAACATTATTACAAAATACTGCTTCTTGACAAGTTCTCTGATGAGTCCAGGCCCTGAGGTTATAAAACTTTTTTCGAGCTCAATTCAGCTGAACATGAAATTTTATCTGCAAAGAAATATGAAAATGCCAACTAAAGTTGGCATTTTCATATTTCTTCGCAGAGAAAATTTCATGCTCAGCTATGTTTAGCAAGACAAAATTTGTAGTTGTTAGTAATTTGAGATTTATTAGCAGAACAAATTTCATGCTCAGCCGAGTTGAGCATGAAAAAAGTTTTATAACCTCGGGGCCAGAATTATTATAGCCGGTATGCCTATGCATTTATACCGTATATACTCTAAATATTGGGACCCCTTAACTCCTTACCATAATTGTACAAAATTTGAACAAGTCTATTTTACTACCTGATTTATTTAAAAACTCCTAGATAAGTGACAAACAGAGTAGAGCCTTATCAGAGACTTGTGACGTCTCATCTGGGTGTACACTGTTTGCTCAGGCCTGTCTATCCGAATACTTAGGATATATACGTTAAACAAATGCACTTAACAATGACTTTGTCTCGGGGTACCCCAAATAAGTACTGAAAACTCTTATTATCCACAGGAACCTTTGGAACCAGTTGACATGTCTTTCAATATATACGACCAAAAAACACTTCTAGATGGCAAAAAAGAGACGAAGACTAATACCTTATAACCTACTGTGTAAAACGTACATGTAAATCAACGATTGAGAAAGTATTTGAATTGTTTATTCCTCAATATAAAGTATACATACAAGAAACTGTGAACCAGCATGTAAAATGATTTTATTGAAACAGAACAAATACTGTTAATCATTAACCATACTTTTCTTTAAGTTCAGAAGCGTTGCGTTTCTTTTTTGGTGTCAATATATATTAAGGACATATAAATTGATTTCAAAGATTCATGTGGATAACAACAGTCACTAGTCTGTTCCTTTCTTCCTCCTATTCTCTAAGAAATTCCAAGCCCGACTGAGGTTACGAGCACACTTCAAAAAGAGAACACTCTTAACCTTGATCACACTCTGGGCTAATTCAGCAGACTACAAACTGACGGAGACAATTTGCAGGAATTGTCGTACCTAATTTCTGGGAAAAATAATAACAATATTTGAATTGAGTCAATTTGCATGAAATGTCAAAACCTTTCTTCTGGGAAAAATAAGAAAAGCGTTACAATAGTTCGTTTGCTGAATTTTCTACCCAGCATGCTAAGCGTTAGTCGAAAGTCAAAGGCTGACAGCTCCAAAAGAATTGCTTCCCTGGTATAAAGAGTCCATTTTCAAAGGGTTAAAGGAACGAACTTGCTCCAGGTGTGTGTTGAGGAAGGGGCGCGGTGGTGGGCAAAATCTTTCCCATTGTCTTTAAGAGTAACCCCCATTTTGAAAGTGGTGGCAAAACTTTCACGTAAGAGTAATTTCCCTTGGAACTGTATCCATTAATCTTAATATGTGATATCACATATCGAAATCACATTCAACACTGATGATTTTTATGCAACAACACACAGCGGTCAATTACTTGTCTCCTCGTATTCTCAACGCTAGCTGCATGTCCTTCGGCGTCAGTGTCACCCTTCTGGCATGCAGGGCACACAGATTGGAGTCACACAGGAGAGACACTACATAGTCTTCTGCTGCCTCCTGTAATAAACAGAAATACAATGATAATTGTGATAATACATGCGATCACACTGCGCAGATGTTTTGCATATATGTACACGTATATGCTTAGTGTTAACTCCTAAAGTTGTGATAACAGAAGACTTGTTAAGGAGGAGTATCTGGTAAAAATTCTGGGATAATTCTCCTATTTCTCTATAAAGCAAATAACATATGCTGTGGGTACTCGTCAGAAGCGCCTCGCTGAGGCGCTTCTGATGAGTACCCACAACATATGTTTTTTTTTTTTTTTTTTTTATGGAGAACAAGACAACAATATCCCAGAATATCATTAAATACTCCTCCATAACAAGTCCTCTGTGATAAGCTGTTATGATTTGATACATTTTATATTCCCAACCTATAACTGAGCTTATCACAGAGGACTTGTTCAGGGGGAGTATTTGGTGATAATTCTGGGATAAGTTTTTTCTATTTCTCCATAAAAACATATGCTGTGGGTACCCATCGCCTCGCTCAAGCGCTTCTAATGAGTACCAACAACATAGGTTTTCATGGAGAACTATATAGAAAATGATCTCAGCATTATCCTTAACAAATCCTAGTCAGAAGCTTGGTTATATTTTAGGAATACCAACATTTTTTTCCATATGTGAATAGACAGAGCGAAGATCAAACCTGACACAATGCATCCACGCAGCCTGACCCGAATCACACTGTTCACCTACACATTCTATTTAACCTACGTGGGACAGACAGGCCTGGACAAACAGTGTTGGCCCAGATCAGACGTGTACTTATACCAGCAAACTGGTGAAACGTGAAGACTCGGTTATTTTTAACGTTTCATTCTAAAATCTGAACAGAATTCTGAACAGTGGAGAAAAAGATCGCCTGCAACATCCAAATCTTTAAATCCGTAATTGACAGAACATGGGGTAAAAGTCAAATTACTAGATATGTAATAGCTGTTTAAATTGTTGTATTTTTCAAACCTACAATATTCAAGAAACGCTATTTTTGTTCGAGTGTATCACAGCGGACATATCGCGTTTAAACAACGTCGGCTCAACGCCGAAGCAACGTTATGACGGTGCATCGACGTTGAGGCGACGTTATATAAACGACATTTTTCCCGCTGGGATACACTTTCTTTATGACTTATTACATGGAGACTTCATTTTCAGAAAACACAGGCAGTTAATTAGATTAATGTCAGGAAAGAGCAAACCAGAATTTCATCTTAACATAGGAATGTCCATTGAATAATTAATTTTTGATACATGCAACCGTCATCTCAGTGATACCTACTGAAAAGAAGAGATTCCTTTAAACATTCACAGAACAAAATCAAGGGAAATGACATAAGTGGTGGTATCGTTGTTCTTAATCATGAATCGCTTTCAAATCTATACCACAAAGTGTCCAGCGAGCATAACAGTTTTTCTAACGTATACATTCCAGAAACAGCTTAAAAAAAATCTACTGTGTTTGAAATGGACAGTTACAGATAGCTCCTACAATGAAATTCAGCATTTTCGGAATAAAAGAGATTTCGTTTGTCATACTTAGAAATCATATGAACAAAATGTATTGTGATTAAATGTCAGTGCAATTCAACACTATAAAACTATTTGGAGCTACGTGGTACTGTGTCAAGACAATTGTGCACGAACTTGTGGACGTTTCGTATTACTGTCGCACACGTCGCTGACATTTGAAATGTATGCAACAATATAATATAAAATAAAGCTTATCATTAAAAGTATCATTAACATATCCGCAAACTGAGAAAATGGATTTTTAATGCAAAGGCCTAGAATATCAGAGTCTCCGTTGCTTGCTTATGGGGCTGTCACACACCGGCGTATGAGTCAGACGTGTGGCCGGCCTTTTGAAAAAAAAAACAAAAAAAAAAAAAAAAAAAAAAACCGCAGTCCCAACACGCTGGGACTCGTTAAAAATCTTGGACGTATAGACCTTGTCCTGTTTTGTCAAACTCACGTTGAACGTGTTCAGAACGAGTCGTGGGCGTGCTTTTGGCGTACGAGTTGCGTAGACTGTGACGCAAACTTGCGCATAGCCAAAAGTCCGGAAGTATCTCTTACGTGTCTGGGACGTGGCCATAGTTTGAAGCCTTGGGCGCGTTCAAAGCTTGTTTGGGACATGTGTCGGGCGTTGTTGACGTCATGAGTTTTGATTGCGCGTCGTGAGAATAAAGGATGATAAATAGTGAGACTAAAATAGGTATGATAGTGAAGTGTGAAAAACTGATGATAGTGTTAGCTGTAAAAAAAAGATGAGATTCAAGGCAATAGGCAAAATTGAAAAAGGCGTGCAGAATTGGCAGGCATTTTTATAACCCCAAAACACAGGGATAATGAAGTTTGGAACACATAATTTATTTAATTTGCTACACTTAATTACTAAAACTATATCTACGCAGAATTAGCCTACTGCACTGTATGAGTATAGATACCTTTGTGTGTGTGTGTGTGTGTGTGTGTGTGTGTGTGTGTGTGTGTGTGTGTGTGTGTCTTTTTTTTGTTGTTTTTTTTTTTAAAACAAAAACGAAAAACAAAAACATAGTCTGTCTTCTTAAGCTGTTCAGTAATATTAAAATGCAAAACTAAGAGGATAAAAAATAAATAAATAAATAAAAAAAAAAAAAAAAACCCCGCCAAATTCAGACCATTTACACTCTACTGACTCCAAGTATGTGTCTGCGGATAATGAGGCCCGGGGGTTCTCTGGAATATGGGGAATAATGCCATTTATTTCGGCGGAATACAAGTCTAAAACTGAAGGAAACGGGGGAACAAAGGTACGAGCAGTTTTGGGGAGTAGGCAACATAGAAAATTTAGATTTTGATTTTTGGGAACAAGGGAAAATGCTGAAATATTTCAGGGGAACAAGGGAACAGGTAACTCCTGGGAGGGCCTCGGTAATTGTCTAACACAGCCGAATACAGCAGCCAAATGGAAAGAAAGAAAGAAAGAAAGCCTGTTGGCTAGGAATGAAAGTAATGTCATGAGAAGTTGGGACTTGGTTATCTGAAATTGGTTAGGTCTACCTGTAAGGCACCAGTTGCTGCCGACTGAAACCTAAACCCTGCTTTGATGTTTCCTGTAATTTCTTTTACAAGGCGTTGGAATGGTGCCTTATTAATAACCAGATTTGTTGTTCTTTGAAAAACTCTTATTTCATGAAGTGCTTTAGAGCCAGGTTTCCATCTTCTTGGCTTTTTTATTCCTCCAGTAAATACATGACCCGATGTCTCGTGTCTTATTTTATTCAACTTCATTTTGGTTTGAGCTCTTTTGGCAGCGAGGACGTGCCTGATATATGCACATCCAGCCTGGGTTGTTTTATTTTTCATCATTTGTTTTACTCTTGCCATTTTTCTAGCTCTTTGAGGTACGTCGTCTGCTTTTGACAGCTGGCACGTGCATGAATGTCAATAGAAATACTCTTCAATCTGAAATACTATTAGTCTCCGTTTGATCGGCCTGATTTAAAGGCTTGAAATTTTGTTATTTTTAACTATAAGCGTCTCAAGTAGCAGGAGTAAATATGGCAGTCCACATGGAGCTAGAAAGACTGAAGGTGATTATTGAAGAGAAAAACAGGGAAATAGAGCTGCTTAAGAAGGTATTTGTGAAACACAATCATATAAACTTATAGCCGTAAATACTGTAGGTAATTCAACCGCTTCCGGTCACAAATAACACACCCAAACGGTCTCCAGCATGTCATGAACACTAACATAGGTCATCAAGTATTAGCTTTTCAAAACGCTGGTTTAGCTTAGAGATTTTATTAAATCAAGATAACGATAGCTTTACACTTTAGATGAAATATTTGTACCTAAGACCTAATATGACATTAGGCACTATCTAGATGCTTGCAAATCAATCTGTTTAAACATGTTCTACATATGTAGCCCAGGAATCATGCAAAATTCTCAGCCAGTTGCATGAATCCAGCACATTGATTGGCTGAGGCAGGTCTGGTTGGCCAGAGACAAAAGAGTGTGTGCATATTCATTTGCAAAAATTTATCTTTTTTCAGTACGATATAAATTTGGTCAGCTTTCATTTCATTTAGCTTGTGATTTTGGAATTTGGACTTTGAAAAATAGTTGGATTAAATGAAATGCGAAGTAAACAGATTTTAATCCTCTCTCAAAATATAGAGAAGAGATTTGTGGTAAACTCTCTGTGTTCCGGCATTATTGAGCATCAATCAGAACTTGGAATTGATGCTGGGTAAACCTATTGTTTATGCATGGGGACATGTTGTCCAAAGTTTTAGTTTGTCAGGTATAACTTCATTTGAATGAACTTAATGCTGTGTGTTATCTATAGGCTTGCATTATGAAGGCACTGCCTTTGATGCAAACACACTCAGAGCCAACTGCCAATTCTGACATGTATAAGATTTTGTCTGCCATTTGTTTACAAACTGTTATGGCTATCACTCCTACCTTCGATCTGCCTTGGCTTGTACGTATATGTTCAATCTCCGACAACTGTGTCAACGAGTTGATTCTTTGACTCAGTGGTTAGAGCATTGGGTTTTTTTCTGGCAGACTGGCAGTGATTTTTTTACAATTTTGCCTTTATGAGTCCTGGGACTCGCTAGGTCCAGAATTCATGCATCCCAAACTCAAACTATGCATCCAGTCTAGGACTCGTGGTGAAATATTTTGTTGCGTCCCAGACTTTTCATTTAAACTTGTGTAACAGTGTTTTATAATTACTTTCTTAGTATTTTAATTGGATGTGCAATAAAAGTGAATAGTGGTGACTGAGTTGCTTTAATTCTTTCCAGAAAACTTCCTGAGAAATATGAAACTATAGTACTACTGTCTATTAAAACTGAAGTGTTAAGAAAATGTTTTCACCTACAGGCTAATGAAAATGTTTTCATAAAACTTCAGTTTTTGTGACAGATGATTAAATACCTGTGATACATAATTAAGGACAGCATTTTTTCTGTTTTGACTAGACCGTAATACAAAGCAGAGACTTTTTTTGTCTGTTGCTTTGTGGGTTCAGTTTGGAACTGGGGATTTTCGTTTTCGAGATCGCTGTCATCGGCCACAGACATACATGTAGTTGTCCGTGTCAGTCTGATTTGCTGACCTGGCAGACCGAACAGCATTTGCTGTAAGGGGTCTAGTTTTATTATCTTTTTAGGGTGCATCTTTTTCTTCTTTCAAAAAAAAAAAAAAAACGATCGCTGTTTCCTGTTGACAATTGCAAGGTCAATAGGTGTTACGATAAAAGTTCTCAACAGACTAAAAACCAATACTTTAGTGTCCGCTACGGTTTCCTCCGGTATTGGTCAACTTGGTATTGATTATTTGACTGTGTAGGTAAAATCGGTGTACCGTAGAGATAAGACACCTTTCAGTATTGGCTTTTACCAAATACTGTACTGAAACACCGCTTCTGCATTCGCTTTTTTCCGAAAATGAAAGTAGATTTCAAGAAGCAAAACGTACGTCCATTCGAGAATTTTATGAGTCCACGGGACTCACCAAGGCTAATTTTTTGCGTCCTCTGGCGAAATTATGCGTACAGGACGCAGGACACACGCCTAAAAAAATCACTGACCGGTTTCAAATCCAAGGAAATGCGGAAATTTTTTCATGTATGCTTCATTCCTTTGTTACAACTTTCATGTCATAAGATGGGGGCTCGTCTGGAATCAGATTTTACTTTGCTGAAAATGACTTCGCATCATCATAAATGATGACTTCCTTGAAATGGGATAAATGATGACTTCCTTGAAAAGGGGGAGTGTTACGGTCTATCACTCCTACCTTCAATATTTCGCATAGCTTGTATGTATATGTTCAATCTCTGACAACTGCATCAGGGAGTCAACTCTGGCTCAGTGGTTAGAGCATTGGGTTTTTATGCGGGCAGACCGGGTTTGAATCCCATGATAGGCAGGAAATATTTTACAGCTATGCTTCATTCCTTTGGTACGACTTTCCTGTCGTTACAAAACAAAGTTGGTCTCACGCGCTGTGTTTGGTAAATTTTTATATATTTTTTATTTTATTTATTTATTATTTTTTTTTAGTTTAAAATCAGCAGATTTTATATTCAGTGCTTCAGATAGGATCCATGCAGTCATAAATTATGGATCCTTTTGTGTCAAAAGGATCAATTTGAAAAATAGCCAGTCCGGAATACGGATGCATTTTAACCGATACAGTGCGGCTTTTCTGGTAACCTCTAAGAGTGTAACATTGTGTCTGTTTTTAGATTAACTAGTCTGAGTCAGAAGAGGTTCAGTGCCTTAGATAAGCAGCATATGTTCCGTAAATACCCAAATATATTTAATGAAGAATACATTTAAAATCAATTTGTAGCATATAAAAACAAAAACAATGTCTGGTTGTATGCAAAACAATAATTTTTGTATGCATATTCCCGACCGCAAAAGTTTCACCCTGATACACAGTGTGACTAATTCCCATGGTTAAAGGTTTGGGCATAATTTCTGCGCATAAGAGTGACTGGTTCTCTGCATCATTGTCTGGTTCAGTTGTAACGGCAAAGAATCGCAGGTAACCATTCCGCATTGGGGTTTTCCAAGATTGCAGAAACATGACCTCCAGAAAACGAGGAATGAGGAAAGAGATTGCAGAACTGTGTCAAATAAGATAATGGGGTATTTTAGCCGGTCATCATCATTTGATTCACTGTCTTTATTTAGTGCGCAACATAACTTATGAAGTCATATATGCTTGCAATGAATGCATACAGAATTGCATCTGTGACTGTGGCCAATCTGTATAAACAGTGTTGGACCAGGAAGTGAAAGTACCTCGCAACACACAGGTTTAAAATCACTTATAAGACTTCAGTACTGGAAAGCTAAGTACACAAAATGTACCTTTAATTGATCATTGCTAGAGCAGGTGAACAAAGAAAAAATCTTAAGACGATCACCCAAATACTATGTACGGTGATTGATTCTGTCATTAAAAAGGTGTTCCCTGAAGAAAGGGATGTGACACATAGCACCTATTTCAGAACTTTTATTGTTTAGTTATAAAAGAGATAAATACAGAAAAATGATCAGCGGTATTGAACATCGCAAAAATTAATGTAGAGGTTCAAGAAGAGACACACAAAACAATTTAAAGCAAATTCTTTAAACCACAGCACACCCCATCCCACCAGCACCTGGGCCAAGTAAAATAACTAAGAATGTCCGCAGCATGGATCCTGATTCCAGAATCCTGGTTTTCTTCGTTACTGATTAGCCTTAAATTTGATCAGTATGATACTAGTTGGAAAAATGATTATCTGGAGCACTGTATATTTGTTCAGAAGCAACTTTAAACAGGTTTTAATATCAATAAAAGTCAAAAAGGATTGCCTTTGCAAACAAAGAACACACAAAATCACGAAAATTGGAGACTCGGTTTGATTGTGTCTCCTTATATGCAACACTATAGTTTTTGAGGCTGCATACACCCCTAGCACTTCTTATTTCTTATAATGTTTTCTTATTTTGGGCTTATTAACCCTTGTCCTGCTGAACCCAGATATACCCTGTCTTTGCAAACAGTGTAGATCCAGATCAGTTGGCTTCTGAAGAAGCCAACTGATCTGGATCTGCACTGTTTGCCATTAAGTATATGAATTTATAGCAACATTGTGGATCAAGTAATCTGATTGGCTAAAAATAAGATGTGGGCTTCGCATCTTAATTTATTCAGCAGGACAAGGGTTAATGATTTATTGATCTGCCTACCATGATGCTTACAATGAGAAACTGAGTTTAAGTTCTTGTTCTATGAAGCAGTCTCAAACGCGAATGCATGTCTTTACCAACTCCATCTAAATTAATATTGTTTGGATATTGTAAATTTTAGTACATGTACTGACTTAAAGATTCTGATATCTTATGTCTTATGACAGTGAAGGCCTGCAGATATGTAGAAACTAATTTGGGCCTTCACTCTCTTCATATCATAGGTATAGATAAGAGTGGCTATCAGGTTAATATTTTTCTTATTTCTCGACAAACACATATGTTGTGGGTATTCATTAGAAGTGCCTCAGTGAGGCACTTCTAATGAGTACCCACAATATATGTTTTCGTGGAGAAATAAGAAAAATGTCAATACTTTTGGATTGGAAAAAGTGCCTTAACTACAGCTAAGCATATTCCTTGGTGAGCGCATATAATATCACGACTAATGACAATATAAGTATATGTATACAAAAGAAGAGCACAAATGGTCAAGTTTGCTAACTTAGTGTGGCCATTACCATTGTATGCCCTGTATCCATGCGATGCCTTTCAGAAGGTCTCGGCTGACAGAATTTTTCTTTTTTAAAATGTCCAATTCATTTTTGACTTAGCATAGTAAAACTGCAAAAACACATACCATATTATCCAGTTTTGTGGACTTTTCAATCCTCAACATCCCTAACAAGTCCAAAAGGTTCCAAATGAGTATCTAACCAACATCTGTGCCAGGTGCAGCAATTTTCTGTTTGATTTGTTTGAAGTATCCTTGAGATACACAGATGCATACATGGAAAGCATAAAGATTTTATGTATCACAAACTTTAAAGTTTGTATGTTATCCTAGTGCAATGTTAGATGAAAAACTCAGCAAAGAGTGTTAAGTAGGGTAGCTAGAACCAAAATACTAATTTTGCAAATAACAGCAGATTTATATGTCCTAAATTGTTTCATTTGCTGGAACGCTTATCTTTAAAAATTTCTTCAGACAGCATATATTTTTGCCATGAGATAGGGTTTGGTGCTTCATACAAACCGACATTTTATACAATTCAGTATTCATTTGAAATGAAATGTCTTTCAGACTATATTTATGGGGAAATAAGAAAAATGTTATATATTTTTTAAAGGACCATCCTTAAGAAATTGTTTGTTTGCTGTCACCTGACTCACAATTTTAAGGTTGGGTAGGCAGTTAGGTAGGGTTATACGCCCGTTTGAAAAACGGGACGTATTATGTTATGGGATATGGCGTCCATCCGTCCGTAAACTTTTTCGTTTCCGGCTAACTCCTCCTACAGTCTACATCCGATCAACCTGAAACTTGGTATATAGTTAGACCATGATGTGGCGCAGCGCATATTATTTCGGGGTTACAGTCCACCAAATGTTTGCAGAGTTATGCCCCTTAGAAAATGTCTGTAAACTTTTCATTGCCGGTTAAGTCCTCCTACATTTTACATCCGATCAAGCTGAAACTTCATGTATAGTTAGACCATGATGTGGAGCAGCGCGTATTATTTCGAGGTTACAGTCCACCAAATATTAGCAGGGTTATGCCTCTTTGAAAATTTCAGTAGACTTTTCGTTTCTGGCTAACTCCTCCTACAGTTTACATCCGATCAAGCTGAAACTTGATTTGTAGTTAGACCATGATGTGGGGCAGGGCATATTATTTCAAGGTTACAATCCACCAAATATTAGCAGAGTTATACCCCTTTGAAAATTTCTATTAATTTTTTGTTTCTGGCTAAATCCTCCTACAGTTTACATCCAGTCAAGCTGAAACTTCATGTACAGTTATCCATGATGTGGAGCAGCGCATATTGTTTCGAGGTTACAGTCCACCAAATATTAGCAGTTGTGCCCCTTTGAAAATTTCAGTAAACTTGACGTTTCTGGCTTACAGTTTACATCCTATCAAGCTTAAACTTGATCTGTAGCTAGACCATGATGTGGAGCAGCGCATATTGTTTCAAGGTTACAGTCCACCAAATATTAGCAGAGTTAAACCCCTTTGAAAACTTCTATTAATTTTTTTTTCCAGCTAAATCCTCCTACAGTTTACATCCGATCAAGCTGAAAGTTCATAAATAGTTACACGATGATGTGGAGCAGCACATGTTATTTCGCGGTTACAGTGCACCAAATATTTGCAGATTTATGCCCCTTTGAAAGTTTTTGTAATCTTTTCGCAGCATATTGTTTAGAGGTAATAGTGTGCAAAGTTTATTTTATAATAGGTATATTTTTTGCAAATAACTAAAGTTTTGGTCATATGGGCAAGAAATGGATTTTTTTTTTTTTTTTTTTTTTTTTTTAGCATCTTCTTTTATTAGTTTTGCAAGTAAAGGTTGCAATTATTAAATCTTTATAAATACATAATTCTTTTTGGATTTTTTTTTTTTAATACTCTTCTGATTTGGCTCCCTTGAAGAACAAAAATAAAAACATCAGTATTAAACAAGTTAAAGGTTTACAAACAAATTTCTTGCAGCATTTTTTGTTTGTTTTTTTTTTTGGTTGTTTATTTTTGTTTTGTTATTGTTTGGTCAGTATAGGAAAAACAAATCAGCCACAGGCTCATATGAGCTTTTAATATAGCCATGCTTCTGTGGTGTGTCCTCCATCAGAAAGCACTTCTCCCTAGAAGCAGCAAACATTTCCCTATTTTCCCTGGAGGGAGAAGTCACTTCTCCCTTAATTTCTGGGCCAGCTTGGACCCTTAGGTTACAGTTCACCAAATATCAGCAGAGATATGCCCCAATGAAATTTAAAAAAAAATTGTTTTTGTAATTCCACTTACAGTTTATATCCGGAGCACTGAATTATACAGGAGCCAGTTTATGTGCTACATCTTATTACTTGCCACGGGCGTATAATGCCCCGCTTGGCAGAGCTCTTGTTGTTTTTCTGTTGTTGTGGTTTTTTTTGGGGGTGTTTTTTTTTTTTTTTTTTAAATTTAAAATAAAAGGCTTCCTTTCAGTATTTCAGATAACAGCTGTAGTAAATTTTGCAATGTCTGTATATTTCAGTAAGTGAAACTTTTATAACCATACCTGCCGGTTCTGTTGTAAGCTTTAACCCTTGTCCTGCTGAATAAATTAAGATGCGACACCCACTTCTAATTTTCAACCAATCAGATTACTTAATCAGGATTGCTGCTATAAATTCACATAATGGCAAACAGTGCAGATCCAGATCAGTTGGCTTCTTCCTAAGCCAACTGATCTGGATCTACACTGTTAACAAAGGTAGGGTATATCCGGGTTCAGCAGGACAAGAGTTAATAACCATACTTGCATGTATATGAAATGTGATGACCTGGAAAAACTTATAGAAAAAAAATTTTCTTCACAGAACTTGATGACATTTTTTGAAAGTCACATAAAGCAAAAACAAAAAAAATGTTTTCAGGATAAATGAAAATGAATTAAATCAATATTGATGCACAACAGCAAAAACTACTCTTCATCTGAAAGTATGAGTTGAATATATATATATATATATATATATATATATATATATATATATATATATATATATATATATATATATATATATATATATATATATATATATATATATATATATATATATATATATATATATATAATTTTTGGTCATAGAATGTTTAATGTTGCTTTAACCAACTCACTTTGTTAAAATAATGATACTTTGAGCAATGAATGGTCCTAAATGTACTGGAATTCAGATTATTATTGTTTTGTTTTTTTTTTGTTCTGTAGGTTTCCAGTTTTCTTGACCCTATAGTTGACCACAAGTCTATGCCTGAGACCATAAACAATGACATGGCAAAGAAGCTCTCAAATGCTGAAATATCACGCTACAGTAGACAGCTGATTTTACCTGAAATTGGTGTGAAAGGTAAACTATCATGTTACATGTATCTTAAGGTAAATAGATACACTTACAGGAGAAGTAACTCTGTCAAAAGTATTTTACCTCCAATCTGAAAAAGGTCCACACTAAAAGGAAAGAAACTTGCTCCCAAGGGGAGCAAATTCTTTCTTTTAGAGAAGACCTCATTTCAGAAGGGACTGAATATGTGCAAAAGCAAACAGGAAATCCAAAAATTGGCTCCCTTTTAAATATGTCCAGTGTATCCATTCCCTTTAAGATCTGTATGTATTTTAATAATGGGTGAGTAGGGTTTTTTCAAACTCAGATTTAGTTCTGTTAGACAAGAGTAATAATTCCGCAAGACATTGTCAGTACCAGATCCATTGAGCTACTTGAGCGGCTTGGCTTTGAGGATCTGGACTTCATTCTGAAGGAGAGATGGCTTCGCTGGTATGGACATGTGGAACGCTCAAATGGTGCCGTCAAGACAGCCTTTGACATACAGGTTGATGGAAAGCATGGGCCTGGGAGGCCAAAGATGACATGGAAACAGCTGACAGAGAGTGGAAACTCTCGGCTGTCGCCCTCATGATAGACATACCTGGAGATCTGGTGTGAGATCTGCCATGCGTGCAGCAAGCCAGCTACTTAGAAGCCAGCTACCTGATGTGGATGTTTCCCCTGTACCTGCATGTTAATCAAAAATCCGATGATGATGATGACCCTAAGTATGAGAACAGACAGGTCTGAGTAAACAATGTAGACCCAGATCAGATGCTGCTAGACATATCTTCATGTAGTACAATGGACTTGTTCAAATTGTAGGATATGGCCTGATGGTGCAGCAGTTAGTGTACTGACCTCTGATGTAAGAGGTTCAGGGTTCAATCCTCACTATGGGTGAGAAATTTTCTAGGTCCAAACATGCTCCATTAGCATCACTGGTAGATATAATGTTAACCCTTCCCTTGCTGAACACAACATGCCCTGTTTTAGCAAACAGTGTAGATCCAGATCAGTTGGCTTCTGAAGAAGCCAACTGATCTGGATCTGCACTGTTTGTCATTAAATATATGAATCTCTATCAAAAACCTGGATCAAGTAATCTGATTGGCTGGAAATTAGAAGTGGGCGTGGCATTTTAATTTATTCAGCATGATAAGGGTTAATACAATGCACTGTCCTTTGGATCTGGACATTAACTGGAGGGCTCGAGTGTAGGGAGAAACATCCCCACTGGCAGTTAAGGGCCCATGTGCTGAAACAAAATGCTCCCTAGTGGGCAAGCCTGCAAAGCCTTTCTTATGGCTCAGCTGAAATGTATGATATTTATCGTTAGAAATATACTATCCAAAAGTTCCAACCGGCCACTTAGTTTTTATCAGTTTTCTTCAAAAACATATGCAATCTCACAATTATATTTGCATATCCAGGGCCCAGTTGTTCAAAGCTAATAATGTCGTTAATTAAAGATTCATTAAAATTTAAATCTAGTGATACGCAAATATGCTGAAATTTTTTGCTGAAAAAATATCAGAATATTGTATATTGAATCCACTAAAACAGTTAACGAAATGACCCTTAACGAGCTTGTTAAGCTAACGACGCTTTGAACAACTGGGCCCAGATAGGTTAATATGTCAGTAAACCATACCACTAAAAGGTTTAGCATTATTCAGTACATTGCATCCAGGAGTCACTGATGAGTACAGGTAACCTTATTTTCAAAATCAACAAGAAATTGCATTGCATGGTGGGGTAAGTTTTAAAATTTTGACCACTAGAGACCCTGTCATGCAGGAATAGTGTTCATTTCTGTATAAATTTGTTTCTTCAGTCATATGCTTTTGTAATGAAGTGGTTTTGCTTGTGAAAATTGGATATTTCAGAAAGAGATCTTTGATAAATTGTGACAAAAGCTGAATTTGGTGAATTTCAAAAATGGGATTACCTGTGTTCATCAGCACATCCTGGATGTAATGTTCAAAACTTTTTCAACCTGCTTCCTGTCTAAATTTACTGACACATTTGCCTATTTAGGGATGTAGGTGGAACTGTCAGATTTATTTTGGTTTTGAAGAAAATCAACAAAATGTAAGTGGCCATTTTGAACCTTTGGCTAGTATATTAATACTATTTTTGTGTAAGTGATCATATACTGAACTTTCTGTCTCTGTCCAAAACTATGTCTAAAGTAGATTTTAATTAATAATCTTTAAAAAAAAAATCTTTAAAAAAAATTCTGAAGATCATGAAATCCCATATTGATTCCTGTTGAAGGCAGAATTCAGCTTACCAGTATGACTATTTGGCGCAAAGCCTTTCATTATCACCCTTCCATCATCTCAATATGACTTTTATAATGTTGAAAAAGATGTAAATCATAAAATCATCATATGAAAATTCTTAGGTTGAAAATTTATTTTCAGGTCAGTTGTCACTACGAAACAAATCTGTATTGATCGTAGGGGCTGGAGGTCTTGGTTGTCCAGCTGCCATTTATCTAGCTGCTGCTGGAATAGGTAGGAGAATTTATTTTATACACTACAACCTCTTTATCAACACGATTCATTATAACACAGTTTTGGATATAACATAGTTCAAAGATGGATCCCAAAAATGTATAGATTGTATTGAAAAATGACCATAAATGTTCATTTTTCAATATAATCTATACATTTTTGTTTGGATATAACACGGTTGTTTAACTAACATGGTTTATGCTATGGACCCCAACAATAGTGTTATAAAGAGGTTGTGGTGTAATTTTATAATTATGAAGCTATGTTAGAGAAAGTATTGTTTAATACCATATCAGGGAACTTGTTAAGGAAGGGTATTTGGGGCCATTGGTGATAATTCTGGTATAATTTTCTTATTTCTCCATAAAAACATACATTGTGGGTACTCATTAAAAGTGCCTCATGGAGACAATTCTAATGAGTACCCACACATGTTTTTATGAAGAACTGGAGAAAATTGTCTCAGAATTATCACCAAATACTCCTCCTTGATAAGTCCTCTGCCATATTCAGGAGATAATATTTTTATTATTTTTGCATCAAAATACAACCTGTTAATGTCACCTACCTGATGCAATTCTAATGAGTACCCACATTCTACGTTTCAGTTTAATATCATATTTAACCTTAATGTTCCTACAGATATGCTTGAGTAAACAGTACAGACAGTAGGTAAAATTTGGTAGGGAATGACAGTTGCCATCTATTTTGGGTGAAGTAAATGTCCTAAAATTTTGAACACTTTATTCCATACATTTTAGGCCTATTTTGCTTTTTATGCAGGTGTTTCTTAAAATACTTATTGGAATAGCCCTTCATCAGACTGCTCCTGATCTGGGTCTTCACTGTTTGAATATGACATTTTTCAACTTTGGGGTACAGAATTGTAGGACATTTACCTTAAACATAATTGCCAAAATATCCAAAATTATCACCATCTTGAGAAAGAAAATTAGAATGGTTCAGCTAGTACAGGACACATTGGTTTGAGTCAGTGGAATTGTGTAGAATTATAGTGAATAGTATTATAGTGGGTCTAAAAAAAAAATCATGTTTTTTTTTTTTTACCCAAAAATGTACTTGTATTGACATTTTTCAAAAATATATGTTGTGAGTACTCATTAATAGTGCATCACTGAAACCCTTCTGAGTCTGTGGGTACCCTCAGTATATTTTTTTTCTTGAACTTAGAAACATGATAAAAATGTAGTCTTTTATCTTGACACTCTCTGCTTATTCAGAGCTATGTAAAATGCCTAGAAATCCTAGAGAAATTTGCCTTGGTGCACAAGTCTTGCACATAAAAAAGGAACACAACAAATTCAGTTGAATTGCAGGAGCAGAAGGAGATAGCATGCCTGACAGAGACTGCCACAATGGTGCCCAGGTTTCTTTTGAAAGCATGTAAATAAATAACTCATTAATGGCCCAGAGACCCCAAAACTGTACCTTGGAAAACATATAGCACCAGATCAAATGCTGCAGAGCACAGGGTCTGATCAGAATCTACACCCTCTGCCATGATTTAGCAATTTACTATAACAAGAACAATGAAGGTTATTTCTATATAATTTTCCCTTTAAACAGATAGAGGGCCCTTTCAATATACATAATGGAAGTGTCATTTTAAGATACCCAGCTCTAAAGTGAATGGATAAGCCTAACAATTTTGTCACTAGTGCTCAAAGGGAGAACTTTTGTAGACAAATTTTCTTCCCTGGTATTTTTAATCCTTTCACAAGCAAAGCTAGTCTCAAAGGATGGAATTTGCTTCCTGAGAGAGCAATGTCTTTCCCTTATGAGTAGCCCCTTGTGATAAGGGTGTTGATATTCTATGTCAGAGTTATTACCTTGCAAAGTGTGTTTTGTTCCCCTTAATGGGGATTGATACACATTCAAGGGAGACAACTCTGGCAAATTTGTTTCTGCTCCCTTCTGAAAAGGGGTATAGTCTAAAAGGATATAATTTGTCCTTTCCTTTCAGAAAGGTATTGGCATACAGGAAAGCAAACAGGAAGTCACAGAAGTTGTCTCCCTTGTCAGAAATGGTGGGAAATCTACAAATATATCCATTCACCTTAAAGTGTTACAGTTTAAATTATCATACATGTTATTTCTATTTTCTAGGTACCCTTGGGATAGTAGATTATGATGAGGTTGAATTGAGTAACCTACACAGACAGGTCTTACACAGAGAGTCACGTGTTGGCGTGTGTAAGTCAGTATCAGCAGCCACATCCTGCCAGGAGTAAGTCAATTTTGTTTTCCTTTGTTGCCAGTATTTAGAGTGGCTATGGCACACCAGACTAAATGAATTTGCACAAAACATTTCAGTAGTGTTCTTATTTCTCGACAAAAACATATACTGCAGCATCTCATTGGAATCATTTCATTAAGAAGCTTTAATGAGGTACCACAACTTTTTTTTTTGTGTTTAGAGAAAGAAGCTGACTACTCTGCTTAAGATGAATGGACGCATCCAAGGGAGATCACTCTAACCAGAAAATATTATATCAGTCATATCTGAAAATGGAGGCTTCTCTTAAAGGAAAGAATTTGCTCCTGGGAACAAATTCTTTCCTTTAAGAGAAGTCTCCATTGACAAAGGATTTGTATGCCAAGCAGGCAAACTCTTTTCACCTTGATTTATCTCCCACTGAAAAGGGGAGTAAAACCTCTCAGCTTAGAGTGCTCTCTCTTAGAAGTATGTGCACTCATGTCAACTGGAGTTCTTTGGTCTGTACCTCAGTCTGGATTTGCTTGACTGGGAAGTGGAATCTTTCATTCAGACCTAGTTCTGTTTTTCCAGATGAATACAATAACAGAACCAGAATGTGGTTATGAAAAAAAATCTTATTTGGATGAAAAAAAAACACATTAAGTAAAATTTCTAGTAGCTAGCTTTTAAATATTGTTCTGTTTTCTTTCGAATAAAATAATTAAACAGTCTTTCATGTTTGCTGCCATCTTGAATCTATTTCACCTGTTCTTTATAATAGTTTGAACTGTGCCAAAGTTGAATTCAGCAACCCTTGACTGGAAGCAGTTTAAAGTTTACTCAAGGATATCTGTTCAATTATTTTGGGTGAATATGGTTTCTTAAATCTCCATGACAACTTTGTTGTGGTACTCATTTGAAGTGCCTTGATGAGTACCCACAACATATGTTGTCATGGAGAAATATTTTTCTGGATACCCCTCTTATCTGGAGCCACTTACTTACTTGACAAATGGTCTTAGTGAGTATTGATAACAGATACTAAAGAAATGATTAATATGATGTACCGGTATGTCTTGTTTATTGCAGGTTAAATTCCTTTGTCAGATATATTCCATATCATCTGCAGCTGGACAGTTCCAATGCTCTCCAAATAATACAACAGTATCCTTCACTGGACATCTAGTAGTTTTCTGGTTTCATTAATATATTAAATGATGATTGGTTTAAAGGAATTGTCAGACAGTTTTGTACACCAACTTTTCTGACAAAATGGCATATGCAAATGGTGCATACCCAGGTCAAATAGTTTACTACCTTTTGATGTGCATAAAAGCAGCTGGATGAGTGGCAAGAAGTGTGTCAGATGTGTTACATGTCTGTGGCATGTAATCCGGCTTACACCGTTTGCCGAGGCCTGTCTCTCCAAAAACTTAGGGTAAATACTGTAGGTCTGGAACTAGTAGCAATGTAACTTTAACTGTACTTGTACAGTAGTGGTTGTATTATGTATCAAATTAAAGAAACATTGTTTCTGTGTTGAAATATGTAAGTACAAGTTGTATTTAAAATGAAATCAGCTAAGTTTAATAACTTTTAAAGTTGTTTTTAAAAAGAAATCAGCTAAGTTTAATAACTTTTTCATTCTTAGACGAAATCAAATGAAAATTGGAATGCAGATGAATTGGTCTATATTCATGGACTGCAAGAAAAAAGACAACAACAGAGAATACCACCATAAGTTTACTGTGGTTATGTCATTCTTGATCCAGTTAACTCAATATAGATGACCCACTACCTATTATAGGTATCTTGAATATTAATAAAAGTTTGCAAGATGAGCCCTCATATATGAAAACCTACGTAGAGCTTTATGTGAACATCTAAAGGCACAACCAGCTTGCTCATGCAATTAGTGCTGGTTGGAGTCTTTGCTGTTTGTGCTTCATTTCATATGTGACTTTTTATAGGCTTGCTGTGGTTTTTGCTTATATAAGCCACGATATGAGAAAATGAGGGTAAGCCACAAGTTGAGAAAATGAGGGTAAGCTACAAAGTGAGAAAATGAAGGTAAGCCGCAAGTTGAGAAAATGAGGGTAAGTCACAATATGAGAAAATGAGGGTAAGCCGCAAGTTGAGAAAATGAGGGTAAGCCACAAGTTGAGAAAATGAGGGTAAGCCACAAGTTGAGAAAATGAGGGTAAGTCACAATATGAGAAAATGAGGGTAAACCACAATATGAGAAAATGAGAGTAAGCCATAATATGAGAAAATGAGGGTAAGCTACAAAGTGAGAAAATGAGGGTAAGCCGCAAGTTGAGAAAATGAGGGTAAGCCACAAGTTGAGAAAATGAGGGTAAGCCACAAGTTGAGAAAATGAGGGTAAGTCACAATATGAGAAAATGAGGGTAAGCCACAAGTTGAGAAAATGAGGGTAAGCCACAAGTTGAGAAAATGAGGGTAAGCCACAATATGAGACAATGAGGGTAAGCCACAAGTTGAGAAAATGAGGGTACTATAAGTCAAAGATAAACTTCTGAACAGCAGTTACAGAACAGCCTGTGCATCTTTGCAGTCTGATCAGTGCTTTCTGATCAGACAGTATTTTGTACCATATCCAGTGATTCTGTAAATCTGTAAATGGGTAATAAAGGCCCTGATAGATATTGCAGATATAAAGGCAGATCTGGGCCTTCATAGCATGCTTATGCAGTGATAATCTTTTTCAAATTTTATGCCTCAGATACATGTGTTTCTGTTGATTTTATTTGTAAGAAAACAGTTATACATACCAATCAAAAGAATCTTTCTGTCATAGAGCATTGCTCCAGATAAGGCGTATTTTTTAAAGAAAATATATTGACAAATTTTTATTTTTTCATGAAGACATATTTTGTGGGTACTCATTAGAAGTGCCTCAGTGAGGCACTTCTAATGAGTGCCCACAACGTACATTTTCATCAAGAAATAAAAATAAAAAAGAATATTAGTGGAGATACCCTTTCTTATCTAGAGTATGACAGAAGGAGACTTGCAGTATTTTCCTTAACCTATAGATATGATATCATCCTAGATGCAACAGATAATGTTGCTACAAGGTACCTGCTGAATGATGCTTGTGTCTTGACAGGGAAACCTTTGGTATCTGGTAGTGCCCTCAGATTTGAAGGCCAGGTAACAAGATTTATTTATTACTATGAAATTAGTTTAGGTTTCCAGATGAAAGAGATATTTAGAAAATGAGTTTTGCAGCAACTGGAATTGACACAGCAAAATTACATTTTGGTATAAAAAAAAATAACAAAAATTATGCTAAATTATGATTAAAATTATCTGACACCTTATCTGAACCTACTTTGCAACTGAAAAAAGCCCCAGCAAGAGGTTTCTTTTTTTGTACCAAAACATTCAAATTACCGTAAACTATTATTTTAGTATCATTTTATGTATAGCTTAGGCATAGTTTTAGATGAAAGAGTCTTTTCAGCCAGAAATGTATTGATATATGTTTTTATTTCTCTTTGAAAATTTATGTTGTGGATACTCATGAGAAGTGCCACACCGAGTATCCACAACATATATTGGAGTTGAGAAATAAGTAAAAATATTTATTTTACTGTTCCTGTTATCTAGATCTTTTAGCCATAATTGTGGTCACACACCAAATCTCCTGAACGTTTGTGTTTGATTTATCTAGAGTTGGTCTTCTGCTTTGTCAGTTATTTTGCATTTTGTTTCCAGCTCACAGTTTACAACTATAAAGGTGGACCTTGCTACAGATGCCTCTACCCTAAACCCCCACCCCCAGAAACTGTCACAAATTGTTCTGATGGTGGTGTACTTGGTGTTAGTAAGTATTTGAATATGTAACAATAGATGATTTAGGTCAGTTGTTGGAAAGTCCACATTTTGCCCCGCCCCTCTTTCCTACTTCTACTATGTCCTCTATGTCATACTCCAAACAATCAGTTTCTGATTATGACAGGGAGGCGCTTCCTCACATGAAGGTATGGGCATTTAGTAATCACACCTTCCATCCATCTGTCCAAGTGTATATCCATCTGTCTGTGTATCATGTCTGGCTCATAATATTATATATGAAGGGATTTTGATATTATCTGGCACAATGCACTCTATTTCAAGATCATGCCTCAGCTCCTCACTTTGTTCAGATTTTATAACAGGTATGGTAAGGAGTTACAGTGTCCAAACAATTTGTAGTGTAAATACAGTATTTCTATTTCTTTGTTTTCTTCCTGAAATTAATACATGTAATGTAGTTGGCGATTCATTTGGATCACCTCAGCATTACATTCTAGTTGCAGTTGATTGTCTATTTATTTTTGTATTTTCTCTTTCTGTTTACAGATGCAGCATGCTACCCACAAAAATACATAACAGCCTATTTATTCAAAATGAGTACTTGTATTTCATTGGTTTGATGCTGAAAAATATTTCCCATTTCTTATATGCTGTTTGTCATAAATACACTGCTTGTAAGGAACCAGTAATATTTTTCAGCATCTATATATTCTTTTGTGTAATAATAAGACATGGGTCATACTTTATTTCTAGTTCCTGGTGTAATTGGTTGTTTACAAGCTTTAGAAGCCGTCAAACTAGCAGCAGGGCTGGACTGTATCCTTTTTAGGTTGAAAACAAGCACATTAGTTTAAACATATTTTATTTGTATAAATACAGATACAATACATGTCAACATGAACATATTTCAACTGGGATTCAGAAAAAAGTCAAGAACTTATATGAATCTGTCTCCCATAAGCACTGAGGGCACTACCAGATACCAAAGGTTTCCAGGTGAAGACACAAGCACATTGAGCCTACAATGAAATCTTGATATACTGCAGCCTGTTTTGAGAGATTGACAGGTATGTTAATATGTAGAATAAGTTCAGTTTAAGCATATTTGATCCATACAAGGCAGTGGATAGCTTAAATGGTGAAGGATATGCTTTAAAGGGCAGCCTATTCTCCAAATTGCCTCCCTTCTGAAAAGGGATCTACTCTAAAAGGAAAGTGTTTGTTCCCCCAAGGGGAGCAAACACTTTCCTTTTAGAGAAGGCCCATTTCAGAAGGGTTTGGTGAGCAAGAAATCAAACAGGAAGTCACAACAGTTGTTTCCCTTGTAAAACATGGTAGAAAATCTACCAAGTATATCCAGTCCCATTAACTAGGCTGCTGAAGCATTTACATTGCTGAGCAGTTAGCATTCCTTTCTTCTGTTTAAATCTCACTCTCCTCTGTTTGAAATCAGCTCATCACTGTGGAACAGATTTGTTTTTATTATCACTACTCCATTATATTGTTATAAATTAAATACTGTTGAAAGAGATGTTATATGGAAACTCATCATCCAGCCATAAAATGTGTTAGCAGCCAAGGAATGGTTACTTATTTATCCTAAACACTTATCCTTAAATTTTAGCAAGACTTTAGCTACCTGGTAATGTGTCTAAACTGTATCAGCTAACCCATTTTAGTTTGGAGAACCCGAAAGGGTAATTAGCAAACAGTGCAGACCCGGATCAGACACTGCAGAATCTGGCATCTGATCATAGTCTCCACTGTTTGCAAATAGTTCAGCCATTTTTCTCTAGGAATATGATCCAGGGATAAGAATCTTCAGGTTTTTGGCAAATTTCAGTTTTCTTTAAGCATTATATGAGAACATTGTTTTAGAAAGTTTCAGACTTTGTCTGATCTGTTCAAATCTGATGTTTTTTTTGTAAGGGGGTGTAGGAAGTTTCAGTCTTTTTTCGTTTTCACTAAAGTCTTTTCTCATCTCAGTCTAAATCACATAGCCTGACATACCTAAAATTGAAATTTGACTCTTCCAATATATAGTATGAGGAGAGTTTATATAGTCTAAATTGGTCTAAATGGCAAGCAGTAAAAACTTTTGCAGTAGAGTATTCAGATTCTACAGCAACCCAAACTTAGGGTGTGGGGGGTAGGGAATGAGAATATTTTTAGATGTCTGCTAACCATACGCTACCTGGTAATGAAGCAGCAAAGAAGGGTAAATGATATATTTAACCTAAATACCTCAACTTCTTATCATATTTGTCCTTAGACTTTGAACAATTTTGTTTGACTAATTGTTAGTGTGTCTGAATATAGCTGGATGATTTGCAAACAATGTAAATCCTGACCAGATGCCACTTTCTATGCCATCTGATCTGTGTATTCACTAATTATCACATCCAATTATCCAAATACTTAGGGTCAGTATGGTATGCTTGATACTACATCTCAAATCTGTAAGTGAATTGCAGACTTCCATCACTTTCATTTGTTGTGTTGTTATTTTTATTGTCATTATTTTTGTTATTATTGCTGTTGTGTCATTTAAAGTAGAGGGAACCTATTGAAACACCCTTAACGGGATTTATCCAGCTGCTTATTCTCAAAAATTGCTGATGTATGATGGTCTCGATGGAATGTTTCGCAACATCAAGTTACGAGGACGACAGACAAATTGTCCAATATGTGGTGATAACCCATCAATCAAGCATCTCATTGACTATGAGCAGTTCTGTGGGGCAAAGGCTTGTGACAAGGTAGGTCAGAATGCTGATACTTAAGGGGAATAGATACATACTGCTCTATAAGGAAAACGATTGCTCCAAAAGGAAGCAAATTCTTTCCTTCAAGAGAAGACCCTTGTTTTTGGAGTGCCTTGGTGTGCTAAACGGCAAACAGGAAGTGGCCATTGTGGAAAATGGTGGAAAATCTACCAGGTGTATCTATTCACCTTAAGGCTGTTGATGAGGTGAATCCACCAAATGTTTTGTTTCATTTCTCCACAAAAACATTCCTTGTGATTTAAAAAAAGTATGTATTATGACAGCTCATTAGAATCATTTCAATGAGTTACTTCTAGATCTGTTCATAAGGAAAATGTACATATAGCCCGATAATTCATAGCTCTAGATAAGAGTAACACCCAGATACATACATATTTAGTTTTGAATGAAAATGTATGTTATGGGTACTCATTAGAAGCTCCTCAGAGGGGCTTCTTATAAGTACCCACAACATATTTTCGAAGACAAGTAAAGGCAATATCAATATTTTTGGTTGTATGAACATCTTATCTAGAACTATGTCAATACATGAAATGTTTTCCTATTTCTACACAAAAAAATGTTGACATTAGAATCACTTTACCAAGATGATTTAACCTAAAAGTACTAAGCACAGCTGCAGCAGACACCATTTTGATTTTTTTTTTTTTTCAGAGAAAATAAGGCTGTCTAGCAGACATTTACATGAAACACCAAGTTTTATTTTCTCTAAAAAAGGGGAGGTAACTCTTTTAAAATTGTTTTGCATCCCTTCTGAAAAGGGGTCTTTTCTAAGAGTAAAGAAGTTGCACCCTTCAAGAGCAAATTCTTTCCTTTTAGAGTCCTCTTTTCAGAAGGGGCTTCATGTGTAGGAGAGCAAGGAAGTCATTTTTGACTTCCTGTTTGCTCTCCTGCACATGAAACCTTGTTTGTTTGTTTGTGTTGAGGTTTTACGGCCCAGTCAACCCAATGGGGTCATGTCGAGCGCGGTCAGTTTACCTAACCACACGTTTACTGGGCAGGCTTAGTCCTCTAAGTGGTTAACCAGTATTGTGCACATTCTTTCGCCAGAAACTGACAACTGCTCTTCTTGAATCAGTGGAAGGGAGAGAATGACCATAGAAAATATTTCATGATCAATCTCCACGAAAGAATATTGCCGAACTCGCCGGGGGTTGAACCCGCGACCTACTGGTCTCCAATTGGACGGCGCATCCAACTGAGCCACCGAGGCCGGCGCATGAAACCTTGTAAAAATAGCAGAAAATCTATAAGGTGTGTCTAGTCCCTGTAAATATTAAGGCCTTTCATGTGATAAGACTCATATGAATCATGTCAAATGAAAAGGTGTCTTTATGTGAATATGAAATGCAGAGAAAAGAATAGAATACTCAGATACAGTATTTTATTAGCTCACCTGGAGCTTTGTTCCAGGTCAGCTTATGCCATGGCTTGTTATCCATCATCTGTCATCCATCTGTCATTAGCTTTTCATATTTTCGATATCTCCTCCAGAACCATAAGTTGGATTGAGCTGAAACTTAGTGGGAGGCATTGTGACAACATGGAGATTCAGAACTGCTAAAATCATTCAGTTCTGATATCCAAGCTAGTGGCCATTTTGAAACTCTTCAAACGACATCTCCTCCCAAGTCGGATTGAGCCAAAAATTTGATAGGAGGCTTCACAGTTGGACAGAGATTCAGAATTGCTAAAATGGTTTTGTTCCAATATCCAAGATGGCCTATATCTTGAAATTCTTCAAATGACATCTCCTCCCAAATCATAAGTCAGATTGAGTCGAAACTTGATGGGAGGCATCGGAGTGACATAGAGATTCAGAATTGCTAAAATAGTTCCATTCTGATATCCAAGATGGCGGCCATCTTGAAATTATTCAAATGACATCTCTTCCCAAACTGTAAGTTGGATTGAACCAAAACTTGATGGGAGGCATCTGAGCCACATAGAGATTCATAATTGCTAAAATAGTTCCGTCCCACTATCCAAGATGGCAGCCTGGGCGGCCATCTTGTAAGTCTTGAAACCACATCTGCTCCCAGACCCTAAGTCAGATTAAGCCCAAACTTTGTGGGAGGCATTGGGGCCACATGGTGAGATAGAATCGATAAAGTCATTCCATTCTGGTATCCAAGATGGCTGCCATGTTGGCCATCTTGAAAATCTTCAAACGACATCAGTTCTCCTCATAAACCATAAGTTGGATTGAGCTGAAACTTGATGGGAGGCATTGGAGCAACATAGAGATTCAGAATTGCTAAAATAGTTTTGTTCCAATATCCAAGATGGCCACCACTGTGGCCATCTTGTAAATCTTCAAACCACGTCTGCTCCCGAATGGTAAGTCGGATTGAGCCTAAACTTGGTGGGAGGCATTTTGGTGACATGGAGATTTAGAATTGCTAAATTTGTTCTGTTCCAAGATGGCTGCCATGGTGGCCAGCTTGAAAATCTTGAAACGACATCTGCTCTCGAACAGTATGTCTGATTTAGCTGAAACTTGGTGCAAGGCATCGGGAAGACATGGAGAATCAAAACTGCTAAATTTGTTCAATTCTGACATTCAAGCTGGCCACCAGGATCATCCCGGCCATCTTGACATTCTTCAAAGGACATCTCCTCCCAAACCGTAATCCGGATTGAGCCCAAACTTGATGGTAGGCATCAGAGCGACATTGAGATTCAGAATTGCAAAAAATCGTTCGGGTCAGATATTATCTGAGATGGCCCACAAAGTGACCATCTTGAAAATCTTCAAACCTCACCTGCTCCTGAATGGTAAGTCAGATTGAGCCAAAACTTGGTGGGAGGCATTGGGGCAACATGGAGATTCAGAGTTGCTTAGAACATTTTGTTACGATAACCACGATGGCCGCCACAGCAGCCATCTTGAAGAGCTTCTATTGTTAGCTCACCTTGAGCTTTGCTCCAGGTCAGCTTATGCCATGGGCTGTTGACAATGGTCTGCCCCTCATCCATATGTCCGTCAGTAACTTTACACTTTTTAGACATGCCATCAGAATTGTATCCATGATGGCCGCCATCGGCCATCTTGAAGTCTTCAATTGTTATCTGCTCCCAAACAGAGTCAGATGGAGCGGAAACTTGGAAGGCATTGTGGCAGCATGGAGATTTAGAATTGCTAAAATGCTTCAAATCACATCTGCTCCCAAACGGTAAGTCTGATTGAGCTTAAACTTGATGGGAGGAATTGGGGTGTTGTGGAAATTCAGAATTGCTAAAATCATTCTGTTCCATTATCTAAAATGGCCACAATCTTGGAAATCTTCAAACCACATCTCCTCCCAAACAGTAAGTCAGATTGATGCTTGAGGGAAGGTATCGAGGTGGCATGACGTTTCAGAATTGCTAAATTGTTCAGCTCCAATATCTAAGATGGCAGCCATGGTGGCAATCTTGAAACTCTTCAAACAACATCAGATTCTGAATTGCTAAAGGCAATCTGATCTAATAGCCAAGATGGCCACCATGTCACAATGTAACATATCATGATCAGCCAAATCCAGGTGAGCGATTTCTGGCCCACTTGGGCCTCTAGTTCAACCAATTAAGGACCCTTTTGGTATACAATTACATACAATGATTTAGAAAAAAAGAAAAAGTAAAGAATAAAAACATGCACACAAACATTCATACATAGATGCAAACATAGTACATTGATACTTGTTTATTGAATGTCAGTAAATCAAATCATCATGTGTGTCTACACAATCTTTCCAGGGCCTTTGCTGTCCCTTGATACATTCTACAGTATTCTGTTGTTCTGTAAGTGTATAGGAAAGGTTCTGATAAGACTACATGGATGCACAGGCTAATCTGTGTCTTTGTTGTAAACACACAGTCAAAAACACCTTTTTAGCATAGTCCCTATTTGATGTGTATTTCAGGATAAAGACTTGAGCATCCTACCACAAGAAGACAGAATATCAGTGGAGGTATGTTTGATGTAACAGTGGAGTTAAATTTGACAGAACTAATTATAATGAGAATCTATTATAGGTGCCTTGGGGAAGGGAAATCCCAAGCTGGGGGATGACTATCCGTGGGACATTGAGCTTACCCAGTTTCTTACTCGGATGGTGGCCCAAGGGTAGGGATGTCCCTGTCTACACTGGCCACCAAAAGGATTTTTCTCACCTGCCAGAATAGGAAAGAAAATTACATCATTGTTTTTAGCAAGGAATGTCATTAAAACATTCATAACAATTACTTGCGTATCATATCCCATATAAGTGCCCATGTGGGATTAGAATTTGCCATTATTGCCAAAACATATGAATGGTCATATCCTGTAGATGAGAAGAATATATTCACACTGCTACATGACTGTGCACATACTCAGTTTGGTCTGGCCATGCACAATGTTACCCAGATAACATTACCATTTTTACTCCAAGTCTTCTAATAGACAGGCTTGAGCAAACTGTAGACTCAGATCAGATTCTGCCACATTCTGCAGAATGCCCCATTCTGCATTCTGGTGTAAGTATGTGCATAAAGTACTGGTGAACTACTTAGAGGAATAAGTCTGCCTAGGAAGCATGTGAGTAGATTAACTGATCAGCTCAACATGACCTTAATGATGTTGACTGGACCATAAAAGTCCAAACAAACAAAGCATCTAATCACGTTCTGCACTATTTCTCATCCAGTAGCTTTTTAAACACATCAGCAGAGAGTAAAATGATTTTTTTTTCACATTTTAGGGGAAGTTTTTGGTAAAAAGTTACGGTATCTGTATATTTATGGTAAATAGGTAGGACCTTGAAAGTTTTAATAATTGGACTGTATACAGAAGCTGCAGTTAATGCAATAAACAATATATTTTGTTTTCTTTTTAACCCTTAAACTGCTTAGCAAATTTGTAGCAGACAATATTCTAAAATTGATTTCAGTGTTTTTAGAGAAAATAAGACCTGACATTTAATTCACTTGTAATATCAGGTCTTATTTTCTCTGGAAAATGAAACGTAAAATAAAAGTGTTGTCTGCTGTAATAGTGTTAAGTGTTTAAAGGGTTAATCTTTGACTTTGCATATTGAATTGAAATTATATAAGCAGACACCTTTTAAAACAAATTTTCCATGAAAACAAAGGATTTGAAATTTCATTCAGACTAATTCCAGATAAAATGCCAAACCATATTTTCTGTAATAGTGTGGAAAATATGAAGAAACATCTCTCCTCATCTGCTTATTTTACTAAAGCATGGTTACAGATAAAAATATTTTATTTCAGAAGTACAAAGAGATGTTAGATTCTAATAGTCCTCATTTATTGGTTGATATACGACCACCAGTAGAGCTAGATATATGCCAGTTACCCAAAGATGCTATCAGTATCCTTTTACCTAAAAGACACCTGTCTTTAACGTGCACTGTGTAGATAAACATTAAAAAATAATTGCAAGTAAGGAATAATGTTTTGACATATTCTACCATATTTATTACAGTGGACAGTGGTAGTGGGGTCATGTGATACCTACCACGTCAAATCTGTCAAAATTGGACAGAGTCTTGCCTGTCTACTATAGGATCTGTGCATTCCAGTTTGGGATTCCAGCAAAATATACAAATGGAACTATAAATGTTTCCACAGTATACAAACACCCCCACAGAGAGCAGTGTCAGATATATTGATGTGTTAAGCCACTGATAGCTAACTTCTAATAGCTAAATTTGTCCTTGTGTAGTCATGTTTGGCCGAAACTAAATTTTATGTAAATACATGCATTAAGGGGAGGAAACTTTGTCTAAATTGTTTTGTCTCCCTTCTGAACAGTCTACACTAAAAGCAAAGAATTTGCTTCCCTATTCTTTCCTTTTAGAGTAGACCCCTTTTCAGAAGGTTTGGTGTGTAGTGAAGCAAAGAGGAAATAACCAAACTTGTCTCATTTATCAAAATAGATCCACTTGATCTCAGCAAATCATACTTACTAATAAAAAACACAGAACAATTACTGCAAATCCAAATGAGTCACAGCGTGAGAAAATACACCTTAACCCTTGCCATGCTGAATAAATTAAGATATCCACACCCACTTCTAATTTTCAGCCAATCAGATTACTTGATCCAGGTTGTTGATACTATTTCACGTACTAAATGGCAAACAGTGCAGATCCAAGCCAACTGATCTGAATCTGCACTTGTTTATAAAGGCAGGACATATCCAAGTTCAACAGGACCTAGGTTAAGACATGAACCGATTAGATTCTTTGTTAGGTAGCATTTTTGCCTAATTTCATTCTCCAATTGTGGGAAAAGGATTCTTTGTGCAACATGTAACAGTTATAACAAAGTCCCCATACAATTGTATTAATGTTGCATGTTCTTGGCTAAGTAGGAGCAAGCATTGTTGCTGTTTTTATTTCATGGAACTTTAATTTTAATGAGTTATGATAATGGTCAGGCACAACAGAATGCAGCCAAGGCAGAATGATAATGTTATTGTAGTTGAAGACAGTCATCAGTTTATGAAAGGAGACAATTGTAGATATTCTACATTGGTTTGGATATGGAGTTAGCAAGGCATAGATTCTAGGATATACATCAAAACGAGCAACAGAAGAATGATGTTTCCTTGTTTATTATAAATATTCATGCAGATAGGCTAGAGCAAATAGTGTAGACCCTGATCAGACTGTTCCTGAAAGGACAAAAAATGATCAGGGTCTGCTTTGTTACCATTTAGCCATCACTTTTTAAGCACATTAGGCAGTCAAATGGCCTTGTACAAATTTTAGGATAAGTGTAGTAAGTGAGGAGTTAACACAGCACACTGGGTAAAATTTTCAGCAGACAACACTTTGAAATAATTTTCTTATTTTTCCAGAAAACAGGATTTAACACTTCATGCACATTGACTCCAATGAAGACTATTTGCTTGAAATGTCCAATCCTGTTTTCTGGGAAAAATAAGAAAAAAATCATAAATTTGTCATCTGGTGAATTAGCCCAGAGAGTAGTAAAGGTGTCCAAATATTTTAGGTAATTACAGTAGTTCACATGTTGTAAAATGTTTTGTCAGTATCAAGTCACATTTTATTAGCTCACCTGAGCTCTGCTCAGGATGAGCTATTGTGATCACTTTTCGTCCGTCATCCGTCCGTCCATCCGTGCCTCCGTCCGTTAACATTTTCAAACGACTTCTCCTCTGAAACGGCTGAGCCAATTTTGCTCAAATTTCATATGGAGCCTCCTTAGGGTGGGGGAACGAAAAATTGCTAAAATGGTCGCGGTCCGTTGACCAAGATGGCCGCCACGCCCATATATGGTAAAAACCTTTAAAAATCTTCTCCTCCAGAACCGAGAATGCCTTGGGGCTGAACCTTTGCAGGAATCATTGGGGACGGGAGGTCTACCAAAATTGCTAAAAGAATTGTCGTACGTTGACGTTTGACCTTTTTACGGCAAGGTCAAGTTTGCTTCCCTATGCATTTGTATGGGAAAAACCTTTAAAAATCTTCTTCTCCAAAACCGAGCATGCCTTATGGCTGAATCTTTGCATATATCTTCGGGAACAGGAGAGCTACCAAAATTGCTAAAATAATGGTCGTACATTGACATTTGACCTTTTTACGGTAAGGTCAGTTTTGCTTCCTTATGCATTTGTATGGGAAAAATGTTCAGAATTTCAAACAACTTCTCCTCTGGAGCCTCTGTGCCAATTTTGCTCAAATTTCATGTGGAGCCTCCTTAGGGTGGGGGAACGAAAAATTGCTAAAATGGTCGCGGTCCGTTGACCAAGATGGCCGCCACACCCATATATGGTAAAAACCTTTAAAAATCTTCTCCTCCAGAACCGAGAATGCCTTAGGGCTAAACCTTTGCAGGAATCATCGGGGATGGGAGGTCTACCAACATTGCTAAAAGAATTGTCGTACGTTGACGTTTGACCTTTTTACGGCAAGGTCAAGTTTGCTTCCCTATGCATTTGTATGGGAAAAACCTTTAAAAATCTTCTTCTTCAAAATCGAGCATGACTTTTGGCTGAATCTTTGCATATATCTTTGAGAACAGGAGGGCTACCAAAATTGCTAAAATAACGGTCGTACATTGACATTTGACCTTTTTACATTAAGGTCAATTTTGCTTCCTTATGCATTTGTATGGGAAAAATGTTCAGAATTTCAAACAACTTCTCCACTGGAGCCTCTGGGCCAATATTGCTCAAATTTCATATGGAGCCTCCTTAGATAGGGGGAACAAAAGATTGCTAAAATGGTCACGGTTCGTTGACCAGGATGGGCGCCATGCCCATATATGGTAAAAGCCTTTATAAATCTTCTTCTCTAGAACCGAGGATGCTTTGGGGCTGAATGTTTGCATAAATCATCGGGGACAGGGGGTCTACCAAAGTTGCTAATATAATGGTCATACATTGACATTTGACCTTTTTACAGCAAGATCAAGTTTGCTTCCTTATGCATTTGCATGGGAAAAAAACATTTAAAAATCTTATTCTCCAAAACCGAGGATGGCTTGTGGCTGAATCTTTGCATATATCATCTAGAACGGGCGGTCTACCAAAGTTGCTAAAATAATTGTCATACATTGACATTTAACCTTTTTACGGCGAGGTCAAGTTTGCTTCTGTATGGATTTGTATGGGCCCCATACATTTGTATGGAAAAAATGTTGATAATTTCAAATGGCTTTTCCTCTGAAGCCTCAGGGCCAGTGTTGCTCAAATTTCATGCGGAGCCTCCGTGGGCAGGAGAATGAAAGATTGCTAAAGTGGGTATGGTCCATTGATCAAAATGGCTGCCATGCCCATATATGGTAAAAACCTTTAAAAATCTTCTTCTCCATAACCAAATAAGCCCTGGGTCCTAATCTTTGCACAAATTACGGGGGACAGGAGATCTACCAAAATTGCTCAAATGATGGTTCTATGTTGACATTTGACCTTTTTGCCTCCAAGGTCAAATTTGCTTCCCTATTTGTGTGGGCCATATACATTTATATTGAAAGTATCGAAGTGACTTGTAGATCAGCAGTAGTTAAAATTGTTCTGATTGGAAATCTAAGATGGCCATCATCTGGTTTATATTTATAATATTTCCCTGCCACTGTGCTGTTTACATATATAAAATCATGATTCTTCAGAAACCACTAAGCCAATTTCCACCAAATTTCACATTGGTCCTTCTGTTGAAATGTGATTGATAGTTTATTCAAATGATCATGCTCCATTGACTGTCAGGCCCATATATTCTTCTTCAAAACTAAGAACTGCTCAAAAGATGATATTTTCATTAGTTGCGATGATAGGATTGGAAAAATGTTGCATAACATCTGCATGTCTGCAGTGGCTATGTCACTCAGGTGAGCGAACCGTGGCCCATGGGCCTCTTGTAAAGACGTGTTTCTTTCAGAATACAAATTCCTATTTTTTTCTTAACATATTCTTAGATGTACCATTAAGTCAGTTGCACAAATCTGAGTCAGTGGAACAAATAAAGGAAAAAGTATCCACCCTGTCTAACACCGACAGTCACAGTAAAGACATTCCAGTTGTATTTGTATGTAGGAGAGGCAATGACTCTCAAATAGCTGTTAATACACTTAAAGAAAAGTTAAAGGATGAAGCTGTGACATTAACTGACATTACTGGTGGCCTCACTTCTTGGTCCAAGAAAATTGACCCAGACTTTCCAACATACTGATGAGTGAAACTTCTGTGTAGATACATTTGAGCCACCTGGCCCCGAGGTTATAAAACTTTTTTCATGCTCAGCTCAGTTGAACATGAAATTTTCTCTGCTAATAAATATGAAAATTGGCATTTTCATATTTATTAGCAGAAAAAATTTCATGCTCAGCTATGTTAAGCAAGAAAGAATTTGCAATTGTTAGAAATTCGAGATATATTAGCATGACAAATTTAGTGCTCATCTGAACTGAGCATGAAAAAAAAGTTGTATAACCTTGGGGAGAGATGAAAAAATGTACCTTCGGACATGTGCATCCAAAGATAACATATATCAGCCTCCACATCCATGCAGCCTCGAGGTTATAAAACTTTTTTCATGCTCAACTCAGCTGAGCATAAAATTTTCTCTGCTAATAAATATGAAAATGCCAACAAAAGTTGGCATTTTCATATTTATTAGCAGAGAAATTTTCATGCTCTGTCATGTTTAGTAAAAAAGAACTTGCAGTTGTTAGAAACATGAGATTTCTAGCAGGACAAAATTTCATGCTCAGCTGAGTTAAGCATGAAAAACTTCTATAACCTGAGGGCCTGCTGATCAGTTTTTGCTGGGCACTGAATAGCAAAGACTAAAATTTCTTCAAGCATGTGGTGAAGAGTTTTGATAAAATTGCGTGGATGAGCAGGCTGATTGGAGTCATCCTTGGGTGTGCATGTCCAAAGGAATATTACCATTATAACCCTAAGTATTGGGACAGATATGCCTTTGCAAAAGTGTAGACAGAGATCAGATGCTGCAGAATGCAGCATCTGATCAGGGTCTACATTGTTTGCCATACATACAGCAATATTTTACACACATAAACAGGTGGTAGAAAGGACTATTTAAAATTTTAAGTGTCAATATTTAGGGTAAATACAGTATGTCATGGTTAGGTTCATTTTTGGAATAACAAGATCATTGCAGTCTATGTGAAAATCAGTCTAAATGCATGGATATGAGGACTCATATTACCCTAAATGTTGGGACACCTTAAAATTTCTTCCCTTTTTTTAAGCTCACCTGAACCTTTAGGCTCATAGATGAGCTTATAGTGTAGGCAGGCTCCGCCGTCTGTCCTTCGTGCACACTCTTCAAACGTCTTCTCAGCAGAAATTACTGGGCTAATCAAAGCCAAATTTCATACAGAACCTTCAGGGGCCAGGGGGAACAAAAGTTTGTTCGCCATATCTGGGTCACATGATCAACATGGCCGCCACATCCATATATGGTAAAAACCCTTTAAAAATTTTCTTCTCTGGAACCAAAGGACCAGTGGTATGCAGCACTGGGGACATAGGCCCAATAAAGGTTGAAAAAATTATAACCTTTGGTTGACCTTGAACTACATAGACTCCTATAGGCAAAACTTTAAATTTTTTTCTTTTCTGAAACTAGAAGGCAGAGGCCTTTGATATTTGGTATGTAGCTTTATCTACCAAGATTGTTCAGATATAGCCCTGGGGCCAAAAATGACTCTGCCCCAGGGGTCACATGTTTTACATAGACTATATGGGGAAAAACTTTAAAAATCTTCTTGTATGAAACAAGAAGGCACAGGCCTTTGATAGTTGGTATGTCACTTTATCAAAGCCATATTTTATGTGAAAATTCTGTTTTGCCAAATTTATTAAAGCTAAATTCCATACCAAGTTACTGTAGGATACAGAGATCAAAGTTTTTCAAACTGTACCAACTACCATACCTGTATGTTTCATTCTTTAAAACTGTTACCATAAGCTTGCTCAGAACAAATAATCTCAGGTGAGCTACAGGATCATTGATCCTCTGGTTTTCAAAAAATTTAACAGATTCTTTTTACTAATTGCCGTTGTGGCTAAAACTTGTAAACCTGCTGGATGAGTGGCAAACAGTGTAGACCCTGATCAAATGCCCCATATTGCTGCATCTGATCTGGGTCTGTACTGTTTGCATAGGTCTGCCTGTCCCAATACTTAGGGTTTTTATGATAACCTGGGTACACACATCTTAAATTTGCACTAAGGTCCCTTTTTCAGTAAATCTACTTCAGTTGAGTTGCAATGTGAGAAAATATATATGTTGGACTTGTTCAAAGATCAGCCTGGGCATCCATACAGTCTGTTCAGAGTCCTAATATTCAGTCATCACTGGAGGAGATGGGCGGGAACTGCTGTAGATATCCAAAACTCCTAGTCTTGGGTGTGCCCACACTTCTGAAGATATTTTCTCATGTTATGGCTGATTTTTTTTTTCTTTTCCAGCATTAGTCCTATAATTAAGAAAATTATCCTTTAGCTTTCTAACCACATCAGTTTTACAGAAACATTCTCAGAGCAGAAGCCTGTCAGCATGATTTATTGTAATCTAAATATGTAAAATAAAACGTGAATTCTGTAATGTTAACTTTGTTTTGTATTGAATATTGATGGCATTTATGATGCAGTTTTATTTAGAAGAAATAGGTGCCATGAAATTAGATGAACTTTCCATGCAGATTAGTTTTGTCATTAAATAAAGTTTTATTTTTTACAGTTCATTGTATGAAGAAAAAAGCAAAAAGATGTTAAAAATTCAAAAAACAAAATCATATCTTGTAATTACATTTAATTACATTTTAATGCATATATTTTATCATTTATTATAATTTGTAAATCTTTGAACACATGCATATAAATTGTGAACATTAACATGTGACGTGTTTGTAAGATACAATCAAGTGCCAAATTAAAGTTTATGGAAACAAAAGTTTTATAGATTTTATTGTATTTAGATATTTTCACATTCATGCAATGATGATAAAATTTCATAGGAAGGATCTGTCGTTCTTTCTTATTTTATTTATTTTTTTTTGATTAGGGTTTTACTGCCCTTTCAAGAATATTTCACTTATATCAAGCCGATCGTTCATCAAAGGTGGGTGAAAACTGGAGAACCTAGGGAAAAACCACGTGACTGTCCGTAAGTAGAAGGAAGGATCTATATGAAGCACAGTTATGCATCTTTCTTGGGCATTCTGCATCTAGTTATAGCATGGTTCTGTCCTTCAGAAACCTCCTTTTGTCATGTTTGGTTCAAGCTGTGCTATTATGAAACCTGCAGGAAGGACCAGTATTAAGAAAAGCAAAATGGAAATTCCGATATCTATGGATACTTTACAAAAGTTTGTACTTAGTGACTAAAGCAAAATAAAGGAGACATCACGAAAACACACCTATATAATTTTGACCCCCTTTAACTCTACTTTTATATAGTAAAACTGGGGTTTACAGGGGTATACATTATTTTTCTTCTTTTGCTAAAAAAACATAGATTGTGGATACTCATTAGAACCTCCTCACTGAGGTGGTTCTAATGAGTACCCACGATCTATGTTTTGAACAGAAATATGAAAAATATCAGAATTTTTTATCTGAAAATTTCCTTTTTTTGGTTGTAATATTTTCAATATATTGGAATAGGCGTGTTTTTTGCAATGGATTGTATTTTCTTTGAAAACAAATTCTAATTTTTCTTGTTTTGGGCAGAAAATAAGACATGGCATTTCATAGTATGTCTCCAAAGGAGACCAAGTGAGAAACAATTTGAATGAAATGTAAAGTCTTATGACCTGTGGAAAGGAAGAAGACAATGTGACATGAAGTGTCAAGCCTTCATTTCAGTCAAAAATAAGAAAAATTCACGCATTGTCTGTTCATTTCACCTAGAGTCCTAGAGGTTAAGGGGACTGTATATGCTTTCAGTGGAGGAAACTCTATCATCATTTTGTTTCCCTTCAGAAAAATAGTTTACTCTAAAAGGAAGAAGAGGTTTGATGCCAGAAGATGATTGTAGGTGTAATAGTTATTCAGAAATGGCCTTAACGGCCAAGGTTGACATAAAATGTTGAACAAAAGGATGAAAGAAAAGCTAGAAGCTTTTATCACATCAGAAAAACAGGTGTGACAAAGAAGTAATTAGTTCTGGCATTGGCAAGTGTGACACCCCCTTCTTGTTTAGATTCTGCTCGCAAATTACCAAGACCCTGGTCAGACTGCACAGTTGCAGTCTGATCTGGTCATTCACTGATGGCAATTTTGACAGACGTACCTGAGTAAACAGTGTAGACCCAAGTCAAATTACTTCCATCAGTTTGATCAAGGTCTGCACTGTTTTCTTGTCAGACAACAACTTCAAATACATCACCATGTCAAATTTTTTTATGACATTTAGAGTAAATAATATTCAGACAGTTGTGCCTGAAGAAATAGTACAGACCCAGATCCGTTGCCACAGAAGATGGTATCTGAACAAGGTCTACACTATATGTACTGGGCTTTCAACCAGAATATCACATCACATCACCTGATGGTCAATTGGACGTTGAAATCTTAGAAAAAATATGATGAGTTAAAGTGTACAGGGCCCAGTTGTTCAAAACTAACAATGTCGTTAGTTAATGTATCGTTCAAACTTTGCTCATTAAATATGGCATATATGCTAATATTTTTGCAAAAAAATGTGACTAGCTTTTGCAGTAGTTTTTGCAAATGCAAAAGCTACTCACATTTTTTTCAGCAAAACTACCTGTAAATTAGATATTGTATTTACTAGAACAGGTAACATTTTGACCACTAACAAGCTCGTTAAGCTAACGATGCTTTGAACAACTGGGCCCAGATATTTAGGATGATTATGGTATTCAAATTTAACACTATGAGCCACAAAGTGAGAATATGTACCTTCTGACATATGCGCCCAGTGAAGACACAAATCAGCCTGTGCATCCGGGCAATTTGATCAGTGTCTTTGTTGTCCCCATGAGGAGACTACATCCTTTGCTATCCCAGTGAAGATTCTGTTCAGACTGTGCAAATGCTCAGGCTCGAGGTTATAAAACCTTTTTCATGTTCATCTCAGCTGAGCATGAACTTTTCTCTGCTGATAAATATGAAAATGCCAACAATAGTTGGCATTTTCATATTTATTAGCAGAGAAATTTTCATGCTCAGCTATGTTTGGAAGAAAGTGTTTGCAGTTGTCAGTAATTAGAGATTTATTAGCAGGACAAATTTCATGTTCAACTCAGTTGAGCATGAAAAAAGTTTTATAACCTTGGGCCCAGACTAATTTCAATCTTTGCTGAGTGCACATGTCGGCAGGTATGTTTTCTGACATGCAGCTCATATATATGATAAAAAGGTAAGGTATCCAAAATTTAGGGTAATTAAAATATGAATTAAGCCCCAGTTTGGCTTGACGCAGTTTATTTAATGAAGCTTGAAAAAAGTTTGGTCAGCGTAATTCTAACACTATACCAGCAGTATAATCGGATATTCCTTTCTAATGGCCATTAAGGTCTTAAAAGTGTGATTATTTACTTAAATGTGTATTAATTTCTATAGTTAGTCCTTCATTGACTTTGACATAAAAGGCCGGTGTATTTGAGGATTTGTTTTAAATGGGGATTTTGGTCAGTTAAAGGATTATGGTATTGTTACCTTTTCACATCAACAAGGACTTAAGATATTATTTTTATATAGTTTAATACACCTTTCTGTGAATACAATTGTTGTTAGGATTAAATAAATATAAAGTTGGTGTTTGGACAAGAATATTATTTTGATTAAGACTGTGGATTGCAATTGATTGAAATGTAAAATGCAATTAGAATGAAAATCAGTGCAGGCAGTTTTATAAAAAGATTACCTTCTCATACTGGAAAACAAAATGAGTAAGGATAAATAGTAAAATAATTGAAGTTGATGATAAAGAATACTAACAAGTATTACATAACTGTATTGCCCATAAACAGAGAGTTTCCCCTAATAAAATCACTATTAAATTTTTCTTAATATGTAAAACAAGTCCATTTGACTGCCTGCTGATGAGCTAGTATTATTACGTCTACTTTCAAAACTTCTACTCCAATAACTTATTCGCTCAAAATGTCTACCCCAATTTGGTCTACTTTCTGCTCCCATTTGGTCTTCTATGCCAGTATGTCTACTCCCGTTTGATCTGCTTTGCCAAAATATCTACTCCCATTTGTTTTACTTTGCCAAAATATCTAGAGACATTCTGACAACTTTGCCAAAATGTCTACCTCAATTTGGTCTACTTTGCCAAAATATCTACTCCCATTTGGTTTACTTTTCCTAAATGTCTCCTCCCATTCAATTTGCTTTGCCAAACTGTCTACATCCAATCAAACTACTTTGCCAAAATGTCTACTCCCATTTGGTCTACTTTGCTAAAATGTCTACTCCCATTTGGTGTACTTTGCCAAAATGACAACTCCCATTGAGTCTATTTCGCCAAAATGTCTATTTTCATTTGGTGTACTTTGCCAAAATGTCTCCTCCCCTTTGATGTACTTTCCCAAAATGTCTACTCCCATTTGGTCTATTGTCAAAATGTCTATTCCCATTTGATGTACTTTACCTGAATGTCTACTCCCATTTGGTCTACTTTTCCCAAATGTCTACTTTCATTCGGTTTACTTTGCCAAAATGTCTAGTCCCATACTGTGTACTTTGCCAAAATATCTCCTCCCATTTGGTCTACTTTGCCAAAATGTCTGCCCCCATTTGGACTACTTTGCCATAATGTTTACTCCCATTTGGTCTACTTTGCTAAAATGTCTACCCCCCCCCACCACTTTCATTAGGTCTACTTTGCCAGAATGTCTTCTCCCATTTTGTCTATTTTGCCAAAATGTCTAATTTAGACTAATTTGCCAAAATGTCCACTCCCAGTTGATCTTTGCCAAAATATCTTCTTCCATTTGGTCTACTTTCCAAAATGTCTACCTCCATTAGGTCTGCTTTATGAGTTTGTCTACTCCCATTTACTTGCCAAAATGTCTACTCCCATTTGATCTTTGCCAAACTGTCTTCTCCCTTTTGGTCTACTTTGCCAAAATATCTTTCCCATTTGGTCTCCTTTGCTAAAATGTCTTTTCACATTTGGTCTACTTTGCCAAAATGTCTACTCACATATAGACTACTTTGCCAAAATATCTTTTCCCATTTGGTCTACTTTGCCAAAATGTCTGCGCCAGTTCACACTACTTTGCCAGAATGCCTATTTTGATTAGGTCTACTTTGCCAAAATGTCTACTCCCATTTGGTTTACTTTGCCAAAATGTCTACTCCCATTGGGTTTACACTTCCATTTAATGTCAGCAGTAAATAAATCTGGAGATTGGTTCAAATTAATGTAGGGTTATCCTATTATTAAGAGGGGTATCTTGATATTTTTTCTCTTAATTCGCCTTAAAAGAAGTTGTTGTGGCCATTCATTAAAATTGTCTCTATGAAACAGTTTTGCAGCATGTGTTTTCAAATTGACATCAGAATATTTCATTACTTTTGTCCCCAAAAATGACATATTGGACTTTGTAATGAGTATGTTTTGTACAAGACAATGAATCATTTAGATCTTTCAGCCAGGTACTTCAGCCATTGAATGAAATATACATGTACGGTATTAATGATAAGTTATGTTTTCATTATGTTAATGCACCTATTTAAAATGTATATGTCTAAATCATAGCTCTTGATCAGCCAATGTTTTAATCCCCAAGAATGATATATTTTCTCATTTCTTCACAAAAACATATGTACTCATTAGAAGTGTCCAACAAGGGTGCTTCTAATGGGTATCCACAACATAATTATGTTTTTGAAATAAATAAAATATCTATATCCATACCCTTTTATCTGGAGCTGAGTAGGCCATGACATTTGCAGCATATAATATGAGAACAAGAAAATTTTGGTAATTTAACCCTTGTCATACTGAATAAATCAGGATGCCATGCCCACTTCTAATTTTCAGCCAATCAGATGACTTGATCTGGGTTTTTGATATACATTCACATACTTAATGGCAAACAGTGCAGATTCATATCAGTTGGCTTCTTCAGAAACTGACTGATCTGGGTCTACACTGTTTGCAAAGGCAGGGT
Source organism: Anodontia alba (assembly GCA_964016985.1). Taxonomy (NCBI): domain Eukaryota; kingdom Metazoa; phylum Mollusca; class Bivalvia; order Lucinida; family Lucinidae; genus Anodontia; species Anodontia alba. The sequence continues at coordinate 3,166,257 of OZ024823.1, forward strand.
ATATACGGGTTCAGCAGGACTAGGGTTAAGCAAATTATGACATATTTGCAGTAAAAGAAGTTGCAAGAAGCAGCAAACATTTGAGGCATGTTCCAAAAGAATTGCATGTCGTTGTCAGATATTCACGTGGAGCTTGAAACCAATACATACAATGTACCTGTATAGCGCTATTCAATACCTACACAATGATGTGTACGTGTGCCCATAAATCTAATTGAAAGATAGATGCTGAGCAGGACCAGTTTTATCTGGTTCTACATTGCTTGCAAGGCATATCTGTCCAAATATTTAGGGTGACATTAACTGTAAGACTGAAGAAAATGTATCATTGTAATGCTTAGAACTTTGGATAAAAAATTTCAGCAGACAATATATTAAAATATTTTTCTTATTTTTCCCGGAAAACAGGTTTTGATATTTCATGAAAATTGTCTCCAAAAGGGACATTTGAATGAAATATCAAGCTTTACTTTCTGTGAAAAAGCTGGCAAGTTGGATTATATTTTCTATGAATAATAAGAAACAAATTTAAATGTTGCCTGCTGTTTGAATTCCATGATTCAGGCAACATTTAAATTTTTGTGAGCTTAACTTTCAGATCATGATTTGAAAGTTAAACTCACAAGTATTTACAGACACACACCCTGTTAGAGGACTTATTAACTCCTAAATGCCAGATTGTTGTTGTAGTTATTTTGTAATTATTTGATAGTCTTACTGGCCAAATTGTTAAAGTGACTGATTTGAAATCTGGGGATTGTAGGTTCATGTTTCCTTTCCAGCAGAAAATTTTCAGACTAGTAGAAAAAGCTAGACTATACTTAACATGCCATCATTTGAGTATAAGTGGACTGTGTGGCATTTATAGATGCCCAAGAGCTATATGTGCATGGAAGGATCATGAAAGCTAGGCTGTACAAATGCATGCAAACCTACATATTATCACTGAAAGATTGTTGAAAGAGCCATATACTTCAAAACCACTACTACCACCATTGCCAGTAGAGCATGTATCGAGCCAAATTTAACATTGGTTTAAGATACTGCAACACCTTGCCAGATATCGCCAGAAATACAGAACAAGTAGCCAAGGTATGGCCATAAAACAGTGTTCATGGTTATTGATTCACTGGCAGGTGTAGCAGCTGTCAAAATTGTGTTGTCTCCCATCTGAAAAAGGTACATTACCTTATGACATGGGCGAGATAAGCCTGTTCATTTGTGTAGTATGATCAGTGACTTGGCAGGTTGCTCTGTGGACAGCCAACTGTGCTTCCTCAGGTGGACTATCAGACTGTATGGATGTGCAAACTGATGTAAGTCTTTGCTGAGCACTCATACCATAAGGTACATTTTCACATGTTGCAGCTCATATATTTGATGCAGGAGCCAAGTATAAAACCCATAGATGGTCACCTTTTTGATAATCCACTCTGGCTAATCCCTCTTAAGACAGAGTTCTAATGACCGTGGCTGAGGCATGAGGGTCAACAGACTGAGCAGAGGAATATAAAAGCATTTTCCTGCTTTAGCTTTCAGAAGAAAAAAAAACTTCCTATAAAGATTCTGTATTTACCCTAAGTAAAAAATATGGTATTTACTCTAAGTAAAAAATATGGTATTTACCCTAAGTAAAAAATATGGTATTTACCTTAAGTAAACATTTAAAAAAATACCCTAAGTAGAAATATTGAATTTACCCAAAGTAAAAAATATCGTATGACCCTAACCAAAAATACCGTACTTACCATAAGTAAAAATACCATATGTACCCTAAGTAAAAATACCATATTTACCCAGAGTAAAAATACTGTATGACCCTATGTAAAAATACCATATTAACCCGAAGTAAAAATACTGCATTTACCCAAAGTAAAAATACCATATTTACCCCAAGTAAAAATACCATACTTACCATAAGTAAAAATACCGTATTTACCATAAGTAAAAATACATATTTACTCAGTAAAAAGACCATATTTACCTTAAGTAAAAATACCTTATTTACCGATACAGTATAACCCTGAGTAAAAACACCATATTTACCATAAGTAAAAGTACTATATACTGTATTGGTAAATACGGTATTTAATTAAAAAAAAAAATGTTTATCCTAAGTAAAAATACCCTATTTACCCGAAGTAAAAATACCATATTTACCCCAAGTAAAATTATAATATTTACCCTAAATAAAAATACTATGTTTACCCTAAGTGAAAATACAGGATTTACGTAAATATACCATATTTCTCCTAAGTAAAAATACTGTATGACCCTAAGTAAAAATATCCTATTTACCCTCAGTAAAAATACCATATATACCCTATAAAAATACCTTATCTACCCTAAGTAAAAATATCATATGACCCTTAGTAAAAATACTGTATTTACCCAAAGTAAAAATACCGTCTGACCCTAAGTAAAAATACCATATTTAACCAAAGTAAAAATACCATATTTACCCTAAATAAAAATACCATATTTACCCTATGTAATAATACCACATTTTACCGTAAGTAAAAATAACGTATTTACCCTATGTAAATATACCGTATGACTCTAAGTAAAAATACTGTATTTACCGTAAGATAAATAACTGTATTTGCCTTAAATACAGTATTTATTAAAGTAAAAATACCGTATTTACCATGGTAGACCCAGATGAGACGGCAAATGTTTGGACACATGAACAGAGTGTAAAGCGTTCTTCTTCAAATTAAGGACACGTATGGTAAAGTGATAAAGTATCCGAATATTTAAGATATATACGGTAGGTCGGCTAGGCCCCAATATCCGTTTGGTGTGTTACATGTGCATGAGCCGAGCTGAAAAATAAAAAAAAGTCACAAGCAAAGCCTAAGACCCAAGCAAGCCTGTATTTCCACAATGGAGTTGTGTAGAAAAAGGCAGCAAAGCGATTCGGTTCAGACTGCGAATGCGAGACCCTGTCTGTCTGATATCCTGGCGGCGCAATATTGGTGGAAATCGAAATGGTTTCGGATCAGTCTTAGCATTACCGTATTTACCCTAAATATTCGGGTGCAATGACTCCTTACTGTACTTGTCTTAATACTACAAGTCCATTTCATCACCCGTTAATGTGTCTAAAAAAACTGCAGGATGGGTGACAAACAGTGTAGACCCTACAGTTTGCTCAGGCCTGTCTGTTCGAATACTTTGGATAAATACGGTACTAACTTTTGTATTTTTTCCGCAAATTCGATTAAAAAAAAGGAGTAGTCAGATGACTTTATAAGGAGGAGTATTTGGTGATAATTCTGAGATATTCTTTTTATTTCTCCATAACAACATACAATGTATTTTATGGGTACTCATTAGATGCGCCTTATTCTGGCGCTTCTAGTGAGTTCCCACAACATGTACGCTTTTTGTGGAGAACTGGGGGAAACGATTCCAGAATTATCACCAAACACTCCCTTACATCTCCTCTGGCAATATGTTCCCCAAAGAAAGCTTGAGGCCTGAAACATTTGCCCGAAAACGCATAAATAGCGCCAAGTATCCTGACATGCTCATTGAAAGTAAAATGCTCTTTGGCACGCGTGTCAATTTCAATGGTTCTTGATAGTCTACTTAAAACGTAAACTGTTACATAACGGTTTAAGACTTTGTCATTATTATATTAAAATGACACCCTCTCAATGTTTTATAATAACATATAATACTAAAAGATCCCTGCATAAAAATTGCATCTGAACACTAGCATCATCGAAAATGTCCCGTCCGACTTGTTTGGCTAACGCAAATAGCGCCCGCAGTTCCGTTCAGTCTTCTGAAGGTCATAAATAGCGGTCTACACAATAACTGGATTTTGTAGTTTGCGTTTAACTAACAGCAAAGATCCTGGTCAGACTGCGCGGATGCGCAGTCTGACCAGAATCTTCGCTGTTCGCACATGTCCAAAGATTTCTTTTTACTGGTTCAGATCCGTGTACAGGTGAGAGTGTTTAAGATTTTAAACGGTTTATGTTCAAGAGGGTAACGAGAGGGAAGATTTTAATGTTGTTGACTTCAGACCACTCCAGTCAGATTATCATTGAAAATTATTACCGCAATATCCCGTTTGTAAATTACGTCTGAAATTTAGTTACGTTCAGCGTTTTTCTTTCAAGTAGCTTTAAGATCTGTACGAAAGTGGGGGTCCGGTAATAATGTCCCCTGCACGTGTTAAAGGATGGTTGTTCCAGAGAAACGTACTTTTTCTTTTCTTTCTTTCTTTCTCTCTTTCTTTTTCTTTCTTTCTTTCTTTCTTCCTTTCTTTCTTTCTTTTTTTTTTGTGCCATATGTCTGATTACAGAACTGTTAAATGTGTAGCTACTGTTGGGACAATGACTTTAATATTTGGCAGTTGTGCTGTCTTTTGAACGTTGGTCCCATCTTTATGTTATTAGCAATAGCTGGAATGATAGTATTTTACTGCTTTAGGTTTGTTTATTAACATAAAAATTATAATCTATTGAATTTTATTGGGCTGTTAATGCATGATTCGTATACTACTACTGTGACCAGGGACTAAGTCTCAGCTCCAAGTTTTTTTTTTTTTTTTTTTTTTTTTATTAAATTGATTTTTTAACCTTTACCACTCTCTGTACAAATTCAGCAGACAATAAATCAATAATATTTTTCTTGTTTTCCCCAGAAAACAGGCTTGAACAGTTCGCAAATAGTCTTCTAAGTCTATTTGTCTATTTTCCGGAAACATCGTCAGCTGATTTTCTTTTTTTTTTTTTTTTTTTTACCCAGTAAGCGTTAAGACCATCGGCGAGATTACATAATGTGTTTCAAAATACAGATGTTTACTATTTTTATGTCGGATTCTATTAGTTTAAGGTTTCATTAATACCGACATCGTAAAATTACGAAAATTAAAATTTAAATAACTAACAGGGGTAAATCACTAGGCTATGATGATATTCAAGTAGCCGAACATTTCACCAAGTGGCATAACTTTATACCTTAGTGTTTATATTAGTCATGTCTGTAAAAATTAATGAGTTAAAGAAATCGTAAATTTCACTTAGGTTATCAAAAGTGAACAATTCCTAACGGGACTCGAATAAAATATTGAAATATTTGTGGCTTTAATCTACGACAGAAGGTGCGTAAATAAACACTTGACCATAAAATCATACAAAATACTTCAGACATATAATTTTAGATAGAATAAAATGAAATAATTTACAGATAACATTGGCGGAAATGCCTTTTAATCTTAGAGACTGCCCAGCAACGTCGTGTAATGCACACCAAAGACGCAGTCCGCGTCCCCTTGAATGTGAGGTCAAATGCCCGATGACTTCATTCCGCAATCACCTGTCTGTTGCTATAACGCGCACAACAGTGATAAATTAACTCTCTCTCTCTCTCTCTCTCTCTCTCTCTCTCTCTCTCTCTCATTACTGTCGTTGCATCATGCATTTGGATAATTTCAGTGTAATGTGCAGCAAACGGCTCTGTGCACGCCACATTTCACTCAGAAATTGTGTAATTTGTCTGTACGTGACACACATGTGCGCGCGCGCAAACACGTCCCGCAGCTGATGTGACAAGACTCAGTTCTTCATCCCAAAGACTGTTGAAGTGTTTGCTCTGTTTGTGTCTCCTGGTAAAAATTATACCTAACTAGTTCAATCAAATCCTTTTATAGAAGGCATAAAATGTCGCATTTATCTAAGTACTGGGTCAGACAGGCCTAAGCAAACAGTGTAGACCCAGACCAGACACCGCGTTCTGTGGCGTCATATCTGGGTCTACACGATCACTCGTGTAGTAGTTTTAGACACATCAGCAGGTAATAGAACGGTCTTGTTCAAATTTTACGACATGTATGGTAAAAAAGCGTCCCAATATTTTAGTATAAATAAGGATTGTTCGCTTCATGTACTAACATACACGTATAAGGAAAAAGAACAGAACAGAGAAAGAAAATGAAAAAGTGCTAAGAACAACCTAAATTGAAAACATTAATTTATTGTGCCGTTAGAAACTAGCAAGAACGTGCTGATCGTCGCATGGTGGTCTGGATCGCCACTGATCTTATTTCCCACAGTGGTTCTTACATGAGCTGTGATGGTAAAACAGCGTTGAGAATACTGCCATAGCAGTATCAGTGAGGCAATAAAACTCCCAATACCATTACCCCAACCACACCTCTTACAAAGTGGACCCTTATCAAGTCGCTGAGGCCCCTATCAAGAATCCCATTATATGTGAGTATCGGCGCTTTTGTGAGAAGGAAATAGAAAGTTTATCATTAATTTCCAATGGAATGTTTGGCCTTGCAATCATTTGTTCAAGATATTTTAAAATTATAGTTAAGAGATCTAAGAACGTGAAAAACAAGACAAGAGTTCAATCAAAAGTCTCGTTTAATGTACTAAATTTTTCAGTTGCTTAGTTTGATAAGCAAATGGGTCCTGCCGTACGAAAAGGTGCCTCTGGAGCATATGTGGACAGCGACGATCCATACCAGCTTGCGCATCCGCGGTCTAATCAGGACCTTCGCTGTCCGCTTAGAGAATCAATGGATACTGACCTGTATGTCAATGTATAGCTAAAGCATTTATATCAAGAAAACATGCCTATATAATTGTGACTCTTAACCCCCACTTTTATAAAGTAAAACTGGTTTACAGGGGGAAATATCATTTTCTTATTTCTGCTCAAAAACATAGATTGTGGGCACTCGTTAGAACCGCCTCGCCGAGGCGGTTCTAACGAGTATCCACAACCTATGTTTTGAGCAGAAATGTGAAAAATATCAGAGTTTTTTATCTGAACATTTTCAGTTCTTGGAGGTGAAATTTTCTATATATTTGAATAGGCGTGTTTTCGTAATGTCAGATTATGCGGCGTCTCTAGCTGATCTGGATCTTTTCTTATATTCGCGTATGGCCCGAAGACACTTTTTCTCATGTCGAGGCTCGAATATAAATGAGCCACAAATTCAGAAAAAGTACCTTCGCGCAGTCTGATCAGAATCTTCGCTAGGCGCATTTTGGATAGCTAAGGATGCAGGTCTTTTCACAAGGACAACGAAGACTGATCATAATGCGCGGATCACTGAACTTAATAGAACCCTGAATGTGCTGATTTTCTCTGATTTTGCGGGCTCCATAGCGCAGTCGATGACTGCAGACCCAACCTGCATAGCACACAGCCTGAACTTCCGGGAAGACTTCTGTGGAGATTGATCACGAAATCATTTCTATGGTCATTCTCTCCCTTCCGCTGATTCAAGAAAGGCAGTGGTCTGTTACTGGCAAGAGTATATGCACGAATGGTCGGGAAAAGGTGTGAGTAGGTTTACTGACTGGCTCGACATGGACCTCAATAGTGTTGACTGGGACGTAAAACTCTAAATCAAACAAATGAAACTGACCGGCTCGACATGACCTATATAGTGTTGACTGGGACATAAAACTCTAAATCAAACAATGAAACCGTTGATATTTAGAAGCTCAAAAGAGCTGTCCACAAGAAAATGTATCATTGGGGTATATGCGAATAGTAAAGATCTATGGATCAGCAACACAGTCGCACATTCTGATAAAGACAGTTACTATATACGTGGATATATTTTGTAGTAAGCAAAGATTCAATGGGTGGCGAAGGTCCTGATCAGACTGAATGGATAAGCAGGATCTGGGCATTCGCTATTCGCATACGGCGCCGTGGAAGAAAAAGGTTTGTATGGTGAAACAACACAGGCGGAAGTACCCATTTAAGATCTGTACCAAGTGTGCTGGATGCACGCTCGTATCTGTAGTTAACTTTTTCAGTAGCACTAAAACAATGTTTGAATGAAAGTTTATTAAATGTCGTGTGTCAGCAAAATAAATAGATAAACAAAAAAAAAATAGATAAGTAAAAATAAACAATTTTAATAATAAATAAGCAATTTCTGTCGAGCCTACATGACGTAGTTTCGGAAAACGCAACGGCTGCAGACATCATGATGGGAACTGTGCCTGTAATTAACCGAAATCTGCTCTGCAGAATGGCAAAACGCATTGTGTATAAAGTTGGTTTGGAGTTTGAAATATGGAGTTTTGGGATTCGATTTATTCCGTAGTAGTAAAGTATAGTAAAGTAACGGTTATGGTTGGGCAAAATCGGTATTCAAGTTGTGAATCCCAAGCCAACTTCACACACTCAAACGCATCAGTAACCATCGGATTCTACGTTCTGCATTTCCAACCTGTCACGCAAAACCTATGCATTCGCCCATCCTTTTCACCTGTTCACTTGGTCAGTCCAAACAGTGTATTAGTTTTTCGGACCCAATGATTTATTCAGGCCATGTGTTATACGAGCATGTGACCCTGTCCATGCACTCCAAGGAAAATTCACAAGAAGAGGAGCTCTGCAAGTACGTTATATGGGCCAAGTCAAGCGAATAGGTGGCTTGGAACATACGCAAAATGCATAGATTCAGATTCATCCCGCGCATGCGCAAAGTCTCATCCTAGCCTTTGTTTTCCATTCACACATTCTGCAGTAGCCAAAGATTCTGTTAGTGGACAGTAAAGATCCTGATCAGACTGCGCGGATGCGCAGGCTGACCCGAGTCTTTACTGTCCGCGTAAGTCCAGTGTTGAATCTAAATGGTTGAGCGAACGGTTAATACATTGATGGACAAAACCGCGTGTGTTAACCATTAAAGCTCCGCAGACGACATCCTCATTTTTCTTAGGCTTATTAAGTGTTTTGTGTGTGTGTGGTTTTTTTTTGTTTTTTTTTTTGTTTTTTTTTTCTGGGAAAACAGAATAGATCTATCATTTTGTTCACAGCAGCGTCGCATTTTGTGGCGCCCACAACAGCACCCATATCCGCGTATTCTTAGCTTTATAGTGTTCAGAATTTTGGTAGTCAGCGCTGTTCGTGACCAAGGCCGTGACTCTAAATACTGTTCGCATTTTGTCGCGTCCGAAACCGCACCCATGTCTGCATATTTAACTTTAGATAGTGTCTCTGACTGGTAATCCTGGGTGCCGAACCCCTTACCCTGAGACAGCGGATATAATTTGTCATCATTGTGTTTATCTATGGATTAACTTCACTCAGCTGTCATCACGCTGCTAAAGAGGTATGCAGATATTTACCCTAGTTTTAGAGGAATCAACGTCTAATCTCACTCTGATCACCCTTCACAAACTAGCCTTCCCATATGCGAACAGCGATGGCCCAGACCAGCCTGCGCATGCGCAGGCTGGTCTGAGCCATTGCTGCTCGCATGCACAATATTTAAACTCTGCAGCCCCAAAATTTCGAATATTAGGCATACTGTATGGGTTTGTAGGTTAAGTGTACCATCGATTTTCGTATCCATGAGAAAAAGGGCAGGCCGATTTTCTCATGAAAATAAATCATAAATAGGGGTAGGATTTGAAAGACAACAAAACTAGTGGCGAATACCGATATCTTCATGTTACTGTAGATCTCACATAAGCCGACTTACAATACTTTAAACTCAATAACAAGCAACTTTAGAGTTAAAGGATAAATCCAGGTGATAATTACAAAGTTGATATGCCATTTTACAATATTTGTTAATACACATGCAAACACTTGGATATAGATAATATTCTGTTTGCTTAAAAATAAGTTCAGTGTTTGTGTTTGTAGACTTTTTTCTTATTTATAGTCCATCATTTTGTGGTTAAATTATTCGTTGTTTTAACTAAAAAGAATTATGTAATAAGGTTCATATAGAAAAAATACCAAAAACACCTTTCTCATTTACTCATATGTCACTTTTATTAGTTTGCTTGATTGCACAGGAATTTGACACGTTTACAGTTTAAACCAACTACTCTCCCTCCAATTAAAACAAATCATATATACATGTATCTACCCCAGGAGATGATAGACTAAATAGCCGAGAATTTTCAAACGAAGTAAATAACTTATTTGTCTTTAATTGACTACAGTTTTTGCATTACCGTAATTACACTAAGCATTCACATACACCATAATTGTCCTAACATTTTAATCAGTCCTTTTTATTATTATTATTATTCTTTATTACATACAGTTTAGCTATGCTAACAACATGTAGATCTGGAACATTTATCAAACATACAAGAAGCGTTACGGCGGATACACCAACAAATCTGATTATATAGTAAAAGAAAGAGAGGGCAACAGTGGGAGAAAGATAGAAAGATACACAAAACAAATTAAAACGAGATGCAGTGTCCATAATAATGACAAATGTTTCCCTCAAAATCTTATGATTTTTTTTTTTTTTTTTTTTATTGTCTGGATATATGAGAGAGAATTCCGGTCCACTACCTGTTTATTTGCTTTTACACTCCTGTATGAGTGATAGTGTAGACTCTGATCAGACGTAGCGTTCTGTATCGTCTGATCTGGATCTACACTGTTTTCTCAGTCCTGTGTGTAAGAACAGGGTAAATAAGGTACTTTTAAGATTTGAGGCCATGAAAAGTCTACGATCATATGAAATAACCCGTTTTTTTTTGTTTTTTTTTGTTGTTGTTGTTGTTGTTGTTGTTGTGTGTGTGTGTGTATGTGTGTGTGTGTGTGTATGTGTGTGTGTGTGTGTGTGTGTGTGTGTGTGTGTGTGTGTGTGTTTTGAATTATTTAGAAAATAAAAATACCATGCCAAAACGGTCTATTAGTTTAATGCACAATAAATTATTTCTTTGTCTTCATCACGAAAACACGCCTATTCAAATATACTGAAAATTTCACCACCAAAAAATGAAGATTTTCAGATAAAAAATTCTGATATTTTTCATATTTCTGCTCAAAATATAGATTGTGGGTACTCGTTAGAACCGCCTCGATGAGGCGGTTCTAACGAGTACCACAATATATGTTTTGAGCAGAAATAAGAAAAAATAATATATACCCCTGTAAACCCTAGTTTTACTATATAAAAATGGGGTTTAAGGGGGTCAAAATTATATAGGTATGTTTTCGTGATGTTTGATTCTAGTATCTGCATTCAACATTGTTTTGCTCTTTATTCCCTCCTACTTCGCCATTTGAGGGCGGGAACATGATGTGTACGATATACAGTCGAACCTCAATAGCTCGAACACCGATGTTTCGTTTACTACGGCTAATTCGAACTTGCTTTTTTGGTCCCTGACGAAATTCTTTCGATAGCCCAAGAGAATAAATATTTAAGAAAAGTTTCTTATTTTATCATGCAATTGCATGTTGTGTATACTCATTAGAATAGCCTTATCGAGGCGATTTTAATGAGTACACACAACATACAAGTATTGTGTAGAAAATCAAAAAGATTTCCCTAATTTATCGCTATTTGTTTCCTGACCTGGTGCCACGATTAAACCTCAGTGGCTCGAACTACCTATATCTCGAAGAAATTTCCATGGTTCTAAAGATGTTCGAGCTATGGAAGTTCGACTGTATTAACATGAAATGCGCAAAGCAAGAAATGGACGCTTATATGACATTCATGTTGTCTGACCAGGTCTTATCTGTCCGTTGTTAAATTCTACAACAATGCGGGAATATCTGGGCCTTCATTACCCTCCTATGACATAGGTTTGTGTGGCCCTGATCATTCTGCGAGAATATCTGGGCCTTCATTACCCTCCTATGACATAGGTTTTGTGTGGCCCTGATCATTCTGCGAGAATATCTGTGCCTTCATTACCCTCCTATGACATAGGTTTTGTGTGGCCCTGATCATTCTGCGAGCATAACTGGGCCTTCATTACTCTCCTATGTGTGTGTGTGTGTGTGTGTGTGTGTGTGTGTGTGTGTGTGTGTGTGTGTGTGTGTTAGCTGTACATCAGTCATGATGATGTATTAGCAGCAGTCTGTTACCCAGATAGCATTCTACATAAATCCATAGCGGTCCGTTATCGGCCCGCATAGTACCCTGACGGGCCGATAACGGCCCGCTATAGATTTATGTAGAATGCTTACTGGGTTATTGCGAAAACGAAACTGTCTATGATATAGTATTAATATGAAAAGATGCACAGTCAGGGAAGGCATTTCTGTCAAGAATGGTTTTACTTGCTTTTGAAAAGGAGTCTACTCCCTTTTTAGAAGGGGTTTGTAAGCAAGAAGTCACAAAGGTTATCTCCCTTGTTAAAAATGACACTCTACCAAGTGTATCAAGGCCAGTTAAGCCTAAGTATTGGAAGAGACAGACCTGGACAAACCGTGTAGACACAGATGACACAATGTTGGGTGAGACGTTTCATCAGGGTCTATACTAGTTGCCACTCGTCGAGTTATCTTTTGATTTCAACAGGTGGTGACAAGGATTTCCTCAAGTTTTAGAACAAGTATTGACAGACCGGTCTGAGCAAATAGTGTAAATCCAGATCAGACGCCGCAGAACGCGGCGTCTGATCTGGATTTACACTATTTGCTCAGACCGGTCTGAACACGGCGTCTGATCAGGATATACACTATTTGTCATCCAGCTTTTTAGATACATCGACAGTTGCCCAATGGAGTTGTTCAAATTTAAGGTGAAAAAGGTGTCCTAATATTTAGGATAAATTCTATTTCTTGATGTGGCGCTCACTTTTTTCACATTCAATTCTGAGTTTCTACAATGAATCCTTCCGTATTTCAATTTAGACACGTCCATTATTGCAAATAGGGGTATCAGTCAAAAATCTAGAACCAAATAGCAAACAATGTAGATCCTGATATATCTCATCTGGATCTACACTGTTTATATACATAGGTATTTGTTTTGGTCTACCGGGCTTAAAAGGTTACGGGCTGTCACATCCATGTTTCATTCAGCAACTATCAAGGTGCTCTTAATTTCTCAGACCTTTGACAACCATTACTCTTCAATTTACGCAACTTTCTATGAACTCTAATTGCATTTGAAATAATTGAATTAACGCTTAACGTGCTGAGTAAAAAATTCAACAAATATTTTGAAATATTTCTTATCCCCACCTCACTCCCCCACTCACACCAGTAAAAAAAAAAAAAATAAAAAGTTTTACGTTTCATGCACAATTTGCATAATATTCCTAGAAGAATTAGGAAACTTTTCAGTCGTCTGCTGAATTTGCCCCGAATAGTGCTAAAAGTTAATCCATGCCGACGGTTTTGGACGCCTCCATGCTGAAATCTGTTGGAAATTAAAAGTATAACTTACAGCCGTGTTTTTGTTATGGAACCTGTTATAATTGTTTTGATAAAAAAAGGTAACCAAACAAGTAAGGAAATAGTGATAATAGTGTTTTTATTTCAGTTTATATACAACAAAACAGATTAGCAGGAGGTGGGGATAATTTTCGCTGTTAATCACTTAACGGGTCCAACGACCCATTCTTCTCATTCTATCCGATTATTTTTAACAATTGATAAGCAAACGAAATTTGATTGAACAAGTGAAAAATAACTCTGTAGTAGCATGTAGAATTGTATAGGTCTTCTCTCTCTTATGCTGAAGTGTTGATAGCAAAGCAGTTTGGCATATTTAATTTAGTGTGGCTTTCAATAGCCAATCGGATATGTGGAATTTATCGCAAGTATGAGCTTAGGATTTTGAATTTTGCTGGACTTTTGAAAACCGTTGGACATTATAGAAGTTATATCGACGACGAAAATTTTATTTTTGTAACACCGGGAAGAAAATTTGAATTTCTGTCCGGTGGAAATATATCATGTACTGGAAACAATATATTTATATACTTAAACGGAAAGATAACATAAATCGGATTTATTAAATATTATGTTTCTTCTGTGAAATACACGTACTCTTCGCAAGCGCAAATATAAAATTACATTTAAAAAAAAAAAGAAAGAAAGAAAAAACAAGTTTATGTATATATTACAAAATATGGAACAGAAGATGTAATTTGCTTGTACAATTATCCCATAAATATGCCAAACTGCTTTGCTATCAACACTTCAGCATAAGAGAGAGAAGACCTATACAATTCTACATGCTACTACAGAGTTATTTTTCACTTGTTCAATCAAATGGAATGGAACTAAATTGTGATTAAGGGAATATTACTACACGAGGACATCACCTTTGAAGAAAACAGTGAAAGTGACACCAGGTAGCGCCACTGTCTACCCAGGATTCACCTGTCAAAAGGCACGTGCCATCTCTACTGCTCAATGATGTTTGATGACATGTGGGAAACTGAGGATCATAAAGTAATTAGTTGACATAATTTAAATAATGACGGTCATTAGTTGACATTATACTCATTGGTGCTTTAAAGGTTGACTTTATATAGCTTATGAACACTTTGGATTTTTAAGACAAAGAACTAGTGCAATTCATAATATATATTCAATAATTTGTTCTAAAAAACGCAGTAATTAAGAAAAAGAATAATAAGAAATATTTATGAAATATATTTATTTATTTATTATTTTCCATCTTATTCGAACTTGTTTCTGGAATAATGGAAGGCACTGAGTGAAAATTGTACTGGTGGACTAATTAAGAGAACAAAACCGAATTTCTATGAATAGTTAAACAGAGAAGATAAAGAATGATTGAAGTTGATAGTTTACGACGTCCATTTCACATTGGTAAGTTGATATAGTTAAACCTTTACGACGACAAATCAATGATATTTTTTCCAGAAAATATACTTTGGCATTTCATGCAAGTTGTCTCCTGAGATGTTAGAGCCTGTTTTCGGAGAAAAATGTTTCAAAATGTCGTCTGCTGAAATTTTTTACCAGCATGCTAAGCGTTAAAATTGTATTACGACAGACTGAACTGTTTTCTGATAGTTTTGTTATATTCTTTCAAATTATTTGTAATCGTGCTTTATGTCTGTTGAAAGTCGACCCTTTAATCATAATTTAACCCTTAAGCGCAGCAGACGTCATTCTAAAATTGCTCTTTTATTTTTCAGAGAAAATAAGTATTGTCATGTGAAAAAAAAAATAAATAAAAGTTTATTTATTCTTTTTTTTTTCTTGTGACAACACTTATTTTCTCTGAAAAATAAAAATCGTCTGCTGCAGTTATGACTGGCAATTTAAGGGTTTATAACAATAATAGCGCACAACCTGAGAAAATGTACATTAAGCTGTATGCCCAGCGAAGATTCGGGTCAGCTTGCGCAGTAGTAGTAATGATAATAATAATTACAATAATAATACATTTTTAATTGTAATAATGATCAAAATAATAGAAATCAGCGTATTTTACGGTTATATCAAACCTTATTAAACCTCGAAGCGCCAATCACAACTGCAGCAGACGGCATTTAGAAATATTTTCATAGAAAATAAGTCTTGATCTCTCATGTGAATTGTCTGCCAAGCAGACGATTCACACGAAATGTCAACACTTGCTTTCTATTTTCTAGGACAACTAAAGGAAAAAAATGTCGTCTGCTACAGATTTTGCTTGGCGTCTCAAAAGTTAAAAAAAAAAAAACATGCTTTTTTCTGTTGCATTTCAGGGCACTTTGAGCAGTCAGCCATAGGACCACATCCTCTTTCTGCACCATTAACAGCCCCATTAGAGAAAACTCGTGTACTCGTTCACTGGAACAACGAGCCAGACAAGGCAGCAAAATCGGGTGGAGAAGATGATGAAGATGACGGTAAGCACATGCTTTCATGAGTCCTAGCTCCAGAGTAAGAGGGGATATCAGGATAATATATATATTTTTTTATTTCTCTATGAAAATTTATGTTGTGGATACTCATGAAATCCAGACTACCCAGTAAGCATTCTACATAAATCTATATCGGCCCGTCAGGGTAGCTGACGGGCCGATAACGCACCCCCCCACGCCCCCTGTAGATTTATGTAGAATGCTAGCTGGGTAATGCATACCCACAACATATGTTTTTGTGGAGAAAAATGTCAACAATTTTAGGTCCAGTAAAACGCCTTATCTGGACCTGTGGTCGGTGTCCGTAACTAGTAAAAAGAGCGCTCGTACAAATTCCAAAGGTCCCAGAGCAGCTTAATTGCAGTGTACCAAGTCTGACTGGGACAGCGTTGAAACAACGTTGTTTTATTAATTACCTTTACCACTCTATGGGCAAATTCAGCAGGCTAAATGATAACTACCAATTAAAGTCTAAAAGGTTACCTTTGGAAACAAAGAACGCACAAAAAAATAAAATGAATAAATAAAATAAAAAAAAATAAACGAAGATCGGAGATTCGATTTTATCGAGTCGTTTCATATAACTATTTAGTTTGCGATACATCTCCCTCCCTTTGCACCGGCCTTGAGCTGTATTCGATTTTCTGGTTGAGATGAATTTATCGAATATGGATGGCGCAGTCTGAAATACGTATATCGTAGACTTGAGCAACAAGACAGACCCAGATCAGACGTCACAGAACGCGGTGTCTGATAATGGCCACTCTTCGGTTTTTTTAGACATAGGAGCTTGACATAGTGAAATTAACGTAGTTGTCCGTACGTTCCTGACGTATTGAAGTTAAAGTGGTTGTCCGTACGCTTCTATTACATAGAAGTGTACGGACAACCACCTTAATTGCATTACGTCAAGCTCCTGTGGTTTTGGACACATCAATAGGTGAAATGGACTTGTTCAGTTTTTAGGACAAGTGTGGTAAATGTTATGTAAAGCCATCATGAAAACACGCCTATATAATTTTGACCCCCTTAAACCCCACTTTTATATAGTAAAACTGGAGTTTACAGGGGTATACATTATTTTTCTCATTCCTGCTCAAAAACATAGATTGTGGGTACTCGTTAGAACCGCCTCGCCGAGGTGGTTCTAACGAGTACCCACAATGTATGTTTTGAGCAGATATATGAAAAATATCAGAATTTTTATCTGAAAAATTTCCCTTTTTTGGTTGTAAATTTTTCAGTATATTTGAACAGACGTGTTTTCGAAATGGTTTGAATAATTAGGGTCAGCAAAGATCCTTATCAAATGGTGCGACTTCCATGTTGATCTGGTTGTTTACTATTAGCATAAACTTCCGACATCTTTTCTCATGACACGACTCTAATAGATTTCTGACTTTTATTTCAGAGTACCGTCCGTTTACACCACCTCCCCCGCGAGAACGACTGAGCTATACTCGGTATCAGCTAGAACTTCTGAACGGGATCTACCATGAAGTGAGGTATCCCAACTCCACCCAGAAACAACTCATTGCCAAGAGAGTGGGAATCACCAGAGAACAAGTCAAGGTATTGAACTTGATTACTGAATTTGAATAGGGAGACAATTTTTTTTTTTTTTTTTTCACGTGTCAAACAGGGATAAGTTTTTGCATGAGAATATTGAAAATTAAAAAAAAAAAAAAAAATAAATAAAATAAAATAGAAAAGAAATAGTTTTTTTTTTTAGTTTGAGAGTTGGTACTTTCAACGGATTGTAATGCAGAGTATGAATCACAGAGATATGAGAAAACTTTCCGGTTGCTATATTTGGTGGGAAGGGAGGTTGGGGGGTGAAGAGGAGGAGAGAGGGAAGGGGCCAAATGCAAGAACATATTTAGGGGTGGGGGGGGGGGGAGGGAAAAGAAAAATGTTTAAAAAAAAAAGAAAAAAAGAAAAAAAAAAAAAAAGGAATCCTGACTGATAGAAAAGATAAAAAAAATAATATGGAAATACAAATACATGTAATCAGCAAATAGTTTTCTGAACTATGTGAATGCAAAAGCTGGTCTTAAGATCTCGATGTTTGTTGTTGTTTCTTCACCAGAAATATTGGTGATGATGTTTTTAAATTTGTTAGTATATTCGAGTTTCTAACAGAAACGAAGAAGCGGATGGAATTTTGCATTCTCCAAGATATCAACATAAAGTTTGTTAATTCACCTTGCGTCACTTCGTTACCAAACATGCATATTTAAGTAATCTGATAACGACCTTTACCTTTAATATCCTAGCAATAACATTTATGGCTATCACCGTAATTAATCCGCCATAAAACTAACATTTGGATACATAAAACGATTATCTCTTTAATTATCTATCTTCATATCCAGTTATCTTGTCATATGTAAAGGTAAGTTGTATTAAATAGATAAGTATTTAAGCCTGAAGTGTGACTCAGATTTTAAGATGTACTAAACTCAAAAGTTTTTTTTTTTTTTTTTTTTTTTTTGTTTTTTTTTTTTTTGTTTCAAATCAGCTGCAAAACAAAAAGAAAGATGGTGTCATTGGTAAAATCTACTAAGTAAATTAGATATTGCAATGATTTGATCGCATTCTCGGACCTAGGAATACCCGTATATTGGGTCCAAGTCACATTTAAGAAAGTGGGGGTAGGGGAGAGATTTCATGTACACTTCTTTTCATTTGTATCTAAATTGTAGGAATCTCATTTTTCATACATGTTTTTTAACCATTTTCTCATTTGCCAACGACAAAATGATGTAGAAAATAATGAAAAAAAAAAACAAAAAACAAAAAAAAAACGTTAATAAAAAAACAACAAAAAAAAACAACAACATTTTTTTTCATACTATAATTGTTGCAGACGACATCCTCATTTTTTGTTACTTTTTTGAGCTGATAAGGCTTTATCTTGATATTTCACGTGAATCGTCCGTCTGCTAGGGAGACGACTGATAAGAAAAGGCAATCTTCGTTTTCGCGAAAAAAAAAAAAAAAAAAAAAAAATCATCTGCTGCTGTTTTGACTGTCACTTTAACTCTTTGCATGCTGGGTAATCTTGCACGCCTTTTTGTCGTCTGGATTTTTTTAAAATTAACTTTTTAAAAAAAATCTTTCAGGAATACCATCAGAGTGTCAAACAGTTTGGACCCAGATCAGGCCCGACATTTTGTCGGGCCTGATCAGGGTCCAAACTGTTTGCAAAGATTATCAGCAGACGACAAAAGTCGCCACTAGCTGGGAAAGAGTTAAGAGTTAAGTAAAACTATTTCCAAGGACCGAGGCGTATGAAATTAAAGCCATATACAAACAGGGACTGTCCAGATAGCATAATCTTCGTTGCTTTGCTACTGTATTCACAAATGTCTATGGTGTTGCGCAAGTAAACAACAAATACTTCGAGTAGACTCTGCAGATATGTTGATTATGACTGGTATGGATCTTCCCAATGCTCAATTTTTACCTTTACTTCCAATAGCAGCTGAATGCACGGAGTTGAACACAAACTAAATGTACTTAAAATGAGCAGAAAAATTAGGCTATCTATATGTATACATATACAAGTAGATAAGAACACGCAACATTAAATTCGCTGTCAAACCACAAAAAATGTGCACTCCTTAAATTTACATTGAACCGGAGTGAACCTTCTTTGTCAGCTCTTTGAAATTAGTACTGTGTGTACCCGACCGGGGGTACCTGTCATCCCTGAATTCCAGAAATGAATCAGAATGGACTCTTCCAGCTTTGAATCTGGTCAGAACCATGGTTCCAAATAGAGGTCTCCGTCCAAAAAATCTACACAGAATGACAGTGTAGATCCTGATGGGATGGTTCATAATGAGCCGTCTCATCAGGCTCTACACTGTTTGCAAAAATGTTTGGTCTGCAGGGCTGAAAATGTTAATTTCTTTCTTACAGTGGTGTAGCAGAACAGAATTAATTTTAAAATATCTTAAGTCACAGTACGTATCGCTTACAAAATGGGTTTAAAAGAACGGATGCACCCAGAGTCTTTCCTTTAAGAGCAGTCCCTGTTAGAAAGGACGAAAACACACGCGCTACGCCTATGCTCTATACCAGATTTAATGTAAAAAAAAAAAAAAAAAAAAAAAAAAACATTTTGCGCATCGCTGCGCTTACTGGTCACTGCAGTGTAGATTATCAGAACTTCAGCTGTTGATAAACTGGCGACGTATGACATGCGATCAAAGCATGTGTAAGCTAAGAGTTCAAGAGGGAAAACGTCTTTGTCGTTCTTGCACCAAAACATAATACGACTTTTATAGTGTGCATTCTCACGAGAGCCGTATCGGAAAGGCATTAATGCGTTTTGGAACAAAAAGAATCAAAATTATCGCCTTACATGGAATTATGTTATAAACCAGGTCATCCGACCATATGGGAACAAAACGATCCAGATCAGCGCAGTCCCATTAAGGTCTCTGTTCGTGGATAAATTCTACAGTATCCTCGATTCTGTAAGCGGACAACGAAGGTCCCAATGATACTGTATGGATGCACAGGCTGATCTGGACCCTCTATGCTGGGCACTTTAACTTCCGCAAGGCACATCAATATTAGATTTTAAGTTTTATCATATAAATACGTTTTTTATTATTATAGATATGGTTCCAAAATCGCAGACGAAAGGATGTTGTTGGAACAGGAAAGACAAAACAAGGTGATGACAGTATTAGCAGCGTGAACAGCAACAGTAGTAGTAGCAGTAGCAGCAAAGATTCGGAGAAAGCAGACGACAATGAAAGTTTATCAGATGAATCAACGTCAGAAAAAGACTCGGACGAATCGGTGGTTCCAAATGTTGTGTTAAAAAGTGTTATCGCGGAGTTGAAGAGGTTTATAAACGATCCTTTAAAAGGGAAGAAAAATAGGAAGAAAGCAAAAACAAAACAGAAAGAAAAGGCGGCGATTAAGAAAGGACTAGCGACTACGCTTTTGACCGGTGGATACGATATGATCTCTCCGCCAAATCAAATAACACCAAGTGCTTTCTTTGAAAAAATGAAAAATGGATTTAATCATTCAAAAGGGTCATCTGCTTTTGAAAGCCCCCGCGATGTGCCTCGACCCCTGCAAATAAATGGAGTGTCTAGCTCTAGTGACAATAGTCCGACTCCTGTATCTGATAGCCATGATAACACAAAGACAAGTCCAGTGAACACCAGCAGTTATGGCAACTATCTGCCGAACACTTTCATGCCAAATAGCTTCAGCAATATCCCCTTGCAATCGCATCCACCAAGCAATCTCCCAGTGCTCTCAGACTTTTCTTACAAATCTTGTTTAGAAGCCAGACAAAAAGACATTATGTCATCTAGCACTGGACCACATTCTACACATTACTCATCTGCTTCCACTGGAAAAAATGAAAATGAAAGAAACGTTCAACCTAGTGGCTTACCGATGGGACCAGCCCCACCAGCGAGATTTCTTGGAGGATTTTTTCCATACCCTTTCATTGCAGAGCAACCGGTTATTTTGTCATCTGTCAGACAACCGGACCAGATATTTCGCCCTTCTCCTCATTACGCACTTCCGAAATTCAGTGAAGACCCATACCAACCTTTGATGATCTCGTCTCTTAGCAACCCTTACTACTCCCCTCCATCCTCAGCTTCATGGACCAGTCATACAATACCAAATCCTACCACATACACAAATCTCTGATATACTTTAATACATGTGCTTAGTTTAACCCTTCTCTTGCTAAACGACATGCCCTGTCTTAGCAAGCAGTGTAGATCCAGATCAGTTGGCTTCTGAAGAAGCCAACTGATCTGGATCTGCACTGTTTGTCATTAAATATGTGAATTTCTATCAAAACCCGGATCAAGTAATCTGACTGGCTGGAAATTAGAATGGGATTGGCTGGAAATTAGAATGGGCATGATATCTTAATTTATTCAACATGACAAGGGTTAACTTTAGTATTCATTTGTAGGTTCAAGGGGATACAATTTCAATGGATGCATCTGTCAAAACTTTTGTCTCCCTTCTGAAAAGGGGTATTTTCTAAAGAGGAAGAATTTGTTCCCATTGGGATCAAATTCTTCCCCTTTTGAAAAGACCCCTTTCAGAATGGCCTTTGTGTGCAGTAAAGCAAGCGGGAAGAATCAGTTGTCTCCCTTGTAAACATTCAGTCGTCATTTGTGAGGTAACTGAAGAGGATGAATACAATTTCAGGGGATGCAACTCACTCAGAACTGTTTTGCCTCCCTTCTATAAAGGGGTATGCTCTAAAAGGAAAGAATTTACTCCCAATGGGAGAATATTCTTTCCTTTTCAAGAAGACTCCTTTCAGAAGGGCCCTAATGACAGGAAAAGTTGTCTCCCTTGTAAAAAAGGCAGAAAATCTACCAAGTGTATCAAGTTCCCTTAATTTAAAATTCAAGTGTGATTGAAATATAACATCATGAAAACATACCTATATAATTTTGACTCCCTTACACCCCACTTTTATATAGTAAAACTGGGGTTTACAGGGGTATACATTATTTTTCTTATTTCTGCTCAAAAGCATAGATTGTGGGTTCTCGTTAGAACTGCCTCAGCAAGGTGGTTCTAATGAGTACCCACAATCTGTTTTGAGTAGAAATATGAAAACTATCAGAATTTATTGTAATGGTTTCCAGTTCCCTTAATTAAAAAGTCAAGTGTAATTGAAATATAATGTGAGAAGACCACTGGTATGTCATAGATGAACAGTGAAGGCTGTCAACCTCCTACACATCTGCACAATCTGATGAGCGCTTTCTTTCATATACTCTATAGTATCTGTTGATTCTGTATGCAGACAATGAAGGCCCTGATCAGACTGTGCTAATACTATATCCAATCTGTTTCCACTACTAGCATATGTCGAAGAACCTTTACCCACACTGTGCCACAAATATTAGAAGATGTGCAGATGCATGGGCTGTATCGAGTGTAGACTGGTTGGCATGTGTTAAAAGGTTGATTTCTATTTGGAGGGCTCATGTGGAAATTGTAGACTGAATATGGTAAAACAAAACTCCTGTGTTTGAGTATGAACAAGTTAAGTATTTTCATTAAAATATGGCAGTACATGTTGGTAAACAGAATATGTTGGTAAATTTAATGCATTAATGCCTAGTGTCCCATAAAAGGGACATTGGCAAACAGTGTAGACCCAGATCAGATGCTGCAGAACTTGGCATCTGATCAAGGTCTACACTGTTTGCATTAAATACAGGAATTTCTATTAAACATGGTATTAATGAAAACTAACTAGACATCCCTTCTTCTTGAAACAGACACATCCAAAGAGTTGAGGTAGAAGAGTTCATTCAACATAAAAGGGTCAATGTGGGGATTTCAACAATGCTATGATCAAAAGTAGACCCAGATAAGGTGATAATAGAGGGGATATAATTTAGCATAATTTGTGTTACTTTTGCTCTTAAGAAAATCTTGTGGGTATTCAATGAAATTGCCTCAAGTTCCAATGAATACCCACACAATATGATTTAGTGAAAAAAATACTTTGTTTATCTGGACTAATGAGCAACACAGTGGTAGGTAGTGCACAGTATCATATTTATCAAGTATTCTGAGAGACAGGCCTGAACAAACAGGCTAGATCCAGATTAGAGGCTGCAGGGTTGGCATTTGCAGTTCAGCCAACTGCTTTCAGACACATCAAGAGGTAGTAAGATTGACTTGTTCAAATTTTAGGGCAAATAGGGTACCCAAGTGTTAGGGTAAATACAGTAATAGGAGTAGCATGTTAACAGCAATTGTTAGTGTATATATATATGTCTTGCTAATATGTGTTCATGACTGGACCCAGTTAAAACTCTTTAAAAAGATATAAAAAGTAAGATAAGAAAAAGAATATGTCTCAGTAAGATGGTTTTAAATGAGCTGTAACAATATTTTAACCCTTTAAGTGTCAAACACAACTGCAGCAGACATTATTTTTAAATATTTTGTATTTTTCAGAGAAAAGAAGGCTTCGCATTTCATGTGAATTGTCTGCCTTGCAGACAATTCACATGAAATACTAAGCCTTATTTAAAGAAGGCTTGGCATCATGTGAATTGTCCACCTTGCAGACAATTCACATGAAATGCTAAGCCTTACTTTCTATGAAAATAGTAAAAAAATAATTAGAATGTCACCCACTGCAATTTTGCTTAGTGCTTAAAGGGTTTAGAAAAAATACTAAAGGCATTTCTTGATGAACTATTTTTGCATCTGAATCACTTAACTGGATCCTTGCAAGTCACTTGATATTCTGTATATTTCAGGGACCATTTAGAGCTTACATTCCTTACTCATACTTACAAATTGTACATTGTATTGTTTAGATATGTTCATATTTATAATAAAGATTATTTTTATTCTACTTTCTTTAGCCTTTAATTTCTTTCTTATAATCTACAAACTGAACTGTGGTGAGGTGTGAGAACCATGATCAACTGTGAGAGAATAATTACTTAACTATGAGCTGCCCATGAGAAAATGTAAAACAAATCATTCATCAGCGCAGTCTCTTGGGTTATTTGTCTTTATCACATAGTAGCCTAAATTCCCAACATTCAGCATGAAATATCTCCAGATATAGCTGGGCCCAGTTGTTCAAAGCGTCATTAGCTTAACCAACTCATTAAGTGTCATTTCGTTAACTGTTTAAACAGATTCAATGTATAATATTCTGATATTTTTTGCTGAAAAAATGTGAGTAGCTTTTGCACTGCAAAAGCTACTTACATTTTTTCAGCAAAAAATTTCACCATATTTGGGTATCACTTGATGTAAATTTTAACGAATTGTTAACTAACGACGTCGTCAGCTTTGAACAATTGGGCCCAGATCTATATGCATGAAAATGTGATATATCAATTATACCATGGTTTGCGCATGTACGAGTGATAATCCACTCGCTCACACTCATGCATTATCGCATCATACATGTGCACGAACCATGGTATAACTAAAACTTATGGGCTCATAATTGTTACTACCAAGAGGGGAAGCAGTGGATAGACCTGGATTAGGCTTCTAAAATGATTCCAATACCCAGGAATTTTTTTTTTTTTTTTTTGTGTTGAGGTTTTACGGCCCAGTCAACCCAATGGGGTCATGCCGAGCGCGGTCAGTTTACCTAACCACACGTTTACTGGGCAGGCTTAGTCCTCTAAGCGGTTAACCAGTATTGTGCACATTCTTTCGCCAGAAACTGACAACTGCCCTTCTTGAATCAGCGGAAGGGAGAGAATGACCGTAGAAAATATTTCATGATCAATCTCCACGAAAGAATGTTGCCGACCTCGGCGGGGGTTGAACCCGCGACCTCCTAGTCTCCAGTCGGACGGCGCATCCAACTGAGCCACCGAGGCCGGCTTCCCAGGAATTTGGACAAATGTTCTTAACCAGGATGGGGAATATGACATTTAAAACAAAATAGTGGAAATATTGTAATGATTTTATATACGATAGCCCTTTCAGAAGGTTTTAGACAAGATTTATGCTTTGATTTTAGAGTGAGAAACTACAGTTTTCACCCAACATATTCAGATAGATGGGACTGAGCACACAGTGTAGGCCCAGTTCAGATGTCACAGAATGGGTCTACACTGTTTGCCACTCATGTAGCAATTTTTGGGCACATCAACAGGCAGTAAAAATGGACATTCAAATTTTAGAAAAAAATATGGTAAGCAGTTAAGATGTCTGAATACTTAAAGGCTCTATATTCCTCAAAAATAGACATTTTTTTTTTATCCGAGAAAGGTTTAATAAATTGATATATAATGTTAAACACAATCATAAAATGTGACATCTGACAGCCTGTAAAATTTCAATTAGTCTCTCATTCTTGAAATGAAATGATTTTTATTGTACCTCTAAATTATTATTGGCAATATTAATTCAGAAATGTGATAAAAAAAATCATTTCATTTTTGATCCAGTTCAAAAACGAGAGACTAGCTGAAATTTTACAGGCTGTCAGATGCCACATTTTATGATCGTATTTATACCAATATCAATTTATTAAACCTTTCTTGGGATAAAAAAATGTCAATTTTGAGGAATATGGAGCCTTTAAGGTAAATATAGTAGACAAAAAATTTCGAAAAATGTCTAAATCCTAATACATCATAACCTCTTTATAACACTATTGCTGGGATCCAAAGTGAAAACCCTGTTAGCTAAACAGCTGTGCTGTATCCCAACAAAAATGTATAGATTATATAGAAAAATGACCATAAATGGTCATTTTTCTATATAATCTAGACATTTTTGTTTGTATACAGCACTTTTTGAGTCTACCTTTAAACTGTCTTGTATGCTAACCGTCTTATAATGAATCGTCTTATAAAGCGGATCCAGTGTACCAACATTCATTTTTTATGACAACAACTCGTGCATTGACAGACTTAAGAATATCCTGCAATTCTATAAACATACAGCTAAGATTCTGATCAGACTGTACAGAATAAGACATAATCTGTCAGAATAAGCTCTGATGCAACGACCCTTTCCTTTCCTTTTGCATTATACATGAACAGTATGATCCAGAGTGCAGACTATAATACATTACGAAAACATGCCTATTCAAATATGCTGAAAATTTTACCACCAAAAAATGAAAATTTTCAGATAAAAAATTAGATATTTTTAATATTTCTCATCAAAAGATAGATTGTGGGTACTCATTAGAACTGCCTTGCCGAGGCGGTTCTAACGAGTACCCACAATCTATGTTTTTGAGCAGAAATAAGGAAATTAATGTATACCCCTGTAAACCTGTTTTACTATATAAAAGTGGGGTTTAAGGGGGTCAAAATTATATAGGCGTGTTCATGTGATGACTGTATTTATCTTAACTGGACACGTTAACTCCTTAGCATACCTCTAAAATTTGAAAAAAAAAAAGTTCATTTTACTACCTCTTCTGGTGTCTAAAATTGCTGTATCAATGGCAAACATTCTTCAGTATTTGATTTGGGTCTACAATGCTTGCTGCTGCTTGTCTGTCAAAATACTTAAGGTAAAGCTGATAACTGGGTGGATTTTATTGAAGGCTGGAAATATTTTGTCATTCCACAGCAGGTCTCCAAAGAATGGTAAATATCTTAAAATTTCAAACTCTTTACTCCAAACTTTTTGCGTATTCTTGTCACACCTGCATTCTCATGGGCTACATAGGCATGCAAGTTTCTGTCCTTTTGTTCTTCCATTCGTCTTGCCTTTACATCCACTCTAGTGTTCCCCCTAGCATCCACCCTAGGGTTCACCCTAAATAAAGTCTATAAACTATAAAACTTTACAGTTAGTTTTACTTCACTGATTGTTTTATCTCACTGAGCTAAATAAGGATGATCTCGCGTAGCTAAACAAGGATGACAACCCTCACTCCTCTAGTGCTTGTTTTCAGATTTTAGTACGTAGGTGTGACATAAATTTCAACAAAGTTGTTTCTGTTTTTTTGTTGGTTCAGAAAATATTTGGTGGTATACCAAACAGTGGAGACCCTGATCAGAGTGCTCCTTTACATGCAGGTAAGCTAAAGGAGCAGTCCGATCTTGATCTGCAGTATTTCCATACACTATTTTGTCAGTAAAGTTGGTGTATGAAAATTTAGGACAATTATCATATACACATAATTTGAGAATACACACAATCTCTGGACCCTGAAGAAATCATGTTGTTATCAGCATTGGCCTTAGTCCAATGGCAGATTCGTACAGTCCACACAGCCCAAAATGTTTTTGGTTTTAACCCATTTTTACACTGAATAAACTCTCCCTACATTATATATTGGAAGAGTCAAATTCAATTTTAGGTATGTCAGGCTATGTAACCGGTAGACATTCCTAGCAAAAAATGTCAACTATTTGCAGACAGTGGAGACCTTGATCAGATGCAGCATTCTGCATTGTCTGATCTAGGTCTGCAGTTTGCCAATTACCCTTTTTGTGGGGTCTCCAGACTAAAATGGGTTAATATAAGTTTATATTCTTTTATTTCATGTTGTGAGTATATTATGTAATTACTGCAAAGAGGACTCCAGTGAGTACCCACACAATGTTTACATGAAGAAAAATATTAGCTGGATACCCTTCAATCTATAGTTAGGAGTCCAGTCTGGGAATATAATAGTCCCATATGCTTGACTTATCTCAGATCAATTCTTTCCTGCTTTACAATAACCTGCTGTTTATAAAGCTGTTATTATCTCTTTGCATGCTGGGTAATTTTGCATGCTTTTTTGTCATCTGTAGATTTTTTTTTTAAAAAATTGACTTTTTCAAAAAAAAAATCTTTCAGGAATACCATCAGTGTCAAACAGTTTGTATCCAGATCAGGCCCGACATTTTGTCAGGCCTGACATTTTGTCGGGCCTGATCTGGGTCCAAACTTTTGCAAAGGTTATCAGCAGACGACAAAAGTCGCCACTAGCGGGGTAAGAGTTAAAAGGAAATGATGAACCACCATAAAGTGTAGGTCAACAATTTATTCATATCCATGCAATATCATAAAATATTCCCCAGGATCATAAAGTATCATGTTTCAAAATATGTCATCACCCCCTCACCATACAAAGCCATGCTCACAACACAATTAAAGATTCCTGCACACCAAGTCCCTTCTGAAAAGGGGTCTACTCTAAAAGGAAAGAATTTGCTCCCAAGAGGAGCAAATTCTTTCCTTTTAGGTAGAGCCCTTTCAGAAGGGATGCAAAACATTGGTTGTCAATTTGACTATTCGTTGGTATGTTTCAAAGGTGCTGAAGGCAGGGTAAACTGTGAAAATCGTGCTCTCACTCAGTTTTATCTGGGTCTACACAGTTTGGTCAGGTTTATTTGTCCAACAATTTAGGCTTAATACAGTAAGCATAGCTCCAGATAATGAGTAATCAAAACGTATAATCGTATATGTATGTCTTTTTTTTTTTTTTTTTACACCCAAACATGTTTTGGGTACAGATTAAAATTGGCTTGGC
Organism: Anodontia alba; assembly: GCA_964016985.1. Taxonomy (NCBI): domain Eukaryota; kingdom Metazoa; phylum Mollusca; class Bivalvia; order Lucinida; family Lucinidae; genus Anodontia; species Anodontia alba. The sequence goes on from OZ024823.1 coordinate 3,194,862, forward strand.
GAGGCAATTCTAATGGGCTGTTCTGAAACAAAAACTAAACAAGTTACCCTAAATTATTATTGAAATTATCTTACTCTCTGATCTGCTTTTATGCAATAACTATAATCCAGATATATAAAGATAAAACAACAGCTCAAATTATAATATGCAAGAGAATCAATATTGATTGATTGTGTTGGGGTTTAACGACACGTCAACCTTTGAGGGTCATTTTGTGTCGTCTCCCAGAGAAAGGGAGAAAAGAGATAGAAGAGAGAGTAGAGGAGATGAAAGAGAGGGACAGGGAAGAAAGAGAAACAGGAATGAAAGTGAAGAAACAGAAGAAATAAAAACATTCCCCTCTACCCTTACCCACTACAAGGATAGCAGGCCTTGCCCAACTGTAAGCCAATATCAGTTGGACGCCCCGGTGATGAAAGATACACAGCACCTTTGCACCACCCGACCACCCCCAAGAGAATCAATAAACTTACTATTTTTATTATTATTATTTTCTTTTATACATTGTAATTTTTTTTTGCAAATTATGCTTTTAGACTGAACTTCTTTGGTACAATAAAAAGTGCTACATGTACAGCTCTAGCAACCATTTTCTTTAGGAATATCTACATCATACAGGCTGACATACCTAAAATCAAAAATGAACTCTTCCAATTTATAGTGTGGGAGAGTTCATTCTGTCTTTAATGGGCTAAAAACTACTGGATGACTGGCAAACAGTGTGGGCCCTATCAGATATGCCTTCTGCACTGTTTGCTTGAGACTGTGTCCCAGTACTTTGCCAAACTGAGTATATACAGTTAGAAGCTCACAGGGCTCCTGATAAGTTGTTGAGAAAAATACACTAAGTTTTCTTTCCGCCAAGTCTTCACAAAATCCAGAGATTCTTGGGTATCATTAGAAATGTGTTGAGTTGAGATTTAATGTCCCAGTCAACAATATTTCAGTCATGCAGAGATGTGGTCTCCAAAGTTAAGGGGTTTTTACCCAACCTAAGAGGAATGACAAACTAAGTCCTGCATTAATGCAGGACTTAGTTTGTCATTCCTCTTAGGTTGGGTAAAATCATTTGGTCATGTGGATTCCCCACACTACTGTGGCATATGTGGCAGAGCTGATAGCAGTGTGGGGAATCCACATGATCAAATGACTAGGTGCACAGAGTTTGTTACTATTTTTAGCTCTGCACTGGGGAAGCCATATGACCAAATGACTAGGTGCACAGAGTTTGTACTATTTTTAGCTCTGCATCAGGTAGGATTTTTTAGAATATCTCGATTTATACCTGATGGCATTTGTTCAAATAAAGCGCAGAGTACGAGGAAAATCACACTCTTTCAGGTGGTGTAAGCGCTATACTGCAATCTGGTCTGATTCTCGAGAACATTCGGAGAATGTTTTTTCATCAAAATTCATGTACATTGTCCCGGCAGCCCAGATTGACAGCAAAAACATTCTTCGAATGTTCTCAAGAATTAGACCAGATCGCAGAATAGCGCTTACACCACCAGAAAGAGCTTGATTTTCCGCATATTCTGCACTATATTTAAACAAATTCCATTTAGTATGAATATAGATATTCTAAAAAATCCTACATTATGCAGAGCTAAAAATAGTACCAAACTCCGTGTACCTAGTCATTTGGTCACATGGATTCCCCATACTGCACAGGTAGCACATCTTTTTTTCTGGGCACAGGTTCTCATTAGAATGGTCTCACCAAAATTTTATTGAGCTGTCAATCGTAACAATTTAAGGTGTGAAGGATAAAGAGTTCAAGGTATAAGACAAAGAGCAGGTTTAATGATATATTAACCAAAGAGGGCTATTTGTATCAAAAGATTTTAAATAGTAAACCTTCAAAGACTCTAACACTGATGGCTTGTTTACCGTGGCTATTTAAGCTTGTTTTTGAGTCCCTGGGAAATTCCTCCAACAGCCTCCAATTATCCCAATTTGCCTCCTGACCTGGCGCTATGAATAACCCTTGGTGGCTCAAACTACCCATATCTAAAACAAATTTTCGTGGTCCAAAAGAAGTTTGAGCCATTATTAACGCTTCTCTTGCTGAACACGTCATGCCCTGTCTTAACAAACAGTGTAGATCCAGATCAGTTGGTTTCTGAAGAAGCCAACTGATCTGGATCTGCACTGTTTTTAAATATGTGAATTTCTATCAAAAACCCGGATCAAGTAATCTGATTGGCTGGAAATTAGAAGTGGGTGTGGCATCTTAATTTATTCAGCATGAGAAGGGTTAACTTGATTTGTTGGGTGGTCCTTTCTGTCATTGTGATTATGTATTTCATTGGGGAGGCAGGAACTGGTTGCTTTGCTTTTTGTTACTTTGTAATGTGAGTCCTGTCAATCATAATTTGTTTACTCCTCCTCCAGGTGTCATTGGTAGGTTATGTTCTGTGAGTGTGTCCTTTCCTGGGCCCAGTTGTTCAAAGCTAATGATGTCGTTAGTTAACGATTTGTTAAAATTTACATGGAGTGATACGCAAATATGCTGAAATTTTTTGCTGAAAAAAAATATGAGTAGCTTTTGCAGTGCAAAAAATATCAGAATACATGTATTGTGTATTGAATCTGCTAAAACAGTTAACAAAATGTCCTTTAACGAGCTCATTAAGCTAACAACGCTTTGAACAATTGGGCCCAGGTCGTCCTTATTGTTTTGTTCACAAATGAGGTATTATGGTTATGTATTAAGTACATATGACAACACGAAGTAGGGAATCTTTAAAAAGTCAAATAGATATATTTAGTTAAAAAGATTAATATGTTTTAAAACAGAACAATATTATCAGCAGAAATAAACATCTCAAATCATTTATCTGGAAAAATTCATGTTGAATATGTGAGAATTCAATGTAGTCAAGCAGAGTGTTCTACTGAAATCAAAACAAAATCAAATCTTTATTTGGTTTAAGAATCCAAACAAGTACATGCATTGTATTGTTACCAAGACATGAAAAACAATCTGAAAAAAAAAAAAAAAAATTGACATCCAAATGAGTCTGATCGGGTCTTTACTGTTTCCATTAAATACAGGAATTTCTATAAAACATATAGTAATAAAAACAAACCAGACACCCTGCTATTGGAAATAAACCAGTCCAAAGAGTTGTGATAGAAGAGTCCACTCAATGTAAATGGGTTCATGTCCAGCAGTTTACACTTTCAGACTCTGAACTGCAAACAGCAAATATCTTTACACATTCCCATTGCCAGACATGTCTAACAAAACAGGCATAATATAACATCATACATTTTACAACTCTAAATAAGAGAGATATCCAGATCAATTTTTTTCTTATTTCTCTGTGAAAGCATACATTGTGTGAACTCATTTGAGACACCTGTCTGAGATGTTTCTAATGAGTATCCATGTTTCTGCAGAGAAAATTCAGGAACTGAACGGTTTTAGCAATTTTGATTCTCCATATCACCCCTGTGCCTCCCATCAAATTTTGGCTCAATCCGACATAGTTTGGGAGGAGATGTGGTTTGAAGAATTTCAAGACGGCCACTATGGGGGCCATCTTGGATATCTGAACAGAATGATTTTAGCAATTCTGAGTCTCCATAACACTCCAATGCCTTCCATCAAGTTTCAATTCAATCCCACTTATGGCTAAATCTCCCCAATGCCTCCCACCAACTTTCAGCTCAATCTGTCTTACCGTTCAGGTACAGATATTTTCAAGATGGCTGCCATGGTGGCCATCTTGGATATTGGAACGAAATGACTTCAGCAATTCTAAATCTCCATGTTGCCCAGATGCCTTCCACCAAGTTTTGGCTCAATCTGACTGACAGTTTGGAAGCACATAACAACTGAAGATTTTCAGATTTGCCTCCCACCAAGTTTCAGCTCAAACTGACTTACCTTTTGGCAGCCATCTTGGGTATCAGAACGGTACAATTTTAGCAATTCTGAATCTCCTTGTCACCCCAATGCTTTCCACCAAGTTTGGGCTCAATCTGACTTAGGGTTCGGGAGTAGGTGTGGTTTGAAGATTTTCAAGATGGACACCATGCAGAATGATTTTAGCAATTCTGAGTTGTATGATTCTGGAGGAGATGTTGAAAATGTGAAAAATTAACAGTGGACCGTCAGACGACCGACAACAGGCCACGGCATAAGCAAAGCTCCAGGTGAGCTTATAATAGCCCACAGAGAATCTCATAAAATGGTATCAATATTTTTGGTAACACATACACACACCTGATCCACTGCAAGAAGTTTGTACTGTAACACATGTAATAGCCCACAACATACAGGGACACATCAGTACCTAATATAAGGCTACATAGCCTAAATGGTCAGAAAGACATGCATGAACAAAACAATGTAGTTTCAGATCATTGCTACTTAGGGTCTGCATTCTATATCTTTCAGCCAGCACTGCTTAGACACAACACCTGGGCCCAGTTGTTCAAAGGGTCGTTAGCTTAACGAGCTCGTTAAGGGTCATTTCGTTAACTGTTTTAGCGGATTCAATATACAATATTCTGATATTTTTTGCTGAAAAAATGTGAGTAGCTTTTGCAATGCAAAAGCCACTCACATTTTTTCAGCAAAAAATTTCAGCATATCTGCGTATCACTAGATGTAAATTTTAACAAATCGTTAACTAACGACATCGTTAGCTTTGAACAACTGGGCCCAGGTAGTGTAATGGACTTGTTCAAATATGATCCTTATGTTAATGAGCTGTGTTATTCACATACTATAGTTTACTATAGTTATTTATACTAAATGTTTGGCCAGACCTAAGCAAACACTGTAGACCTAGATCAGACTGCTCCTACAGGGTCTGCACTGTTTGCCATTCCATCAGTACTTCTCAGATACATGTACTAAAACTATGCAGTATCATAGTGAAATATTGGTATCATTATAACCAGCCTCAATTTCTCTTAACCTTTAACCTGAATTTAAGTATCAGCAGATCACATCTGAGCTGGGGCACAGCGTTTCCTACAAGATACATGTGCGCCCAGCAAAGACTGCGTATCCCACAGGCTGATCAGTCTTTGCTGTCCCCCTGTAAACTGCTTTGGATAGAGTGCCCTGATAAATCTGCTCAGACTGTGTGAATGCACAGACTGATCTGGGTCTTTGCTGGGTGCATATGCAATCTTGTAGGAAATGCTGTACCCTGGTTCATTTCATAATGCTTTTCTTTCTATTTTTTCACGAAATCTGGATCAGCATTTTTTTCGTAGTGTCTCCAGTTTTTCATGGGTACTCATTAGAAACATTAACCCTTGTCATGCTGAATAAATTACCAACTTCTAATTGTCAGCAAATCAGATTACTTGATCCAGGTTGTTGATAAAAATTCACACACTGAAATGCAAACAGTGCAGATCTAGATCAGTTGGCTTCTTCAGAAGCCAACTGATCAGGATCTACACTGTTTGCAAAGGCAGGGTATATCCAGGTTCAGCATGCCAAGCTTTGATAAAAAAAACCCTCAAAAAACAACATTAATTTGTCCTATACTCAGTTCAGATTAACCTTATGTGTTCTTTTGGCAAATTCAGCAGATGACAAATTCATATTTTTTTCTTGTTTTTCCTAGAAAGTAAGGTTTGACATTTCATGCAGGAGACAATTTGCATGAAATGGCAAAACCATTTTTGTTTTCTGAAGAAAAAAAAAAATAAGAACACTATTCCAAAATGTCATCTGCAGAAAATTTTACCCAGTGTACTAAGAGTGTGTCAGCTGACCATGAAATTTTGCTTTTATTTTAATAATAATAAAACAAAATATCCATTTTATACATGTATTTTTCTTTTCCAACAAGTAGTTCTAAATATGAGAATACGACCTGATTTTCTTAGTTATTACTGATGATACTAAATATACAGCACCCATTCACATCTGACCTTAAACTGGATTATTAAGGCACATTGTGGATTTGTACTAATGAAAATTTAAGGAAAATGTCATTCCAACTTTGTGCATTTAATATCAGTTCTACAAAATGACTGATAAAAATTTGCAGTGCATATTTGAACATAAATAAAAGAATGCCATGCAACTGGTGTTTTTGCAAAAGCACAATTTCTCAGCCCGACATCTAAACAGGTGGGTATTTTTAGTTTTTATTTACTTTGTTTGGATGCAAAATATAATAAAGACACAAACAACCAGGGCCCAGTTGTTCAAAGCGTCGTAAGCTTAACGAGCTCGTTAAGGGTCATTTTGTTAACTATTTTAGCAGATTCAGTATACAATATTCTGATATTTTATGCTGAAAAAATGTAAGTAGCTTTTGCATTGCAAAAGCTACTCACATTTTTTCAGCAAAAAATTTCAGCATATTTGCGTATCACTGGATGTAAATTTTAACGAATCGTTAACTAACCATGTCGTTACCTTTGAACAACTGGGCCCAGTATAATTTACATTTAAACAGTTCTACATGTCAGACATGAGAAGAGACATTCTAGCTTTAACCTATACCACTCTACTGGCAAATTTAGCAGATGACAAAATTGATAATATTTTCTTATTTTTCCCAGAAATTAGGCTTTGACAAAGCCTATTTTCTGGGAAAAAGAAGAAAAATATTTCAAAATGTCATCTAGTGAAATTTGTACCCAGCATGCTTAGCATTACTATATCTTCTTTATTATGAGCAACAATGTTAGAAATAAGTAAAGCAAACAATAACAACCGAATGAGTAAAAAAAAAACAAAAACATTTTTGATTGGCTGGTTGAATATTTAAAGCTAAATTTGGAACCATAGCTACAGATAAGAGGAGGTATCCACATATTTTTCTTATTTCAAAACATATGTTGTGGGTACTCATTAGAAGTGCCTTGGTGAGGCACTTCTAATGAGTACCACAACATGTTTTCGTGGAGTAATAAGGAAGATATCAGCATTTTTTAGATGAAAAAAGTGCCCTATCTGTTGCTATGTTTGGAACACAAAAGTTCCTTTTAAATGTCTATTTTCACTAATAATTTCATCATGTTTTGTCTCTGCTCAGAATAAAAATATGCTTATTCTGCACCCATTCAAAATTTAAAGTAATGAACTGGAAGGGCTATAAGTAATCATCTGTTTCTAATTCCAGATGATGATCATGGTTTGGTGTTTTACGTCCCTTTCAACATTATTTAAGTCATATCCCATCCACATGCTGCCGTTACTCTACCAGAAACAGATTGATAGACATCAATGCAGGTTCCATACTACACTCCAGTGATAAGCGTACCAGAGGGGTACACCACATCTATCAGCCATCAATGACCCAGTCAGCCTACAAGTACTCTTTCTACCCTAGGACAATCCAGGACTGGAACAGACTGCCAGCCACTGCCACCGACAGTCAGACCCTAGAAGAGTTTGTGGCTGCCATCCAAACTCAATTGGCAGCTGTCATCTTCGTTACTTCATAAACAGTCATGCCCTCATGCTTTTAACTGTACATAGACGTTCTTTTAACTGTTTTTAACCTGAAGGAGACAGCTGTCCCATCCTCCCTACTAGGTCAACAGTACAGTCTGCGAAGACTCCTGACCATTTCTTGGAAGACAGAGACGATGAGTGATAATGAAATGTTGTACAATCATGCTGAAATGTGCCTCCAGAGTGATCTGAACCAGGGACCTCATGATCTGAAATAGGGACCTCTAACCACTCTGCCACCAGAACAATTCTTATACTAAAAGAATATTAACACTGTCAGTGAGATGAAAAATATCCATTTCTAATTTGTTAAGATTAACTTCATTCTCAGTTTCCTGTAATAAATTTTTAGTTTTATTGATTCTCCTGTACTATTTTCTTTCTGTTTTTTTTTTTTTTTTTAATTTTTTTTTTATTTCCTCCTTACCACCAAACACTATACCACTGTGAAGCTTGACCTTGTTCAAGTCATATAACAACCACATGGACTGATGCACAGATGAGGATAAAAATGCGTTTAACTGGATTTATAGCAATTTACACATCACAAAATTGTTTAACACCTTCAACCCTGCAGGCTAAAATGTATACCACTGCAAACAGTGTAGATCCAGATAAGATGGCTTGTAACGAGCTGTCTCAACAGGATCTTCGCTATTGCCATTTGTTTTTTGATTTTTGAATGACATTCCGTTTGCAATAATGGATATGTCTGAATCCAAAGATCCCCTTCAGAAACTCATGGGTGAAAGGGTTAATCTATTATCAAGGCCCAGTCTAGAGTGTAATCTGGGTGAAAAATCTACCAAAAAGAGTGAATTTCTCCCTGTTTTAAGCCAAAACAGAAATCTCAATACAAGATTTAAGAATACATTGCAAAAAAACAGATCCTGATAATGGAAGTATTCAAAAGATTTTTTTTATTTTGAACCAAAATATATCTTGTGGGTACGCACTGGAATTGTTTGTTTCTTTCAGTTGAGGTTTTACAGCCCAGTCAACCCATTTGGGTCATGTCAAGCACTTTTTCCTGGGAAGGCTAAGTTCTCTAAGTGATTAACCAGTACTTGTGCACATTCTTTCGACAGAAACTGACAACTGTCTTTCTTGAATCAGGGAGAGAATGACCACAGAAAATATTTCATGATCAATCACGACAAAAGAGTGTTGCCAGACCCTTTGGCCCTTCGGTTCAGGAGAAGAAGCAAAAAACAGATTTTCAAAATAGCTGCCATGGTGGCCATCTTGGATTTCTAATCGGAATGATTTTAGCTATTTTTGATCTACAAGTCACCCCAATGCTTCCTACCAAGTTTCAAATCAATCTGTCTCTTGGTTTAGGAGAAGAAGCGAAAAATAGATTTTCAAGATGGCCCCCATGGTGGCCATCTTGGATTTCCGATTGGAATGATTTTAGCTATTTTTGATCTACAAGTCACACCGATGCTTTCTACCTAGTTTTGAGTCAGTTGGCCCAGGGGTGTAGGAGGAGTAGGCTTTTAAAGCAAATTGTTGACACAGCAGGACAGACATTGACCGATCACAATAGCTCACCTTGAGCACGAAGTGCTCTGGTGAGCTAAAAATATTCAAATTATCACCACAGTTGTCTGGGCCTAGGAAAGAAGTTCTAAATTCTGACCTAAGCTTCTTCAAAACTCTTTCTGAGCCATAGCTCAAGAGAAGTTGCTCTAACTTAACCCTTGTCCTGCTGAGCCCAGATATACCATGCCTTTGCAAACAGTATAGATCCAGATCAGTTAACTTCTGGGCCCAGTTGTTCAAAGCTAACGATGTCGTTAGTTAACGATTCGTTAAAATTTAGATCGAGTGATACACAAATATGCCAAAATTTTTTGCTGAAAAAATGTGAGTAGCTTTTGCAGTGCAAAAGCTACTCACATTTTTTCAGCAAAAAATATCAGAATATTGTATATTGAATCTGCTAAAACAGTTAACGAAATGACCCTTAACGAGCTCGTTAAGCTAACGAAGCTTTGAACAACTGGGCCCAGATGTCAATTGATCTGGATATGACTATTTGTCATTCAGTATGTGACTTTATATCCACAATCTGGAAGTAACCAGGGCCCAGTTGTTCAAAGCTTCGTTAGCTTAACGAGCTCATTAAGGGTCATTTCGTTAACTGTTTTAGCGGATTCAATACACAATATCTTGATATTTTTTGCTGAAATAATGTGAGAAGCTTTTGCACTGCAAAAGCTACTCACATTTTTTCAGCAAAAAATTTCAGCATATTTGCGTATCACTCAATTAAAATTTTAACGAATCATTAACTAACGACATCTTTAGTTTTGAACAACTGGGCCCTGAATGGCCTACAATTAGAAATGGGCATGGCATATTAATTTATTCACTATGATAAGGGTTAAATATTTGTCTGGCTACACCTCTAAGAGTTATGTGACCTCTAGACTGGGCCCTCATAATCTGATGCACATGAAACATTGTAACCCCAAACTTCATCTAACCTAAACTTGGATCCAAGCGCATCAAATGAAAAGTATGGTAAATGTCCAAAAATTTCAAACACTTTACTCCATACCTTTATTGCCCAAAGTTTGCTTTTTATGCAGTTACTTATTGAAACACAGTGGAAAGGCAAACAGTAGTGACCCTGATCAGACAGCTCCTGTCTGTTGATGTGTCTAAAGACTGCTGGATGAGTGGCAACCAGTGTAGAACATTATCAGATGCTGCATTCTGCTGCACCTGGATCTATACTGTTTGCTTCATAGGCATGTCTATCCAAATACACTGGGTTAATACAGTAACAAGTCAGAGGGACCTTAATTATTACCACTCTATTGGCAAATTCAGTGGAATGACAAATTGTTGATTTTAATTTTTCCCAGAAAATAGACACTGATATTTCATGCAAATTGTGCAGAAATGTCAAAAGCCCATTTTCTTGGGGGAAAAAAAGATAGAAAAATATTGAAAAAAAAAAATGCTGCTGCTATTGTGCCCAGTATGCTAAGCATTAACATGTAAGCTCATCCATATTCAAATAAAATAATGAATATGTCAGGTACTGCAAAGCTGTAATCCAGCTTCTCAAGAGAATGATGACTGCTGCCATGAAAGTTCACAGCAAAAAACATTGGTTCAGTAGGACAGCTTGAATAAACAACTTTTCAAGGCTTATAAAATATCTATTGAAGTATGGATCTGAAATACAAAGACGTACCAGCCTCTTTTCATTTTCTTTAGATTTATTTTTTAACTTAACTGATCTGTGGGTAAATTCAGCAGATGACAAATAGATGATATTTTTCTTATTTTTCATATGAGACAATTTGCATGGAATGTCAAGGCCTATTTTAAATGAAAATTAAGAAACATATTGCAAAATATCATCTGCTGAATTTTTTACCCAGCATGCTAAGCATTAACCATGTACATGTAGTTGTAGTATTATGGTTATTGAGCTTTTTCTGGTCCTGGAATAAGCTGTAGGAGATATAAATATGTAATCTTCCTGGTAACAAGATGTTTCGCCCCCAAGACGTTTCCCCCCTGGTCATTTCGACCCTGGTTGTTTTGCCTCTATTTTCTACCCTTAGTCATTTCGCACCCCCACCCCCCCCCCCTCCCAATACCATTTACCCCCTAGTCATTTCGCCCCCTATCCATAAACCCTAGTCGTTTCGTCCACAACCCCATTAAACCATATATTGTGCATGTGTGTATGAATATAATTATCATTAAACATTTATGAACATTTGTATGGAGAAAGAATACAGTTTAATAAGAACACAAATATCATTTTGAAGAAGTACAGTTGTCAGCTACTGGCGAATGACAAGGCACTTAATACATTAAAAAAAAATATGTCTACATAAAATACATAGTATGCAAAGGTGCGTGCGCATGCGTGCGTGTTTGTATGTGAGATTTCGCCAGTAATCAACAAATCAACAAAAGAGGAAGAATCATGAATAAAATATAATATGATCGAATAATAATATTTTTTTAATTATTTCAATATGCGGAAAAATGAAGACAGTAAGGAAAGAAAGAAGAAGAAAAAAAGAAAATATTTGTTTTCTAAATCAATGTCGGTATTCATTGTAGTTTTTTTAAATCCAAATTAATAAAGTTTTAACTGCTGTGATCCATACCGTTAATTATCTTATTTACATGTTTAATAGTGAGGTGTGAAAAACGTGCTCTTAGCAAGCATCTTTAATTACCTCTTTTGTATATTTACCTGTTTTAAATAGTGTATTAAATTGATCGGATGATCCTTTGACATTGTCAGTGAACAAGGGTAGTAAAAGGTAAAATGGAATCCCAAACTGGCATATCTTTTGTATCAAGAAACTTTTTCATATGCCAACATCAGGGCTAAATAAGACTGTAGAATGTGTAAAAACTGAGTTTTTTGTTCAGAGGGCATTATTTTCATTGAACTTTTGTATTGTTTAAAGGAAAAGTAATAAAATATGTCTGAGATGAGCGATCTTGAAAAACAATCAATTAAGACTTTATAATGTCATAAAATCTCTTTAAATATTTTCAATGGCGGCGTACATGCTTTGTCAAAATCTTTAATTTTAGATACTGTCTTAATCAAAATTGCCCTTTCCCTTTTGGATTTTTAACCCTCTCACCCCCGAGGTGCTGCAGTAGACTCTTCTGTCTCAGACATACATATCGATTGTTGAAGATGGTGGAAAATCCGGAAGCAAATGCCAAACAGTGTAGATCTTGGTGAGAGAACTAAGTTTGAAAGGTTGGGCTGACCTATCTTTTTTTTTTTTGATTTGGGTTTCACTGCCCTTTCAATAATATTTCACTTATATTGAGCCAATCATTCAGCGAAGGTGGGCAAAAACCAAAGAACCCGGGAAAAAACCACTTGACCATCAGTAAGCAGAACTTGGCTTTCCCACATGTGACCCGAACGAGGCTTGAACCACAGCAGTGAGAAACCTAATGGATTAAGAGTCAACTCTCCTATCCACTAGGCTATGCGGGCCCAGAACCGACCTATCTGTTTCTACACGATTTGCAAAGGTATATGGAAAATGGTTACACTAAAATCTTTGATCTTTGAGGAAGACAATCCCAATATTTCAGTGTAACAAGTCCTATAGTCACACCTCCCTGAGTGGCCATTTTAAGGCCCAGTGCCAGCCAGGAACTAAGAATAAGTTATCATTAGGCTGACGTGACAGGGCGACGACAGGTTTGTGAGTTGTTCTCAAATAAAGTTGTACAACAATCGTTGTTGAAATAGTGTTATTATCTATTAAATGATTACAGCATTTATGCCAAACGGACTATTCTATCTTTTCTCTTTGGACCAGTCCATTAAAAAAAAAAAAAAAAAAAAAAAAGAGGTATCTGCTTAGGTTTTACTATTACCATGTTTTACAGAAATTCCTGTGGTTAATAGAAACAGAGTTCTGCAGTGCCAATGCCCCTTTCATGGGACGCCATGCTTAGATCGCAAAGTAAATGGGTTAATATTCCTTATAAATGTGCCTCATCTCCCTCCTGTCTTTGAAAGATGATTAAATATGATTAAATATAACTTTCGAGATGTTATACTACCTAAATAGCTAGTAAACTATATTTAAGTTTTAGGGAGCGAAATGACTAAGGGGGCGAAACGACTAGGGGGCGAAACGACCAGGGGCGAAACGTCTAGGGGGGGAAGTGGACTGGGGGCAAAACGTCTCGGAACCATCTTCCTTTGCCTTTACCACCATTTGGGAAATGATTAATTCATGATATTGACAAAGATGTTATTTTTCTTCTTTTTTTTTCCCCAGAAAACAGACTTTGATATTTCAGGCAAATTGTCTCCAATTGTCTCCTAAGGAGACAATTTGCATGACATGTCTAAGCCTGTTTTCTCGGCAAAATAAGAAAATTATTTCAGGATGGTCGTCTGCTAAAAAATTCTCCCAGTGTGCTTAGCGTTAATGTAGATGATAGGTTGTTCAAAACCTTTGATAAGGCTCTTTTTACAATCAAAAAGTATTGATATTTATTCTTATTTCTCCATAAAAACGTATGTTATGGGTACTCATCAGAAACACCTCACTGAGGAACTTCTAATGAGTACCAACAACATAGCCTTGTGGTTAACATATCTTTTCAAGTTAATATTTATTCTTATTCTTCAGAAAAAATATTGTGAGTACTCATTAGAAATGTCTCACTAAGGATATTCTATAGAGTATCCATAACATGTTATTATGAATAACACCTTTTTTCAATCAAAAATTGTTGGGCTCAGTTGGTCAGAACATGGTTATTTTAAAGAGCTTGTTAGTGGTCAAAATGTTGAATGGTCTAGTAAGTACAATATCTAAATCACAGGATTTTTTGCTGAAAAAATGTGAGTAGCTTTTGCAAATGCAAAAGCTACTCACATTTTTTTCAGCAAAAATATTAGCGTATATGCCATATTTAATGATCAAAGTATTAACAATGCGTTAACTAACATTATTGTTAGTTTTGAACAAGTGGGCCCTGATATTAATTCCTATTTCTACAAGAGAAACATATCAAACAGGGCACAGCATTTCCTAGAAGACCGGGTGTGTGCCAAGCAAATACTCAGATCAGCTTGCACATCCATGCAGGCTGATCAGTCTTCACTTCCTTGGCTACCCATAGTGAGCCATGCAAAGACTTATTTAGCTGCACAAGCTGATCTTTCTTCACTGAGCGCACATGAGATCTTGTAGAAAATGTTGTATGCATATGTTGTGGGTATTCATTAGTAACGTATCACTGAGGAGCTTCTAATAAATACCCATAACATGTTTTTGTGTGGTTAAATAAAAAAAAAAAATTTTGGATACCCCTATTATTTAGAGCTGAGTAGTTGATCACATTTGACAATTATGCTTTTAAAAATTTCTTTCGAGCACTACCATGTTTTTTATCTCATTTAACTTATGTCAGTTATATTAATAGAGACAATTAACTGTTTCTTTGACAATGTCAACACATAAACCTGCATAACCTTCATACAAAGTTCAAATCTGTGAAAGACGACAACCTCCAAATACATATAAAATGCCATTATTTTTTGTAATACTAGTCCTGATGATTTGTTTTAGAATTTGTTTCTGAATTGTCTGAGAGAAATTTTTCAAGTCTTCGTCGTCTCACTTCATCCATCTCATCACGGTGCTCTTCCTTAGCTGGATCCTCCCATTCAGGTATAATTTCCTCTTTGAGAGGAGTATAACCTGTGGCTCCCTCTAGTGAGGACAGATCTGGAAAGGTAAGGACAAGTGTGCAACTTATTACACTTTCAAAGGAGTTAAGTATCAATATTGGTTTTATTCCCTTCTGAAAAGTGGTCTACTTGAAAAGGAAAAGTTGCTCCTTTCAAGAGCAAATTCTTTCCCTGTAGAGAAGACCCCTTTCAGAAGAGACTTGGTGTAATGAAAACAGGAAGTCACAAAAGTTGACGATTTGGTGTTTTACATCCCTTTCAACATAATTTAAGTCAGATCGATATGATGGAAGGGTGATAATGAATAGCTCTGAGCAGTGAAGTGTCATACAGTCATGAGCTGAAATCCACCTCCAGTGGGATTTTAACCTGGGACTTCCTCATCTGGAGTTGGGAGTGCTAATCACTCCATCACCCTGACACTTCTGTCACAAAATTTATCTCCCTTTTTAAAATGGAAGAGAATCTACCCTGCCTATCAAATCCCTTTAAAAAATAAAAACGTTAAACTTTAATACCCCGCCATTATTGTGTCGCAGGCAGATAACTCTGTCAAACATTGATGAAATTTCCCCATTAGCAATCCCAAACTAGATCTCCTAAATATCAATGCATGTACCAAGTTTGGTTAAAATACCTTGACATTTACTCAAGTTATCATCCAGAAACGAAAATTTGGGCATGTCTTGGGCAGATAACTCCATCAGACAAAATTTGCCCATTAGCGATCCCAAACCAGATCTCTTTTATATCAATGCATGTACCAACTTTGGTTAAAATCCGTTGATATTTACTCGTACTCAAGTTATCTTCGGAAACGAAAAACTGGGCGTGTCTTGGGCAGATAACTCTGTCAAAACTTGACGAAATTTGCCCATTAGCAATCCCAAACCAGCTCTCCACAATATCAATACACATACCGAGTTTGGTGAAAATCCATTGATGTTTACTCAAGTTATCATCCAGAAATGAAATACAGACGGATGTACGACTGACCAATGGACAGACACAGGGACGTCCGATGTGAAACCATAATACCCTGCCACTATTGTGTGGGGGGTATAAAAATGTTGTCCTTTTATAAATTCTCCTGTTTCCAAATATCACACACACACACACACACAAACACACACACACACACAAAGGGAGTGAAAATATAGATCAAAATATAACTTTGTCCGGTGACCTGAGGCTTCTTGTTCCCAGCTGTATTACATCAAATAGAAAATTGAAACCAGAAGTCACAGATCACCACAGTTAAATTGATACCTATAGCATGGATACTTTTATTACAGCATGCACTAATCATATTTCTTGGGGTGTATGTTTACCCAGCAAAGATTACAGACCTGTGTTGATTTCCCCCAAAGTAACCTAGTGTTGTGGGAAGTGACCATGAATGGAAAACATGCACTAATGGAGTCTGAAGTGACTCGAGTCTACAAACCATAGATATGACTAAAAACTTACCAGGTGTTGATTTTCATAAAAATGGTGTCATAGTGACCTAGTTTTATGAGAGGTGATCTGGAATGATGTAATATATGTACTGATTAATTTAAAGTGACTTGGCCCACCAGATGCTGAAAGAGAACTTCTTTCTAAAGTGTCCACGAATAAACACACAATCAGGCAGATGTACACATTAACACCAGCTGGTGTGACTATGTCTCACTCATCATACAAAGCCAACAAAAAGAAGACTCACCTATAGAACTATTATTTTCTTTTTTATCTAAAGTTGATGATTCTTTATCTGGACTGCTATATTTTGCTCTAGCCCCAGACCCCCGGGGCGGACTAGATAATGGCACTTCAGTAGACCTCTCACTCTCTGAGAAGGAGTTTAGAGTCTCTCTAGGTACTGATATACCAGGTATACTGAAAAAAAAACAACTTCATATGATCATTTTTTTTTTTTTTTTAAGAAAAAAATTAGTGACTTTTTTTTTTTCTTACTTTTCAATGGAAATATATATGTAGTACAAACCATGAAAGGGTCCTTACGACATTTGCAGGCAATGAAGGCTCAAATCACTTGGCCATTGGCTGTTGTATATAATGAAGAGAAAAATTTGTGATCAGACTGTTTGTTTGTGTTGAGGTTTTACGGCCCAGTCAACCCAATGGGGTCATGTCGAGCGCGGTCAGTTTACCTAACCACATGTTTACTGGGCAGGCTTAGTCCTCCAAGCGGTTAACTAGTATTGTGCACATTCTTTTGCCAGAAACTGACAACTGCCCTTCTTGAATCAGCGGAAGGGAGAGAATGACCGTAGAAAATATTTCATGATCTATCTCCACGAAAGAATGTTGCCGACCTCGGCAGGGATCGAACCCGCGACCTCCTGGTCTCCAGTCGGACGTGCATCCAACTGCGCCACCGAGGCCGGCAGACTGTACAGATGGGCTAACTGATCTGGGCCTTCACTGTTCATATACAGTATAATGACACTTTTCATGCAATCAGAGCCCCATAACTCCAGATAAAGCACTTTTTTTCATGCAAAAGGCACTGATATTTTTTTCTTATTTCTCCACAAAAACATGGGTACTCCTTAGAGGCACCTTGCCAATCATCATCATCATAATCGGATTTTTGATTAACGTGCAGGTACAGGGGCAACATCCACATCAGTGGGCCCCCTTCCAGATAGCTGGCTTGCTGCATGCATGGCAGATCTCACACCAGATCTCCAGGTACATCTATCATGACGGTTGATAGCCAAGAGCTTCCACTCTCTGCAATCCCTCTCTGTCAGCTGCTTCCATGTCATTTTGGGCCTCCCAGGCCCATGCTTTCGATCAACCTGTATGTCAAAGGCTGTCTTGATTGCACCACTGGCGCGTTCCACATGTCCATACCATCGAAGTCTTCTCTCCTTTAGAATGAGGTCCAGATCCTCAATGCCAAGCTGCACAAGTAGAACATTGGACCTGGTGGTGACAATGTCTTGTGGCCTGACATTGCAGATCTGTCTGATCATTGCCCTGTCATTTCGCTGCAGACGCTGGAGGTTCGGCTTTGTCAATGGCCAAGTCTCGCTGGCATGGAGCATTGCGCTCCGCACACAAGAGCTGTACACATGCCCATGTGTTTTGAAAGAGAGGTGGCGTGAAGAGAGGACTGGTAGCAGATCCTTGAACTTCTTGCAGGCGGTTTTCACATGTGTTGTGGTTGAAAGTTCACAGCCACCTGCTGCTGAGAGCATGTCTCCTAGGTAGCAAAAGGAAGCTACCACCTAAAGCTTGTCAGGTCCGACCTGGACTTCCTTCTGTGGTCTGCCATCCAAGGGGCGTGCAGTTCCCTGGCACCGTGTACATCTATAGTCAGGGTCCTTTTTCAAGCGCTTGAGCCCACTGCATTTCTTGTGCACCCAGTGCTTGCAGCCATTGCAGAAGATGCTGTTGCTGCCCACTCCAGTGCAACAGACTGCGCATGGGCACTCGCCTGAACTCTGCAGGAGGTCCAGTCCCGTACCGCAGATCATGATCTTTGTCTTTCCTGCATTTACTCTCAGTCCTTTCTTCTCCATTGCTTCTTTCCAAGTCAAAAGCCTCCTGACACATTCCTCAAGTGATTCAGCGATGATAACAAGGTCATTGGCATAGAGGTCCTCCCAGGGGACCCCAGAGCGGAACTCTCGTGATAAGGCTTCAAGCACAATGATGAAGAGCAGTGGGCTGAGTACTGATCCTTGGTGAACACCACTTCAAACTCTTCACTGTACCGCTCACCAACACGGACACGGCTCCGTGCATTTGCATACATCCCCTGCACCAGTCGCACAATCCACTCCTCCACACCAAGTTTTCTCAGCGCCCACCAGATGACCTTCCGAGGCACTCGATCAAACGCCTTCTCCAGTTCTACGAAAGCCATGTAGAGTCTCTTATTGGCAGCTAGATACTTCTCTTGCAGCTACCTGACAACAAAGATTGCGTCTGTAGTGCCTCTGCCTGGGACGAAGCCAAACTGGGAATCGTCGATTGACACCAACTGTCTGATGAGGCTGTCCACAATCCTCTCCAGGATTTTCATAACCTGCTCTGTCAGCTTGAGACCGCGGTAGTTGCCCCTTTCCAATGCATCGCCTTTTCCCTTGTAGAGGCAGACAATGAAACTCTACTCCCAGTCAGAGGGTACCTTGCCATCACGAATGATTGCAACTGTGAGGTCACGGATCATGGAGGCGCCCATGTCACCGGCCGCTCTTATCATCTCCACCACTATGCCTGATGGGCCCGGTGCTTTGCCTGCCTTCATCTGCGAGATAGCCTTCTTAACCATATCAATGGTGATTGGGATGGGCGGGCCTTCCACTGGTGATTGATATGACAGGTAGTCTGGGTCCCAGTCAAACTCAACATTGAGAGGCCTGTTGTAGTGCTCCAGCCAGGCCTTCTGCTTTGAGTCTTCGCTCATTGACATCTCTCCTGCATCATTCTTCACAAGTTTGTCACCAATAACATCAGTGTTCTCTCTTCTAAACTGGTTAGAAAGGCGGTAGACTTCTAAAGACTTTGGGTCAATATTCTTGTAGACCTTCTTGTCGGCTTCTTGACGAGCATGGTGCACTGCATGTCTGGCATTTCGTTTGGCTGCATCGTATGATGCCCTAGTGCCTTTACCAGCCTTCCAGGCCTTGAAAGCTGTCCGCTTGGCAGCAATGGCCTTTTCCACGTGTTCGTTCCACCACCAAGTTTCACGATGCCAATGGTGTGGCCGAGTTGTGCCACATATCTCCTCAGTTGTCTTGAGCAGTCCAGTCTTGATGTTGTTCCAGATATCCTCAGTGGCCCCATCAGCTACTCCTGCAGATGTGCTCACATGCAAGTTGAAGACCTCCTGGAAATGATTGCTTGTCTGAGGGTCTTTAAGCTTCCAAACTTTGAGGCGAGGGGTGAACTTGCGCTTGGATTTTGGCCAAAGTGTTTCTAATGGGTACCCACAATATGTTTTCATGGAGAAATAAGAAATATAATACGTGGCTACCCCCGTTTATCTGGAGCTATGGAGTCCTATGTAATGGCATCTAAGAATCTCTGTCAAGTTGGTTCTAATATTACAACAATAATTAACCCTAGTCCTGCTGAACCCGGATATGTCCTGCCTTTGCAAACAGTGTAGATCCAGATCAAATGGCTTCTGAAGAAGCCAACTGATCTGGATCTGCACTGTTTGCCATTAAGTATGCAAATATATATTTTAATCTGATTGGCTGAAAATTAGAAGTAGGCATGGCAATTTATTCAGCATGATCAGGGTTAAGGAAAATAGTTAATGGTACAAAATAATATAAACACTAAAATTTTAATTTCTAAAAAGCATAAAGAATACTTTGACCATGGAAGACAATTAAATTGCTTCACTTTTTTTTTTTTTTTCAAAATTAGTTAATACTGCAAAATCTAACAATGCCTATGTATGCTCTCTGTGTTTACTCACCTTGAGTTTGCTGCAACGGTATTATACTGATGTATTAATAACATTGCACCATCTAACAATGCCTGTATATCTCTTAGCCATTGTATTCTGGCTTCTATATTTTCTCTTTCTATACCCTCCATAGTTCGTAACTCTTCTTCACTAAGACCAGACATAGAGGCTGGAGGTCTTGGAAAACCTACAATGTTCAATCAATTAGTAATACTGACATTGTTAGTTTGAGATGGTTTTACTGCCCAGTCAACACTGTTAAGATTGTGCCAAGCCAGTCAGTTTACTACTCACACATTTCCTGGACAGGCGTAGTCCTCTAAGCGATTAACCAGTACTTGTGCACATACTTTCCCCAGTAACTGACAACTGTGCTTCTTGAATCAGCAGAAGGCAGGGAATGAGAGTAGAAATTATTTCATGGTCAATCTCCACTAAAGTTATGTGGCTGAGCTAGGACTCAACGTGTGACCTCTGGATCTGCAATCTGACATGCTACCTACTGTGCAGGCTTTTGCTGAGGCCTTGTGTCATATGTAACCAAAGAAAATTCAAAGTATTTAATTTGTCCTCTATTTAGATTCTGCCTTAGATATCTGGCCACCTTTTCATATCTATCTTAAATCCTGTAGAAGTCCATTTGACTACCTGGTAATGTGTCAGGAAAGTGTTTGCATAATGAAAAACATTGAAATTCCGGCAGATCAAACTACTGCTTTAACTCGACCTGTCTGCTCAAATATTTTGGGTGACTATGGTACAGAGTTTGAAAAAAGAAGTCAACAGGTCAAACTTTACTATGAGATTCATCTGGACTTTACCTCCTTCCATACAATCTGACTTTATCAGCAGACTGTTTAAACCTGATGTCTGGGACTTTGATAAAACTATCATTGACAATATATACCTTGTTTACCCTAAGTATATGGCCAGACATACCAGATAAAGTAGTCTAAACCATTTGTAATTCTGTCAGCCTTTTTTAGACACATCACCAGGTAGTCAAAGGAACCTTTATAGATTTCAGCTGCTCAGCTTCTAGGATAAGGAGTTACAATAATTATGGCAGCTTTGTAACCACCTTTTAGGTTTAATGTGAAAATCTGGAATAAAACATTTTGTGCTAAATGTGAATATTTTACTCCATGGTTCACAATGTCACTAATAAAATACAGAATGCTTCAATCAAAGCCTTGCCTCCTTTTTAATCACCATGTCCCCACACCCAAAGAAATGTCAGTCTACTAACACAATTATACACTGCCATTTACACCTTGGCACAAAAATGCAGACAAACTGTTTTATATTTTACATATATCCACCCACCATTCTATCACAGAGATTAAAACTGTTCACATATGAGGAAATTTCGACTTGTTACAGCAGGCCTCAAATACATCAGGGCCCAGTTGTTCAAAGCGTCGTTAGCTTAACGAGCTCGTTAAGGGTCATTTCGTTAAGTGTTTTAGCAGATTCAATATACAATATTCTGATATTTTTTGCTGAAAAAATGTGAGTAGCTTTTGCACTGCAAAAGCTACTCACATTTTTTCAGCAAAAAATTTCAGCATATTTGTGTATCACAGGATGTAAATTTTAACGAATTGTTAACTAACGACGTCGTTAGCTTTGAACAACTGGGCCCAGAACTCTAGGTAAGTTGGTATTCACACAAGTGTATTTCTAAATTCTCCATGAAAACATGTTATGGGTACTCATTAAAACCGCTTTGCTGAGGCACTTCTAATGAGTACTCACAATATGATTTTTAGTGAGAATTAAGAAAAATATTATACTTAAGGGTTTTAAAAAAAACAACACCTTATCTATGGCTCTCATTACAGAGAATAACACAGAAACATACATACTGTTTGGCATAAACATAGGAAACATAGGCATGAATGGCATATTTGTTTGAGTTGTGGCCCCTGGCCAAGTGGATGTTGGAGCTGTGCCTGTAGAAGATGTTGTACTTGTTGTTGCTGATGATGCTGTTGTAGTTGTTGTTGAGGATACTGGGGTTGCTGTTGTTGATGATACTGAAAATAAAACAATGAACTGTAATGATGATGATGATTTGGTGGTTTACATGAAAGTTCAAAAATTAACCCTTGTCATGCTGAATATATTAGGATGCCATGCCCACTTCTAATTTTCAGCCATTGAGATTACATCTGACTCTTGTTATCTCGACTTCGCTTATCTCGAATAACGGCTTATTTCAAAGTGAAAATCTTGTGCCTGTTTTAACATGGAAATCTAACAACAGGTAAGAAACAAAACTCCAAAGGAATTTCTGCTTTTTTCCACAATATTTTCAATATATCTCTAACATCAGGAGTCAAATTATATATTTGTGAAATGTGGTCGTCCGACTTATTTTTTTCCTCTGTTCTGCAAATCTGATATGTAGAGGTACTGATATCTCGAAGTATTTCAGAAGGTCCCTTGGACTTCAAGATAACGAGAGTGTACTGTACTTGATCCAGGTTGTTGATACAAATTTACATACTGAATGCCAAACAGTGCAGATCCAGATCAGTTGGCTTCTTCAGATCTGGATCTGCGCTGTTAGCAAAGGCAGGATATATCCGGGTTCAGCAGGACAAAGGTTAAAGGCTCTGTGGAATGAAACACTGAATAGTCTTGTGCTGAAACATTAACTATAATTATTAGGCAACATATCTTGTGCTACTGCAAACAGGAAAGACAAGTCTAACCTAAGGATCAATGTGGTCGGTCATAGCTCTAGATAACAGGAGCACATCTAATAAGTACCACAACATTTCTTTTGTGGAGGAATAATAAATATATCAATACATGTATATCCTGCTTTAACAGTTTAATAAATTGATATATGATCTTAAAATGTGGTATCTGACAGCCTGTGAAGTTTCAATTAGTCTCTTGTTCTTGAAATGGATAAAAAATGGAATGATTTTTTATCATATCTCTGAATTAATGTTGGCAACTTACAGGCTGTAAGATGACACATTTTATGATTGTATTAATATCAACTATCAAATGATTGTATTAATATCATTTATCAATTTATTAAACCTTTCTTGGATAAAAAAAATGTCTATTTTTGAGGAATATGGAGCCTTTAACCCTTAAAGCACCATTCAAAACTGTATTTTTTTTTTTCCATTTTCCCAGAAAAAAAAAAGCTTCACATCTCATGCAAATTTTCTGCCCAGCATAATATGTCTATCTGCACAGCATGTGTCATGATAGTTCTTGATCAGGGCCCAGTTGTTCAAAGCATCATTAGCTTAACAAGCTTGTTAGTGGTCAAAATGTTAACTGTTCTAGTAAGTACAATTATCTAATTCACAGGTATTTTTCCTGAAAAAATGTGAGTTTGTTTGTTTGTGTTGAGGTTTTACGGCCCAGTCAACCCAATGGGGTCATGTCGAGCACGGTCAGTTTACCTAACCACACGTTTACTGGGCAGGCTTAGTCCTCTAAGCGGTTAACCGGTATTGTGCACATTCTTTCGCCAGAAACTGACAACTGCCCTTCTTGAATCAGCAGAAGGGACAGAATGACTGTAGAAAATATTATTTCAGCATATTATTTTCCTCAAATGAAAATTCTACTTTTTTCAGCAACATGAAAACTGTAAAATCAATTTTAATCAAATACTTTGACATATAAAGGATCTCTAGATTACGAAATCTATCAAGGCTATCTTTTATGAAAAATATAGACCAATAATATATAATTACAAAGGCAGAAACCAGCCTGCACATTAGCTCAGTCTGCACAAGACCTTGATTTTAGGAACAGTTGTGATTTCCTGATTGCTTTCCTGCACCCCTAATCTACTCTTTAAGGAAAAAATTTGCTCACCTGATTAAAAAAGGAGCAAATTCTTTTCTTTTAGAGTAGACCCCATGGGTGAAAATCTTTCCTTTTAGAGTAGACCCCATGGGTGAAAATCTTTCCTTTTAGAGTACACTCATTTTCAGAAGGGAGGCAAAGACCATTCTGAAAGTGTACCTATTCCCCATAAAAAGCAAATAAAATTTGCTCACACCAGATCATTGATGTTGGCCTGTACCTCTGTGGTGAACCTTAGATAGACTTTTCTTAGTTCTGATTCACATGACAAATCATTACCTTGAGTTGTCTGTGGTTGTTGTTGAAATTGTTGTGGAGGCCACACCGGAGGCATCTGTGGAAATCCTGGCATACCATTCTGAAACACTGAAATTATATTTCCTACTCTAACACATACGTCAACTCAAAGAACATGATCCTCACTGGCATAAAGCTGTATCATGCATATAAGGCATATTACCACATAGCTCTAGGTAAGGTGCTTTTTTAGACCAAAAGTTAAGTATTTTCCTTATTTCTCAAAAAAATGTATGTTGTGGGCTCTAATTAGAAGTGCCTCTCCAAGTACCCACAACAGATGTTTTTGTGTAGAGTAAGAAAATATCTATTGAAAATTTTTATCTATAGATATGCTTAAAATCTATGGGAATAGTGCACCCAGTACATTTGGGCATTATGTAGTCTGATCAAACCCTTGGGTGCTTGCAGGAAAACTGTAGCAATGACTGCCAAAACAGCAAAGCAATGAAATGCCAATGCAGATCTCGGCCACTACTGTTCTCATATCTGCTAAGGTACCTTTTTGTGTGATGCAGCTCTTATTGGTGAACATCTGCAAGGGAGATCACTCTGACCTGAAAGCATCTGCCTCCCTTCTAAAAAGTCTTAAAAAAAAAGATTCTTCTCCAAAAGGAGCTACTCTTGTGGGAAAGAATTTGTTCCCCTGGGGAGTAAATTCTTTCCTTTATACTAGCATCATTTAAGAAAGAAATCTATATACATAGACATGAATCAGTTTATGCTGGAGTAGCCTCCCTTTGAAAAGAAAGGCAAAATCTTTCAGCTTAGAAAACTCTATGACGCTTATCCATTCTTCTTTTGTGTGAATATTGTATGTGTGGAGTAAAGATGTGGGTTACCTTGTCACTTCCATTTAAAGAGTTCTGATACTGTCTAATTAATTTTCTGTTTTGTTTAAATGCCAAAACTAAGCATAGTATACATGTTATCAGGAGTCACACATGGCCCTTTTCTTTCAAAGTACAATCTAGACAAATATATTGTTTGGGCAGTCAGCAGCAGCTGGTCAGTGTTTTTCCTTTTCTATATTAAAGAATGGTCTACTTTTATAGCAGAGATAAGCAAGACTAGACATTCTGCAGGGTAAGCTAGACTATCACTGCCATCAAGCAAAAACGTCTTAGAGTAACTGTAAATACTGACCAAAAAAAAACAGACCTGATTTGTTTGCTCATCCATACAACCTTCACTGCTTGCTTTGACTCTTAAAATGCCACTCACATCAGTAGCAGACAGCATTCTAACTATTCCTTTTTGCTTTCCCAAGAAAATAAGTTTGACATTTCTTGTCATTTGAATGCAGCCTGATCAGGACATTTGCAGTTCATCCATGTTTTGCCATATCTGAACATACTCCAACAGACAGAGATCAGACTGCAGGAATGCACTGGCTGATCTGGACCTTTGCTGTCTACATATTGTAGAAACATTTTCATGTCCTCTTTAACTTGCAACACCAGATATATCAGAAGCTTTGCTCCAAACGAATGAGAGTATCCACATGTTTTTCTTATTTCTCTTTTTGTTTGTGTTGAGGTTTTACGGCCCAGTCAACCCAAAGGGGGCATGTCGAGCGTGGTCAGTTTCCCTAATCATACATTTACTGGGCAGGCTTAGTCCTCAAAGCAGTTAACCAGTATTGTGCACATTATTTCACCAGAAACTGACAACTGCCCTTCTTGCATCAGCGGAAGGGTCTTATTTCTCTACGCAAACTTATGCTGTGGGTACACATTAGAATTACCCTCAGTGAGGCACTTCTAATGAGAATCACAACATATGTTTTCATGTAAAAATAAGAAATAGATAGATCAATACTTCATAGCTACAGATAAGAGGGGGTATCCATATATTTTTCTTATTTCTCTACAAAAACATATGTTGTGGGTACTCATTAGAAGTGCCTTGCTGAGGTGCTTCTAATGAGTACCCACAACATATATTTTCATGAAGAAATCAGAAAGATATCAGCATTTTTCAGATGAAAAAGGCATCTTATCTGTTGCTATGATACTTTATGGCTGAAATAAAGGGCCTTATCTGGCACTATGAAAAGGTATCTTTTCATTTCAAAGGAAACAGACTTACTGTTTGGAAATGGTGGTTGTGGCTGTGGCTGTTGTTGCGGTGGAGGCTGGGGTGGAGGTACAGGTCGTGGCTGGGGCTGGGGCATGCGTAGAACTTCCATCCTACAGGTCGGGCAAGTCTGCTGGCGCTGGAACCAGGAGCGGAGACAGCTGGTGTGGAAGATGTGATTACATGGCAGTTTCTTACAGGCTGTTACCATGTCCTCACGACAGATGATACACACATTGTCACCAGACTGTAGCTCCTCCTCTGTTGCTTCCGGATACCTGTCAATAAATTATATGAACTGTGTCAAACTGTTTCACTTTGTACAGCAAGACTAATGTGTGTGTGTGCATATGCGTGTGTGTGATGTGGGTGTAGGTGGGAGAGAGGGGTCTATTTTGTCTATATTTCTAATAAAAAAAGTCAAGAGAATTTAAAACAGCATTGATTTACTGATACACATACAGTCGAACCTCGTTATCTCGAACTCGCTTATTTCGAATTACCGCTTATCTCGAAGTGAAAGTCTGGTCCCTGTTTTAACATAAAACTATGACAACAGGTAACAAAATAATGTGGAAAAGAGGAGAAATTGCTTTTCCACATTATTTTAAATTACATATTCATTTGTTAAATGTGGTTGTTCAATTTATTGTTTTCCTCACTCTCTCAACTCTGATATGTCGAGGTACGGATATCTCGAAGTGTTTCAGTGAGTCCCTTGGAATTCGAGATAACGAGAGTCGACTGTACTAATATTAGTCAAATGCAATCATGACATCAAAAATAATTTATTCAGGTATTACCATTCATTGTGTCTCTCAGCAAGTGCTGAAAGCCTAGCCCTTCAGACTCAGAATTTCAACTTTTCTTGGGAATGTTAATACACAAAAAAATTGTTTTATCCCAATATCAACTCTTAAAGAAGCATCAAATAAACGGTCTTGCAACATGTGCAACTAATGCAAACATCTATCGGTACTTCCATTCTGTCTAATCTGGTTCCAAACTGTTCATAATGTAAGGATCTTAGGAACTTTAGAAGCATAGAAGTAAAAGCACAATATCTAACTAGATGGCATGAAAAGGCATGCTACTCTAGGACTACACAGGTGAGTATACTGGTATATTATAGTTCCTTCAGGTTACCATACCACTCTTGTTTGTTTGTTTGTGTTGAGGTTTTACGGCCCAGTCAACCCAATGGGGTCATGTCGAGCACGGTCAGTTTACCTAACCACACGTTTACTGGGCAGACTTAGTCCTCTAAGCGGTTCACCAGTATTGTGCACATTCTTTCGCCAGAAACTGACAACTGCCCTTCTTGAATCAGCGGAAGGGAGAGAATGACCGTAGAAAATATTTCATGATCAATCTCCACGAAAGAATGAAAGAATGTTGCCGACCTCAGCGGGGGTTGAACCCGCGACCTCCTGGTCTCCAGTCGGACGGCGCATCCAACTGAGCCACCGAGGCCGGCACCATACCACTCTGTTAAAAGCAAACAAAAAAAAAAAAGAATCAAACACTACTTACAATGTATTCATCTGTCTAATGGCTCTCCTTGACATGATTACATCATGGAGGGCTTTCTTAAAAGACCTGAAAACAAGAATAAACACATAACACTTAGCTATCTGAAAACAAAAATTAGCAGATCACAAATAACTATTAAACATTTTTCTTATTTTTCTCAGAAAAGAGCTTGTGATTTCTGCAAATGGTCTCTAAGGAAAACTGTGTCCCATTCCCAGGGAAAAAAACTGATACATAACACTAATATTTGAATTTGTGTCCCATTCTCTGGGAAAAAGTGTAAAACATCATACTATAATTTTAATGCATCCAATTCATTGTGAGAAGTTTTATATCTACTTATATTTATGTCAAATTCCCTCTGAAATTTAAAAAACATCATATTAAGAAATTTGTGAACCATTCCCTGGGAAAGTTTTAAGACATCACTGCTTCATATTTATATTTAATTTGCATCCATTTCCTGAAAAGTTTTACAACATCATATCAATATTGATACCTTATTTTGTGTCCCTCTCCATGGATAAAAATTTTAAAACATACTAATATTTTAAATTAAAACATGGTACTAATAATTTAAAATATTGGAAAAGATTTAAAACGTCATATGTGTTTGAGTTAAGGTTTTAACTGTCAACAATCTTTCAGTTATTTCATAAATGTGTCAGTCTCCGCTGTACATCAAGAGACAAGTGGATAATGTACTGCACCAATGTTGATAACTTCCTGTTTTCAGCCAAAAATGTTGATACCGTATTCGACCTAATTACCGCACATACTCCTATAAGCGCACAGTCAAGCGATTTTGTAGTCTTAAGATTACAGGCAGTATACTTTTTGTCTACTTCTTTATAAAGGCATATGTTGTGGGTACTCATCTGAATTGCGTCGACTTGTCGATGCAATTCAAATGAGTACCCACAACATATGCATTTATAATCAGAAAAATTGCATAATCAATATCAAATAAGTCCTTTTCTGATCTTTTTTTATAGTGTACCCTTAGTAGGTACATATTTTACCACGAATGAGTGTTCCCAGTAAGTTTGAAAAACCTAAGCCCACAGTGCGGTAATTAGGTCGAATACGGTATTTCTTATTCCACAGAAACATATCTTGTGGGTACTCATTAGAAGTGCCTCAACTAGGTGTCTCTGATGACTATGCACAAAATATATTTTCTTTGGAATGGGTATCAAGAGCTATGGTACTGGCACAGAGCAATGATCTTAACCCTTTCATCAATGAGTTTCTGAAATGAACTCTTTCATCTTTGAATTTGGACATGTTCATTCTTTGCAAGTAGGGCAAGCAGCAGAGATCCTGGTGAGCGATTTATTATGAGCCAACTCATCTGGATCTACACTGTTTACATAGGTAGCTGTACCAGTTTACAGGGTTGAAAGGGTTAATTTGGTTGCATGGATGCAGTGTGATGTTAAAATATTCATTATGGACACATTTTGAGTATGCAGCTTATTTGTTAAAACTTACCTCATTGCAAGATACATCGGTCTAATAGCAAACAGAGGGAATGTATGAACTTTGATCATAATCACCATAAACACCATGTAAAGGACAACCTTGACAAAACCTGAAATCAAAAATAGGAAAATGACAGACACCTCTGTCCAGCTGCAGACAATACTCAGTAAAATGACAAACAAGTGCATTTCTCTCTAAAAACATGGCCTGTAAGATATTTCATTTCAGGTAACTAGAATGAGTACACTTGACAGATTTTCAGCCATTATTGACAAGGAAGACAATTTTTGTGACTTCCTGTTTGCTCTCTTGCACATCAATTTACTTCTGAAAAGGGGTCTACTCTTAACAGAAAGACTTTGCTCACAAGGGGAGTAAAGCTTTTCTTTTAGAGTAGACCCCTTTTTAGAAGGGGACAAAAAATCAAGTTTTACAATGTTTTACAATGAGTGTATCCTTCTCCTTAAATTGTCTCAGCAGTGGAGCAACAGGTCTAGCTCTCACCAGCAGTTCAACCTGTCAACCCCTATCAGTAAAGATTGTAACATGATCATACAGAGTTCTGTTGTACAATGTGTATCTGTTATGTAAACATGCCTACGCAAAATATGTTCTTCTATGTCACAGCATTTTTACTAAATAAAATGAAAAATAGCAAGATTTTGTTTATGTAATACATCTACTATAAACTGATTTATTCAATGATAAAAATAACAAAACTGAAGTAAGCTTTTAGAAAAGAAATAATATGAAAATGTATACCCCCATATACCCAAGCTTTCACCATATTCTATCTACAGCCAAGTAAACATCTACTTATAAATAAAGTCTATGGACTAAAGATTAACAATGGACTAAAGATTAATAATTTATTCTTCACATTGTATGGTTATACTTACCAAGTATTAATTCTGAGTACAACAAATAGACAGCCTTATTTTCCCATGGATTCTCACTCTGTAGATCAACAGAATGAAGGGCATACTTCATCACAGTCATCAGAACAATTGTCATCAAAATTGCGTACTGCAAACAAACAAGTAATTCATCTCAACTGAATGTGACACCAATGAAAAGGGTGAGAAAATGTACCTTCCGACATGTGCACCCAACCAAGACTCAAATCAGTCTGCATCTTTGCATTATTGGTATCCAAAAAACAGCCAGTGAAGATTCTGATAAGATTATGTGAATGTACAGGCTGATCTGAATCTTTGCTAGGCACACATGTCCAAAGGTTCTGATGTTGCAGCTTAAATGTCTCTGTCTTGGAACTGATTTAGAAAAAGGATGGTTACAAAGAATATAGCTTCAGATAAGGCACTTTTTTCAACTGAAAAAATACTGATATTTTTTCTTATTTCTCCACAAAAATGTATGTTGTGGGTATTCATTAGAAGTGCCTTCTTATCTGGAGCTAAGCAAACATGTAATTTTATGTTTTATTATGTTTCTAGTCAGGGAGCAGGTCACTGTTAATTTTCTGATAAGATGACAGCAAGAGACTGGACTTCATCCCAGTGGACACCAGCTCAATTCTTAATCATTTCATGACAGCTATGTCCCAGAAATGCAGATATTTTAGGTCTTGATTACGTGCACATCTAAACTACCAGCTCATTTATCAATGTACAGACAACCCTCTTTATACCGACACTCGAATTCTATATAATGGCAATTTGACTGTCAGGAAACCATCACTTATGAGGTAACATTTAGTCACACATTATGCAAGAATATTGTATTTAATACTTTAAAGTAACATTTGTTTTGGATATTTGTTAGAATTGCCTTTGTGAGGCAATTCTAACAAATATTCTATGAGGAAATAAGAACAAACCAAGACCTTTCCTTTCTTACATATCAATCTGCTCATTAAATATTCTGTACAACAGCAAATTCATTTTAATGGCAACGTCTTTGGGAACAAATGCTGAGGTTGGAATGAGGGTTCACTGTAGTATACAGTATCCAATCATTATAACAAAGGCTTTGATCAGATTGCACATATACATAGGTTGATGTGTGTCTTTGCTGCATTAGACTAAACATAATTTGTGTCTTTGCTGTGTTAAATAACAGGAGACCCATGGGCCACTATTTGCTCACCTGAGTAAAACTGCAGATGCCATGCAACATTTTTCCAGCATTGCCACAGCAACTAGGACAGAAATTTGATCATGCCATAAAAAGGTCAAAGATCATCCTAGGATCATCATTTGAATAAAATTGGTAGATATTGCATCCTGGATGCTATATACCAAGATTCAGCCTCACAGCTTTCTTGGTTTAGGAGAAGAAGATTTTTAAGTGTTTTCTTTTACTAGATATGGGCCTGGTGGCCATCTTGTTCAACAGTGCAGAACCATTTGAACAAACTGACAATACCTCTTTGACAGAAGTCCCCATGTGAACTCTGGTAAGCGGTTTCAGAGAAGAAGACACTTAAAGACTACATAATTTTATACATGTATATAACCCGTATAAAAGTATGGGGAGGCTAATTTGACCTTGCCTTAAAGAGGTCGAAGGTCATCCTAGGATCATCACTTGAACAAACTTGGTAGACCTTGAGGCTCCGATGCTATATATTAAGATTCAGCCTCAAAGCTTTCTTTATTCTGGAGAAGGAAGATTGGGCATGGCAGCCACCTTGTTCAATTTGAACAAATTGATGATACCCCACATGTGAAATCTAGTGAATACTGGTCAAGCTGTTTCAGAGAAGAAGACATTTAAAGATTACATGATTTTATACATGTATATAGCCCAAGGACAAGGGCAGATAACCATGGGGGACAAAAATTTTGATTGTAACTAGAAGGGTTTGCTACTTTCATACATTGCAAATTTCAGTAATTAGTCTTGAATACATTTTGAGAAAATGATTTTTCAATATTTCCCCCATACAAATGCATAGGGACGCATTTTAGACCTTGCCATAAAAAGGTCAAATGTCAACCTGTGGTCATCATTTGAACTAATTTGGTAAGTTTTTACCATATATGAGCAAGGTGGCCATCTTACTTAATGGACTGCGACCATTTGTACAAATTTCCCATCCCCCCTTGATAGAAGGCCACATGGTTTGAAGAAAACTGGCCCAGGCTTTTCAGAGAAGTCTTTCAAAGGTGTGAATGGATGAGGGACAGAAGAGGGACAGGGAGTGATCACAATAGCTCATCCTGAGCCTTTGGCTCAGGTGAGCTAAAACTGAGAAAACCAAATAGTGGTTACTTAATGCTAGGTAAAACTTTCCACATACAACATTTTGAAATATTTTTTCTTATTTATCCCAGAAAACAGGAGCTGACATGCCAAAAATACCGGGTATCAAATCCTATTTTCTGGGAAAAATAAGAAAAATATCACAATCTACTGTCTGCTGAATTTTCCATAAGGTGCTAGCTGTTAAGTTTATTTTTCTAAATCAATCCACGTGGTCTTCAAAACAGGTTTGGCTGCTCTATCAACAGTAAGGTCATTTTTACAACACACTAATACAGCTTTAGCTAACAGGGGAATCCAGATAAATAATTTAATGTTTCCAAGAAAATTCTGTTGTGAGCATTCATTTAAGCAACTCGACAAAAACTTTTCAGAGAAATAAAAAAAATACCAATGCTTTTTCAGTGAAAATGAAAAGTACCTTATCTAGAGCTATGCAGAATAAGAATAAGCTGAGCCCATTTGTTCAAAGCATTGTTAGCTTAACAAGCTCGTTAGTGGTCAAAATGTTAATTGTTCTAGTAAGTAGAGTATCTAATTCATAGGTATTTTTGCTGACAAAATGTGAGTAGCTTTTGCAAATGCAAAAGCTACTCACATTTTTTTCTGCAAAAATATTAGCATATATGCCATATTTAATGATCAATGTTTTAACGATACGTTAACTAACTACAACATTAGTTTTGAACAACTGGGCCCTGGAGTCTTAGCTCTGAGAAAGATAGTCATTATTGCAGATAAAACTTTTTTTTCATTTTTTCTTTTCAAATTGTGAGGGACCAGAGACAGAATTGCCTGATATATTTAAAAGTTTAGGGCCTTCTTGTGACTCAAATAGAAAAATAATGCACTATATATTGAATAAAGCAAGTGGAATAAAGAGTTACCAGCATGATCATGTCACGATATTGCAAAAAATATATCACATCAACAGTGTACATTTTTAGGAGGCAAGAATTATATGAAACTTGGTTTTTGAAGGTGTTTTTTTTCAACATACACTAATGATATTTATGTTTGTTTACAGGCAAATTATGTAGCAGAAACAAATTTTTGGGAATGATAGTACCTTAAATTTTCATAGGCTACTTACCTCGAAACCAAACACAAGCTGTACTGATGCTCCCTTTATTAAGGTGCTGTAGTAAGCATGGTTCACAAAATACAAGTCTACTACCCCAAGGAATGTCAGCAGGCCTGAAAATTCATGATCAAAATTACAATCTGAATCCATGGTTGAATGATACAGAGTTCATATTAAGCATTATCTTATAGCATTCTCTTTTTATCTGGGTCTTCAGAAGGGGTATCTGTAATTTCCCTTGTTTTTTCACAGACTTTTTTCAGACATGCACACAGTGTGAACCAATAAACTTTACTATGAGCAGATCAGCCACGATCATTACCTGATGGCCAGTCATGTGACAAACCAGTGTTTGTTTAAGATACTTTTAAAGAAAAGAATTTCAAAAAATTAGCTCACGATGTTGTCATTGCAGAAAGGGTTTGATTACTTGCAACGAATCATCTATTGTTTGTGCATGTTTTTCTCTGGAACTTGTTCAGGTAGTATTCTCCTGGCTGATAAGGTGGTTTGAACCTGGGACCACATGATCTGCAGTCAGGAGCAATAATTGCTCTGTCACACTGATGTTTCTCTCATAGAAATGTTTGGGTTTTTTTTTTTACATATTTAATAAACAATATGTATTAAATAAATTAAGTTTTTAAAGTTTCAGTGAATATTCCTGTTCGTTCACTTTTCCTCCAGGTATCAGAGGTTTTGATTTTTTGATTTAGAGTTTTACAGCCCTGTCAAAACTAATAAGGTCATGTCAAGCCAGTGAGTTAACTTACTCACACTTTTTGTAAGCAGGCTGAGTCCTCTAGTAAGTGATTAACTAGTACTTTGTGCACACACTTTGCCAGCAACTGACAACTATCCTACTATCAGTGGAAGGAGAATGACTTCAAAATTTTTTCACGATCAATCACCCAGAAAGTTATGAGGACGAGCTAGGATTCAAACTTGCAACCCCTGGATCTGCAGTCAGACATGCTACTGACTGTGCTATGATGCCCGGCTAGATATCGGTGGCAGAAAGTGATCAGTCATGCTCAATCTAGTCACACAGTTTTACTTTATAAAAGTGGGGTTTAAGGGGGTCAAAATTATATAGGAGTGTTTTCATGAAGAGTATTTGTTTGTTTGGGTTGAGGTTTTATGGTCCAGTCAACCCAATGGGGTCATGTCGAGCGCGATCAATTTATACGGGCAGGCTTAGTCCTCTAAGCGGTTAACCAGTATTGTGCACATTCTTTCGCCAGAAACTGACAACTGCCCTTCTTGAATCAGCGGAAGGGAAAGAATGACCGTAGAAAATATTTCATGATCAATCTCCACGAAAGAATGTTGCCGACCTCGGCCCGTGACGGGTATATTTCATATTTTGCTAAACGACATAGACTGTGGGTACTCCAAACTCGTTTGAACGTTCTAACAATTACCTACAATCTATGAGACAAAAGATTTTCCTATACTTACTGACAACTCTTGCATGGAAGAGGAATGATATGATTGGACTTCTCTCCATCTGAAATATTATCACCAGGAATGAGCTGGAAAGCAGGAAACATACCATATTCGACCT
Organism: Anodontia alba; assembly: GCA_964016985.1. Lineage (NCBI taxonomy): Eukaryota > Metazoa > Mollusca > Bivalvia > Lucinida > Lucinidae > Anodontia > Anodontia alba. The sequence goes on from OZ024823.1 coordinate 3,230,093, forward strand.
AATTATCGCACTTATATTTTTCAAAAATAATGGGAAAACTTGTGGCCAAATATCAAATGATGCTTATGCAATGCTTTTGTGTGTTTTTTTCGGTTTTTTTTTTTTTTTCATTATAAAAGCATATGTTGTGGGTACTCATTTGAATTGCATCACAATTCAAATGAGTACCCATGTTATATGTCTTTATAAAGAAGAAGACAAGAAGTACACTGGCTGGAATCCGAAAACTGGACTGTGCACTTATAAGGGTATGTGTGGTAATTAGGTAGAATATGGTAAGTCTTCACACAGCTCTAGATCTAAGATGGAGCGTAAGGTAAATATTTTTCCTATTTCTCTATGAATACATACATTGTGGTTACTTACTAGAAGTTCCTTGCCACAGCGCTTATAATGAGTACCCACAACATAATTTTTCATGGAGAAATAGGAAAAATGCATAACTTTACATATTTTTAGAGAAAAGAGACTTTTTGATGTAATATCAAGGTTTGTCTTGATGCACATGTATATGGTGCTGTGTACCAAGTTACATAAAGAGACAATTTGCACAAACTGTCAACGCCTACTTTCTGTGAAAAATATTTCAAAATGTCAACTGCTGAAATCATGATAAGCATTAAAGTGCAAAACAGGTAACTTCTGTTACTACTACATTTCCAGGAAACCTGTTTGCAACCATAAACAAAATGACACTTTTGTCACCTTGGACTCAATTTTTGCTGATTTTTCTCAAATGAAATGCCATGCCATATCTCCTGGTACCGTAAAATCATCAATATGAAAACAAAAAACTAGGGCCCAGTTGTTCAAAACTAACAATGTCGTTAGTTAACGATTCGTTAAAATTTTAATCGAGTGATACGCAAATATGCTGAAATTTTTTGCTGAAAAAATGTGAGTAGCTTTTGCAGTGCAAAAGCTACTCACATTTTTTCAGCAAAAAATATCAGAATATTGTATACTGAATCCGCTAAAACAGTTAACGAAATGACCCTTAACGAGCTCGTTAAGCTAACGACGCTTTGAACAACTGGGCCCAGATTGCTAACCAACTGAGCAACCCAATTAGAAAAAGGCCCTTATATCATAAGCAGACTATGTGATTGTATACCATGTATCAGGGCTCAAGAAACTACCAATCGCTAATCGACCCAACATTTTTTTTTCCCATTTCCAGATGCGTTTGCAGATCTTGGGGATGGTAATTTCCATGACTGACGACAGTTTCTGAAGAGTGAGCTTTGGTAATTTCCATGACTCAGGGCCATTTCCAAAGAATGTTTCATTATTATACTTCCTTCTCTTTAGTGTTTCTAAATGCAGGAGACATTTCTCGGCAATGATTAACCTGACTAAAGCAAATGCATGATACACTTAGCATACTCCATGCTAACACACTTCAACAAGCAAACAAGATAAGGTAGTTAAAATTAGAATATCATATACCCTAATCAGTCCATACACCCATGAGTCTGATATGCTGAAAAGCCTATGTACAGTCAAACCTCAATAATTCGAAGTGCAAGGGACTGCAGGAATTTCTTCGAATTATCGGTAGTTCGAATTTCCGAAATCGGTAGTTTTCGGATATGTTCGGATTTTTTTTATTCAATATCGTTGAAGAAATGGGAACATCTGCCTAAGCATTAAAAATAATGAGTTGCTTGAAGGTTGAGCAAATCGCTTGACAGGCCTACGTACGGAACCAGAAAATAAAAAAAGAAAACATGAACTTAGTTTTATTTACAGCTATTTACAATAACGAAAATGAAGGTTAAATGTAAAGTAACGAACCAATTTACTGACGAAATATTTAACCTTGCAAAACTGGTGCAAAAAAGACAAACGTTGACAGATAGCGTAGTTTTGTATCAGTCTGCAAAAAAACTGGCTGATACAGATCTGAAAGGGCAAACTTCACGTTTCTAGCCAATTTTGTTTCGCCTTTTTGCCCCTACTTTCACTTTAAAAAACATCCATAAATATTCAGGAAATTCGTCTCAGAATTGTTATTTTTGCTGTAACCGTACTATTACAGATCATTCGTATTTACACGTTACATGAATCACTGATCTTTAAAATCATTAAAGTTCATTAATGACCCATACTTAAAAAAACATAAATAAGACATCATTGCTAACGATCTCAAATAAAGACACCCTTTACTCAATCAAGGATCATCACTCAATAGTGTGACGGTTAATCCGGTGTCAATTACCTGTAGCGAATAAACCTGTGAAGTCACTCGGGTGTGTAACAATCGAACTCGCCGCACAAAGAAATCATGATCATCATGCGTGACCTTGATTGGCAGTTTGGAATTTCGAATTTGGCAATTTGGGGATTTTAAAAGGAATTTCTTTGATTGGGTCCGACGAATCTGTTCGGAATATTCTCCGTTACTCCGGTGTCAATTACCTGTAGCGAATAAACCCGTGAAATCACTCGGGAGTGTAACAATCAAACTCGCCGCACAAAGAAATCATGATCATCATGCGTGACCTTGATTGGCAGTTTGGAATTTCGAATTTAGCAGGGGATTTTAATATGAATTTCTTTGCTTGGGACCGACGAATCTGTTCGAAAAATTGATTTTTTCGAAAAATTGAAATTCGAAAAATCGGTGATATTTTTGCAATAAATTATAGTGAAAAAATTCCGGACCATCAGTCGTCTTCGAATAATCCGGTAGTTTCGAAAAACTGGCGTTCGAATTACCGAGGTTCCACTGTATATACATGCATTTGCAGCTGATCTGGGCATGCATACTTTGAATGTGCAATAAGGTAATCAACTGGTATTCTTTGATCCCAAGTTATTTCCTCACCAACATCATGAACGTGTGTGCAGGTTTTTATGCTTTTTTTTTTTGTTTTCTTTTTTTTGTGAGACATCAACCTACTCATCAAAATGATTGTTCCTGTCAGTCGGATACAATTTCTGGGCCCAAAGAATCTATCCAGCAAATGGTGTGTAATATAATATCATAATATGTCTCATTGGAATGCTCAGATGCAGTGTTACAGTTCTGGGCTGCTGGCATATGCAATAATTTACATAAATTTTCACTCGTTCATGCAGGAAGAAACCCTGTGAACATAACAGTAACGTCATGAGATATGGTGGCAGGAAGCTGCTTAATGAGAAAAACAATCTTATAAACATGTTGGGATCGCCACTCATGAAAATACTACATTTGGTGTTCATTCCTTGAAATAAAATTTGATCTTACACTGAAAAAAAAAAAAATCAAATTTTCTGTTTCTTTTATTCATAATAATTAAAATTCTTCCTACTCTTCGACACTTATGTCAGGAAATTAATTTTTTTTCCTAACCATTTCGCATCAATTTGGTCTTGTTCAGCATGTTCAGGGGGGATAATCTTAGGTAAAAAAAAAAAACTGCATACCTAGAAAATGCGGCCAAATTAATTTTATAGCAATACAATGCAAGAAATTGACACAAAGAAAATGCCATAGTAGGTGATAATCTGTCTGATGTTGCATACAGAAAAAGAGTCATGTCAGAGCAATAAGGGACGTCAGCTGTTCAGGAGCTGAATATTAACCTCAGCTGTAATTTTTTTGTTTGAAACAGTGAAATTATCTGTTTCAGTTTCACCGAGAAAGCTCTCTTTTTCACATAAAACCATAAAAGAAAATAAGATAACTGACAGGTGAGTAGATACATTCCCCAGGTAATGTGGTTGACCTTATACAATACACATAGCGTGTCAAATTTACCATACGCTCCTTTGTGAAAGGTGACCAGAAAGCTAAACAAGAGGGTCATGACGGCCCTATATTGCTCACCTGAATCATGTTATACACAGCATTGCTAACTGAGATGCGGTTCTAAAAGTCATGGTGACCCTGACCATGACCTCTGCATTCAGGATCATCTTCTGGTCATACGAAACATCCCTACTATGTTTAAGGGTCCTAGCTCCAAGCATTGCTGAGTTATAAGCTTGTATTGTTCTAGAGGTCACTGTGACCTTGACCTTTGCCCTCGGTGTTATCTACTGATGAGGACCAACATCCCTTCTAAGCATGTCCTTGACCTTTGCCCGCGGTGTCATCTACTGGTGAGGACCAACATCCCTTCTAGGTTTGAGGGTCCTAGCCCCAAACATTGCCAAGTTATCAAGCTTTTTAGTACTAAAGGTTCTGGTGACCTTGACCTTTGACCAGGATCATCTACTGGTGAGGACCAACATCTCTACTAAGTTTGAGGGTCCTAACTATAAGCATTGCAGAATTGTAAGCTTTTTTGGTACTACAGGTCAAGGTGACCTTGACCTTTGACTTAAAGGTCATATATTCTTCAGTCCATCCTCCCTATTAGTTTGATAGGCCTAGGCCTAATCATTGCCAATGGCTTTTTGCACTATGTAAAAAAAATGAACCCACCTGCCCCCTCTTGGCGGGGCCTCTTTTCACCCCAGAGGCATAATTTGAACACTCTTGTCAGAGTACCTCTAGGCAATGCTACATACCAAATTTCAAAGGCCTAGGCCTTGCACTTTCAGACAAGAAGATTTTTTGATTTTTTTCCTATAAGTCTATATAAAACATGTCAGCCCCAGGGCTATAATTTGAACAATCTTGGCAGGGGTCTCCACTAGATGAAGAATCTTGGTAGGGGTCTACAAGGTGAAGCTATGTTTCAGACAAGAAGATTTTTAAAGTTTTTCCCTATATGGGTCTATGTAAAACAAGTGACCCCTGACACGGGGCCATTTTTGACCCCAGGGCTTAAGTTGATAGAGGTCCACTAGATGAAGCTACATACCAGATATCAAAGACATGCACCTTCTGATTTCAGACAAGAAGATTTTTTTCAGTTAAAAAATCTATTTTTAGCTCCCGTGACCTAGATATGCAATGAACTGGAACCATTTGAACAACTTTAAAAGAGGACAAACCAAGGATCATTCCTGTGAAATTTGATCAAAATCCAATCAGTGGTTTAGGAGATGTCGTTTGAAGAAGTTGTGTACAGACGCAGGCACAGATGGACGCACAACTGACGACGGACAAAATGTGATCACAAAAGCTCACCTTGTCACTATGTGACAGGTGAGCTAAAAAAGGTACCATATGTCAATGAAAATAACTGACCATTAAGAGGTAATTGTGGCCTGTTGAAAATGGTTATTATGGACAGAACTTTAGATGTCCTTTTGAAGTCGAATTTCGTTCAGCTCACGCAGAGTTGGTTTCAGACCGAAAAAACAGCATTTTCTCGAGCCCTGCCATGTATAATGGTCTATGATTGGTGAATAAATATTTTATCCTATCTTAAGCAACAACAAAGGCCAGGATCAGGCTGTGAATCTGTATTGTTTGATCAGTTCCTTCTGTGTTCCCTGCTGTTCTACAGTTTCCAGGGCCCAGTTGTTCAAAACTAACGATGTTGTTAGTTAACGAATCGTTAAAATTTACATATCAAGTGATAGGCAAATATGCTGAAATTTTTTGCTGAAAAAATGTGAGTAGCTTTTGCAATGCAAAAGCTACTCACATTTTTTCAGCAAAATATATCAGAATATTGTGTATTGAATCCGCTAAAACAGTTAACGAAATGACCCTTAACGAGCTCGTAAAGCTAACGACACTTTGAACAACTGGGCCCTGAGATTCAATATTAGCAGTCAATCGAGGACAAATATGCTGTTTGATTTGGATCTCAATAGCTACATACATGGTGGGTTTTTTTGTTGTTGTTTTTTTCAATTCTCCATAAAAACTTCTATTGTGGATATGCATTAGAAGAACCTCGATGAGGCACTTCTAATGAGTACCCACAATATGTGTTTTTGTGGAAAAATAATAAAATAATATTTAGCTGAAAACCCCTTTTATCCAAAGCTATGGGAGCTCCACTGCAACATATGCTATATGGGTCCTTGTTTTCATGTTGCAGACAATGGTTCTAATTTTTTGTAGGAACCAGTACTTACATAATCCACCCTGTCTTCTGCCAGCCAATGAAAACATTTAAGAAATAGAAGCAGCGTAAACAGTGCTACAAACTTTGGACTAAAATCATCTCTGAACACAGTAAAGGCAAGACACGTCTCTGTTACAGCATACCAAGACCTCTCTATTAAATGCTGAAAATGACACAAAAAAGGTTGTCTGACACTTTTACAAGTAATAATTCAAAGAAAGGAAATTAACCCTTTTCATGCTGAATAAATTAAGATGCCACGCCCACTTCTAAATTTCAGCTAATCAGATTACTTGATCTAGATTGTTGCTTTAAAATCACACTTAACAGCCAACAGTGCAGATCCAGATCAGTTGGCTTCTTCAGAAGCCAACTGATCTGGATCTACACTGTTTGCAAAGACAGGGTATATCCGGGTTCAGCATGACAAGTGTTAATACAATCTTATTTTTTGGTTTTGTCCGAAAACAGGACTTGAAATTTCCTTCAGTTTGATCAAATCATCTTGTTGGATTTGATGGTCAGTTCCATTTAGAAAGGATTTTATTTACCCTACCATATTCGACCTAATATCAGCACATACCCTATAAGCACACAGTCAAGTAATTCCGTAGTCTTCAGATTACAGCAAGTGTATTTTCTCTATACTTCTTTACAAAGGCATATGTTGTGGGTACTCATTTGAATTGCATCGACTTGTTGATGCAATTCAAATGAGAACCGACAACATACCGGTATGCTTTTACAAAGAAATTCAGAAAAAAATCGCATAAATATAATTAGCCAAGTCTTTCGCTGATCTTTTTTTAGTGTACCCTTAGTATACATTGTAGATGGATACATATTTTAAAAGTTTTCCCAGTAGTTTTGAAAAGCCTAAGGGCATGGTGCTGTAATTAGGTCAAATCTAAAATGTGCTGAGTGGTACAAACAGTGAATTTCCTGATGAAGCTGCCTTCTAATCTGGGTCTATACTGTTTGTTCAGGCACGACTGTTGGGAAGTTTCGGGTTATATAGCAATTAAAAAAAGAACATATAAACTGTTGACTATTTGTAATAGACATCACTCTGAACTAGTATCTAACACCAATCTAAGCATCATTTTAATACATTCAAGCATTCAGAAGATATAGCGCTTTAGAAAATTTCAAGTAAAATTTTCTAATATATAATTTCTAAATTTGATTGGCACATTAAGTTCAACGGCCAAAATTGAGCAATATTCTATAAGTTTCTATGAGAAACAGAGCCTGGAATTTTATTCCAGTCATCTCTGTAATGAAATTCATTTAGGTTGCAAAGATCAACATACCTCCATTTCAGCAGCCCGCAACTGCCCAAAGAATAGTTTCCTGAAAAACTTCCCCATCAGGATAACAAAAACAAATGCCTGAACATAGATAACCTGAAAAATAAATTCATAAACAAATAAAATGAACTAGATTGTGCAGTCGATGGCATGCCATCACCAATCCTCACACATTCACCACTAAGCAGAGAACTGAAAAATAATGTTGCTTTTGCACACTCTTACCATGAGGGAAAGTCATGTAGGAAGTTTGGTTAAATTCTGCCCATTGGTTTAGGAGGTGATAGCATGACGACGGACTGAGACGTTCACAATATCCCCACACTGTTTTTAAAAAAGAATTCCGTGGAAGGCGTCATCCCACCTGCTGGCGCAAAAGTCACAAGAGCCACAATCAGAATGTGGTTATTAAATAAGTTTATTTCATTCTTAGCAATGCTTACTTGGAAAACTGGGTTGAAAAAAATGTAGACAAAGTGCCAAGTGGGGCATATATATTCCAGGCCAGTCCCATTCCCTCTAATGGCTACATCTTCAGCACTGACTTTTCGTATCATACAGCCCAATGATAATGGAACATTGACGTAAAATGTGTAAAAGTCACTGGAGCATGAAATTTAGGTCAAGTTCACGGGTCAAGGTACCTGCTAATTCAGTACATCAAGGAGAAGCACAATGCAAGGTATGGTGGTTGTAGGCCTTATAGTTGAGGAGTTATCAAACATCAACGTAAAATTTGTCAAATATAGGTCAAGGTCACTGGGTCAAGGTACCTGCCAAGCCAGTGCAATGAGGTGAAGCACTATGCAAGGTTTAGTGGTTGTAGGTCTTATATTTGAGGAGATACCGAATATCAATATAAAATGTGTCAAAGTCACTGGAGTGCACAATATAGGTCAAGGTCACCAGGTCAAGGTATCTGTCGAGTCAGTACATTGAGAAGAAGTGCTACATAAGGTTTGGTGGTTGAAGGCCTTACAGATGAGGACATATGGAAGGGTGACGTACACGGTGTAAAAGTCAATGGAGCGTGAAATATAGGTCAAGGTCACCAAGTCAAGGTACCTGCAGAGTCTGTACATTGAGGAGAAGCACTATGCAAGGTTTGATGGTTGTAGGCCTTATAGTTGAGGAGATATTGAACGTTGACGTAAAATGTGTAAAAGGCACTGGAGCGCAAAATATAGGTCAAGGTCACCAGGTCAAGATACCTGCCAAGTCAGTACATATTGGAGAAGCACTATGCAAGGTTTGGTAGCTAGAGGTCTTACACTTGAGGAGATCTGGAACGTTCACGTAAATTATGTTAAAGTCACTGCAGCCAAAATATAGGTCAAGGTCACCAGGTCAAAGTATCTGCTAAGTCAGTACATTGAGGAGAAGCACTTTGCAAGGTTTGAGTGTTGTAGGCCTTATAGTTGAGGAGATATTGAATGTCGACACAAAATATGTCAAAGTCACTGGAGCGCAAAATATAGGTCAAGGTCACCGGGTCAAGGTACCTGCCAAGTCTGTACCTCTGAGAGAAGCACTATGCAAAGTTTGGTAGTTGTAAGCCTTATAGTTGAGAAGATCTGCAACGTCAACGTAAATTGTGTCAAAGTCAATGGAGCGCAAAATATAGGTCAAGGTCACTGGGTCAACATATCTGCCAAGTCAGGAGGTCAGGGAGATGTGTCATGCAAGGTATGATGGTTGTTGTAGAATTGTAGTTGATTAGAATACTAACTTTGACGTAAATGTCGAACTTCGACATAACAGAACTGTTAAGAGACAGACGGACGGACGAACGGACAGACGAATGGAAAAGCAGGCACCTATGTTGCAAAGTCAGGAGGTCAGGGAGATATTTCATACAAGGTTTGATGGCTGTTTAGTCTTGTAGTTGATTAGAATACTAACTTTGACATAAATGTCGAACTTCGACATAACAGAACTGTTAAGAGACGGACAGACGGACGGACAGACAGACGAACAGACAGACGAATGGAAAAGTGGGCACCTATGTCGCAAAGTCAGGAGGTCAGGGAGATGTTTCATGCAAGGTTTGATGGTTGTTTAGTCTTGTAGTTGATTAAAATACTAACTTTGACATAAATGTCGAACGTCGACATAAATGTTGACAGACGGACGGACGAATGGACAGACAAACGGAAAAGCGGACGCCTATGTTGCAAAGTCAGGAGGTCAGGGAGATGTTTCATGCAAGGTTTGATGGTTGTTTAGTCTTGTAGTTGATTAGAATACTAACTTTGACATAAATGTCGAACGTCGACATAAATGTTGACAGACGGACGGACGGAAAATCGGACGCCTATATCGCACCCTGCTACAAGCAGGTGCGATAAAAAGCATGGGGATAAGCAAGAATTCCGCGGAAGGCGTCATCGCACCTGCTGGGGCAAAAGTCACAGGAGCCACAATCAGAATGTGGTTATTAAATAAGTTTATTTCATTCTTAGCAGTGCTTACTTGGAAAACTGGGTTGAAAAAAATGTAGACAAAGTGCCTAGTGGGGCACATATATTCCAGGCCAGTCCCATTCCCTCTAATGGCTATATCTTCAGCACTGACTTTTCGTATCATACAGCCGAATGATAATGGAATGTTGACATAAAATGTGTAAAAGTCACTGGAGCATGAAATATAGGTCAAGGTCACAGGTCAAGGTACCTGCTAATTCAGTACACCAAGGAGAAGCACAATGCAAGGTATGGTGGTTGTAGGCCTTATAGTTGAGGAGTTATCAAACATCAACATAAAATGTGTCAAATATAGGTCAAGGTCACCAGGTCAAGGTACCTGCCAAGCCAATGCAATGAGGTGAAGCACTACGCAAGGTTTAGTGGTTGTAGGTCTTATATTTGAGGAGATACCGAACATCAATATAAAATGTGTCAAAGTCACTGGAGTGCACAATATAGGTCAAGGTCACCAGGTCAAGGTACCTGTTGAGTCAGTACATCGAGAAGAAGTGCTATATAAGGTTTGGTGGTTGAAGGCCTAACAGTTGAGGACATATGGAAGGGTGACGTAAAAGGTGTAAAAGTCAATGGAGCGTGAAATATAGGTCAAGGTCACCCAGTCAAGGTACCTGCAGAGTCCGTACATTGAGGAGAAGCACTATGCAAGGTTTGATGGTTGTAGGCCTTATAGTTGAGGAGATATTGAACGTTGACGTAAAATGTGTAAAAGGCACTGGAGCGCAAAATATAGGTAAAGGTCACCGGGTCAAGATACCTGCCAAGTCAGTACATATAGGAGAAGATCTATGCAAGGTTTGGTGGCTACAGGTCTTACACTTGAGGAGATCTGGAACGTTGACGTAAATTATGTCAAAGTCACTGCAGCCAAAATATAGGTCAAGGTCACCAGGTCAAGGTATCTGCCAAGTCAGTACACTGAGGAGAAGCACTTTGCAAGGTTTGATGGTTGTAGGTCTTATAGTTGAGGAGATATCAAACGTCGACGCAAAATACGTCAAAGTCACTGGAGCGCAAAATATAGGTCAATGTCACCGGATCAAGGTACCTGCCAAGTCAGTACATCTAGGAGAAGCACTATGCAAGGTTTGGTAGTTGTAAGCCTTATAGTTGAGAAGATCTGCAACGTCAAGGTAAATTGTGTCAAAGTCAATGGAGCGCAAAATATAGGTCAAGGTCACTGGGTCAACACATCTGGAGGTCAGGGAGATGTGTCATGCAAGGTATGATGGTTGTTGTAGAATTGTAGTTGATTAGAATACTAACTGACGTAAATGTCGAACTTCGACATAACAGAACTGTTAAGAGACAGACGGACGGACGAACGGACAGACAAATGGAAAAGCGGGCACCCATGTCGCAAAGTCAAGAGGTCAAGGAGATATTTCATACAAGGTTTGATGGTTGTTTAGTCTTGTAGTTGATTGGAATACTAACTTTGACATAAATGTCGAACTTCGACATAACAGAACTGTTAAGAGACGGACAGACGAACAGACAGACGAATGGAAAAGTGGGCACCTATGTCGCAAAGTCGGGAGGTCAGGGAGATGTTTCATGCAAGGTTTGATGGTTGTTTAGTCTTGTAGTTGATTAAAATACTAACACTGACATAAATGTCGAACTTCTACATAAATGTCGAACTTCGACATAAATGTTGACAGACGGACGGACGAATGGACAGACATACGGAAAAGCGGACGCCTATGTTGCAAAGTCAGGAGGTCAGGGAGATGTTTCATGCAAGGTTTGATGGTTGTTTAGTCTTGTAGTTGATCAGAATACTAACTTTGACATAAATGTCGAACGTCGACATAAATGTTGACAGACGGACGGACGGACGGAAAATCGGACGCCTATATCACACCCTGCTACAAGCAGGTGCGATAAAAAGTGTGTTGACTGCAAGGCTTTCTATCTTCAAAGGGTTACAAGTTTGAAGACCTTTTGACCCCACCTGAAGGTCACATGGGGCAGTGTGAAAAACAATGTTGCTCTCACACACCCTTACCACGCGGGGAAGTCCTGTAGCAAGATTGGTAAAAATTCCACCCAGTGATTTACAAGGAGATAGCATGATGGATGGACAGACAGACGGATGCATTCACAATATCCCCATCACTATTTTTTACAAAAAGCACAGGGATAATAAATGAATAAAAGCAACCTCTAAATTATCTGTTATTTTTTTTATCATTTTTACTGTTATAAGTATTATTAACCCTTGTCCTGCTGAATAAATTAAGATGCCACGCCCACTTCTAATTTTCGGTCAATCAAAAAGCTTGATCAGGATTGTTGCTGTAAATTCATAAACTTAATAGCAAACAGTGCAGATCAAGATCAGTTGGCTTCTTCAGAAGCAAACTGATCTGGATCTACACTATTTGCTAAGGCAGGGTATATCCGGGTTCAGCAGGACAAGGGTTAACACATCTACTATTATTAATTAAGTGTCTGTAAACAACTATTACTATACATTTGTATGTCAACACCTTCATAATGGATGATTGGATTAGAAATGTCATTTGTGTGTCTTTAATGCTTAGTATGCTGGGTAAATATTTCATCAGACGACATTTTGAAATATTTTTTTCTTACTTTTCCCAGAAAATAGGTTTTGACATTTCATGCAAATTATCTAAGGAAAAGGGAAATTTTCTGGGATCATCAATTCGCAAGCTGCTGAATTTGTATACAGAGTGGTACTAAACATAGCATTTCTTTCTTACAAAAATATTGTAATTATATAAAATATTATCTTTGGACCGGAGACTTCAATGGGTATTTTATCACTCCAAAGTTTTCAGACTCCTATTTTCCTCGAGCATAACAAGGTGACAAGAAAATCATACCCTGTCATTTTCTGCAAGATAATCTGCCTGTGCATTAAAACTGTTATTGCTGTTGGCCAAAGACAATGTCAAAGCTCTACAGAATCTATCCACAGATTGCATAGATTGCACAGACGTAGTTCTCACTTCTGAGCTGTGCGTGTATTCAGTTACATTTTCGTTTGCTCTGCGTGATTTCAATGATAATGTCGCATGCTATAGTAGCGGGAATTCATTCAAAGGAAAAACAGTTTATTACAAATTTTAATGGAAATTTTAGTCTTTGCTTCATGTCAAAAATGTGCATGCACAACATTTTCTCGAAAAACAAAGATTTAAGCAAAACCCAAGCGTTTTTATTTGTAGCAAACATGAAAAATAAAAAATAGTTGACTGCAACATGGTGCAATGTGAACAATGTTGAGGGGGGGGGGGGGGGGGGGGGGGGGCGGGTGGGGGATCGGGGGTATTTCTTCTGTTTCTTCACTTTCATTCTTGTTCACTTTCTTCCCTGTCCCTCTTTTTTATTTACTCTACTATCTCTTCTGTCTCATTTCTCCCTTTCTCTGGGAGAAGACACAAAATGACCCACAAGGGTAGATGTGTTGTTAAACCCCAACACATTCAATCAGTTGACACACCATAATATAGACAGATGTTGACTGATCTGTACTTAAACATCAGATTTAAGGCTATAGTCTAATCTACCAAATAAAGATAACTGATAAAAAAATGTCTGTTACTGATGTTGCAGGATGATGTCAAAGTCCCGGTATCGAGATATAGTGCTATGTCAAATTCAGAGGATTCAGTGAATACCGGGACACATAAATCTTGATACTGGGATTTTGACATAATGCTACAACAACAGCAACAGACATTTTTTTTTATCAGGTGTTCAATTTATTAAAATCAATCACATACTTTGATGTCATGCCATGTCAAACACGTATGCCTCTAATACCGGGACGAGTGAATCTCGATACCGGGACTTTGACATCATCCTGCGACATCAGCAAGAGACATCTTTTTATAAAATATCTTTGTTTAGTAGATTAGATCATTGCCTTTAATTTGGTGTTTAAATTACTAAAATCGGCCAAATAATCTTGATGTTGTGCTTTTTAAACACGTGGACCTCTATGAATACCAGGACATGGATACCCGGAATATCATGGATTAATATGCAATAAAGTCACCCCCTGTGCTGCTTTAAGAACACTACCATAATTCAAAATGGTTACTTCCTGAAACCCAGATCTGCCTAGAATGTCCGTGAGGATGTATGGCAGTATATAAAGTTTAGAAGAAAAGAAATGCTGTAGAAATGATTCATATACCTAATCTATTACATTTCTCCCCCTTTTCTCTTGACTTCACCCTTATATCACCTATGTTTTCCACCCTACAGACACAATGAAAGACCCCTTATCCCCTGTGCAACACTGCCAGACACATGTCTCTGCTACTAGGATCTGGTAATGATGGTTGTGTCATCTCTCATCCCACTGCTTGCCACCAGATATAGCCTTGCTGAAGCGTTTTAGGCCAAAAGATGATTTTCTTTTGCATCTGGTGACTGTAGATGAGACTTGGGTTCATTATTATAAAGCTCAGAGTCGTCAGTGGGTAGGGCCTGGGTCCCCGAGGCCAAAGAAGTTCAAGACGCAACCATCTGCTGGCAAGGTGATGGCCACAGTACTTTGGGATGCAAAAGGCGTTATTATGTTGGACTTTTTACCCAAGAGAAGTACAATAACTGGAGTGTACTATGCAAACTTGTTAGACCAGCTGAGAACCGCCATCCGTGAAAAACGCTGAGGTAAACTTTCTAAAGATGTTTTGCTGCAACAGGATAACGCGAGAGTCCACACTTGCAAAGTTGCAATGGATGCTGTAGAGCGAAACGGGTATGAATTAATACCACATCCTGCCTATTCACCTGACCTAGCTCCTAGCAACTTCTTCATATTCCCAAACTTGAAAAAGGATATCCGTGGACTTCATTTCCAGTCTGATGAAGAAGCCGTGACGACAGTTGAGGAGTGGGTCAATGGAAAAAGCTGACCAGTTCTAGCTCTACTTTCTTAATGCTGAGCGCCAAGCGAAAGAGCAGCTAGTACCATTTTTAAAGTCTTTGGTATGACCCGGCCGGGGATCGAACCCGCAACCTCCCGGTCACAAAGCGGACGCTCTACCACTGAGCCACTGTGCCGGTTATTCAAAGGTCTGAAAGGTAGAGCTAGTACACCTTGTAACAACCTTCAACCCCCAAATAGGCGCAGTAGGAATCGGCACCCAATGGCATTTCAAGTGCCATATGCTAGAACTGACATTTATATGTACAGTTTCTTCCCAGACACCATTAGGGATTGGAATGCACTCCCTGCATCTATAATCTCCTGTGCTGAAAGGTCTGAGGACACAGTCCCTAGATTCACATCACTTGTGAGATCTAGAGACTAGTCTTTGCTATCGTTGGCCCTGGTGAATGAATGTCTGTTGATGTATCACTAGTAAAATATTCTGATTCTTTTGATTCTGTGTCATTAGTTTTTGTGACTTCCGAAACTTCCCCCAAAAAAATGTTTAATTATTCAGTCAATAAACAAATAGTTGTTATGAATATTAAAAGCACTCAAAACACCAAGGAAAATGTTCTCAAAACACTCTTTTACAGAAGTTTTAATATATGCAGTACTGATTTTCTATAAAATCAGTAAGTCCGGCTAACACTGAATGAAATGCTCAGCATTCTGGACAGAGCCTGTTTCACCTGTTTTCGAACCTTGTATATCTAGGAAGCTTTAGTACTTGAACTTGAATGCTTATATTAGGTTCTTTTCACTGAAGAAAAAAAAGCGAATAAACTTTTCACATTATGAAACTTGAACAGATATATGATATTAGACTAAGAGTAAGATAGTGACTGTGAATCATTTCAAACAAATTTCGAAGTATGGTGAGCACCTTAGTTGATCATCAAAGTATAATCCTCGTGCAGTTACTTGTAGCGAGCACATCTCGCGATGCACAAAGCGCGTCGTGAACAAAGTGTGCTCTACGGTAGGGAATATGACCAAGGCAAAGTACTATACAACAATATATACTATCAGCAGAAATCGCTCTGACCAATTTTCTTCCTTTTTTCTTCCCAGAAGTTGGCAGGACTGGGGCGGACTTGATTACACCGCTAGTTACACAATTTGGGTCTCACTAATAAGCATCAAAAAGAGACAAGAAACGAGTGTCAATAAGCGTCATGAACATATTTTGCTGATTACCTTTATTATTTATTATTGATTTACATATATTTTTATATACTGATATTCATTCTTTTGTAGCGTGAAACCGGGTCTTCTACGAAGTCAAGCACCGCGGTCATGCATCCAGGTACTAACAGCGATCTCTGTTGCTTAACTTCGTAAAAAAGCCCATCACTCTACCATAAAAGCCAGTTTCCACAGCGAGGCTGTAGAAGTAATCAGCATTCCCATTCACGTACCACAGTACGTGATTCACGTAGAGAATCTGCCATGAGCATACAGAATTGTTGGTATCTACGTACATACCGCAAATTTGGTTCATGTAAAAATTGCAACATTCGTACATCCAGCTCGAGCCAGTTTTCGCTCATTAGCATCCTTTTGAATATTAATAAAGCATCGAAACACTGCAATTGCCGCCGGACAATATCGAATGCGTACAGCCAGTGCATAGAAGCGGATCGAGGGTCGTTACGAGGAGCACGGAATTTAATTATGTTTTTACTGAGAGGGATGAGATTATTGTTCATTGATTATTGCATATGGTCTTTTTCGCATTATCCAATCACTGACGACCATGTTGTTTATATCCGAGAGGGATATCTTGATTGTTCATTACCTAGCCAAAACACGTGGTCGGTTTGAAACTCTTCAACAAAGATGTCACAAGCTAGCATTCTTCTTCGGCTCAAACTTAGCGGAGAAAGGGGCGCAAAATCGCAAATCTTCGGATGTTACTGAAGGCCCCTCTGCCACCAAATCACTGAAATGCTTGGGTTCTAATGAAGACGTTCGGCACGAAGCTGGCGGCGACAATCAGTCCCAAAGGCAAAATGAAAAGGTCGGTCATAAAATGGCATTTTTATACAGTCTTCCCAGTACTATACAAGGCATTTAATTATCTAAAAATATTTGTACCCTCAAAAAATGATCTGTACCCCCAAATGCTAAACCCAAGGGGTACATGTACTCCTTAGGGGTACATGTACCCCTTGGGTTTAAAATCAAAATGTGAGTGGGAATGCCGAGTGATCTACATCAATAACCATTACATTTCTCCCTCACATCTCTTGACTTCGTCACAAAGTCACACACATATCACTAGACAAATCCGAGGGCAAAGTCTATGCAACACACTAAGGACACTGTCTTCCATCCCACCGCTGCCACCAATGTACGGACCGTGAAACAGGGTCTTCTACGAAGTCAAGCACCGCGATTCATCCAGGTACTAACCGCGATCTCCGTTGCTTAACTTCGTAAAAAAGCCAATCACTCTACCAGTGTCGCCATAAAAGCCGGCTTCCACAGCGAGGTTGTAGAAGTGATCTATATCAATAACCGTTACACGAGGCTGTGAAGGACATGAAGAGACTAGAGCCTGCATGGTCTGTGCTTTGCTTGCATTCAGGCTAAGCCTATTATCATATTTACTTCAAGTCTGAAGCACGTTATCGTTATACGTTATTTGTATCGTGAAGCAAGTATGGCAATATGTATCGTATTTTGAGGTGAGTGTATCATTGCAGCCTACAGGAGCTTGAAATTCTGTCAGAAATGCATGTTATAATGTCCCAAATCGACTATCCTTGAAGGCGAAGCGAAGGAATGAAACAAAAGTGAAAGTAGAATTGTTCAAAAAAGGTAAACACACGCATTTTTATCTTGACTACAGATATGGCAAAAAAAAAAAAAAGCAAGATTTAAAAATTCAGACAAAACCGGAAGTTGTTGTCAGCAAGGATTCAGGTCAGAATACTTACAGCCATGCTTGGATTTGATTTCGTTATATACACCACTGATGGATAAAATTGCTTCTTCTGGTAGTAGGCATTTCCTATTACCATTGCGCTCAGCGCAAAGCTCACAGTGGTCATCAAGATCGTCCGCATTTCGTACATAACTTCAAGTTAATCAAGTTTCTGACATTTCTGGCTGTCAAATACACAATGGCGACGCTTCCGGTGGATTATTTTTAGAGTCACGCGCTAAAAATAACCTACAATTTGTGTCGGTTTCTGATTGGATATCATAAAATTCGGAAAGTCCAATACTGCACACTTTGACATGTGCTACAGCGAAAGATCGGGAAGCAAGCGCAAACACAGCTAAAATATATGTCCGATCGTTTTAAAATCAGAATAGGAATAGGCTGTGCCATATGTTTTGTTTTGTGGTTGTTGTACAGTTTGGCCTTCTTTCGTAGTATGAATTCCACCCTACTGAGGGTGACCGTCCCACCCTATGGAGGGTTACCGTCCATATGTCATCAGTTAAATCAGGGGTCTGTTGAAACACCCCAAAACGTAGGATTCCAACCCACTTTAGGCTATTTATTTACTTGTTCACATATATATTTTTTTTTCATCCCAAACCACTTTATTTATCAGCTCAAGTGGAATGGGGTATCAAAGATGTTTGATAGCTCAGCGTAATATGGATCCACACAGTTTCATCTGGGTATTTCCAGCAGATATAGCCTATGTTGATTAAAAGCTTACCATGAACGAATAATGGGGATCAGTCAGGGTTTTTGCAATAGAAAAACGTAAGTGAAATACGAGGCGATGCCCAAGAAAGCATCTGAGGAGCAAGTTTCAAAATCAGCCTGTGCATCTGTGCAGTCTGACGAGGGTCTTTTGGTCTTTACAGTAGAAAAAGAAAACTTAAGTGAAATATAGACGGCGTGCAATAAAACATATGACCACAATAAAGTTCCAGATCAGCATGTGCATGTGCATCCGCACATCAGGATCCTTGCAACAGAAAAAAAAACTGTTTTGTCTGGCACCTGCTCACACTTTGTGGCGTTTTCTTTTTTTTCTCTCCCTCTCTTAAAAACACGCACTCGATGTGCATGAAAGCTCGCACGAGCGAACGAAGAAACAACTAAATGAAGGAAAGGGTGAATAATAAACGTTTTCCTTGCAATAAAAGAAGCCGGTTCATTATAGAAATTCACATTTTGCATAATACTGAACAAACAATATTGAACAAACAAAACAATCATTCGATCGGTAAAGGTACCTTTAATCATCAGAAGCTACGTAGAACTATTTTGTCAATCTTTTCTATAATGTATAGATGGTTAAACGATTCTAGGAAATCTGCCACCCCTCAGAAATCTGCCCCCCGGAATCTGCACCCCCCCCCCCTAGAAATCTGCTCCCCCCTCGGAAATCCCCCCTGAAACCTGCCCCCCCCCCCCCCCACACACACACACACACGATAAAAGTGCCCCCCCCCCCCCCCGGAAAAGTCCCCCCGTCAGTATGTGATATCTTAATAATAATAATAATAATATGTATGTATTTATACATATTATAATATTATCACAACTATTCTGACATCATCAATGAGCCATCGTAAGGCGATGATGCCATTCTTGCTGGTAACATATAAAATTTTAAGCGTTAGACTTTTGGATTAATTAAATTTAAATTTGCATAGTTGTAGATGTCTGTTTCAATATCTAACAATACCATCTTGTTTACAACAAAACATGACAAAGATTTCCCCGCTGTAGTTTTTTAAACATATTTTCGGGGTGTATTCTGCCTTCTTTTGTTTGGCTCTCTATCATTTTTTTTCATTATCACATAGTGGCCTAAATTCCCAGCATTCAGCTTGAAATATCTCGCGATGTAGATGGTCTACATGCATGCAAATGTGATAAATCTGCGCATGTACGTGCGATAATGCACTCGCTCACGCTCGTGCATTATCGCATCGTACATGCGCAGGAACCATGGTATAACTAAGACATATAACTTTGAAAAAAAGGTTAACATGGGACGAAGCCCGACGCCGACGCCCAAAGCTCACCCGCCCGGACATCGCTAAAGGACGGATTAAAAAAAAAACAAAAACAAGAGGACCAAAATGGTCCTATATCGCTCACCTGAGCAAACAGATTTGCATACTTACCATTTAAGTTTCAGCCAAGTTCACTGCTCTAAGATTTTTGTATAAATTTTATAGCCCTGCCACCTAGCGGCCATGTTTTTTTTAACATATCATGATGGCTTGAACTGAATCTTGATAGAGGGTCGCCAAAGAAACATTTCTGCCAAGTTATATTGAAATTAGTCCAGTGGTTTCTGACAAAAAGATTTTTAAAGTGTTTTATATAGCTATATAGGGAAAAAAGCCCCACCCACTAGCGACCATGCTTTTTGACGAATCATGACAGCTTGAAGAGGGTCACCAAAGGAACATTCCTGCCAAGTTATATTAAAAACGATTCTGTGGTTTCTGACAAGAAGATTTTTAAAGTTTTCTATTTAGATATATAGGGAAAATAAGCCCCGCCCCCTAGCAGCCATGTTTTTGACGAATCATTATTGCTTGAACAATCTTGGTAGAGGGTCACCAAAGCAACATTCCTGCCAAGTAATATTGATATCAGTCAAGTGGTTTATGACAAGAAGAATTTTAATTTTTTCTATATATATAGATATATAGGGAAAATAAGCCACGCCCCTGGCGGTCATGTTTTTTGACGTATCATAAGGGTTTGAACAATCTTGGTAGAAGGTCACCAAAGCAACAGTCTTGCCAAGTAATATTGAAATCAGTCAAGTGGTTTCTGACAAGAAGATTTTTTAAATTTTCTATATAGATATATAGGGAAAATAAGTCCCGCCCCCTAACAGCCATGTTCTTTGACGAAACATGATGGCTTGAACAATCTTGGTAGAGGGTCACCAAAGAAACACTCCTGCCAAGTTATATTGAAATCGGTCCATTGGTTTTTGACGAGAACATTTTTAAAGTTTTCTATATAGATATATAGGCAAAATAAGCTCCGCCCCCTAGCGGCCATGTTTTTTGACATATCATGACCTTGAACAATCTTGGTAGAAGATAACCAAAGAAACATTTCTGCCAAGTTATATTGAAATCGGTCCAATGGTTTCTGACAAGAAGATTTTTAAAGTTTTCTATATAGATATACAGAAACAATAACTACCCTACCCCCTGGCGGCCATGTGTTTTTGACGAATCACGACAGCTTGAACACTCTTGGTCGAGGGTTACCAAAGAAACATTTCTGTCAAGTTATTTTGAAATCGGTCCAACGGTTTCTTACGAAACGATTTTTTAAGTTTTCTATATAGATATATAGGGAAAATAAGCTCCGTCCCCTGGCAGCCATGTTTTCTGACGAATGATGACGGCTTGAACAATCTTGGTAGAGGGTCACCAAAGAAACATTCCTGCCAAGTTATATTGAAATCGGTCGTTCGTTTCTGACAAGAAGATTTTTTTAAAGTTTTCTATATAGATATATAGGGAAAATAAACCCAGTCCCCGCCCCCCCCCCACCCCCCCCCACACACACTTTCCACCCCCCCCCACCCCCCCACCCCCACCACCCCGGCTGTGTTTTTTGACATTGCATGGTTGCCTGAAAAATCATGGCAGAGTATCACCAAGGAAACATTTCTACCCAGTTATATTGAAATCGGTCCAGCAGTTCAGCTGTTTCTGACAAGAAGCTCTTTAAAGTTTTCTATATAGATACATAGGGAAAATAAGTCCTGCCCCCTGGCGGCCATGTTTTTTTACGAATGATGATGGCTTGAACAATGATGGTAGAGGAACAGTCCTGCGATGTTATATTGAAATCGGTCTAGGGGTTTCTGACAAGAAGATGTTTTTAAAGTTTTCTATATAGATAATATAGGGAAAATATGCCCCGGCCCCCTTGCGGTCATGTTTTTTGACAAATGATGACGGCTTGAACAATCTTGGTAGAGGGTCACCAAGGAAACATTTCTGCCAAGTTATATTAATATCGGTCCAGTGGTTTCTGGCAAGAAGATTTTTAAAGTTTTCTATATAGATATTTAGGGAAAAAAGGCCACGCCCTCTGGCGGCCATATTTTTTGACCAATCGGAATGGCTTGAACAATCTTCGTAGAGGATCACCAAAGGTACATTTCTGCAAAATTATATTGAAATCGGTCCAGTGGTTTCTGACATGAAGATTTTCAGTTAAAAATCTATTTTTAGCTCATGTGACCTAGCTATGCACTGGACCGAAACCATTTGAACATGCATCAAAAAGTGTGCAATGTAAAAATGCCCAAAATGACAAAGGGCCATAACTGAAGAAGTACTTTTCAGAATTTATTCAAAAGTTTATCAGGTCATCTACTCATCGTTACCTATCTATTCCTAAAATTTCAAGGCTCTAGCTTCAATAGTTTTTGAGATATTTTGCTGATAAGATTCCATCCATATTTCTTTAAAGGGCCATAACACAGGAAAGGGGCATAATCCTGATGGGAACAAAATACGTGTCAGCTGTATTCTCATGAAGAATCCATACATGAAATTTCAAAACCCTAGCATGCACAGTTCAAAATCTATGCTAAGCATAAAAAATGTGCACTGCAAAATTGCCCAAAATGACAAAATGCCATAACTCAAGAAGTACTTTTCAGAATTTATTCAAAAGTTAACCAGATCATCTACTCATCGCTACCAATTTATTCCTTAAATTTCAAGGCTCTAGCCTCAATAGTTTTTGAGATATTTTGTTGACAAGACTTCATCCATATTTTTTCAAAGGGCCGTAACTCAGGTAAGGGGGCATAATCCTAATAAGAAAAAAAATATGTGTCAGCTATTTTTTCATGAGAAATCTAAATATGAAATTTCAAAACCCTAGCTTGCACAGTTCAAAACTTATGCTATGTATCAAAAAGTGTGCAATGTAAAAATGCCAAAAATTACAAGGGGCCATAACTCAAGAAGTACTTTTCAGAACTTATTCAAAAGTTAAACAGGTCATCTACTCATCGCTACTCATTGCTCAAATTTCAAGGCTCTAGCTTCAATAGTTTTTTAGACAGCTTGCTGACAAGATTCCATCCATATTTTTCAAAGGGCCATAACTCAGGAAAGGGTCATAATCCTGATAAGAAAAAAAATACATGTCAGCTATTTTTTCATGAGGAATCCATGTATGAAATTTCAAAACCCTAGCATGCACAGTTCAAAACGTATGCTATGTATCAAAGTTATAAAGGGTCATAACTCATTTTTAGAATTTTTATTCAAAAGTTAGTCAGGTCATCTACTCATCAATCTATTCACCAGGTGTCAAGGCTCCACCTTTAATAGCTTTTGAGATATTTTGCTGACAAGATTTCGTCCATATTTTTTCAAAGGGCCATAACTCAGGAAAGGGGCAGAATCCTGATGGGAAAAAAATATGTATCAGCTATTTTTTCATGAAGCATCCATACATGAAATTTCAAAACCCTAGCATGCACGATTCAGAAGTTATGCTTTTGCTTTACATCAAAAAGCGTAACGGACGGACGGACGGACGCACGCACAAACGTCCCAGAAGTAATACGCCCCTCCAACTTCTTCGAAGTTGGGGGCATAATGAGAACATGCATTGAAATAAAAACACATGTGTGTTCCTGAAGACATACTGAATCAAAGACCGCCAAAGCATAGTAAAGTGCGCATGCGCAGTGATACAAGAATAAAGCACATGACATAGTCTGTATCAATAAGAACAATTTTACACTTTTGATCTAATATTAATTTATATATGTTATGGTAATTAGTATAAATTTGATACAGAAAAAAATCACTGATTGCTATTTATGATTTATGGAGAAAATATATATCGAAGGAAAGTTAGATCTACTTAAAAACTGCAAGGTCCATTATGAGAAAAAAAAATCAGTTTCATCCTTTCATCTTTGATACAAAGATGGTTAATCAATTTTAATCCCCTTAAAACTGAAGCAATACTTTTTACCCTAAGACTTATTGAATCACTACCAAATTTAATTTTTGACGGTACACGTATCAAATTTGTAACAGAACATAAACATTTAGGTTTAACATTTAGCAATAATGGACAATGGCATAACCATATTGAAAATATCCTTAAAAGTGCTTCTGAAGTTATTGGTATAATGAGGAAACTCAAATATACATTTAGTCGTGTTGCTCTAAACCAAATATACCTTTCATACTTACTGCCCATCATCGAGTATTCTTGTGTTGTATGGGACGGCTGCACAGAAAGAGACATTGAGTCTCTCCAAAAACTTCAGAACGAAGCTGCCCGCATTGTTACAGGCTTAACAAGATCAGTTTCCTTAGATAACCTTTACAAAGAGAGTGGGTAGGTGTCACTTATCGAAAGACGGAAGCAGCAGAAACTTATCTTCATGTATAAATCAGTTAATGGTCTTGTTCCTTCATACGTGTCTGATTTAATTCCTCCGCTTGTTGGAGAAACAAATGCCTATAATTTACGAAATAATAACAATATTACTGTTCCCTTTAGCAGGACAGAAATTTCCCGAAAATCATGTATTCCTACGTCTATTTCGGCATGGAATTCGCTTGACATAGAATTACGTAATTCACCGTCTCTGTCTAGCTTTAAGTATCAGTTGAAAAAAACACACACAAAATAATTCAATAGTTCCAACATACTACAAAGTTGGTAGTAGATACATCTCAGTCCTACATGCAAGAATTAGAAACAATTGTAGTAATTTATTTTTTGATCTATATTTTAATCATCTGTCACCAAGTCCTACATGCAGCTGTTCTGAAGAAGTTGAAGATGCAGAGCATTATTTCTTTAGATGCTCACACTTTATCAATGAACGAATTGCACTGTTTCGATCAACGAGGAATTTCAACCCACTAAATGTTAATAAACTTTTGTTCGGAAATGAAAATCTCACACCAGAAGAAAACGTTACTATTTTCAAAGCCGTCCAAACTTTTATCAAGGACACCAGAAGGTTCACCGTTTAGTCTGCTGTTCACTAAGGCCAGTATGACAATTCATCTTATGACATTCCATTCCATTATCTTATTATTTATTTGATTAGTATATTATTTACATTATTATACCTTTCACTCCATCACCTTTTCGTATTTTTGTAGTGCTTACATGTTTACTTTGCCATTATCATGTGTCTGAATATTGCTGTAATGAAGTTCTGTTAGGGGAGGGCCGTAACTAATGTTGGCAGAACTTGTGGCCCGACCCTATTGCTTGTTTTGAAGATGCAATAAAATATGTTTAAACTTTAAACTATCTTTGATACAAAGGCATTTATAAAGGAAACTTTATTACTTAAAAACTGCAAAGTGATTTAAAAAAAAAATTCATTTCAGTCCTTTCATCTCTGATACAAAGTTTTCAGCTAAAACTGTCGAAATTATAAAAAAAATCATTTTTACCAATAACAAGAAGTATCTTTAAAAAAGGTAATTGTCGAAGGTAAACACTGCAAACTTCTTTATAATTTGACTTTCTGGGCGACGAACAACTTCAACATTTCACCCCGACAAACCGATTCGCTGTGATTGACTTGTACATGCCCAAAAGAAAAAAGAGTGGGAATTTTGGAGAAAAATAATAGTCTGACATACAAATGACTCATAGTAAATACAATAAACTTCAAGAATGAGATATCTTTAAACTATTAACCTCGACAAACCATATATTGACCCTTTAAATAAATTCTAAATAAAACAACGCAAAAGGCGCAGTAATACATATTTAAAAATTACGGGAAATATGGAGTGTTCGAGTGACGCTTTCGTTGACTCGAGGAGAAACTGATTCGCTTCGAGAGGGGGGAGTTTAAAAGCCGTAAGTAAAGGTCCGAAGTGGGAACCAAAAGTCGGGACTAAAATTTGACAATCTATTAATTGCATTAAACATACATATACATATATCGGGATGAAATTTGGAACACATGTAGAATATTGCTTCTTCTAAAAACCGCATATATGATTATATCTGAAGATTAAATATTTTTCCCGTTCTGAACCAAAATATTCGACTGTTTCACGATTTGGGGTCGGGACCAAATTTTGCGGTGTTGACGATGTCATTTTATAAATTATGGTCAGTTTGGGGTCACAAAGGGAATCGTTTTAATCATTATCATTTAAAAAAATGTCACGGATCAGAAAAACATAAAAAAATTAAATTATTTTATATTACCGTCTTGTAAATATTTGACCCGGAATCAGGTCGGTACTAATTGCTTAATTTCTGGCTTGACATAGGACCCAGATTAGCACTATTTCTGGTGCGACGTGCATTGTGTCTTTCAGTTTGATAAAGTTATTGCAAACTTGAATAAATCATTTAACATGCATGTCTGATCAAATTTTAAGACATGCCACGTACTTGACATCAGAAATAACCGAATTTGGGTCCGATGTCAAGCTAGAAAGAATGAAATTAGTCCCGACCTGGTCCCGGGTCAAATATTTACTAGACGGTACGATGGCATAACTTTTTTTTTTTGTATTCTTTTGATTTTCGACATGTAAATGATAACGCATAAAAACACTCCCATGGCAACCCTGCACTTATTTTATAGTCGACTTACACATAGTCCATTTAATCAAGCGGTTCTATTTTTATTTTTTATTTATTTATTTTTTTTTTTTGTGACGACTGTCGAACGCACCTGCAGGTACGATGGATCAAAATTGCTACGTAATGCAATAAACTGTTCATATTATTATGATATTTCTTAATAAACAATATATTATATACTTCAAATCAATTTTAAATGGTATATTATGATATCAAATGAAAAAAAAAAAAAAAAAAAAAAAAAAAAATCGGATAATTAGTACATAAAGATACACACACAGTAATCACAATTTTCATAATAAAATATTATGGTATAGTATAAATTGGGTTTCATATTTCACTGCAAACCTAATCTTAATACATGTATGTCTTTCGACAAAAAAAGGAATTTTAAATAAATGAAAAGCATTTCCATAACGTCAATCGGGGTATTATCGGACAAGGGTAGTTATCGGACTAAGTCAAACAATTATTAATTCCCCTTGCCTAATATATTCCTGTAACACACCAAAGGCAGCCGGGTACCAATCATTCTTTCCCGCCACCCGTAGCAGCACAGCGCTTGAATCCATAAGCGAGAAACTCCACTCCTGTATAGGCTTCATCAAGTGGCATATGCCACGGCTTCATATATTTTATTTATTAATATATGAAGCTCATTAGACCCTAGATTTGGCCTTTATTTTTATAGGTTTAGGACTTAACTACAAGCACCTGTGATACTGAGCTGTGACAGCAGCAACCTGGTGACGCACAGGATTGAGGCCCTCCCAGGGTGGGTGGTGGGGTACCAATTCCCTTGTTCCCCAGGAAATTCAGCCTTTATTCCCTTGTTCCCCTGAAATAAAATGGCATATTCCCCAAAATTTTTTTTGCCTTGTTCCCCTGTTCCTCAAAATCTAATACTGTACTCCCCTGTTCCCCAAAATACACATCATTTTTGACATGCTTGCTTTATTTTCACCTAACATTATTGAGGTGGCACTTCCAACCTCATCACGTTGTTATATGAGCAGCTAATACAAATGGTTTAACCATATACACACACCCTGTAAGTAGAAGGAGACAATAGTAGTTTCTGTTTGCCGTTCAGGCCTGTTCATTATTTAGGGGTACATTTATCCTATATTTTACCTATATCTGTTTTTATTTCCCCTCCTGCAGTCCTCTAAAATAAAAGATATTGTGATACCTCCAATATTCTGTGAGCCAGCCAATACTCCTCACCGAAAATTATTTTTTGCTAATCCTCGAAAAAGGTAATATAATTTTAGGAACCTACAGATTTCAATGAAATCAAACACCATTGAAATCAGACGCCAATGATTCCTAAATTCCAGACAAACTACGTTCCCCATCCAAATCAGAGGGAAAATTACTGAAATTACATGTAAGAAACTTGATTTGGCACTTTGCAATATCTTAACGAAAAGGTCGTTGTTACAGTTACTTAATTTTTTTTTTTGTTTTTTTTTTTGTTTTTTAACTTTTTTTTTTTTCGATTACCTAGATTCTACATGCCTGATAATTACCCGATCTGGGACATCCCGCTGTCTACAGATTATCAAGAAAACGCAATCCAAATCTAATACTGTACTCCCCTGTTCCCCTTCGGCTTTCTTCAACGTATTGGGGAGGTCTCATTTTAAAGAGTGAGGCAGTTTGGAAAGCCGAAAAACTGGTTTTTGTCCGATAGGCCTAATACCCCGATTGGCATTATGACAATTTCACACATATCTTCGGATGGGTAAATGCTGGAGGGTAAACGGGACGTTTAGGTTAAGGTTAAGAGGGGTAGGTAAATGTCAGGGTGGGTAAACGCTCGGTGGGTAATTATCCGGGTAGGTAATTGTCCAACACTCCTGTTTGCACGCGCGCTCGTTTTAACTTTTAACTCCCACCTGCGCTCGATTTTCCGTATTTGCACGTAGCACATTCGGGAAGAGGAATTGACTGGTTTACGTGATTATCCTACTTTGTCCTTGGGATGTCGTTTTTACATCGGCAATAGAATCAAACTCAGTCTAATGTTATGACAGTATCAGCTGCAGACGACATCTGCTACGGTTGGAATGTTTTCGGAGCCGAGTGAAATATATTGTCAGCAGCAAAGGTTCCTTCCAAGCTTCAGAGACGCATTTAATCCATACACATTGTCGATGAATTCAAGTATTGAACATTTTCTAGAACCTCCCAAAAGAAAGGATTTAGGAATAGGACTTGCAAAGTCATTTCATCCGAAGAAAAGTGCACTGAAAAGACACCTTGAACAAGAAAAGGTTTTGGTACAACCAGTTCAAAATGACA
Organism: Anodontia alba; assembly: GCA_964016985.1. Lineage (NCBI taxonomy): Eukaryota > Metazoa > Mollusca > Bivalvia > Lucinida > Lucinidae > Anodontia > Anodontia alba. The sequence continues at coordinate 3,258,649 of OZ024823.1, forward strand.
CGCACTTAGCGAAACGTTTCAGAAGTGATTGGGACTTGTTATTTTATAGCAACAATGATAGTTTTAATGCAGATGTGCTTGGTGGGAGTAACAATCCATTGCCGACAGAATCTAAAAAGAAACGACAAAGCTTTCTTGTTAGGGGCAAAGAGATGAAAAGCTTTTTCCATCTTTTAGGTGATTTCATTTTTGTGATAATCATAAATACAATGTAAAATAGGTGAAAACTGTATTTCTGCCATACTTGATACACATTATCATGTGCTTAACTTCCGAGTAAAGCACAAAGACTGAAACAATTACCTTTATGACTTATCTGAATGAGTTTAATATCGTTCGAGGTCCTAATTCCGAGGTAGTCCTAATTCCGATGACGTATTGTTTAGATCACGTGTCACGCGCTTTTTGATGACGTCACACAGTCGACCGTGGGAAAATTTTTACTACGAGTTGTAAAACGTTGCCAATGTAAACAACATCGAGAAATGCGTCAAAAACAGGTAAATATTGTTTCTATTATGTAATATATGAGAAAAAATTCACTTTTTACTATTCCCATAGAGACATCTTCAAACATGCCCCTTTTCTCCCAAAAATCCAATGTTAAAATCTGAAAATGTCCGTCTGCTGTGTTTACCATTCATTGATAGTGATGACTGACCGGAAGTTGTAGTAAAACGTTTAGGCCAAGCATATTTTAATTATGTGGTTGTCTGACCATTGTCTTACATGGTTTTTTCATGGAGGTAATTTTATTTTTATTTATTTTTCAGGCACACCCACAACCTGTAAGGAGGAAGAACAGACTCTACTCTCCTACAGCCCTCACAAATGCGTACAAGTGTGTTCTAGAAAGTGGTGTATCAGTCAGAAGGGCCTCTATCATATACAAGGTTCCAGAAACTACATTGAGAGACAGGTTTTTAGGAAATGTTCATCCAGATACAACTGCTGCAGGGAAGTCACCTTTATTTACTAACTTTGAGGAGGCTAAATTAGTTGATCATTTTAAGACTATGGCAAGTTTTGGGTATGGATATTCAAGACAGGAGTGTGTTGATATAGCTAGTGATTATGCTGTGGTGCTGGGTAAAAGATCTAAGGACACTCCATTAACAATGAAATGGATGAGAGGTTTTTTATCTAGATGGCCTGAAATAAGGGTTCTTAAGCCCAGATCTCTTGAACATGTTAGAGCTAAGATGGCATCTGAAAGTGTTGTAAATGGGTACTTTCAAAACCTTAAACATACTTTAGAAACACATGAACTTATTGACAAGCCACACTTGATTTTTAATGTGGATGAAAAGGGACTCTCTGTTGATCACAAGCCTCCACATGTAGTTTCCAGTTCATTGTACTGTCCCTCAGCTGTTACTTCTGGGAAAGGCCAGACTGTAACCATATTAGGTTGTGGAAGTGCTACTGGGCAGGCCATTCCACCTTATTTTATATTTCCAGGAAAACGTATGAGACCAGAGCTTTTGACAGGATCTTCACCTGGTGCAACTGGAACGGTCAGTGAATCGGGTTGGTCCAATGGTGTTATTTTCAGGGATTATCTGGAAAACCATTTTCTGAAATATGTACCTGGTAGGAGTAACCAGAAAATACTGCTGATAGTTGATGGCCATAAGTCACATGTTACTGTAGGACTTTCTGAGTGGGCACAACAGATGGGTATTGTATTGTTCATTCTTCCAGCTCATTGTAGTCACATTCTGCAGCCTTTAGATGTAGCATGTTATGGCCCTTTTCAGCAGATCTACAATGTACAATGCCATAAGCTGATCAGAGAAACTTCAGCTTCCATCTCACGTTATAATATTTGCGAGTTGGCTTGCCGTGTGTACACAAAAGCCCTTACACCTGATAATATTCAGTCAGGCTTTCGTCGCACAGGTATTTTCCCATTCAATGCTGATGCTGTTCCAAGAGAGTATCTTTTGCCAGCAGAGGTATTCCAGGATAATGACAATGATAGTCAGGTAACTGTTGAGGGTGGTATTCTTGTTGATTCTGATGAACCTATATTTGAAGAAAAGGAAAAGAAACTGAGAAAAATTAAGTCAGAAAACCAAGTTAAGCCAAGAAAGACCATGAGTAAAATTGTGGCCGGTAAGGAAATAAATGAACGTGTTGTTGAAAAAATGAAAGAACATGAAAAAAATCAAAGAAAGGTAAAAAAGTCAGAAAAGCAGCCATGTGAGAAATCTGTTAAAGTGAAAGGTGAGGCAAAGTTGAAATCAAAAGCAGTTGTTACATGTTCTCCACAGCCAGGTCCATCCCACATAAATCTCGCCTTAGACTCCACTAGTGAGAGTTCAGATTCTGAATGTAACAATGATGATCTTTGCTGTGTGTGCAAAAGATTCAGCCCAGAAGAAGTAGCTAAAAGTGCATCTATAATATTTGTAAAATGGGCAAAATGTGATGGTGTAAAAAATGGCTGTGCTTGTAATCACTGGGTACATCTAATTTTCTGTACACCTGTTCGCGTTATAAGAAGAGGAGACATTTTTCTGTGTCCCCATTGTGTTAATGAAGAGTAACTTTTGTTACAACCAAATTCAACAGTTAAACAGTTAAATTTGTTATTTTCTTTAAGTTCGTCAGTTGTTTGAACATTTTACTGCTTCTTTTGTACAGACCAGTTAACCCATTTATTAATTTTCTGTGCCTAAAATAGAAATGCACTTACCCTATGACGTCATCGGTTCAAGGACTAAAATGGCGGACGCATTGTTTACTTCAGGGCGCTAAAGTTTGGAGCTTGATTGACTTCGTTTTTAATGCATGAATGATAAAAAATGGTGCAAATTTTAGCGGAGGAATTATTCTTAACTAGCAAGTAAGTTTTTCTGCATTTATTGTTCGTATTGACGTATTTTTTCGGACCGATGCCCTTATGTCATCGGAATATGGACTCCCCGGGATACCATTCAAGGGTCCTGCAAAAAGTTTTGTCACTGGGTTCGGATTACTTCAGTGCTATGTTTTATCAAACATATTTTTATTACAAACCTTCAACGTATTCCTCCTTTACTGAAACACATTTTTGTACCTTTTTACACAGTTGCGAAAAAGCAGATAAATAGTCTTTTGGTATCTCTTGGAGACACTGATAAATAGTGCTGCCAAGAGAACTTCTAGATGTATACTTATTTCCAGAAAGCATTTTATTAAGCCTTGGAAATAAAAAGAAGTCACAGGGACTCCAGTCAGGCGAATAAGGTGGATGGTTTAAAACTTTCACCTTTTCAGAAGCCAAAAAAGACTCCTCACACTTATGAGAAGAGGCGTTGTCATGTAAAAGGTGGACTCCTGACCATCCTTTGCTTGGTTGTTTTTTATTGTAAAACTCTTTCACTTTCTTCAGTACAGAATTCTTGTAGAATAGGCCAGTGACTGTATCACCAGATGGACAAGGCACTTGAACGACTGGCCCACTTGAATTAAAGAAAATTGCGTACAACATCTTTTTCGAACTTGCGGTTCTCTTGGCAATACATTGGCGTTTTTGATCTTTTCGCTTCCATTACTTATTATCAGCCCTCCTTTGTTGCTCAAACATGAGCACCTAGGTTTCATCACCTGTTAGCAAGTTAGAACTAACCCGACTATTACAGCCTTTGTATATTTTCAAAAGTTCCCGGGCACATTTAGGCGTTGTGTCTTTTGCTCCTGCATGAGCTAATGAGGTACCCACCTAGCGCAAACCTTTCTCAAGGGGTCCTTTCTCAAGTCCAAACGCTTTTTCAGAATTGTTTGCACACTGCCTTCTGAGAGGGGGGGCAGGGATAAGGGGGTGGGGGGGGGGTGGGGGTAAAGGGGGTGGGAGATGGGGAAAGAGGGGGCAGGGTAGGTAATTTGACTTGTCATAGTGAATGTGTGATATTTTGTCACCTTGGATGAAACAGTTTTTGGCATTTTGGACGTGAGCATAAAGCCAGAATTGGACATGCGGCAGATACAAAACAGTGGAATTCTGGTCACTTTAAGCAAAGTGAATTAGTGAACTCAGGAACTGATACAGTCCACATCTTACCCCATCATCAAAGATAAAGATAGAAAAATACAATTAAGCAGCCACAAAATGAACAGATGGCAAGCAGAGCTGGCAACTTTTTTCCCAAAATGGTGGCAACTCTGTTACACAAACTTATAATCTGAATTATCTTAAACATACATAATTGTTAAAAGTAAAGTATTAGGAAGTGAAACACTATATAACATTTAACAAAAAGTACTACAATGAAAGAACCGCCTCGGAAGGATCAGTAATAAATTACTTGGGGGCGCGCGTGTATGTGTGTGTGTGGGTGGGGTAGGGGTGTTGGGGAGAGAGAGCTTTAGCTAGCTTTACAGGATCCCAACCCTCGCTCTCAGCTTCCATAGTGGTAAAAATGTAAAAATATATATTTGTTCGGTCTATTTGGAGGTCTTCTAACTCATCCATTAACCATTATGGGCCACAAATAAATCACAGATAAAGTCTATAATGAAGCACGAGTGATAATAAACTGTTCTGTTTTGATTCTCAAGTCCTTTGATAAGATGAGCTCTCATTTTAGAGACAGTATATGTTATGCCACTAGGATCAATTCCATTGAGGATGCTGACCATATTTGCAATGGTGTAAAACCACAGTCATTTGTATTTGTTTGTACAGAGCATTTAAAGTGTCTAACAAAGATTTTCGGCATAGGGCTAAACATCATGTTTGCAATTGCCATTTCAGCGGCACTTGTAAGTAAGTACCGCTTGCACTATCATACAAGTTGACAACATCATTGTTGCAGTTAAATTTCGAGAAACAAATCCAGTGCAGACCTACATCATTAGGATGGGTATCAAAAATCTGTACAATTGGATTACTTCAACGTACATGTAGGCATCTATCACAATGTAATGTCACGTTATCCATAAGGTCACGTTATTCCTATTTTGATATTACTCCTAGTTTTTAATATATCATAAGTGGTGTTTGTAGTTTAAATAACGGTCCGTGCTTTGTCAAGTCCATGAATAATAGGGTCCGTGGTTTGTCAAGTCCATGAATTGTAGGTCTGTGTCCGTGAATAATTTGTCCATATTTTGTTATGCAGTCTGTGTATTGTCAATAGGTCCCTAAGTCTATGAGTCTGTGTCCGTAAGTGGTCAGTGTTTTGTCAACCACCACACACGTTCGACATTTAACTCTCAGTTTTTTGAGAAAACCACAAAAAGGAGTATTGTTCTCACGGACCCGTAAGTGTGGGACTATGCTTATCAAAAATATTAAAAGAAGATGCAGATTTACATGGTATTCTTGAGTTTCGATTTCAGTAATTAATACAACTGTTTTTGTGCCAATGTGGATCAGTTAAGGCCTGGACCTAGGCCGACCACATTTTTTTCTTGACCAGTTTAGGACCGGATCAAAGCCCACCACCTTGTGATACCTGTTTTCCATATGGCTCATATGCAGGCCCTTATGCAGACTTTTGAAATGGAGGGTGCAAATCTTTAGTTATTTTATAAAGGGGGTGGAAATGCTAAGGAAATACCGATTTTGGGGCAAAAATTAGGGGTGCATTTTTGGAGTCAAAATCTGCATGAATGTATATTGCATAATCTTGTTTGAAATTTAATTAGAAATTCTGATTTAGGGGAGGGAATAGTTTGCTTGGGGGAGGGAAGTGGGTAGAAGGGGAGAGGGAAGTGGAGGAAAGGGGGGAGGGAAGTGGGGGGAAAAGGGGGAGGGAAGTGGGGTAAGGGGGGAGGGAAGCGGGGAATGCTTACCCCCCCTGTCCATCTCCTTTTCTGATATGCCAGTACAACTAGCTATATCTTTGACAGACAATCACGCATCCAGTTCAACCACAATCTTTACAGCAGCGATGTTAGCCTTGGTAACAGTGGTTTTAGGCATTCCAGGGCGGGTATCATCTTCAGCAGAAAATTTCCCAGCTTTAAAAGCTTTAACCCACCTAAAAACTGTGCACATGGAAATGGTCTGAGGTCCATATATACCACATTAAATATCTGCTTTGAATCTATATTAAGCCTAATGCGGCATTTAATATAGCTACAAATTTCAGTCTTTGGTCCATGTTCCAATGTAACAAGTAAATTGGTCAGTGTATATGACTGCATCTACAGTCGACTCTCGTTATCTCGAACTTCACGGGACCTGATAAAAATGTTCGAGTTATCAGTAGTTCGAGACAACCAAATTGTGACGTCATAGGTATGACGACTGTTCGCCTCTCTGTTCGCCAAAACGTGCTTGGAAGGCACATGTATATGGCAATTTAAATAATTTACGCGTACTTCAGTTTACATTGTTACTGTTTGTTTTAGGAGATGCAATGGTTCTCTTGGAATAATATCATCAAAAAATGTTAATAATAATAACTTTCAAACGTCTCTTGTTGTCTTTTAATACTCCTGCAAATTTGGATTTCCATATGAGCTATAAATAAATTACTGGTTTCCGGGTTGTGTTACCTATACATTATGAACTGGTTTGGATTAGCTCCCTTCGCATAGACGACGCGATAAAGAGTTGACTGGTTTCCGCTTTTGCATAAAACGCTTACACTGTTAAGCTGTAAGCTAGTTTGGATTATCTCCCCTGGCATAAACGAACCAGCTCAGTGCGGCAAACTGTAGATCCTGCAGAGAAAGCTCGTTATGAACCGTCTCATGTGGACCTACACTATTTGTGCGGGTATTCGTACTAGTCTACAGGGTCGGAAGGGTTAACATCGGTACCCACGTGTGATTCGTCTATTTAAGCCGTGCATGACTATTAGAAGACTGTGCGACTGTCAAAGACTCGGATCTGCCTGCACGCCCACGAATTTTCCATTATATGCATGAGCCTTATCTGGGCTTACCAAAGAGCACCGCCTGACCAAAGAGTAACAAGCGAAGATTCAGACTTAGCTAGCCTGATCAATACAGGCTAATCTGAGTCGGAACCTGCCGTGCACTGACTTTTTTTGAAGACGCTATATCATTCAGACGGACAGTACTCAATATTGAAGAGCATACCTAAACAATAAATTAAAGAAACTTCGTTGATTAATTTTCCATAACACTATTCTGAGCCGCTTTTTATCTTACAAATCAATGACACGAGACGGTGTTGAGCGCCGCGTGTCAAACCCGACTCGACACGCACGTGATTTCATAATTACGGATTTTAGACATTGTTTGTGTTGTTTGTAATTACCTGGACAAAAGGGAAAATTAAAATATTTATTTATTTATCAATGGCCTATTATGATTTTCATTAATGGCGCCGCATCTTACATTTTGTTTTCCATCGTTATGGTCCGAGTTCGAGATACGCCGTAGTAAAAACTGTGAAAAATATATTCAGGGACTGAAAATGATGGACGAGATAGCCGAAGTGTCGACATAAAAGTAGTTCGACATACGCAAAGCTGAAATACAATGAATACATAGGGAACATAATCGGGACTTAGAAATCAGTTCGACATAAGTGATAGGATCGAGATAAGAGGGGTCGAGATAACGAGAGTCAACTGTATTTCAGTTTGAAATAACTCGGTCAGTTGGAAAGCAATTTGCACGAAGTAAATGGGTATCGTTAGCTATTCAACACACCATTCAAGTGCAGTGAAGCATTTTAAAATATACCTGGGATAAAACTAAGTAAGCCTACTAGTGACAGAACTTTTTGCACAGCCCTCGTACTTACTCAGTTTTGGAATGTGTCCTGTGGCATCTGATCTGGGTTTACAGTTTGCACAGGTACCCCTCAGCGGGGGCATCTGTATACTGTGGACACATTTCTAGTTTATGTTTTTTATAATATTTATGGGAGATGGGTAGGTCAAAACAGTTTACAGAGTGGATGGTATTGGGTAGCCCTGTTTCCTAAAGAGCGAAACTGCCTCGTGAAAAGAATGGAATATTTAGAATAGAATAAAAGTGTTAAGTCAGACTTCGAGGTGATGGATTTTAATTCATTAAGACAGATGCTTGATATCTGCTTCAGTCCAATTGCAACAAAATGGCCGGCACCTTTATAAACAATCGATCTCAATTAAAATCACGGTCGCCAAGCAATCATGCTTGCCAGCTGGGCAACCGTATGGATTATTTTAGTGGCCCAGCCAAATTTCCACTCCCTTTGGGCGACTGAGCGAGTGCTAATCCTTATCCCTGTGGGCGCCTCCATGATCCGTCACCTTGCAGCTGCAATTATTTGTGATGGCAAGGTACCCTCCAACTGGGAGCAGAGTTTGATTGTCTGCCTCTATAAGGGTAAGGCGGATGCACTGGAAAGGGGCAACTACTGCAGTCAGGCTGACAGAGCAGCTTATGAAAGTCCTGGAGAGGATGGTGGATAGCCTCATCAGACAGTTGCTGTCAATCAACGATTCCCAGTTTGGCTTCATCCCAGGCCGAGACACAACATACACAATCTTTATTGCCAGGCAGCTGCAAGAGAAGTATCTAGCTGCCAACAAGAGACTTTACATGACTTTTTTATACCTTAAAAAGGCATTTGATTGAGTGCCCTGGAAGGTCATCTGGTGGGCGCTGAGAAAACTTGGTGTGGAGGTGTGGATTGTGCGACTGGTCCAGGGGATGTATGCCAATGCGCGGAGCCGTGTCCGTGTTGGTGAGTTTGAAGTGAAGGCGTGTGTTCACCAAGGCTCGGTACTCAGCCTGATGCTCTTTATTGTTATCATCGCTGAATCAATCGAGGAATGTGTCAGGAGGCTCTTGACTTGGAAAGAAGCAATGGAGGAGAAAGGGCTGAGAGTAAATGCAGGAAAGACAAAGATCATGATCTGTGGTATGGGCCTGGACCTCCTGCAGAGTTCAGGCAAGTTTCCATGCACCATCTATTGCACTGGAGTGGGCAAAAACAGCATCTTCTGCAATGGCTGCAAGCACTGAGTGCACAAGAAATGCAGTGGGCTCAAGCACTTGACAAAGGACCGTGATTACAGGTGTACACGGTGCCAGAGAACTGCATGCCCCTTGGATGGCAGACCACAGAGGGAAGTCCAAGTTGGACCGGACAAGCTGAAGGTGGTAGCTTCCTTTTGCTTTTGCTTCAGGGTCCTAGGAGAAGTGCTCTCAGCAGCCGGTGGCTGTGAACTTTTAACCACAACACTGAAGAAGTTCAAGGAGCTGCTACCAGTTCGTTCTTCCCACAACCTCTCTTTCAAGACATAAGGCCACGTGTACAGCTCTTGTGTGCGGAGCACAATGCTCCATGCCAGTGAGACTTGGCCACTGACAAAGCCAAACCTCCAACGTCTGCGGGGGAATGACAAGGCAATGATCAGACATATTCAATGTCATGCCGCAAGACATTGTCACCATCAGGTCCAATGAGCTACTTGCACATCTTTGCATTGAGGATCTGGACCTCATCCTGAAGGAGAGAAGGCTCTGCTGGTATGGACATGTGGAACATCCATGGATGCAGTCAAGACAGCCTGTGATATACAGATTGATGGAAAGCGTGAGCCTGGGGGTGGGGGAGGGTGGGGGGCCCAAGATGACATGGAAACAGCTGACAGAGGATAGCAGAGAGTGAAAGCTCAGCTATCTACCCTCATGATAGATACACCAGTGAGATTGGTGTGAGAGCTGCCATGTGTGCAGCAAGCCAGCTGCCTGGAAGCGGGCAAACTGGTGTGGATGTTGCCCCTGTACCTGTACATTCATAAAAAATCATGATGATGATGATATCATGCAGTGTCTGCGATGCTTTTATTTGGGTTTACATATAATTGCAGTGGCTCCTGTGCTTGCATCCCTATATATAGAGACTGCAACCACATTTTTTTGGTTAACATTATAATTGCCTAGATTCCAGAATGTAGTTGCATACATACGAGGGATGTTCGAAATGAATTGCTTATTGTCCTCTAGCTCGATATCCACGTGGGGCACGATAAAAACCAATACATACCTGTATAGGGCTATTCAATATCTACACAATGATGTATAAATGAACATGTTAGACTAAGTGTAAGACATAAAATTTGCCATTTGAATACACGCAGTCATTGACCACTGCAGTAAAAATGGTTGGTAGAAGCGTCGACAAAAAAGATGAAATACGGGCTTACATCAAAGCTCGCTCAAAACTTGGTTGTTTTTTGAAGAAGCTGATGACTGAAATTTCTACAGCTTTTGGACCTTCTTGTGTGTCTTATGACACAGTTCGGCGATGGAAAAAGAAATTTGAGTCTGGTGTAGAGTCCATCAAAAATGCATCGAAATCAGGTAGGCCAAAATCTGCATCTCGTAAAGAAATCGTTTCCAGAATAAAGGAAATCATTGAAGGAGATGACAGATTTACAGTTCGTGATATTGCACGAAAGGTAGGCATATCACTATCAACGGTTCACCTTATTTTGAAGAAGCATTTGAAAGTCAGAAAGATTTCTGCTAGATGGGTGCCACATCTGTTGACTGACGAGCAAAAGAGGCAACGGGTTAAAGTGGCCGAAAAGCTGCTTCAAATGTTTCCAAAATATGACAAAAAGCAGTTTGCCAATGTCGTCACAGGTGATGAAATCTGGGTCCATTATTTTGAGCCCGTCAGAAAGGTTAGCAATAAGATCTGGGCCACTAAACACAGCAAACGCCCAATAATTGCCAAACGTTCTTTGAGTACAAAGAAGGTTTTGTATGCAATCTTCTTCTCTGGTGAAGGAGTCGCAATAAAAGTGCCAGTGAAAAAGGGCAAAAGCATTACCGGAAAGTACTACAAAGACGTAGTACTGAAGAAACTGAAAAAGTATTATCAGAAACGACGCCCTGCCACTGGTTTTAAACATGTCCGTCTTCTACATGACAATGCCCCAGCTCATACCTCCGCAATAGTTACAGCGTTTTTGAAGAAAGAAAAAGTAACTGTTTTGCCTCACCCCCCCGTATTCCCCTGACCTTGCCCCATGTGATATCTTTTTGTTTCCGAAATTGAAAGCATTCCTTGCTGGGCGGAAATACCAGTCCCGACAGGCACTTGGATCTGCCATTCATCAGTACCTTATTACTGTGCCCAAATCAGCGTACCGTGACGCCTTCAAGAAGTGGATACATTGGCTGAAACTTTGCATTTCTAGCCACGGGGAGTACTTCGAGGGCATGAAATGAGTACTTTTGGGCTAACTTGAAATTTGAAGTCTCCAGATAGAAATAAGCAATTCATTTCGAACATCCCTCGTATATAGAGATTGCATCCACATTTTTGGGGTTTACATATTATCACTTGGGCTCCCAGATGTGGTTGCATCCTTTTGCAAAATTCATGGAAGCTGAGATAACACCCTAAAATCAGACAGATTTTCTATGTTACTATCAAAAGTTTTGCTACATTTTATATCTTTATCAATTTTTGAAATTAAGTCCACCCCTACTCCTCATCCCCTCAAAAAGTAAATAAACTGAAAAAAAAACAACAACAAAAAAACAAAAAAAAAAACAATGTCATTATTTTTTTCACAAAATCGGTAATCAATCTAAAAAGTGGTAAAATCTTTGCAAATCATTAAACTGAATTGAAATATTTAAAGCAGGTTTCCAGGTTTTCTCATGTCTCGTACTGCTCATTCTTGCTACTGAAAACAGATAAGAGAAACATAATAATGATGATAATGATGTATTTTTTACAGATGATGAGCACATTCAAGATTTTCTCTTCATGGATGGTTGCAAGAAGATATCAGATAAGGTGACTATACTAAAACACTGAAACAGTTTATTACCAAAGCAATACTTTGATATATTTGTCATGCAGTGAGTGGAGAGTTTGATCATTATGGGAGGCCTAGCAAATTTAACCCTTGACAGTGTTCTTGAGGACACAGAATCCTGTGTCCCTTGACACATAAATCCGGGTCCGGATTCCTAAAACTTCCCAAAGCAGTGTGCATGTTTTTTCCTGTGGGACTACTGCTAATTATGATTGGATTATTTGACTGAAGTCCGCCACGTTATTCTTACTGTCAGTAGCATCTTAGAAGAATAATCCGACGTGTTTTTCATACCTGCAACAGTACCATCATGTACTTGCTATGCAAGCGGTAGTTAAACAGGTGTTGGCAGTTAACACTTAGTGATCGTTAACTGGTCGAGCAATTAAAGCATGTGACTGACACCGTTATGCACCCTTCCCTCATTGTGTATTCCCTCTACCAACAGACTGATTCATCGAGAATGCACATGCAGGTGACATGATCTTTCATCCCCTGAGGCAGTTTGTTTGTTTTTTTCACTGACTTCAGAGATGCACACTCACCATTTCTGCTGAAAGACAACAAGCACCCAAGCAAATTAGTACCTTATCCGTTTGCTGGATATATGTACATCACAACAATTATTCCTGCTGGCCACTAAAAATAGTTTCTAAGTACCACTGAATCTATCATGTAAACCCTGTGTATAGTCTACTGTTATGGGACTGCTCAGACGCACCCCAGACAACGATACACAATTCTGAACTGTTTGCGTTTCTAATATGTTAAATTTTTCTATAACTTTGGCATGAAAAAAAAGGCATGCTCGTAACAGTGGCACATGCTCATAATGGTAAAGTCATATGACAGGGTGGCGGGGGAACTGCCTTGGGAGAATTACCATGTTGTATTGTAGAGCATTTTCTTGTCGGAAATGGACATAAAACAGACACATATTAAAAACAGAATTATTAATTACCAAGGCTTTTTCCACGAATCAAAGCTTTAGATCGAAATGTCAGCAAGTAACAAGCAACTCCCAGACATTGTTTTGTAGCGTGTATTGATCACAGCATTGAAACATGTAAACACTGAAATGACATTTTTGTGGGAAGCTCAACAGAGGTGTCCATGATCAGAATTTGTGGCTATATTTCATATACAAGTTTGTGATAGCATATAAGAGAGCTTAAATCAGTTTTGATTAAAATATATTTCACTTAAAACCCATAACACTCAAGATCACTTAATACAGAAAGCAAGGATCTTCTTTGGGGTGGGGTAGTGAATTTAATTGAAAAGCAATGTAGAGGAGAGTCATGAAGAAGTGGGACTACTATTTTAGGGAGTGGGACTCCTACTTTTTGGCTGGGACTCCTACTTTTTATAAAAGGAGAGTCCCATACTTTTAAAATCCTAGTAAGGACCCTGCCTTATCCTGCTGTTTGCACTTTTTTCTGCTGTGCAGTGTACCATCTCTCATTGTTAAGATTCCATGGAGTACCATTAGTCAAACTGTTACCATGTGTATAATGACATACCGGGTAGGTGCAATCCCGCATTTTGATTGGTTGATAAGTGTGTTTTCTTGCTCTTCCAAGGAGCTCAGAACAATGGAAGTAGGGTCTAAGTCTTAATTTGAGTAAGTATATATTCCAACAAGTAGTTTTCCATTGTTTTGCAAGCTTGATGAAGTAATTTGTTAGATTATGTTTAAGTTAACTCTTTAATGGGCTCAGTGACATTCAGGAATAATGTCGTTGCCCTTGCTTGCCTTAGCCAGTGACAGTTTCATAGCAAAGACTGATAGCTATATGGGAAGAAATTGTCACAAGACTATATCATTATAGATCTGTTCTGTAGACTTTTTTAGGTGATCTTCTCTTTAACACAAACACACAAGAGCTAGTGATGTCTTAAAACAAATTATCTATGAACTTTCAAGAAAACTAATTGTTCAACAAAAATATGTCAGTGAAACATCAAATGGCTAACTGGGATTTTTATTGTGAGTATAAGTGCCTATATAATCTGTGAAAGGTAGCAGATTTTTAAAACTTAAACTGCTATAATTTGTGACTATTGTCATTTTGGAGGGGTATGCCAACTCCAAAACCTGTCATACTTAGTATACCCAGATGCAGCCATTCAGTGCAAGTGCTCCCCTACAGGAAGGAACCTACTTTCATACAAACACGCTACTCTTCATATAAAAGTCAGGTGTTGGATTTTACCCATGCTAATAAAGACAGAGTGTACCGAATTTGAAGCTGCCAGCAATTTCGGCACACACGAGCTTAAAAAACTATTTTTTGCGTCTTCTCCTGAACCCAAATGCCAATTGACTCGAAACTTGGTAGGAAGTATCAGTAGATGAAAAATAGCTAAAATCATTCAAGTCGAAAATCCAAGATGGCCACCACTTAACAAATTGTTGCACTTCTTCTCCTGAACCGAAAGGCCAATTGACTCGAAACTTGGTAGGAAGTATCGGGGCAACTTGCAGATCAAAAACAGCTAAAATCATTCAGATTGGAAATTTAAGATGGCCACCATCTTGAAAATCTATTGCACTTCTCCTGAACCAAAAGGCCAACTGACTCAAAACTTGGTAGGAAGTGTCAAGGCAACTTGTAGATTAAGAACAGCTAAAATCGTTCAGGTCTGAAATCCAAGATAGCGGCCATGGCAGCCATCTTAAAAATCTACTTTGTGCTTCTTCTTCTTCTGAACCAAAAGACCAACTGACTCAAAAATCTATTTTGAACTTCTCCTGAACCGAAAGGCCATTCTACTCAAAACTTAATAGGAAGTATCAGGGTGACTTGCAGATCAAAAATAGCTAATATAGTTCTGATTGAAAATCCAAGATCTATTCTGAGCTTCTTCTCCTGAACTGAAAGGCCAATTGTCTGGAAACTTGGAACGAAGTATAAGGGTAGCTTGTAGATCAAAAATAGCTAAAATCATTCAGATCGGAAATCCATGATGACAGCCTCAGTGAATATCTATTTTGAACTTCTCCTGAATGGAAAACCAATTGACTTGAAACTTGGTAGGAAGTATCAGAGCAACTTATAGATCAAAAATAACCAAAATCTTTACAATTAGAAATCCAAGATGGCTGCCATGGCCACCATCTTGAAAATCTATTTTGAACTCCTCCTGAACGGAAAGGCCAGCTGACTCAGAACTTGGTAGGAAGTACTCGAGTGACTTGTAGATCAAAAATAGCTATGAAATCATTCTGATCGGAAATCCAAGATGGCTGCCATGGTTGCCATAGTGAAAATCTCTTTTGAACTTGTTCTCCGGAACCAAAAAGCCAATTGACTTGAATCTTGGTAGAAAGTATTGGGGCGACTTGTAGGTTAAAAATAGCTAAGATTGTTCCAATCCAAAAGCCAAAATGACCACCACAGTCGCTATCTTGAAAATCTATTTTGAACTTCTTCTCCTGAACGGAAAGGCCAATTCACTCGAAACTTGATGGGAAGTATCAGTGACTTATAGTTCCAAAAATAGCTGAAATCTTTCTGATTAGAAATCACAGATGGTCCTCATAGCTGCCTTGTTGTAAATCTATTTTGAACTTTTTCGCCTGAACCTAAAGGCCAATTGAATCGAAACTTGATTGGAAGTATCGGTGCCACTTGTAGATCAAAAATAGCTGAAATCATTCCAGTTGAAAATCCAAGATGACCACCGCGGCAGCCATGTTGAAAATCTATTTTGATTTTCTTCTCCTCAGCCAAAAGGCCAAGAATTGAAACTTCATTGGAAGTATCAAGGTGACTTGTAGATGAAAAAATAGCAAAATCGTTCAAATCCAAGATGGCCACCATCTTGAAGATCTATATTGCTTCTCTTGAACTGAAAGACCAGTTGACTCAAAACTTGTCTGGTAATCAGGTGTGCTGATACAGGGCCACCTTCGCCCTCTTGTTGTCTTTGTGCTACAAAGATTCTAGATGCCCAAATAAGGTGTATAAGGAAAAGTTTAAACTGTAATGCAGTAGTTTATTATCATCTTATTTTGCAGTACCTCCTGGCGATGGTGTTTGCTTATTTTAAAAGAGCTGGTTTGAAGATAAGAGAGTATACACAGATGAACTTCTTTATAGCTTTGTAAGTTTTATTCCTTGGACGCCTTTGACAACTTATATGTAGCAAGGATGATGGTTGGGCTGTGTGTGCATGCACAAAATGTGAAGAATTTATATATACATTTGTATATATATACATGTATATATATATATATATATATATATATATATATATATATATATATATATATATATATATATATATATATATATATATATATATATTTATATGCAGGAACAGCTAAATATTAATTGTTCTGAATATATGTTTTCATAGAGGGCAATGCTCTCTATCAGCACCTTAGTTAATTTTTTTACTTATTGGGTAAATATCCACCATTTGTTCTTTGAATTGGGTAATTAGATTTTTAATTGGGTATTTAATGGTTCTTAGTCCAATGCATTGGGTATTCAATAATTTTGATTGGGTAATTTTGTAAACAAATATGTTTTTTTTTTATATCTGAAAGACATTTAAAGCTATTCTAGATGCTGCACAATTCCTTTAGCAGTACCTAGTCATATTAATGTAAAGCTCTGTGGACTGACTTTCATTGGTTAGGTTATAGAGTATATAGTGCACCAGAAAATGTAACTGAATATATCTCATATGTATAATACCTTTTGGTCCACTATTTTATTGTCTTTTCTGACACATTTTCGCCGGAATGATGGCTACTTTCAGTTTCGAAATTTGTAATGATTTTATTCCAGATTTGACTTGTCAATCAACTCTTGAAGAACGTCGGTAACAATCAATGTTGCATCAAACTTCGCACTTAGATAGTCTGTTATTTTATTGGTCTGGGGCTCAAGAGATAGTTTTTTTTTCTTCCTCTGCGACGTGAAGATGCCATTTTGGAAACATCAAGATTGGTTTCCTGCAAGTTTACCCGTGACTTCTGAATCTGAGAATGGGATATACTTCTCCGTAGATTGCTCCACAGTTAGACAAATTTACTATCGTTGTACAAGGTCATGCGGTGCGGTCTAACTTCGATGTGAATTTCGGCAAAAAATGCGGATCAGCAGCTTTGATAAAACCCGGTATGCACAAGAAAATGTCAATTTTGCTTTTTGTTTGCATTTTGTTATGCTGTAGGTTGGTTTTAATTGAGTTTTTTAATATTTTGAATTGGGTTAATACTCAGATACGCTGCTTAACTAAGCTACTGTCTCTATGAAAACAGATTCAGAACTGTTAATATGTTCTGTTATGATAGAGCGGGTGTTAGAGTGCCCACTCATTGCCCATGGAGAGAGTTGTACTAGGTTTTCGTTTGCTCTGACTTACAGCTTGCAGTTGAACCCTTATCTGTGTTTCATCATAGTGTTGAGAACTTAATTATACCTCCGGCATACAAAGTATGAGGGGGTATATAGTTTTTATCTTTTCCGTAACAATGTTTGTCTGTGTGTGTAAACTTTTTTTTACGTCAAGGATTTCTCAGGAACTATTGTACCTAGGATTTTGAAATTTGATACAAACATTAGGTATGGCTTGTTATATTGTGTAAGACAGAATCAGCATCCTCATACTTATCATTCCCTTTAATTTATTCATTTTATTTTTATTTCATTTGAGAGAAAAATTAGAATATATCCAGAAAATACGAAAAAAAAAAAACAACAACTTTTTAACTTGCCATAAGAGATCTCACATTTATACTGAAGCTTACTATCAAAGATTAGTTTGAAATGAATTATGCTTTGATTTCATTATAGAAAAAAAAATAGGGTATGCATCTGCTTTAAACATATACATGTGTTTCATTTCAACACTTTGACATATATACATATAACAAATATTCAAAAAGATAAGAACGAAAGCAGTCTGCTTGTTTGGTTCCTCTCCCTGAAATATTTTCTACCGTCATTCTCTCCCTTCCTCTGATTCAAAAAGGGTAGTTGTCAGTTTCTGGCGAAAGAAGGTGCAGAAATACTTGTTAAATGTTTAGAGGACTAAGGCTGCCCAGGAAAAGTGTGGTTAGGTAAACTGACCAGCTGTAAACTCGACATGATCCTAGTAGGTTGATTGGGTTGTAAAACCTCAAGGCTCTCAATCAAAGTTGATGGTTTCTGGTTAGACTTGCTATATCGTATAACTGGGATGGTCTTAATCGCTGATTATATTATGGTGACCTTGAAGTCTTGACCCAGTTTTCAAGTTATCGGAACAATTTTAGCTATTTTTGTGTCACCTAGTAGCATGGCAGACACATAGGGATCATGTTGTCCGTCTGCGTCGGCAATGGCATCGTCGTCAGTGTCGTCGTCACACTTTACGTTTCCGTTCTGTAACTTTTTAAGGAATGTATTGATTTCATTCAGATTTTGCAGAACTTTATATTATTATAAAATACAAGTCAAGTAGGAAATTGGTAATCATCCACCAAATTTTGGCTGAGATATGGCCCTTTTTCGACTTAGTTTTTGTTGTTCGTTTCTGCTCAATAACTTTTGAAGGGATGCATTGATTTCATTCAAACTTTGCAGAACTTTATATCACTGTAAAATACAGGTCAAGTTTGATATTGGTAATCATCCCCCAAATTTTGGCTGAGTTATGGCCCCTTTTTGACTTAGTTTTTGTTGGTGTGTTGATATTGGTTTCTGAGCATTCTGAGCAATAACTTTTGCAGGGATGAATTGATTTTATTGAAAGTTTGCAGCAGGATATCATTTTAAAATACAGGTCAAGTTAGTTATTATTAGTCATCCGCGAAATTCTGGTGTTGGTGTGTTGATATTGGTTTCCGATCAATAACTTTTGCAGGGATGCATTGATTTTATTGAAAGTTTGCAGAAGGATATTTCATTGTAAAATACAGGTCAAGTTCTATATTGGTAATCATTCAAAAACTTTTGGCCAAGTTATAGCCCTTTTTCGTCTTAGTTTTTGTTGTTGGGATAAAATACAAGGTAAAGATATTGTTTCCCCTCAATAACTTTTGATGGGATGCATTGATTTTATTTGAAGTTTGCAGAATGGTATATCAGTATAGCACAGAGGTCAAGTTTGATTTTTGTAATCATCCAAAAAAATTTCGGTCGAATTATAGCTCTTTATTTTCTTCATTAATAAAAATTAGACAAAGTAGTGAGGGGTTGCCTTTAGGCAGAGCTGTGGAAATACCATACCCGACTTGTCCGACATCCCATTTCCTTGAGGACAAGTAAGAAATTTCAATTTACTTGTCCTGGGACAAGTAATTCATCGCTCTGGAAAAGGGTATCCAGATTATAAGATATATATTTTCTCTTAATTCTAAAAAAAAACAAAAACGTGGGTACTCATTAGAAGCGCCTCAGTGAGGCACTTTTAATGAGTACCCACAACATACGCTTTCTTCGAGAAATAAGAAAAAATGTCAATGTTCGGGCAAGTAAATCTTGGTTGGACAAGTGGATATTGACCATTTACTTGTCCGTGGACAAGTAATGAAATTTGATAATTCCACGTCCTTGCTTTAGGGATAGGAGCGATTATAAGGACCAGTTTTTTTTTTCTTTTTTCATATCAAGTGATTGGCGCTTGGAGCAGGGGACACATCCGATTCTCCAAATTCTAGTTAGTTATCTATGATTATTTAGAAAAAAGTTTTTCAACACTATATCACCTGAACCAGTGCATAAATTCAGGTCAAACTTAATCTGCATATTTATGTACACTGGCAAACAAAGTATATAGGGGGTATACCCCCAGCATACAAAGTATATATGGGGTATGGCCCCCATAGCCTAGTAGATAAGAGAGCTGACTCTTAATCCATTAGGTTTCTCACCGCTGTGGTTTGAGCCTTGCTCGGGTCACATGTGGGAAAGCCAAGTTCTGCTTACGTGTGGTCAGGTGATTTTATATTCTTGAAAGGGCCATAAAACCCAAATAAAAAAAAAAAAATATATATATGTATGTACGTATGGGGTATACAGTTTTTGTCTTTTCTGTAACAATGTTTGCCTGGGTGTCTGTGTGTAAACTTTTTTTTCTGTCAAAGATTTCTCAGGACTCACTCTTCCTAAGATTTTGAAATTTGATACAAACATTGAGTATGATATGCTTATCATTCCCTTTACTTGTACATTTGTCTTTCTCTCCAATATAAAATTTTTTAGATACATGCATCTGATGGCTATGGTCAGGGGGATATGTTAGCTTTGCTGACTGCTAAATTTCCACAAACTTGTATCAGTATATCATTTGGACATGCCTTCCAGTTGCTAAGGTATCAGTGGCTTTGATCTTGTTTTCAAGAAGCATGTAACTTAGAATGTTATAGGTAGGGGGACATCTGTTTTCTCTGTTGTTTCATTAAATATTTGCTAAGATATGGCACTGGTAACAGTTAAAACAGTTAAAAAAATCCATGCCATGTATAACTCAAGTGTCTTTGCCATGTATAACTCAAGTGTCTTCCAATTCAAATGAGACTTCTCTAATGACTAAGTCAGAACAAAGGCTGGTCAAGTTTGTCAATTCTAACCTGAGTTAAAACTTCTGATAAAGGCTGATTAATTTCCTTTTCATTGGGGTTCCTTACATCAAATTCAAATGAAATTCAGAGTTGATAATCACTTGGTTTGAAAACTGCTTTTATGCATCAAGTCTGACATGAGTTTCAGGCCCTGGAAAAATTAAACATTGTTTTTAGCTCACCTGAGCCTTTAGGCTCATAGGTGAGCTTACAGTATAGGCAGGTTCCGCTGTCTTTCTGTCCGTCGTCCATCCATCATCCACATTCTTCATACATCTTCTCAGAAACCACTGGGCCAATCAAAGCCAAATTTGTTATAGAGCCTCAGTGGGTAAGGAGAACGAAAGTTTGTTAGCCCAATCTGGGTGACTTGACCAAGATGGCCGCTACGCCCATATATGGTAAAAACCTTTTAAAAATCTTCTTCTCCAGAACCAAAGGGCCAATGGCCCTGGGGCTTGGTATGCAGCATTGGGGACATGGGCCCAGTGAAGTTTGAAAAAATGATGACCTTCACTTAACCTTTACCTTTTTTACAGAAAGGTCAAATTTTGTTACTTCTATAGGCAGTATTTTAAAAATCTTCTTATATGAAACTAGAAGGCCCAGGTCTTTGATATTTGGTATGTAGCTTTATCTTTTGGACCATTATGAAGATTATTCAAATTATAGCCCTGGAGTAAAAATGGCCCCACCCTAGGGGTCACTTGTTTTACATAGACTCATATAAGAAAAACTTTTCAACCGTCTTCTTCTCAGAAACCACTGGGCCAATCAAAGCCAAATTTCATATGGAGCCTCAATAGTTATGGGGAACAAAAGTTTGTTCACCAATCTTGGTCACATAACCAAGATGGCAGCCATGCCCATATACATGTATGGCAAAACCCCTTTTAACAACCTTCTTCTCCAGAACCAAAGGGCGAATAGCCCTGGGGGTTGGTATGCAGCATTGGGGACATAGGCCCAATAAATTTGAAAAAATAATAACCTTTGATTGACCTTGACCTTTTTAACAGAAAGGTCCATTGACCTTTTTAACAGAAAGGTCAGATTTTTCTACATAGGCTCCTATATGTAAAACTTTAAAACTCTTCTTGTCTGAAACTAGAAAGCTGAGGCCTTTGATATTTGGTGTGTAGCTTTATCTTGTAGACCTCTACCAAGATTGATCAAATTTTAGCTCTGGGGCCAAAATTGGCCCCGCCCCAGTGGTCTTTTGTTTTACATAGACTCATATAGGAAAAACTCTTCAAACGTCTTCTCTTCAGAAACCACTGAGCCACTTTGAGCTAAATTTCATATGGATTCTCAATGGATAGGGAGAACGAAAGTTTATTTGCCATATCTGGGTCACGTGACCAAGATGGCTGCCATGCCCATATATGGAACCCTTTAAAAATCTTCTTCTCCAGAACCAAAGGGCAATGGTCTTGGAGCTTGGTATGCAGCATTGAGGATAAAGTTTGAAAAAATTATAACCTTTGGTTGACCGTGACCTTTTTAACGGAAAGGTCAAATTTTTCTTCATAAGCTCCAATAGGCAAAACTTTAAAATTCTTCTTGTCTGAAATTAGAAGGCAGCGGCCTTTGATATTTGGTTGTGGACCTCTAACAAGATTGTTCCAATTGTAGACCTGGGGCCAAAACTGGCCCCGCCACAGGGGTCACTTTTTTGACATAGACTCATATAGGGAAAACTCTTCAAACATCTTCTCTTCAGAAACCACTGGGCCAATCAAAGTCAAATTTCATATGGATCCACAATGGATGGGGGAATGGAAGCTTATTCGTCGCAGCTGGGTCACATGACCCAGATGACCACCATGCCCATATATGGTAAAAACCCTTTAAAAATCTTATTCTCAGGAATTATATTCTTTGGTTGACCTTGACCTTTTTTACGGAAATGACAAATTTTTTTTACATAGACTTCTATAGGCAAAACTTTAAAAATCTTCTTGTCAGAAACTAGAAGGCCTTAGAGGACTTTGATATTTGGAATGTAGCTTTATCTTGTGGATCTCTACCAAGATTACTCAAACTATAGCCCTGAGGTGAAAAATGGCCACACGCCAGGGGTCACATGTTTTACATAGACTTGTATTGGGAAAAACTTTGAAAATCTTCTCTGAAACTAGAAGGTCTAGGCCTTTGATATTTGGTAGTAACTTCATGTAATGGGCTTCTACCAAGAATGTTCAAATTATAGCCCTGGGGTCAAAAATGGCCCATTTGTTTTACATAGACTCATATAGGGAAAACATTTAGAAATCTTCTTGTCTGATACTAGAAGGCCCAGGTCTTTGATATTTGGTATGTAGCTTTATCTAGTAGGCCTTTACCAAGATTGTACCAATTATAGCACTGGGATCAAAAATGGCCCTGCCCTGGGGCTCATTTATTTTGCATAGACACATATAGGGAAAAACTTTAAAAAAATTTTTGGTCTGATACTAGTAGGCCCAGGCCATTGATATTTGGCATTCTAGCTTCATCTAGAGGGCCTTTACCAAGGTTGTTTAAATTATGGCCCTGAGGTCAAAATGGTTCCATCCCAGAGGTCGCTTGTCTTTCATAGACTTGTACTGGGGAAAAGCATTAAAAATCTTCTTACAAGTGTGAAACTAGAAGGCTTAGGCCTTTGACATTTGGTACTTAGTTTTATCTAGTGGACCTTTACCAAGACTGTTCACATTATAGCCCTGGGGTCAAAATGGCCCTGTCCCAGGGGTCATTTGTTTCACATAGACTAATATGAGGAAAAATTTAAAAATCTTCTTATGTGAAACTAGAAGGCATAGGCCTTTATATTTGGAATGTCACTTTATCAAAGCCACATTTTATGTGAAAATTCTGTTTTGCCAAATTAAGTAAAGCTAAATTCCATACCAAGTTACTGTAAGATACAGAGATCAAAGTTTTTTTTTCACACTGTACCGGATACCATACCTATATATTTCATTC
Organism: Anodontia alba; assembly: GCA_964016985.1. Taxonomy (NCBI): domain Eukaryota; kingdom Metazoa; phylum Mollusca; class Bivalvia; order Lucinida; family Lucinidae; genus Anodontia; species Anodontia alba. The sequence goes on from OZ024823.1 coordinate 3,281,923, forward strand.
TTTAAAAATGTTACCAAAAGCTTGCTCAGAACAAATAGTCTCAGGTGAGCTATAGACCATTGATCCTCTGTTTTTATACCCCGCCATTTTCAATGGGCGGGGGGCATATAGTATCACCGCTGTCCGTATGTACGTCCTCTCCATCCCGTACTTAACACAAATGGTTTCTGTTCGATATCTTTTGAAAAGATTAGTGTATTGGATTGAAATTTTATACACAGGTATATAATCATAAAATGTAGGTCAAGTTCGATTAAGGGTAAAATCTACCAATTATTATGGGAGTTATGGCCCTTTTTCAACTTTGAAAAATGGTTTCCGTTTGATATCTTTTGAGAAGATTAGTGTATTGGATTGAAATTTTAAACAAGGGTATCTAATCATAAAATTTAGGTCAAGTTTGATTTAGGGTAAAATCCACCAATTATTTTGAGAGTTATGGCCCTTTTTCAACTTTGAAAAAAGGTTTCCATTTGATATCTTTTGAAAAGATTAGTGTATAGGATTGAAATTTTATACACAGGTATATAATCATAAAAATGTAGGTCAAGTTCGATTTAGGGTGAAATCCACTGATTATATTGGGAGTTATGGCCCGTTTTCAACTTTGAAAAATGGTTTCCGTTCTATATCTTTTGAAAAGATTAGTGTATTGGATTCATATTTTATACATGGGCACATAATTATAAGATATAGGTCAGGTTCGATTTAGGGTAAAATCCACCAATTATTTTGGGAGTTGTGGCCCTTTTTCAACGTTGAAAGATAGTTTCAATTTGATATCTTTTGAAAACATTAGTGTATTGGATTCATATTTAATACAGTTGTAGGTATATGATCATAAAATAGAGGTCAGGTGCAATTTAGGGTAAAATCCACCCACTATTATGGAAGTTATGGCCCTTTTTCACTTTCAATATCTTTTTAAAAAGATTGGTGTATTGGATTTATATTTTATGCACAGGTATATTATAATAAAATATAGGTCAAATTCGATTTAGGGTAAAATCCGCCAATTAATATGAGAGTTATGACCCTTTTTTCAACCATTTTTTTGCAAAATGCCTGCGTGCCGGTTAGGATGGCCCCTGGGTGGGGGCATCTGTGTCATATTGATACATTTCTATTTTTTTTTTTCATTTTATATGATTACCTTTTTCTTTCATCTGATTCAAGCAAAAATTCATATTGCAGCTTGATGCCAACTTAACACAGATTCACTTTGAGTAAAGCATTTATATATCCATTGACATTACAGCTCCCTAACAACTTGACTTTTTTCACTGCACTTTTAAATGACATTATTGTGGAGACTTATGTGTAAAGATGAGTATAAACAAAGGTTTAAATATCTTGAAATGGGCAGTTATTAGTGCAGACATGAGTTAATTTTTACATTTCAACACATACCAGTGACAGGATATCACACAGTGCTTTTGGTGTTTTTATTACATACAGTACACTTGCATTATTGTTTTTTTTTTTTGTTGTTTTTTTTGTTTGTTTTAGTTTTGTTTCAATTCATGTTTTTTTTTTTTGTTTTTTGTTTTTCTTACATTTAGATATCTAGCTAATGATATGGAAGAGGACGAGGAAGAAATGAAATATGAAATATTTCCATGGGCTCTAGGTGATAAATGGAGAGACAAATTCCCTAAATTTCTGTTCAAGAAGGACAAACTATGGATGAAGATTGATCACCGTGCTGTTGTCAGCAGACGTTGCTGTGATGAAGTAAGTTATTCAGATAAATCTTTAACAGAAGCTGCTACTTTGTTTGCTCAGATTTGTAGTTACAGACATAGCATTATTGTTAAGTATGTCAGTCTTTAATACATTTTTGTGCAGTGGATAACATAATTGAAATAAAATATGTGCGAACATGTTCTTGACTTAAGGAAATATTTTGTTTTCTACAAGAATGACATATTCTAAAGTACAATTTAAGGTCATTACTGGTACCAGTAACAATAACTCTTGCAAGACAAAATCACATTTTGCCTTATAACTTGAGTATCTATTACCCAATTCATCTGAAACTTGCACATATACATTGACTTGACACTTGAAATGCAGTTATATTAAGATAAAAATGTTTTTCATTCTAACGTGTTATTGCCCCTGATTACTATTTCACTATTGCTATATGGGAAAAACTGTAAGCTTAGTACTAATGCAATATCTTAACCATCTGTTTCTAAGATAAGACCAAACTTATTATGAAAGCTTATTATGACAGACTGTACACCACAGAGGCTTCTGCCATAGATTGTCTTTATTCTTGCAGGAGTTATTGCCCCTGAATTATAGCTTTTATGTGGAAAAATGGGTAAAATCCATGTTTTAATAATTTTCATACTGGATAATCAGTACAATAAAATTTTCATGGTAGTATCCATTTGATAAATTCTCACAATTAGTACACCAGTTTACATAAAACGGTATGTATGTCATGCATTATTGCCCTTGTTTTAGCAATTTTAGGAGCTAAAATTACCAAATATGCCCTTTAAACTCATCCAGTCTTCCAAATGTGCAATGCGTGCATATAATTCAGTATAAATTTTGATTTATTAGACTAATCCTGCAATATGATGTATTTATTACAAATAAGAATTATATTTATGTGGCTCTTAATCACATTTTATCATGCTGAGCTTATGTTCTTAAAAAATAGGGTTGGGGTAACAATTCATAACTACTTGCTAAGACAAATCATCATTTTGCTGTGCATTAATTATTATTCAGATTGTCTCTATATATCTACAATATGCCACCATACTACTTTAAAGCAATACTGACTTTTAAAATTGATTGTATTTAATATCAAAACTGTTTGGTTATTTAGAAAAATAGAATTTTGCTATTTCAGGGTAGGGTTAACTATCAAGCATTATCTCATTTCACAGATGGTGATATTTTATGTCATTTCAGAATAATACTACAGAATAAATAGTGATTATTATTTAAAAGTTTAATGAAAATTTAATTTTGGGAAGTGTCTTTAATATTTGAATATTTAGTCATTTTTGTTAAAACAACAGTAAATTTTCACCATTTGGGTGGACAAAAATGTTAATTATTGTAAATATTAAAGTTTGCTTTATATCCTTAAGGCATTCCTACATTTTGCATATTCTAATGCCATTCCATTGCAATAACTGAAGGTGTTTCATAGGTGTTAGTTGCTAGAATGATTTTCTCAGTACTAGTTGGGCCTAGAACAACTTTGAAGAAAAATGCCTAAGGGGTACATCTTTGAAGCACCAGAACTCCGATACCAGGTGGTGACCAGCTTTTTAGCCCACCTGAGCTAGGCTCAGGATGAGCTATTGTGATCACTTTTCGTCCGTTGTGCATCCGTGCGTCCGTCCATTAACATTTTCAAACAACTTCTCCTCTGAGCCACTGAGCCGATTTTGCTCAAATTTCATAAGGAGCCTACTAAGGTTGGGGGGAAATAAAAATTGCTAAAATAGTCGCAGTCCGTTGACCAAAATGGCCACCTTGCCCATATATGGTAAAAACCTTTAAAAATCTTTTTCTCCAGGATGCCTTGGAGATTTATCTTTGCACAAATCATCGGGGACGAGATATCTACCAAAATTGCTAAAAAAATTATTGTAGATTGACATTTGACCTTTTTACGGCAAGGTCAGCTTTGCTTCCCATGCATTTGTATGGGCCCTATACATTTATATGGGAAAACTGTTGAGAATTCATATTTTGGATATCTCCTCTATAATCCAGTTGAATCGAAACTTGATGATGAGCATTAGGGCACTTATGAGACACAAAATAGCTAAATGAGCTGATAGAAAATCCAAGATGACCAGCACAGCCACCATTTTGAAAATCAGTTTTCGACATTTCTCAAACCTTAGATCGCTTTGAGCTGAAACTTGCTCTTTAGCAACAAGATGACTTCTGGATGGAAACAAGCTAAAATTGTGTCGATCGAAAATCCAAGATGGCCACAATGGTTCTGCTCCATTGAACAAGATGGCCGCCAGAGCTAAAAAATACAGTCTTCAAATGAAGTCAGAGATTCTCGTCCTTGGCCAATGGCCTGATTTCAAAATATTTGCACAGAAGTATTCCACCAATGGCCCTCAGCCAAAATTACTAAAATGGCTCCTCTTGGCTGAACAAAATGGCGGCCAGAGGTAAAAATTGAAAAACCTTTAAAAGACATCTCTTCCGCAGCCAGTGTCCTGATTCCAAAGTAATTTCATAGAAATGTTCCTCTTATGGCCCTTTACCAAAATTGCTAAAAAGTTCTGCTAGGCTGAACAAAAAGGCTGCCAGAGCTAAATATAGAAAAAAAAACCTTTAAACATCTCCTCCTTGGCCAGTGGCCTGATTTCAAAATGATTTCACAGAAATGTTCCTCTTTACCAAAATTGCCAAAATGGTTCTTCTCTGAACAAAATGGTCACAGGAGCTAAAAATAGAAAAACCTTCAAACAACATCTCCATGGCCAGTGGCAGGATTTCAAAATAATTTCACATCAATGTTCCTCTTATGCCTCTTTGCCAAAATTGCTAAAATAGTTCTGCCCTGCTGAACAAAATGGTTGCCAGAGCTAAAAACAGAAAAGAAAACCTTTAAAGGACAGGATAAATAGATGAACCAAATGACTTCTGAAAAATATCTGAACTTTTTTTTTACTTATGGCATTTTGAAAATTTCAGCATTTTAACCTTGAAAGCAAGATATCTCAAAAACTGTTTAAACCATTGCCTTGTCATAAGAGTATTAGAAAAATGTTGCATGCCATCTGCATATCTGCAGTGGCGGTGTCACTCAGGTGAGCGAGTTGTGGCCTGTGGGCCTCTTTTTATTGTTTTATAATTTTTACAATGAAATGGGAAAACAAAACGCAGAATTTAAAGAAAATCTATTGTTGGGATAAAAAGTTGCACCAGGTGTCAGTAGTGACCTTAAGAACCACATTATCTGTCTTTTTATACCCCGCCACAGAATAGTGGCGGGGTATTATGGTTTCATGTTGGACGTCCATGTGTCCGTCTGTCCATCGTCTATCGGTTTTTCGTTTCCGGATGATAACTTGAGTAAACATCAATGGATTTTCACCAAACTTGGTATGTGCATTGATATTGTGATTATCTGGTTTGGGCTTGCTAATGGGCAAATTTCGTAAAATTTTTATGGAGTTATCTGCCCTAGACACGCCCATATTTTTGTTTCTGGACGATAACTTGAATAAATAACAAAGCCTTTTTATTATCAAGATCTGGTTTAGGATTGTTATCTGTCCATTGATATTATCAAGATCTGATTTATTTAGAATTGTTATCTATCTCTCCGTCATTTTCTTTCCAGACATTTTCGCAACGATAACTTTAATACATAAACAAATAATTGCTGTGGCGGGGTATTTTGCTTGCGGTGCTTTTATTATATATGCCACCCCAGTATAAAAAAATTAAGCATTGCATGTAGAATTGATCTGAAATTATTTGTTTCTTGGAATATAATAGTGTGTGCACAACATATCCACTTTTTGTCCAGTTAACATTTTCAATATGATTGTGGTGGGGTTATTATGTTTTTCCACGGCCTGTCAGGTTTGTTTGAGTGCAGTAACTCTACAAACATAAGGCTGCAAACAACTACACTTTGTTAATTTGGTAAGATGTATAACTTCATGGTCCTCTGTTGACTGACTCTGAGGTCTTATTAATACATACTCATTTATGAAGTAATTTGGTGAGATTTTATCCACTGTTTAAACTTTGCAACATAGTGTATCCCCAGCAGAGTTTTCCCTGCCTGTTTTTGTTAGAAAGCATATGATTAAAACAAAAAAGCACATGATTAAAACAAAGGTGTTTTGAAAATAGCCATTATTCTTATTTAAATTGCATTCTTGTTGTTGTTTTATCTGCAGGCACTCTAAACTAAATGAATGCAAATGCTAAATGTTTAACCCATTTATGCCTAGCGTCCCATAAAAAGGGCATTGGCAGACAGTGTAGACCCAGATCAGATGCTGCTTAATGCGGCATCTGATCATGGTCTACACTGTTTGGAATAACATTAGAAAGTTTCAATAATAAAAGCAACTATCACAATTTCTATATAACACCCTTTTGACTATACAATGGACCCTTCCAAAGTTCATGATGGAAGAGTTTACTGAAAATATTCAGGCGTAAATGGGTTAAGATGATACCAAAACTGGTCTTCAAACACTGTATGGAGGCTATGACAGCACTGAAGGGCTTCATTTTTTAATCTAAAGCCTGTCTAAGAAATCAAACAAAAATTCTATATTAAAACAAAAAATCTGATTACTGATGAAAGCAATAAAGCCGAAATGTTTAAAACCTGAGTTATTTTAATGTTAAAAATTCTATTAATAGCAAAAGTATGCCTCTTATACACTTGAAATCATATTTTGAAGACACTAACATGTAATATCAAGATATTTAACTCCTTAAGATATTCTCAGTATCAGTTATGTCTCCCCCTTCAGGGTCAGATTGTTTTTCCCATGGACATATGTCTGTCACAAAATTGTGTCCTCTCCCTAACTTGAAAACCATTTGAAATATTTTTACAAAACTTTACAGAAATGTTTACCACCATAAGACAACATGCAGAACACAGCCATAACTATGGTTTACCTACTTTTGGAGTTACAGCCCTTTAAACATTGTAAATAAAGATTTTGGTCATAAAATTGTGTCAGCCCTGTAACTTGAAAACCGTTTAAGATATATTCATGAAACTTAACAGAAATGTTTACCATCATGAGATGACATGCAGAACACAAGAACCATAACTGTGTTCACCAACTTTTGGAGCTATGGCCCTTTGAACATTGTAAATAGTGATTTTGGTAATAAAATTGTGTCCACCTTGTAACTTGAAAACTGTTTGAGATATTTTCACGAAACTTTACAGAAATATTTACCACCTCTTGTGCCCTATATGTACTTTTGGAGTTACGGCCCTTTGAACATTGTAATAGTGATTTTGGTCATAAAATTGTGTCTACCCTGTAACATGAAAACCGTTTGAGATATTTTCACAAAACTTTACAGAAATTTTTACCCCTATGAGAACATGCAGAACACAAAAACCATAACTGGTTTGTCTACTTTTGGAGTTATGGCCCTTTTAACATAGTAAATATTGATTTTGGTCATATATTGAAGTCTGATCTGTAACTTGAAAACCATTTGAAATATTTTCACGAAACTTTATAGAAATGTTGCACCATGAGACAACATGCAGAAAGTAATAACCGTAACTATGGTTTACCTACTTTTGGAGTCATGGCCCGTTGAACAGTGTAAATAGTGTATTCGATCAGATACTGTCCACTTGGTAACTTGAAAACTGTGTGAGATATTTTCATCAAACTTTACAGAAATGTTAACCTCTATTAGACAACATGTAAAACGCAAGTACCATAACTCTTGTTTACCTACTTTTGCAGTTACTGTCCTTTGAACAATGTAAATAAATAGGGATTTTGGTCATATACTTGTGTCAGCTCTGTAACCTGAAAACCTGTTTGGCCCTTTGAATGTTGTAAATAGAGATTTCTATCATTCTTGGGTACATTTTTAATAACCCTGACTAAACGTATAAAGCAGTACTCTAAAATGGGAGAGACATGTTTTCATGGAGAAAACAAATTCTAGTTTTCTTCTACTTTTGCTGAACATGCATTGCAAAGCATAACAATTAGCATTGATTGAAGAGTAAATGGTGCTTCACTTTTGACACAGTGTATAGGATCTCTGTTTTGGAAAACCTGTATTTTTCTATCTATGCATTAAATGCCTGTACATTCAGTCAATCTAATCAGGATCTTGCTTGTTTATAAATCTGATTGTGCAAAAATGAAATGTTCTGTGCATGAATAATATTACCTCTCAAAACACTGCTAGGATCAGCTACATATATGATCCGGGGCTTTGCCATTTGCATATAGCATAAGACAGGGCTTTTTTTCTATGTCATGGCTTACAGGGTTTGTTTTGAAAATTCAGATTATGGCCATTGAGCCAGATCATCCTGTTTGGAAACGAACAAGACCAGATCATCATGCAGGAGCTGTTAGAAACTATATGAAGGATCCTGATGATGATGGATATCCTCGTGGACCAAATATGTCCCCACGATTATGTCCTGATTGTGATACAGGAAGTGGTTATGACTCTGCAAGTCCTGAAAGTGTGTCTTGGTATGTTTCATCTGGAGATTCCAGTCCAGATGCAGAAGAAACATTCTTCGAAAAGCCAGACCAATCAACTTTTGATATGAAAGGTATCTTTTAGTAGTTGTTTGGATTTTCCTGCTATATTGAAATGTAAAGATCAAACTTATCAGTATATTTAGTGCAACTGAAAATTATAACTGTTTCAGGGCTCCAGAAACTGCCAGTCAGTCTGTCCTTGGACCAGATTTTATTGGCCTGGACCAATTTCAGTCTCTGAAGGAAGTGAAATAATTTGTCCCAAAAATATTTTCCCTTTTTGAAAATTCAACACAAAAGCATCAATACGTATTGAAAAACGTGTTTTCCAGAGCATCTTGCTTAACCTTTGGGTACAACAGAACTGCTCTGGAGCCTTTTTTCACACAATCCAGTAATTTCATATAATGGAATGTTCATAAAGATTTTCTTTTGGATCAGTCCATTATGTAAATGGTAGAGATGGATTAACTTGTATCATTTTAATTGATGCTTATCATGTAAACAACCAATTAAAACAAGTAATGGACTGCTCCCGACTCTCCGTCAAATTAGGATTTAGGAAGAGAAAATCTACCTATCGGGTATTACATTAGTTAGTTGTTATTAACCATGTTGTGTCTTGAAACAAAAAGCCAGGCACAATGCCTGCCGGAAGTCTGCAAAATTATATTATCTTATACAATAGATGACAAGAGGTAACCTATTTGCAGTGCATGCGTGACATATTGGCTCTACAATAGGACATGACACTGTCATGTGATGTTACCATTGCAGTTGATCGGTGAAGTAAAGGGTACCTTATTGCATATTCAAATTAGATCAGCTGTGCAGATACACAGGTTGTTAAGCGTTTGCTAAATGATATAGTTTCTAATTGGACTGGCAAGTGAGCAGACTGACCAGGGTCTGTGATGTTCGCATTTGTGATAATTTACTTTGGAGTGGATGTTCCCAGATTACAGGATACATGTGTAGAGTGTGATCTGGAGATTTGTGTCATCCACGAGATTTGATATGAAGCATCAGATCATGTATGACATTTCTTGTGAATGGTCTGCTCTGTAGATGATTCATATGAAATGTCAAGCCTTATTTTCTCAGAACCCCCCCCCCCCCCCCCCAAAAAAAAAAAAAAAAAAAAAAAAAAAAAAAAACATGGCTCTTTAAGGGTTAAATAATTTTATTTGTCAAAAATCATGACCATTTGATGACCATTTGGTGCTGTTTTAAGACATATCCGAGTACACATTTTTAAGAGGTGGATCTCAGACTCCTAACTGATCCAGATTTTTATGCCCCGCCACAAAAAGTGGAGAGGGTATTATTATATTACACTGTCCGAAATTTTGAGTGTCCGTCCATCAGCGCTTCCATCATTCTTGTCCGCTCCATAACTCTAATACCATCAGAGATATTTTCACCAAACTTCACACAAAGATAAAGCACCATCAGACTACTTGCAAAACACATAAACTGTAACTCTGGTTTGCCTACTTTTGGAGTACTGCCCTTTGAACATTGAACATAGCCATTTCTTCCACGTACTCATATCCGCTCTATAAGTTGAAAACCATTCAAGATATTTTTAGGAAACTTCACACAAATGTAAAGCACTTTGTGGCAACATGCAGAAAATATTAATCGTAACTCTGGTTTGCCTATATTTGGAGGTACTGCCCTTTGGACATTGAACATATCCATTTCTACCATGTACTTGTGTTGGCACTGTAAGTTGAAAACTGTTCCAGATATTTTGATGGAACTTCCTACAAATATAAAGCACCATAAGACAATGTGCAGAACATAAAAACCGTAACTCTGGTTAACTAACTTTTGGAGTTGTGGCCCTGTAAGCATAATAGATATTGAAAATAGCCAATTCTACTATGTACATGTGTCTGCTCTGTAAATTGAAAACCATTACAGATATTTGATGAAACTTCACATCAATGTAAAGCATCGTGAGAAGAGGTGCAGAACACAAAAACTGTAACTCTGGTTAACCTACTTTTGGAGTTATGGCCCTTTGAACTTAGAAATTAGTGATTTCTGTAATGTATTTGTGTCCACTCTGTAACTTGAAAACTGTTCAAGATATTTTCTTGAAACTTTATGCAAATGTATATCACCATGATACAATTTGCAAAACACATCCTGTTTGGAAACGAACAAGACCATGAACTCTGACTTACCTACTTTTAGAATGACCGCCCTTTGAACATTGTCAATAGTGATCCAAGTCATATATGTGTGCCCTTTCTATAACTTGAAAACAGTTTCAGAGATTTTGTTGAAGCCTTGCAAAAATGCAAAGGAACATAACATGTAGAACACATTTTATTTTTGACAGAGTTATGGCACTTGCTTGATGTAAATGCAGTGGCGGGGCATGGTGCAGTGCTTGCAGCGCTTTTATTGAATCAGATTATAAGAAATTTAACTGTTTGAAAGCAGTGTCCTTTATTAGCTCACCTGAGCTGAAAGCTCAAGATGAGCTTTTGTGATCACTCACCGTCCGTCGTCATCGTCGTCGTCCGTATGTCCGTCCGTCCACAATCTTTAAACAACATCTCCTCCTAAACCACTGATTGGATTTTGACCAAACTTCACAGGAATGATCCTTGGTTGGTCCTCTTTCAAAGTTGTTCACATGGTTCCGGTCCGTTGCATATCTAAGTCACAGGAGCTAAAAATAGATTTTTTAACTAAAAACTTAAAAAATCTTCTTGTCAGAAACCACTGGACTGATTTCCATATAATTTTGCAGAAATGTTCCTTTGGTGATCCTCTACCATGATTGTTCAAGCCATTGGGATTCGTCAAAAAACATGGCCGCCAGGGGGCGGGGCTTATTTTCCCTATATATCTATATAGAAAACTTTAAAAATCTTCTTCTCAGAAACCACTGGACAGATTTCAGTATAATTTTGCAGAAATGTTCCTTTGGTGATCCTCTACCAAGATTGTTCAAGCCATTTGGATTCGTCAAAAAACATGGCCGCCAGGGGGCGGGCTTATTTTCCCCATATATCTATATAGAAAACTTTAAAAATCTTCTTGTCCAAAACCACAGGACCGATTTCAAAATAATTTTGCAGAAATGTTTCTTTGGTGATCCTCTACCAAGATTGTTCAAGCCATTTGGATTCGTCAAAAAACATGGCCGCCAGGGGGCGGGGCTTATTTTCCCTATATATCTATATAGAAAACTTTAAAAATCTTCTTGTCCGAAACCACTGGACCGATTTCAATATAATTTTGCAGAAATGTTCCTTTGGTGATCCTCTACCAAGATTGTTCAAGACATTTGCATTCGTCAAAAAACATGGCCGCCAGGGGGCGGGGCTTATTTTCCCTATATAATCTATATAGAAAACTTTTAAAAATCTTCTTGTCCGAAACCACTGGACCAATTTCAATATAATTTTGCAAAAATGTTCCTTTGGTGATCCTCTATTAGGATTGTTCAAGCCATTTGGATTCGTCAAAAAACATGGCCACCAGGGGGCGGGACTTATTTTCCCTATATATCTATATAGAAAACTTTAAAAATCTTCTTGTCCGAAACCACTGGACCGATTTCCATATAATTTTGCAGAAATGTTCCTTTGGTGATCCTGTACCAAGATTGTTCAAGCCATTTGGATTTGTCAAAAAACATGGCCGCCAGGGGGTGGGGCTTATTTTCACTGTATATCTGTATAGAAAACTTTAAAAATCTTCTCATCAGAAACCACTGGACCGATTTCCATATGATTTTGCAGAAATATTCCTTTGGTGATCCTGTTGCAAGATTGTTCAAGCCATTTGGATTTGTCAAAAAACATGGCTGCCAGGGGGGCGGGGCTTATTTTCCTTATATATCTTTATGGAAAACTTTAAAAATCTTCTTGTCAGAAACCACTGGACCGATTTCCATATGATTTTGCAGAAATGTTCCTTTGGTGATCCTTTTGCAAGATTGTTCAAGCCGCCATGATTCGTTAAAAAACATGGCCGCTAGGGGGCGGGGTTAATTTTCCCTATATAGAAAACTTTAAAAATCTTCTTGTCATAAACGACTGGACCGATTTCAATATAACTTGGCAGAAATGTTTCCTTAGTGACCCTCTATCAAGATTGTTCAAGCCGACATGATTTGTCAAAAAACATGGCCGCTAGGGGGTGCGGGGCTTATTTTCGATATAATTGTATATAGAAAACTTGAAAAAATCTTGTCGTCAGAAACCACAGGACTGATTTCAATATAACTTCGCAGAAATGTTTCCTTGGTTGCCCTTTACCAAGATTGTTCAAGCCGTTATGATTTGTCAAAAAACATGGTCACTAGGGGGCAATTTACTATATAGAAAATTTTAATAGTCTTTTCAGAAAGCACTTGACCGATTTCAATGTAACTTTGCAGGAATGTTTCTTATGTAACCCTCTATCAAGATTGTTCAAGCCGTCATGATTCGTCAAAAAACATGGCTGCCTGGGGCAGGGCTTATTTTCCCTATATATCTATATATAAAACTTTAAAAATCTTCTTTTCAGAAACCAATGGACCGATTTCAATACAACTTGGCAGGAATGTTTCTTTGGTGACCCTCTACAAAGATTGTTCAGGCTGTCATGATTCATCAAAAATCATGGCCGCTAGGGGGCGGGGCTTATTTTCCCTATATAGAAAACTTTAAAAATCTTCTCGTAAGAAACATTTGGACCAAGTTCAATGTAACTTGGCAGGAATGTTGCTTTGGTGACCTTCTACCAAGATTGTTCAAGCCTTCATGATACGTCAAAAACCATGGCCCACAGGGGGGTGGGGCTTACTTTTCATATATATCTGCATAGAAAATTTTAAAATTCTTCTTGTCACATACCCCATGACTGATTTCAATATTACTTGGCTGGAATGTTGCTTTGGTGAACCTCTATCAAGATTGTACAAGCAATCATGATTCGTCAAAAAACATGGCTGCCATGGGGTGGGGCTTGTTTTCCCTATATATCTAAATAGAAAACTTTAAAAATCTTCTTATCAGAAACCACTGAACAGATTTCAATATAACTTGGTAGGAATGTTCCTTTGGTGACCCTCTACCAAGTTTGTTCAAGCTGTCATGATTCGTCAAAAAACATGGCCGTTAGGGCGTAGGGCTTTATAGCTATATAAAACTTTTTAAACCACTGGACCAATTTCAATATAACTTTGCAGAAATGTTCCTTTGGTGACCCTCTTTTAAGATTCAGTTCTGGTCGTCAAGATTTGTAAAAAAACATGGCCAGGGGTGTGGTGGAGGGGGGTGGGGGTGGTTAGTGCTATAAAGTTTATACAAAAATCCTAGAGCAGTGAACTTGGCTGAAACTTCAACAGTAAATACGCAAATCTGTTTGGTCAGGTGAGCGATATAGGACCATCATGGTCCTCTTGTATGTATAACAAATGACCTGGCTGCCACTTTCTAGTACAGAATATTTTGACATTGTGGAACCTGAAATGCCAGCAATAAAAGCTCTAACCAATACACCACTTTAGAAAAGCAGACTTATTATATCTAGGTAGTTAGTATATGAGGTGATGCATTATAGGTGAAGCAGCTCAATACTTGAATAATTTTTTTCAAATGCTTTCCTCATCATTATATTCAGGTAGCTCTTGCTATAAACTTTTTTTCTATCAGTTATTGAATTAGGTGAGAACTTGTCCTGTTTATATTTTCTTATATAAACCTATTTACCATTCATTTTGTGACGAAACCAGATTAATCTGTCTTCATTAACTTTTCTTCTAGGCTTGAAAAGAACCTTGCCAGATAATCTTTATTCATTCTCTTTTCTTCTAGGTTTGAAGAGAACCTTGCCAGAGAATAAGTTGACAAAGGTAGAAGAATAGTTCTTCAAATAGATTTTAAGTGCAATAAGTATGAATATACATACATACATTTCTGTTTCATAGCTCCACGAAAGAGGGAGTATCCAGATAATGTTTTTCTGATTTCTCCACAAAAACTTTTATGTTGTGAGTACTCGTTACAGAGCTCCAGGATTTGTGATTATTTTTATGAATTGGGTATTAGCATTTTCAGTTGGGTATCATACTCATCTTCATAGTTTTCAGTTGGGTATTTCAGAATTTTTAATTTGATATCCATCACATTGTTAATAAAATACAATTTAACAATATCAGTAAAGTTCTATTTATTCCTGATTGTGGTTCCTATAAATATAGCTCTTTAAGATTACAGGTGGGCAGGAATAGAGACTAATGGTCGCCCGTGGAGGCGACTAAGAAATTGGCTGGGCACCCAAAAAAAATCTGAGGGTCGCCCAGTTGGTAAAATTTATTGGTGAAACAGTTTACCGATTTTCCGCGGTTTGAACAACAAAAATAGTTAAAATTTGCATCTGAAATCCAATAACTTTTTATGAAATCAGTCATATTTCAAAAATGAAAGTAGAATTTTTTGTAGTGGCGGTGTTTTCAGTGATCAGGTAAACATTCTGTCGGTCAATTAATATTAGGTACCAGTCAAATGGATGCCACAAACACGCAGTAAAAGTTTATTGTACTATTATTTTAATAATAATATTATTTTAATGATAATAATAAAAAAAAGTTGATTTACTATACAAAATAATAATAATAATAATAATTATTATTATTATTATTAATTTGTTTCATGAATGCGTACATTTTTTTTTTTCTTTTTGACTGCCTACTATCCTAAATATTTAGAAACTTCTAGATTTTGAACAAGTCATTTCTCAGTTAGGAGTGACATGTCTAAATTCTAGAGACAGAATAGCAAAGTATTATATAGGGTATAATTAGTAGTCATAAACCATGTGTTTTTTAAGTTGATTTATTTTCTCACTTTAGTTAGTTTCTGGTGATGATATGCATCTTGATTCCAGTGGGTCATTTTCTTAAACTGTACTTGCATAAGAGTTGCATTAAGCATAATTTATTCTTTAAAAAGAGTTAATTTCAGTGTAGTTACTTTTTTTTTTATATTTTCACCAGACTATGCATGCATTAGTAGGTTCACATATCCTGGTCTTTGTTGGACTAAGAGGCCTTTATAGGTATTGCAGTACATATAAAGCTACAGTGCTAAGCCTGTAAGATGGACCACAAATTTATCTGACTGGCATGTTAGTTATGTGTTCCAGATTAAATTATTTTTAAGGCTCTTTTGTCTTAATTGGTTCAAATACTTGGCATGAATTCTGGACGCCTAGGCTTTGGCCTGGGCAACTAAAAAATTTTTTGTAGAGCCCAGCTTGCTCCTGAAAAATTTTGGCCAGTCTATATCCCTGGTGGGCTAAGCAGCTGTTATTAAAGATGACCAGTCAAGTCCTATTCAGATAAATGGTCTTAAAATTATCACGATCAAACCCTTCAAATAACAGGCTGTAATTTAATTATCAAATTTCAGAAGGATGAAGGCATTGTATGGCCAAACCTTATGTGTTAAGAATTATCGTAAATAAAGTACATTTCAAGACATATTCTTTGTGGCAGACTGGCAGGTTTGCATACAGCCTTTGCCATATATTTTCTTTTGTTGCAAGGCATTCATTAACCTGTCTGAAGCCAAAATATCCCCACACGAAAAACCTTGCATGGGGTCCAGGATATGGAAGTTTTCTGATTTTCGTAATTTTGTGTGTTCTTTGTTTCCAAAGGCAATCCTTTTTGACTTTTATTTTACTCTACTGAGGCTGGTGTTGTGCCGTGTGGCGGCCATAAAAGTCTCCCCATACATCATCATAGTGCAGGTTATATTCTATTTCCTTTGGGATTATTGAGCCCATCCTGGTTATTTTGAAAATCTAATACTGCTTAAGCTGGCACTAGGGGGCATATGCAACCTCGCAAACTACAGTGTTGCATATGAAGAGAGTAAATCAAACCGAGTCTCCGATTTTCATAATTTTGTGTGTTCTTTGTTTTCAGAGGTAATCCTTTTTGACTTCTATTTCACTTTCGATAGCAACCATCATGCTGAAACTTCACATGTAAAAGTCAAGTAGCCACAGATCATACAAATAAAAACTGATTTAAAAGCGTAATTTTTTGTTTAAAATATTCAATTATGAAACAAAAAGAAATCAGAAGAATAAATCTATAAGAATCAAATGAATAACGTGATTTTTTATCGGATTTTCCCATAGCAAAAATTATCAATACTTTTTGTGTACGGAAAAAGCTGGAACCTACTGGACACAGCCAAAGAATGTATATGGACCGCAGACTAATAACACTTTTTGTATTGGGTATCCACGATTTTTTTTTACTTTTTTGTACACACACAAATTAATTTAATTGCATATTTAAGCTGTCTAAATAGGGTAAATATGCTGTTTATCTCGAGCACTGCAATTGAAGGGCCTCACCAAGGCCTTTCTATAAGTACCTACAACATATGATTTCATGGAGAAATAAGAACTTTCAGTACTGTTTGGATGCAAAAGGCACTTTATCTGGAGCTATGCTGTTTGTAACTAGAAATTGAGAGAATGGAACTAACCCATCTAAATTGCAAAGCTGCAAAACATCTTTCAGTACAGGAAGAGGAAATTACTGCTTATATGTGAACCTACATAAATATGACTGTCAGAAGATTGGTGGAACATAAAATAATGATAAACAGTTGTAGAACAGTTAATTTCATATTTTTTCCCAGTAGTCAAGGGTGTGAATCCTGCAATGGCAAAATTCTATATTCATATATGCTTTTGGCTGGCTAATGTGTCTTCAAAAATGTTTTATTTTTATACCCGCCACACAATAGTGGCGGGGTATTATGGTTTCACATTGGACATCCGTGTGTCTGTCTGTCCGTCATACGTCCATCCGTCCGTCGTACGTCCATCCGTCCGTCGTACGTCCATCCGTTTTTCGTTTCTGGATGATAACTTGAGTAAACACCAATGGATTTTCACCAAACTTGCTATGTGCATTGATATTGTGGAGATCTGGTTTGGGATTGCTAATGGGCAAATTTCATCAAATTTTTACAGAGTTATCTGCCCGAGACACGTCCATATTTTCGTTTCCTGACGATAACTTGAGTAAATAACAAGGGATTTTAACCAAACTTGCTATATGCATTGACATTAAGGAGATCTGGTTTGGGATTGCTAATGGGCAAATTTCGTCAAATTTTTATGGAGTTATCTGCCTGAGACACGCCCATATTTTCATTTCCGGACGATGAGTAAATAACGAGGGATTTTAACCAAACTTGCTATATATATTGACATTAAGGAGATCTGGTATGGAATTGCTAATGGGCAAATTTCGTCAAATTTTTACAGAGTTATCTGCCCGAGACACGCCCATATTTTCGTTTCCGGACGATAACTTGAGTAAATAACAAGGGATTTTAACCAGACTTGCTATATGCATTGACATTAAGGAGATCTGATTTGGAATTGCTAATGGGCGAATTTTGTCAATTTTTTACGGAGTTATCTGCCCAAGACACACCCATAGTTTTGTTTTCCAGAAGATAACTTGAGTAAATAACAAGGGATTTTAACCAAACTTGCTATATGCATTGACCTTAAGGAGATCTGTTTTGGAGTTGCTAATGGGCAAATTTCGTCAACTTTTTATGGAGTTATCTGCCCGAGACATGCCATATTTTTGTTTCCAGACAATAACTTGAGTAAATAACAAGGCCTTTTAACCAAACTTGCTATATGCATTGATATTATCAAGATCTGGTTGAGGATTGTTATCTGTCCATTGATATTATGAAGATCTGGTTTTTGGATTGTTATCTGTCCCTCCGTCATTTTCTTTCCAGACATTTTCGCAACGATAACTTTAATACATAAAAAAATAATTGCTATGGTGGGGTATTATGCTTGCAGTGCTTTTATTATGTCCCCCCACCATGGGGAGATGGGGGACATATTATTTTTAGTGCAGATCCTGTTGACGTCGGCGTAGCCACTTGTCTGCACTCTTATCTCCTTATTGAATGGACAGACTTTGGCCAAACTTACATAAATATATCATTGGGAGGGGTAAAAATGCTGATTAGATTTTGGTGACCTTGACCCCATTTTCAAGGTCACAGGAGGGCTTAGATTGTTGGAAAATGGGGCATAGCCTCTTGTCCGCACTCTATCTCCTTATTGAATGGACAGATTTTAGCCAAACTTACACAAATATATCATTGGGAGGGGAAAAATGCTGATTAGATTTTGGTGTACTTGACCCCATTTTCAAGGTCACAGGAGGGCTTAGATTGTTGGAAAATGGCTTGTCCGCATCCTATCTCTTGAAGGAATGAATAGATTTAATCAAACTTGCACATCTATATTGCTTGGACATGTAAAAGAACTGATTAGATTTTGGTGACCTTGACCCCATTTTCAAGGTCACAGGAGGGCTTGGATTGTTGGAAAATGGCTTGTCCTCACACTATCTCTTGTAGGAATGAATAGATTTTGACCAAACTTGCACAACTACAATGCTGGGACATGTAAAAGAACTGATTAGATTTTGGTGACCTTGACCCCATTTTCAAGGTCATGGGAGGGCTTAGATTTTTGGAAAATGGTTTGTATGCACCCTATCTCCTGAATGAATAAATGGATTTTGATGGCTTGTCAGCACACTATCTCCTAAAGGAATGGATTGATTTTGACCTAACTTGTACATCTATATTGTTGTGACATGGAAAAGAACTGATTAGATTTTGGTGACCTTGACCCCATTTTCAAGGTCACACTAGGGCTTGGATTGTTTGAAAATGGCTTGTCTGCACTGTATCTCTTCAAGGAATGGATGGATTTTAATTAAACTTGCACAGCCAAATTTTTGTGGCATGGAAAATAATCTATTTTATTTTGGTGACCTCGACCCCATTTTCAAGGTTGCAGGAGGGCTCAGATTGTTGGATAATGGCTTGTCTGCACGCTATTTGCTGAATGAATGGATGGAATTTGACCAAATTTGCAGAGCTATATTGTTGAGACAAGAACTGATTAGATTTTTTGTGGCCTTGATCCCTTTTTCAAGGTTACACAAGGGGTATGATTTTAGAAAATGGCTTGTCAGCACCTTGTCTCATTGAGGAATGGATGAATTTTGACCAAACTTACATATATAGGTATATTGTGACCTTGAGTTTATTATAGATACAATCTATTTTAACAATATGTCTGTTCAAACTGGTGGGGGGACATAAGTTTTCCTCCGAAAACACTGTTCTAGTTTATTAGAAAATTGGATTTCGATAAGCAATTACATGTATTGATCAGCATTTTGCAAACAGTCAAGATAGCCTGATATGTATTTCTGAGAGATCCAGCAATTTACTAAGGCAGAGTAATTTGTAAAATTTATTGGTGTTGGTGATGGAGTATCAATTCATGGGTGCTTTTGTGTAAGTTTACTTCCAATTTGGCAGGTTTATTTGCTCTAGTTTAGTGCTAAGCAATATTTCTATCAGCCTTTATGACATACACAATAAATTTTAAACTGAAAGATGGAAAAGGAGATTTTTATGCCCCACCACAAAAAGTGGTGAGGGTATTATGTTATACTGTCCGATTTTTTGAGTGTCCATCCGCACTTCCATCATTCATGTCTGCTTCATAACTCTGATACCATCAGATATTTTCAGCAAACTTCAAATAAATGTAAAGCACTATGAGAAGACATGCAGAACACATGAACCATAACTCTGGCTTGCCTACTTTTGGAGTTATTGCCCTTTGAACATTGAACATAGCCATTCCTACCATGTGCTCGTGTCCGCTCTGTAAGTTGAAAACTGTTTGATATTTTCAGGAAACTTCACACAAATGTAAAGCACTATTAGACCATGTGCAGAATGCATGAACTGTAACTCTGGTTTACCTACTTTTGGAGTTATTGCCCTTTGAACATTGAACATAGTCATTTTTTACATGTACTCGTGTCCACTGTAAGTTGAAAACTGTTCCAGATATTTTGATGAAACTTTTCACAAATGTAAAACACCATGAGTAAACGCGCAGAACACAAAAACTGTAACTCTGGTTAACCTACTTTTGGAGTTGCGGCCTTTTGAACATAGTAGATACTGAAAATAACCATTTCTACTATGTACTTGTGTCTGCTCTGTAAGTTGAAAACCGTTACAGATGTTTTGATGAACTTCACACATATGTAAAACATCATGAGAAGAGTTCCAGAACAGTAACTCTGGTTAACCTACTTTTGGAGTTACGGCCCTTTGAAAATAAAGATTTCTGTAATGTATAACATGTAGAACACATTTTATTTTTGACAGTTAAGGCACTTGATGTAAGTGCAGTGGCGGGGCATGGTGCAGTGCTTGCAGCGCTTTTATTATGAACCTGAAGCGTTTACTAAAGTTTTAATTGAAAAAAGAAGATATTTTCAAGATTTCAAAGATCAAATTTTAAATTAACTACTGTTGCTTTCTTATAGAGAGTACAATTATTTTTGGAGATGATTTCATGTACATTCATTAGACAGTCAGATACTATTTTTAAATTTACTCAGTATATTAGTCATAAGGATAAACTTAGCAATTCTTATTATACCCCCAGCATACAGAGTATAAGGGGGTATATAGTTTTCATCTTTTCCTTAACAATGTTTGTCTTTGTGTGTGTTAACTTTTTTTTTTTGTCAAAGATTTCTCAGGGACTACTGCACCTAGGATTTCAAAATTTGGTACAAACATTGGCTATGGCATGATGTATCATGTAAATGAGAATCAGCATCCTCATGCTTATCATTCCCTTTATTTGTCCATTTTTTCTTTCTCGCCAATAAAATTTTTTGGATGCACGTCCGACTGGTGATCAGGAGGTTGCTGGTTCGACCCCCGCCGGGTTGGCAACATTCTTTCATTTGAGATTTGATCATGAAATATTTTCTATAGTCATTCTCTCCCTTCTGCTGATTCAAGAAGGGCAGTTGTCAGTTTCTGGTGAAAGAACGCGCACAATACTGGTTAACCGCTTAGAGGACTAAGCCTGCCCAGTAAAAGTGTGGTTAGGTAAACTGACAGTGCTTGACATGACCCTATTGGGTTGACTGGGCCATAAAACGTCAACACAAACAATCATCAAAGATTTTGCATGAACTACTGCACCTAGGATTTTGAAATTTTGTACAAACATTGGCTATGACTTGTATCGTGTAAGAGAGAATCCATTTTTCTTTTTCTCCAATAAAATTTTTCCTCACAGATTTTTCTGACAGCTCCTATGAGTGTCAGTCTTCAAATTTTGTATACACCTACAGAGGATTGAAGTATATTGTGTAAAAGAAAACTACTATGCTGAAATTTATTTTGCCTTCTTTTTATCTGTTTTTTAGCTCACCATGGCTCAGGATGAGCTATTGTGATCACTTGCTGTCCATCATCATCCGTCTGGCATCCGTTCGTCCGTCCACACCTTTGAAGGATTTCTCCTCTCTAACTCCTGGGCCAATTTTCTTCAAACTTCATGTGGAGCCTTCTGTTAAAGGGGGGATTGAAAATTTATACATATGGTCATGGTCCGTTAAGATGGCCGCCATGCCCATATGTTAAAACACTTAAAAATCTTC
This sequence comes from Anodontia alba, assembly GCA_964016985.1. NCBI lineage: Eukaryota > Metazoa > Mollusca > Bivalvia > Lucinida > Lucinidae > Anodontia > Anodontia alba. The sequence goes on from OZ024823.1 coordinate 3,303,742, forward strand.
TTCTCCAGAATCAAGAAAGCTTCAAGGCTGAATCTTGATATGTAGCATCATGGACTCAAGGTCTACCAAGTTTGTTCAAATGATGACCCTAGGTTGACCTTTTACCTTTTTACGGCAAGGTCAAATTTGCGTCCCCATGCATTTGTATGGGGAAAGTGTTGAAATGTCATTTTCTCAAAATGTATGAAAGACTAATGGCTGACAATGAGTGATTAAAGTAGTAAAACATTATAGGTATAATCAAAATTTTGTCCCCTGGGTGGCCCTTGCCCTGCGGTTATATACATGTGTAAAATTGTGTAATTATTAAATGTCTTCTTTTCTGAAACTGCTTGAGCAATTTTCACCAGATTTCACATTGGGTCTTCTGTCAAAAGAGTATTGCCATTTTGTTCAAATGCTTCCACGCCATTGCACAAGATGGCCGGCATGCCCATATATGGTATAAACACTTAACAATCTTCTTCTCCAGAACCAAGAAAGCTTCAAGGCTGAATCTTGGTACATGTTTATAGCATCGAGGGCTTCAGGGTCTACCAAGTTTGTTCAAATGGTGACCATAGGTTGACCTTTGACCTTTTTACGGCAAGGTCAAATTTGCGTCCCTATACATTTATATGGGGACAATGTTGAAAAGTCATTTTCTCAAAAAATGCATTAAAGACCAATGGCTGAAACTTACAATGTATGATTAAAGTAGTAAAACATTTTAATTATAATCAATTGTTCCCAGAGGGTTATCTGCCCTTGCCACAGGGCTATATACATGTATAGAATTGTGTAAAATTTTTTAAATGTCTTCTTCTCCGAAACTACTTGAGTAATTTTCACCAGATTTCACATGGGGCCTTCTGTCAAAAGGGTATTGCCAATTTGTTCAAATGGTTCCGCGCAACTGAACAAGATGGCCGCCCTGCCCATATATGGGAGAAACATTTAAAAATCTTCTCAAGAACCAAGAAAGTTTAGGGCTGAATCATGGTATATAGCATCAAGAACTCAAGGTCTACCAAGTTTCTTCAAATGATGACCATAAGTGGACCTTTGACCTTTTTACTGCAAGGTCAAATTTGCTTCCCCATGCATTTGTATGGGGGAAAATGTTGAAAAGTCATTTTCTCAGAATGTATTAAAGACTAATGGCTGAAACTTACAATGTATGACTGAAGTAGTAAAACATTTTAGTTATAATCAAAATTTTGTTCCTTGTGGGTTATCTGTCCTTACCCCTGGGCTATATACAAAATTGTGTAATTTTTAAATGTCTTCTTCTCTGAAACTGCTTAAGTAATTTTCAGCAGATTTCACATGGGCCTGTTGAAAGGGTATTGTTCAAATGGTTCAGCGCAGTTGAACAAGATGGCCGCCATGTCCATATATGGTAAAAACTCTTGAAAATCTTTCTCTCCAGAATCAAGAAAGCTTTGGGCTGAATGTTGGTATATAGCATCGAGGACTCGTTTGTTCAAATGATGATCATAGGTTGACCTTTGACCTTTTTATGGCAAGGTCAAATTTGTGTCTATAGATTTGTGTGTGTGTGTGTGTGTGTGTGTGTGTGTGTGTGTGTGTGTGTTGGGGGCGGGGTGGGGGTGGGGGTGGGGGGGTTCATGTTTTAGTTTTTCAATATGTATTTAAGACTAATGGCTGAAACTTACAATGTATTATTAATTATTAAAGTAGTAAAACATTCTAGTTACCTCTGATAGCTATGGCTGGGGATAGCTATAGCTTTTCTCACTATCTGCTATAATTTTTCTATCAACTACAGATATCTCTGATCATGATAGTTTATGTAACTTTCATATCTAAATTCAACAATTTAGAGCTATCCAGAAGTGTGTACAATAATGATATGAATTTCATCTGAATAGGAATTGAAACATGTTAAAGATAAAAATGTGAAGAAGCTTTTGGTTTGGAGTATAGTAGTTTTCGTCAGATTTTCATAAAACACAGAAAGATCTGCATGATGTTTAATGCACTTGCACCTGTTATTTACTTATATCACATTCTGTGTAGCCTGCTCTGCATTTGTGTGTGTGTGTGTGTGTGTGTGTCTCCTTTTTACTACCTGTTGGACTGAGTGGCAAACAGTGTAGACCCTGATCAGACACCACATTCTGTGGCATCTGATCTGGGTTTACACTGTTTGCTCAGGCCTGTCTATCCCAATAGTTAGGGTTATTACGGTATTCGATGATTTTGTAAGCAGAGAGCAAAGGCCTTCATCAGATTGCACGATTAATCAGGCTGATTGGGGCCATTGCTATCCCCATATATGTTTGTCTCAAAGGTACATTATGGCACTTATGTGTATTTTCGTTTTATGTGCTGTATATCTAATTTTTAGTAGTGTCATGAAAAGCCTGTATTATGGCATATGTGAAATGCACTTGCTCAGAACAGATTGCACATACACATTATGGTAAGGGCATGCATAGTTTACTTCTTTAAATTTACAATGTCCAAATAATGTCTATGTGAACTAAGCTAACTGAATTGACTGCCTGTTTGCATTTGCAGCCTGGGCTGGGAATGTACAGTTCACATACATGTACTAGTATTAAGATAACTGTCATTGGACAGTTTTGCATGTTTTATTCTATAAATGAGCTGTATCATGAGAAAAGGGTTCTTTGAATGGCTCTGATCAGCCTGTATATCCAAGCAGTCCAATTAGGACCTTCAGTGCCTGCGTACAGAATCACTAAAATTATGGAATATACTGACAAATAGTAGACTTACTCAGACTGCATGAAAGCACAGGCTAAGTAGATTTTTGCTGCCCCCCCACCCCCCAGGCATACAAAGTATGCAATGGGGTTATATAGATTTTGTCTTTTCTGTGTGTCAATCAGTCAGTCTGTCTGTTAACATTTATTTTGTGTCAAAGATATCTCAGGAACTACTTTACCTAGAAACTTGAAATTTTGTACACATGACAAGTATGACTAGTTGTATTGTGGGAAAGAAAATAAGGGCCATGGGGCCAGGTCCCTTAGAGTTATTTCCCTTTGTTGTTCTGGCTATACTGATGGCCATGGCATTTATTTGTGTCAAAGATATCTCAGGAACTACTTTACCTAGAGACTTGAAATTTTGTACACATGACAAGTATGACTAGTTGTATTGTGGGAAAGAAAATAAGGGCCATGGGGCCGGGTCCCTTAGAGTTATTTCCCTTTGTTGTTTTGGCTATACTCATGGCCATGGCCGGGGGTATCAGTGCGCATATGCTAACTTCATGGTCTAGTTCCTCATGGCAAGCTTAATTAAATTTATATTACAAATTATGAACTAATTGTCCCAAAAAATACATGATGTAGTGCAGTGCAGGTATGTGTTGGATGCATTTCATTATTGAAGCCTAGTTTATTAAAATACTGTTTTGTTAAATCCTGACATGTTGCGAGGTCGAAAACAGAAATCTGGTCATTGAACCCACTGGATATTAAAACAAAAATAAAAAAAAAATCAAGCTTACTCTGGCTTTTTGACAGAAACATTGTGGCAGGTATGCTAAGTACTGCCTGATTTTCATACCTTCATGCTTATTTTTCATACCATCAGATATGAAATATTGAAATATAATAGGAGAGACGGGAAGAGAGCAATTCCTTAATATAAAATAACTAAAAAAAAAAAAAAATAGCAATCTCTCTTCATCCCCTTTCGACATCTTTCGGAAAGTCATTTTTTGCCTGGCACTTTACACAGAAGAAGTAAATTTTCAAACCATCACGAAAACATGCCTATATAATGTTGACCCCCTTAAACCCCACTTTTATATAGTAAAACTGGGGTTTACAGGGGTATACACTATTAGTCTTATTTCTGCTCAAAAACATAAGTTGTGGGTACTCGTTAGAACTGCCTCACTGAGGCCACAATCTATGTTTTGAGCAGAAACATATCAGAATGGTAAAATTTTCAGTTTATTTGAATAGGCGTGTTTTCATAATGTTTTAGCATGATTTAATGAAAACTATTTGTCATAAGTACCTGTGCATGAAAAGTTTTATTCTAACAATTGGTTTTAAAAAATTGAATATTTTCATTTTTTCCCACAGTAAAAAATGATTACAAAATATGCAAAACTCGATAGGGTAGGTAGTTTGGATGCAAATTTTCAAAAAGTTCTGCTTGTTCAATATTTCTGAAATTTTCACAGTATTGTTATGGAACACAATAATTTAAAATCAGTGAAGAAAAGCAAAAAAAAAAAAAAAAATTTTTAATGACAGATTGCCAAAAATCCAGTTTACTATAGAAATTTCATAGGTCAGATCAATTTTGGCAATAAAATTAATTTTGTAGTAAATATTTGAAAACAAAGCACAGGAACAGAAACAACAAATGGTTTCTGATAAGATGTTGTCAGTCACATATCAATTTTCCATTTCGAATAAAAGGCAGAAAAACATAAAAGCTACTAAAAGTATAGCTGTTTTGGGAACGAGTGCCTTTGCTAATTAATCTGCAATGGTACATATGATAACGCTTTTTGTAGTAGTCAACCTGGTTTATTATTAAATGATTGATAATACATTTTGTAGTAGTCATCCTGCTTTATCATTAAATCGAGGGTTGAGCGCAAGACTATAGTAACTCAAACATATTTTTGAAACTCTTGTTTAGGGGCAACTTGGACCCCTTTGTAAACAATGCAAATTTAAGTGCCATTGCTCATACGAGCAATGGCACCTAAATTTTCATTGTTTACAGAAAGAAATGTTGTAATCTTCATAACGCCTTCATGGTGAGGAGATTAGGTTTGGGGAAAAACAACCATCTGACTTACGCTAGTCGTGCGCTCAACCCTCGAAATGATTTTCTGTTTTCGAGCCATTAGAAAAGATGTCTTCCAGGCATATACAAAAAGTAAAGATCCATTTTGGCCAGAAAAGCCGAACAGGCTGATATGGGCCTTTGATACACATTTATTCTGCAGTATCCAGTGATTCTGTAAGCAGACAGCAAAGGTCCAGATCAGACTGTGTGGATGCACAGGATGATCTTGGCCTTCCTTATCAGCATATACCCTGAAGACACCTTTCCCATAGTGGGATTCATATAATTATTTTTACTCTGAACTGTCTTATGCTGTTGAAAAATGCATAATTCAATAAAAATTATAAACCTTATAGTAAAAAATTGGACACAATTTTGTCTGTGAGAGTAACGAGTGCATCAGAATTTTTAGCCTGTATTATATGAAAAGATGAGAGTTTTGTAGTATGAACTATTATGTTTGTTTTGCTAACTGGTGTAGAAGTAATTTTTTATAAAACAGTTTAATGTTTTTCAGACATCATCAAGCAATACTGTGATAGATGTAACATATGTTATTTTATTACTGTCGTTGTTATCTTGTACTTGTTAAGTTTGACCTTGTTACAAAATATTCCCTCACAGGGTTTTCTCCATGACATTACCAAGTATCTTATAACCTAATATTTTGTGCATATATTTGTATATAAATGGTCCAAGACTGGACTAAAATCCTTCATGAGTAGTAGTAGTTGCCAGTGTTGGATATTGGCCAGAATTTCATAGTTAATCATCAGTTTTGTAAAACTGACTGATCAACAACTAACATTTGACTTGCAGAAAATATATTCAGTGTTATTTTAGCCCTTTTTCAGGTACTTATTCATAGCTCCAGATTAGAGGATAGCCACATAATATTTTGCTTATTTTGCCGAGAAAATGTGGGTATTCAGAAGAAGCACCTCGCTGAGGTGCTTCTACTGAGTACACACACCATATATTGACATGGAGAAATAAGAAACATATCAGTACTATTCGGGTTGAAAAAGTGCCTTATCTGGAGTTATGCTTATTTCAGGCTATTTTTTATCAAATTTCTTCACCTTTATTCACGACAAAATGATAGCTTAGTATTTCATTTTTTACAACTTGCCTTTTGACATAAAAAGAGAAAAACATATTTCCTAAAAATAGAATTTTCCAATTAGTTGGCTATCAAAATTCTCTCAGGTCAACGGTCACAACAGGCAAAAGTTGCTGATAATCGATTATAATTGATCTTTGGGACAACAGTAGTAGACAAGTTGCTGATGATCAATTCTAATTGATCTTTGGGCCAACAGTAGTAGTTGTGACTACCTGCTTGGGTTTTACTACACAAATTATTGGAAACTGAGTGTGTTTTACATGGAGAATATTCTGTAAGGCATGTGAATATGATATTAAAGTTGGCTCTTGTTATGATATATTCCATACAGATATAAATGCATTGTTTTACCTTGTTATGAAATATTCCAGATAGACATACATGCATTTCAGAAGTACCAGAATAAATAAAATATTCTGCTGTCTTTTTTTGTCTTGAAATTACTACCACTGAAAACAGTCTTTAATTCAATATTGCGACAATGTCTATGAAAGATCAGGTAAGAATCTGTTTTGGTCTATTAAAAATTCAAATGAAGTTTTGAATAAGCTAAAATCAAGAAGTTTTCATGCATCAAGTCTGTCTACATATGATTTTTCCATGCTTTACCACACTATTTCATAATCGTATAAAAGAAAAACTTAATGATTTAATTGAATGGACATTTGATAGGGTTCCCTCTATCTTGCACGTAACGGAAGAAATCCTTTTTTCACTTCCGAAAAGCATAGAAATTATACCTTATGGTCATGTCAGAAAGCTCTCACTTTTCTACTCAACAATATGTATATAAGATTTGGTACTAAGCTATTTAGACAAATTGTTGGTATTCCGATGGGTATGAATTGTCCACCACTTATGGCTGATTTATTCTAGTTCTATTATGAAAGAGACTTCATGATGTCTCTTTCTGAAGAAAAGCAATCTGAAGTTATTGAAGCTTTCAGCTCGTCTAGATATTTGGATGATTTATTAAATAAAGGTAATAAGTACTTTAATGGTTTTATTAGTCAAATTTATCCTTCCAAGCTTCAATTAAATAAAGCAGATTCTTCTGAAATTGAAGCCCCGTTTTTGGACTTGCATTTATCTATTTTAGATGTGTGTTTATTTCATGCAAAATTTATGATAAACATGATGATTTTGATTTTGAGATGGTAAATTTTTCTTACTTGGATGGGGATGTTCCTCATTGAGCATCCTACGGTGTTTATATCTCACAACTTATTCGGTTTGCCAGAGTGTCTAGTCATGTTTCTGATTTCAACACTCAAAATAAATTGCTAAACTTCTAAATCAGGGTTATTGGTACCATAAACTCTGCAAAGCCTTTTCTAAATTTTATACAAGTCATTTTGATTTAGTTTCAAAATTCAATATTGGACTTAAATCGCTTCTGCAATAAGGCATATCGGAATCTGAACTTTATGGTGACTTATAAATTCAGAAAAATATATGCTTGCAATGATTTTAGCACTCAATTTAGTAAAACCATTCTTTGATATATAAAGATTGGGTACAGCATAAATGTAATATGACAGACTGCATGCATGGTAGTTAACCTGATCACGGTTAATAACTTTGCTTCCCTCTTTGGTTGCATGCCGGTGGGTCGGGCCTCAGACTCTGTGACGGCTCCGGCCTGAGATCTTAAGTAAGTCTGTTGGTGCCTGATGCTCTGGCTCAGGTCGGGCCCACTGGAATCCTACTGTTGGTTTTCTTTTGCATCAGCATTTCAGTTATTTCTTGCTGTTGAGTCCTCATTGTTGTTTCATATCTGTATTCGTTTGATTTTTATGTTCTCGGAGAAATTGCACTGATGAGTTAGGAACCCTTCACGTGGACTGAACAAATGTCTTGTGTATACCATGGTAGAGCTAAGAGCGAGGGTTGTGGCTATGTAAAATCGATTTAAGCCCCCAGTGGTATTTTTACTGACCGTTCCAAGGTGATGCTTTTGCTGTGGTTTGCTATAGCTGTCATTGTATGTCTTTGCATGTTTGTCTTGGCGGTGGTCCCGGTGTTAGTCTTATCTTTGTTGCTTTGTGGTTTATTCTACGAGGCGATTTGTTTTATGTCTTACCTTGTGTCATTTTTAGCTCACCTGAGCTATGCTCAGGATGAGCTATTGTGATCACTTTTCGTCCGTCCTCTGTCTGTGCGTCCATCCGTCTGTGTGTCTGTCCATTAACATTTTCAAACGACTTCTCCTCTGAAGCCCCTGGGCCAATTTTGCTCAAATTTCATATGGAGCCTCCTTAGGTTGGGGGAACAAAAAATTGCTAAAATGGTTGCGGTCCATTGACCAAGGTGGCCGCCATGCCCATATATGGTAAAAACTTTTAAAAATCTTCTTCTCCAGAACCGAGGATGCCTTGGGGCTGAATCTTTGCATAAATAATCAAGGACGGGAGGTCTACCAAAATTGCTAAAATAAAGGTCGTACATTGACATTTGATCTTTTTACGGCAAGGTCAAATTTCGTTCCCAATGCATTTGTATGGGAAAAATGTTGAGAATTTCAAACGACCTCCTCTGGAGCCTTTGGGCCAATGTTGCTCAAATTTCATGTGGAGCCTTCTTGGGGAGGGAAATGAAAGATTGTTAAAATGGTTGCCATCCATTGACAAGATGGCCGCCATGCCCATATATGGTAAAAACCTTTAAAAATCTTCTTCTCCATAACTGAGCATGCCTTGGGGCTGAATCTTTGCATATATCATTGGGGACGGGAGGTCTACCAAAATTGCTAAAATAAAGGTCGTACATTGACAATTGACTTTTTACGGCAAGGTCAAATTTGCTTCCCTATTCATTTGTCTGGGAAAAATGTTGAGAATTTCAAACGACCTCCTCTGGAACCTTCGGGCTAATGTTGCTCAAATTTCATTTGGAGCCTCCTTGGGGCAGGGAAATGAAAGATTGCTAAAATGGTTGCCGTCCATTGACCAAGATGGCCGCCATGCCGAAATATGGTAAAAACCTTTAAAAATCTTTTTCTCCATAACCGAGGAATGAATCTTTGCATATATCATCGGGGACGGGATGTCTACCGAAATAGCTAAAATAATGGTCATACATTGACATCTGACCTTTTTTCGCAGAGATCAAGTTTGCTTCCCTATGCATGTTTATGGGAAAAATGTTGAGAATTTCAAATGACTTCTCTTCTGGAGCCCCTGGGCCAGTGTTGCTCAAATTTTATTTGGAGCCTCCCTTTGGGCAGAGGAATGAAAGCTTGCTAAACTAGTTGCCATCCACTGACCAAGATGGCCGCCATGCAGATATATGGTGAAAACCTTTAAAAATCTACTTCTCCACAACAGAGGATGCCTTATAGCTGAAACTTTGCATAAATCATCGGGGACGGGAGGTCTACCAAAGATGCTAAAATGATGGTCGTACATTGACATTTGACCTTCTACGGCGAGGTCAAGTTTGCTTCTGAATGCATTTGTATGGGCCCCATACATTTGTATGGAAAAAATGTTGATAATTTCAAATGATTTTTCCTCTGAAGCCTCTGTGCCAGTATTGCTCAAATTTCATGTAGAGCCTCCTTGGGGCAGGAGAACAAACGATTGCTAAAATGGGCATGGTCCATTGATCAAAATGGCTGCCATGCCCATATATGGTAAAAACCTTTAAAAATCTTCTTCTCCAGAACCAAATAAGCCCTGGGCCCTAATCTTTGCACAAATTATGGGGACAGGAGATCTACCAAAATTGCTAAAATGATGGTCCTATGTTGATGTTTGACCTTTTTATGGCAAGGTCAAATTTGCTTCCCAATGCATTTGTATGGGCCCTATACAGTTATATTGGAAGTATTGAGGTGACTTGCAGATAAGCAGTAGCTAAAATGGTCCTGATTGGAAATCTAAGATGGCCGCCATTTTGTTTATGTTTATTATATTTCCAAGCCACTGTGCTGTTTACGTGTATAAAATTACGATTCTTCAGATACCACTTAGCCAATTTTGACCAAATTCCACATTGATCCTATTGTTGAAATGTGATTGATAATTTGTTCAAATGAGCACGCTCCATTGACTGTCAGGCCCAAATAATATTCTTCTTCAAAACTAAGAACTGCTCAAATGATGATCTTTTCATTAGTTGCGATGATAGGATTGGAAAAATGTTGCATAACATTTGCATATCTGCAGTGGCTATGTCACTCAGGTGAACGAGTCGTGGCCTGTGGGCCTCTTGTGTTCTTGTGTTTTTCAGTCCTTTTAGCATTGCGATTACCTCGCTTGGGGAAGAGAGAGGTAATCTTAGTTCTTTTCGTACATTTGTTCGATTTGTGCTTGTTTGGATTTGTCGGTTTCCTCTTCCTCTTGGTGTCTGGGAAGGCCTGCAGTTTGTGATTGTGGCACTCTCTGGACTTTTCTCTTACCTTTTTTTTTTTGGTGCAATTTTTATTTTGGATAGCCATTTGGCCATTTTTTTGGGAAGAAACTGTCCTTTTGGCTTTCTGCTTGTAGTGTTTTATTGTGGTGCCATTACTTTAAGTTGCCCTTCTTTCCCTTTGGTGTCTTGGAACAGAAAGTGTTAGGTAATTGTATCGATTCCTGATCATTGTCTTCCTTTCTATTTTCATTTGTCAGTACACATCGTTTATTATGAAAAGTAACAGTGCGTAGCTCAAATTTTTTGCTCATTGGAGCTGACAGCTCAGGATGAGCGATTGTCAACTGATTTTGTGTGTTGTCGGGTATCCTTCCCTTTAACTAACATCTCTGAAACTGCCAATTTTTATCAAACTTTGTGGAAGCTTACTGGGTCTGAGGAATGAAAAAGAAAAAGAATGCTGAAGAAGACAGTGTCAGTGTGTGTCAGTATTAGAACAAGTTAAAAATTCATTTAAAGAGTGACAGTCATTTTGTTACACCTGAGAGCTGTCAAGACGGACCAAGGGCGACTTCCTATTTGACTAAGTTCCAGGTCGGGTGACGCCTAACTGCATCACTACACAAAGACTCTAACATCGTTAGAACTTTTTATGATATTTTTTTTACACATATATATTTACAACATGTAATACACAAAACATATAACTCTTTGCTTCGGCCTTGACAATGATCACAGTGGCTTCACCTATCAAATTTTTGACAACTAGTACAATCTCCAACAATACACTTACATTCTTCAATAACACAAGGTGAAGCCTGCTACTATGACTCTATACTATCATTCTACAATGATGATGTATGTCACCAAATAGAGTGAATGACATCCTTGACATCACCATGGAGTCACTGACATCATGATTAATCTATCACTGACGTCGATGTGACTCCTCTGCGATCGACTTCTTGGTTGCTGACATAGGCGCTGCCAACAGTGAGCAATCCACTATCGACACCGTAGCCTGACCTCAAAATCACACCCAAGCTTCATTTTCCAACAAGACCCTAATGCTATGAAGACACTACACTTCTTTAAAGGTTTTATCTTTAAAATCTTATGAATTAATTTAATAGGACTGGATTACTAGTCTATAAACTTTTAAATCATTTGTTATATTTTATATAACAGCTCTGACAAAACTGAGTGCCCAGATTTTCTACTCAAGCAGACGATTTACTATGTAATTTTTATGAGCATGTGTGTCTGAAATTGCATGTTCATTAATTATTTACAGGAACTGCACACGCGCATCTCCTCAATTACATAAATGCAAGTTTGTGGGTGTTTGCATGCATTTATGTTTGTGCATGTGTGTGTCTGCGCTTCCTTAAATCTATACTAATTCCGGCGTGATCCCCTATGGAACTGCCACTGCACGGTTTAAAATCAGCAAGTTCGATCCTGCACTGTTCTTATTTCCACCAAAACTACAACTTGCGCCTATGGCAGAGAGACCCTGTACTGCCACTGCAAGGTTTAAATCAGCAAGTTCGATCCTGCACTGTTCTTATTTCCACCAAAACTACAACTTGCGCCTATGGCAGACAGACCCTGGCCACACTGCACACAGCCAATGCCATCTGCTCAGCACTCTAAATAACTACAACCAGCACAAACTGTGGGGAAATCCCAACCAGACTGCACAAAGCAGCTGCTCAGTACTCCCTAAAATACTAGGGTAACGTATGCAGAATCAAATCAAATTGTGCACAACATTTAGCCTCTGCAAGCAATAATCTGAAAGTTTTCATTTACCAGTTTCAATATGCAACCTGCCATTTAGGAATTTGCACTGAAAACAAACAAATAAATTCCTATAATAAAATAAAACTCACTGATTAAATCTTGGCAAAGGTGACATATTGCGCTGTATATGGCTTGCCCTCTGCCTTATAATTTTAGCAGGGTGCATTTATAGATGATTATGATCACGGGAAAATCAGTATCTTTTTGTTTCATAAGACAGTCGAGCTTTATGTGATTTAAACTATGATGTAATACTTGGTACTTTAAACTTGCAGGTTGAAAATGGACTAAGGCAGTAAACGGACCTGTTGACCAATATCTATAATCTTGCCAAATATAAAGTACTGGTAAGTCAATGCAAGGATTAGGGTGGTGGAGATGGTACCAGCAGTGGGTGACACAGGTGCCTCCATGATCCGTGACCTTGCAGCTGCAATCATTCGCGATGGCAAGGTACCTCAGTTGGATGCACCGTCCGACTGGAGACCAGGAGGTCGCGGGTTCAATCCCTGCCGAGGTTGGCAACATTCGTGGAGACCAATCATGAAATATTTTCTACTGTCATTCTCTCCCTTCCGCTGATTCAAGAAGGGCAGTTGTCAGTTTCTGGCAAAAGAATGTGCACAAAACTGGTTAACCGCTTCGAGGACTAAGCTTGCCCAGTAAACGTGTTGTTAGGTAAACTGACCGCGTTCGACATGACCCCATTGGGTTGACTTGGCCGTAAAACCTCAACACAAACAAACCCTCCAACTGGGAGCAGAGTTTGATTGTCTGCCTCTACAAGGGTAAGGGGGATGCACTGGACAGGGGCAAGTACTGCAGTCTCAAGCTGACAGAGCAGGTCATGAAGGTACTGGAGAGGATTTTGAACGGCCTCATCAGACTGTTGGTGTCAATCGACGATTCCCAGTTCGGCTTTGTCCCAGGCAGATGCACAACAGACGAAATCTTTGTTGTCAGACAGCTGCAAATTAAGTTTCTAGCTGCCAACAAGAGATTCTACATGGCTTTTGTAGACCTGGAGAAGGCGCTTGAGTGCCTTGGTAAATCATCTGGTGGGCACTGAGAAAACTTGGTGTGGAGGAGTGGCTATAACGACTGGTCAAGGGGATATATGCAAATGTGAGGACCTGTGTCAATGTTGGTGAGGGGTACAGTAAAGAGTTGAAGTAAAGGTCAGTGTTCACCAAGGCTCGGTACTCAGCCCACTGCTCTTCATTGTGCTTGAAGCCTTGTCACACGAGTTCTGCTCGGGTCTCCTGGAGGACCTCTATGCTGATGACCTTGCCATCATCGCTGAATCCCTTGAGGAATGTGTCAGGAGGCTCTTGACTTGGAAAGAAGCAATGGAGGAAAAAGGGCTGAGAGTAAATGCAGGAAAGACAAAGATCATGATCTGTGGTACAAGCCTGGACCTCCTGCAGAGTTCAGGCAAGTTTCACTGAGCCATCTGTCGCACGAGTGGGCAGCAACAGTATCTTCTGCAATGGCTGCAAGGACTGAGTGCACAAGAAATGCAGTGGGCTCAAGCGCTTGACAGAGGATCCTGATTACAAGTGTAGATGGTGCCAGGGAACTGCACACCCTTTTGATGGCAGACCACAGAGAGAAGTCCATTGGGCTTCCTTTTGCTACCTAGGAGACATGGTCTCAGCAGCTGGTGGCTGTGCTTTCAACCACAACACGTGTGAAAACCATCCGGAAGAAGTTAAGGAGCTGCTACTAGTTCTCTCTTCCTGCCACTTCTCTTCAAGATGTGTGGCCGCGTGTACAGCTCTTGTGTGCGGAGCGGAATGCTCCATGCCGTGAGACTTGGCCATTGACAAAGCCAAACTGCCAACGTCTGCAGCGAATTAAGAGACCTTAAAAACTTTGGCGCAAAACTGTAACATAAATTTCCGTGACCTTGACCTCTAGGTCATAAGCAGGGGTGGGGATAGTGCCATATAAAATTTTGGACCAATATCTATAATCATGCCAAATATAAAGTAAATCCATGCAAGGATTTAGAAATTGAGAGATCTTAAAATCTTTGGTGCAAAACTTTAACATAAAATTTCTACGTTCGTGACCTAGACATCTTGGTCATGAGAGGGGTATGAATACTGCTAAAAAATTTTTGGACTAACATCTATAATCATACCAAATACAGTATAACCTCAATGGCTCGAACACAGATGGCTTGTTTACTGTGGATGATTCAAACTCTTTTTTCAGTCCCTACAAAATTCTTCCAATAGCTCGAGAAAAAAAATATTTACGGATTTTTTCTTATTTCATCATGGAATTGTACGTTGTGTGTACTCATCAGAATCACCTCATTGAGGCAATTCTAATGAGTACACTCAACATACAAACACTGTGTAGAAAATCGAAAAGATTTCCCTATATTATGGCTATTTGCTACCTGAACTGGTGCCATGATTAACCCTCAGTGGCTCCAACTACCCATGTCTTGAACGTTTCCATGGTCCCAAAGATATTCGAGCCATTGAGGTTCGACTGTATAAACTAAATCCATCTTACGATTTAGAAAATATAAGGTCTTAAAAACTTTGACATAAAACTTTAACATTTTTGTTAACACCGAGCAACACGGCGAGCTAAAAAGGAACCTTGCATCCAAAAGAAAGCTGTAAAATATATTTAGACTGCTCTGTATTGTAACACATTGAGGAATTGATTTTTGATTTTTTTTGTTTCATCAAGCCCTTAATAAAAAAACAAAGGATGCTATGCATGATGGTGTAGAGCATTCATGCGCAATAGCGTCTTTTTTTTTTCTCATTCCTGGCTTAATGTAACGAAAACAAAAATCAAATTCTTATAATTAATTTTCTGTTTGAAATTTTTATAAATTCCATTTCAGAAATAGTAAAAGCATCATATTTTTGCCTTTAAAGTTGCAGGTTGGTGCACACAAGAATGTTAAATTTGGTTTGGGATTTTTACTTGTTTCAAGAAGCCATGAACAAAAAACAAGATATATGTTCTTTTTATTATAGATACAAAAGAAAAGTCCAATAAAGCCAAGAAATAATTATTTTCTGTTTTAATATATCAAATGTGAAGAGATTATTGGCCAACTGTCATACCTCCCTTGTTGGGTTTTACAGCAAGTAGTGCCTCATCAGATTTTTTTGTTTCATCAAGAAATGAATGAAAATTTTCAGTCAATCAGAAAGCAGGACAAGAGTTGTCAGAAGAAAACACAGCTCACTAAAAAGGGGTGATGGGATATGAAAACAATCTTTAAATATTAAAGATTAAATGCATAACTTAAACATAGCTGTAAATTACAGAGTATGACCTGACTTTGATATTGGAAAATGTCAAACTGAGGGAGTGGGTATATGCCATTGAAACATCTTCCCTTAGACTGGTGTGGACGAAAAATGAAAGCTATATCTTGCATGCTGAATCCCTTAGGTTGGTGAAATATGAAAGCTATATCTTACATACTTCAGCAGTCAACAAACACAGCTGTAAATGACAAAATATGACCTGACCTTGGCCTTGACCTAGGCAGAAGGTCAAACTGAGAAAGGGGTGTGTGCTATTGAAAGATCTTACCCTAAGGTAGGTGTGGGCCAAATATTAAAGCAGTATCTGGAATACCTCAGGAGTTACGAACACTTTTCAAAACTTAAACACAGAACTCGGACATGGGTTTAAATGACAAAGTATGACCTGACCTTGATCTTAGCAGAAGGTCAAACTGAGGAAAGGGGCGTGTGCTATTGAAAGCTCAAAACAGAGGAAGGGGTGTGTGCTATTGAAAGGTCTTGCCCAAAGTGGTATCTTGAATACTTCAGCAGTTACAAACACTTTCTAATACTTAAACACAGAACTTGAACATAGGTTTAAATGACAAAGTATGACCTGACCTTGACCTTGACTGACCTTGACCTAGGCAGAAGGTCAAACTGAGGAAGGGGTGTGTGCTATTGAAAGGTCTTACCTTAATGTTGGTGTGGGCCAAATATTAAAGCTCTATCTTGCATACTTATATGAAAGCAGTACCTTAAATAATTAAAAAAATCTGCACAACTTTGAAAACAAACATTGTGCTAATGTGGATGCGGACATACGCCAATGCCAACAACTGGATGAGAACATAAGTTCTCCAGGGACATAGTCCCGGCAAGCTAAAAATGCATAAATGTAAACAAAAATTATTAGACTGAAATTATAATAGGGTCATAAAATCATACAGCATTGTTTGAGTTCCTGTTAGGGAGAAATGTATGCCAGGTTTTGATGACCGCAGACCATATGGTTATCAGAGGTGGAGCTAAATACTTGGGTTGATGCAATAAATGAGTCATGAGACCCTGAAATATAGGTCAGGGTCATATGATGATACTGCAGGGTTTGAGTCCCTATACCAAAATTCAGTCTTGAAGCTTTCTTGGGTTCTGGAGAAGATTTTTCTCACCTGCTTAACAAAGGTGCTATATAGGCATCCAATTTGCAGCCGTCCTAGCATTCAAAAGTATGTTTATGAATAACTATCATCTTACTGGCATACACTTTTTCCCTAACAAGGACTCGAATTGTGCATCATCATTTTATGACCACAACCTTTTTTTCAGTTTAACGACTTTGCCATTTTTTTTAGCTCACCTGAGCAAAAGCTCAGGGTGAGCTATTGTCATCACCCTATGTCCGTCGTCCGTCGTCAACAATTAGTTTGTTAACACTCTAGAGGTCACAGTTTTGACCCAATCTTGATGAAACTTGGTCAGAATGTTTGCCTCTATGAAATCTAGGTCAAGTTCGATACTGGGTTACTTGGGGTCAAAAACTAGGTCACCAGGTCAAATCAAAGGAAAAACTTGTTAACACTCTACAGGTCATAGTTTTGACCCAATCTTGATGAAACTTGCTCAAAATGTTTGCCTCTATTAAATCTAGGTCAAGTTCGAAACTGGGTCACTTGGGGTCAAAAACTAGGTCACCGGGCCAGATCAGCAGAAAACCTTGTTAACACTCTAGCGGTCACATTTTTGAAGCAATCATCATGAATCTTGCTCAATGTATTTGTCTTGATGATTTCTAGGTCAAGTTCGAAACTGGGTCACCTGGGGTCAAAAACTAGGTCACCTGGCCAGATCAGCTGAAAACCTTGTTAACACTCTAGCAGTCACATTTTTGAAGCAATCATCATGAATCTTGCTCAAAATGTTTGTCTTGATGATTTCTAGGTCAAGTTCGAAACTGGGTCACTTGGGGTCAAAAACTAGGTCACCTGGCCAGATCAGCAGAAAACCTTGTTAACACTCTAGCGGTCACATTTTTGAAGCAATCATCATGAATCTTGCTCAAAAAGTTTGTCTTGATGATTTATAGGTCGAGTTCGAAACTGGGTCACTTGGAGTCAAAAACTAGGTCACCGGGCCAAATCAACAGAAAACCTTGTTAACACTCTAGCGGTCACATTTTTGCAGCAATCATCATGAATCTTGCTCAAAATGTTTGTCTTGATGATTTCTAGGTCAAGTTTGAAACTGGGTCACATGGTGTCAAAAACTAGGTCACCAGGCCAAACCAGCAGTAATCCTTGTTAACACTGTAGCGGTCACATTTTTGAAGCAATTATCATGAATCTTGCTCAAAATGTTTGTCTTGATGTGTTCTAGGATATATTTGAAACTGGGTCACTTGGGGTTAAAAACTAGGTCACCGGGCCAAATCAGCAGAAAACCTTGTTAACACTCTAGCGGTCACATTTTTGAAACAGTCACCATGAATCTTGCTCAAAATGTTTGTTTTGATGATTTCTAGGTCTAGTTCGAAACTGGAACACCTAGGGTCAAAAACTAGGTCACCTGGCCAAATTAGCATAAAATTTTATTATCACTCTTGCGGTCACATTTTTCAAGCAATCATCATGAATCTTGCACAAAATGTTTGTCTTGATGAGTTCTAGGTCAAGTTCGAAACTGGGTCACGTGGTATCAAAAACTAGGTCACCGGGCCAAATCAGCAGAAAACTTTGTTATAATCATTTTGAACTTTGATCAGAATGTTTGCCTTGAACATTTCTAGATCAGGCTCTCAAAGTGCTATGTTGCTCAGGTGAGCGTTACAGGGCCATCATGGCCCTCTTGTTTTATTTTACATCAACCTTAGCATTTTCAGCTCCGTATTTGATTGACTGTAAAACCTACAATCATCTAACTTTGCATGTGCTTTCTCCCTTACATGGATGCAAACACTGCAGTGTCATTTTATGACCCTGACCTATATTTTGCCGTTGAAATTTGACTCATTTTTTTCGAAACCTACCCCATTCATATACCTGGCCTTTGAAAAAATGGACCCATTCATATACTGGATCTTCTGAAATGTTGACCCATTCATATACTGTCCATTGATTTTTTTGTACCCATTTATTTATTGCTGGTACTCAGACAAATATTGCAGGCATTTCATTGAACACCAAGAGAACAAGCAGCTTAAAAAATCTCTGAGTGAAAAATATGTGCATATACCAAAGTCAGAAAAAACGGGGCCTTTTAATACCAATCAAGAAAAATTGAGTCAGTGATATACATTTTGTTGAAAAAAGGGGGCTAATCATATACCTGACAGCATTGAAAAAGGGGGCCATTTGGCACGCACATCCGTACTATGCCATATATAGGAAGTTACCCCCTCCCCCCCCCCCCCCCCCCCCCACTCCCCCTTGAGATTTCCTCCTTTGGTTGGTAAGCTGCTTCCGTATACATTTATATGTTAAAAAGACATTTTCTCAAGAAAGTATTAAAGACAAATGGCTGAAACTTACAATATAAAATCAAAGAACCAAAACCATTTAGTTGCAACCAAAATTTTATCTCCTACCCTTGCTACCTGGTTATACAGGGAAATCAAATTTGCTTCCTTATGTATTTGTAAGGAGAAACTATTGATATCATTTTCTCAAAAAGTATACAATATATAATCGAAGCAGTAAACCCTGTTACAATCAAAATATGAGCATCTCTTATTATGTCAGAATACTGTGTTTACCCGAAGTTTTGGAACAGACAGGCCTAAGCAAACAGTGTAAACACCCAGATCAGGGTCTACTCTTGCCACTCATCCTGTGTTTTAGACACATCAACAAGTAGTGAAATGGATTTGTTCGAATTTTAGGATAAGTATGGTAAGGAGTTGAGGTGTCCAAAATTTATGTTCAGGGTAAAATTGGTACATGACAGTTTCCCTATTCAGAATGGGAACAATTTCTGTCCCAAAAGAGATAGGGCTTCTTAGATACTCAAACATGGATGGCTCTTTTACTGTGGATGATTCGAACTCGTTTTTCAGTCCCTACAAAATTCTTCCAATAGCTCAAGAAAACAAATATTTAGGGATTTTTTCTTATTTTGTCATGGCATTGTATGTTGTGTGTACTCATTAGAATTGCCTCATCAAGGCAATTCTAATGTGTACACTCAACATACAATAGTTGTGTAGAAAATCAAAAAGATTTCCCTAAATTATCGTTATTTGCTACCTGAACTGGTGCCATGATTAACTCAGTGGCTCGAACTACCCATGTCTCGAACAAATTTCCATGGTCCCAAAGATATTCGAGCCATTGAGGTTAGACTGTATTTTAGCATCACACATTTTATTGTACATGAATATTTAGCTCACCTGAGCTGTTTAGGCTCACAGGTGAGCTTGTACTGGGTAGTATAGGCATGTTTCCATTGTCCATCCATTGGTCAACATTTTCAAACAACTTCTCCTCTGAAGCAATGAAACTGATTCTTCCCATATTTCACATATTGCATTACAGGCATGGGGAACAAACAATTGTGTTTCTTTGTTTCAATAGGATGAGAATTCTGGTTGCTATGGTAACATAATTGTCACTGACTTGTAATGGGAAAAGTAGAAATTGTCTTACTGCAGATATTTTGACAAACGATTTACAGACATATTCCTTAACCCATTGTATACTGAATAGACTCTCCCACACTATATATTGGAAGAGTCCAATGTCAAATTTAGGTACACCTGGCTATGAGATTTACATATTCTAAGAGAAAAATGGCTAAACTATTTGCAAACAGTGGAGACCCTGATCTGGGTCTGCACTGTTTGCCAATTACCCTTTTTATGGGTCTCCCAACTACAATGGGTTAAGTAGTCCTCTATGTTGTATGAATTTTGTCCAAACTGCTGAATTTGACTTGTTGCCATGGCAACAGAAATGATTAAAAACTCTTCAAGTCTCCTTGGTAGCCATAATGGAGGTGAAGCTGAAACTCAAGAAATGTTCATAAAATTAGCCTCTACAAAAATTGTGTTTTTTATTACTATTGCTCATATCTTTCGTAGTGTTATAATGGGGATATTTGAAATGTCTTTTTTTCTATATCATTGGAGATATTTTGACTTAATTTTACAGAAATGTTCCTTGATTGTCCCCAATGTTACATATGAATTTTGTCCAAACTGCTGGATTTAGTTTGTTGTCATGGCAACTGAAACATTAAATTTACAAAACAATATTCAAAAATCTAATCTTTAGAGGCCATAAGGGGGTTAACACTGAAATTTTCAAATGTTCATAACATTAGCTTCTACAAAAACTGTCTTTTTTTTTATTGCCACTGCTCATGTGCTTTTGTTGCTATGGCAACTTCAATTTTCCATAGACTTATAATGGAAAAAGAGAAAATAGGCCATTTTTTCTATCTTACTGAAGATATTTTGACAAAAGTTTTACAGAAATGTTGCTTGAGTAGTCCTCTACCAAACATATGAATTCTGTCAAAGCAGTTGAATTTCATTGGTGGCCATGGCAACCAAAAATTGTGAAAGAAAAAATATCAGGGAAAGCTGAAAATTTGCAGAATAGTTAAAAATACTAGCTTTTACAGCAGTTCACAAAGAGAGCATTGTGGCCCATGAGCTTTATTGGACACATTTAAAATGTCAATTATTATCTAATCACTTGTATATTCAAACAGCTAAAATGAGATATGTCTAATATAGAGTTACAGTACTACAATTTCATCAATCAGAAAAGGCAACCCTGGCAAAGTTAGTCTTGATTTACTTCTTCATAATAACTAAATCAAACTGTAACAAAAGTTTTTGTGCGTGGCATGGCAGACACATAGGGATCATGTATCCATCCACATCATCAGTGTTGTCCTCACACTTTTCTTTTCTGCACTTAATTTTAAAGGTATGCATTGTTTTCATTCGAAGTTTGCAGATGTTTGTATCATTGTAAAATACAGGTTAAATCATCTGCAAAATTTTGGCTTAGTTATGGCCATTTTTCAACTAAGTTTTTATTGTTGGGTTAAGATATTGGTTTCTGTTCAATAAGTTCTGAAGGGATGCATTTACTTTATCAGAAGTTTGCAGAAGGGTATATCATGATATTGGTAACCATTGGCTGAGTTATGGCCCTTTCTCAACATATTTTTTGTTCTTGGGTTACGTACGTAGACGCATCCTTGTGTGCTCCATAACTTTGATACTCTTGGAGGTATTTTGACAATATTTGGTAGAGATGAAGAGGAGGACCAGTAGACATGTTGCATGCAAGAGATACAACTCTCACTTTCTTTGTTATGTACTGATCTCCCCTGAAGCTGAAATCTTGTACAGGCCATACTCCCATACTGTTTGAGATAACTTGATGTTATTTGGCAGGGACATATATCAGGTCAAATAGGAGTGTCACATGCAAAAAGGACAAATCTTGCTTTGTTATTTTTCTAGTTCTCTCCCCTGAACAAATGTTTTAGCCAAATTCTTGTGCACTCCAAAACTTTTTAATGGTTTAAAATATTTTGATAATATTTGGTAGAGGCAAAGATAAGGACAGTAGGCATGGCACTTGCAAGAGAGACAACTCTCTTCATTATGTTCCTAAGTCCCCTGAAGCCAAAATCTTCTACAGGCCATAACTCCCATACTGTTTTTTGAGATAATTTGATAATAATTGGTAGGAACATATATCAGGTCAAGTAGGAATATCGCATGCAGGAAGGACAACTGTTGCTTTAGTCTTCTGGTTATCTCCCCTGAACGAATTTCTACGCCAAATTCTTTTGAGTGTTATAACTGCTTAATGGTTTGACATATTTTGATAATCTTTGATAGAGACATAGATAAGTATCTTAAGGCATGTCACATGACAACTCTCACTTTCTTCATTATATACTTAAGTCCCCTGAAGCCAAAATCTTGTGCAGGCCATAACTCCCATACTGTTTGAGATAATTTGAAAATGTTGGTAGTGGGTAAGGGTAGAGGGGGAATGTTTTTATTTCTTCTGTTTCTTCACTTTCATTCCTGTTCCTCTTTCTTCCCTGTCCCTCTCTTTCATCTCCTCTACTCTCTCTTCTATCTCTTTTCTCCCTTTCTCTGGGAGACGACAAAATGACCCTCAAGGGTTGACGTGTCGTTAAACCCCAACACAATCAATCATGTAGAAGTGTCACATGCAAGCAGGACAACTCTTGCTTTGTTCTTTTTCTTGTGTTAATGTTGGTTTCTGCTCAGTAACTTTAGCAGATGCATTGATTTCATTGGAATTCTGCAGATGGCTACATCATTGTAAAATTTTGTTTATGTTGAGGTTTTACGGCCCAGTCAACCCAATGGGGTCATGTCGAGCGTGTTCAGTTTACCTAACCACATGTTTACTGGGCAGGCTTTGTCCTCTAAGCGGTTAACCAGTATTGTGCACATTCTATCGTCAGAAACTGACAACTGCCCTTCTTGAATCAGCGGAAGGGAGAGAATGACCGTAGAAAATATTTCATGATCAATCTCCATGAAAGAATGTTGCCGAACTCGGCGGGGGTCCTGGTCTCCAGTCGGGCGCGCATCCAACTGAGCCACTGAGGCTGGCACATCATTGTAAAATACCGGTCAAGGGATAGAAGCATTATTAACCCTTAAACTGCTAATCAAAACAATTGTCGTCTGCTTTGTCATCTGCTTGTGATTTTAAAAGTCATTTTTGCAAACAGTGTGGACCCAGATCAGACTGCTCCTCTAGGAGCAGTCTGATCAGGGTCCACACTGTTTGCCTGTATGCAAAAATAGGTTTGAAAAGTTTGCAAGAATATTCAGCAGACATCATAAACAGACGGCATTTTCAGATGCAGGTTTTCTTGGCATTTTAAGATAAATACAGTTTTTTTTTTCTTTTTTCATACTGAATGGTTGGTGCTTAAAGCAGGTGACAACTGAAAGGCTCTTCTGGCCCTGCATTGTCCACATATGCTTCAAAGACACCTTTTTACTTGGTATGGCACATGATGATGATTTGGTGTTTTACGTCCCTTTCAACACTATTTAAGTGATATCAAGATGATGGAGGGGTGATAATGAAAGGCTGTGCAGTGAAGCAACATACAGTCATGAGATGAATTCTGCCTATAGCGGGATTCAAAGCCGGAACTTTGTGATCCGAAGTCGGGAGCACTAACCACTTGGCTACCCAGACACTTTATTGCTGTGGCACATATGATAATAGTTGACTAGGAGTCCCTATCCCAGCTAGATTCCAGTGTGCAGTATTTATCCTTAGTATTGGGACATGCTGGGCATACTTTGGACCCAAACCAAACTCTGCAGAATACAGCAGCTGATCAGGGTTATCCAGCAATTGTATGACACATCAACAGGCAGTAAAATGGACTTGTTTATTTTTAACCCTTCTTCTGCTGAATAAAATAAGATGCCACACCCACTTCTAATTTTCAGCCAATCAGATTTCTTTATCTGGATCTGTCTATAAATTCACATATTTAATGGCGAACAGTGCAGATCCAGCTCTTCAGAAGCCAACTTATCTGGCTCTACATTGTTTGCAAAGGCAGGATATATCCGGGCTCAGCAAGACAAGGTTAAGGACAAATATGATAAGGAATTACGATAAGATATTTTGAATATGAAATCTGCATTTTGAATAGAAAAGTTATTATGACATTACAGAGATAGAAAAATATTAGTATTAAAATAACAGCATCAGAATTAAATAACACTAGCTTTATACAGCAGCATTTCAATGACTAGATACAGAGCACTGATGACTGTAAAACCCTGGCTAACTGAAAATGCTTTTGTCAGCACCTAGCTTTTACTATTCAATTCAACCATTGATGGCAGTACAACTCAATGATTAGAACTTCCCTCCACCTCTGGCCTGTTCTAGCATAGCTCTAGATAAGTGGGTATTCATATGAATATTTTCTCCCTTCTCCACAAAAACCAATGTTGTATGCAAAAAAATATGATGTATGCTTTTATGGAAAAGTGATTTTTAAATTTTTCTTTTTTTGGAATGACTGAAGAGTAAAATCAGCTTGAGTTTGTAAAATCAGAACAGAAATGCAAAATCAACTTGCAAGTGCACTTTATGAGAAGTTGGGTATCTTCTTTCTTCTTCAACCTGGTTCCTTTATACAGTCATTCCCAATGCTCTTGAGTTAAAACAACAACAATAAACATCTTATTTATTGTGCTTTTGACATCTTTCAGAAAGTCATTTTTTTTGCTTGGTGCTTTGCACAGAAGGAGTAAATTTGCAATCTTTTGTCATAATTAATGCAAAACCATTTGTTGTAGCTACCCATGCACAAACAGTTTTATTCTCATCATTGTTTTTTTAAAAATCAAATATTTTCACTTTTTCCCACAGTAAAATGAATGTAAATTATGCAGAAACCTGTAAGGTAGGTGACTTTGAGGCAGATTTTCAACCATTTCTGCTTGTTCATTTTTCATGAAATTTTCACATAATTGTTGTGAAACATCAAATTTTGGCCATAAATTTAACTTTTGGATAAATATTTGAGAACAAAACACAGAAACAGAAGACAAATGGTTTCTGATAAGATATGGTCAATCAGAACAAAGTGTTTTCATTTAAAATAAAATGCAAAGCAAATAACATCTTGCTGAGTGATGTCAAAAGAACAGTAGTGGTATGACCTACAAGTACTTGACATTTTAGTTCAGAACTTGGTGTTTTAGTACTTCTGCAAAACGAAAACATTTTTATCACTGTTTTCATTTATGAGAGTCAGAGTCTGCATGCTTCAGCATTTTATAACTACTCATAAGTTTTTTTTGTTTTTTTTTGTTGATTTTTGTGGGTTTCTTGCTAGTGGCAATAAGTGTTAGATGCTCACAAACATAGTAATGATATACTTTTCTGACCAGGCCTTACCAGTGTATATCGTTTTCAATAACTTAGAAAGTCTCAAGGATTTTTAATTACTCCTTCATACAAATGGAATATACATGTAATTCTAAAAATCTGTTACTTCCATTAAATTTGATGCCACTACATAGAATAAATATAACAAGAACTCCACAAATAGAAGCATTATATGCCCGTGGCAAGTAATAAGATGAAGCACATAAACTGACTCCTGTATATTTCAGTGCTCTGGATGTAAACTTTAAGTGGAGTTAATTGGAAACAAAAAAAAAAAGTTAAAAAAATTTTCGAAGGGGCATAACTCTGCTGATATTTGGTAAACTAACCTCAGGGTCCAAGCTGGCCCAGAAATTTAGGGAGAAGTGACTTCTCCCTCATGGGAAAATAGGGAGAAGTTTGTTGCATCTAGGGAGAAGTGGTTTCGGACGAAGGACGGACGACAAAAATATTTCTATACTATAAGCTTATATGAGCCTTTAGCTGATTTGTTTTTCCTATACTTCAATATCTGACCAAACAATAACAAAACAAAAATAAACCAAAAAAAAAAAAAAAATGCTGCAAGAAAATTGTTTTGTACTGATTTGTTTTATACTGATTTTTTGTACCTCAAGAGAGGCAACTCAGAAGAGTATTTGAAAAAAAAAAAAAAAAAAAAAAAAAAATCCAAAAAGAATTATGTTTATAAGTTTTGATATTAGTCTTAATTCTATATCATTTAATAAACTTATTTTTAAAGATTTAATAACATTTCCGTGCAAATCTAATAAAAGAAGATGAAAAAAAAAAAAAATAAATAACTTGTCCATATGGCCATAACTTTAGTTATTTACAAAAAATATATACCTATTATAAAATAAAATTTGCATACTATTAGCTCTAAACAATGTGCCGCGAAAAGTTTACGGAAATTTTCAAAGGGGCATAACTCTGCCAATATTTGGTGTACTGTAACCTTGAGATAATATGCCCTGCTCCACATAATCGTATAACTATTTACTAAGTTTCAGCTTGATCGGATGTAAACTGTAGGAGGAGTTAGCTGGAAATGAAAAATTTACAGAAATTTTCAAAGGGGTATAACTCTGCTAGTACTTGATGGACTGTAACCTCAAAATAAGATGCGTTGCTCCACATCATGGTCTAACAAAAAATGAAGTTTCAGCTTGACTGGATGTAAACTGTAGGAGGAGTTAGTCGGAAACGAAAAGTTTACAGAAATTATCAAAGGGGCATAACTCTGCTAATATTTGGTGGACTGTAACCTCAAAATAAAATTCACTGCTCCACATCATGGTCTAACTATAAATGAAGTTTCAGCTTGATCGGATATAAAGTGTAGGAGGAGTTAACTGAAAACGAAAAGTTTTTTTTATAGAAATTTTCAAAGGGGCATAAATCTGCTAATATTTGGTGGACTGTAACCCTGAAACAATATGAGGCTCCACATCATGGTCTAACTATAAATGAAGCATTTCATTTTATAGCTGTGTTTAAAACTCAGAAATAATTTAGGAAACTTATGTTTACTAACTGTCAACTGAAAAGGGGGCAGAGGCTAATTTACCACAAAATTAAGATAGGCTGCATAGTTGAAAGCTTTAATTTTAACCTGCTGACTAAAAATAAAAACAGGCAGTATTTTTAAAATATTTTCGTGTAGCTGAAGCTCTAACTTTAACCTGCTGACTATAAATAAAAGCAGGCAGCATTTTAATATATTTTCTTATTTTTCACAGAAAACATGACTTGAAAATTCATTCAGACAGTCTCCAAAGAAAAATACCAGTTTTCTGATGGTTTAGCCTTCTGAGTGCTAAAGCTTAACCCTTAAAGCGCCAGTCACAACTATTGTCGTCTGCTTTGTCATCTGCTTGTAATTTTAAAAGTCATTTTTGCAAACAGTGTGGACCCAGATCAGACTGCTCCTTTAGGAGCAGTCTGATCAGGGTCCACACTGTTTGCTTGTATGTAAAAATAGGTTTGAAAAGTCTGCAAGAATATTCAGCAGATGACATAAACAGATGACATTTTCAGATGCAGTTTTTCTTGGCGCTTTAAGGGTTAAAATGTATATGAAATACTAGAGCAAGTGATGAAATGAAAATGTCAGTTCTGCTTTATTCCCAAAACTTCAAGGCCACAGCCAAAGCACTGATGGTAAACTTAATCTTTATGGCCATCGGCTATATCTATGTTGCTTCCTAAATTGTCAACAATTTCTTTTGTATCTTCACTTTCAGTTTTCCAGTATTCATCAGGAATCATACTTTGTAACCGTTTGGAGGGAATTACACTCTTTTTGTATTGTTCTTTATTGCTGATAATATGTTTCGAGCTTTTCCTAGAATCTGCCATTGAAGTTTCATTTTTATTAATTACACCTGTATCAGAAATGTTTATATCTGTTACCTGTTCACAGCTACTGTTAGAAAGCAAATTACCAAGACGTTCTGCTGGTGATAATGATCGTCTTTTTGCTTTAAACTTCGTGTATTCTGAAAATTTAGCACCATGTTTCTCTTTAAGAATTGTAGAAACGTTTGGTTCTGTATCATTTTCTTCTGTAACAGATGACTTGTCGTTTGAATGGTTGTCAGTCTTTTGACAGTATAAAGTATTCTGGCAAAGACAAAAATGTTTTACAGAATTTCTCCATGCCGATCCTGATAGTTCAAGTTGCCAGCATTGTACCATGAGCCTCGTCATATTTTTGCCTTCCTAATCTACCAATATTATGATAAGTCATTCCATTCTGAAAACAAAACAAAAAGATATAACTGAAGCTGTCATAGATACAGATAAGGCACTTTTTTTTTCAGTCAAAAATACTGATATTTTTCTTTTCTCTCCATGAAAACATATGTTGTGGGTGTTCATTAGTTTGTTTTTGTTGT
Source organism: Anodontia alba (assembly GCA_964016985.1). NCBI lineage: Eukaryota > Metazoa > Mollusca > Bivalvia > Lucinida > Lucinidae > Anodontia > Anodontia alba. Next base: position 3,331,925 of record OZ024823.1, read on the forward strand.
TTGTCTTGGGGTTTTACGGCCCAGTCATTCCAGTGGGGTCATGTCAAGCACGGTCAGTTTACCCAACCACTTTTTTATTGGGCAGGCTTAGTCCTCTTTAGTAGTTAACCAGTATTGTGTACATTCTGCCAGAAACTGTGTGCACATTACTGGTTAACCGTTTAGAGGACTAAGCCTGCCCAGTAGAAGTGTGATTAGGTAAACTAGCGAGGCACTTCTAAATTATGAGTCCCCACAACATGTATTCATGTATAAATAGGAAAAATATTATCTGGCATAATGTTTAAAATACAAGAAAGCAGGGTACCAGACACAATATTTACAAACAGTATACCTAACACAAAATTAGCAGACGACAGGTGAGTGAACTTTCTCAACTATTTCCCCCAAAATGGTCACATTTCAAATATACTTCAAGTTAATAAGGTCATGTTGAGCTGGTCAGTTAACCTACTGACACTTTTCTAGGGCAGGCATAGTCCTCTTAGCAGTTAACCAATACGTGAAGTCATATTTTCGCCAATAACAGACAACTGCCCTTCTTAAATCAGTGGAATGGGGAGAATGACCGTAGAAATGACTTCATGATCTATCTCCACGAAAGCTATGTGGCTGCTGCTGGGATTCTAACTTGTAACCCCTGAATCTGCAGTCAGATGCATTACCAACTGTGCTATGGAGCCCAGCTACAATTATACATATCCACAGTGTATAAACCAACTATACCTATAAGCAGAGTTGCAATACCTATAAGCAGAGTTGCAATTCAGATTACACTGATGGAAAGTGCAATGAGTGCAGGCTATATGGGTGTATGGGTGGGTGTGTGTGTGTGTGGGGGGGGGGGGGAGGTGGGGGGGAGGGGGGCTCTTTATATGATATATATATATATATTATATGAAATAAATGCCTATTCATACATTTAGTTTCAAAAAGGCAACCTTTTCATATACAACTACAAAGATTGTATCTATTCATATATTTCATATCCTTATACCTATAGATTGCTCTCTCTCTTTCTGCGTGTGTGTGACATCCTTATACCTATAGATTGCTCTCTTTCTCTTCCTCTGTGGGTGTATGGGTGTGTGATTTGTGTGTGTGTGTGTGTGTGTGTGTGTGTGTGTGTGTGTGTGTGTGTGTGTGTGTGTGTGTGTGTGTGTGTGTGTGTGTGTGTGTGTGTGTGTGTGTGGACATAGCTTAATTTTCACAGAAACACTAATCAGTTTCACCTCTAAATGAGTTCAGTAAATTTCCCACCACAGATTGGCATCAGGTGTTTTGACATTTATGGGAGGTCAATGGATCAGAGAGGTTGATGGAGTAGTTATCAATCTGCTCATGGTGTTAAAACAATAAATTTACTGATTTACTGATTTATCTCAAGAGTCAGTGCTGCTTTGGTAATTGATTCTTGTTGCTAGATCAAAAACAGATAAGAGGGCTTTTCATATACAGAGCCCCCTCCCCAACCCCCCACCTCCCCTGGAATATAAGGAGAAACTATCTTTGGTCCTGATGAACCCGAATACACCCTGACTTTGCAAACTGCAGATCCAGATCAGTTGGCTTTGGAAGAAGCCAACTGATCTGGATCTGAACTGTTTGTCATTAAGTATGTAAATTTGTATCAACAACCTGGATCAAGTAATCTGAATGGCTGAAAATTATAAGTGGGCTATATATGTGTGTAAAATTGTGTGATCTGTCGAAGAGATGTTGACAATTTGTTTAAATGATTTTGCATCATTGCATAATATGTGAGCCAGGCCCATATACATGGTATAGATATATATATTTGGTACAAAAAAAAAAACAAAAAAAATACTTAACAATATTCTTCTCCAGAACCAAGAAAACTTTGAGGCTGAATCTTGGTACATAGCATCGGGGAAAATGTTGAAAAAGTGTTTTTATGAGTGATTGTTGAAACTTACAATACATGATTAAAGAAGCAAAACCTTTTAGTTACAATCAAAGTTGTATCCCCCTGGGCAATATACATGTATTGAATCATGGGTATCAGAAAAAACTGCACCCCCACCCCCCGGCAGGAAAATTGCCAAAAATGCTACCGGAAAATTGCACCCCCGATACCACAAACCAGTCCCACCCCACCACACTGCCTGTTTCCAGACTAGGCAGACTACAACTACAACTTGAGTAAATATCAATGGATTTTCGCCAGACTTGGTATGTGTATTGATATTGTGGAGATCTGGTTTGGGATTGCTAAAGGGCAAATTTTGTCAATTTTTGATGGAGTTATCTGTCCGAGACATGCCCGTATTTTTGTTTCTGGACAATAACTTGAGAATGTTGATGGATTTTCACCAAACTGGCAGGGTATTATGCTTGCAGTACTTTTATTATGATGGTGATACTGATGCTGCCGATTATTATTATAAAAAAAAAGTTCCTGACTCTACCCACTTTGGTGGATCTGTGCATACCAACTTAATCATATCATATCATCATAATCGGATTTTTGATTAACATGCAGGTACAGGGGCAATATCCACATCAGTGGGCCCCCTTCCAGATAGCTGGCTTGCTGCACGCATGGCAGATCTCACACCAGATCTCCAGATACGTCTATCATGAGGGTTGATAGCCGAGAGCTTCCACTCTCTGCAATCCCTCTCTGTCAGCTGCTTCCATGTCATTTTGGGCCTCCCAGGCCCACGCTTTCCATCAACCTGTATGTCAAAGGCTGTCTTGACTGCACCATCGGAGCGTTCCACATGTCCATACCATCGGAGTCTTCTCTCCTTCAGAATGAGGTCCGATCAGATCCTCAATGCCAAGCCGCACAAGTAGCTCATTGGACCTGGTGGTGACAATGTCTTGCCACCTGACATTGCAGATCTGTCTGATCATTGCCCTGTCATTTCGCTGCAGATGCTGGAGGTTCGGCTTTGTCAATGGCCAAGTCTCGCTGGCATGGAGCATTGCGCTCCGCACACAAGAGCTGTACACACGGCCACGTGTTTTGAAAGAGGTGGTGTGAAGAGAGAACTGGTAGCAAATCCTTGAACGTGGAGTCTTTCATAGATTGCTGAAAAAAAATTCCAAAATCTTCTGGTTGAAGTTGTTTTATTATATTACCCCTCACACAAGAAGGGTAGTCACTGTTTCAAAATTCTATCTAAATTTAATTATCTTGCTTCACTTTGACATTACATTTCTCATACACAACATAATTTTTATATTCTGTTTTTATTGTAAAAGCCAATTTGATCTTTTGATAATGGTTTGATTATAAAAAGACAAAAAAAAAAAAAAAAAAAAAAAAGAAGAAGCTATTTTGGACATATATCAGCACTAATATAAACTTTAGAATTATGTGCCCATGAAATTTCAAAATAACTGCCAGTCATATATTTATGCGTTTATTGAAATAAATCCAAGAAAATGTTCTTACACAGATAAACATTATCATACCTTGCCATAAAGACCAGTAAAGACTTTGATATTGTAAATTCCTGGGCATTCATAGTACGGTTACGGAGTGACGTTGCACTCGAGATCTCTGCTGAAATTATTAAAAATTCTCCATTCTCTGCATTTAAATTTGTGCCTAGAATTTTTGAATGACCTAAAACTATAAATAAACATATCATCACTTAGACAGATGCCCTTGTATATATCCTGGTGAAAACTTAATGCAAACATTTGATTATATAAAAGTTGGGGGTGGTCAAAAAATATACACTACAGAATAAGGGAGTAAGTGTAAAAAGTGTAGTCTTAGCAAATATTAAAACTGAAGATGAATTCTGAAAATTTGGTGATTATTAGTCTAGAATAGAATAGCTGCATAGAATAAAGAATTCAAATGTCCTCTTAACTGTTCAGAATATGATAGGGCTTAGAACTTTTTGAATGGCCCTCATACCAAGCTTGACAACTACCCAAGACAGAGTAGCTAAAAGGTTTTAATCTTACATAGAGTCTTTGAAAAATTAAAATGGGTCATGGTCACCAAAATCTAATCTGCATTTGAGACCACCTAAGATATGCATGGTCAAGTTTGATCAGAATCCATAAATTGGTACTGGAGTGATGAAACATGTTTTTGGTCAATGAGGCTTTTTGTTTTTTTTTATTTAAACTCCTGTGACTTTGAAAACTAGGTTAAGATCACCATAATCTAATCAAGGTGGGGGGATACAAAAGTAAGACTTTACAATAGATCTTAGACCTGTAGAAACCCTCCCAAAATTACCTTTATTCTCCTGCTCCCTTCATTTTTAGACTTGAGTTCTCCTGTTCCCCTGAAATAAATGCCATTACTCCCCTGTTCCCCAGAACCTCTGGGAGGGTCTCACCCTTAGGAAGGTATGTTGCAGTGTTATTGGAGTGGGTAGAACAGTAGTTTACTACACTAGCTGGCCTCAGTTAGACCAAAGCCCAGTTCAATCCCCATTAGAGGGACATTTTTTTAGTATGAACAATCTCCATTATTTGCATCACTGGCCGGGAGATCCATGCACGTGGAAAACAACCTGTTTTGGTTAAAAATCTCTCTACGGACAGAAATGGTTTCCTGCAAAACATATAGCCCACTGCTAAGGGAGGAGTGACTGTAGTCTTTTCTTTAGCTTCTAACTGGTCCACGCTATTAAATCTTTAACAGAAAGCCCTATGTCTTACATTTCATCTCCTAAACTGGCAAAGGAAACACTTATCTAGAGCTAGTTATTTTGTTTCAAGGAAAATCCCATTTGTATGCAGCAACCTTAATTTTCATGCGTCAAAATCTGACAGGCGTTTTTTACCGTTGCAAGCATCTGGGAAGTTGTTTATTGATTGACAACGTATGTCCACATTTAACAGAATTTTGGGAAAATATCGCAGATTTGCGAACAGGCGATACAAAACTCCACTTTCTTCTACTTATTTTTTTGTTACATTGGGAACAATTGACAATATGAAATCAGTTGTCGACTACATTTATTTATTTTTGACAATGTCACATGTTTTCGTGTTTGAATACGTAGTAATCGGCTGGTACCTGTCGTCAGAATCGGAATATTCTGATCGTCGGGCGTTGCAAGTTGATAGCACAATGTTGGTGAATGACATTTCACCATAACCAGTGCACATTAACCAAATACCTTGTTAAGAAATATGCTTAATTCAACAGCTAGAGGTAATAAAATTTCTGAATGCCACGGGAGGCTGAATTCAGCTCAGGACTGTATGGTGCCGGTACATAGAAATACCGGAACACACTGGTAATTACCGGAACACACTTTAATTTTTTTTTTATTTTTTATTTTTTTTTTTTAATTTTTTTTTGGCTTATTAAATAGTTTTTTTGGGGGAATATGTGGCCCTTTTATATATCCTCTGTCTTATCTTGTCATTTGTACCCAGTGAACATAATCTATTAACCTTAGCTCAAATGAGCATCAAATATTTATTATTATTATTATATGGCAGTTTGATCCGGTGAATTGTTGGTGAAGTTATAAAATAAATTCACTTCTCATACTTATTATTATTATTATTATTATTATTACCTTTTTGTGCGTGTGGTGGTGGAGGGAATTGAGGGGTGGGGTTTGCTGGCATATGTGGTCCGTTTATGTATTAAACTTCAAAGGGGAATATTAATAACGAAAGTAAATTATAATGACATTATCATAAAGGGATCTTTCTAGCATTGTTTTGGTCCTGAAAAGGACCATTGTTGGCTAACTAAAAAGTTCTATGACCTGCAGAATACCAGTCTGATACTTAATTATTCTATCTCTTACCATCCCTAGATAGTTAAATAGATATGGATTATGTGAAAACGAGAAGAGATCCCCGTATATCCTTGGACCCATTGATATGTCCGAGGTATATCTATGAGCCATCGAAAGAATGTGTGACTGTGCAGGCTGATCTAAGTATTTGCCGACCACACATATATATTGTATGAATTGTCATGAAACTACTTGTATTTGTTATCAGTGTTGTTGTTTAACATGTTGATTGAATGAAAATACGTTGTTAAGACTTGACATTGTCATGCCTTTTTTTCTCTAAAAAATTCCAAATATATGGCTTTAATAGTGTTGACTGGGTCAGTTAATGAAGATTTACTATATCATTTCTGGATTAAATTTTCTTATTTTTTGCATTGTTAAGACTTGACATTCGGCGTGATTCAACTGTTAGGTAGACAGTTCACATGAAATGTCAAACATATATATTGTATGAATTGTCGTGAAACTTTTTTCTATTAAAAATACCTAAATACACAAGTACCTATGACCTCAATAGTGTTGACTGGGCCGTTGAACTCACGCTGAATTTGATATCCTTATTTTTCAGAGAAATAACACTTGACATTCGATGTGCTTCATCTGCTAGGCAGACATTTCACATGAAATGTCAAGCCTTTTTTTGTTCAAAACATAGATTAAATAAAAATTTAAAGTGTGTTCCGGTAATTACCAGTGTGTTCCGGTGTTTCGGTGTGTTCTGGTATTTCTATGTACCCGTATGGTGCTTCATTGCACAGAGCTTTTCATTACTATCTTTCTGTCATTTCAATATGACTTAAATAATGTTTTACTTGTTTGTCTGTCATTACTGACAATGACCAATCCTGTGTGATGTGTTATTATTTGTGTGTTCTAAGATGGCTGATGAGACCAATCTTAGCTCTAAACTGCCTGTTGCAGATAGAGCAAGAGAGGTCTGAGGAAGAAAGCTCTGTTGGGTGATGCCTTAGCTCTGGCTTTCCGCTGTGCATGTTTCTGCTTGGCTTCGCTGATTCTTTTTGCTTCATATTCACCCATTCCCCTTTTTATGAGACCTTGCCACTTTGTACGATCTTGTGCAATCTGTTCCCATGACTCTGTTGGTACCGGTATGTTGGTCTTTAAGGGAGGCTTTGAGGGTGTCCTTGTATCGCTTCTTCTGACCACCATGGGAGCGTTTTCCTACTTGAAGTTCTCCATAGAGGATTTTCTTTGGCAAACGTTCATCAGGCATTCTGGTAACATGGCTTGTCCATCTTAACTGTGCCAATTTCAGAAGAGTATGTATACTCTGCATCCCTGCCCTTTTCAGGACTTCTGTGCCTGGAATCCTGTCTTGCACTTGATCTTAAGAAGTTTTCTAAGACAGCTTGTATGGAAGTGGTTCAGTCTTTTGGCATGCCGTTGGTAAACTGTCCAAGTTTCGCATGCGTATAATAGTGTTTGCACTACTGATCTATATACTTTCAGCTTTGTATCAAGTCTGATTCCACTTCGGTCCCAAATACTTCCACATAGCCGGCCAAATGCTGCACTAGCTTTGACAATTCTAGCATTGACTTCATCATCAATGTGCACAACTCTAGACAATGTGCTTCCAAGGTAGGTGAACTTGTCTACCACTTGCAGTCGTTGACCTTTCACTGTGATGGTAAGCCACTTGTAAGGCTTTCCAGGTGCTGGCTGATATACTACCTCAGTTTTTTTTATGCTGATTGTGAGATCATAGCTGTCACATGAATCAGATACTTGATCCACACCTTTTTGCATTTTCTCTTCTGTTGGAGCACCCTTTGCCATGTCATCAACAAAGAGGAACTCGTCTAGCATCTCTGTCTGCACCTTAGATTTAGCTTGCAACCTTCTTAGGTTGAAAAGTTTCCCATCAAGGCGATACCTAATAGGTATACCATTGTCACCATCCTGGAAAGCATCTGTAAGGGGTGACACTAAACACTACAAACCACCACAAAACACTACAAAACACCACAAACCACCATAAACCACCACAAACCACAATAGGCTACCACAAAACACATAAAGAAAATTTAAACAATCATCTGGATCCATCATTCGGCCAAGAAAAACATATACAGCAATACCTGAAAATATCAATTTCCGCTGATTCAAGACGGGCAGTCCGTTTCTGACGAACATATGCACTGAAATTACTGGTTTCTTACCCTGGAAAAGTGTTGTTAGGTAAACTGACCATCCTGACAGGACCTTTGCTGTTTACTGGGATGTTAAACATAAAAAAGAAAATTTCAGTGTTCACCCTGTGTTTACTACAAAGCTGATGGAGAATATATGTGGTGCTGTTGTTTTTGTTTTGTTTTTTTGTCAGTATATCTAGAAACACATATTTGGGAGTTATGTTTTAACATGACACAAAAATATATCAAGCCAAACAAGGAAGTCCTGCTATCAAATACCTTTTCCAGCCAAGGCATCAAGAAGAAGAAAAACATACAAAGATAAAGGAACTTTTACAATCAGAGCTCAATACCTCTCCTGAACATCAGAAGGGTGAAGAAGTATACATACTTAAAATGATCCTAATGATCTCAGTATCACAGCAAGTTGTCACCTTTGCATTTTATTTAGGATAAAATTGCCAGATTAGGCTGCTCCTGCAGTCTGATTTAGGTATTCACTGTTAGCAATGCCATTTACAAGTAAGACACATTTATTTAATGTGGTATCACTTTATTCAACTTCCTTCCTTCCTTCATTCATTCATTCCATTCCTTCCTTCCTTCATTTTGAGCCCTGCCGAAGGAGTTTAAAATAGAGGAATATACAAACAGAGGAATGTATTAGGTTACTATGGTGGTATAGGTTAATGCCATCAGACAGTACTTGCAGTAGTGACAATAAAGGTGATAATCAAGCATTTCTACAAAGTTCTTTTTCAAATGCCTGTCAAACAGCTTTTTTGGCTGAATGATGGATCCAGATGATTGTTTAAAGGTTGTCTTTATGTATTTTGTGGTAGCTGATTGTGGTGTTTTGTAATGTTTTGTGGTGTTTTGTGGTGGTTTGTAGCGTTTAGTGTCACCCTCTGTAAGCATGGCAGAAAACATCATGCTGAACAGTGTTGAAGCTAGTACACAGCCTTGCTTAACTCCATTTGTCGCAGGAAATGGATCAGAAAACTCGCCATCATTTTGGACCCTTGCAAGCATACCATCATGGAACTGCCGCACTCTTGCTATGAATTTGGCAGGACAACCAAATTTTGCCATATAATTTTCCAAAGTCCCTCACCACTGACTGTGTCAAATGCTTTGGTAAGGTCAACAAAGGTCATGTAGAGGTCCACATTCTGTTCCTGGCATTTTTTCTTGAAGCTGTCGTGCTGTGAAGATCATGTCTATTGTTCCTCTGTTTTTCCTGAATCCACACTGGCTTTCTGGTAGAAGCTTTGACCTCCTGCTTTGTAGATCTCTGCAGGTATTGCATCTGATCCTGGAGCCTTGCCAGATGACAGGAGTTTTATTGCTTTCATTGTTTCAGAGACGGTTGGAAGCTCATCAAGCAGCGGATTACATTCCACCTGTGGTAGTCTGTTGATAGCTTCATCATTGATAGATGATGGCTGATTAAGGACACCATCAAAGTGTTCAGCCCATCTTTTCAAGATATCTTCTTTGTCAGTCCATCTGCACTAAGGAATGGGGTGGTTCCTGAGCTCTGGGGACCATATACTGTCTTGAGTGCATCAAATAACTTTTTCATGTCCTTTCTGTCTGCAAAGGACTGGATTTCATCAGCCTTTTTTCTCAGCCAGGAGTCTTGCATGTCTCTGAGCCTCGTCTGAACTGTCTTGCATATGTATGTTTGAATAAGCAGTCTTGCTAGATACTGAGCTGGTAATTCTGAGGTAAGCCTTGTGTTTTTGGTGGTTCTCTTCAAGGAGTCCCTGAATTTCATTGTCATTCTCATCAAACCAGTCTTGGTGTTTGCGAGATACTGGTCCTAGGGAATCCATTGCTGAAGAGTGAACGGTGTCTCTGAAGACTGTCCAGCTCTCATCTACATCTTCTGAACTGTGTTCCAGTGCATTTAAACGGCTGCAGAGATCATTGACGAATGCTTGCCTCTTGCTGTCTTGTTTCAGTTTGGAGACATCTAATTTCTTTGGCACCTTCTTGCCTTGTGGTCGTCGTGCAGGCTGAATGCGCAGGTTGAGCTGACAACAAGCCTGTGATCTGTCCAACAGTCTGCACCACACATAGATTTAGTCACTCTGACATCCTGTCTGTCCTTCCTTTGCACTATGACATAGTCAATGAGATGCCAGTGTTTGGAGCGAGGGTGCATCCATATTGTCTTTCTGCGAGTTGGTTGACGGAAGACTGTATTGATGATCAGTAATTCATGCTCTGCACACTTCCTTAAAAGGAGGAGTCCATTGCTATTGCACTTCCCTACACCTTCAGATCCAATCACTCCTTCCCAGGTCTGGTGGTCTGTGCCTACTCTGGCATTGAAGTCCCCGAGGAGGATGAGTTTGTCTGTCTGGGGTGCTGCAGAAATCATAGAATCCAAATCATCATAGAACTTGTCTTTAACCTCATCTGGTTTGGTCATTGTTGGTGCATAGGCACTTACAATTGTTGCATGCCTCTTGCCAGATAAGGGAAGTCTCAGTGTCATCAGGCGGTCATTTATGCCTTTGGGAAGTCCTGAGAGCTTGCTGACGAGGTGTGACTTGATGGCGAATCCTACTCCTGCTTCACGCCGCTCTTCTTTCTTGCGTCCACTCCAGAAGAAAGTGTATCCAGCACCAACTTCTTTTAAAAGCCCTTCTTCTGCAAGGCGTCTCACTCAGAGCTGCAATCTCGACTTTGTATCAGTCAAGTTCTCTACCAACTAGAGCTGTTCTTCGCTCAGGTCTGTCGGACCTAGAACTGTCCATTAGGGTGCGCACATTCCAAGCGCTGATGGTTAAAGGTATCACCTTCATCTTCTTTTTTCTTGTTTGACCGCTAAGTGGGATTCCCGCTGATAGCGGTTAACCAGCCAGGAGTTTTGAAGCAGGAAATTGTTTAGGGCACCTTTTCTAGCCCCTTCCCCATGCTACGGGGGTGAGCAGTGCGATCCTAAAAACGTCTGCTCATTCGCTCAGTTCACCTGTCGAATTTCCCATACTGCTTCGCTCTTAAGGAAAGCGACCATATAGAACCAAGCCGCCTGTGTGCAGGTCCGCAACTACAGCTTCCAGTGTTTCCTCACCTGCTGCTTCGCTGCTCGCCCATCGCCACAGAGCTTTTGTATGATTTGCATATATGTGCTTGCTGTGAATGTGTGTTGCTGATTAAGATGACATGCGCTGTGAATTGGATTATAGTGAGGGAGAGGCACGCAGAGTCAACCTCACTCTCTCATCCTGACCTAGCTGGATCCAGAGGCAAGACAGTGTCAGGACATCTGGAGCTAAGCCCGGATGCAGTGGATGACCATGACTTCTTTTGTGCCTTGTCATGCTCTCCATGCTCCACAACATGCTGCTGCATCGCCATTTGAGCTGTTGAATCATAGTAATGATTTCTTCTGCCCCAGCTGCCGAAGCAGACTTTACATAACTGGAACAGGCAAATCCAGGTATGCAGGCTTTTGTTTGGAGTTGCCAACTCCTAGATGGATTGCCGACCAGGGCTTGAGAGCCCCATCTACCCTAGATATTGCTACACAGATTCTATTAACAGCTATATAGAAGCAGTAACTTAAATGTCTTATGTAGCTAAGACATCTCTAATGAGATACCAAAACATGCATTTTTGTGGATAGTATGAGAAATATAAACAATTTTCAAATTAAGAAAAAATACTGTTTTGAATAAGAATTCTGACATTTTAAACATAAATAATGTTAAAAAGGATGTAAAACATGAAATCATCATCATCAACTCCCCTTGTAGACAAATAGCACATGCTTTAAAAATTTCACAGTATGATCACTGGACAATAAGTGCATAAATCTGCAGGGATTGGGTACACATTTAGGCACATTCTCTTTTTTTTTTTTATCAAATGTCATAACCACTTCTGGATCATTGGGGGCTCTTTACAGACTCAGGAAACATAGGCAAATCAGTAACATGAATGGCTAGTAACAGGGGTGTGATTAGTACTGATTACTGATTTTCAGCTATATATAAGATCAAGACAACACAATAGATAGTCAATGATATTTTATAGAGAAAATGAAAAGACTTAAAACTATTTTTGTTTCATGTCTTAATTTCTTATTATGCACAATTAAGATTTAAGAATTTGTCATGCATTTTGCACAAATACTCTCTGGCCAACATATTTGCTGGCTGATCAGTCATACACTGTATGAACATTATTTTAATGCCAGCTATTGACCATTTTCTTCAGGTTTGCCATAAGTGCCCATACCAGGTAAGAGAAAAAAAAACAAAAAAAAAACAACTGTGTTGTTTTTGGATGCTGTATAAAAAAGCATCAGTCCATTTCATTAAGAAAACACGCCTATTCAAATATATAGTAAATTTCACCTCCAAAAACTGAAAAATATTCTGATAAAAAACTCTGATATTTTTCATATTTCTGCTCAAAACATAGATTGTGGGTACTCGTTAGAACCGCCTCGGTTCTATCGAGTACCCACAATCTATGTTTTTGAGCAGAAATAAGAAAAATAATATATACCCCTGTAAACCCCAGTTTTACTATATAAAAGTGGGGTTTAAGGAGGTCAAAATTATATAGGCATGTTTTCGTGATGTGGTGGGGTAAACCTCACATATCAAAATATATGTTTTAATGCAAACACAGTTTACTCTCATTTTCTCAAACATTCAATCCAGAGTTGATGGCATATTTTCAGCCATTCACAAGAAGATCATTCAATTATCATTCAGTATGACTATTCATACTTTTCAAATTATGTCAGCATTATGACTGCATGAAGTTTGTGTTAGTGACAAGTTTTAACCTTTAAGCACTCTTCAGGTGAAGTGCTTGGATAACAAACTTGTGATTTTAGTTAAATGTCAAACTCTTAGGATAAAAAGATACAAAAAAAAAAAAAAAAAAGGTTTAAAATGTAGTCAGCTGTTATTCAAAATTCAGCATTCTAAATTTTCCTTAATCTTTACCACACTCTGGGCTAATTCAGCAGATGGCAAATTGATAATATTTTTCTTATTTTTTTTCCCATCAAAATAGCTTTTGAAGTTTCAAGCAAATTGGAGACAATTTGCAGGAAAAGTCAACAGCCTATTTTCTGGGAAAAATAAGAAAATATTTCAAAATGTTGTGTGCTGAAATTTTTACCCAACATTCAGAGCATTAACTTTCTTGTTTGTTGCAGATAATTGACATTGCCTCTGAACAGTCCTGTGTTTGTGATTCATCTCTTAATCAGTGGATTTTCCTCAAGCATGCTGTTATGGTTCTGTGGATGCAAATTCTTCACAGTCAGGCCAGTCACAGTAATTGCATGGTATCTGCGGTAATGCTTTGTCTTACATTGTGGGCTTCTGCCTTGGATGTCTTACCACAGAAGGAGGCATATACTCCAGATTATAATTTCTACCATAATCTTTCGAACATTGAGAGAGAATTAGATAAAATTGTTGAAGAAAATCCTTATTACATAAAGTATCATAAAGAGTACAGATCACGAAAGGGAAAACCTCAACTTCTTATTCAAGTTTCCAATTTCTTGACAGAGAGAGATAAAGATGAAGACAAAGTAAAAATTTTATTTTCATTTGGTGAACATGCAAGGGAATTTTTCCCAGTTGAAAGCTTATTTTTCCTCCTACACCAGTTGTTGCAGCTTGATAACATACTGAAATATGAGGATAATCAGAAATTTATAGGAAAAAAAGTGTTAAACTTCATAGATCTATATATAATTGTAATGGGGAATCCTGATGGACGGATTTATGTTGAACAGTCAAAGAACTATTGTTGGCGGGGAACCAGTGCTGGAGTGGATATAAATAGAAATTTTGATTGGGAGTTTGGTGGTAAGGGGAGCTCAAACAATAAGAAAGATGAAGAATACAGAGGTCCACATGCTTTTTCAGGTAAGAACTTGAAGGAGACTTAAGTATTTATACAAATAAAAATAGTACTACCCTAGCTGCAAATAATGCACTTTTTCAAACTAAAAATATTGGTATTTTTCTTATTTCTCCATAAAAACATGTTATATACTCATTACAAATACCTCACCAAGGTACTTCTAATGAGTACCCACATGTTTTCATGGAGAAGTAAGAAAAATGTCTGGATAGCCTTCTTATATGGAGCAGTGTGATGGCAAGATAAATGAGCTGCAAATTTATTAGAAAATATGCCTTTGGACCTATTGATGATGTGCCCCCCCTGCCCCCACCCTGTGTAGTATCAGATCAGCATGCACATTTCCACAGCCTACCATATTTACCCTAAGTATTAGGACACCTTATGTACCTACCATACTTGTCCTAAAACTTGAAATAGTCCATTCTACTACCTGTTAATGTGTCTAAAATAGTGCTGGATGAGTGGCGAATAGTGTAGGCTCTGATCAGATGGCACATTCTGCGATGTCTGATCTGGGTTTACATTGTTTGCTCAAACCTGTCTTTCCTAATACTTAGGGTAATTAGGGTAGGTGCTTTTTGGATGGCCAAGAATCCTAGGTACCTTCAGAGCAGATATTGTGTGTTATTTTAGTTTTTATTCAAACTTCAGACAATAAAGACTTTGTTCAGATTGTATACATGTGTAGGCTGTACTTTTTGGATGACCAAGGATCCTAGATACATTGTACCTTCACAGCAGATACGCTTGAAAATGTTAAAAAGAAAACTGTGTGTTGTTTTGGTTATTATCCAAACTTCAGACTGACAATAAAGACTGTTCAGATTGTATACATGTGTGGACTGATCTGTGTCTTTGCATGTTACACATACTCGTATCTGAAGGTGCATTTGTTGTATTGCTGGCCATAATATTCAGGAAATCTTCAAAATTTGTATTCTTAATACATTGTATTTATACCTGATTTTCTAAATGTACACATACAGTTGATTCTCGTTATCTCGACCTCGCTTATCTCGAATAACTGCTTTTCTCGAAGTAAAAATCTGGTCGCTGCCTAAACATGAAAATCTAACAACAGGTAAAAACTATTGTGGGAAAGAGGAGAAATTGCTCCTACAATTTCTCCTCTTTTCCACAATATTTTCAATATATCTCTAACTTCAGGAGTCAAATTACATACATATTTGTTAAATGTGGTCATGTGAATTATTTTTTCCTCAATTCTGAAAATCTGATATGTCGAGGTATGGATATCTCGAAGTATTTCAGAGAGTCCCTTGGAATTTGAGATAACGAGAGTCGACTGTATTTGCTTTTAAATATACATTAGGTGATCTGAGTAAACAACCCCACAAAAATGGTCAACATTATTTCTTGAAAACAAGCAAAGAATAGGACAAGTCTGGTTTTATTTATTTGTTTATTTTCTTTTAACATACATATTTACCCTAAGTATTGGGACACACAGGCCTGTGCAAACAGGATAGTCCCACTTTAGAATGTGGTGTCTGATCAGGGTTTGTGCAGTTTGTTACTAATCCAGCACAGCTTTTTAACACATCATGCAAGATGTGTTAAAAAGTTGTGTTGGATGTGTGACAAACTGCACAAACCCTGATCAGACACTGCATTTTTGGAGAAGTATCGTTAGTAGTTAAGGTGTCCCAATAATTAGGGTAAATACTGTAAGTAAAACTAATCAAAAGACAAAATTTGAAAAAATTTTCATGTTCTCAAAAAAAAAACCCCACAATTTTCTCCTTTGGGCATAGTAATGCATCACATTTCATACAGTTTAGGAAAAAGGTCGCATAAAATGTTGAGCCCTATTTCCTGGGAAAGCTAAGAAAACTATTTGGGCCACACCAAGCAAAATAAGTACCTTCGAGCATACGCAAAATGTGTGGATTATATCATCCAGCATGCAAGGTCTCATCCTAGTCTTTGCAGTCCATTGATACATTCTGTAGTATGGTAAATGTCCTAAACTTTCGAACACTTTATTTCATACTTTTTTGGCCTAAAATTTGCTTTTCTATAGTTCTTTCTGATAATACTTTGTGGAATGGCAAACAGTGTAGACCCTGATCAGACTGCTCCTTCAGGAGCAGTCTGATCTGGGTCTGCACTGTTTGCATATGCCATTTTGTCATACACTTTGGTGTAGGAAATTTTAGGACATTTACCGTACTCAGTGGCAGTGGACAGTGAAGGCCCTGATCAGACTGTGCATCAGTGCAGTCTGATCTGCGCCTTTGCTGTCCGCACATGCTTTGAAGGCAATTTTAGCCTGGCTTGGCTCACTTGTTGTCTACATTGTGCAAATAGTTGATTCTTACCGAGAAGAAATCATTATTAAAATCAAAATATTTATTTCTGATAAATTTTGTAAAACAGCTTTTTAAAATAATGCAATAACTAGTCAATGATTATTCTACATATGGTGCTTGTTTGGAAAATGTACACAATACATGTTTATGTTTATGCTGTAAAGAATTGAGCCGTGCCATATGAAAATGTGTCTTCAGGGCACAGCAAAAACCCAGGTCAGTCTGCGCTTCGCAAGTTAGAGCAGACTCCACTGGCTCACATACTATAGAATATATTGACGTACATCGAAGACCCTCATCAGATTGTG
Source organism: Anodontia alba (assembly GCA_964016985.1). Taxonomy (NCBI): domain Eukaryota; kingdom Metazoa; phylum Mollusca; class Bivalvia; order Lucinida; family Lucinidae; genus Anodontia; species Anodontia alba. Next base: position 3,348,397 of record OZ024823.1, read on the forward strand.
TAACTTTGCTGGCTGGATGGGATCTTTAAAAAAAAAATACTGTTCACAAATACTCCTCATAGGTCCATATACATTGTAAGTCATTTTTTTCAATTGAAAAGTGTTGATATTTTTCTTATTTTACACAAAAACATACTTTGTGGGTAGTCATTAGAAACCCCTCACTGAGGCACTTCTAAAGAGCACCCACATTATACGTTTTTGTGAAGAAATAAGAAACCTCAATACTCCTCTTATCTGAGCTGTGATCCCAAAGATGCCTTTTCTCATGTCACATTTTTTTCTTAGCTTTTGAACCATTGTTTTATAGAAGAACAGCTGTATCATGCAACTTTTCATTTCAGAGCCAGAGACAGCTGTATATAAAGATCTCACAGAGAAAGTACAGTTTGATGCCTTTATTTCTTTTCATTCTGGAATAAGACAAATTTACATTCCTTATGCTGGTACAGTAAAATCCTTTGTGTCATTAACCTTTCAGCTCTGTGTCATCTACACTGTTTGCCACTCATCCAGCACTTTAGTCAAGGTGTCCCAATACTTAACCCTTGTCATGATGAATAAATTAAGAGGCCATGCCCACTTCTAATTTCCAGCCAATCAGATTACTTCATCTGGGTTTTTGATAGACATTCACATATTTAATGACAAACAGTGCTGATCCAGATCAGTTGGCTTCTTCAGCTGATCTGGATCTACACTGTTTGCAAAGACAGGGCATGGTGTTCAGCATGAGAAGGGTTAAGGCAAATTCTGTAGTTTAATACAGAGTTCACTAATGCGGTTAAATGCCACTGATATACTTGCACTGATTTTAGATACTCTGCCTATTTTGAGGTCAAGGTTTCAGACAAGCCAGTCTCGGTGGCTCAGTTGGATGTGCATCCGACTGGTGATCAGAAGGTTCCAGGTTTGACCCCTGTCAGTTCAGCAACATTCTTTCGTGGAGATTGATCATGAAATAGTTCCTACGGTCATTATCTTCCTTCCGCTGATTCAAGAAGGGCAGTTGTCAGTTTCAGGTGAAAGAATGTGCACAATACTTGTTAACCCCTTAGAGGACTAAGCCTGCCCAGTAAAAGTGAGATTAGGTAAACTGACTGTGCACGACATGACCCCAATGGGTTGACTTGGCCTTAAAACCTCAACACAGGCAGACAGGTCTCAGGCTGAGAATTCCAATGATTCTGTAAGAGGATGACAAAAGTCCTGATCAGACTGCAGAATATACAAAGTGTTCTGGGTCTTCTTTGGCTATTTTCTTGCTTTGAAATCCAGTGTCCCTGGAATGTTTATCCATGGAATGAAATTGGATGAGATTTTTACTTGAAAAAGTAAGAGGAATGGATACACTTTCAGGGAAGATAAAATTAATCTGTCAAAATTGTTTTCCCTCCCTTCTGGAAAGGGGTTAACTCTAAAAGGAAAGAATTAGCTCCCCATGGGAGCTAATTCTTTCTTTTTAGAGTTGACCCCTTTCCAGAACGGATTCATGTGCAAGAAAGAAAACAGGAAGTCACAGAAGTTGTCTCTCTTGTAAAACATCCCACACTTCAGTGCCATGACAAGGGATAAATTTGAAAAAAAAAAAAAAAAAAAAAAAATGAATGGAAGGAGTATTTTTTCCTGATATTTTACATACCATTGGGTAGGATCCAAACTACAAAATATTTTTTGTAAATCTAAAGAACTGATAGGGAATTAAATGTACAAAATTTGAACCACTGTATGTAGAAGATAGCACCTTGGTGGCTGGGTCGAATGGGCGTCTGACTGGTGATCAGGAGGTACCAGGTTTGATCTCCTCACCCTAACCCCTGGGCCTGGCAACATTCTTACATGGAGATCTATCATGAAATATTTTCAACGGTCATTCTCTCCCTTCCACTGATTCAAGAAGGACAGTTGTCAGTTTCTGTCAAAAGAATGTACACAAGTACTCGTTAACCCACTAGAGGACTGCCCAGGAAAAGTGTGTTTAGGTAAAATGACCAGCTTAACATGACCTTAATAATGTTGATTGGGCTGTTAAACTCCAAACCAACAACCAGCAACTAACAAAATATATTTTGCAAATCTGCAAATCAGGGGATTAAGTGCACCAAAATTTGAACCACTGTGTGTAGAAGAAGATAGCATATCAAAATATATTTTCATTTACTAAGAAATACTGACATGGTGTGACTAATTGTTTTGGTGCAGAAATGACAAAAATATCCTATATTATCACCTGATATATCACTACATTTATATATAGCTGTAGTCGATTTACTGTGAGATTCATTTGATTCAGATATAACCATATGTATATTTTTGTCAGATTCCAAGTCGAGGAAATTAGGGAGGGATCCAGACAATCTATCCGAGATGTTGATTTTAGCTGAATTACTGGCAACAGTAACCGGAAAGAAATATCAATATGGTAAAGCTGCAGATCTCAATGACTACACAGCAGATGGTACAGTATTTGATTATATGGCAGGGGTGAGAAAGGTGAGTATCATTCATTCTCCAGATACTGTATTGAGCCACATAATCATATCATAATCGGATTTTTGATTAACGTGCAGGTGCAGGGGCAACATCCACATCAGTGGGCCCCCTTCCAGATAGCTGGCTTGCACGCATAGCAGATCTCACACCAGATCTCCAGGTACCACTCTCTACAATTCCTCTCTGTCAGCTGCTTCCATGTCATTTTAGGCCTCCCAGGCCCAGGCTTTCCATTAACCTGTATGTCAAAGGCTGTCTTGACTGCACCATTGGAGCGTTCCACATGTCCATACCATCAGAGTCTTCTCTCCTTCAGAATGCGGTCCAGATCCTCAATGCCAAGCTGCACAAGTAGCTCATTGGACCTGGTGGTGACAGTGTCTTGCTGCCCGACATTGCAGAGCTGTCTGATCATTGCCCTGTCATTTCACTGCAGATGCTGGAGGTTCGGCTTTGTCAATGGCCAAGTCTCGCTGGCATGGAGCATTACACTCGGCCACGTGTTTTGGTGCGTGAAGAGAGGACTGGTAGCAGATCCTTGAACTTCTTCCAGGCGGTTTTTACAAGTGTTGTGGTTGAAAGTTCACAGCCACCTGCTGCTGAGAGCATGTCTCCTAGGTAGCAAAAGGAAGCTACCACCTCAAGCTTGTCAGGTCCGACCTGTACTTCCTTCTGTGATCTGCCATCCAAGGGGCGTGCAGTTCCCTGGCACCGTGTACATCTGTAGTCAGGGTCATTTTTCAAGCGCTTGAGCCCACTGCATTTCTTGTGCACCCAGTGCTTGCAACCATTGCAAAAGATGCTGTTGCTGCCCACTCCAGTGTGACAGACGGCGCATGGAAACTCGCCTGAACTCTGCAGGAGGTTCAGTCCCATACCGCAAATCATGATCTTTGTCTTTCCTGCATTTACTCACAGTCCTTTCTTTCCATTGCTTCTTTTCAAGTCAAGAGCCTCCTGACACATTCACCAGGTGATTCAGCAATGATAACAATGTCATCGGCATAGAGGTCCTCCCAGGGGATCCCAGAGCGGAACTCTCGTGATAAGGCTTCAAGCACAATGATGAAGAGCAGCGGGCTGAGTACTGATCCTTAGTGATCACCAACCTTCACTTCAACCTCTTCACTGTACCCCTCACCAACACGGACATGGCTATGCGCATTTGCATACATCCCCTGCACCAGTTGCACAATCCACTCCTCCACAGCAAGTTTTCTCAGCGCCCACCAGATGACCTTCGGAGGTACTCGATCAAACGCCTTCTCCAGGTCTACGAAATCCATGTAGAATCTCTTATTGGCAGCTAGCCAGACAACAAAGATTGCGTCTGTAGTGCCTCTGCCTGGGACGAAGCCAAACTGGGAATCGTCGATTGACACCAAATGTCTGATGAGGCCGTCCACAATCCTCTCCAGGATTTTCATAACCTGCTCTGTCAGCTTGAGACCGCGGTAGTTGCCCCTTTCCAATCTGTCCCCTTTTCCCTTGTAGAGGCAGACAGTGAAACTCTGCTCCCAGTCAGAGGGTACCTTGCCATCACAAATGATTGCAACTGCGAGGTCACGGATCATGGTGGCTCCCATGTCACCGGCGGCTCGTATCATCTCCACCACTATGCCTGATGGGCCCGGTGTTTGCCAGCCTTCATCTGTGAGATAGCCTTCTTAACCATATCAGTGGTGATTGGGATGGGCAGGCCTTCCACTGGTGGTTGATATGACAGGTGGTCTGGGTCCCAGTCAAACTCAACGTTGAGAAGCCTTTGGTAGTGCTCTAGCCAGGGCTTCTGCTTTGAGTCCTCGTTCATTGACATCTCTCCTGCATCATTCTTCACAGGTTTGTCACCAATAACATCAGTGTTTTCTCTTCTAAACTGGTTAGCAAGGCCGTAGACTTCTGAAGACTTGGGGTCAATATTCTCGTAGACCTTCTTGTCGGCTTCTTGAGGAGCATGGTGCACTGCATGTCTGGCATTTCGTTTGGCTGCATCATATGATGCCCTAGTGCGTTTACCAGCCTTCCAGGCCTTGAAAGCTGTCCGCTTGGCAGCAATGGCCTTTTCCACGTGTTCATTCCACCACCAGGTTTCACGACGCCAACGGTGTGGCCGAGTTGTGCCACATACCTCCTCATTTGTCTTGAGCAGTCCAGTCTTGATGTTGTTCCAGATATCCTCAGTGGCCCCATCAGCTACACCTGCAGATATGCTCACATGCAAGTTGAAGACCTCCTGGAAATGATTGCTTGTCTGAGGGTCTTTAAGCTTCCAAACTTTGAGGCAAGGGGTGAACTCGCGCTTGGATTTTGGAGGCACATCAATCCTCATGTCACATACAAGAAGAGCACAACATGAGAAAACATACCTTCTGACATGTGCACCCAATGAAGGCTCAAATCAGCCTGCACTCTATCCTTAGTTATCCAAAATAATGCCCAGTGAATTTGCAGGTTGATCTGGGCCCAGTTGTTCAAAACTAATGATGTCGTTAGTTAACGTATATGACCTTTGATCATATACGCTAATAGTTTTGCTGAAAAAAATGTGAGTAGCTTTTGCATTTGCAAAAGCTACTCATATTTTTTCAGCAAAAATATGTGGGAATTAGATATTGTACTTACTAGAGCAGATAACATTTTGACCACTAACGAGCTTGTTAAGCTAACAATGCTTTGAACAATTGGGCCCTGAATGTTTATTGGGTTCACTTATGCGAAAACATGTCATCTGACATTGCAGCTCATTATTCTAAGTATTTGGACACCAGTATTCCAGGGTTTGAAGTTATAAAACATTTTTCATTCTTAACTCATTTTCTCATGCTTATAAATCTGAACTTATTAACAACTGCAAATTCTTTCTTGCTAAACATAGCTGAACATGAAAATTTCTCTGCTGATAAATATGAAAATGCCAACTACTGTTTTTTAACAAAACATGGCCATCCCAGAATTACACACCACAACAGTGGGTGACTTTTCACTATAAATACTTGTCATGCTTACTACGTTTAAGTGAGTTATTGCACATTCCCCTTTCAAACATACTTATCTGTTTATCTATTCCTGTTTTTAGCTCGCCTGTACGAAGTACAAGGAGAGCTATTGTAGTCACCCCAGTCGTCCACGTTTGCGTTTGCGTTCCCGTTCCCGTCACACTGCGTTAAAGTTTTTCAAATGCTTATATCTCAACAGTCACTCCTCACAGAGGCATCAAATTTGGAACTTAGGTACCTTGGAGGGTCTTCTGAGATTCCAAGAGAATAAACCCCTGGGTTCATGCCCCTGGGTGGGGCTAGGGGTCAGAATCTAGGACACCTTTGTAATACTGTGTTAAAGTTTTTCAAATTCTTATATCTTGACTTTCACTCCTCATAGAGCATTCATATTTAGAATTTGGGTACCTGGACGAGTCTTCTGAGATTCCAAAAGAACATACCCCTGGGTTCATACCTCAGGGTGGGCCTTGGGGTGGGGCTAGGGGTCAAAATCTAGGACACTTTTGTAAAATCTTATATGCCTACAGGTTATAGACACAACTGGTTATACATCAGCTAACTATGTGACATCGGTTTAAGTGTAAGAGAGTGAAGGTCATGGTGACCTACATTTTACAGTCCAGGTCACCTAGATTTCACGGTCCAGTGATTTTGCCTTATATCTTGAATACTATTTGTTGGATAAATGTCACACCTGGGATATTACTTCCATGTGACCCAATGAATGACCACTTACTTTATCTAGGTCATTGTGACCTATATTTCATGGTTCAGTGATTTTGCCTTATATCTTGGATACTATTTGTTGGTTAAATGTCACACCTGGGATATTACTTCCATGTGACCCAATGAATGACCACTTACTATATCTAGGTCATTGTGACCTATATTTCATGGTTCAGTGATTTTACCTTATATCTTGAATACTATTTGTTGGATAAATGTCACACCTGGGATATTAGTTCCATGTGACCCAATGAATGACCACTTACTATATCTAGGTCATTGTGACCTATATTTCATGGTTCAGTGATTTTGCCTTATATCTTGAATACTATTTGTTGGATAAATGTCACACCTGGGATATTAGTTCCATGTGACCCAATGAATGACCACTTACTATATCTAGGTCATTGTGACCTATATTTCATGGTTCAGTGATTTTGCCTTATATCTTGTTGGATAAATGTCACACCTGGGATATTAGTTCCTTGTGACCCGATTATTGACGTCAAAATATATCTCTGTTGGTGTGACCTATATTTCATGGTTCAGTGATTTTGCCTTATATCTTGAATACTATTTGTTGGATAAATGTCACACCTGGGATATTAGTTCCATGTGACCCAATGAATGACCACTTACTATATCTAGGTCATTATGACCTATATTTCATGCTTCAGTGATTTTGCCTTTTATATTTATTACTATTTCATGGAGAATTGTCATACCTGGATTATTATATCTATGTGACAAAATGATTTACATACAAATACATCTAGGTCAGTGTGACCTATATTATATGGTTGAATGATTTCGCCATATAACTTGAAAATTATTTCATAGATTATTTCATTTTGATTTTCTTAATGATAAAAATGTTACAATATAAAATGTACCCAGCAGGCGAGCTACGCTGTCCTACGACAGCTCTTGTTATATATGTGCTGTTTTAAATTCTCAAATCTGTATTGGCTCAGTAAAACTAACTATGGCTTGGTTGTTTTAATTCACATTTTTGACATTCTAGAAGCATCCTCTTTCAGTGGTTACAGCGTACTCAAACAGCGATATAAAGAGACAAATAGAAGTATGCCAAACAAATCACAATTTTTAGTTTTACAGAAGTTTTATGGAAATTTCTAAACTTTACACATACCAAAAGTTCCAGTTCAAGGGTAATAAAAATAAAACTGTAGCATTCTTTGAGTTGAGCTGGATGGGTATTTCAGGTCAGGTAAAGCTACTGACCAGGTATTCTGAGCGGAAAAAACTGTGCAGGTAGTCTGGGTGAATACAACAAGGATGCAAGTCATTTTCTTTCTTGCAACGAAAAAATACCTGTACAGTGACATTTCAACACTACTAAATCTGTTTAAATCGTGAAACGCAGAAATAATTTATTGTTTTTGTAAAAAAATGACAAAAATGATCAAATCACTTGTGGGATGTTGCTTAGCAATAGAAAAATGCAGAAAATCAGAAGAAAAAAAAGCTAAAATTCAAGGGTTTTGTTGATGCTATGCAATCAGAGACATGACCTATCATATTCAAGGCACTTAAGAAGTCAAAATATAAAAATAAAACATGACAGATTGCAAGGACACAAAGATAAACCACATGTTTCGATTTTCAAGACTGACCCTTATAAAATTAGGGTTACGGGGGTCTACATTGCTTGGGCTTGTTGATGTAATAAAATGATATTGGCTAAGTGTGTGTCAGCTCCAGATATGGGCCCACAAGTCTAACTTAAAGTCTGCTCAGAACTATGCATTCATTTTTTTTTACCTCAAACTATGCTTCCAGCAGCTATTGTTTTTCTCGAAATACCCGTATAAAGGATTATTGACCCTGCTAGAAAAATGCAAGAGTAAAAAAAGGAAGAAAGGGTATGGAGTAGAGTGCTCAAAAATAATCCAATGAAACAAAATAAATGGGAAAGACATGAAAGGCAAATATGAACATGAAATTAACATGTTTTAGAATGTTTTACCCATTGTAGTCGGGAGACCCCTAAAAGGGTAATTTGCAAACAGTGCAAACCCAGATCAGATGCCGCAGAGTGCGGCATCTGATCAGGGTCTTCACTGTTTGCAAATAGTTCAACCATTTCTCTCTAGGAATGTCTAAATCACATAGCCTGACTTACCTAAAATCGAAATTAGAATCTTCCGAAATATAGTGTGGGGGAATTCATTCCTTCTACAATGGGTTCAATCATACCACAACTTTATCATGCTGAATGATAATGTTTAGAAGAACCTCTGAAGTACCTGTGTTTTACTGAGCAGGAATCATATCTACGTTTTCATGATGTATTTTCATTTTTGGGACTGTCTACGAACTAATTGAACATGCCGGAAAAACATTGGTGCATTAGTAAGCTCGAGATAGTATTTAGATAGTGAAAACAAGTATTTTATTGATTGATTACCGTTATTCTTAGAGGAGTCAAATTCTCACTTTGTTGTGGCCCCATTTTATAAAAAAAAAACAAAACAAAAAAAAAAGTGCCATAGGTACAACATCCCGTGGCTTAAACAACCTCATTCCATGACGAGTCTGATGAGGATAAGACAGGTAACCCTTGTTAAAAAGGCAGGGCGTCTAATAGACAGGTTGCAAGTGAACCATGGTGGCAATTCAAATGGTTTTGCTCTACATTTGATCCATGGTGTCAATCACATGGTTAGCTCCATCATTCTATGTCCAGGTGGAAACTCACAGGATATTACATTGAAACTTTGGTGTCAACCCACATGGTTAGCAACTCTCAAGACATAACTTTGGTGGCACAGTTGTATGCACGTCCAACTGGTAATCAGGCAGTTGTGGGTTCGATCCCCGCCGGGTCAGCAATATTCTTTTGTGGAGATTGATCATGAAATATTTTCTACGGTCATTCTCTGCCTTTAGCTGATTCAAGAAAGGCAGTTGTCAGTTTCTGGCAAAAGAATATGCACAATACTGGTTAACTGCTTAGAGGACTAAGCTTGCCCAGTAAAAGTGTGGTTAGGTAAACTGTCTGTGTGCGACATGACCCCAGTGGGTTGACTGGGCTGTAAAACTTCAACACAAACAAACATAACTTTGCACCAAGATTTTCTGTGGTTAACTCCATATGTCAGTATCAAGGTGACAAGACTCACAAGACCTGACCTTGCTCAGTGAATTTACATAAAGCTTTGTGTTATTATATAGAGATCTCCAGCAACCAGCTAGCCAGCACACTATCCATCTCTTTCAACCAAAGCGGAATTTTCCCAACTTCAGTGGTAAATAGTGGTATATAGTCCAGTCAGATATTTAGAATTGGCAAAGTTAAACTACTTTGTATGGGAACAGGAAACAGACTGACCAGAAAGTGATGCACAAGATGACCTTTCCTGTTTACACATGACATACTGCAATTACTCTAAATATTTGGACAGCTTAATTCTTTACCATGCTTGTCCTGTACTTCTAGTAATTAAATCCATTTAACTAAAGTAAATGTCCTAAAATTTTAAACACTTAAGTTTATACTTTTTTGGCCTAAATTTTGTTTCTTTTACGCAGTTGTTTCTTAAAATATTGTCAGAGTGGAAAGACAAATAGTGTAGACCCTGATTAGACTGCCCCTTCAGGATCCATCTGATCTGGGTCTGCACTGTTGGTGTTCAGAAATTTTGGTGTATGAAATTTTAGGACATTTTGCTGTACTGGGTGATGTGTCTAAAATGTGCCAACAGAATGGCAAATGGTGCAGATCCTGATCAAAGTGTTTCTTGATGAGCAGTATAAGCTGGCTCTGCACTCTTTGTCCAGGCATATCTGTCCAACTATTAGGGTAAATATGGTAAGTGGGTTTTCCTTGACAACCTGGGCCCAGTTGTTCGAAACTAATGATGTCGATAGTTAACATACCATTAAAACTTTGATCATTAAATATGGCATATACCCTAATATTTTTGCTGAAAAAAATGTGAGTAGCTTTTGCATTTGCAAAAGCTACTCACATTTTTTTCAGCAAAAATAACTGTGAATTAGGTATTGTATTTACTAGAACAGATAACATTGACCACTAACTAGCTTGTTAAGCTAACAATGCTTTGAACAACTGGGCCTCGGATATTAAAATTGGATTGTGATTTTTTTTCATGTAACAGATTCCATTTTCCTATGCAATAGAGATATGGGGACCTGACAATCATAAAGGAGCCAGTTGTTTTGATCTCTTTAATCCTTCAAATCAGAAGTTAAAGGTAGGTGAGAGTGTTCCTTATATACATTTGGTTAAAGTTTAACACCGTGGATAAGTCCAGCAGCGTAAGCTGAAAAATGTGAAGCTACTGTAGATATTTTAAGCTTGCTAAATGAAATTTTTGGATATTATTCTCAGTCACATTGATTTTAATGAAAATGATAAGGATCCAATGAACAATATGGTCACTGTTGGCCATCTAGGGTTTTCAAAATTAAACTTTTGTTATTGCTATGCTTCTTTCTGGAACTGTTGGATATAAAATGTGTGTCACTTTATTTGAATTTAATCAGTTCATAAATAATACAAGGTACAAATGCTCGAAATAACTATCAATATCTGTGCAATAAAAATGTATTCCTTATATTTAAGGCTGCACAAAAATTTCACAACAAAACAACTGTATCACTGTGTTTATACATTTTGTTTTGAATATTTTACATCTAAACCACAATTTTGCTGACAGATTAAATTTTCCTAGCACCAAATTGCAAACATTTAGAACCATAAAATTGTGTCTACAGATTAGTATATAGTATAAGATGGATATATACTAACAGAAAACGGACATACAGTCAATTCTCAGCTTCCATAGATTTGAGTCTATCAGACTTTGATCTCAACACCTCAGATCACCTATCACAAAACTAAGTCAATGTCTGGTCATGTTTTGGGGTTCAGACTCATATCTCGGCTTGTATATGTGTAAACCTCAAACTTCATGCACCCCTGCAGCCCAGATCCCTGCCACAAAACTAGATCACTGCGGCTTACTTTTGCTGAAATGTATCTCCTATTATGTTTTTGGTTTCATATAAATCTGCTTCCACAGACTCCAAGCCCTTTAAACTTTATCAGTGTGTGCACCTTACCACTCCAGGTCATCTGTAAATAAAGTAGGCCACCACGCCCTATCTTTGCAAAATGTCCTGCTGTTTATTAGTTAACACTGACTGTCTCAAGATGCTGGCCACAACCCCTTAGCTTAAACTTGATTTTTAATAAGTGGGAGGTGGTGTTGAATGCATTCTGTTGTCAGCTTAAATAGATCATACCTTGAGTCTACATTATTTGATTTGGAGTGCTACAGCCCATTCAACACTGATAAGGTCATGTCAAGCTGGTCAGATAACCTACTTATACTTTTTCTGGGCAGGCTTAGTCTCTGAGTACTTTATGCTCATGATTTCACCAATAACTAGGACTGCCCTGCTTGAATCAGCTGAAGGGGGAGAATGACTGTAAAAATGATTTTGTGATCAATCTCTACAACAGTTATGTGGCTGAGCTAGGGATGGAACTTGTGACCCAGGATCTGCAGTCAGATGCGTTATGGAGCTGGGCGAGTCTTTGGTAAATATCCTAAAATTTCGCACACAAAAGTGTCTGACAAAAATGGCATATGCAAACAGTGCAGTGCAGACCCAGCTCAGACTGCTCCTGAAGGAGCAGTCTGATCAGGGTCTACACTGTTTGCCATTCCACTAAGTGTTTTAGGAAAGAACTTCATAAAAAGCAAAATTTAGGCAAAAAAAGTGTGAAATAAAGTGTTCAAAATTTTAGAACATTTACCATACATTGTAAATTTTTAATTGTTTGGCTGCTTCTTTGTGGTCTTTTTCCTGTCCATTTCACAGGTAAGCCTTTCCTCGGGAAAGAACTTAGACAGATAGATATTTTGTGCAAAGTAACAATAGGTCCAAAAGTCTGAAATACAGTTGACTGTTTGTCTTACTGTTTTGTTTTTATAGGAGACTTTAGAAGAAGTCTACAGCCTCTATCCAGCTTTCTTCAAGTATCTCATAGACTGGAAAAGACGGAAATCTGAGAATATTTTAAAAAATGATCCATTAGAAAATCCAGATCATCTAGATCATCTAGATTTTGATCATCCAGATATAAATCTTCCAGAAATAGAACACCCAAATTATGTTTCACATGCTAGACATTACCAACGAAATGATTTAAATGTAAGTTACAGTTCTAGATAATAGGAATATTAACCTTAAAGCACCAATCACAAATGCAGCGAACAACATTTTGAAAAATAAAATATTTCTTTCTTTTTTTTCAGAAAAAATAAAGTTTAACATTTCTTGTGAATTGTCTGCCTAGCAGATGATTCACATGAAATATTGACCCTTATTTTCTCAGAAAAATAATTAAAAATGCACACTCTGCTATAATTTTGCATGGTGCTTTAAAGGTTAAGCCAAATACTATTCTTTTCTTTTTTTCTCCACAAAAATATGCTGTGGATACTCATTAGAATCATGTCACTGAGATAATTCTAATAAGTATCCACATGTTTGGTGAAATTAGAAAAATGTCTATACTTGTTGTTGTCAAGAGCTTTACAAATGATAAAGCGTAAAACATAGATCTAAACTGAATAATTTATCTCTTTCAAATTAAATTTTCACGGTAACTTTTTAAATATCAGTGTTTATAAAAACTGTCCAAGATAAAAGTTATAGAGGAAGACAGGCATATCTCCAAACATTTCTGCTGCTGTAGTATTCAGCAGTTTTCTATAGAGTGATGAAGATTTTCAAATTTTTGAAATGCCACAAATTATCCAAGTCTGTAATTGACAAACACATGCACTTTTTAAGTATTGTATACTGTTAACACCTAATACATGATATTTCATTGCTATTTATAAACATTCATCCAACCTTGATTTTAGTTACCCGAATTGTGTAGGGCTTAAGATATGCAGTTCACTTAGCTGCATTTATTCAAAAAAGTGTATTTCCATGATCCCTTCAGGGTTGTCTCTCAAAGATGGGTCTTGTTATTATTTGAGTATATGATTTTGTGAAGAAAAGAACAAAACTAGAATGCGCAGTCGATAGTACGCCATGGCAAATCCCCATGCTCAGTTCTAATGTTGCTAATAGCATGAAGGACAAACTTGCTCTTGCACACCCTTACTATGACTGGAGTCATGTAGTAAGTTTTAAAATTCTGACCAGAGGTTTGGGAGGAGATGGTGCGACAGATAGATTGACAGATGCTCTTTCACATCCTTATCATAAGGGGAAGTCATGTAGCAAGTTTGGTTAAATTCTGCCCAGTGGTTAAGGTGGAGATAGCATGATGGACAGATGGATGAATGCCAGATGGATGGATGGAGGGAAAAATAAATTTGCTCTCGCACACCTTACCATGAAGAGAAGTCATGTAGCAAGTTTGGTTAAATTCAGCCCATGTATTAAGGAGGAGATAGTGTGACAGACAGATGGACAAACAACAGAGGGATGGAAAAATAATGTTGCTTTCGCACACCCTTACCATGAGGGAAGTCATGTAGCAAGTTTGGTTAAATTCCGCCAAGTGGTTTAGGAGGAGATAACCTGATGGGCTGATGGGCGGATGGAGACGTTCACAATATCCCATTGCTTTTTTAAAAATGCGTGGGAATAACTATACATTTTTTGTCTCAAACTCACAATTTTTATCTGGGGTTCTGGCAGACACTGAGGTATAGAGGCAGTGCTGTTCGACTTTAAAATTCTGGAGAACTTGGGAAAATTGTAAAATTTTCATCTGATTAGAGAATTAACTACAAAGTTTGCAAACTAAGAACCTATATGAGATGTCCGTGCCTGCCTCCCTGTATAACTTATTCAGGAAAAACTGATATATAAGAAGTTATCATGAAATTTCAATTTTAAAAAAGATAAAAAAAAAAAACTTCAATTTTAAAGAGTAATTTATACTCCTCTGTTTTCAGGGAGAAATACCCCCTGTAGCACCAGGACTTCTGCTTTTGTTGCTTCTAGTGTTGATATCCATACTTTACAGTATCCATGGGAAATTTCCAGTGTTCCGGAAAATATACCAGCGTAGAAGAGTTATCAGTCTGAGATCGCTTGGATCTACATTTACTACAAACATGTTCACTACGTGAATACAGATTTTCTTTTTTGCTCCTGGTTTTAACATAAACATTCTGAATATGCAGTCAGCAGATGATTGGTGGATTGTATTTTTATTTTTAGTATTTTCCCTGAAACCAGGATTTGGCATTTCAGTACAGTTTAAATGAAATTCCAAGCCCTATTTTCAAGAAGAAAAAAATAAATGGTGAAAGTTTTCAGTATTGATACTGAATTCAGTATTGGGAAGTTTCCTCTGCCTATATAAATAATAGGGAAAATTGAAATTTTCCGTGTTGAAAAGATATATTTTTGATATAGAGAACTGGCTCAGCTTTATATTGCAGGGTTCACACTTTGAGTTTTTTTCTTTCTCCACTATTTTTGGTGATTTTATTGTTTTTGTGCCAATTTCTTTTAAGGCTCCATATTCCTCAAAAATATACATTTTATTATCCAAGAAAGGTTTAATAAATTGATATAGGGTGTTAATATGATCATAAAATGTGGCACATGACAGCCTATACAATTTCAGTTAGTCACTTGTTCTTGAAATGAAATGAATTTTTATTGTATCTCTGAATTAATGTTGCTAATTCAGAGGTACCATAAAAAATCATTTCACTTTTGATCCAGTTCAAAAAATGAGAGACTAACTGAAATTTTGCTAGGTGTCAGATGCCACATTTTATGATCATATTAATACTATATATCAATTTATTAAACCTTTAATGGATAAAAAATATCTATTTCTGAGGAATATGGGCCTTTAAGCTTGGGCCACTGATCATATAAATACTATGTATCAATTTATTAAACCTTTAATGGATAAAAAATATCTATTTCTGAGGAATATGGGCCTTTAAGCTTGGGCCACTGATCATATAAATACTATATATCAATTTATTAAACCTTTCTTGGATAAAAAATATCTATTTCTGAGGAATATGGGCCTTTAAGCTTGGGCCACTGATCATATAAATACTATGTATCAATTTATTAAACCTTTAATGGATAAAAAATATCTATTTCTGAGGAATATGGGCCTTTAAGCTTGGGCCACTGATCATATAAATACTATATATCAATTTATTAAACCTTTCTTGGATAAAAAATATCTATTATTGAGGAATACGGGCCTTTAAGCTTGGGCCACTGATCATATAAATACTATATATCAATTTATTAAACCTTTCTTGGATAAAAAATATCTATTTCTGAGGAATATGGGCCTTTAAGCTTGGGCCACTTTGGGCCAAATTTTTGCAAAGGTGAGAAATCATGAAAAGTCATTTTCTGCAACTGATTTTATGTTTTATTAATGATTTCAGACAATCCTCTTTTGTTATTTTATTCTGAAGTAATTATTAAAAAATGTGAGTGGTAAATTGCAGAAAATAACTTGTTCTTATCAGCTTTTTAATTACAGCATTAGTATGTAAGAATTCAGTTGTTGTACTATATATAACAATGGGTTTCTGATGTTTATTTCTCATTGAACACGGATTCGTAAATCTTATGCTGTGACTAGCCACAAAACAATTGAATAAGTACTTATTATATACAGCCCAACCTTCCCTTATGGTTACCTCCAAACAACAGCCATTTTCACTCCCTCCCACCCCAACTCTATTTGATTTCCTATTTAAATAACCTCTGACCTCCGGTCACCTCCTTTTTCCAGTCCACGGTCACTATTCCTGTGAAAAACAGCCACTGTTACCTCCATAATGGCCAGTCATTTTCAGTGAAATACAGTATCTTTTTCTAGTTTCACAATGAAGCATCCAGTAAACTCAACACACCCTGTGTATAGAGCTGACTGGATTACCTGGGAAATGTTACATGTGCACTGCCCAATGAAGTAAATGTGTCAGTTATTATTTTCAATGAGAATGGATAATGGAATAAACAAGCCATCATCTCAGTATTTACTTTTATGAAGGTAATCATAGGTAATCTATCTGCACTGTCTGTACAAGTTAACTTGATCCCAACATAATGAGACAACAAAAACGAACATGATAATAAGATCATTTTTATGCCCCACTTACTGTCCGAAATTTTGAGTGTCTGTCCGTCCGTCTGTCTGGGCAAACATCCAAGGTTTAGGGGCTATTTTGGACATAATTATGAGGTATTTTAAGGTTTATTCCATTTTATACATTAGACTAGCCCCTAAACCCAAAAGAATAGCCCCTAAATCCCTATGGAAATTTAACATTGAGGTAGCACCTAAACCAAAATGTTAGAATGGATGGACTAGCAAACATCCAAGGTTTAGGGGCTATTTTGGACATGATTGGACATAATGTCCTGGTTTATTCCATTTAAAATATATTGCTAGCCCCTAATCCCCCAAAAAATAACCCATAAACCTCCATGGAAATTTAACACTGAGGTAGCCCGGAATCCCGAAATGTTGGAACATCCGTCCGTCCGTCAGAGCTTCATAATTTCATGTCCGCCCCATAACTCTGATACCATTTGAGATATTTTCACAAAACTTCAAACAAATGTAAAGCACCTTAAGATGATGTGCAGAACACATGAACTATAACTCTGGTTTTCCTGGAGTTGTTACTTGTACTTGTGTCTGCTCCAAAATGCTGATACCGTTTGCGATATTTTCACTAAACTTCACACAAATGTAGAACACCATGAGACAACATGCTGAACACATGAACCATAACTCTGGTCTTCCAACGTTTGGAGTTATTGCCCTTTGAACATTGAATATAGCCATTTCCACCATGTACTCATGTCAGCTCTGTAAGTTGAAAACCATTTGAGATATTTTCATGAAATCTCACACAAAGGTAAAGCATCATGAGACAACGTGCAGAACACAAGAACCATAGCTGTGGTCAACCTACCTATGGAGTTACAGCCCTTTGAACATAGTAAATATTGAAAATAGCCATTTCTACCATGTACTAGTATCCGCTCTGAAAGTTGAAAACCATTTGAGATATTTTCATGAAATCTCACACAAATGTAAAGCAACATTAGACAACATGCAGAACACAAGAACCATAACTCTGGTTAACTTACCTTGGAGTTACAGTCTTTTGAACATTGTAATTATTGAAAATAGCCCTTTCAACAATGTGCTAGGTCCGCTCTGTAAGTTGGAAACCCTTTCAGATATTTTGATGGAACGTCACACAAATTTAAAGCTCCACAAGACAACCTGCAGAACTCATGAACCATAATTCTGGTTTGCCTACTTTTGGAGTTATTAGCCTTTGAACATTGAACATAGCCATTTCTCCTTTGGCTGATTCAAGAAGGGCAGTTGTCAGTTTCTGGCGAAAGAATGTGCACAATACTGGTTAATCGCTTAGAGGACTAAGCCTGCCCAGTAAATGTGTGGTTAGGTAAACTGACCGCGCTCTTCATGACCCCATTGGGTTGACTGGGCAGTAAAACCTCAACACAAACAAACAATAGCCATTTCTACCATGTACTTGTGTCACCTCTGTTGAAAACCACTTGAGACATTTTCATGAAATATCTCACAAATGTAAAGCACCATGAGAGGATGTGCAGAAAACAAGAACTGAAGCTTTGGTTAACCTCCTATTGGAGTATCTACCCTTTGAACAAAGTAAAAATTGAAAATAGCCATTTCTACCATTTACTCGTGTCAGTTCTATAAGTTGGAAACCACTTCAGATATTTTGATAAAATCATCATCATCATTAGATTTTTGATTAACATGCAGGTACAGGGGCAACATCCACATCAGTGGGCCCCTTTCCAGGTAGCTGGCTTGCTGCACGCATAGTAGATCTCACACCAGATCTGCAGGTGTGTGTATCATGAGGGTTGATGGCTGAGAGCTTCCACTCTCTGTGATCCCTCTCTGTCAGCTGCTTCCATGTCATCTTGGGCCTTTCAGGCCGAAGCTTTCCATCTACCTGTATGTCACAGGTTGTATTGACTGCACCGTTGGATCATTCCATGTGTCCATATCAGCAGAGCCTTCTCTCCTTCAAGATGAGGTCATTGGACCTGATTGTGGCAATGTAACTTCACACAAATGTAAAGCATCATGAGACGAGGAGCGGAACACACAAACTGTACTTCTGCTTTACCTACTTTTGGAGTTATGGGCCTTTTAACATTGAAAATTGTGATTCCTGTAACATATGTGCCCACTCTGTAACTTATAAACAGATATTTTCTTTAAACTTTATGCAAATGCATATTTCATACTATGATTTGCAGAACAAAAACCATGCTCTGAATTACCTGCTTTTGGAGTTACTGCCCTTTGGATATTGTAAATAGTGATCCCAGTCATATACTTGTACCCTTTCTATAACTTGAAAATGGTTTCAGAGATTTTCTTGAAGTCTTGCAAAAAATGTAAAGTAACATAAGATGACAAATAGAACACAAGAACCAAAAGTCTGGCTTAATTACTTTTTGAGTTATGAGTCTTTGTGAAAATAACAGTTTCTGTGATATACTTATAAACCTTACATGAATGTGAAGCACCATGAGGGGATCTGCAGAAAATGAGGGGTGTTCAAATATGAATGCAACTGGGTTAATTTTCAGAAGCGCTTAACAAACAATGCCAAAATCTTTATCTCAATCCTTCAAAATACTCGACACCAAGTGATATTCACAAAGTTTCAGTCTTTTAATCCAATTTTCAAATGCATTTTCATAATCTTTTTGAGGTATACTGTTCAGACACTAAAAAATAGCCGAACTAAGATTTTTGCGCGTTTGATATTTTCTTCCGGCGAGGTGTTTTTTGAGCCTCGGGAATAGGAAAAAGTCACAACGTGCAAGATCTGGCGAATAAGGAGGGTGCGGAAGATCGACAACCTTTTCCTGTTTCAGATATTCGCGTACAATGGCTGCTTTGTGTGACGAAGCATTGTTGTGCAACAACCTGACACCACGGAGACCAGTTGCTGGTCGACGGTTTAAGAAATATTTCTTTAATTTATGAAGGCCCTTGCCTTTGTAAAACTTGGCATTTACAGATTTACCCTTTGGTATGGCAATCTGAATAGCAGGACCTTGATTTGTAAAGAAAATTACATACATTACCTTTTTGATGCTCATGGTGCGTTTTGCTATGCAAGGTCTTTGGCTTCCTTTGGTTTCCCATATTTTGTTCTGTATCTTTCGCTTGGGCTCATAAAAGTGAACCCACGTCTCATCGCCAGTGATGATATTTGCGAAAGATCGATTGTTGTATTTAGGGAACTGTTTCAACAATTGTTTTGCGATTCTTTCCCGGGCAAGTTTTTGTTCTTTTGTAAGGAGATGGGGTATCCATCTGGCACTTATCCTTCTCATTTTTAAATCACGCCTGAGAATTGTATGAGCAGCTCCTACTGAGATACCAATGCATTTAGCTATATGCCTAGTTGTAAATCTTGCATCGGTAGTAACCAAATTCTTTACTTTTTCAACTATTTTTTGCGAAGTTGCAGTTTTCGGACGGCGTGCATGAGGCGCATCTTTTACCCAATCTACTCCACTTTTAAATTTCTTACACCACTGTGTGACAGATGAAAAAGAAAGTTTTTTGTTCCCATAAGCACAACATATTTCATTAAATATCTCTTTTGCCTGTATACCAAGAATACAGCGGTTCTTGATATTGGACCGTATTTGGTCAGTGAAAGGAGACCTTTTCCCAACCATTTTAGGTTTAGTGTACACCAGTAGACAGCTTTAATCGAGCAATTGTCAAAGCTAGACTGAACAGATTTACACATGTATCAGTGGAGAGCTTACACAACCATCTATATGATACATGTACCTATTTCGTGCAAATCATGGATAAAAGCGAGATATTGGCCTAGTTGCATTCATATTTGAACACCCCTCGTAAATCTGGTTTACTTACTTTTTGAGTTATAGCTCTTCGAACATTGAAAATAGTCAACTCAGTCATGTATTTGCTTTGATTTCATATTTGACATTCTAATGCACTCGCGTATGTAACGCGACGTCTGATTGGATAACGTCAAAAATTTGCGACGCTATATTCTGCGATATACTGTCGGAAAACCGACGTAATCACGTTACGTCTCTTCTCATTGGCTGGCATTTGGTTTAACGCAGCTCGAAGCACTTGTCGTTTTGTGCAAATAGTACATTTTTTCAATAGAAAAAAATGAATAAATGCATTAGAATGGGGATAACTGCATCAAATTTGTCATTTGGGGAGGTAAATCGGCGGTTTTACGGTCGCAAATTACGTTTTACGGCTCCGCTGACGCGTCGCCGTAAAACGAAATTTCCGACCGTAAAACCGCCGATTTACCTCCCCAAATGCCAAATTTGAAAGCAGTTATCCCCTAAGTTATGGCACTTGCTTGATGTAATTGCAGTGGTGGGACATGGTGCAGTGCTTGCAGTGCTTTTATTGTCACATGAAGTTACTGTTAGGATCATGTGATTTCTTCTTTTAGGAACGAGCAAAAATATAACTGATTGGGAATGCGAACAGCCCAGAGCTGTACAGGTGCATCTGCACATTCTGATGACAAGCTACACATGGTGTGCTGAATATATTCTTGGGGCTTAAGAATTGTAATGGGCTTGATAATTTACATGTGCAGGTAAATGTCTCACAAAAGTGATAAAGTACCATGTTGTTTGTCACCGCTTGTCATGTCTGCATTTGATCTCAGTGGCGCGGATAAAAAAAACATTTGAATACCTTATTGCATGTTTGAATTACGTACACCCAGATCAGCTCCAGATATATGCAGGCTGTTCAGCGTTTGCTAATTTCTCATTTCTGCAATTGCAGCAGCATTTTAACCAAAATATAAACCCTGATCAGACTTGTTTGTGTGCAGACTGAGCTGGGTCTGTGATGTTTGCATTTGTGACAAGATGATCATTTGCTTTAGTCATCATGTCAATATGTCACCTGCATTTAGATTGTATTCAATATTTCATTGGCTGGTTCAGTAATTTGATAGCTAAGAGGCATAGCTTAGTTGGATCAAAGCTACGACACCGCACACGTTTGCTGCAAGGTAAAAACGCAGGCAAGCTGTGACAGTTACTGACTGACAATTCGCAGCAAGGATTAACTGTAACTGAGCACAGGTATGATAAATTGGTAGCTCAGTAAAAGACAGCATATGTCAGCTTTAAATTGTGAATATTTATGTTTGTTTTTTTTTTTGGCTACTGCTTTTTGCCAAATTTGTGTGCGAAAATATATTTTTTTTCGCAAAAAGTGATAATGGCGACCAAAGCGTGAACCCTGTATTGCCTGTTTATGAAGTAAATTTAGCAGGCTAAAAGTTAGTTGAAATTGCTTGTTGTATGGCTACAATTTTAATTGGTGCTTTGAGGCTTTAACTTTTTACATTGTGAACGTAAAATTTCAGGGCCCAGTTGTTCAAAGCGTCATTAGCTTAACGAGCTCGTTAAGGGCCATTTCGTTAACTATTTTAGCGGATTCAATATACAATTTTCTGAAATTTTTTGCTGAAAAAATGTGAGTAGCTTTTGCACTGCAAATAATTTCAGCATATTTGCGTATCATTCAATGTAAATTTCAACGAATCGTTAACTAACGACATCGTTAGTTTTGAACAACTGGGCCCAGGTAAAAATGATTAATATTTTATTTAAATATTATACATGTAGCATGATATTTTGTAGAATTGATTTTGATGTAGTTCCAAGTCTAATTTCATGGGGAAAAAGTACTGGTATATTTTATATGTATTTGCCTAGCATCCACACAGTCTCGGCCATCATCATTGTGTGCTCTGAGTAAAGTCAAGGATCAGGTGCTTCTAGAAGTGGACAGTGAAGACTTTGATTTAACTATCTGTTTTAGAAGCATCCAGGTGGTATAGTGGTTAGCGCTTCCTGCTGGATCACAAGACCCTAGATTTAAATCCCACTGGAGGCAGAATTCAGCTCATGACTGAACAGATCTTCATTGCTCACAGCTTTTCATTATCACCCTTCTCTCATCTTGATATGACTTAAATAATGTTGAAACAGATATGAAACACTAAATAATCATGTGATCCGAGTCTGTGCTTTGTCCAGAGGTACAGCGTCTCACATCCTGGTTTGTATGTTCCGGTGCAAGAGAGAATATGATCCTCCATGTACTGGTATTTATGTGTAGTCTTGAAGATCACAGAATTTAGTCTTTTAGTTTGAAATATAATTTGACTTAGATCTACAGTTGAGCTGTGCTGAAGAAAAACTATGCATAACTTTTGTGAGGATGGGTAGCTTCTGATAAGATATATTTGTATTGAAAATGTACCGATATTTTTCTTTATTGCTTCACAAGAACATGTTGCCTAGGTGATGCTAATGAGTACTCATAGCATATGTTTTCATAGAAAAATAATACAAATATTTTTATAGCTATTTTTAAAGGGTTCAGGGTAAATATTTTTCTTATTTCTCCGCAAAAATATGGTGGGTACTTATTAGAAGTGCCCTTATTAGAAGTGCCTCAAGGCACTTCTAATAAGTACCCACCATATTTTCTTGAGAAATAAGAAAAATATTTACCTGATATCCTTCTCATCTAGTTATGAAAAATGTATCTATACAAGTATTAATGAGTACCCACAACTTATGTTTTTATAGAAAAATCATGAAAATGTGTGTATTGATTACCTTTTATTCATAGCTCTAGATAAGAATATTGGGTAAATATTTTTCTTATTTCTCTACGAAAACATGTTTTTGGTACATTAGAAGTGCCTTGATGGGGTGCTTCTAATGAGTACCACAGTGCATGTTTTCATTGAGAAATAAAAATGTCATTACTTTTGGTTGAAATTTTGACATGGAGCTGTGAGAGTGAAGACCTGACCAGTCAATACATATGGCTGTTTTACCATTTACCTGTACAATATTTAGACTTTCTGACTGTATACAGAAATGAAACAAGAGGCCCATGGGCCACAATTCGCTCATCTGAGTAAAACAGCCATTGCCATGCAATATTATCCTGGTATTGCCACAGCAAATAGGACAGAAATTTGACTGCCGTAAAAAGGCCAAAGGTCATCCTAGGATCATCATTTGAACAAACTTGGTAGAACTTGTGTCCCTGCTGCTATATACTAAGTTTGAGCCACAAAGCTTTCTTGGTTCTTGAGAAGGTTTTTAAGTGATTTTACCATGTATGTGTAGGGTATCCATCTTGTTCAGTAGTGCAATGCCATTTGAACAAATTGTTAGTACCGCTGGCAAGCAGTTTCAGAGCAGAAGACATTTAAAGATTTTATGATTGTATACAATTAATGTACATAGCCCAGCGGCAAGGGCAGATAACCCCCAGGGGATAAAATTTTGATTGCAGCTAACAAGTTTTACTACTTAATACACTAAGTTTCAGCCATTAGTCTTTAACACATTTTGAGAAAATGATTTTTCAACATTTTGTATGGGGATACAAATTTGACCTTGTTGTAAAAAGGTAAAAGGTCATCCTAGGATCATCATCTGAACAAACTTGTAGACCTTGAGTCCTCCATGCTATATACAAAGATTCAGCCTCAGAGGTTTCTTGGTTTTGGAGAAGATTTTTAGATGTTTTTTTTTTTACCTTATATGGGTATGGCAGCATCTTGTTCAATGATGTGGAACTATTTGAACAAATTGTCAATATCCCTTCGATAGAATGTCCCATATGAAATTTGGTGAAAACTGATCAAGTAGTTTTAGAGAAGAAGACGTTTAGATAACATGATTTTAAACATGTATATAGGCAAGGGCATATAGCTCCAGGGGGACAAAAACTTTGATTGTAACTGAAAAGTTTTACTTTAATCATTTCTTGCCGATGTCAGCCATTAGTCTTTCATACATTTTCAGAAAATGATTTTTCAACATTTTCCGCATACAATAGATAGGGATGCAAATTTGACCTTGCAGTAGAAAGGTCAAAGGTCATCCTAGGATCATCATTTGAACAAACTTGGTAGACCTTGTGTGTGTGTGTGTGTTTTTTAACATATCTGGGCATCGCAGCCGTCTTGTTCAATGATGTGGCACCGTTTGAACAAATTGACAATACCCCTTTGACAGAAGGCCCAATGAGAAATCTGGTGAAAATTGGTCAAGCTGTTTCAGAGAAGAAAACATTTAAAGATTATGAGATTTTATATATTTATATAGCCCAGGTGTAAGGGCAGATAACCCAGGGGACAAAATTTTGATTGTAACTAAAAGGGGTTGCTAGTTTGATCATACATTGTAAGTTTCAACCATTAGTCTTTGATATGTTTTGAGAAAATGACTTTTGAAAATGAATATTTTCCCTATACAAATGCATACGTTGACGAAATAAAGACGTTAGCTAGAGCTATGGTGTAAATCAACTAAGATTGTCTGAATCTAAATCTATTTAGTACAGACAACCTTCTTTATACCAACACTAGCCGGCCTCGGTGGCTCAGTTGGATGCGCCGTCCGACTGGAGACCAGGAGGTCGCGGGTTCAACCCCCACCGAGGTTGGCAACATTCTTTCGTGGAGATTGATCATGAAATATTTTCTACGGTCATTCTCTCCCTTCCGCTGATTCAAGAAGGTCAGTTGTCAGTTTCTGGCGAAAGAATGTGCACACTACTGGTTAACCGCTTAGAGGACTAAGCCTGCCCAGTAAACGTGTGGTTAGGTAAACTGACCGCGCTCCACATGACACCATTGGGTTGACTGGGCCGTAAAACCTCAACACAAACAAACAAAATACCAACACTTGATACAACAACAAAATTTGTTATAATGACAATTTGACTGTCACGAAACTTTTGCTTAAGAAGTAACAATTAGTCACAAACTATGCAAGAATATTATATTTAATACTTTGAAGATACATATGTTTTGAAGATTTGGTCATAATTTTATCTGTCTGTCTGAGTATGACTCTTACCATATGTTAAACTTTACCAATATATTTAGCCAGAAAGGCCTGAACAAATAGTGTAGACCCAGATGAGATGCTGCAAAATGCGGTGTCTCTTCAGGGTCTACACTGTTTGCCACTCAGTTATTTTTAGACACAACAATGGATAGTAAATAGTACTTGTTCAAATTTTAGATACAGTATGGTATTTAGTTTAGATGTCTGAATACTAAGGGTAAATACGGTAAAGTAAGAGACACAGAAATCAAATAATCGATTATTCCTAAATCTGTAAGGATAACTGGTTAATCGATTATCCGATTAATTGCGCCAGCCTTACAATATATGCTACAGAATCCATTGACTCTGTAAGTGGGCAGGTAAGTCCCTGATCAGACTGTGTTAACCTTTGTTGTCTGCATATAGGATGTAGAGCCATTTTCTTGTGTGTGCATTATATGTTAGCACATTTAAATAGAATTGATTGTGAAACAATTCTAGTGAAATGCTATATATTTTCCAGCACACGTATACAATTTCATGGATAAATATTCATACAAATACTTTGCCCAACTTGTATGCTGGTGTTACACTTGAGGAATACAGTGATAGGTTTGCAGTCTTCAAGACTGTGCTTTTAGACTGCTGAGTATTGTTTTATTTTATGGGGTATTTTTATTTATTTATAATTGTATAATTATATTTGTATATTTAATGTCAACAGCCAGTTATGCCAGCTTCTGGGCCCAGTTGTTCAAAGCGTCGTTAGCTTAACGAGCTCGTTAAGGGTCATTTCGTTAACTGTTTTAGCGGATTCAATATACAATATTCTGATATTTTTTGCTGAAAAAATGTGAGTAGCTTTTGCACTGCAAAAGCTACTCACATTTTTTCAGCAAAAAATTTCGGCATATTCGCGTATCACTCGATGTAAATTTTAACGAATCGTTAACTAACGATGTCGTTAGCTTTGAACAACTGGGCCCTGATCTTATTTTTTTTGTATCCTATTTAAGTTACCTAGTGTTTTATACATTATTCACAGGGTTTATTCACATACATTTTGTTTATAAGCAGTAATGGTTGTTTCCAGGTAATAATATTAGTAATAATGAAAATAAAACTATGACAGTATATGGTATCTTTTTTTCTTAATTGATCCTTAACAGGAAGAAATGTTGCTTAAGAGCCTAGTATAAATTTCACACCAGATTTTAAGCACTTAATATCCACTCCAAGAATTTTCATGTTTAAATTTGAAAGTTTTGTCAAAATGGTTCTAAATTCATCTTAACCCTTATCTTGCCTTTCGCGACAATAGTCGCGCTGGGGGGGTCTGCCAGCTCAAAAGCCCGTCATACTTACAATATACCACATGCAACCATTCAGAGCAAGTGTTCTCATACAGGAGTGAACCTACTTTCATACAAACACGCCACTTTTCATTAGATAGTCAGGTGCTGGATTTTACCCACACTAAAAAAGACCGAGAATACCAAATTTCAAGCTGCCATTAATTTCAGCACTCACTTCAACAGATTGATCAGGCTTTTCTGGAAAAAAAGCCCATAACACCTGAATCATTTCCAGTGAGGAATAAGTAGGAATAACAGTAGAACCTATGTATGTCACTCGTTTCATTCACAATAGTACACAGTAGGCGCTGGGCTCTTGTAATTATTTTTTATTTTTTTTTTTTTTTTAAGTGTCTTAAACGGTTCCCGGTTTACACATGACTGTCACGTGACTTTCTAGTCACGTGACCATTCTTTCTCCGGTAAAATGGCCACCTAGGATCGGCAAATTATACGTGAAAATTTCATGAAAATCGAGGTAAAATTCAGGGGGTAATGACTTCTCAAGTAGAGGTACCCCCTCTTACAGGCCTGATTCATTTTAATTCCGGCAAGAGAAGGGTTAACAGAAAGCCGGACAAAAAATTAAAACCCAAAAAGTTAGCCCGAATTTGACGTTTTGGGGTTGTATTCGACACAAAAAATGCAAAACCACATTTTATATTTTTTTCTAGTTAACAGAAAGCCGGACAAAAAATTAAAACCCAAAAAGTTAGCCCGAATTTGACGTTTTGGGGTTGTATTCGACACAAAAAATGCAAAACCACATTTTATATTTTTTTCTAGTTAACCCTTATCTTGCCTTTCGCGACAATAGTCGCGCTGGGGGGGTCTGCCAGCTCAAAAGCCCATCATACTTACAATATACCACATGCAACCATTCAGAGCAAGTGTTCTCATACAGGAGTGAACCTACTTTCATACAAACACGCCACTTTTCATTAGATAGTCAGGTGCTGGATTTTACCCACACTAAAAAAGACCGAGAATACCAAATTTCAAGCTGCCATTAATTTCAGCACTCACTTCAACAGATTGATCAGGCTTTTCTGGAAAAAAAGCCCATAACACCTGAATCATTTCCAGTGAGGAATAAGTAGGAATAACAGTAGAACCTATGTATGTCACTCGTTTCATTCACAATAGTACACAGTAGGCGCTGGGCTCTTGTAATTATTTTTTTTTTTTTTTTTTTTTTTAAGTGTCTTAAACGGTTCCCGGTTTACACATGACTGTCACGTGACTTTCTAGTCACGTGACCATTCTTTCTCCGGTAAAATGGCCACCTAGGATCGGCAAATTATACGTGAAAATTTCATGAAAATCGAGGTAAAATTCAGGGGGTAATGACTTCTCAAGTAGAGGTACCCCCTCTTACAGGCCTGATTCATTTTAATTCCGGCAAGAGAAGGGTTAAGTATGATTTCTAGACAAATAATTTCTGTCTTATAAAACAATGAAATAAATTGAAATAAAATAGATAAGTTTCTTGTTATGAAAACCGTACTTATTGCCTTTTATAATCTATACTTTTTGTTTGGACACAACACAGTTGTTTAGCAAACACAGTTTTTGCTTTGGATCCTAGCAACACTGTTACGGTAAATGTCCTAAAATTTCGAACACTATTCCATACTTTTTTGCCTAAATTTTGCTTTTTATGAGGTTGTTTCTTAAAATACTTAGTGGAATGACAAACAGTGTAGACTCAGATCAGACTGCTCCTTCAGGAGCAGTCTGATCTGGGTCTGCACTGTTTGCCTATGCCATTTTGTCAGACACTTTGGTGTTCAAAATTTTAGGACATTTACCATACATATATAAAGAGGTTGTGTAGTACTTTCATGCCTAGCCCTTTTGGTAAAAACACCATTAAGTGCCCAAAAAGAGCATGAACTTAGTTGTGTTAACCCTTATCTTGCTGTTCGTGACTATTGTCGTGCTGGAGGGGTCTGCCAACTCAAAAGCTTGTCATATTTACAATATACCACATGCAACCATTCAGAGCAAGTGTTATCATACAGGAGTGAACCTACTTTCATACAAACATTTTTCTTTAGATAGTCAGGTGCTGGATTTTACCCACACTAAAAAAGACAGAGAATACCAAATTTCAAGCTGCCATTAATTTCAGCACTCACTTCAACAAACTGATCACAATTTTCTGGAGATAAAGCCCATAACACCTGAATCATTTCTAGTGAGGAAGAAGTAGGAATAACAGTAGAACCTTTGAATGTCACTTGTTTCATTCGCAATAGTACACATTAGGCACTGGTCTCTTGTAACTTTTTTTTTTTTTTTTTTTTTTTAAGTGTCTTAAACGGTTCCGGGTCCTGGTTTACACATGACTGTCACATGACTTTCTAGTCAAGTGACCATCCTTTCTCCGGTAAAATGGCCACCTAGGATTGGCAAATTCTACGTGAAAATTTCATGAAAATCGAGGCAAAGTTAAGAGAGTAATGAGTACCCCCTCTTACAGGCCTGATTCATTTTTTTTCCAGCAAGATAAGGGTTAACTTTACCAGAATATATGATATACATGTAAAATAGGAAGAAAAAATCACAAACAGTATGACTGGGAAGGACTAGAGGTTTAATGAGCAATAACAACAACTGATGATGATGATGATAATGATGATGATGACAAGGATGATGACAAAGATGAGACAACCCTAGGAGAGATCTCAAATGGCAGTATCACCAAGTAACCTGCCTAATAAACCACAGTAGCGGACCAGACTGCTCATACAAGTAGGCAGTACAGAAGGGTTCTTAACTCTAGCGCTCAGCAAAATAGTAGCAGATGACATTGCAATTTTTCTGAAAATTATTTTTTCAGAGAAAATAAGGCTTAACATTTCATGTTAATTGTTTGCCTAGCAGATGATTCACAAGTAATGCCAAACATTTTTTTGTCTAAAAAGTCAAAGTCTGCTTCAGTGTGACTAGCACTTTAAGGATTAAATTTTCCACTTAAGATTGTACAATTATGTGAACAGATGCGGCCCAAATCAATGTGGATACTGGGTCTGTACTTCTGTAT
Source organism: Anodontia alba (assembly GCA_964016985.1). Taxonomy (NCBI): domain Eukaryota; kingdom Metazoa; phylum Mollusca; class Bivalvia; order Lucinida; family Lucinidae; genus Anodontia; species Anodontia alba. The sequence goes on from OZ024823.1 coordinate 3,378,030, forward strand.
TTACCTGAAGTATTTGGACACCTTGCCATACTGCTCTTAACCTTTGTCCTTCTGAACCTGGATATACCCTGTCCTTGCAAACAGTGTAGCTCTAGATTAGTTGGCTTCTTCATCAGGATCTGCACTGTTTGTCATTCAGCATGTGACTTTATATCAAGTCTGGATTAAGTAATTTAATTGGCTGACAAGCAGAAATTGGCATGGCATCTTAATTTAATTAGCATGACAAGGCTTAACCCTTGTCCTGCTGAACCTGGATATACCCTGCCTTTGCAAACAGTGTAGATCCAGATCAGTTGGCTTCTGAAGAAGCCAACTGATCTGGATCTGCACTGTTAGCCATTAAGTGTATGAATTTATAGCAACTATTGGGATCAAGTAATCTGATTGGCTGAAAATTAGAAGTGGGCATGGCATCTTAATTTATTCAGCAGGACAAGGCTTAAAACATGTAAAGTCCATTACACTACCAGCTGATGTGTCTGAAAACAGCTGTGTGGGTGGGTGGCAAAGTGTTAATCCTGATCATATGCTGTGAGATAAGGAGTCCTAATATTAACCCTTAAAGTTTCAATCACATCTGCAGCAAATTTCTTTTTTATTTCTCAAAAAAAAATAAGTCTTGGTACTGCATGTGAATCGATTGGATGTGAATTGTCTGCTAAGCAGAGGATTCACATGCAAGACTTATTTTCTGTAAAAAGTATAAAAAAAAAAAAAAAAAAAAAATTAGAATGTGATCTACTACAAATTTTCCTTGGCACAGTAAAGGTTAAGGGTAAATATGGTATTTCTGCATAAACTTTCCCTCTGGAGCCGTTTTTGATGAGCCATGTTTGTACAGATGAACTGCAAGAAATGACTGGATTTACAGAAAATTGTTAATCACAGCTACCGCGGATACTGTGAGTGCTATGACAGACGGGCCTGTGCAAACAGTGTAGACCTAAAAATCAGATGCCACAGAATCTGATCAGGATCTACATTATTTGCCACTCATCAAGGAGTGTTTATGATAAGGCAACAGGTAGCCTCATGGGCTTGTTCAAATTTTAGGGCAAGTATGGTAAGGAATTGGCGCTCCAATATTAAGGACAATATGGTTTACCAACTGAAGTGTATAAATATCCAGATTTGCAGGCTGGTCTGCTTGTTCACTACTAACAAAAGGCAGTACTGATTTTCCCACAATTCTCCAAACTAATGCTTAATATGAATCACAGAAAAAATGACAAAAATAATTTGTCATATATTCACTCTTAATATTTAGATATCTTACCACATTTACCGTATGTATTTGAACATACACACCTGAGCAAACCGTGTAGAACCAGATGAGAGCTGCAAAATGTGGAGTCTCATCAGGGTGTACACTGTTTGCCACTCATCCAGCAATTTTTAGACACAACATCGGGTAGTAAATTGTACTTGTTCAAATTTTGAGTTAAGGTGTCCAAATACTTATGGTAAATACGGTACACACAGTAAAATCAGAGACAACTAGATCAGTGAACATGAAAGGATGTACATAAAGTAACAATCTGGCTGAAAAAAATATATAACTACGGCCACTTATATCTATTGCACTTTTCAATAATACTAATCATTTGAACCATGCCATAGAAAACTATTTCTTAGGGTGTACATGTGAATAGTATAGGCACAGCTTGCACATTTATCCAGTCCACTCAGGGTCTTTACTATTTATCAACATGTTCTACAGTATCAAATGATTTTTTAACCCACTGTATACTGAATAGACTCTCCCACACTATATATTGGAAGAGTTCAATTTCAATTTTAGGTATGTCTGGCTATGAGATTTACATATTCCTAGAGAAAAACGGCTAAACTATTTGCAAACAGTGGAGATAGTGATCAGACACCGCATTCTGCGGTGTCTGATCTGGGTCTGCAATGTTTACCAATTACCCTTTTATGGGTCTCCCGACTACAATGGGTTAAGCAGACAGCACAGATGCCATGCAATACATGAAGAGGACCCTTAACCCTTGTCCTGCTGAATAAATTATGAAGCCACACCCATTTCTAATTTTCAGCCAATCAGATTACTTGATCAAGGTTGTTGATATAGCTTCACATACTTAATGGCAAACAGTGCAGATCCAGATCAGTTGGCTTCTTCAGAAGCCAACTGATCTGGATCTACACTGTTTGCAAAGACAGGATATATCCTGGTTCAGCAGGACAAGGGTTTACAATGGTCCCTTATGCTATATGCAGGCAATAGAAGCCCCGACCAGCCTGCATATCCCGGTAGTCTGATTAGAGCCATCATTGTTGCCCATGAAGTAAGGAGAATGGATAAACTTTCAGGGGAGGTAACTGTTAATTTGTGTCTCTTCTGAAAAGGGGTCTACTCTAAAAGGAAAGATTTTGTTCCCTTTGTGATCAAATACTTCCCTTTTAGAGCAGACCCCTTTTCAGAAGGGAATAATTCTTTCCTTTTAGAGTAGACCCTTTTTCAGAAAGAGCTGGTGATCTGGAATACAATTAAGAAGTAACAAGAATTGTCCCCCTTTTGAAAAATGGCAGAAAATCAAGTCCCCTTACTGGATACTGTAGTATTATACAGACAGAGAAGGCACGGATAGGACAATGTGGATATACATGCTGATCTTGGCCTTCACTGTTCACATGACGTAGGTGCTCATTTTATGCACTGCACATCAAATATATGCACAGGCTGAACTGGACCCATCCCCCCTCCCCACCACCTCCACCCAAAAAAGATCACTTCTTTTGGCCTTGTTCATTTGTCAGTAATGGCATTTAAAATATCTGATCCACTAATAGCTCCAGGAACCTGGAAAATCCAAACAAGTATTTTTCTTATTTTCTCCAGGAAAACGTATCCTGTTCCTTACCAAAGGAATTTTAGTGAACATGACATTAATATAACTGATCAAAATGAAAGCATCTTTCCTGGAGCTATGTCAGATGCCACTATAAATCAAAATACAGTCGACGCTGGTTATCTCGAATTCCAAGGGACTCTATGAAATACTTCGAGATATCCGTACCTTGACATATCAGGTTTTCAGAATTCAGGAAAAAATAATTCAAACAACCACATTTAACAAATATATATAATGTAATTGGACTCTTGAAGTTAGAGACATATTGAAAATATTGTGGAAAAGAGGAGAAATTCTCCTCTTTTCCACAATATTTTTTAACTTGTTAGAGTTTCATGTTATGGACCAGATTTTCACTTCAAGATAAGCAGTTATTCGAGGTAAGCAAGGTCGAGATAATGAGAGATTTACAAATACCGAAGGATGGCTGCTTTTGTTTGGTGAAATTGTTCCACATAAGAACACCTAAAATTTTGAAGTCTAATGTTTATCAAGACCTTTAATCTGATACCAAACATGACAATGTTTGGAAAATGGTCCGTAATAAACCCTCCCAGGTTGAGGTTGGGACTGGAAATGAGGCCACTTAAGCCATTGTTTAAGTTCTCAAGTCCATTAACATGGCAACACCTAATCTCTTGGGGGAATATTTGGTCAGCTGAAACTCATTTAAGGCTACCATTGTTTAAGTTCTCATCTAAACCTCTGATTTGACATCAGACATGGCTGTCTGGAAGTTGACCTTTAATGACCCCTTTTGGTTAGTGGGTGGGGTCACAGTCAGTGGTAGGTGAGACCCATGTAAGTAATCTATTGTTAAAGTAGCTTTTATCGGCAGCTTCAATCTGACAACAAACACAGCTATCTTTATATTTTGCATTTATTCCTAATGACTCGCTTTTGGGGAAGGGTTGAGATTGGTGAAGGTGAGTCCCATGTAAGTCAGCTAAGTTAAAGTTCTCTTTAGGACATTCAATTTTATGCCATACCAAACATTACATGATCTAAAAGAAAAAGCCTTGAACACTTTACAATGTAGTTCAGGAGGAGGTAAAACGAAAAAACAAAGATGGGTTCTAGCTGCCACACTGGTTAACAGACAGAAACTCTGTTTTTGTTTGGGCACTGCTAGACCCCAAGAGGAGCATCTCTGGCACACTTCAAGAAAATCTGCACCATATCTTGGAGGAGATGCTATAGTGGAATCAAATACAATGTACTGGCTGGTAGTAAGTGATTTTCAGTTTCCAAGAAGGTCGCCATATGGCTCTTTCAGATAGCTGATAGGAATGATTTTCTTTTATATTACAAACCAAATCATCTGAGTAAAATGTGCATGGGTCTCACCAAATTCCTACAATAGTATTGGAGATTCAATAACAAGAAAAAGATAGCTACCAGTGGCCATACAGGCTGACAAACCAGAAGCATTTTTGTTTTCTGGGTCTTTATTGTTGGACACATTAATGGACTTGTTCAAATTTTAGGACCATTATGGAGTCAAGGTGTCCAGGGCCCATTTGTTCAAAACCAACCGTGTTGTTAGCTAACGTGATGTTAAAATTTCTATTTTGAAATATGGCAAATATATCAATATTTTTTGCTGAAAAAATGTGAGCAGCTTTTGCATTGCAAAAGCTACTCACATTTTTGCAGCAAATATCTCAATAAATTTAAAAGACTTTAGCTACAACAGTTAATGAGTTTGTCATTAACGAGCTTGTTAAGCTAATGATGCTTTGAACAAGTGGGTCCTGATAATTAGGGTAAATATGGTACATTACAAGATGTCATATGAAGAGCACAAAAACATGAGACTACAAGAGATGAGTTTATAAGAAATATGTACAAAAATAGAAAACAATAAAATAAAAGTATCTACTTTGGCTGTAAAAATATTTATTGAAAAAGTGATATAATATTGCACTGTCCATATTCAAGATCAATGAGAATAGAATATCTGTGACTAATGTGACTCATGATAGGGACAATGGACCTTACTGGCATCAAATAAACTAACGAAGGAGACAATCAAGACTTGATTAAACTATATTACTCTACTGGCAAATTCAGCAGACAACTGATGATATTTTGTCTTATTTTTCCCAGAAAACAGACTTTGACAATAGATGCAAAATGTCTCCTAAATTTTCTGGGTTCATGCAAATTGTCTCAAAAGGAGACAATTTGTATGAAATGACAATGTCTGTTTTCTGTTAAAATAAGAAAATTATTTCAAAATGTTATCTGCTAATGTTTTTATCCAGCATGCAAGTTTGCAGCAGTTTCTATATGGTTACTGCAAATTTACTTGCCCTATATGCAATATTTTAAAATACCTTGTTTTCAAAAACAGAAGTGTTGTAATGTTACTATTAAAACAAGAAAGAGTGCATACAGTTTTCAAAAAAAAAATATCATACTTAAAAGCAAGTAGACTGGATATCAAAATGGAAGTACAATATTTATGCAATTCTCTAAATAAGATAAAGAAGAAGTTAACCCTTCTCCTGCTGAACCCGAATATACCCTGCCTTTGCAAACTGTAGATCCAGATCAGTTGGCTTCTGAAAAAGCCAACTGATCCGTATCTACACTGTTTGTCATTCAGTATGTGAATTTATAGCAACTATCGGGATCAAGTAATCTGATTGGCTGAAAATTAGAAGTAGGCATGGCATCTTGATTTATTCAGTATGACAAGGGTTAAGGAATTGCCACAGTCAGAGATCACGGTCTACCTCTGATACCAAGAGGAGGAGTGAAGGAACAGGAACATCCACACCCAGAACCTGTAACTACTGTCCTTTCGACATCACTCAGAAAGACGTTTTTTGATTGGCATTTTATTTTAAATGAAAATATTTTGTTCTGACTGACCATATCTTATCATTTGTCTTTTCTGTTTCTGTGTTTTATTCTTAAAAATGTACCCTAAAATTAAATTTATGGCCCAAATTTGGTCTGACCTATGCAATTTCTATAATAAAGTGTTTTTTTTTTTTTGTTTTTTTTTTGTTTTATTTAATTTTGGTCTAAGAAAATATTTTTTACTTTTCTTTGCTGAATCTCGTACTGATGTTTCACAACAAAATTGTGAAAATTTCAGAAAAACTGAACAAGCAGAACTTGTTGAAAATCTGCCTCTAAGTTAGGTTCCCTACAGATTTCTGCATAATTTGCATCATTTTTACCATGGGAAAAAGTGAAAATATTTTATTTTTTTTTAAGCCAGTGGCTAGAATAGAACTTTCTGTGCATTGGTAGTTATGTCAAATGGTTTTGCATTAAATCATGACAACAGTTTGCAAATTTACTTCTTCCGTGTAAAGCGCCGAGCAAAAATGACTTTCAGAAAGAGTCAAAAGCACAGTAAATGACTAGCCAAGCCATCCGTTCCCTCTTCCCCAAGACCAAGTGAGGTGATCAAAAACTAGGTAAGACAGAACAAAAACAAGGCACCAAAAAGAATGGAACAAAAATAATTTCAGAACATCAAACCAAAAAGTCAGAACTGGTGAACATAATGAAGCTGAGCTTTTCTTTTTCCTGAATTGTGAACAAAACAACATTTGGAATTTTTTGCCTAAGATTTGTAGGGAAATGACATGTCCACAATTATGAATTCAACTGAACTTAACATTACATGAATACTGAGCTTTCAGTTTCCAGAAATTCAAAATTCAGAACATGGGGATTGATACCCTTAAGGATTTTTGCCCCTGATGAGCCAAATTTGTGTCAAGCATTTCGAAAAAAAAAACAATGTTAGTGAAAAGGTTTAGATAGATGTATCATATTACAGGATTCTCAGCATTTGGTATCAAGATCAGTATATATCTCAAAATTAGAAATCTAACAAAAGCAGTTTAGAAAATAAAGTGAAACTTCAAAAACCAGAGCAGCCAATGGACCATGAATTTTAATTCTAATTATGGGTTGTTTTAGCTATCAAGGATAAAATTTTACAGAAAATGACAAGAAGGAATACTAAATTATTTCTACTCATCTAAGGTTTTTGAGCCATCAGTTTTCTAGCCATCGAAGTTTTACCATATGGCAAATGTTAATAGATAACACTCCCCTACCAAAATGCTGTTATTAAAATGTACTGGTAAAAATCTAGATCAGTCATGTAACTAAATAAGCTATGCCATGAGAAATCTAACTTCTGACCATATGCAAAGAGCAACTGTCCAGACTGGCAAGCAATCTACAAGTTTCACTGTTCATCAATATATGGTAAGTGTCTTAAAATTTCATACACCAAACTTTCTGACAAAACGGCATATGCAGCCGCTAGACCCAAATCAGAATGAAGGAGCAGTCTGATCAAGGTCTACACTGTCTGCCCTTCCATTAAGAAGTTTACAGAGGACTTGTTAACCCTTAAAACACCAAGAAAACCTGCATCTGAAAATGCTGTCTGTTTATGTTGTCTGCTGAATATTCTTGCAAACTTTTTAAACCTATTTTTGCATACCGGCAAACAGTGTGGATCCAGATCAAACTGCTCCTTGGGTCCACACTGTTTGCAAACATGACTTTTAAAATCACAAGCAGATGACAATTGTTGTGATTGGCAGTTTAAGGGTTAAGGAGGAGTTTTTGATAATAACACAAGAACTTAGGGTAAATATGGTAGTCATTTTTTTTATGTGTTTTTAAAACAAACACAAAAAAAAAACGGCCGCTAAGCATTGGGACACCTTACGTACTTACCATACTTGTCCTAAAATTTGGTGGACTGACAAACAGTACAGACCCTGATCAGAATGCTCCTTCAGTCTGATCTGGGTATACCCTGTTTGCATATGCCATTTTGTCAGAAAAGTTGGTGTATGAAATTTTAGGACTATTACTGTACAGTCATGCCATTATTGTACATCTATAAACAAATTAATGAACAAAGTCAAAACTAAGTACATGTACATTTATATTTATACAGTTCCAAAACTTCTGTGAAAACCTGAATATTTTCTACAGAACTGAACTGTCACCATTTACAGAGCCGCATGCTCTCCATATGTACCATAACATATAACCATCGCTCCAGATAAGACTGGAAACCAAGATAGTTTTTTCCTTATTTTGCCATAAAACCAGATACTCCTAATGAATACCCATAACGTATGGATTCATTTAAAAATAGGAAAAAAATTTAAAAAATTTTTTTTCCTTGAAAAAGTGTCTTATCGAGAGCTATGCAGATAACTTGTGGGTATTTACTGGAATTGACTCATTACAGTGACTGCAACAAGTACCTACATGATATATTTTGGTGCAAAGGCAGCAAAAATTATCCTCCAAATATTACCTCGATTATCAATTTAACTGGAATTCTGATGATAATTTGGCATTTTACGTCCCTTTCAACATTATTTAAGTCACATTGAGACAATGGATGGGTGATAATGAAAGGCTATGCAATGAAGTGCTGTACAGTCATGAATTGAATTTCATCTTCGCAGGATTCGAACCCGGGACCTCATAATCTGAAGTCTGCAGCATTAACTATTTTGCCATTGATGATTCTAACTGGAATTATGAACTCTCTCTCTTGAACAATCTGGTACTCAGATCTATTCAGCCATACTGTCTTCATAAGGGAACATACCATAATAATCAGAAGTACTGCGACAAAAAGGCCTGTGCAAACAATGTGGACTCAATCAGATGCCGCAGAATCTGATCAGGGTCTACATTGTTTGCACTCATCCAGCAATATTTTAGACATATCAATGGTAGGTAGAATGGACTATTTCAAATTTTAGGAGAAGTATGGTAAGCAGTTAAGTTGTCCCAATAGTTAAGGTATATATACTGTACATGTACATTGTATTCTTAGAGAACATTTAGAAATGAAATTAACATCAAATAAAACCTTTGATATAAAATACATGTATACAAACAACCTATAAACATTCTTAAAGCAACTATTATATTTATTTTCTTCACAAAACAGTACATTCTGAGATCTTATAAACTTGTCTCAGCAAGACGATTCTAATGAGATTCCCAAATATATGAGCCACAATGTCGGAAAAGATCTTCAGAGAGGTATCCCAAGGGAAGCTTCAAATCAATCTGCTCATTCCGGCAGTCTGATCAGAACCTTCACTGGGTGCAGTTTGAGTAGCCAAGGATGCAAAATTTCTTCATGCAGACTTTGGTCTGACTGTGCAGGCTGATTTGAGTCTTCACTGGGCAGACGTCAGAAGATACGTTTTCTCAAGCTGTAGCTCATATGAAGCCAAATGTGAGAAAAGGGCTCTTATGCCATATGCAAACAGCAAATGCCCCGATTAGCCTCTGCATTATTGTGTAAGCCCTATTCCCATAGTGTGCATCATAAAATACAGTCCTGAAAATACTTTGCTTATATGGAGCCTTAATGTTTGATGCTTTAGGATGTTTTAACGTCAGTGGATACACCTGAGAGTTTTTACCACTATTCTGCAAGAAAGACAATTTTGCAGGGAGTAAGTTGGCACCTAGTATTTGGAATTTTCAATCAGTTTAACAAGTGAGTCAATTTTTGTAATTTCCTGTTTGTTTACCTGCATGTTAAGCCCCTTCTGAAAAGGGGTCAACTATAAAAGAAAAGAATTTGCTCCCAAGGCACAAAACAAACATCCAGTCAGATCCAAATCAGTCATATTCAAATTTGGAAATTTTGCACTATTTCCATGCCTTGTAGAGTGTATCAGTCTCCAATCAGATGACACAGATAGATATATGTTAGTGTTTTTACATTGTATATGTAATAAATTTGTAAGAAAGCCCTCAATACAACAACAAAATGATGTATACTGTGAGAAAAGAACCCTTATGTCACAATGCAAGCTGTGAAGGAACAGACCAGTCTTGCATTTACACAGACTAAGCATGGCCTTATGTGTTCATCAATATATGATATAGTAGCCACAGTTTCTGTAAGTGGGTGATGAAGGCCATGCTGCTTGGAGTCTAAAATGACACAGCATTATAAATGTATAGAATTATGGCAAGGCTAAAATAACTCCTTATAAACAGAGTATTCAGAATATAGTTTTCTCTATTTTTGCACCAAAACATATCTTATAGATACTCACTGGAACTGCCTTGAAGAGGCTAGTCCAGAGTACCCACAAGATATGTTTTGCTGTATATCACCACAGTAATGACACTTACCCTTACAGAAGTAAGTACTTAGGAACCAAGGCTTGGTAGCATTATAATACTTCAAAATAACATTGTAAATGTCCTGGAATTTCATAAGAAAAATGGCACATGCAAACAGAGCAGATCCAGACCAGACTGCTCCAGGAACAGTCTGATCAGGGTCTACACCATTTGCCATTCCACTAAATATTTTAAGAACCAACTGCATAAAAAGAAAACTTTCAGTGAAAGAAAATGGAATAAACTGTTGGAAATTTTTGGACATTTACTGTAATGAATGGTATTCCAAGAACATGTATTACTAGCCCATTGGAACTCCCCATGTGAGGCAGTTCTAAAGAGTACCACATTTTAGACAGGGGACTTGTTAAAGTAGAGTATTTGAAGATTACTCTGGGATAATTTTTCTTATTTCTCCAAAAGCACATACTTTGTGGGTACTCATCACAGAGACAATTCTCATGAGTATGCACAAACATGTTTTAACAGAGAAAATTATCCCAGAAATCATCAAATATTCCTCGCTAACAAGTCCTCTGTTTTAAAAGAGAAATAAGAAAAAACATCAATATTTATCGTGGCACCTTTTTTTCTAAATATATGTGACAAAATGCCTCATCTACATCATTATCTACAAACTACTGGTCATTTATCCCAATTTAACATGACAATAAAACTCCAGAGGACGAACATCTATAGTCAACAAACTTCCAAAGACAAACAACTACAGGACTACACATATTTACCACTAAAGCTTTTCCACATTTAACACTTAACATACTGGGTAATAATTTCTGCTGACATTTTGAAATATTTTTTCTTATTTTTCTCAGAAAATAGGCTTTGACATTTCATGCAAATTGTCTCCTTTTCCCCAGAAAACAGGCTTTGACATTTCATGCAAATTGTCTCTTCTACAGACAATTTGCATAAATGGTCAATGCCTATTTTTTCAGGAAAATAGGCTTTGACATTTCATGCAAATTGTCTCTTCTTGAGACAATTTGCATAAATGGTCAATGCCTGTTTTCAGGTGTGTGTGTGGAGGGGGGGGGAGGGGGGGGGGGAGAGAAAATTGAACATACTGAATTTGCCCAGAGAGTGATAAAGTTTAAAGAATATGAGCAGGACACAACAAAACCTATTTAAAAGACCATGTATAAACTCTGAAAGGCCGTGATTACGCTGTATATCTGCAGTCTGGTTATCGCCAGCATTCTTCACATGCAGTCATAGTCTAGATGATACATCAAAAATACAGTGATATTTTTCTTGATTCTCCATGAAAACATATGTTTTAGCTACTCATTGGAAGCAATTCCAACAAGTAACCACAGCATATGTTTTCATGGAGAAATAAGAAAAAACTATATACCATTTCTCAACAAAATCACATGCAAGGGTACTCACTGGAAGTGTCTCATCAAAAGGACTCTAGTGAGTATCATATGTTTTCTGGATACTTCTCAGTGGCGTAGCCAGGACACAACTATTTTTATGCACAGCCAGGAAAAATCTTGAAAATTATGCCTAGAATCACTTCCAAAGCAGGGGCTACTCTTAAAGGAAAGAATTTGCTCCTAGAGGGAGCAAATTCTTTCCTTTAAGAGCAGCCCCTATCGTAAAGAAGCAAAATATTTTATGTTAATGTCACTTTATATATTATAAATACTTTTCTTATGCCTGTTACGCACATGTGAAATGTGCATTATGAGTTCTACGCCTATGCTTCTCTTATCTGGAGCTATGAGTCAGCACATATACACTCGAGGTAAAAGGAAGTACACACTTTTTGAATGCCCATATTTTTTCATTATTTTTCACCACTCAGGTCCAAAATTATGCACTCTGTATTTTCACTTAAGATACAATAATGTGGTATGGTACATTTACTGAATGATATACTTGACAAGCCACACTTTACGTACATGTTGTTTTTATACTTTTGGTACGTACATCACACTGGAAAATCCAATTTCACTATTAATCTGTATTTGAATTCTTAATTCTTTTTCTAAACAAAGCACAATATCTGCCTTTCATTCACTTGACTGCTAGGCTCTTTGTAGCAGATAGAAACTGCCACTGGAATGGTACAGGCTTTCCACTCATATTTCAAGGTAACACTTCCATAGCCAATCAATCGTGACTAGAGCACTGAATTATGTGAGCCACTAGCTTTTAGGGGCTAGTAACGTCTCAATAACATGACTTCTCTGCCACTGAGAGCCATGTAATCACGTAAATGAAATGTAAAGCTTGCAGTTTGTTTAGAAAAACAACTAAGAATTCTTATACTGATTAACAGCACAATTGGATTGTCCAATATGACGTACTCGTGCCAAAACTATGAAATTTCAATGTATATACATCTCCACCATAAACATTTCATTCAGTATTTTTACTACACCACATTATTGCATCTTCAATAGAAATACATCTTGCATAATTTTGGACCTTACAGCGAAAAATAAGGATACTTCCTTTTGTCTTTGAGTATACTTAGTCTGGATAAGCTACAAAGTAATCAGGGATTGACTGCATGGATGTTAACCCTGAAAGCACTAATCACAACTGCAGCAGACATCATTTCAAAATATATAGTATATATATATATATATATATATATAATATACTATATATATATATGATATAATATATATATATATATATATATATATATATATATATATATATATATATGATATATATATATATATATATATATTTTATTTTTCAAAGAAAATGTCTTGATATTTCATGTGAATCATCTGCTTGGCAGATGATTCACATGAAATGTCAAGACTTATTTTCTATAAAAAAGAAAGGTAGAATGTTGTCTGCTACATATTTTGCTTGCTGCTTTAAAGGTTAAGACTCATTCTGACCTTTGTAATCTGAAAATCTTGCCAATGGATCATCCCAAATATAAAGCATTCAAATTAACTGCTACATATTGCCGTGCCCAGACGTATGGTGTAAAACGTTTCTTTTATTAATTCTGTGATTAAAACTACCAAAACACATGTATGTTTGCATTGTTATTCTGTTATTTAATGTTGAAGCACCATCAAATTACAAGTATAAAGCTACAAAGGTTTTCAATAAAAATAGTACTATTGCTCCAGGTACCAAAAAGTATGGATATTTTTCTTTTATTTCTCCATGAAAACACACAGTAATAACCCTTAATATTGGAACAGACAGGCCTGAGCAAACAGTGTAGACCCAGATCAGATTCTGATCAGAGTCTACATTGTTTACCATATATACAGTAATATTTATGACACATCACCATGTAGCTGAATAGGCTATTTCAAATTTTAGGACAAGTATGACAAGTAGATAAGATGTCCCAATATTTAGGGTAAACACAGTAGTTGTTTCTTTTACAAGCGTATCAGTTTCACTCATTGACTGGTGCCCGGTGATCACCACTTGAAGACTGGTGCCTGGATGACCAGTGACTGGTGACTGGTGGACCGGTGCCTGGTTGACCAGTGCCTGACTGACCGGTGCCTGGTGAAGTGGACTGGTGCCTGGTGCCCGGTTTATACAGGTAATTGCTGCATATGTAGTAGGTACTCATAAAGAGCAGCCCAGTGAGGCACTTCTAATGAGAACCCACAACACATTTTTTGTAGAAATAAGACTGGCCCTTCTAATGAATACCCACGATGTGTTTTTGTGGAGAAAAAAGAAAAATAATTTCTGACCACTCTTCTTATCTGGAGCTATGTATTACACTACACAGAAAAAAAAGAGACCTGAACTGCTCACCTGAGCATTACATGTATGTGTACTTGATCAAATATTATAAGTACTGAGGGTATCAGATCCTATTAAAAAATATGTTTGTATTAACCCTAAGTATTGGGTCTTTGCAAACAGTGTAGATCCAGATCAGATGCCACAGAATGTGGCATCTGACCAGGGTCTACACTGTTTGCCAGACATATAGCAATATTTGACATATCAAGAGGTAGCCGAATGGACTACTTCAAATCTTAGGCGTATGGTAAGAAGAAAGGGTGTCCCAACACTTAGGGTAAATATGGCAGCTCCTATTAAAATATGTCTTTCATACAGGAATATCCAAGAAACATTTGCAGCCAACTTACCATGTTTACTTATTCTAAAATTTCAACAAATCCATTTAACTACTTGTTGATGTGTCTAAAAACTAATAGATGTGTGGCAAACCGTGTAAACCCTCATCAGACATCATATTCTATGGCATCTGATCTGGGTCTACACTGTTAAGGCCTGTATGTCCAAATACTTCGGGAAAATATGGCATACTTAAATTTCTTCAGTGGTATATCTGACACTGTGAACCAGTCCCATTATAAGATTAGATAATGAAAACTAAGAAAAGTGACCACATCAATCTATAATGACTGAAATTCAGATGAGCTGAAAATAAGATAAATGACAAGGTTTAATGGTTTTAAAAATGAGGGTCAAGTGTTAAATGTAATGCCTTTGTAAAAACCATTACCAAAATAAATAAATAATGAAAAAATAAATAAATAAATAAATACTTAAGCAGTACTGATACACTTTCAAGGGGACAATTCTTGTCAAAATAGTTTTGCTTCCTTATGAGAAGGGTCTATTCTAAAAGTAAAGAATTTGCTCCCATGGGTAGGAAAGCAAAGCAGGAAGTCACAAAAGTTGTGTCCCTTGTAGTAAACAGCAGAAAATCTACGAAGTGTATCTTGTCTCCTTAACCCATTGTAGACTGTATAGACTTTCCCATACTATATATTGGAAGAGTCCAATTTCAATTTTAGGGAGGTGAGGCTTTGAGATTTACATATTCCTAGAGAAAAATGGCTAAACTATTTGCAAACAGTGGAGACCCTGATCAGACACCGCAGAATGCGGCGTCTGATCTGGATCAACACTGTTTGCCAAGTACCCTTTTACGGGTCTCCCAACTACAATGGGTTAACATAATGCCCCTGAATAAAATCTGCTATCAAGTTTAAAAAAAAAAAATCATTGTAGAAACACCTTATACAAAATACAAGCAGGGTACGCTCTATTCTGTTAAAACAAGGCCTACTGTACAACTACAGTGAATAACCAGGCCAGACTGAAATTTTCTGCAGCCTTGCCAGGATCTTCACTGTTCACAAATAGTTAACAGCTCAAAATGAGAAGTATTGGGATAAACATTTTTCTTATTTCTCCACAAAAACATTGTGGGTTTTTCTCATAAGTACCTAAAACACATTTTCATGGAAATAAGACAAAATATTTTTGGTTGAAAAAAAAAAAAAAAAAAAAAAAAAAAACACAAAAAAAAACTTCAGATAAGACCCCTTTTTTTCAACCAAAAAGTACTGATCTTTTTTTTTTTTTCAAGTCTCAAACAAAAAAAAAAACAAAAAAAAAACAACAAAAAACCATGTCATGGTACTCATTAGAAGTGCCTCACAGAGGCGCTTCTAATGAGAACCTAAAATGTATGTTTTTGCGCAGAATTCAGAAATCTGCTTACCTGATACCCGTTATCTAGAGCTACCGTATTTACCATATGTATTCGGACAGACAGGCCTGAGCAAACAGTATAGACCCAGATGAGACGCCGCAGAATGCGGCATCTCATCTGGGTCTACACTGTTTGCCACTCATCCAGCAATTTATAGACACACCATCGGGTAGTGAATTGTACTGGTTCAAATGTTAGAACATATATGGTAAGGAGTTGAGGTGTCCAAATACTTAGGGTAAATACGGTATGATGATTCTTTATACAATACAGGCAATATTGTGTGTACCTGTATATGGCAAACAGCAAACATTCTGACCAGACTCCACACATGTGCAAGCTACGATAAGGGGTGTTTTCAGATGACAACATTATTATGTTAGCATAAAAATGTTTCTTGTTGATATACAATGGAATTGCATCACCAAGGAGATCCCAAGGAGTACCGATAAGATATATTTTGCACAGTTTCTTATTTCTCCATGAAAACATGTTGTAGGTATTTATTGGAAGTACCTTCCCAGAATTATCACCAAATACTCCTCCTTCACAACTCCTCTGTCATATGAAGAGATTCCATCTTCTAACACTTTTTCAAGGGGCATTAAGTAGCATATTTTTATTTCTAAAAACCAATAACTTATTTAGTGACCTGAAGGCACAGCTTTTGATAAGATACTTTTATCAACCAAAAAAACATGTTGAAAGTTATCTTTTTTTTTTTCTCCACAAAAATGTATATTGTGGATACTCTCAGAGGTTTTTCTAGAGAGTATCCACAATGCACGTTTCATGGAGAAATAAGAAAAAATATTAAACCCTTCTCTTGCTGAACACGGCATACCCTGTCTAAGCAAACGGTGCAGATCCAGTTCAGTTGGCTTCTGAAGAAGCCAACTGATCTGGATCTGCATTGTTTGTCATTAAATATGTGAATTTCTATCAAAAACCCAGATCAAGTAATCTGATTGGCTGAAAATTAAAAGTGGGCGTTAACAAGAGTTAATAAACAGATACCTTTCTTATCTTAGCTATGCTGAAGGTCATTGTATATTATTCAAAACAAACCATCTACACATCCGTTCACTACTTGCACAATATAAAAATGTGGTCCCAAAAAACAATGTAAATAGCACAGTTAATGCTTTGACGGGCAAAGTCAGAAAGCATTCACTATACTTAATCATATAGTAACAGTTGGGAGATCTTGATAGCCAACAATTTCATTTCTCGGTGTGTTCTCTTGTGATCTGGATTCTGTAATTCCTGTCTGCTGATGATTCAACTGAGAGTTCTGAGATACAGTATCATTCTGGGTGTCATCTATTGCACTCACATTTGTATTAATGTCTACAGAAGGTTCCTCATCTGTTCTCTCCCCTGATTTTACTTTGTCGGACATCACATCATCATATGGTGGTGGTCCGTAAGGTGGTGGTGGATCTACTGATGTATCTATGACATCACCAGTACTCGTTTCTGGGTAAAAATCACTGGTTGCTTCCTGGTAATCAGGTGGGGCATAATCTTGATTTGACCCTCTGAAATTAAAACCAAATGAGCCGACACATTAAAATAGGGACCTTATGGTTTTCCAGTTTGTGGTTCTTCAACTGCACATGCATAGTCTCCTAGTGGGGCTAAAGACATGTTTTTTTTTTTCGCCTGAAGCTTCCTCAAGGTGCTTACTATATGTCTGTGAACAGTAAAGGCTCTGGCAAGCTTGCACTTATGTGCAGGCTTGCCGGAGCTTTTGCTGGTCACCTATATGATAAGCTCTTTTCTCATGTGCTATCAAATTTCAATCTAGTTGTACCAGGCAAGGTGAGCAAAACCTGTGAAGAGCATAGTTGCAGACCAGCCTTTTGCAAGCAATCTGGTAATGGTGTCCACTGAGCGCATACAATATCCATAGCTCCAGATCAGACAGCTATTCAGATAAATATTTTTTGTAGTTTGTCATCTGAAGGGCCTCGGTAAAACACTTCTAATGAGTATCACAATATATGTTTTTGTCTGGAAACCAAAAAGTACTGATATTTTTTCTTACTTCTCTACAAAAACTTAACCCTTAAAAGCCAAGAAAAACTGCATCTGAAAATGTCGTCTGTTTATGTCGTCTGCTGAATATTCTTGCAAACTTTTCATACCTATTTTTGCATACAGGCAAACAGTGTGGACCCTAAAGGAGCAGTCTGATCTGGGTCCACACTGATTGCAAAAATGACTTTTAAAATCACAAGCAGATGACAAAGCAGACGACAATAGTTGTGACTGGCGCTTTAAGGGTTAAGGGGTATCAAACTTTTTCAGGGGATGAAATGCTATCAAATTTGGTTTCCCGTCCTTCTGAAAGTAAATCTATTCTAATAGGAAAAACTTTGCTCCTAAACAGTATTATATATGAACCTTACTATTCCATGTGTATAAGACCATATTTCTAAGTAAATCATGGGTATGTAACTCTTGAAATAAAAATTTGATTGAAGACAAGTTCTGTGACCTTTATGCACATGCCCAGCCTATTTCTTACTTCGCTGCAAGTTTCAAATCATTATCTTGAAAACTGCAGGAGAACTTGCGGAGAAACAAACCCTACTATACCATGTGTATAAGACAAATTTATAAGTAAATCAAGGGCATGTAACTCTACCAATAATAATTTGATCAGAGTTCTGTGACCTTTATGCACATGCAGTCTATATCCTTACAGAATGCGTTTCAAACCATTACTTTGAAATCTGTAGGAGGAGTTGCGTAGACACGAACAGTACTATAAAGTGTGACTGACAGATGGACACAAGGATGTATGTATGATGAAGGGTAAAACTATAATGCCCTCCCCCACTTCGTGGCAGGGGCATAAAAAACATTTATCTGGATACTGGTACAGTGTTTCTTTCATCTATAGCAATGATTGTTCAATCTCATTATAAAAAATCACAAGATGCTGCAAAACAAAATTACATAGACATTGACAACATTTCAGACAACATTTCAATTTTTCTTTTTTTTTTTTTGCTATTTACTCCCAAAGGATCCCTTCTTTTTCATATGCCTGAAATTGAAATATCAAGGCAGGCAGGGGAATAAAAATAAGAAAAAATGTCCACTGAATTTCCTGAAGAGTGCAAAATGCTAATTTACCGTATTTACACTAAATAATAGGACACCTTAACACCTAATCATACCTGTCCTAAAATTGAAACAAGTCCATTTTAATACCTACTGATACCAATACACTACTGGATGAGTGCAAACGATGTAGACCCTGATCAGACACCACACATTCTGTGGCATCTAATCTGGGTCTACATTTCTTGCTTAGGTCTGTCTGTCCCAATACTAAGGTAAATATGGTATTCAATTATGCTGAAAACAATGGTATATCATGTCCTAAAATGGTATCTTACAGGTTCTTTATTTTTCTGTGCCAGTCGTAATTTTTCTGTTTTCGTAATTTTCAGTACCCATTGTTCTAAATAAAGAGGCAGTCAAAAGAAAATTGTTAAACAGTGCAGGTCACAGGAAGGTTCAATGGTCCTAACACTCGCAAAATGCACGATGACACAAGGAGGAGATTAATTTTGCTTGCAAAACACATGCAAGACACTCATGAGACATTTGCATGTCCCTCCTATTTGTCTCACATTCATGCATGAGGTGACACAACCATGTGTGAAACAGTAAAGTTTTGCGAGAAAAGAATAAATATCCACGTGTAACCAGAAAGTTCTTTATTTCGTTTACAAGTAGCGATAACAAGCCATTTTTAGAATTTCATAAATCTGTAACAAGCTTAAACTTCAATCAAAGACAAAGAGAATGTCATTTTAATCATCAAAATCTATCATGGAATAAAAAAGTTACACGGGTTTGAAACAAGGAGGTTGACGAATTTTGTCTGTCAAAAATTGATCAGGTGTTCCACCTCTCTTTCAAGACACATTGTCACGTGTATAGCTCTTGTGTGCAGAGCGAAATGCTCCATGCCAGTGAAACTTGGCCATTGACAAAGCCAAACCTCCAACTTCTGCAGGGGAATGACAGGGCAATGATCAGACAGATCTGCAATGTCAAACCACAAGACATTCTCATCATCAGGTCCAGTGAGCTACTTGCACGGCTTGGCATTGAGGATCTGGACCTCATTCTGAAGGAGAGAAGGCTCCATTGGTTTGTTTGTGTTGAGGTTTTACGACCCAGTAAACCCAATGGGGTCATGTCGAGCGTGGTCAGTTTACCTAGCCACACGTTTACTGGGCAGGCTTAGTCCTCTAAGCGGTTAACCAGTATTGTGCACATTCTTTCGCCAGAAACTGACAACTGCCCTTCTTGAATCAGTGGAATGGAGAGAATGACTGTAGAAAATATTTCATGATCAATCTCCACGAAAGAATGGACATGTGAAATGATCCAATGGTGCAGTCAAGACAGCCTTTGACATACAGGTTGATGGAAAGCATGGATCTGGGAGGCCCAAGATGACATGGAAGCAACTGACAGAGAGAGATTGCAGAGAGTGGAAGCTTTCAGCTATCGACCCTCATGATAGATATACCTGGAAATCTGGTGTGAGATCTGCCATGCCAGCAGCAAGTCAGCTACCTGGAAGGGGGCCCACTGATGCGGATGTTGCCCCTGTACCTGCATGTTAATCAAAAATCTGATGATGATGATGATGATGACCTGGATAGTGCATTGGACCCAATATACATTCCTCAATAGTTGGCCATTTTCCCATTACTCCCCGTGTATTTGGTTTGCAATAGTAACCTTATAAATAGCGCTGTTGCAAAAACACTCATGTATATTTTGCACTAAATTTACACTCATGTTGAGGATGCCTTTGAGAATTGCTAGAAATAGGTTTTACTAGGCCCTCTCCATGTGTGCACAACAATTCGTCGAAACCCATTTCATCAAAAGACCATTTCGTCTATAGGACATTTGGTCTAATAAACACTTCGTCAAGTACGACAACTGGTCTAAAAATTTACCAGTTTACCTTGGTACAATACTTTGTCTAAAAATAATAAAGATTTTTAGACAAACTGTCACTCTTTTTTTCTTTTCTTTTTTTCAATCAGTTTTCCTTTTGGATAGTATCGCTGCTTCAATACCATCATTTCCAAAGTTCTTGGAGTGCCTCAAGGAGGAACAGGCCCAGACAGACACGCTTGTTGAACAGCTGATTGCAGGCCAACAGCCAAAGCAGCCCCGGCTGAAGGTTTGTATGTTTTCATCATCATATCATATCATTATCAGATTTTTGATTAACATGCAGGTACAAGGGCAACATCCACATCAGTGGGCCCCCTTCCAGATAGCTGGCTTGCTGTATGTATGGCAGATCTCACACCAGATCTCCAGGTATGTCTATCATGAGGGTTGATAGCCGAGCTTCCACTCTCTGCAATCCCTCTCTGTCAGCTGCTTCCATGTCATCTTGGGCCTCCCAGGCCTACACTTTGCCTTAACCTGTATGTGAAAGGCTGTCTTGACTGCACCACTGAAGCATTCCACATGTCCATACCATCAGTCTTCTCTCCTTCAGAATGAGGTCCAGACCCACAATGCCAAGCTGCACAAGTAGCTCATTCGACCTAGTGGTGACAATGTCTTGCAGCCTGACATTGCAGATCTGTCTGATCACTGCCCTGTCATTTTGCTGCAGGCGCTGGAGGTTTGGCTTTGTCAATGGCCAAGTCTCACTGGTGTGGAGCATTGCACTCCGCACACAAGTGCTGTACACATGGCCACGTGTCTTGAAAGAGAGATGGCGTGAAGAGAGAACTGGTAGCAGATCCTTGAATTTCTTCCAGGCGTTTTTCACATGTTGTGGTTGAAAGTCCACAGCCACCAGCTGCTGAGAGCATGTCTCCTAGGTAGCAAAAGGAAGCTATCACCACTAGCATGTCAGATCCAACCTTGACTTCCTTCTGTAATCTGCTGTCCAAGGGGCATGCAGTTCCCTGGCACCGTGTACATCTGTAGTCAGTGTCCTTTGTCAAGTGCTTGAGCCCACTGCATTTCTTGTGCACCCAGTGCTTGCAGCCATTGCAGAAGATGCTGTTGCTGCCCACTCCAGTGCGCCAGAAGGTGTATGGAAACTTGCCTGAACTCTGCAGGAGGTCCAGGCTTGTACCACAGATCATGATCTTCATCTTCCCTGCATTTACTCTCAGCCCTTTCTCCTCCATTGCTTCTTTCCAAGTCAAGAGCCTCCTGACACATTCCTCGCGCGAATCAGTGATAATAACAAGGTTATCAGAATACAGGTCCTCCCAGGGGACCCCAGAGCGGAAGTCTCGTGATAAGGCTTCAAGCACAATAATGAAGAGCAGCGGGCTGAGTACTGAGTCTTCACTTCAAACTCTTCACTGTACCCCTCACCAACATGGACACAGCTCGGCACATTTGCATACATCCCCTGCACCAGTCGTACATTCCACTCCTCCACACCAAGTTTTCTCAGCGCCCACCAGATGACCTTCTGAGGTACTCGATCAAACGCCTTCTTCAGGTCTACAAAAGCCATGTAGAGTCTCTTTTGGCAGCTAGATACTTCTCTTGCAGTTGCCTGACAACAGCATCTGTTGTGCCTCTGCCTGGGACAAAGCCAAACTGGGAATCGTCGACTGACAAAAATGCATCCCCCTTTCCCTTGAAGAGGCAGACAATGGAACTCTGCTCCCAGTCAGAGGGTACCTTGCCATCGCGAATGATTGCAGCTGCCAGGTCACGGATTATGGGGGCGCCCATGTCACCAGCTGCTCATGTCATCTCCACCACTATGCCTGATGTGCCCAGTGCTTTGCCCGCCTTCATCTGTGAGATAGCCTTCTTAACCATATCAATGGTGATTGGGATGGATGGGCCTTCCACTGGTGGTTGATAAGACAGGTGGTCTGGGTCCCAGTCACTCAACATTGAGAAGCCTTTGGTAGTGCTCTAACCAGGCCTTCTGCTTTGTCTTCACTCATTGACATCTCTCCTGCATCATTCTTCACTGATTTGTCACCAACAACATCAGCGTTCTCTCTTCTAAACTGGTACAAACTACGGTAAATAAGTTGCACAATTCAACAGCATATCTAATGGACATTAAGTTTATATTTTTGTTGTTTTCTTTTCAGGTAAAGAAAGAAAATGAAAAAAATCCTTCAGGTTGTTCAGAGCTATAGAGAACGCGACAACATTGGACTACCTGCGTGGGATAGTGTATAATTTGTGCTATTGAGGCTCAAATTAGTGAATTTGGTGTAAAAGTGTGAATAAAAATTCAGAGTTTATACATCACTTGTTTATTCCTGCAAAAAGAAAAAAAAATTAGAAGAAAAATTTTAGACGATTTTTTAGATGATTTTAGACACTTTTAGACGAAATTTAGACCAAGTGTCGCATTTGACAAACTGTCCTTTAGATGAATTGGCTATTAGATGAAATGTCCTTAATACAAAATGTCCTTTAGACAAAATGGTTTTAGATGAAATGTCATGGATCCCCTCTCCATAAATTACAGAGACATTTTACCTCGAAGTTGACCAATCTTCAAATGAGCCTAGCATGATTATTGACTGGCACGGGAATCGGATTTATGGCATAATGGTTAGCATCTTCGGCTGTCACACGGACTGGCGAGAGTTTGAATCATACAGTGACCGATTTTTTTTTTTGATTTTTTTTTTAAAATTCAGTATGTCTCTTCATGATGACATTTTTTAGGTTAGTCTACAACCAGTATTTTCATTTCTTTAGATGTGCATGATTATTGCACATTTTACTTGTATTGTGTGTAAAATGGCATGCAAAGCTACAAATGGGATATATGGAGTGCAAAGTTACAAATGTGATAAAGATGTCTATCCTACTCATATTATATTTTTCTCAACAAAGACATAATAATCACCTTTCATCAGGTTAACAAGCCTATGCAATGAAGATTCCATCAAAAGCCAATTTTATAAAGTAAAACTGGATTTATTAGTTGCATTTATCAATTTTGTTATTTCTGTTCTAAGGCTTGTATGGTACGTGTACGTGCCTGTCACACTGCGATAAAGTCTTCTTTTTTCTTAAATTTCCATATCTCAACAGTCATGCAACAGAAAGCATTCATATTTGGAGCATGTGTACATAGGAGGGTCTTCTGCGATTCTATAAGAATGGATCCTGAGTTTAAGCCAAGGGATGGGGCTAGAGGTCAAAATCTGGTACACTTCTGTAAAGTGCTTTTATGCTGTGGTTAAGTTTTTAAATGCTTATATCTCGATAGTCAGTCGTCAAAAATGCACTCATATTTAGAACATGTGTATGTACATGCCATCTTTATTCAGATGCATGGTCATCTATGTTTTATAAATAAACTAAAAGGGTTCTTCAGGTGCGAGGTCCACCTTTGTTGTTGTCATGATAATTATACATAGTGCTATGCCCAGTCATGTTCACATTTGCATAGCTGTTTTCATTGACCAGTTGGTTATTCTATTAGTTTGAGTTCGACATGTTGCAGGCATTAATTGCAAGAATCATACATTGAGCATATTATAATACATTTAAAACAACATGAATCATCTCCAGATTAAAAAAAAATACAGTACAGTCCACGTGTGTTCTTTATTTTGCATGCCCATGTGGTTTGCACGCTCACGTTTTTTTTTTTGGTCTTTTTTCACGAGAAATTTCTCGGCATTATACACCTGATAAAAATACAGTATAGCCAACACAGGTCTTTTCTTTTGCACCCTCGCGTTTTTTAGTGTTTCCACGTGAAATGGTTTGGCTTTACATAATTGTCAGATTAATGTCGTATTTATTCTCATTTTGTTCAAACAATTTAATAAACCTTAATAAAGCACACATTAAAGAGTCAGATTGTTGTTCTTTTTTACCTGTTACATTGAAAATTTATTTAACTTTAGTATACCCTTGTTCCATATCTCTAAGTAAACATAACAAAATTTGCGCCGGTACTTAGATGTTTACGTCTAAAAATTTCGTCTTGTTTTTAATTGATATTCAAATTCAGCTACCATCAAAGGGTCACAGCAGCCATTTTACTAATGGCAAGGCCCTCACAGATGGAAAGGCAATTTTCAATGCTCTCAAATAAATTCCCACTTTCCAAAACTGATTATTTCTTTTTTGCAATAAAAGCTTGAACAATCAATCTTTTAAAATATGATCAGAAAGAATTGATTTGACTAGTGCATTTCTCATAACATCTCATTTATCGAAGCATGATTTGCATGGTGACAGATAGGAACTGCAAATATGGCTAGACCATCTGTCATTCCTATTACAAGTATATTTTGTCATCATTATTGTGAAACATTTCAATTAACACAAAAGAAACCATATAATTATCTAATAGATTAGACAAATAATGATTCAATTGCTAAGACTACTTTGAATTTGTCACTATTTCCCTCAATTTATTGTTATGTTTATTTACCTTTTGAACACAGAGGCCACGTTTGAATTAATGACCAGTGATACTTACAGTAAATTACATGTAACAACAGAATCTACAAATGCTCATGGTAATGATGATTAAGGGCCTTTGATTGAGGGCAATTAACTTGTTAAAGAACATAGTATTAAAATGTTTGGACTCGCAACTGGCAAGGAAAAGAAACCATTGTTGTCAGTATTGTGCGCAAAATTTCCAAAAGTCATTTGCAAAATCTTACGTAACTCACGAGACTATCATGAGGGACACTCGCAAGTCTGGTGCAAATGATTTGCAAACTTGCATAACTGATAAGAAAATGATGAATTTTTCTCACAAAATACGAGATTGATAAAATACTCCTTAGATCTAGCTCTGTGAGAACCCAACAGCACATACCGTATTTGACCTAATTACCGCACATACTCCTATAAGTGCACAGTCAAGCAATTCCATAGTCTTCAAATTATAGCCAGTGTACTTTTTGTCTACTTCTTTATAAAGGCATATGTTGTGGGTACCCATTTGAATTACAACGACTTGTCGATGCAATTCAAATGAGTACCAACAACATATGTTTTAATAAAGAAAATCAGAAAAAAAAAAAAAAAAACTCGCATAAACACCAAATAAGGCCTTTGCTGATATTTGTTTTTAAGGGTATCCTTAGTAAGTAGAGTCATATTTTGAAAAACCTAAGTGCACTGTGCGGTAATTAGGTCGGATACGGTATTTCACTATAAAAGGCAGGAATGGATACACTCTTAAGGGAAGCAACTTGAACTGTTCAACATTTTGACTCCCTTCCTAAAAGGGGTCTAATCTACAAGGAAAGAAATTACTCACCTTTTCAGAAGCGGATGGTGAGCCGGAAAGCAAACAGGATATCACAAAAGTTGTTTCCTTTCTAAAAAGGGCAGAAAATCCACCCAGTGTATCAAGTTCCCTTAAAGTATCATTTGGGGCTAGATGTACATATAAGGTAAAAAGTTAGCTCTCCAAGGGAAATAACTCTTGACACAGATATACTTACCTCCCCAATTGCTCTGGAAACAAATTCTTTCATTTTAGAGTATTCCCTATATCTAAAAAAATTCAAACACTAGGGAGGCAAATTCTGGTCTACAGAAGTTATTTCCCTTTGCAAAATGGCAACAAAATCATTCAAGGTGTATACATTCACCCTACAGAAAAAGACAAATTTGCAGGAAATACTTCCACCTACCGCCTCCTACATCTTGGTTCTATATTTACAGTGTCCATGACGACAGTAACAGTTCCCAGCTCATCCTCTCTTTCTATTACCATAGCTGTGACTGTTCCGTGAGTTATCTATAAACACACACAAAAAAATATTGGGTATTAGTTCTGTGCGATTGGAGACTGCCTGCGGTAATACGTTCAATCAAAATTCCAATTAACGCTTAGCACTCTGGTTAAAATTTTCAGCAGAAGACATTTTGAAATATTTTTCTTATTTTTTCCAGAAAGCAAGTCTTGACACTTCATGTAAATTGTCTCCAGCGGAGATAAATTTGCATGAAATGTCAAATCTTGTTTTCTGGGAAAAATAAGAAAAATATCACCAATTTGTTGTCTGCTGAATTAGCCCAGAGAGTGGTAAAGATTAACGTGCAATATTGATTCTACTTGAATGGTCACCTAGGGGGACATGAGAATGATTGCTGCATTCAAAGGCTAGGAAAGTCAAAGCATCAGCGGAGAAAACTTGACGGAAGTATTTAATGCTTAGCATGCTGGGTAAAAAATTCAGCAGACAACTTTAGAATTTTTTCTTACTTTTTGCCACAAAATAAAGTTTGACATTTCATGCAAATTGTCTCCTAACAACAATTTGCATGAAATGTCAAATCTTATTTTCTGGAAAAAAAAGGAAAAAAAAAAAAAGAAAAAAAAAAGAAAATATCATCAGTTTGACCTCTGCTGAATAAGCCCAGAGAGTGGTAAAGGTTAAATGTCAGAACTTTGATCTGCTGCTGACATACCAGCTGAAACTATTATGTTAGTTTTCTTAAAATTTTTTGTTTGACATTTCATTCACACTCTTTCCAAAGGAGATAATTTGAATGAAATGCCAATCAAGTTTTCAAGTAAAAATTAAAATGTCCTCTGCCAATATTTAAATTCAGATGGCTACAGATTACCCTTTGGTCAGCTGAAAAAGATAAAGACCACAAAAAAATATATTTTTCATATTTTCCCCAGAAAAAAGGGCCTAGAATTTCAACATAAAAAAAGGGATGATTTAAATAAAATTTTGTGTTTTTGAAGAAAAATATTTTAAATATGGTCTGCTTAAGTGTCAGTAGTATATTAAATGTCAATCACTGGCATGGCGGGTACAATTTTTAATGACATTTAAAAAAATTGTCTATTTTTTCTCTGAAACTAGGTTTTAGGCAAATCGTCTCCTATGGAGATAATATGCATGAATAGTCAAGCTCAACCATCTGGAAAAACGAACAAATAAAACATATTCTGAATTTGCCCAGAGAGTAGTAAAGGTTAACCCTTGTCCTGCTGAATAACTTAAGATGCCATGCCCATTTCTAATTTTCAGCCAATCAGATTACTTGATCCAGATTGTTGATATAAATTCACATACATAATGGCAAACAGTGCAGATCCAGATCAGTTGGCTTCTTCAGAAGCAAACTGATCTGGATTGACACTGTTTGCAAAGGCAGGACGTATCCTAGTTCAGCAGGACTAGGGTTAAAATACAATCTAAGATCCAACGCTTAGCTGGGTAAAAAAATCCAGCAGACGACATTTTGAAGTATTTTTTCTTTTTTATTTTTTCCAGAAAGTAGGTTTTGGCATTTCATGCAAACTATCTACTTAGGAGACAGTTTGCATGAAATGACAAAGCTTATTTTCTCAGTAAAATAAGAAAAATATCTTCAATCTGTCCTCTGCCAAATTTGCCCAGAGAAAGGTAAAGGTTAATATATAATCTTATAGATCTTAACAATATTGATCAGTAAAATCCATCACTGCAAACAAGAAAAGTATCGTATTAACCCTAGATATTGGGATACATTAATGCTTAGCATGCCGGGTAAAGATTTCAGCAGATGACATTCTGAAATATTATTTTCTTATGTTTCCTAGAAAATTGACTCTGATCATGATTTCATGCAAAATGGCTCCTTAGAAGAAAATTTGTATGAAAGGTCAAAGCCTATTTTCTAGAAAAAAAAAAAAAGTTATCAATTTGTTGTCTTCTGAATTTGTTCAGAGGGTGGTAACTCCTTGATGCTTAGCACTCTGGGTAAAATTTTCAGCAGACGACATTTTGAAATATTTTTCTTATTTTTCTCAGAAAACAGGATTTGACATTTCATGAAAATGGTCTCCTCAGGAGACCATTTGCATGAAATATTAAATCCTGTTTACTGGGAAAAATAAAAAAATTTTCATCATTTTGTCATCTGCTGAAAATGCCAAATGCCCAGACAGTGGTAAAGGTTAACATACTTGTCCTGAAAGTGGCACAAGTCCATTCTACTACTTGTTGATAAGTCTAAAAACTGCTGGATGAGTGGCGAACAGAGTAGACCCTGATCAGATGTTATGGTCTGCAGCATCTGATCTGGCTCTACACTGTATGCTAAAGCCAGTCTGTCACAATACTTTGGGTTATTATGGTAAATTGTATTCATTAAAGTAGCTTTCTTCTTTCTCCTTGAACTCAAGTTCTGATGTCTGATGTCACTTTCAGTACTAATATGACGCTTGCATAATCCCAAAACATACACCATATTTACCATATCTATTCAGACAGACAGGCCTGAGCAAACAGTGTAGACACAGATGAGACGCTGCAGAATGCGGTGTCTCTTTGCCACTCATCCAGCATTTTTTGGACACAAAATCGGGTAGTAAATTGTTCTTATTCAAATTTTAGAATAAGTATCATAAGGAGATGAGGTGTCCCAATTTTTAATGGTAATTATGGCAATTTTGATTCTAAGTATTTAAGAGTGTCCAAATATTTATGGTGATTATGGTGTAAACATAGCTTGGGATTTCCATGATTTGCACTGAAAATTCATTATTTCCAGTGTGACGTAATGGTCAGCATAGTCATCGATTTATAAAAGGCATACTGTAGGAAATCATGCACATACAATAGGTGACCAGCCACATACCAGAGCTCTAGACAAAAGGAGCATCAAGATTAGTACATTTTTTCCTTGAAAACATATGTTGTAGAGAAATGTATGGATGAAGAGGTTTTTCTCAGTCTAAACTCATAGCTCCAGATAAGAGGGGTATCCACGTAGTATTTTTCTTATTTCTTATTTTCTCCATGAAAACCTATGTTGTGGGTACTCATTAGAAGCACCTCAGTGAGGCACTTCTAATGAGTAAACCACAACAAATGTATTCATGGAGATACAAGAAAAATAACAGTATTTCTGTCAAAAAAGTGCCTTATCTGGAGTTATGTATACTGTTTGAAATACCGTATTTACCCTAAGTACTGGGACTCCCCAACTCCTTACCATATTTGTTCTAAAATTTGAAAAAGGACAATTTACTACCCGATGTGGTGTCTAAAAATTGCTGGATGAGTGGCAAACAGTGTAGACCCTGATGAGAGCCTGCATTCTGTGGCATGTCATCTGGGTCTACATTATTAGCTCAGGCCTGTCTGTCTGAATACATATCATATATCATCATCATCATAATTGGATTTTTGATTAACATGCAGGTACAGGGGCAACATCCACATCATTGGGCCCCCTTCCAGATAGCTGGCTTGCTGCAATGCATGGCAGATCTCACACCAGATTCCAGGTATGTCTATCATGAGGGTTGATAGCCGAGAGCTTCCACTCTCTGCAATCCCTCTCTGTCAGCTGCTTCTATGTCATCTTGGGCCTCCCAGGCCCACGCTTTCCATCAACCTGTATGTCAAAGGCTGTTTTGACTGCACCGTTGGAGGGTTCTACATGTCCATACCATCGGTCTTCTCTCCTTCAGAATGAGGTCCAAATCCTCGATGCCAAGCTGCGCAAGTAGCTCATTGGACCTAGTGGTGACAATGTCTTGCAGCCTGACATTGCAGATCTGTCTGATCATTGCCCTGTCATTTCGCTGCAGATGCTGGAGGTTTGGCTTTGTCAATGGCCAAATCTCCCTGGCATGGAGCATTGTGCTCCGCACACAAGAGCTGTATGCAAGGCCACGTATTTTGAAAGAGAGGTGGCGTGAAGACAGAACTGGTAGCAGATTCTTGAACTACTTCCAGGCGGTTTTCACACGTGTTGTGGTTGAAAGTTCACAGCCTCCTGCTGCTGACAGCATGTCTCCTAGGTAGCAAAAGAAGCTACCACCTCAAGCTTGTTAGGTCCGACCTGGACATCCTTCTGCAGTCTGCCATCCAAGGGGCGTGCAGTTCCCTGGCACCTTATTCATTTGTAGTCAGGGTCTTATGTCAAGCGCTTGAGCCCACTGCATTTCTTGTGCACCCAGTGCTTGCAGCCATTGCAGAAGATGCTGTTGCTGCCCACTCCAGTGAGACAGACGGCGCATGGAAACTCGCCTGAACTCTGCAGGAGGTCCAGCACTACAGATCATGATCTTTGTCTTTCCTGCATTTACTCTCAGTCCTTTCTTCTCCATTGCTTCTTTCCAAGTCAAGAGCCTCCTAACACATTCCTCAAGTGATTCAACGATGATAACAAGGTCATCGGAATAGAGGTCCTCCCAGGGGACCCCAGAGTGGAACTCTCGTGATAAGGCTTCAAGCACAATGATGAACAGCAGCTGGCTGAGTACTGATCCTTGGTGAACACCAACCTTCACTTCAAACTCTTCACTGTACCCCACACCAACACGGACACGGCTCCGCACGTTTGCATATTACATCCCCTGCACCAGTCGCACAATCCACTCCTCCACACCAAGTTTAACCAGTATATACCGGTAAGGTAGCTATATGCCTTGTGTGCCTCACAGGGTTGAGGTGTGGCTCCTGTGAGGTGCTGATAAGGTGGTGAGTGGGGTTAAGTGACTAATATTGCACATGAGAAAATGGCAATTTGTGGTTTAACACCTGGTCAGCTCAGATCAGTTCTATGCAAGTTTGTTTGTAACAAGGCAGTCTGATTAAGGTCTTTGCTATCTCGTCACAGAATATTGGCTACTCAGCATATACCTTGTGAACAGCTAGGACTGATCAGCATGCTGAGCTGTGCCCTGGCTATTCATTATGTCTTGAAAGCTTCCTTTTGTTCTTGTGTGACCAATTTATTATCCCTGACAGAGTCAAGGCTAATCTATTAAGGTTTTGCATACTGATTTAAAAATTCAGCAGACAAGATAAATACTTTTCCTTATTTGCCTAAGAAAACAGGGTTTGACATTTCAATTTACAATCTGCATGAAATGTCGAACTCTATTTTCTGGGGGAAATAAGAAAATTTCAATTTGTCGTCTATTGGATTTGCCCAGAGTGATAAACTTTAAAACAAACTATGGACTGGGCAATATAGTCTAGACAAACAGTCCAGAAAGCTCCTGTTTTTGCTCTGCTCCTGCTAAACTCGGATATGCCCTGCCTTTGCAAACAGTGTAGATCCAGATCAGTAGGCTTCAGAAGCCAACTGATCTGGATCTACACTGTTTGGCACTAAGTATGTGAATTTGTATCAACAACCTGGCTCAAGTAATCTGATTGGCTGAAAATTAGAAGTGGGCATGGCATCTTGATTTATTCAGCATGGCAAGGGTTAAAATCAATCAGATAAGAAACAGCTGTCACTGGTGATACACTGTTTCTCTCCAACTCCGATTAACCTTTAGCCTGATAGAAGAAAAGAATTCCGCCA
This sequence comes from Anodontia alba, assembly GCA_964016985.1. NCBI lineage: Eukaryota > Metazoa > Mollusca > Bivalvia > Lucinida > Lucinidae > Anodontia > Anodontia alba. Next base: position 3,409,890 of record OZ024823.1, read on the forward strand.
AAGGCTATGTCGCACCTGCAAGGGAGCGAAATCTTAAAAGGTTCAGTTTAAATTTTCAATGTTTTTAAAAAGTTGGTGAACCTCGAAATATAGATCGAGGTCAAATATGGATACTGCTATCTGATTTATATATCCCTAATTGCAAGTGTATACCAAGTATCATTACTGTAGCCTTTGTAGTTCTTGAGAAATGAACTTCGACATTACTATAATTAGGGTCTACATTACTATAATTAGGTGAAGCAAATTTACAAAGTTGGTGAACTGTGAAATATAGGTCGAGGTCAAATACCGTATTCGATCCAATTACCGCACATACCCCTATAAGCTCATAGTAAAGAAATTTCGTAGTCTTCAGATGGCAGTCAGTATACCTTTTGTTTACTTCTTTATAAAGGCTTATGTTGTGGGTACTCATTTGAATTGCATCCACTTGTCGATGCAATTCAAATGAGTACCCACAACATATGCCTTTATAAAGAAAATCAGAAAAAATAGCATAGTCATCATCAAATAAGTTCTTTTCTGATCTTCTTTATAGTGTATCCTTAGTAGGTAGATACATATTTTACCACAAATGAGTGTTCTCAGTAATTTTGAAAAACCTGAGCGCACAGTGTGGTAATTAGGTCGAATATGGTATGCATACTGCTGTCTGATGTATTGTCATCCCCAAAGTGCCAGCTTATATACCAAGTATCATCACTGTAGCCTTTATAGTTCTTGGGAAATGAACTTGAACATTAAGGTCACAGTTCAGGTTCACCCAAATGTTGATGGACGAACAAACGGACAAATGGACAAAAAACCAGATACCTATATTGCCCCATGCTAAAAGCAGATATGAAACAAAAGATAGCAATCATATACTTAAGTCTTTCCAGCAGGCACACAACCTTGTTGCAACATTTATTCAATGTCACAGACAATAAATCAATGTTGAAACAATGTTGTTTCAATGCTGTATGGCTGCTGGGTTTTAGGTGAGGAGTATTTAGATAAATACTTTTCTTGTTTCTCCTAAGCCATATATGATAATCACTGGAATTGCCTGAGGTGATTCCAATGAGAAGTCATAAAATCTGTTTTTGCTGAGAAATTAGAAAATTGACAAAAACCCAGTTGCTCACAACAAACAATACTGTTAGTTAACGTATCATTAAAACTTTGATCATTAAATATTGCACATGCACTTATATTTTTGTTGAAAAAATGTGAGTAGCTTTTGCATTTGCAAAAAGCTACTCACATTTTTTGGCAAAAATACCAGTGAATTAGATATTGTACTTACTAGAACAGTTAACATTTTGACCACTAACGAGCTTGTTAAGCTAACGATGCTTTGAACAACTGGGCCCTGAGCTCTAGATAACGGGGGTATCCCCATACCCAGCTAGCAGTCTACTTGATTCTTATTGGACTTTTACCGGCCCATCCTGACTTGTTGATAATGGTCTGGTAAGATTTAACCCTTGTCCTGCTGAACCCGGATATACCCTGCCTTAGCAAACAGTGTAGATCCAGATCAGTTGACTTCTGAAGAAGCCAACTGATCTGGATCTGCACTGTTTGCCATTCAGTATTTGAATTCTTATCAACAACCCGGATCAAGTAAACTGATTGGCCGAAACAATTAGAATGGGTGTGGCATCTTAATTTACTCAACATGACAAGGGTTAAGTAGAATGTTAACTGGGTAAATATTCTTATTTATCCACAAAAATATATGTTGTACTTTCTCATTAGCAGTGCCTCAATAAGATGCTCCTAATGGACATCATGTTTTCATGGAAAAATATGAAAATATCAATACTTTTTGGTTGAAAAAAAAAATCTATTTTAGAGATACAGGCCCATACCCTATTTCAAAATCATGCAGTGTTTTACTAGAAAGTTTACTTCGACTCAAATCTGAAGTTGCTTTATGAAACACACCCCTATCCTTCACCAACATTTTTTTAAGAGATTAAGCCTACCTTTGAAAGTACTAGAGGCCCAAGTGGGCTAGAATCGCTCACCTAGATTAAGCTGATCATCATTTATGATATGTTACATTGAGCCATGGGGGCGGTCTTGGCTATCAGATCAGATAGCCTTTAGCAATTTAGAATCTAATGGTGTTTGAAGAGTTTCAAGAGTGCCACCATGGCTGCAATCTTGGATATTGGAACTGCACGATGCCTACCTTAAACTTTCAGCCAAATCTGACTTACTATATTGGAGGAGATGTGGTTTGAAGAATTTCAAGATGGCTGCTACCTTGGACATTAGAACAGAATAATTTTAGCAATTCTGAATTTCCATAACACCTCAATGCCTCCCATCATGTTTAAGCTCAATCAGACTTACCGCTTGGGAGCAGATGTGATTTGAAGATTTCAAGATGGCTGCCATGGTGGCCATCTTGGATACCAGAACGGAACCATTAAAGTAATGCTAAATCTCCATGTGCCAAGATGCCTTCCACCAAGTTTCCACTCCATCCGAATTACTGTTCGGGAGCAGATAACAGCTAAAGACTTTCAAGATGGCCGCCATGGCTGCCAACATGGATACAATTCTGATGGAGATGTCTAAAATGTGAAAAGTTACTGACTGACATACAGATGGTCAACAGACCACAGCATAAGCTCCAGGTGAGCTAACAACAGAAGATCTTCAAAAATGCTGCTGCAGCAGCCATCGTGGATATCGTAACAAAATGTTTTTAGCATTTCTAAATCTCCATGTCACAGATGAAGATTTTCAAAATGGCCGCCTTGGGGGCCATCTCAGATATCGGACCAGAACAATTTCAGCAATTCTGAATCTCTATGTCACTCTGATGCCACCTATCAAGTTTGGGCTCAATCCGCATTAAGGTTTGGGAGGAGATGTCGTTTGAAGAATTTCAACCTTAGATGTCGGAATGGAATGAATTTAGCAGATCTGAATCTCCATGTCTCCCCAATGCCTCCCACCAAGTTTCAGCTCAATCTAAAATAACCATTCGGGAGCAGATGTTGTTTCAAGATTTTCAAGAGGGCCACTGTAGCGGCCATCTTGGATACCAGAACGGAATGATTTTTAGCCACCCTGACTCTCTATGTTGCTCCAATGCCTCCCATCAAGTTTCAGCTCAATCTGACTTACAGTTTGGGAGGAGATGCCGTTTGAAGAGTTTCAAGTGGGATGACACGGCAACCATCTTGGATATGGGAATGGAATGATTTTAACAATTCCAAACCTCCATGATCCAAACCAATGTCATCCACCAAGTTTGGGCTTAATCTGGCTTAGGGTTCCGGAGCATATGTGGTTCCAAGATTTTCAAGATGGCCGCTCAGGCGGCCATCTTGTATAGCCAAACATAACGATTTTAGCAATTCTGAATTTCTATGTCGCTCTGATACTTCCCATCAAGTTTTGGCTCAATCCAACACGGTTTGGGAGGAGATGTTGTTTGAAGAATTTCAAGATGGCCTCCATGGTTGCCATCACGGATATTGAAAAGGAATGATTTTAGCAATTCTGAATCTCTATCTTGCTCTGATGCCTTCCATCAAGTTTCGGCTCAATCCAACTTACAGTTTGGGAGGTGATGTCGTTTGAAGAATTTCAAGATGACCACCATGGCGGCCATCCTGGATATCGGAACAGACGATTCTAGCAATTCTGAATCTCTATGTCCTTCCGATGCCTCCCATCAAGTTTTGGCTCAATCTAACTTATGTTTTGGGAGGAGATGTCGTTTGAAGAATTTCAAGATGGCCGCCATGGTGGCCATCTTGGATATTGGAATGGAACTATTTTAGCAATTCTGAATCTCTATGTCACTGTGATGCCTCCCATCAAGTTTCAGCTCAATCCAACTTACGACTTGGGAGGAGATGTCGTTTGTAGAATTTCAAGATGGCCACCATGGCCGCCATCTTGGATAACACAACGGAACAATTTAGCAATTCTGAATCTCTATGTTGCTACAATGCCTCCCATCGACTCAATCTGTCTAATGGTTTGGGAGGAGATGTCGTTTGAAGAATTTCAAGATCGCTGCCGTGGCGGCCATCTTGGATATAGGAATGAAACGATTTTAGCTGTCTAATGTTTTGGGAGGAGATGTCGTTTGAAGAATTTCAAGATTGCCGCCATGGTGGCCATCTTGGATATCGGAATGGAACTATTCTAGCAATTCTGAATCTCTATGTCACTGTGATGCCTCCCATCAATTTTCAGCTCAATCCGACTTATGGTTTGGGAGGAGATGTCATTTGAAGAATTTCAAGATGGCCTTGTGGAAGCCATCTTGGATATCGGAAGGAACGATTTTAGCAATTCTGTATGTCGCTGCGATGCCTCCCATCATGTTTCGGCTCAATCAGACTTACGGTTTGGGAGATGTCGTTTGAAGAATTTCAAGATGGCTGCCATGGCGGCCATCTTGGATATCAGAACGGAACAATTTTAGCAGTTCTGAATCTCAACGTTGCCACAATGCCTCTCACTAGTTTCAGCTCACTCCAACTTATGGTTCTGGAGGAGATGTCGAAAATGTGAAAAGGTAATGACGAACAGATGACAGACGTCAGAGGGACGACGGACAACAGGCCATGGCATAAGCTGACCTGCAGCAAAGCTCCAGGTGAGCTAATAATGGGCATGAGATAAAGCACATTATCAAAAATAATGACATACATAAGTACAACTTTTCTCATATTTCCCTAAAAAAAACAGGGACAAGCATTTCACTTGATTAAAGAAAGGTCTTTAGATGACTCAAAATGAGATGTCTCACCATATTTTCAGAGACAGTTTTTTCATTCACTGCTAATTACAAGTTGTTGTCTGCTGAAGATTAAACTGGGACAGCTGGTCTAGAAATTTATTTCTATATAGATAGATAGATCCTACAGGGAAACATTGCTCCAGATAAGATGCCATTATTATTATTACTCCACAGAAACAAACATAATTATGGTGTGTCCTTCTGGGCACTCTTTATAATCATGACACCTTGTCACAGTAATTTATATCATTGCAGCACCATTTTGAATATGTTAAAATGAACAAAATGCCCAGGGAAGAGAGCCCTGTTAAGAACTTACTTGATGGGAACAATTTATAGTAAATGTCCCAAAATTTAAAGCATTTTAATCCATCCTTTTTTTTTTTTTTTTTTGCCTAAATTTTAATTTTTATGCATATCAAAATACTTAGTGGACTGGCAAACAGTGTAAACCCTGATCACATGGCTCCTCCAGGAACCATATGATCTGGGTCTGCACTGTTTGCATATGCCATTTTGCACTGTTTGAATATACCATTTTGCCAAAAACTTTGGTGTTTATCATAATGTCATGAACTACTTCTCATCATGCTCATAATTTCTGCGAAGTTTTATGAAAATCTTACAAAAATTGTAGAAGTAGTTAACCCCTCAATGTATGACAGACCAACCAACATGAAGACTACTATATTATCCTTTCTCAAACTTCGCTTACAGACAACTAGAGGCCCTTTACTTAGGGCCAAGGATTGCTCACCTGGAACAACTTGCCAAAATGCCATCTTGAATTCCCCATCAGTATGAGTTTAGCAATCTTTGATCTATAGGTCACCCCGATAGTTCCTATAAAGTTTCAAGTTAATTTGCCTTTGGGTTCAAAAGCCAGTCAAAATAGATTTTCAAGATAATGGTAGTAGCAGTCATGGTGGCCATCTTGGATTTCAGATCTTAACAATTTTAGCTACCTGTTTTTTTGATCTACAAGTCACCATGATACTTCCTTTGAAGTTTACAGTCAATTGGACTTTCGGTTCAGGAGAAGCAGTACAAAATAGACTGGGGGTATAATGACAAAGTATGACCTGACCTTGACCTAGGCAGAATGTAAAATTGAGGAAGGGGTGTGTGCTATTGAAAGGTCTTACCCTAAGGTAGGTGTGGGCCAAATATTAAAGGGGTATCTTGAATGCTTCAGCAGTTATGTACACTTTTCAAAACTTAAACACAGAACTTGAACATGGGTTTAAATGACAAAGTATGACCTGACCTTGACCTAGGCAGAAGTTAAACTGAGGAAGAGGTGTGTGCTATTGAAAGGTCTTACCCTAAGGTAGGTGTGGGCCAAATATTAAAGTGGTATCTTAAATACTTCAGCAGTTATGTACACTTTTCAAAACTAAATCACAGAACTTAAACATGGTGTAATGAAAAAGTATGAACTGACCTTGAGCTATATAGAGGGTCTAACTTGGGGATGGGGGTGTATGCGATTGAAAGGTCTTACCCTAAGGTAGATGTAGGCCAAATATGAAAGCAGTACCTTAAATAATTAAAAGACTATGCACACCTTTGAAAACTTAAACACTGTGCTAACGTGGACGCCGACCTGCCACATTCTTGAACATCTCTTTCTGACCAGAAATCCAAAATGACAAAATCTATTTTGAACTTCTTCGCCTTAATCGTAAGGCAATGAATTTGAAACTTGGTCGGAAGTATCGGGTTGACTTATAGACTTATAGATCAAAAATAGTTGAAATCTTTCTGATCTGAAATCCAAGAATGCCAAGAATGCCATTATGGCCACCATCTTGAAAATCTATTTTAACTTCTCCTGAACTGAAAGGCCAACAGACTCGAAACTTGGTAGGTAATATCATAGATTAAAAATAGCTAAAATTATTCTCATCAGAAATCCAAGATGGCCACCACCACCACCAGCTTGAAAATCTATTTTGAACTTTTCCTGAGCAGACTGGCCAACTATGGCAGCCTTTTTGGATTTCTCATTTTGGTTCAGGAGAAGAAGTTCAAAATAGATTCTAAAGATGGTAGCCATCTTGGATTTCCAATCTGAATGATTTTAACTATTTTTGATCTACAAGTGGCCCCAATACTTTCTACCAAGTTTCGAGTCAATTGGCCTTTCAGTTCAGCAAAAGAAGTTCAAAATAAATTTTCAAGATGGCGGCCATTTTGGATTACCGATCAGACCGATTTTAGCTATTTTTAATCTACAAGTCACTGTGAGTCACAGGGATACTTTCTACCAAGTTTTGAGTCAATTGGCCTTCCAGTTCAGGAGAAGATGGTGGTCATCTTGGATTTCTGATTGAACAATTTTAGCCATTTTTGATCTATAAGTCGCCCCAATATTTCCTACCAAGTTTCAAGTCAATCGGCCTCTTGGTTCGGGAGAAGTTAAAAATAGATTTCAAAATCAAATTCAAATTGGAAGGATTTTAGTATTTTTGATCTACTAGTCACCCAAATGCCCCATACCAAGTTTCTAGTCAATTTGTTCCACGGTTTGGGAGGAATTGTTGAAAATGTGAAAAGCTAATGGATGGATGGAGACGGATGGACAAAAGGTGATGACATCAGCTGACCTGGAGCTTTGCTTTAGGCAAACTAATCAAAATACCCTGATTACCTGTAGCTACATGGAAACAAAGTAACAGTCCCTTGAAAAATGGCAACCCTTATTTCCTTGGGGAGAAATAGAGTAATATTTTCAAAAGACTTTTGCTGCAATTTTTACCCAGCATGCAACATGTTAATGACTACTGCAAGAAAGTGGTATGTAGGCAGGCTGACCTGGGCATTTGCTGTTCCCAAAACTCCAGAAACTCCAGAAAGACCCTTTCCTCATGGAACAGCTCATTTGTTTTCATGAAGAAGAAAAAAAATACCAGCTTACCTAGGTTCCTCACAGCTCTAAATAAGATGTTGTTTTTTTTTTGTTTGTTTGTTTGTTTTTTTCAATCAGAAAGTACTGACATTTTTGTTATTCTTCGATGAAAACATATGTTGTGAGTACTCATTAGAAGCACCTCACTGAGAAGCAACAAAAATATTTTTGCTTGATCTAATATCTTATCTAAAGCTAAGCCTTCCAATTTTTTGTATGTACCTGTAAATTTTGTTCTGACTGTCTCATTTTCTTGGCAATGAGAAACTGTCTGATGGAGAAGAGAAAGAGCAACACTGCAACAGCCATCATCAGCATACCCATGATCGTGACGCCACCACCAAGTACGTGTGTTGATCCTGTAAATAATTGAACCAAACTTACAATAAATGTCGTCATTTTGTCAGAAACTTTGGAGTGTGAAATTTTAGGACTCCTACCCCACCCACCCCATATATTTATTATGTTCTTTGACAGCCTAACTACACACCACATTTTTCACAAAAAAAAAAAGTAAACATATCCATTTTGGCATTTCATTACCTATTGATGTATTGAGGAAATGATGACAAAAAAAGACGTACAGGGCAGCCCCTGATCAAAATGTTCTCATAGGAACAGTCTCTCACAGAAGCAGTTCTACCTGGGTCTACACTGTTTGCATAGCTTTGACATTAAAAAAGGATTTTGTGCAAACTGTTTCCAAATAAGACAGTTCACACAAAATGTCAAAGCCTATCTCTGGGAAAAGTAAGAAAAATATCTCAAAATGTTGTCTTCTTAAATTTTTTCACCCAGTATGCTAGCGTTAAGCCAGCTCTCACAGCCAATATTATATATCTAGACCCAGTTGCACTTGTTTGAGACAATTAACTGAATACTTCTTGCTTCAGTAAAATATTTTTTGTGCGATCTGAGAACATACTTTGCCAAAGGATTAAACAGTTTTAGTATAGTCATCATTGTTTTAGTTGCTACCATAGATATAAAATACAGCAGAAAATTAAATTTGCCACTCTGTGACATTCATACAATGTTTTATTATCCCTGAGATATGATTAAACACTGTGTTCTTCACTTCATAAATATCAAACATCTCAGTTTACTGCTAAGTTTGTATCAAGTTGGTAAGCTTAACTTTTAAAAGGCTTTGGGCAAATTCAGTAGACAACAATTTTTTTTCTCTAGAAAATAGGGTTTGACATTTTAAGCAAACTGCCTCCTTAGGAGATTATTTGCATGAAATCTCAAAATCCATTTGCTGGGGAAATAATAATAAAAAAAAAATAACAAGAGGCCCATGGGCCACAATTTGCTCACCTAAGTAAACAGCCATTGCATATCTGCACATGCCATGCAACATTCTTCCAGTACTGCCACAGCAACTAAGACACAAATCTGACCATGCTGTAGAAAGCTCAAAGGTCATCCTAACTCAACATTTGAACAAACTTGACAAACCTTGAGTTCCCGATGCTATACACCAAGATTCAGTCTCAAAGCTTTCTTGGTTCTGGAGAAGAAGATTTTAAAGTGTTTTTACTATATATGGGCATGGCGGCCATCATATTCACTAGTATGGAACCTCTCAACAAACTATCAATCCCCCTTCAACAGAAGGCTCCATGTGATATCTGGTGAAAACTGGTCAAGCGGTTTCAGAGAAGAAGACGTTTGAAAGTTAAACAATTTTATACATGTATAATTATGGCCCAAGGGAAACCGTAGAAATTTTGATTGTAACTAAAAAGTTTTACTACTTTTAAACATACATTGTAAGTTTTAGCCATTAGTCTTTCATACATTTTGAGAAAATGATTTTTCAACATTTTCACCATACAAATCAATGGGGAAGCAAATTTGACCTTGCTGTAAAAAAGCACTTCTGCATGTAAAAAGACTTCTGCATGAAGTTTGAAGAAAACTGGCCCAGGGGTTTCAGAGGAGAAGTCATTCAAAGGTGTGGATGATGGACGGACGATGGACGACGACGGACGGCAAGTGATCACAATAGCCCATCCTGAGCCTTCAGCTCAGGTCAGCTAAAAAAAAAAACATAATTATTTGTTCCCCCTCAACCACCCCTCACCCCCCCCCCACCCCACCCCCCAACCCTGCAGATGCTATATGTGGAATATGGTAAGAATCTGCTTCACAGCTTCAGAGGAGGTCGTTTGAGAATGTTGACGGAAAAAACGGATGAAGGATACATGCTAAGAGCTATAAGCTCACTTATAAGCCTAATCAGCTCAGGTGAGCTGAAAATACATATCTCAGAATCTGGATACTCTTCTTAGCTGAAGCTACAAAGTCCTTGTCCCAGGACAAGTAAATTGAAATTGCCCTCAAGAAAATGGGACGTCCAAAATGGTATTTCCACAGCCCTGGGTTGTAAAGCACTGATTGCAAATTCATTCACTGATTGTTAATTGAAAAGCCACTTTGCTCTTTTCTCTGCTGAATGCTACAACACTGTCTGGCTCAATGTGAAGCAATGTTGCCATAGTGATGCTTACAAAGATGTTCATCAAAGTTAAATCCTGAAATTTTCTTCAAACATAGAATATAAAATATAGACCATTTCATTTATGTACCAGTTTTCATTCCATTTGGTCAAAGAATTAAAAAGATATAAAAGACATCTAGTTTCTTGCTAGATACGCCCTTCTAAAATCTGAGCAATCTAGTACCTGATGCATAGCCCCAGAAAAGAGGGGGTACCCACATAATATTTTACACAGTTCTCCATTAAAGTATCTGCTGTGGTCACTCAATAGAAGCACCATGGTGACCCTGTAAAGCTCACCTGAGTATCATAGCACTTATAGAATCTGGCCTAGAAATGATCAAGACAAAGTGACCCAGTTTCATTCTTTAGCTAAAAATCATCAAAACAAACACTTTGAGCATGATTCATGATGATTACTTAAAAAATGTGACCTCTAGAATGTTAACAAGGGTTTCCTTTGATTTGGCCTGGTGACCTCATTTCTGACCCAAAGTGATCCAGTTTTGAACCTGACCTAGAAATCTTCAAGACAAACATTTTTTTTGCAAGTTTATTTATGAATACTTGAAAAAAAAATTACCTCTGGAGTGATAACAAGGTTTTTCTTTGATTTGACCTAGTTTATGACCCAAAGCAACACAGTTTCAAAACTGACTTAGGAATCATCGAGAAACATTTTGAGCACGATCACTGTGACTTTAATATACAAATGCGACTTTAATATAATATACAAATGCTATGTACAGTCTAATTGGGTATTTAACACCTCCGGGTACATGCGTCCTGCAAAGTAATTTAAATAAAACTGGTTACAACTAAAACTATCACTGTTTATTGAATACATTACTCCCTGGTATGTAATCATGCCTCTCCATACAATGATAACCATATCTAAGGCTTCTTAAAATGAAAGGGAAAATGTAACAGAATCAAACTGAGGGCAGGATAATAAAAAAAATGAGGTAAATTATACGATCACCTCAATTTCTAAAGGAATCCAGAGGGAGTCTGCAAACTATTTGAACAAGTTATTCACTTTTAACGATTTCTTTCAACTCTCCTTTGAACACTCTAATTGATACATCTTTTTGAATAAATGCTCTCAAGTGTGTTTGTCTGCAAGAATACTGGGATAAAAGCTGTGGATGAAAGTACACAGATCTAAATACTCTTTTTTAAGTATAAGGAGATGCTTGATCTTGTATGTGGTCGATACATTCAGATACTTCATATACTAAAACTAAGACAATTTATAGTGTTGATTAATTGGTATTGGACTGTGTATGTAAAGTTTTACCTTTACAAGTGTGTTTGTCTGCGAGAATACGGCCAGTTGCAGATCAAGAAGATACCGTTTTATCTGGCGTTACCTTAAATATCGTGCATTGTGCCTTGGTCTTCGTTTCGTCTGTAAAAAAACTCAGCAACGGCCAGTTTATGATACAAGGTCATTTTCAAATGCATTTTCATCCACCAGCAGTTGAGGAATTTTTAGAAAATGAAAAAAGTGCAAACTCCTCTGGTAAGAATGCTTTTTTATCATATAGCCGAACCTGCACAACCATTTTCTCTTTGAGTGTTTGACAATTTCGGCTAAGTATATTTATCAATTGAAAATTTGGCAGTTAGAAGAATATATACTGAAAGGAAAAAGAAACGCAGGGTAAATTTTATTCCTAAATTTCATTCAAGTTTGAAAAAGTTTGTTAAATATTTTACTATGATTACAAAACGGTACATGTATGGAACAAAAGTTCCAAATTTCATTGGTTTGTGATCAACAAGTCTCGAGTTATTGAAGTTCATTGGTAGCTACCCCCCAAATCTTGAAATCAAAATCAAACTGAAAATCAATATCGGGTGTGCCCCCCTCTTGCTGCCGTTGCTGCCCTAATTCTCCTTTGGATAGAGTTAACCAAAGCATTGACAGTTCGCATCGGAATGTTATTCCATTCATCGATCAACGCATTCCTTAGTTGTGCGAGAGTTGCGGGGGGATTTCGGCGCTTCCTAACCCTTCTGTCCAGCTCATCCCACATGTGCTCTATTGGGGTCAAATCTGGACTGTACGGTGGCCATGCTAGTGGTGCGATGTTATTGTTTGCCAGGAAATCCTGACAAACTCGGGCAACATGTGGTCGGGCATTGTCCTGCTGCAGAATCAGATTACGTTGTTGCACAAGCGGGACTGCAACAGGACGCAAGATCTCATCCCTATACCTTACTGCGGTCATATTGCCCGCAACAATAATCAACTGTGATTTTATCCCGTGAGCAATGCCCCCAGACCATAACGGAGCCACCCCAAAACCGATCCCGTTCGACAACACAGGCGTCGGCAAAGCGTTCTCCGCGACGTCGGTACACACGACGTCGACCATCTGCGCGATAGAGAGTGAACCTAGACTCGTCCGTAGAAAGAACTCATCTCCACTACCTCATCGGAAATAGCCTGGGCGCATGCGCCATCAACCACGCCATACAACGCAACCTACGTGCCTGGGTCAGACCAACATATGGACAACGAGCTCGAAGACTAATCTCAGGCAATCGACTTCCACCAGTCCAGACCGCGGTCGGTCTGCTAAATGCCCTGTCTACCTTAAACGTCTAACAAGACGTTCAATTGTTGAGACGTTAACCCCAAAATGATTGGCAACTTGCTGTTGCCTCTGACCCTGCATTAGCAATGCAACTGCCCTACCCCTCTGAACATCAGTCAATCGTACCATGATTGAAAAAAAGTTCAGTAGCGTAAAAATGAAAAGAAAAATCGGTAAAAGAATCGAAGAGCGTTGTGTATCGTTGAAGTGTACCAAATGGTGTGAGGAAATCTTGTGCTGAAGGTTTAAACATGCTAGTTTTGCACGAAATTTTGGCTTTCCGTATTGTCCGTGCAATGCACAGTGTAGTGCACGGTTGAATGATTTCACACACTGGATAGATAGCACATCGACCAAAGACTCGTATACCCGCGGTTCACATTCACAGGACAATCTGTAAAAGTGTATGGCTATAGTAAACACCGTAAAAAATGGTTAAAATAAGAAGGAAAAAACTCTACCCTGCGTTTCTTTTTCCTTTCAGTATATGTAGATCTGGATAGGCTACTTTTCATGTTCGATGAACCTATTCTAATATTTTAAAAAAATGTTTTTGTCTACCCACCATCACACGTGGTTCTTCAAATGGCGGCGAAGTCTACGAAAAATACCGTAATCCGGCGTTATCTGACCAAAAATCCGGTGTTACGACTGGTTATCCAGTGTTACGATTGGATGCGGTGAAGATTCATGATGATTACTTAAAAAAAAGTTGTCCTCTATAATGTTAACAAGGTTTTCCTTTGCTTCTGCCGGGTGACCTAGTTTTTGACCCCAAGTAATCCATTTTTAACCTGACCTAGAATTCATCAAGACAAACATTTTGAGCTAGATTCGTGATTACTTCAAAATGTGACCTCTAGAGTGTTAACAAGGTTTTCCTTTGATTTGGCTTGGTGACATAATTTTTGACCCCAAGTGACCCAGTTTCAAACTTGACTTAGAAATCATCAAGACAAATATCTTGAGCCAGATTCTTGATTATTACTTCAAAAATGTGACTTCTAGAGTTTTAACAAGGTTTTCCTTTGATCTGGCCTGGTGACCTACATGTAGTTTTTACTCCAAGAGACCCAGTTTCAAACTTGACCAAGAAATCATCAAGAGAAACATTTTGTTTTCCTGTAATTTGGCGTAGTTACCTAGTTTTTGACACCAAAAGACCCAGTTTTGGACTTCACCCAGATTTTATTGACAAACATTCTGAGTAAATTTCGTTAAGACTGGGTCAAATCCGTGATCTCTAGAGTGTTAACAAACTAATTGTTGCCGATGGAAAGCGGACGATGGACAGAGGATGATCACAATAGCTCATGTTGAGCATTGGCTCAGGTGAACTAAAAAATCAATCCATCTCGGCTGTAAAAAGTACATTATCTGGAGCTGTTCTGATAGGTCAAAAAAAAAGCTGACAACAGCAAAAAGTACAGACTCTGATCAAAATGATCCCTCACATGCAGACTGCTGTTAGAAGCAAATTAAATTTTCTACCCAGCATGCTTAGCGTTAACCCTTGTCCTGCTGAACCCGGATATACCCTTCCTTTGCAAACAGTGTAGATCCAGATCAGTTGACTTCTGAAGAAGCCAACTTCAGAAGCCAACTGATCTGGATCTGCACTGTTTGCCACTAAGTATGTGAATTTATAGCAGCAATCTGGATCAAGTAAATTGATTGGTTGAAAATTAGAAGTGGGCTTGGCATCTTAATTTATTCAGCAGGACAACCTTGAAGCACCATTAAAAGTTGTAGCTGACAAGTCACAACATTCTTTTTTTTTCATAGAAAATAAAACTTGACAGATGATTCACATAAAATGTCCATCATCATTTTCTGAAGAAAAAAAAAGAAAAAAAAAAAAAGAGCATCTGATTAGGGTCTGCATTGTTTGCCTTCATCAGGCAGTACCCAGAATAGGCATGATTAATCCACCTACAGTCAAATCTGCTGTAGGGTCGCCTTTGGTTAGTGGTCACCTTTATTCAGTGGCCACTTTGAACTCCCCCGTAAAAATCTGGGCCCAGTTGTTCAAAGCTAACAACGTCGTTAGTTAACGATTCGTTAAAATTTACATCGAGTGATACGCAAGTATGCTGAAATTTTTTGCTGAAAAAATGTGAGTAGCTTTTGCAGTGCAAAAGCTACTCACATTTTTTCAGCAAAAAATATCAGAATATTGTATATTGAATCCCCTAAAACAATTAACGAAATGACCCTTAACAAGCTTGTTAAGCTAACGACGCTTTGAACAACTGGGCCCTGCTCTTTAAATTACCGTAGTTAATGGTCACCTCAGTTCCACTGTCAGCTGTCACTTACTTTCATCCAAACTAAAGATAAGTCCTTAACTGAATGGTCACAGTTGATCAGTCTGCTTTTTTCCCTCGGTAAGATGACCAAACAAATAATGAGTGTCTGTATCATCTTTAATCCTTTTGATTGGCAATTACTGTCCACTTGTGTGTAAACAATTATCATACAGGTAAAGTCACGTGAAGCATTGCTCAAAAGCACTGCCCATCAACCAATCGCAATGCCACTTCGGCTGACAATATTTAGCGAAATTCCTGGTCAGATATTCACATTCTGATCTGGCTCCTTGCTGTTTGCATATAAACTAAGGCTTATCAATGCGTGATACTGATAAACGTCAAAAGAGATCTGGGACAGCATGTAAGCAGTGTGCAGATTGATCAGCATCTTTATTTTTTCCTGAATTAATGTGCAGAACACCTTTTCTCTATGGTTTTCAGAGTAAAATACTTACCCAAAATGGTCATGATTGATCCACATATCAGAATGAGGCTAGCCACAGTGAGGCACACTACACCTTTTCTGTAAGGTTTTCTATGTGTAAATGTTCCGATTGTCGAGGAGAAATGTGCCCTTGTGGGACCCCCTCGAGTCTGTCTTGCTACACGAAGACCAGCAGCAGCCAGCATAATCCTGCTGCCACTTCTTTATCTTGATATCATTATCTTCTCCTGTTCTGAAAAGAGACTTACAACCATAAATTTAACCCTTCAAGCAAAAACAACGTATCTGAAATAAGAGACTATGACAAAAGAACAGATTTTGATAAAAATTTTATCAAAATGTCATGAAAAATATGCAAAGTAACTGCTCTTAAGTAAATGCTTAACCTAAATATGCAACTCTGCAACAATATTTCACCTCTATATTTGTGTATATCACTTCAGCTCTACAGACATTGGTTTTGCATGAAAACTGCTCCATTTTTTTTAAATGTTTAGAACCTCATTAAATACTCTAAATGGAAGAGCCTTGATAAAAGTTTTGAAATCTTTAAACAGCATTAACTGTCTTGATTTTGTTCCGATTTTGCATCAAAATGCATGGTTTGTCAAGACCTTTCATAGCAGATGCATTCTTTGCTAATCTTGCTTTTCCCATTAACCCACTGTATACTGAATAGACTCTCCCACACTATATACTGGAAAAGTCCAATTTCAGTTTTAGGTATACCTGGCTATGAGATCTACATATTTCTAGAGAAAAATGGCTTAACTATTTGCAAACAGTGGAGACCTTGATCAGACGCCACGTTCTGCAGCATCTGATCTGGTTCTGCACTGTTTGCCAATTACCCTTTTATGGGTCTCCCGACTACAATGAGTTAACCATGTTGAATTTAAATACTATTTAAATATTTACTGTATGTATTTCGGACAGACAGGCCAGAGTAGACAGTGTAGCTGACAGGCTGCACTCTGCGGCATCTCATCAGGGTCTACACTATTTGCCACTTATCCGGCAATTTTTAGACACAACATCGGATAGTAAGTTGTACTTGTTCAAATTTTAGAACAACTATGGTAAGGAGTTTAGGTGTCCTAATACTTAGGGTAAATATGGTAACAGTCAACAAATTTAAGGAGAACAGATATACTTTTAGGGGAGGCAACTCAGAATAGTTATTGCTACCCTTCTAAAAAGGAGTCTAGTAGTCTACATGTACTTTAACGCTTAGCACTCTGGGTAAAATTTTCAGCAGACGACATTTTGAAATATTTTTCTTATTTTTCCCAGAAAACAGGATTTGACATTTCATGCAAATTGTCTCCTAAGGAGACAATTTGCATGAAATGTCAAATCCTGTTTTCTGGGAAAAATAAGAAAAATATCATCAATCTGTTGTCTGCTGAAAATGCCCAGAGAGTGGTAAAGGTTAAAAGAAAAGAATCTGCCCTCCTTGAGGGTCTATTCTTCCTTTTAGAGTAAACCCCTTTTCAGAAAGGGCTTAGTGAGGAAAGCAAACAGAAGTCGCACAATTGTCTCCCTTGTAAAAATGGCTAAAAATTTATGAGGTCTATCCAGTCCCCTTAAAATATATGCCTAGTCAAAATAGGAATTTAGCCAGATCCTGAAACTGACAAACTGACGGCCAAATAAACATTCTTATTTGGACCTTCATCTAATCTTCCAGGAGTTTGTTTTTCTCCCAAGTAAAACACAACTATACATACTATACACCAATTAATGAGTTAGTGATCCTCAAGTATGAAAATGTATCATTCTAATGAAATTATCACTTTAAATGTATCTGTTTTACCTCCCAACTAATGATAGCAGATAATTTTTAGTAGTTGATCTGACTTGATCAAGGATATAAGAGGCCCACGAGGGCTTGAATCGCTCTACTGACAAGTTCAGTATCTGTTTTTTTTTTTTGGTTTTTTTTTTTTTGGTTTTCGTCATCGGTACATAACTTTCCTTGCAGGTAAAAGACTTTTTCCACATGAAAGCTGCTTAGAATAACCTCTCATGCAACTTTAATGATTCCAACCAAAAACTGGAAACCATCGATAATAATGTGAATATCATTATGTGTCATTAAACTGCATAGAAAACAAATTTCACAAATTAAAAAATCGCTTATTATAAACAATTTCTACAATACTTATGTTTTCATGTATTGCCTGCTGGATAAGTCTCAATAAACACTTAATCTCTCACCAAACAATACCAAAGTTTAATGTGCTGTGGCAGAGTTCTATACTCAAAGGAAATAAAAAGTATACAGTTTCGTGTACCGGCTAGTATTGTACTTTTTTTTGTTAAACTGTTTTCTTGGTCATTTTTGTCAAACATCTGTCTTTGAAAATCACAAAGGTAATTCTTTCGCAGTCATAAATTATGGAGTTATGAGCATTTCCAGTCAAAACTGGCTTTGTATAAAACAAATGTCATTTAACTTTTCATAAATGTCTTGCACAAATGTCTGTGAGTAAAACCACAACGTTTTTTAATTCAAAATTCCTTTCAAATGACTTCAAGCTCAATTTAAATTTCTTCCCGAATCAAATTATCTCCCTTTGAATGAAAAATATAGGGAGTTTAAAGAGTCTATATCTGAAGTGGCGTTGGTCGTTTTCACTTGATTTTTTCGAAAAAGTGTTGCTTGGCTTAACCTCCTTGTACCTCATACAGATGAAATCTCCTAAAGCTGTTTATTCAACAGAACAATGTCAATTAATGTCCCATAGAAATTCAGTGCATTCCGTCAGAAGAAGAACGAAACTGTCAAAAACGTCAAGTCCTTGGTATAGAAATTAGTGTACTCTGTTATGCATTTGAAGTTGAAACATGTCCTTACAGCATTTTTATCCCTATATCGACTAAATGCAATACAAATGCATAAATGTAAATTTCTTTGTCCAAAATGCACTATTAAAGGGAAGCTACTCATATGCAAATGTTAACTTAGACCCCTTATTCATTTCCGTAAATGTCATTTCCTTGCTCTCTGATAGCATTTCCTGGAATTGTCGCAAATTATGCATAAGTGATTGTTCTTAGCTACATGTATGATATCAATGATTTATGTACATATGTTAAAATCTGGAGACAAATAAAAATAATAGTTATCTGTATACTTATTTTTGCCTCTCAGTATATTTAAAACATTGCATGAGAAACTGCTAATAACATGCAATTTTTCCTATTCCCACACTGTTTTCTATCCTATCTGTGAACTAATTTACTAATTTTGTTGTCGACATAATCTTTCAAGAGTCTAAAAATTTGTAGTTTGGTAATAGGTTAAAGCCTCTCCTGCAACAGGAATAATTGGTATAATGAGGTACAGACAACAGGTGCAAAGATGGATGTATGCACAGACAAATGGGAACCTCGCCATGATATAAGATCATCTGACAAGTTTACATAGAAAAACCTTGCCCCCCCCCCCCCCCACACCCCAGTGGGATTTGAACATAACCATAATTATTACGAACTTCCTATATCCTAAATAGAGAAAACATGCACTATTTAAACAAGGCATTGCAGGCGATACAAATCCCCTTGCACAAGACTACTGAGTGTGGGCAAACACTGAACTGGGAAATTTCATGACATATAACAGTTATATGAATGAAGAAACAAAAAGCCTGTGACCTTAATGTTAAGGTCATATATGACCTTGACATTAAGCTACAGTATTGTAAACATTCAGACTTTTAGGTTGGGAGAGATTAGATCTCACATGATAGAAAATATTTCAGTCATGTCAATCTTGACCTTGAGCCCAGGATCTGAAAGTCAAACTTGCTCAAGATATTATCATACCCACAAATGTATGAAGTTACATGTACATGTATATTAAAATCCATTTGTAAGTGTAGGGGGCTAGAGCGATAACAAACTTTTCTCTAAAAATAGCCAGTTACCTTGACCTTGAGCCCAGCAACCTGAAAGTTGAACTTGCTCGAGATATTATAATACCCACAATTGCATGAAGATACATTAAAATCCATGTTAAGGTCATGACCTTGACATTAAGCTACAGTATTGTAAACATTCAGACTTTCAGGTTGGGAGAGATTAGATCTCACATGACAGAAAATATTTGTCATGTCAACCTTGATCTTGAGCCCAGGACCTGAAAGTTGAACTTGCTCAAGATATTATCATACCCACAAATGTGTGAAGTTACATGTATATGTATACTAAAATCCATTGGTAAGTGTAGGGGGCTAGAGCAAAGACAAACTTTTTTTCTAAAAATAGCCAGTTACCTTGACCTTGAGCCCAGCAACCTGAAAATTGAACTTGCTCGAGATATTATAATACACATGTACCCACAATTGTGTGAAGATACATTAAAATCCATTAATAAATGCAGGGGCTAGAGCGATGAAAAGTTTTTTTCTAAAAATAGTCACAGTAGACCTTGAGCCCAACAACCTGAAAGTTGAACTTGCTCAAGATATTATCATTACCAACATTTATGTGAAGTTATATTAAAATCCATCAATAAATGTAGGTAATAGAGCGATGACAAAGTTTTTTCTAAAAATAGCCACAATGACCTTGACATTGAGCTCAGGACCCTGAAAGTCAAATTTGCTTGAGATATTATCATAACCAACATTTGTTTTATTTTACATTAAATAGCATCAATAACTGTAAGTGCTAGAGCAATCACAATGTTTTTCTAAAAATAGCCACAGTGACCTTGACCTTCAGCCAAGGACCCTGAAAGTCGAACCTGCTCAAGATATTGTCATACTCAACATTTGTGTGAAATTATATTAAAATCGATCAATAAATGTAGGTGCTAGAGCAATGACAAAGGTTTTCTAAAAATAGCCACAGTGACCTTGACCATGAGCCCTGGACCCTGAAAGTCGAACTTGCTTGAGATATTGTCATACCTAATATTTGTGTGAAGTTATATTAAAATCCACTGATAACTGTAGACACTAGAGCGATGACAAAGTTTTTCAAAAAATAGCTACAGTGACCCTGACCATGAGCCCAGGACCTTGCGTCAAACTTGCTCAAGATATTATCATACCCAACATTTGTGTGAAGTTACATTAAAATCCATCAATTAATGTAGGCGCTAGAGCGAAGACAAAGTTTTTATAAAAATAGCCAGTGACCTTGACTTTGAGCCCAGGTCCCTGAAAGTTGAACTTGCTTGAGATATTGTCATACCCAACATTTTTGTGAAGCTATATTAAAATACATCATTAAATGATGACAATGTTTTTCTAAAAATAGCCACAGTGGCCTTGACCTTGAGCCCAGGACCCTGAAAGTCAAACTTGCTCAAGATATTGTCATACCCAACATTTGTGTGAAGTTATATTAAAATCCATCAATAAATGTAGGCACTAGTGATGACAATGTTTTTCTAAAAATAGCCAGTGACCTTGACCTTGAGCCCAGGACTCTGAAAGTCGAACTTGCTCAAGATATTGTTGTATCCAACATTTGTGTGAAGTAATATTAAAATCCATTCATAAATGTAGGCACTAGAGCTATGACAAAGTTTTTCTAAAAATAGCCACACTGACCTTGACCTTGTGCCCAGGACCCTGAAAGTTGATTTTGCTTGAGATATTGTCATACCCAACATCTGTGTGAAATTATATTAAAAGCCATCAATAAATATAGGCACTAGAACGATGACAAAAGGTCAACATACGTACATGACATTTATTAATGGATTTTAATGTAACCACACAAATGTTGGGTATGACAATATCTTGAGCAAGTTTGACTTTCAGGTTCCTGGGCTCAAGGTCAAGGCCACTGTGGCTATTTTTAGAAAAACATTGTCATCATTGTCGAGTATGTACTTACATATGGGACAAACCCTATATCCCATCCACAGCTTTGTTGTGTCAGGGAATAAAAAATACTCCTTTTCCTGAAGTAATTCTCAGATTTTCTCAAATTTTTTAGAAGGTTCAAGTATTTAATGATTTAGTGATGTAATAAAAAATTAAAACGAAGAACATTTTTGCTTGGCTCCACCAGGATTTGAACCCACTATCCTCAAGTTGTAAATGACTATGTTGTCTACATGTATAGGAAATTCAAAATTTCAAATGTCTCTTTTTCCAAAACTGTACGACGGGTTTTCTTCCTTTTTAAAGGGTTGATGTCATTGATGATACAAACAACCTGTGCAAGTTTCAAAAGAATTGGATAAAAAGTGTGTACTTTATCGCGTAAACAAGAAAAAGTTAACCAAAATTTGAAATGGTTCCTTTTCCCATAATGTTTGACAGATTTCCTTCATTTTCAATAAGGCTGATGTCTATGATGTTACAACTAATCTGTACAAGTTTCAAAAGACTTGGCATATGCTAATAAAGGTATTAACCCTTGTCATGCTGAATAAATTGATGCCACGCCTACTTCTCATTTCCAGCCAATCAGATTACTTGATCCGGGTTTTTGATAGAAATTCACATATTTAATGACAAACAGTGCAGATCCAGATCAGCTGGCTTCTTCAGAAGCCAACTGATCTGGATCTACACTGTTTGCTAAGACAAGGCATGCCATATTCAGCAAGAGAAGGGTTTAGTTTTGATTCTCATCTTAGAATACAGGTGAGAATATTGCTGCTGGTGTTTTCAGTACAATTTGGGCTAGAAAAAATTTCATGAACTATCACGCTTCCCTGCTATGAGATTTGTAGTGAGCAAAATTTTTGCTCTCTTCTACCCATCTCATAATCTTGTGAAGCCTAAACAGATTTTGATTCTAATGGATGATCGATCTGAATGACCTGTCCGATTATTTTCGATGATCGATTATGAAAATTCCATAATCAAACAACACTAGCTTTGGATTATTTGTAAAGGAGTTTTAGAATGTGAGCAACTACATGTATATTGTTTTGGAAACAGTACTACAAATGTATTATTTTTCTTACCAAGAATTATAGTGTCAAGGCTTATCTTAGACATTTAAGATTGTTTTGCAAGAGAAAACCGCATTTTATAGCTGTATTTGTAGTAAAATTGGAAGGATAAGCTCCCATCTTATAACCGAATAATAAGGTATAGGAGAAGTGAACTGAAAAATTGTTAAAAAGTGTAATAAGACAATCAAAATTTGGTGTACTGTAACCTCAAAATAATATGCCCTATAACACCTCATAGTCTAACTGTCCACCAAGTTTCAACTTGATTCGATGAAAACTATAGAATTAAGTTATCTGGAAACGAAATGTGGACGGATGGACTGACTCCAGAGAGTATACCATAATACCCCTCCACTATTTTGTGGCGGGGTATAAAAAGTCAATGAGCTTGGCGCCTCCTTTTGAAAGCGTCAGTAGTGATGATGGCTGCAATGCCACGGTGCGAAATCATGTGATACACAATTGGTAATCTCTCATTTTAGGAGAAATTTTGTATCAATTTGCAGTAGGTATTATCAATTTTTTTAATTTTGCATCAATTTGCGGTAGGTATTATCAATTTTTTCTATCTTTATGCTGGATTTCAGACATGGCACCCAGTGCATAGTACTGAGTCTTTGAACCACTTTCTCTCATCATGTATACATTTACCTGGAAGCTTGTAGTTTTCTTGAAAATTTCTACAAAATGTATTGATGCGACTTAGTAGGACTAACACTTTTATCAGACCATGCCATTTTTGAAAGTGTTCAGCCAAACTTCGCATTCTGCTACGCAGATTTATGTAAAGTGGCTAATACTTTTAGATCCCCCACCTTGAATGCAGTGTAAACAGAGATTTGTCAGTTGTATATATTGAAGAACAGTAATTAGACAAAGTTTTGATATAAGGCAAAGGGGCAAAGGACAACAAGTTACTACAGGAAGACCTCGCAGCTCTCGAAGAATGGGAACATCAATGGCAGATGAGCTTTAACCCCCAGATTTAACTCCAAGTACTCTGTCATACGAATCATAGCAGGGAAAAAAAAGGTTTTCTACTTTTCCTACAGGCTCCATGGTCAAGAACTAGAGGTGGCTGACGCCAGCAAATACCTTGGGCTGAAGGTCGCCAGCAACCTAACTTGGTCAAGCCACACTGCTGATATTGTCAGCAAAGCTAACAGATTCTTATGCTGCCACTTCAAACATTGTATTAAGGTCAAAACAGCTACATGTACCTATACCACCATGGTAAGGACAGCTCTAGACTGTGCATCTATGGTATAGGATCCTCCTAATTGCCAGGGAGATATACAGACCCTTAAGCAAGAGCAACACCGGGCAGACAGATACACCACAACCTCTTTATAACACTATTGTTGGGGTCCATAGCATAAACCGTGCTAGTTAAACAACCCTGTTATATCCAAACAAAAATGTATAGATTATATTGAAAAATGACCATTTATGGTCATTTTTCAATATAATCCATTTTTGGGGGATCCATCTGGACCGTGTTATATCCAAAACCGTGTTATAACGAACCGTGTTATAAAGAGGTTGAAGTGTATGTGTGCAATGATTACACTACACACACACACACCTGGATGTGTCACAGCTATGCTAGAAGACACTGGCTGGGATAGTCAAGACAGGAGACACACAGCTTGACTATGCCTGCTATACAAGATCCACCATGGATTGGTGGACATTGCCTCAAATTTTAATTATTGCCCTATAGTTTGGCACTTCTAAAGTGAAGCCAGTACTAATAAGATGGAAAAAATTCAAGAAAGGTTTGAAAAACCTACAGTAACTTGGCATGGAATTCAGCTTTAATTAATTTGGCAAAACAGAAACTTCACATAAAATATGGCTTTGATAAAGTGATATACTGAATATGAAAGACCCGTATCTTCTAGTTTCTCAAAAGAAGTAGTCTATGTAAAACAAGTGATGCCTGGGGCGAGGCCATTTTTGACCCCAAGGCTATAATGTGAACAATCTTGGTAAAGGTCCACTAGATAAAACTTAGTACCAAATGTCTTCTAGTTTCACACAAGAAGATTTTCAAAGTTTTTCCCCCATACTTTAAGTCCATGTGAGACAAGGGACCACCAGGATGAAGCCATTTTGACCCCAGGGCCATAATTTGTACAATCTTGGTAAAAGCCCTGTAGCTGAAGCTACATACATAATACATGTATATCAAAGGTATGGGCTTTCTAGTTTTCAGACAAGAAGACTTTAAAAAGTTTTTCTTTAAATGAGACTATGTAAAACAAGTGACCCCTGGGGTGGGTCCATTTTTTCCCCGCCAAGCTATTTTTGACCCCAGGGCTATAATTTGAACAATCTTGGTAAAAGCCTGCTAGATGAAGCTACACAATGTATGTAATTTCCTGGGCCCAGTTGTTCAAAGCGTCGTTAGCTTAACGAGCTCGTTAAGGGTCATTTCGTTAACTGTTTTAGCGGAATCAATATACAATATTCTGATATTTTTTGCTGAAAAAATGTGAGTAGCTTTTGCAATGCAAAAGCTACTCACATTTTTTCAGCAAAAAATTTCAGCATATTTGCGTATCATTTGATATAAATTTTAACGAATCGTTAACTAACGACATCGTTAGCTTTGAACAACTGGGCCCTGATTGTTTCAAAGAAATGAATGTTACCATTTGTGTTTGCTGGAGCCAAAAGAAGAAGTGTTGAAATTTCAAAGTCTCAATTTTTGATACCTGCCAACTGAGGGGTTGCTACATTTGACCTCCAAAAGTCCTAGAAAGCGCTGGTGAAGATTTATTTTTGCTATACTAAGTCTGGTCTTTGAATTAAAACAAAATTTGGAAGCCCAGCCTTACCCTGAAATGAACTCTAAACCACCAAAGGGTGGCAATACTATGGAGACCTATGGGAAGAATAATAAGTTCCCAGTACCCCTGTCACCCGTTTATCTCTTGTCAGTAAATATGGTTAATCCCTGAGGAAATCATGTCGCTATTTTCCATGGAAAGGTGCCTTAGATCCTTCAAAAGTTGACTTCCATAGAAATATCTCTTGTCACCCCTTGACACCTCTTGATCAATTGAATTAAAGTCTTCAAGATCAATTAATAAGTTAAATACTTTGAGTAATTTAAAAGTGTGAATCTGCATTTTGGGTATATAAAGTATGAATTTTCCTTTAGTTTTTGCCATTCAATTTTATTGCAATGGCACAACAGAAATCATATCGATGTTCAAAAACTCAAATGACCGGCTTGGCAACCCGGTCCAAGACAAAAACTGGCTAGGGCAACCGGAATCTGCAGAAATGCGGTCAGAAAGTTGGATTTCAGTCCTGCTTCAATCCCGCAACTATATTATCAGGCTATATCCGGTTGTCTCAGTTGTTTCCCCTGTCCACCTGTCAATCAAGTAAGGTGTCTTCAATCATGTCCGATGTGCCGGTGAACAATTTCTTATCTTGTATTTGCTTTTAAATGTGTAGATAATCGTGGTATAAAGGTTTGAAATCAAGTACCCAAGAATACACAACAATGTACAGAAATTGGGATTGTTATTAAAAAGGATTTATAGGACTTTGCTAATTGTCATTAGTTTTCGTGACAGGTGGTATTGAAATTGGCTCGTTGATGACGTCATTGTCATTGGCTGGACTGATTCAGATTTCAAACTTTCTAGAGCCCCGAGATAGATACTGTCTTTTGACATCACTCGGAAAGATGTTTTTGCTTGGCGTTTTATTTTATATGAAAATTTTTTATCAGAAACCATTTGTCTTTTCTGTTTCTGTGTTTTGTTCTCAAATATTTACCCTAAAATTAAATTTATGAACAAAAATTGGTCTGACCTACGCAATTTATATAGTAAAGTGATTTTTTGCAATTTTTGTCTAAAACAACTTTTTTACTTTTCTTTAGTGAATATGAATAGACCCTTTTCTTAATTGTAATTTCCGACAATTGCCTAGTGGAAAATTTTCCGAAATGTATTAAGATCGAGGCTGGCAGTGTATTGACAATGTGGAAATGAAAGACACCCGCGAATTGGGATGCATAAATCCGGGTCCAGATTCCTAAAAATTCCCAAAGCCGAGTCCACCGGATGCATGTCTTTTCCCCTTGGGACTACTACTAATTATGATTGAATTATTTGACTGATGTCCGCCACGTTATTCTTACCGCCAGTAGCATCTTAAAAAAATAATCTGCCGCGTGTTTTTCACACCTACGACAGTACCGTTATCTACCTTCTAAGCAAGCGGTAGTTAAACAGATGTTGGCAGTTAACACTTTAGCGATCGTTAACTGGTCGAGCAATTAAAGCATGCAACTGACACCATTATGCACCCCTTGCCTCATTGTGTATTGCCTCTACCGACTGACTTATTCATCGAGATGCACAAGCGGGTGTCATGTCTTTTATCCTCTGAGGCTGGCATTTTTTTTTTTTGGCTGCTTTTTTTTTTTTTTAACTGATCTTTTTTTTTCTGATTCAAAACTTTCGGACGTCAAATTTTGTCACTGACTTCAGAGATGCACGCTTACTGTTTTATGCTAAAGACGACAAGCACTCAAGCAAAATAGTACCTTATCCGTTTGCGAGATCTGCGCATCAAAATGGTTATTCCTGCTGGCCACTAAAATAGTTTCTAAATACCACTGAATCTATCATGTAAACTGTGGGCCCTGTGTAGAGTCTCATGTTATGGTACATGTGTGCTCAGATGCACCCCAGACGACGATACACTGAACTGTCTGTTCAAGTTTCTAATATACAGTACAGCTCAGGCAAAAGAACTAAAAAACTCTTTACTCCGAATATCAGCATTTCACGGACTTCCAAATAAAAGCACCGCAAAACCCCGCCATAGCAATTATTTGTTTATGTATTAAAGTTATCGTTGCGAAAATGTCTGGAAAGAAAATGGCAGAGTGACAGAAAACAATCCTAAACCTGATCTTAATAATATCAATGCATATAGCAAGTTTGGTTAAAAGGCCTTGTTATTTACTCAAATTATCATCCAGAAATGAAAATATGGGCATGTCTCGGGCAGATAACTCCGTAAAAATTTGACGAAATTTGCCCATTAGCAATTCCAAACCAGATCTCCTTAATGTCAATACATATAGCAAGTTTGGTTAAAATCCCTTGTTATTTACTAAAGTTATCGTCCGGAAACGAAAATATGGGCGTGTCTTGGGCAGATAACTCCATAAAAAATTGACGAAATTTGCCCATTAGCAATCCAAAACCAGACGTCCTTAATGTCAATGCATATAGCAAGTTTGGTGAAAATCCCTTGTTATTTACTGAAATTATCGTCCTGAAATGAAAATATAGGCTTTCTCGGGCAGATAACTCCGTAAGAATTTGACGAAATTTGCCCATTAGCAATCCCAAACCAGATCTCGTTAATGTCAATGCATACAGCAAGTTTGGTGAAAATGGCTTGTTATTTACTGAAGTTATAGTCCGGAAACGAAAATATGGGCGTGTCTCGGGCAGATAACTTCTAGTTTTCAGACAAGAAGACTTTTTTGACGAAATTTGCCCAATAGCAATCTAAACCAGATCTCAACAATATCAATGCACATCCAAGTTTGGTGAAAATCCATTGATGTTTACTCAAGTTATCATCCGGAAATGAAAAACGGACGGACGGTCAGACTTACGACGGACAGACGGAGTCACGGACGACCAATGTGAAACCATAATACCCCGCCACTATTGTGTGGCAGGGTATAAAAACACTCGGAATCAAACTGAATAACTGTAATATTCGGCGGACAACACTCGCAAGTCCGCGCAAAGTATGCGTTACACGAAGTTTCGCGAAGTTACTCGGAATCGTAATATTGTACCTGGAGGAAATATTTCTCGTGAAGTTATGCAAAATTCCTCGGAGTAATTTGATGAAATACCTGTCATATTTTTATTTATTTATTTATTTAATAAATTTATTTAGTTATTTATTTTATAAATATATTTATTTATTTATATATTTATTTTTCCATTATATAGTACAGTCAGCGTGAAGGTTATATCGCCTACGCTCATGCGGATGCGCAGGTTGATATGAGTCTGCATTGGTCGCAAAGGTCTTATTGTCCCAAAAGTGTTTTCCAAATTTCTACATTCAGATCCCCCAAAATTAGATCCAATTCCTTGTTTTCTTAAAATATTAAACAATGCTGCCTTGTTCCTTGAATATATTTGGGTGCTCCCTTGGTCCACAGAAAACCCCGTTAGCTCCATTCACTGTTCGAGTACGTAACATGGGCCTCAACAAAGCTCTGTATTCTGTGACTTAGTCTAGTCCAGTCTAGTGGGTCCGGCATGGTCATTTTTACTTAATGTGCCATAGAAAACAAAACAAACACACTCAATCACAAAGAGAATCGAACATCTACCCCCAATTGACAAATTACGTACATATTTGGTATTCCTGTAACTGCCTTTTCCCACGTAACAACCACAAGCGCTCAATATAAATGACGTACTGTGGTAAAAGACCGGGAAATTCTCACTCGCGTGCAGCAACCTCATGTGTCAATATAAATTTACTTAAAAGGGTGCTTCTGCTATCAAAGAGGCAGTGAATCAATAAGACAGCCCATGTGAAAAGGGTGTCTGTCACACAAAAACACTTTATGCACACAAGGGGCAATAGATGCCAATGACAATTCAAGTGAGTGAGTGAGGTTTTTACGTCCCACTAACAGCTAGGTCATACGGAGATAAGGACCTTGGTTTAAAGTCCCATATGAAAGGCTTGAGAAGCCTGGGCTCAAACTCATGACCTCTGGGTGACGAGCAGCTTTACCACTACACCATCGAGGCACCATTTCCCAATATTTCATACTGTTAAATATCTAATAAAAGGGCTGCAAACACTGCACTTACAGCAAGCAAGTGCCATAACTTAATAAAGTTTCAAGAAAATATCTCAAATACTTTTCAAGTACAGAGGGGACAAAAATATATTACAGAAATCACTAAAATATTTTCGATGTCCAAAGGGCTGTAACTCCAAAAGTAGGTTCTATCGTCAAAGTATATGAAAGAAAAGAAGGGCAGTTATCAGTTTCTGCTGAAATGTTTAATATTAGCTTATGAATAAGCCCACCCCAGAAAAGTGTGCGGGCTCGACAAAACCAAAATAGTGTTGACTGGGCCGTTTAACTCCAGTTCAAACCAAAATTATGTTGGTACAAAGTTCTCATGTCTGAAGTATGATTTACAATGTACGAAGGCTGAACTGGACAAAATCTACAATACTACAATGTACAGTACGTGCGACCAGCAAAGACACAGGTCAGTCCATGTATCGACCCACAACATGTATATAAAGCAACCTTCTTGGATCGTCTGGGGTTCAAAGAAGGTGCATAGATCAGCAAAGGGTCTGATGAGAATGTGCTGTTGCAGTCGCACTGTTTATCCCGCTTTGGACAGCCCGGCTATCAAAGGTAAATATGATCAGCGAATGCTTTTATCAGAATGTGCAGTTGCGCAGACTGAACCCAGTCTTTGCTCGTCGCACAAGATGTTTTGTTAAACCTAGAGATTGTAGGAGGTACATACAATTAGCGAAGGCTCTGATCAGACTACTGATGTGCAGGTTCAGAATGTGCAGGCTGATCCGTCTGTTCCTACAAGTTTTATTGTGGGTTTTGCCATGCCCAGACTCATGCACAATTTGTTTGTGTAAACCATAATGCTCAGCACTCTGGGTAAAATTTTCAACAAACGACAGTTTGAAATATTTTTCTCATTCTTCCAAGAAAACAGGATTTGCATTTCATGCAAATTGTCTCCATTGCATGAAATGTCAATCCTGTTTTCTTGGTCATAAAAAAAATAACGAAGTTGTTGTCTGCTGAATTAGCCCAGATAGTGGGAATCCAGAAGTTCCCTGTTCGATACCCGCCAGCACCAAGTGTTGTGTCCTTGAGCAAGACACTTTATCTTCTAACTTCGTAGTGGTTTCTACCCAGGAAGATTCTGTCTAGAATGTCCATGAGGTCATATGACAATATTATGGACAAATATAATTTTGAAGACGCTTTCCCGCTGATGCTGGGTTTGTACATGCAGTGTTCAAGCCAGGAATTTCAGTTTTGGGGCCCAAGGGCCCCTACCCTCCAAAAAGCTGGGGACAATTGAAAAAATCTGGGGACAACACAAATTTTTCTTTTTGTGTTTGACACAAAGTGAACATCTCATGATATTATCTTTCTTATCATATACAAGCCATGGGAAAAATCGTAACCACGGTTCTTGAAAACCACGATTTATTTGACTACTTTCTTTTTCACTTATTTTTGGTTTGTCACGTTCGCTTTCTGCCGCAGCTGGGGGTAAAGGGTCAGATTGATCACTTGTCGATTGGGAGGGGCCTTTCTTCACTTAGTTTGGTCGAAGATTCTGTTTCCCCCTTAGATCGCTTGGGGAAAAAGCTCAATATTGATTGTTCTTTCGCGTTCAGCCATGACAACGTATCAACAATATTGCGCATCAGACCATGTGCTTTCAATACATGAAACACAAACGCTGATTGGATCTCCGTATCCAATCAGAAGGCATGATATAATTGGTAGTTGCTATCCGGAACACTTCTGCCGGTGCAAGTATAAATATAGACTGCTCCACATGACCTTGTAGAACGAGGACTGTAGAAAACCAATTTTACCAGGACAAAATACTCCCTGGTAATCTAGATCACATTGAGCGCTTGCTAATTCAAGCTTTTAATTTGGGTGTATAAACAGACAGGCTTCCCCAATTTGATCCATTGTGCTACATTGAAAACCGTAGCATGCAATTTGTTATTTTAACCCTTAAAGCACCAAGCAAAATTTGTAGCAGACGACATTTTTTTTTTATTATTTTCAAAGAAAACAAGTATTGGTGTTTGATGTGAATTCTCTGCAGCAGAAATATCAAGACTTTTCTTTCTTTGAAACATAAATCAAACGGTCATCTGCTGCAGTTGTGATAATTGGTGCTTTAAGCTTAGACGGTATTTCTATATATAGTCACCAGTGTATGACTGCAATGAATACTTGCGCCAAGCGAGTTTTTTTTAGATGACATTTCACACACACACACACACACACACACACACACACACACACACACACACACACACACACACGTCAAAGAAACAAGATGAATCGTCTGCTAAAATAATATAAACGTCGTCTGCTGCAGTGGTGATTGGCACTTTTAGGGCAAAATGTCTTAAGCATATTAGGCTCTAGATTGGTTATACTAACCCATTTCACGCCTAATGTCCTCTAAACGGACATAAGATAGTTACTAAAGACCCAGATGATCCCAGATCAGACGCTGCAAAATTCAGAACCTGATCAGGGTTTAAAATTGCTTGCTACACCAGGCACCTATAAAAATGCTGGCCCATGTACGTAATCAGAAATAAACAATAAAACACTGATAGTGCTGCTGTTCTATAAAACAGGAGAATCCGATACCCTTCTGTTTACAGGATGACGTGTTGTCATCAGCCAATGCCAGCGGCGGAATTGAACACATGTCTATGGTTTACTACAGTCGTCAATCTTTACGATAGTAAATTTGTCTAACTGTGAAGCAGTCTAGTATAAATACACAGTGCAGTATAAAAACCAACAACGACGTAGTTTGCCGAACTCCAACGGAATTGGCGTTTTTCAACTTCGTTTTTTTTTTTTTTTATTTTCTGCGCCACGATGGCGCAAGAACTTTTTTTTTCTGCGCCAAAATATGAAAAAATGCGCCATTGGCGCAATGGCGCAGTCTGGCTTGAACACTGTATATGCGTCTCTTTTACTCGTTAAATAAATTACGGTCTTGGTTTTGCATATCGAATGTTGAAGACACAAAAACAGAACACTTTACATGGAAACGAAAGTTTTGAAGATTGCTGTGTAAGCCAATATAGATAATGTTATTAGTTTATAAACTGTAAGAGAATAACATAACATAATATTCATTTGTACCCTGATAACGTCCTCACACTGCAGGTTTTTACTCTTTTAGGATCTAACTGTAAATGACTATTAAAAGGGAGTTAACTGCAATTGCTTTACGAGACAGGCCCATGCAAAGTGGGATGGGGAACAGCATTTTTTTATGAATTGCACCAATAAAGAGGGGACATGCTTATACAATAAGCGGTTAAACAGTACACTGAACACCCTTCTGCCAGAAACTTGTAACTGCCAATCTTGAAGCAGTGGAAGGAGCAAATGAGCGTAGCAAATACATGTGTTTCATGATAAATCGCTACAATCTGTGCGGATTGAATCTGTGACCAGGTCTCGCATTCAATTCCCGCCGTTGCATTATCATTTTTTCTAATTAAAGTCAGTGCAAACAAGTTCTAGCTCGAAAGGAGACATGTCATATCTGCATGAGGGTAAAAAGACAGGGAAGACATTCGCAGGCGACGTGCTCGCCCTTTTTCTGCAGACGTCTCTCTGTTCATACAGAAAAGCGATGTCGACGTTGCCTTAATTTTTCAGTGTGTATTGCCTATCCTGACCAATTTATTCACCGACAATTACAGAGGCAGGTGTCATGACCTTTCATCCCTTGAGGCTAGGATTATCAGAAGACAGGTTCACTCGTTAGTTATTTGACACTTCCCAGTAAAATCACTTTGTTTGTTTGCAGACACAATCTGACCTAGATTTTGACTGGTGCACAATCCACCCCTCCTCTTTCTAACCTGTCTGATCGTATTTTTTTCTTTCTTTCATTTTAAAGTTTTCGGATGCTGAATGTTCATCATGATTGCAAATGCACTGTTTTATTATAATGTTGATCTTTTCTTTTGAAAGACAACATGTGGTCACGGGTGACAAGCAAACTGTACCTTATCACTTATGCGAGCGCATTTTGCGCATTAAAATAGTTATTTCTAGTGGCCAAAAGCATTTTCTAAGTCCTGCAGAACGTGTCCAGTAAACCTTGTGTAGAATCTCATGGGACTGCTCAGATGCGCATTGGGCGACGGTACGCAATGCTGGGACATTCACGTTTCCAGTACAAGTTAAAAAGTTACATTTTCGCTTGCTACCATCTGAAGAAACTGTGCTGATAATGGTGATGTCACGTGAACTTGCCGCGGAAAACCACTCTGTGAGAAAAAAGAACTTATTACCATGTAACATGTAAACTTGCAGAGCCTATCCTTGTCAAAAGTGCATTCGAAACATACACATATATTAAAATAGACCCATACTGCACCAATTATTTTTTTCCGTGAATTTTAGCTGAAGATCAAAATTTCCGCATATAAACAAGACCCAGACTTTTTGTTGTAGCATACATCGATCGCAACACGGTGCATAGTAAACAATGAAATGATGTTTTGCGGGAAGCTCCACACAGAAGTCCATGATCAGACTGTGATGTGTATATTTGCAGTGATGTGTAAGAGAGCATTAATTGGTTGATTGATAAATGTTAACTTCACGAACAAAAACCCACTCAAGATTAAAAGATAACTGCTGACAGCAACAAACTTTTTGGGTGTGTTGGGGTACCGAATTTAAATGAAAACTGAAAGGAAGTGGAGGAAGCGTGCCACTGCAAGAATTAGTTCAGTATTTCTTGAGAAATGCCCCTCGAATCATTTGCCAAAGAAAGTACAAAATGCAAATATCTGCTTGACATGCAAAAAAATAATGAAAGCCTTCAAGTATTGTCATCACTGAAATAATAAAAATAAAACAAAAACCAAATGAATGTTAAAATCATTTAATAAACTTAAAGTTTGGCGGAGTTCACCACACAAGTTAAGCAGGCTGGGATTGTCACGTCTCCCTGGTCATGGTACACGTCTCTAATTTCCCCTGAGGGAGACGTGACATCTCCCTATTTTTCTGGGCCAGCTTCATGCCTGAAAAGAAAGAGCATTCAAGACAGAGAGAGAGAGAGATAGAGATAAAGAGTTTGCAAAACTTGTAAGATTCTGGCTCATCCAGTGTAAGTACATCCGGCTATCAGATTTAGATATTCCTAGAGAAAAATGGCTAAACTGTTTTTGCAAACAGTGAATACCCTGATCAGACGCCGTGTTCTATCATCTCGATATGACAAATATTTTTTTTTTGTTGAAAGAGACATAAGACACCAAGTCACCATCATCATTTAGTAGTGATTTAAATGGACAGTCCTAACCCTGGTCCAATCATCAACCGTCCAGGCCTCAATCCGAGCAGTGTAGATACATTCCAGCGTGTCCTTTGTTAAATGAAATGTATCCATACTTTAACCCTTGAAGCGCTTAGCATATTAAGCAGATGGCAATTTCATTTTTTTTTCTCTTATTTTCCAGTGTAAATTAAGCATGACATGTGAATCTTCTGCTGGGCAGACAATTCACATGAAATGTTCTGTTATGTTCAGCCTTATTTTCACTGTAAAATACTAAAACAGTTAGATCGGGGTACCCACTAGAATTTTCCGCATGCAGTGCTTCTGGGGTTCAAACTATTGGCAGCAACAGCACGTGCAAAGTGACATGGGAAAAATGGGCCAGCCTGGATAAAAGTGCTTGTCACATGAAAATGAATATAGGAAGACTCAGGCGACCACCACCCCTAATCCAAAACTAAAACTGGGCGATTAGAAATCATTTGAGACTTTGGTTCAAATATGTCGCCGGCTTTGAGCATTGGGGCTACATGTACCAGCTGTTGTTAGGATATACCCTTTGATACTCGTGGCTGAAACATAAAAAAATCAGTCACAGAGTTGGTTGTCGGAAACAGAACTATTTATGTAAGTGTGTACATTTTTGCAGTCTGATCCTGCTGCTGCCAGCACTAGTTTAGAGTTTATTTACTGTATTCGCAGTTGTAACAATTTTTCTTTGGTTATCGTCTTGGGAGAGAGAGAATGATCGGAGTAGTCAAACTTACCTGTACAGGATAATCTATCGCAACTCGCAAATATTCGCAAACATTCCGAATATCATGGGTACACTGAGGTCCGCAGAATGTCCTCGGAATATCGAGTGCATAACTTCAAGTAAAACTTTTTCACTCGGAGTGGTTTAATCCAAACCACTCGGTGGAAAATGCGGATTGTAAAATTGGTCCGCAGATTGAAAAAAAAAAAATTGTTTTTTTTTTTTGTTTTTTTTTTTTTTACCTGAGCAGTACTGTAAGTTATTTTTTTCTATAGCTCTCACATAAAAAAGTGTGTGCTCATAACAGTAGCATGTGCTCATAATGGTAACGTCAGATGACAGCGTGGTGGGGAAACTGTTTTGGGAGAAAAATGAACTATTACCATGTAGGATTGTAGAGCGTTTTCTTCTTATAAAACAGACACATATTAAAAACAGAACTAAATTACCAAGACTTTTTCCACGAATCAAAGCAGTAGATTAAACTGTCAGCAAGTAAAAAATAAGTTCCAGATATTTTTTCGTAGCATATATTGATCACAACACATGTAAACACTGAAATGACGTTTTGCGGGCAGCTCAACAGAGATGGTCATGATCAGAATGTGTGGATATATTTCATATACAAGTTTGCGATAGCATATAAGAGAGCTTAAATCAGTTTTGATTAAAATATGTTTCACTTAAAATACAAAACACTCGATCACTTAATACAGACAGCAACAATCTTCTTAGGCAGGGCCTGACAAATCCATTGCCCAGCTGCCCGGGACAAGTCCAAATTTTGGCTGGGCAAGTGATTTTTTACTTCACTTGCCCAGAAAAATGTATAGAATATATAGGGAATATTGTAATTCCGAGTCATTTTCAAGATGCTGTGGAATGCCGGGCAAGTGGCTGAAACTTGGATTTGTCAGGCCCTGTCTTAGGGGTAGGGTATTGAATTTAACTGAAAAGCAATGTAGAGGAGAGTCTTGAAGAAGAAATGAACTACTTATTACACGGAAATTTCCACAAATCCGTCACTGTTATCTGTGATACACCACAAGCCTCATTCTGGATTAATGCGATTATGCATGGATTAGCAAGAGTGATAAAACCTGTGATTGTGAAACTGGTCTATTATTGGTGTTTCACAACAATTTGTGAATATTTCAGAATAATTGAACAAGTGGAACTTGTTGAAAATATGTCCCAAGTTACCTACACTACATATTTCTGCATAATTTGCATTTAGTTTTACTATGGGGAAAAGTGAAAATATTTGATTTCTTAAAAACCACTGATTAGAATAAAAATTTTTGTACATAAGTAGTTACGACAAATGGTTTTGCATTAAATGACGACAAAAGTTTATAAATTTCCTTCTTCTGTGTAAAGGGCCAACACAGTAGATAGATAGATAGATAGATAGATAGATAGATAGATAGATAGATAGATAGATAGAGGGACATTTTGTTTTTCTTCTGGTCTACCAAAGGCCATTTTGAACTACACTCTGCCATACACTCTTGATGAAAGCATGTCATTTAATTTATTATATAATCATTTCAGATTCATTTCATCATAAAATGTGTAGCAGTCAAATTTTTCCAAGGAACATTGATTGTGGAGAAATGGGTGTGCTGATCACACATACACACACAAATATTAGAATATTTCTATCACTGAATCAATTATCAAGACAAAATTGAAAGAAAACAATGAATAAACAGTGTATACCATAAATGAAATAAATGTATTCCTTTCGAATGCGTGGAAAGACATTAAACTGCAGACAAATCACGCCGATTTCAAGAACTTCAAGAATCCATATTTTTTGTTGCTGATGCTGGGTCGTAATGTTTTCAGTAAACAAAATAATAATGATAAATAAATAAATTGAACATTAGTTCAGGCCGACTGTGGACCCCAAAAAAATATTTTTAGGAGTAAATTGCACTTATGTTACACCAAAAAAATATTTTTGGTGTTCTGTAATCGAATTATTAAAGGAAATCCATTTCACGTTTTCAGTAATTGTACATTACGCCAAAACAAGTTGGGATTTTCCGAAAGTAGATAACTTCCAAGGTCATCCAAACATAAAGATGGCAGCGCTCATGAAACCCATGTGTGGTTTTAGAAATTTTAGATTAGTTTGCGCCGTAACAGGATTACATCATCAGAACTATGTTGACAGTTGTAAAACACCAAAGCAAAAGATTTTGAAACTCTGTGAATTTCAAAACAAATATTGCAAATATTTCTATTCCACAGGAAATGCAGCAAAACTGTCAGTGAAAACAAATGTAACTGATGAAATACTGAAGAGTAAAATAGTAGAGAAAGAAGAACATGAAAATGCTAGTGATAAAAGTAAAGATGAAGAAAAGAAGCTTAAGATGAAAAAGTATATGAAGCGCATGTACATAGTTTCTGCAGCTCTTGGAGCTGTAGTATTTGTTATGCTGGTGGAGCGCTGGGGTAATTTTTTTTCCATTTATATTTACTGTAGGTAAGATGTTAATAGAACAGCAATTCATATCTCTCGCCGTTTAAACTATGCTTGAGAAAATGACAGAATTGTAATAAAATGATAAATAAAATCAAACTTTAGCTACTTTTCTCTGGATACTGTACAATTCGTGCCCAAACAAACTCGGCCCCTGACACTGTCGGCCCCTAACCAACTTCGCCCCCACAAACTCGGCCTCTTACCAACTCAGCCCCTAATATTTATTAATGATCATTAATCATGTTTTAACATGAACATGTTATGAATCTGCATATTTTAAATACAATACATGGATCTATACCTATTATCTTTAATGTTATTATGTTATTTTAAGTTAGATCTTAATGAATTATTGAGTGTCATCAAAAACTCTTTTTATTTTCACAGCCATATCTTTATTGTAAAGGCATGGGCAGTCACTTAATTGTGTACTTGCAGGCTCAGATAAATGTATTTCCTTAAAACATGCATTATTTATTCATTTCTTACTTGTGCTGCATTGTCATGAAACGTGTGCATTTTGTTCTTTTTTTTTTGTTGGTGCTGCATTGTCAATAAACGTGTTCATTATTTATTCTTCCAAAGCCTTGCATTGTCATGAAATGTGCATTATTTAAGCAAGCACATATGATAATGGTACTTATCGCATTTATAGACGAAGGTTTAGACCAAGTGTAACGGATTAGGTATATAATCACTTCTACAGCCTCACTGTGGAAGCCGGCTTTTATGGCGACACTGGTAGAGTGATTGGCTTTTTTACGAAGTTAAGCAACAGAGATCGCAGTTAGTACCGGGATGGGTGACCGCGGTGCTTGACTTCGTAGAAGACCCGGTTTCACGCTACACTGGTCGCAGCGGTGGGATGGAAGACAGTGTCCTTAGTATGTTGCATAGGCTCCGCCCTTGGATTCGCCTAATGAAGCGTGTGTGTTGACTTCAGGACGAAGTCAAGAGAAAGGGGGAGAAATGTAACAGATTAGGTATATATATAATCACTTCTACAGCCTCGCTGTGGAAGCCAGCTTTTGTGGCGACACTGGTAGAGTGGTTGGGTTTTTTACGAAGTTAAGCAATGTAGATCGCGGTTAGTACCTGGATGGATGACCGCGGTGCTTGTCTTCATAGAAGACCGGGTTTCCCGCTACACAAGAATCAGACATCTAACTCCACTAGATGGCTGAGCATGTGCATTTGAAGAATGACTACGGAAAATGACAAGTATCATTAATTCGTGTCACATCTCATTTGTTCTTGTCTTACATGTGCTGTATTGTTGTAATAAAGTCATTGTTATTATATTAATTATGCATCCTTTTGTAATAAATCCATTATTCAAGACAGGGTTTTTCTCTTTATACCATTATGGTAAATACAAAGCAAACAGCTCCGCCCCACTATAGTCTCAGTCAGTGAACAGATTGGAGGACACTGTCTCATCTATAGAAATTTTATGCCTATGTAGATTGTTGATCTAAAGAGTGAAGTTTCCTAATATAATTTACAGTTGATTACAGACATTTTGGACAATGTTCATGGCATGTTTTGGGGACGTCAGAGGGTAGAATGAAAAACAAAAACATTTTGTGTTTAAATACAGTGCAACTATCCTCTTATCCACCAAATAAAACAATATTTTTAGGGACAGAGTTGGTCAGGGCCGAGTTGGTAAGGGGCCGAGTTCGCTAGGGGCTGAGTGTTAGGGGCGGAGATGTCCCAGAATCCTTTTCTCTGAAATAAAAGATAATTTAGCTGTTCATAGCTGGTATCACATTAGGACACATATGTATCTTAGGGCCACTATGTGATGTGTGCTGGCTTGGTAATTCAGCTATAACTTGACAGAACTCCCTGGCCAGTTCCACGAATCTCCGGCACTGGTCAGGGTCTTACAAGTATGTCAAGGATATAGAAATGCTTTGATTCCTCTGTCATGTTAAGTTTTGAAACATGAAATGAGAGAGACAGCATGGTCTAGCCAGGTTGGCGAGCGCCAAAGGCCGAAGCCAAACTAAAGGGGTTCTGGGCCGGAAAATTTTAATGAAGTTGCTTGGTGTAAAATTATGCATTCTGAAAGCTATTTATAGCACTTTTGCTCATTTTCTATTAAACACCAAAATGTTCTTAGATGATTCTGTCCTCTAGCTAAGACTTTTTCTTGTTAATCACTTCAGTGACCAGGGCTTCATTATACTTATAGCATTCCATACTACAGAAGTAACAAAAGAGATTTATTTATTAAATTATATATTAATAATAATATAATATATATATATTATGTCTTAGTTATACCATGGTTCGTGCGCATGTACGATGGGATAATGCACAAGCGTTTAATACAGTTTACATCCGATCAAGCTGAAACTTGGTATATAGTTAGACCATGATGTGGCGCAGCGCATATTGTTTCGGGGTTACAGTCCACCAAATGTTTGCAGAGTTATGCCCCTTAGAAAATTTCTGTAAACTTTTCATTTCCGGTTAACTCCTCCAACATTTTACATCCGATCAAGCTGAAACTTCATATATAGTTAGACCATGATGTGGAGGAGCGCATATTATTTCGAGGTTACAGTCCACCAAATATTAGCTGAGTTATACTCCTTTGAAAATTTCAGTAGACTTTTTGTTTCCGGCTATCTCCTCCTACAGTTTACATCCGATCAAGCTGAAACTTCATGTATAGTTAGACCATGATGTGGCGCAGCGCATATTGTTTTGGGGTTATAGTCCACCAAATGTTTGCAGAGTTATGCCCCTTAGAAAATTTCTGTAAACTTTTCATTTCCGGTTAACTCCTACATTTTACATCCGATCAAGCTGAAACTTGGTATATAGTTAGACCATGATGTGGCACAGCGCGTATTGTTTTGGGGTTACAGTCCACCAAATGTTTGCAGAACTATGCCCCTTAGAAAATTTCTGTAAACTTTTCATTTCCGGTTAACTCCTCCTACATTTTACATCAGATCAAGCTGAAACTTCATGTATAGTTAGACCATGATGTGGAGCAGCGCATATTATTTCGAGGTTACAGTCCACCAAATATTAGCAGAGTTATGCCTCTTTGAAAATTTCAGTAGACTTTTCGTTTCCGGCTAACTCCTCCTACAGTTTACATCTGATCAAGCTGAAACTTCATGTATAGTTAGACCATGATGTGGAGCAGCGCGTATTATTTCGAGGTTACAGTCCACCAAATATTAGCAGAGTTATACTTCTTTGAAAATTTTGATTAATTTTTAGTTTATGGCTAAATCCTCCTACAGTCTACATCCAATCAAGCTGAAACTTCATGTACAGTTAGACCATGATGTGGAGCAGCGCGTATTGTTTCGAGGTTACAGTCCACCAAATATTAGCAGAGTTAAACCCCTTCCAAAATGTCTATTAATTTTTTGTTTCTGGCTAAATCCTCCTACAGTTTACATCTGATCAGGCTGAAACTTGATTTGTAGTAAGACCATGATGTGGAGCAGCGCATATTATTTCAAGGTTACAGTCCACCAAATATGGGTCACTTGGGGTCAAAAACTAGGTCACCGGGCCAGATTAGCAGAAAACCTTATTAACACTCTAGCGGTCACATTTTTGAAGCAATCATCATGAATCTTGCTCAATATGTTTGTCTTGATGATTTCTAGGGTAAGTTCAAAACTGGGTCACTTGGGATCAAAAACTAGGTCACTGGGCCAAATCAGCAGAAAACCTTGTTAACACTCTAGCGGTCACATTTTTGAAGCAATCATCATGAATCTTGCTCAAAATGTTTTTCTTGATGATTTCTAGATCAAGTTCGAAACTGGGTCACTTGGAGTCAAAAACTAGGTCACCGGGCCAAATCAGCAGAAAACCTTGTTAACACTCTAGTGGTCACATTTTTCAAGCAATCATCATGAATCTTGCTCAAAATGTTTGCTTTGATGATTTCTAAGTCAAGTTCGAAACTGGGTCACTTGGAGTCAAAAAATAGGTCACCGGGCCAAATCAGCAGAAAACCTTGTTAACACTCTAGCAGTCACAATTTTTCAAGCAATCATCATGAATCTTGCTCAAAATGTTTGTCTTGATGATTTCTAGGTCAGATTTGAAACTGGGTCACATGGTATCAAAAACTAGGTCACCAGGCCAAACCAGCAGAAAACCTTGTTAACACCCTAGCAGTCACATTTTTGAAGCAATAATCATGAATCTTGCTCAAAATGTTTGTCTTGATGAGTTCTAGGATATGTTTGAAACTGGGTCACATGGGGTCAAAAACTAGGTCACCAGGCCAAATCAGCAGAAAACCTTGTTAACACTCTAGCGGTCACATTTTTGAAGCAATCATCATGAATCTGGCTCAGAATGTTTGTCTTGATGATTTCTAGGTCAAGTTTGAAACTGGGTCACATGGGGTCAAAAACTAGGTGACCTGGCCAAATCAGCAGAAAACTGTCAACACTCCAGAGGTCACATTTTTGAAATAATCTTCATAAATATTGCTCAAAATGTTTGTCTTGATGATTTCTAGGTCTAGTTTAAAACGGGGTCACTTGATATAAAAAACCAGTTCACCTAGCCAAATCAAAGGAAAACCTTGTTGATGCTCTAGAGGTCACATTTTTGAAGTGATCATCATTAATCTTGCTCAAAATGTTTGTCTTGATGAATTCAAGGTGATGTATAGTTTTCTGTCCAGTGACTCTCTTAAGTTATTTCCATTTAGGTCAGTTTCTCAGTAATTATTGGTCCTACAGAGTGATATTTGGTACTTGTGAAGTGTTTGTGTTTAGGTCAGTTTCTCAGTAACTATTGCTCCTACAGCCAGTGATACTTAGTACATGCATACATCTTAGCATGGCCTCTTGAGTGCAGTCTCATATTTGACCTTGACCTTTATTTCACAGTCCATTAGACATGCTACATTGTCTTACTTGTTAATATAATCATTTTGAACTTTGATCAGAATGTTTGCCTTGATCAGTTCTAGATCAGGCTCTCAAAGTGCTATGTTGCTCAGGTGAGCGTTACAGGGCCATCATGGCCCTCTTGTTTTTTATTGCAAGCTCCTTGTGAGCGAAGAAAGTTTCACGGAAAGTGATTTTTTTTTTTTATGATCACGCAAATGCTTATTAAATTGGGGTCATCCCAATTGGTGGTCCAGTTGCATCGCCATTTTGATTTAACTTGTCATCAAGAAATAGATTGTTTTATTTCTGGTTTCTCTCTTTTTCTAAGACATTGAGGACAGGTTACAGTGCTTTAGTTTATTGTAACACATGTTTTTGGCTTCAAAGCCCTGGAGATGCCTATCTTTCCCCATTTTGGAAACCTCTATCCCACAATGCAATAACGGCATCAAGACGCTTTGTTTTTCATGTTTAATGCCTTTCCCCCATTCAGTCCAAGCATTTATGCACTTTCAATCAATATTTGGACTACTTCGGATTGATATTTGGACTACTTCAGGTGCAGACTTGATCAGATACCACATTCTGTGTCATATGACCCGGATCTGCACTGTTTGCTCAGGCCTATTGGTCCCAGTTACGGAAATCTTTTTCTGCCTAATGGGTGCATCTCATTTATCTATGATGTGATTTGCAATTAAAATTGAGTTGAGTTGGGCTGGAATCAGTTTCATCAGAAATAGAAATTAGAACATTTAAAGTGAACTGAAATCAATGATTTTTTTCGCGTGCACCCCGCCATGACACTAAAAAGTTTGCTGACTTTCCGA
Source organism: Anodontia alba (assembly GCA_964016985.1). Lineage (NCBI taxonomy): Eukaryota > Metazoa > Mollusca > Bivalvia > Lucinida > Lucinidae > Anodontia > Anodontia alba. The sequence goes on from OZ024823.1 coordinate 3,453,497, forward strand.
GAGTGACTTAACTTAAATATTCATAGAAAATCAACCAATCATATGAATGAAAATATTTTTATCTGAAATAAAATTAGAAATGAGATCATTATAAAAAATTGTATATGCACCGCAGTTCACATGATCAAAATTGCTCCCGAAGATTGGCCAACTTCAGCAATACATATTTCCATAAATGCTGACTGGCATTGAAGTGTACTGGGGTAGTTCGATACATGTTTACTGTCATTTCAAAGATTGGATGAGTTCATAGATTGATAAATGATTACTGCCGGGTCACAGATTTGATGAGCTCATTCCGTTTATAGGCAAGCATGACTAAAAGCAGCTGCATGAGCATTTTCAGACATCTGTGAAGCATTCTGCGATAGCGCCACAAGTAGAGCAAATATATGCACAATGTAGTGACAGTGGACAGAGTGGTTGATTGGATACATTCATAGCAACAGATAAGGCTTTTTTCATCCGAAATATGCTGATATTTTTCTTAATTCTCCTTGAAAACATATGTTGTGGGTACTCATTAGAAGAGCCTCGCTGAAAAATATCTATACTTTTTAAAGAAATAAGCTTCTTATCTAATCGGCACGGTGGCTCAGTGGTAGAGCGTCCGCTTTGTGACCGGGAGGTTGCGGGTTTGATTCCCGGCCAGGTCATACCAAAGACTTTAAAAATGGTACTAGCTGCTCTTTCGCTTGGCGCTCAGCATTAAGAAAGTAGAGTTAGGAATCGGAACTGGTCAGCTCAGTGTCAGTATAATGTGACTGGGTGGAATATCATGTCAAAGTGTCTGGGGCATGATATTTCAGTGAGGCAGCACTCTAAAATTGAGCATTGAGCTCCCTGTCACATCCAGACACCGTCGCGATATGACTGAAAGATTGTTGAAAGCGACGTTAAGCCCAAATCAAACAAACAAAAGCTTCTTATCTGGTATTATGATTTTTAACTCTACCAGAGGTAGAGCTTATCCCATAGGCCACAGGGGGACTGTCCAGTGTCCATCCATAACAATTTTTTGTTATCGCATCTCCTCCAAGACCACTGGTCAGATATTTTCAAAACGTGTCCATGATGTTCCCTTGGTGGTCTAGTTGTGTACGCCCAAATTTGGTTCTGGTCCATCAACAAATATGGCCCCTGTTTGACAGATTTGATGGAAACTTGTCTGGGATGTTCTCCTTGTGGTCTAGTTGTGCACGCCCAAATTTTGTTCCAGTCTGTCAACAAGTACATGTATGGCCGCCGTCGGACAACTTGCATTTTTTTTACTTTATCCCATCTCCTCCATAAACAGTAGAGGAATTTTATAAAAATTTTGCATATTGATTCCTCTCAACCCCTAGATGTGTCTCAGTGTAAATCATTCTGGTCTGTCAACTAATACAGCAGCCAGGTGGCCATCTTACAAATGGTAACTACCCTTTACTTAATACTGTTACAATCTTGTTATCACATCTCCTCCAAGACCACTGGTCAGACTTTTTTGAAACTCGTCTGGGTTATTCCCCTAGTGATTTTAAAAACTTTAAAATTTTACTTAAATCAAATTTTGTAACGTTAAATTTCATTAACTTTAGAGATCAAACTGAATATGAAAGTTTATAAGGAGGAAATCTGTTTCTGTCTCCATACATTCCTTGAATATTTTCAGATTAAAGTTTTTAAAACATTTTTAAACTAGTCATACGAACCAGTGATGTCACTGGTTCCTTATGAATATTAATGAGATACAAATGAGCAAAAACTTAAAATCTCAATAACTTTGTAAGTATTTTTAATATTTCAGTGGGGTTTTTACCACTGGATTCGCTAGCAACATGTCTTTCTTTTTAGCATATATAGAACCAAAAGTGAAATTCGGAGATGTGTATGCTTAAACACTGTAACGTCTGTTATCACATCTCCGCCAAAACCACTCTTCAGATTTTTTCAAAACTTGTCTGGGATGTTCTCCAAGTGGTTTAGTTGTGCCTGCCCAAATATGGATGGCCACTGTTTACCATCTTGGATTTTCCTGTTATCGCATCTCCTCCGTAACAAGTGGAAGAATTTTGCCGAAACTTTGCGTATGGATTCATCTCAGCCCCTTGATCCAGCTCCCCAAAAACGATTCCAGTCTGTCAACTAATATGGCCGCCAGACTGCCATCTTAGAAATTGCGACGTCACCTTTACTTAACACTGTATCAGTATCACACCCTACCGCCGTCCGACTGGAGACCAGGAGGTCGCAGGTTCAACCCCCGCCAAGTTCGGCAACATTCTTTCATGGAGATTGATCATGAAATATTTTCTACGGTCATTCTCTCCCTTCCGCTGATTCAAGAAGGGCAGTTGTCAGTTTCTGGTGAAAGAATGTGCACAATACTGGTTAACTGCTTAGAGGACTAAGCCTGCCCAGTAAACGTGTGGTTAGGTAAACTGACCGCGCTCGACATGACCCCATTGGGTTGACTGGGCCGTAAAACCTCAACACAAAAAAAAAGAAAAAAAAAAAAAAAAAAAATCACACCCTACCCCTACCTAATCCTACTCCTATTCATACCCTAGCCTACCCTTCTATCCTGGCCTGTCCTAGCTTATTAGCGTAGGGTGGGGTAGCAGAAGGAAGGGTAAGACATGCTAGAATAAGCCATAGCATTGCAGTAAAGGGCATCAACTCAAAATATAGCTATATTTAGTATCAAATCAACCATTTCTCTGCACTTGCCTCACCTTTTTGATAAAACAAAACTAGGGTAGAGCAACTGTTTCCTAGGAAACTCTGGTTGCTCATATCATATCTAATCATTGATGTGTTCTGTATTGTAGGGGCTCCTCTCAAGGATCCAGAAGGAAATGAGGTAAGAACATTCAGCTTTAATTTGATTTTTAAACGTAGCATTAATTAAGGTGCTTTTTTCAATCCAAAAGTATTGATATTTTCCTTATTTCTGCACGAAAACATATGTTGTGGGTACTCATTAGAAGCGCCTCGATGAGTACCCACAACATATGTTTTTGTGCAGTAATAAGGAAAATATTTACCGGATACCCTCCCTTATCTAGGTCTGTGGCTTATCATAGGAAATCATATGTTATCTCTCATAAAGTACTAAGCAAAATTGTAGCAGATGACAGTCTAAATTTTTATATTTTTTGGGGTGAAAATAAGACAGCATTTCATGCAAATTGTCTGCTAGGCAGACAAAAATTCACATGAAATGTCAAGCCTTATTTTCTCTGAAAAGTATTTAGAAAAAAGAAATGGTGTCTGCTGCAGTTGTGATTAGCTTTTTAAGGGATAAGGATAAGATCACCTTATGGAAATGTGTTTTGTTGGGCATATGTCAACAGAGAAGCCCAGCTCTTCCTGTGTATTCTTGCAGTCTGATCAGGGCCTTTACTGTCCACTTACATAATCATTGGATCCCGTATAAATAGCTCTAGATAAGAGGGGCAACCAGATAAATGATTCTTTGTTCAAAATGGCATGTGCGCCCAGCGAAGACTCAGATCAGCCTGGGCATCCACTCAGTTTGATCAGTCTTCGCTTTGCGCTCAATGGGTAGCTAAGCTTTCTTCATGCAGACAAAAAGTGAAGACTCTGATCAGACTGGTGGTGGCCAGGCTGATCTGAGCCTTCGCTGGGTGCACATGCCATTTTATTATGCCCCCAACTTCAAAGAGGTTGGAGGGGCATATTGCTTCTGGGTTGTTCGTCCGTCCGTCCGTTCTTCCGTCCGTCCATCCGTTCCTCACGCTTTTTGATGCATAGTATAACTTTAGAACCGTGAATGCTACTGTTTTGAAATTTCTTATATGGATTCCTCATGAAAAAATAGCTGACACGTATTTTTTTCTTGACAGGATTATGCCCCTTTTCTGAGTTATGGCCCTTTGAAAAAATATGGATGAAATCTTGTCAGCAAAATATCTCAGAAACTATTGAAGCTAGAGCCTTGAAACTTGATGAATAGACTGGTAGTGATGAGTAGACAACCTGAACAACTTTTGAAGAAATTTTGAAAAATACTTCTTGAGTTATGGCCCTTTGTAATTTTGGGCATTTATACCTTGTCAGCAAAATATCTCAAAATCTGTTTGAGCTAGAGCCTTGAAACTTAGTAAATGGATTTGTAGTGATGAGTAGATGACCTGATTAACTTTTGAAGAAATTCTGAAAAATACTTCATGAGTTACGGCCCTTTGAATTTTTGGGCATTTTTACCTTGTCAGCAAAATATCTCAAAAACCGTTGGAGCTAGAGGCTTGAAACTTGATGAATAGGCTGATAGTAGGCTGGTAGTGATGAGTAGACAACCTGATTAACTTTTGAAGAAATTATGAAAATTACCTCTTGAGTTATGGCCCTTTGTAATTTTGGGCATTTTTACCTTGTCAGCAAAATATCTCAAAAACTGTTAGAGCTAGAGCCTTGAAACTTAGCAAATGGATTTGTAGTGATGAGTAGATGACCTGATTAACTTTTGAAGAAATCCTGAAAAATACATTATGAGTTATGGCCCTTTGTAATTTTGGGCAATTTTACCTTGTCAGCAAAATATCTCAAAAACTGTTGGAGCTAGAGCCTTGAAACTTGATGAATAGACTGGTAGTGATGAGTAGACAACCTGATTAACTTTTAAAGAAATTATGAAAAGTACTTCTTGAGTTATGGCCCTTTGTAATTTTGGGCATTTTTACCTCGTCAGCAAAATATCTCAAAAACTATTAGAGCTAGAGCCTTGAAACTTAATAAATGGATTTATAGTGATGAGTAGATGACCTGATTAACTTTTGAAGAAATTCTGAAAAATACTTCATGAGTTATGGCCCTTTGTAATTTTGGGCATTTTTACCTTGTCAGCAAAATATCTCAAAAACCATTGGAGCTAGAGCCTTGAAACTTGATGAATAGACTAGTAATGATGAGTAGACAACCTGATTAACTTTTGAATAAATTTTGAAAAATACTTATGAGTTATGGCCCTTTGTAATTTTTGACATTTTTATCTTGTCAGCAAAATATCTCAAAAACTGTTAGAGCTAGAGACTTGAAACTTGGTGAATTGATTAGTAATGATGAGTAGATGACCTGATTAACTTTTGTGTAAATTCTGAAAAATATTTCGTAAGTAATGGTCCTTTGTAAATTTGGGCATGTTTCCCTTGTCAGCAAAATATATAAAAACTTTTGAAGCTGGAGCCTTGAAACTTGATGAATAGATTGGTAGTGATGAGTAGATGACCTGATATGCCCCTAGTTTCGAATGAAATTGATGGGGCATATTATTTTGCCTTCGTTTGTCCGTCTGTCCGTTTATCCATTGATGAAGCTTTTTTGTGCATGCCATATCTTAAGAACCCTGCATGCTAAGGTTTTGAAATTTTATATTTAGGTTCCCAATGAAAAAATAGCTGACCCGTATTTTTTTCCTTGTCCAGCATGTTTGTTTAGAGTTATGCCCCTTTGAAAAAAATCAGAATTAAATCTTGTGAGCAAGATATCTTGAAAAATATTTAAGCTGGGTTCTTGAAATTCGATATAGTGAGTGGTAATGATGTGTAAATTACCTGATTATATTTTGAGAGAATTCCGTGAAAATATTGATAAAGTTACGGCCCTTTGCTGTTCTGCACATTTTGACCTTGTCAGCAAGATGTCTCGAAAAGTACTTAAGCTAGGGTCTTGAAATATTATATGCTGATTGGGGATGATGTGGAGATTACCTGATTTGTTTTTTAGGGAATTCCATGAAAAATCGACGTAGTTATTGCCCTTTGTAGTTCTAGGCATTTTGACCTTGTCAACAAGATATCTCAAAAAGTATTTAAGCCAGAGCCATGCTATTTGGTATACTGATTGGGATTGAGGAGGAGATCACCTGATTAAATTTTGAACCAATTAAATGAAATGTTGGAGTTATGGCCCTTCGCAATTTCTGGCCATTTAATGTCGTTGCTTTATTGTGTATAGCATAAGTTTAGAACCATGTATGCTAATGTTTTGAAATTTCATATTTTGATTCCTCATGAAAAAATAGGTGACCCATATTTTTTTCTTATCCCAATTATCTCCTATTTTAGAGTTATTTCCCTTTGATGAAATAATATTGAAATCTCATATATTTGTACTGTTATTACTGTCATGGGCAAGCAGTGTTGGAGTCAAGCAGTGTTAGAGTCAGGCAGTTGGGGGCATAGTGTTTTACAAACACCAGCTCTAGTTGGTTTTGTCGTGCGCTGGCTCTTGTGCCTTGGCAAGACTCTTGTATTGAGTAACTACTGCATAAGTCTGACAGATGGAAAATTGGAGACAATTATCCCAGAATTATCACTGAATACTCCTCTTTAGCAGGTCACAAGAAGGAGTACATCTGTATAATCATAGCTACAGATAAGAAGGGGTATCCACATAATATTTTATTTATTTCTCTCCTAAAACATATGTTGTGGGTACTCATTGGAGGCGCTTCCAATGAGTACCCACAACATATGTATTCGTGGAGAAATAAAGATATCAGCATTTTTCGGATGAAAAAAGCACCTTATCTGTTGCTACGTGTATTTGGTGATAATTCTGAAATAATTTTTTCTTATTTCTCCACAGAAAACTGTGATACACTTCTAATGTGTATCTATGTGCTTTTGTGGAGAATTGTGAAAAATTCTCTCAGAATTGTCATCAGATACTCCTAAACCTGTTCTCTGGTAAAGATACTGACCGGACAGATTGTGCAGGCTGGAGTGGGCAATTGTATCAGCTCTATTAACAAATTTAAGCCTTATGGATTCTCCCATCTTGGAAGTAGGACTAATCCATTTAGAATTTAAAGGGGCATTTTTCAATACTGCAGGCACAGGGGGCATCAGTTTCAATTTTTTTTTTATTTCTCCACAAAAATATACACATTAAAAGCACCTTGGCAAGGGGCTTCTAATGAGTCATGGAGAAATAAGAAATGTACCATATTCAACCTAATTACCGCACAAACCCATATAAGCGCACAGTCAAGCAATTTCATAGTCTTCAGATTACAGTCAGTGTACTTTTTGTCTACTTCTTTATAAAGCCGTATGTTATGGGAATCCATTTGAATTGCATCAACTTGTCAGTGCAATTCAAATGAGCACCCATAACATATGCTTTTATAAGGAAATTCAGAAGAAGAAAGAACAAACATAAAAACATTGCATAGGCATCATTACATAAGTCGTTTGCTGATCTTTTTAAGTGTACCCTTAGTATAGGTGGATACATATTTTACTACAACTTTGCCTGGTAATTTTGAAAAACCGAAGCTTATGGTGTGGTATTTAGGTCGAATACTGTGTATCAAGTTTTTGGTTGAAAAAAGCTACTTATCTAGAGCTATGTGCAGGTCTCTGTGTCATTCAGTTGCAAAAAATGCAGAATCTGATCAACGGTGCAGAATACACTGTTTGCCAAAATCTACTTTGTGGGATGCTAGCATGGTTTTATTTTTCACACGTAGTTAGAGATAAAAATCTCACATTTAAGTGAAAACTGAACTTAGAACTGTTTCAGGACAAACAAGTTCTTTGGTTGATTGTAGGTGATTAGTAGGGCTAGGGAAAGGGCTCAGCATAGCTCTCGAGAAGGAGTGTTTTTTTTTAAGTAAAAAAATCTTGATATTTTCTTATTTCTCCAGGAAAACATTTCGAGGGTTGAGCGCAAGACTATAGTAACTCAAACATATTTTTGAAACCCTTGTTAAGGGGCAACTTGGACCCCTTTGTAAACAATGCAAATTTATGTGCCATTGCTCATACGAGCAATGGCACCTAAATTTTCATTGTTTACAGAAAGAAATGTTGTAATCTTCATAACGCCTTGATGGTGATGAGATTAGGTTTGGGGAAAAACAACCATCTTACTTACGCCAGTCTTGCTCAACCCTTGATTTGTCCTAATGTCATGAAAATGAGTGAGAGTGAGCACTTACTGGAATGGTCAAGTTGCACACTGCGGGGAGTTCTGTTGAATACCCATTACATATCCTTTCATGGAGAAATATGAAAAATATGTGTCTGGATATACCGTCTTATAATGGTTCAGATGACACAGATACATAGGCAATGCAGAACTGTTGCTGTTTGAATGTCATAAGTAAGTTTTCCAAGTTGCGGCTTTATAAAAGCAATAATTACAACGCACAAAAGCAGAAGGCCAGCTAAAGGCATTACCCCGTAATTGAAAGATAATGTTTGACATTTTTAGACTAATCAAAAGAGAGACAGTTTCAATGAGTAACCACATGATATGTTTTATTGCAGGAAAATATTCTGAATTATCACCTCAGTTTTCATTTTATCTATAGCTATGAGATGTAGGCATTATTTTGATCTTTCTACTTTTGTATTGTAGCCATTTGATATTAACATCAATTCTTTTCTCTTTTTTTGTAGATAAAAGATGAATTTAGCGATGGTAAGTACTCATGTAATTCCAATAATAATAACTTTTAAGCTGAACAGACACACATGGTAGATTTTCCACCATTTTTGACAAGGGAGACAACTTGTGTGACATCCTGTTTGCTTTCCCATACACCAGTCCCCTTCTGAAAAGAGGTCTACTCTCTATTGGAAGAATTTGCACCGTTTTGGAGCACATTCTTTCCTTATAGGGTAGAATGCTTCTGCTGGGAGCAGATTCTTTCCTGATAGAGTAGGCTCTGTTTCAGAAGGGTACAAAAATAATTATCTACTAAATACATTTAACATAAAATGCCTAAAATAAATGGTGGTGTACAAAAACACCAAGCATCGATTGACAGTATAAGGACCACTCTTCTTACAGAAAATGGAAGTCATAGCCTCTGATTTGTATTAATTTTGTTAGCCGTATTTGTATTGGGGAAAAAAAAATAAAATAAAAAACAAAAATAAAAACTTTTTTTTTCATCATCAGAGCATTAAAGTTCCAAATTTTCAGCAACTCCCATGCCCAACTGCCTGTTTAACATCTGCATGCCTCTAAAATGAAAGGAGGCCTCAGTGGCTCAGTTGGATGCGCCGTCCGACTGGAGACCAGCAACATTCTTCCGTGGAGATTGATCATGAAATATTTTCTACTGTCATTCTCTCCCTTCTGCTGATTCAAGAAGGGCAGTTGTCAGTTTCTGGCGAAAGAATGTGCACAATACTGGTTAACCGCTTAGAGGACTAAGCCTGCCCAGTAAACGTGTGGTTAGGTGCGCTCGACATGACCCCATTGGCTTGACTGGGCCATAAAACCTCAACACAAACAAACAAACTAAAATGAAAAGAAGTAAACAGGCTTGTGTCAGAATGGATATTCATACAAAATAGTACGTTTTCATGGCTGGGTTTTTATCTTTGCTGTGGGAATTTTACTGTCTGGATGTTTGATAATCTGACCCTTGTAGGTAAACTTGTGAATGGTCATTTCCTTCTGAGAGACTAATGTCACCTTGTTCTTTAAGGTTTGCAGTTTTGGCTATACTAGGAGATGCAGGACATCAGTATTTGTGAGTACTGGTAATTGTGACACATGTTAATATCGAGAGGCTCTTGGCTTATGGCATGTTTTTTTTTTTGAGTGAAAATTCTATTTGTACATGTATTAATGGTTGTTTTCTCACTGAGGATAGTGAAATTAAACCCATTTCAAAAAACTTAACTTCTATGAAATGTCAAGCCTGTTTCCAGAGGGGAAGTAATGAAAATATTTAACCATCAGCATTTCAAGATGAAATTAGAGGCAACATTTTTCTCTGTTTTCCCAGTCACAGTTTGCATTCCTTTTGAAGTGGTTGGCATGAAATGTAAAAAAGAAAGAAAAAGAAAAACACAAACTGTTACCTGGAAAACAAGAAAAGTGTGCAAACTCTTATAGTCACGATTACAACTGCAGCAGATGACATTTTGATTTTTTTTTTGCTGGTGTGGGGTGAGGGGAGGGGTGGGGAAGGCTTGGCATTTCATGTGAATCTTATTCATCTGCCAAGCAAACAGTTCACATAAAATGTCAAGACCTATTTTCTCTGAAAAAAAAAAAAAAAAAAAACAACAACAGAATCTCATCTGCTACAAATTTTGCTTTAAGGATTAAAATGCCCTATCAGTGATAAAATATAAATTCAGCTGACCAATGAATAAAATGTATTTTAGCAGTAGGAAGCTAAACGTTAACCATAAAATGCTACATTTAAATATTAACCCTTGTCCTACCAGCCTCGGTGGCTCAGTTGGATGCGCCGTCCGACTGGAAACCAGGAGGTCACGGGTTCAACCCCCGCCTAAGTCGGCAACATTCTTATGTGGAGATTGGTCATGAAATATTTTCTACGGTCATTCTCTCCCTTCCGCTGATTCAAGAAGGGCAGTTGTCAGTTTCTGGCGAAAGAATGTGCACAATACTGGTTAACCGCTTAGATGACTAAGCCTGCCCAGTAAACGTGTTGTTAGGTAAACTGACTGCGCTTGACATGACCCCATTGGGTTGACTGGGCCATAAAACCTCAACACAAACAAACCCTTGTCCTGCTGAATAAATTAAGATGCCACACCCATTTCTAATTTTCAGCCAGTCAGATTACTTGATCCGGATTGTTGATATAAATTCACATACTGAATGACAAACAGTGCAGATCCAACTGATCTGGATCTACACCGTTTGGAAAGGTATATCCGGGTTCAGCAGGACAAGGGTTACCAGAAGATATTGTAAAATAGTTTTCTTGTGGGTGATAGGGTGGTGCACCCTCCTGCTGAACTTTCAGAGGGTTACCCTTGCCATCATTGACTTTTGGAAGGAAGGGAAGCAAAATCTGGGGCCTTTTTTGTTATCCATCCCATTCTTTTTCTCTCTCCTTCTTTTCAGGAAATGACTCAACATGACTGAAATATTATTGACTAGGCTGTTGACATAGCTCCAGATAAGAGGGAGTATCAGGAAAATATTTTTCTTATTTGTTCTCGAAAAAATATGTAGTGGTTTAGAAGTGTCTCAGTGACACCCTTCTAATGAGTACCCACAGCATATGTTTTCATGGTGAAATAGGAAAAATATCAACACTTTTTGGTGGAAAAAATGTGCATAATCTGGAGTTGTGTAATGATCCTTAAATCAGACTGTTTAACAGATTTTTTTTTCCTTTATTTTTTAGAGAAAATAGGAATTGTCATTTCATATGAATTGTCTTTAGAGATGATTCACAGGAAATATTTTTCTGTTTCCTCCAAAAAAGAAGAAAAATATTACAAATTGTCATTTGTGTGAATGTTGTTAAAGCTAAATGAATGCATGCAATGACAAGATCTCTTTTCAGTGTGAACCTAGAGAAAAAAACAATAAAAAAAAAATCAAGATATGTGCTATTTGCTAATTGGATTCTAACAAGCTAAGAGTTGCTATTGAAACTATGGAATTTTATTTTACAGATAATGTCATATGGGCACATATGCAGAGGGCTTGGAAAGAGGTTTTTATTGAAGTAAAGGTAAATATAGCAATTATTTACAAGGCTTTTGAAATGCATTAATGCTGCTGATTAGCTTAAGCAATTTCCTGTTTTACAGTTAGCATGTTGGGTAAAAAATCAGCAGATGACATTTCGCAATATTTTATTTTTTGCCAAAATAGGCTTTGACATTGCATGCAAATTGTCTCTTAAGGAGACAATTTGCATTAAATGTCAAACCCTATTTTCTGCAAAAAAAAACAAAAACAAAAAAAAACAAACAAAACAAAACAAAAAAAAAACAAAAAAAAAAAAAAAAAGGAACAGTATAATCAGTTTTCCGTCTGCTAAATTTGCCCGGGAGAATGGTGGTAAAGGTTAAACAGCAATAATTGTAAAACCCATGAATACCCTAAATATGTAAACCTCTTAATCATTTCATCCCCAAGTTGCAGAAGTGGAATATTCCATCTTTTTGATATGGACGTCCAGCAGTGCAAATAGGGTTTGCAGTACAAAATGGAAAATAGAAGGGCAGACAGTGTGACTTCTTGTTATGAGCCATCTCATCTGGATCTAAGCTGTTTGCAAATGGTATTCATTCTGGTCTGCAGGGCTGAATGAGTCATCAACATTAAGCCTTAAAGTCTGTCGTCAAATTAAGCCTAAAAGTCAAATCACAACTATAGCAGGTGAGAAAATAAGGCTTGACATTTCATGTGAATTGTCTGCCTAGCAGACAATTCACATGAAATGCCAAGTCTTATTTCCTCTGAAAAATAATGATAAAACATTTAGAATGTTGTCTGCTACAATTTTGCTGAGCGCTTACAAGGTTTAGTTTTTTAAGTTTAGGTTTTCATGGAACTTGGCATACACTTGCATCTAATGAAAGGAAGCTGGTTTCATTGGTGACATTTCAGCTATGATATAGTTTTCATTCTTCACTATCATGTTAAGTTTTCAGGTTTAGCATATTTCTCAGGGAAGTACAAATGCTAGGGTAATGAAACTTGGTACTTGCATGCTTGTAGAGGAGTGGGGCTGATCCTATTAGTAACAGTTCATCATTCACTTATTATACCCCCAACATACAAAGTATGTCAAGGGGTATATTATAGTTTTCGCTTTTCCATTCGTCTGTTTGACTATCTGTTTGTCTGTCCATCCGTTCGTTCGTAAGTATGTTCGCTCGTCTTTCCTTCATGTTCATAGATACTGGTTTCAAAGTTTTTGCGTCAAAATTTATAAGACCTTATATTATAAAGAGCCATCTATGGATGTCATTTATATTTGGCATGATGGTAGATATAGGTCTAAAGTTTTACTCAGTACCATCCCCAACCCAGGGCCTGACCTTGAGTTCAAGGTCACAGACTTAGAATTTTTATATAAAAGTCAAAATTTTTGCACTTAAGTTTATGTAGTTATATTATCAAGACCCTTTAATGAATTTCATGTATATTTGGCATGATGGAAGATATAGGTCTAGAGTTTTACTCAACACCATCCCCACCCCAGGGTGTGACCTTGGTCAAGGTCACAGACTTAGAATTTTCATATAAAAGTCAAAATGTTTGCATTTAAGTTTATATAGCTATATCATCAACACCTTTCGATGAATTTCATTTATATTTGGCATGATGGTAGATATAGGTTTAAAGTTTTATTCAGAGAAATTCCCATCCCAGGGAAAATATCAATCTTTAGGATTCAAAAAGCATCTTATCAAGAGCTATGACTATGGCTTTTGGCAGGAAGGAACTTTCCTCACTAGAAGCATATTAGGGTTTGGTGTATATTTCTCATTTATCCCATTCATATTTTCTCTCGTTTTTCCTTTAAGAGATGGCTCAATATGACTGAAATATTGTTGAAAGGGCCATTAAGCTTCAGCTCAAACAAATCAGATAAATTCACTTACATTTTTTTAAGGTTTAGCTTATTTTTCATGAAGTACAAAGGCCCGATTTGTGAAATCTGATACACATTTGTGTCTAGAGGAGGGGATGTGATGTATAATACATAGCTACAGATAAGAGGGGGTATCCACATAATATTTTTCTTATTTCTCTACAAAAACATATGTTGTGGGTACTCATTAGAAGCACCTTGCCAAGGCGCTTCTAATGAGTACCCACAACATCTGTTTTCATGGAGAAATAAGAAAGATATCAGCACTTTTCGGATGAAAAAAGCGCCTTATCTGTTGCTATAATTATTTGGCTGTCTTCTTATTAGGATATTTATAACATGTTGAGGAAGTAAGAAGCTCCAAATGGGTTGCTTCAAGGAAGAATGAGCAGATGTAGCTCACCCGACTCCCCGGCATAGTAGAAGTATCCAGGTGGCCGAGCTGTTAGCACTCCTGACTTAGGATTACAAGGTCCCAGTTTTGAATACCTCTAGAGGCGGAGGTAATGACTGTATGGCTCTTTAGTGCCAGAGTCTTTCATTATCATCCCTTGTCAACTCGATATGACTTAAATAATGTTGAAAGAGATGTAAAACACCAAGTCGTCATCATTCTCCAGACAGTAATATGCTAAGTTGTAATTTTGAAAGTCAGATAGACTATAATTAAAACATTGGAGAGATTTCGAATTTTACGTAAAAATTAACAAGAAATTTCCTCAGATATTTCTGTAAGGTTAGTCAAAAATGACTATTCACTCGGTCATTCTCACTGAAAGTCATGAAGCAAAAATGACTGAGCCTCACTTTAATAAAATGCTATAAGAACTGTTTCACTGAGAAATCTTATGAGATGCCCAAAGATTGTTGGCTTGGAGAAATAAGAAAAATACATCTGTAATGCTGGTGCCTGCTTTTGTTACTCTAAGGTACTTGATACACTTGGTAGAGTTTTGGTCATTTTGTATAAGGGGACAACTTTTGTAACTTCCTGTTTACCTTCCTGTACATCATGACCCTTCCGAAATGGGTCTACTGTAAAAAGACAGAATGTGCTACCAAGGGGAGCAAATTCATTCCTTTTAGGCAGGGTTTTCCTTGTCCCTCAAAAAACGTGAGACTTGGCCCCGTTTTGACTCTGATGTCCCCTAAACAATCATCTTAGAGGGACATTGATGTCCCTTAAAATTTGCAATATTTTCTGTAAAAGTCAAATAATCAACCCCTGAAATTACCCCATATGTCCCCTAAAATATGGGTCAAAAGAGACATATGACCCCTTAAATAAATTGCCGAGGGAAAACCCTGTTTTAGGGTAAATCTCTTTTCAAAAAGGACACAAAAACAATTTTGACAGAATTGCTTCTCTGAAAGTGTATCCATTCCTCTTAGTACTTCAGTATACATTCTAGTGATGCCATTAACTTGTGTTTATTGTTTAGACTACACAGAAGCCATCTAGAGACAAGTTACTGCCAGATCCACTGACATATCCATACATACAGCCCAAATACACACTGGTGATAGAGATGACAGATGTTCTAGTACACCCAGAATGGACGGTTAGTTACCTTACAATAGTTACTATATAGCTTTAACTGTCATAAGAAGGGGCTGGGCTCCATAGGGCAGTCAATAATGCATCTGCCTGCTGATCCAGGAGTCCCAAGTTCAAATCCCAGCTTGGTCATGTAACTTTGATGGAGATTCTTCTCATGCTGACTGACCAATTCTATGGTCATTCTCCCCTTTTGCTAATTCAAGAAGGGCACTTGTCAGTTACTGATGCTAGATGGAAGCATGTGCATAAGTGCTGGATAACTACTTTGAGGACTAAGCCTGCCCAGGTAAAGTGTGAGCAGGTTAACTGACTGGCATGACATGAACTTAATGGTATTTACTGGGTCATAAAACTTCAAGTTGACAACTCTAACAAACATAAGGATAACTAGATAAATATTTTTTTTATATATACCACAAATACAATACATGTTATGTGTATGTATCAGAAGTAATGATAACCCACATCAAATAGTTTTGTATGGGAATAAGAAAAATATCAACAGTTTTGGTTGAAAATTATGCAGAGATGCCTTGTCTAGAGCTATGTTTACCCCAAGTACTCAAACACCTTGAACCCTTACTATAATTATTCTAAAATCTGAACAAGGTTTGACTGCATTGAGCCAAACTTTGTGGCTGCAAATGCAAAAGCTACTCACATTTTTTCAGCAAAAATATTAGCGTATATGCCATAGTTAATGATCAAAGATTCAACGATACATTAATTAACGACATTGTTAGTTTTGAATAGCTGGGCCCAGATGGCTGAGCTGTTAGCACTCCTGGCTTCTGATCATGAGGTCCTTGGTTTGAATCCCACTGGAGACAGAGTTCAGTTCATGACTGTATGCTTAGCTGGCCTCGGTAGCTTAGTTGGATGCCCGTCCGACTGGTGATCAGGAGGTTGCGGGGTCGACCCCTGTGGTTGGCAACATTCTTTCATGGAAATTGATCATGAAATATTTTCTACGGTCATTCTCTCCCTTCTGCTGATTCAAGATGGGCAGTTGTCAGTTTCTGGCGAAAGAATGTGCACAGTACTGGTTAACTGCTTAGAGGACTAAGCCTGCCCAGTAAATGTGTGGTTAGGTAAACTGACCGTGCTCGACATGACCCCACTGGTTGACTGGGCCATAAAACCGCAACACAAACAAACAAAACTGTATACATAATTGCACAAAGCCTTTTCAGATGAAATGACCCCTTCATTATCTCTATATGACTTAATTATTATTGAAAGAGATGTAAAATGCCAAATAATCATCAGTATATCACAGCCTATACATCCTTGCAATATGATCATGGTCTGTTTGTTTCACAGACATAGGCCTTGGGCCCTCACTGGACTACATGGATGTGGAGGGGAGTTCAATAAGTTCATAGAACTTGGGGTTTAACTCATAGATTGGAAGATGGTTTCAACATTATTTTTCAATATAACCCCCCTTTACTTCAATGCATTTGGCCCACTTTTCTTTTAAGCAGTCTGTGCCTTTGAAATATAAGTCATCTATTTGGTCCTCAAACCAAGCCTCTGTAGCAGCCTTGAGCTCATCATCGTCCCGAAATCTCATTCCACGCAAGTGGGACTTCAAATTTCAAAACAGATAATAATCACTTGGGGCCAGGTCTGAACTGTATGGCGGGTGATTTAACTACTTGAACTTGCACTCACGAATAGCTGCTTGTGCAACTCTGGACTTGTGCACAGAGACATTATCATGCAAAAGAAGGACACCAGCAGCTAGCTTTCCCCTTCGTTTTTCTTTAATAGCAACCCTTAATTGTTTAATGACATTGGCATGGTATTCTCCTGTAATTGAAGTACCAGCAGGCTTGTAATCTATCAGTATAATCCCTTTGGAGTCCCAAAACACGGTGGCCATTACCTTGCTGGCTGATGGTTGGGTACAAAATTTCTTAGGTGGGGGTGAGCCAGGGTGCTTCCATTGCATGGACTCTTTTTTTAGTATCTGGGTCCCAGTGGTGAAGCCGTTTCATCTCCTGTTACAAGACAAGTGTGAAAGTCTTCTGGATTGACATTGTACACTTCCAGAAGTTCTTGACTTGACTCCACCCTTTGCTGATGATCTTGTATGTTCAGGTTTCTGGGTACCCACCTGGCAGATACTTTTGACATGCCTAAATGTTCATGGATTATAGTGTAAACACTTCCATTAGAAATACCACATTCTGAAGCAAGTTCGGCAACTTTGATTCGGCGATTGTTTAGCACAAGTCTCTCAACACGGTCCATATCTCCTGGCTGATGACATCAGCAGGGCGACCTGGCTTTGGATCATCTTCTAAGGAGTCACCCATGTTTAAATTCTGCTGACCACTTTGCCACTGTGGAATACCTTGGGGTTTTATCACCATACACATCAGCCATGCACCAATGGATTTCTTTGACCTTTGTACCCTCCTTAGTGATGAACATTATGACTGCTCTGAACTCAATATTCTGATTTTCCATTTTTGCCTATAGGTATAGGTTTTCAAACAAAAAGTAAGAGCAAAATATGTACGTGTTGACTGAACGGCTGTTATCATTCAACTGATAAAGGTTTACACTGCACAAAAATGAAAAAAGAAATCTTGAATTGTATAGAAAAATACCGAGTTCTACGAACTTATTGAACTACCCTCGTATGTGACAAGGAACATTTTTTTTTTTTTGTTGTTGTATTTTTAACAAACGAGCTGGGGCATAGCAATTCATACAAGATTGTTTGTACACCTTTGCAGACTGATCAGAGTCTTTGCAGCACTCTGTGGGTAGCCAAGGATCCAAAATGTCCAGGCAAACAGAGAAGACACTGATCAGCCTGCTCAGGCTAATCTGAGACTTGGCTGGATGCACATGCAATCTTGTAGGAAATGCTGTGCTCCAGCTTAAACCAGATGGCATGCAGTAACTGAATTTGTATTGCTTCTTATTATCAGAGAAAATATTATATGGTTCGTGTCAAGTGAAAAATGCCTACGAACATGCTGGGCAAAAGAAGCAGATTTAGATCATCCTGCACATGTGCAAAGTATCATCTGGGCCTTTGCACTCTACTCATACATTCTGTAGTATTCAATGATTCTGTTAGTGAACAGTGCAGGCCCTGATCAGACTGTGTGTGTGCACAGGCTGATCTGGGCCTTTGCTATTTGCATATGTCTGAAGACACATTTTCACATATACAGTCGACTCTCATTATCTCAAATTCCAAGGGACTCAATGAGATACTTTGAGATATCCATACCTCGACATATCAGAGTTGAGAGACTGCGGAAAACAATAAATTGAACAACACCATTTAACAAATGAATATGTTATTTGACTCCTGAAGTTAAAAAATATATATAAAATAATGTGGAAAAGAGGAGAAATTGCTCCTCACATTATTTTGTTACCAGTTGTCATAGTTTCATGTTAAAACAGGGACCAGTTTCACTTCGAGATAAGCGGTAATTCGAAATAAGCGAGTTCGAGATAACGAGGTTCGACTGTATTTGCAACAAGATTTCCATAAATCTTTTGAATATATTTTTGCTTTTCAATTTTATATCATATATATGACCACTGCTGTATGATTTATCTTTTACAGTATGGTACAGGCTGGCGTTTTAAGAAGAGGCCAGGAATTGAATCATTTTTGAAAGCAATAGGACCACCATTGTTTGAAGTTGTCATCTTCACTCAAGACAATGGTTTTGTAAGTTCATTTGCTACTAGTTTAGCGAGTTATCATTCTAGGTCCAGATAAAGTGAACATTTATGAGATAATTTTTGTATGTGGGTACTTACTGGAATGTTTTGGTCTCACTGAGGCAACAATACCCATTGGATATTTGGTGCATTGATAAAAAAATATGCCAAATTATTATCACATTTATTGCCTCATTTGGAGCTACATAAATGCAGTGCCCCAGTTCAAGTGATTTCTGTGGAAGCTCTTTTGTATTGGGACATTGTGCTTGATCCCAGGCTGTGTCTCACTTTAAAATGAACTGTCCTGTAAAAGATTTTTGGCAGTAAAACAAAATCCTTGAAGATAACCTGTTGTATAAATTAATGGTTGTTTGTCTACCATTATGTCACAAATAGAATGCTGAATTTCTGAGCAAGCATGGGAATCCTGGTCCACAATATAGTCAACAGGTATTCATCAGTTTAGAATGAACTGTCACATGAAATATTTTTTTTTTCTTTTTTTTTTTTCTTTTTTTTTTGTGCAGTAAAAAAAAAAAAAAGACAAAATCCTTGAAGATAGCTTGTTGTATAAATTAGTGTTGTTAGTCTACCATTATGTCACAAATTGAATGCTGAAATTTCTGTATAAGCATGGGAATCCTGGTCCACAATATGGTCAACAGGAATTCATTAGTTTAGAATGAACTGTCATCTTAAAGATTTCTTTTTTTTTCTTTGCAATAAAAAAAAAAAGAGAATCTTTGAAGATAGACTGTTGTATAAATTAGTGCTTTCTGTGCAAGTATGGGAATCCTGGTCCACAATATGGTCAACAGGCATTCATCAGTTTATGTAATAGAAGCGTTTGTGAATACTTTTGTGTTTCTGTAAGTAAATTTGTATTAACGTAATAGAGGGACTCATGGAAGATTAATTTTGTTACTCAGTGTGTTACCTATAAAGTATATTACCTGTACTAACTTGTCAGCCAAATTTACATTGTAATCTGGTTGTACATATTATTATTCCATTTTGCAGACTGCTGATCCGATAATAACAAAGATTGATCCAGAGAATTATATTATGTACAGACTTTACAGAGATGCTACACACTTTATGAATGGACATCATAAAAAGGTACAATAAACATAATTATACCCTTTGATAAAGGTCTCTGGACTAATTACTCAGACAACAAATTGATATTTTTCTTATTTTTCCAAGAAAAACAGGATTTGACAATTTGCGTGGAATGTCAAAACCTGTTTTCTGGGAAAAATAAGAAAAGTATTTAAATATGTCTGAAATTTTTAACCAGCATGCTATGAATTAAATGTCAAAAACGTTGCCTTTGGAAACAAAGCACACACCACAGATCTTTTCTTTTAAAAACATCTTTTCTGGAGCTACAAATTTTTATGGGATGAGGTTCAAAGCAGATATGTGAGAAGAGTGGTGTAGTGTTATTAGTTCAATAGACGGGATGATATGGGGTACAATTTTCCCCTTTTGTGCACTTCCAGTTCATCTGCACCCAGCTTCTCAAGTCCCAGCTGTCTAGCTAGTCTAGCCCAGAAAACATTAATATAATATCGGCCATGTTCGTTTCTGTGTTTGTGGTCACTGTACTCAAGGGTCATTCCTTTTAAAATGTATTGCCAAATCCACTACTTTACCTGCTGATGTTGTTTTTGAGTTACTTAACCATAGACATACCTAGTCTACAGCTTGATGCAAAAATCTCTGCAAGCAGATGTATGCGTGTCTAAAAATTCTTTGGATGAATGGCAAAGACCATGATCAGATGGTACAGTGTGTGCTCTTGTTTGGCAGTGTTTGCACGTGCTTGTCTGTCCCATTACTTGGGTAGAAAAATGAATTAATTAGCCACAACACAACTATTTTGATCTAAATGTTATTGCCCACATACATGTATATTATAAGGTATTCACGGGGATGGTTCTCCCCGATGCCCTGTTTACCGTAGGAAGGCGAGAATAAATGGGTTACCACTAGGTAACTGGAAACAAGAAATATCTTTAAAAAAGATAAACGGCGTAAGAGGTACTGGAATATGAATATTGAAACTACTTTGTGGTTCAATATGAAAAGAAGAAGGCTTCTAAAATATAAACTTTATTACGAATTCAAACTATCAAGAAAGTTTTAATACTGTAAGACATAATATATATTGCAAGGGTTGGCAGGAAAGGGAGTGTACTCAGATGTGTAAATATCTGTGCTAAATTATGAAAAGCAATTTAGCATATAAATGTAAAGCATATAATTTTTGTGTGTTAATTTGTATACTGTACCAGTATTTGAAAAATCCTTGCCAACTATGCACCTTTTTGATAAAGAGTAAGCAAAGTGTAACACTGGCCATGGAGATTGGCAAAAACTGGAAAACACATATTTAATTTGTAATAGAGGGTCATGATGGCCCTTGATTGCTCACCTGGGAAGCAGATTTTTTTTTTAACCTGGTGGAAGGATATTTTCAAAGTTTTCTGCATATATATATATATATTAGACCCTGCCCTTTGTTGGTTATTTATTTATTTTTTTTTTTTTTTGGTGATACAAATTAATTTGAAACATTTTGATGGATGGTCAATCCAGTGATGTTTGTGAGTATTGTTGAAATCTAGTTAGTTGTTGATTACAAAATGTTCAAAGTGTTCTAAACAGACATATGAGGAACCAACAAAAATAATTTGAGCAAATTTGATAGACATTCACCTATGGAACGTTTGTACAAAAATTTTGAAATTGGACCATAGTTTGTGCAGAAGAAGAACTGTCAAGTTTACTCTACATAATTCCTAACCAAGCCAACTGGAAGTCATTTTTTGAGACGGAACAGAATTCTTTTAACAAGATTTAAAGACCTTCTATTGAAGAAACATTTCTGTGAAAAAAAAACAACAACAAAAAACAAAAAACAATCCAACCAGCTTGTACTGAGGAGATTTTGAAAGATTTGGTTGCTATAGCAATACGAGGGATAACTCTGTTCATAAACTTCGAACAATCATTCGGCCCTCCTACATATTGATGTTTCAGACAGTTTGATTGCAGTGGGGAATCCAAGTGACCAAATGACTAGGTGCATAGAGTTTGTTACTATTTTTGGCTCCGCTTCAGGTAGGATGTTTTAGAATATCTCGATTTATACCTGATGGAATTTTTTTCAAATAAAGCACAGTATGCGGAAAATCAAGCTCTTTCTGGTGGTCAGTGCTATTCTGCAATCTGGTCGGATTCTCGAGAACATTCAGAGAATGTTTTCTGTCAGAATTCATGTACATTGTCCTGGTGACCCAGATTGACAGCAAAAACATTCTTCGAATATTCTCGAGAATTAGACCAGATCACAGATTAGCGCTTACACCACCAAAAAAAACTTGATTTTCCGCGTACTCTGCGCTTATTTGAACAAATTCCATTCGGTATGAATAGAGATATTCTAAAAAATCCTACCTGAAGCAGAGCTAAAAATAGTAATATTTCTTTGTGTTGTTTACGCTCTGAGGCAATAGGCCGCTTACACTGCGAAAAAAAATAAAAATGATGTTCAACAAACCTATTTCCTAGTTAAGAACGAACAATATTTATGTTGCCAACATTTCTATCAAGCTTAAGGCAAAGTTCCTGTTTATTTATTATATAAAATTAAACCTTACATCCTTTTATTTGCACATAGTATAAGGCACATGATAATTCTGTATATTATCAACACAGTGGAGAGAAGTAAACTTGAACGCCCCTTGTTCGCTTAGCATTTGGGCCGCTTACATCAAACATTTAGTTTCACTGTACAAAAAAATTAAAAGCTCGTCTATAATCATTTATTTCATTGCAACTATTTTAGCGATATTATTTAAATTATGGGTATTTTTTCGATTGTTAACATCTGCATTGCCATACTGTACAACTTTATATAGATAAATGTCATAATTAAGTGATTGTTCAGTCACGAATATATTTGTTAAAAATCAGTAAATTCTATACTTACCCCTACTTGTTTGCAGAAGTTTACACATTTTTAACCAATCGCAAATTACTATTTATTCATTCGAGACTAATACCAATAAGTATGTCAAAAGCCAGCTTATACAGCTACGCCGAAAACAAAATAAAAATGAATACTCTGAAACAAATTTAAAAAAAAAAAAAAAAATCTCTTGACAAAGCACACAGTGACCTGTGGAAAGAAACATACCCTGACTTAAATAGTTTTGTTGCAACAGTATTGTATAATCTGTAATAAACCATTTACAGCGAAACTTCTGATTTGCTGCTTGAATTTTTGCTTTACATGATTTTTGTAGAAGAGTGGCTGGATATATTTAATTCAGGATGTACTTGCTGAAAATACTTTGCCATTTTTTAAACACATTAATCTTTTCTTTTTTTAACAAAATACAACTACATGTGTTTTAATTTTTAAACATTTCCACGGGGTTTTCCCTCAGGGTTTGAAACCAAGGGTCCAAGGGACTTGTTGATCTCGAGTTAAGGGGTCCATATTGGCATAAATATGATTTAGGTGTTTGTTGTTCTAAAGACTGTTTCCCAAAGTTATATTTCTTTTCCTTTAGGTACAAAACAAATCAAAATTCAGAGCCAAAAATGAATAAAATTCAGTTTACACTGATGATATATGCATCAATCAGGACTATTATCCCTTTGTTCTGCGAGTCCAGAACATGGTTTTGGGAGGAAAAAATTGCCAAAAGCGAGTCGGGGAAAACCCTGAATTTTCCACCTTCATGTTCTCATTCATACTGAACACATAATGCTTATACCTTTTTCATTTGTGAAAGAAGTGGTCATGAGGCCAAGTAGTTAGTGCTCCTATCTTTAAACCATGAGGTCTTGTCCCAGGTTTCAATACTGCTACTAGCTAGAGGAAGAATTCGGCTCAGAACTGTATGGTGCATTAGAGCACAGAACGATCCATTTTATCCCCTTCATCATCTCATAATGATTGAAAAAAACATAAAACATCAAATCATCCTTATCATTATACTCCCAGCATACGAAGTATGTGGGTGGGAGAAGGGTTATATTGTTTTCACCTTGTCTGTGATTCTGTCATTTTGACTTCATTTCCACTCCGTATCTTGAGAACGAGTTCATGAAATTAGACTGAATTTTGCATATGCATTGACCATTACCAGATCTAAGATGGTATTATTATGCATCGATTTTCGCAAATTTACAACAGAGCTATGGCCCTTGGTTATTGTCAAAATTTCGTACCCGCTCAATACCTTGTGAACTAATTGATGGAAATTGATCAAATTCTGCCTATTCATTGATCTTAACCAGATCTAAATTGGGATTGTTATGCATTGTTTTTTTCAAATAGAGTTATGGCCCTTGGTCATTGGTCATTGTCAAAATTTTGTTTCCGCTGAATATCTTGTGAAAGAATCAATAGAATTTGATCAAATTTTGCATATGCATTGATGTTAACCAGATCTAGGTTGGGATTGTTACGCATTAATTTTTTTTTTCAAGTTTACAAAAGAGTTATGTCCCTTGGTCATTGTCAAAATTTGGTTGGTTTCCACTTGATATCTTGTGGACATATTGATGGAATTTGATCAAATTTTGCACATGCATTGATCTTTACCAAATCTAGGCTGGGATTGTTACACGTCAATTTTTGCAAATTTACAACACAGTTTTGGCCTTTGGTTATTGTCAAAAGTTTGTTTTTGCTCAATATCCTGGGAACAAATTGATGGAATTTGACCAAGTTTTGCATATGCATTGATGTTAACCAGATCTAGATTGGAATTGTTACACATCAGTTTTTGCAAATTTATATCAGAGTTATGACCCATGATTATTCTTAGATTTTTGTTTCCACTCAAAATCTTTTCACATTGTCCATCTGTATGCCCATCCATTCATTTGTCTGTTCATCCATTACAGGGGAGAGGAGTTGAGTGGTTGGGAGGTGGGGGGGGATTACGGGGAGGGCTGGGGAGGCAGGAGCATATCTAATAAGCACTGCTTGTTGACATTTCTTGTTTTCATTTGTAAAAGAAGGTAATGTACCCTAATGATACAAATGACCCTTATGGTTTGAAAGGTCATTAAACATGAACTCTTCATGAAAAAGTCTTGCTGCTCATTTCTTCTCCAGAATTGTTTTAACCCCTTAAAGTGCCTATCACAAAAGCTGTAGATAACATTTTGAAATACATTTTATTTTACATAAAAACAGGATTAGCCATTCTCATGAAATATCGGGCTATTCTTGAAGATAAATCTAAATGTTAATGCTACTGTTTTGCATGACACTTTAAGGATTAATGTAAAAACAACACAAAACAAAACAAATATCAGGGCCCAGTTGTTCAAAACTGAACAAAGTTCTGCTTCTACTTCTACTTGATACTCCCAACAATCAGTTTCTAATTATTACTGGGAGGCGCTCTCGGGAAACAGCATAAAGGGGTGAAAAAAAAAAAAAGAAATGATTGTAGTTACAATGACATGATAACTCAGAATGATGAAAAGTTTCACAGCATGATGAATTTAAAATAACTACATATACTAGATTATATATATCATCATAATTGGATTTTTGATTAACATGCAGGTACAGGGGCAACATCCACATCAGTGGGCCCCCTTTCAGATAGCTGGCTAGCTGCACGCATGGCAGATCCCACACCAGATCTCCACATATTTCTATCATGAGGGTTGATAGCCGAGAGCTTCCACTCTCTGCAATCCCTCTCTGTCAGCTGCTTCCATTTCATCTTGGGCCTCCCCGGCCCACGCTTTCCCTCAGCCTAAAAATAAAAACAGAATGAGAGCTAGTAATGAATGGAGGCCAGCTCAGCAGTAAAATGAGCTAAGCTAGCACTGGCCTTCACATGATAGGGGAGCATGTTCCAATATCTTATTATTCTTGGAAAGAATGAGTTAATATGGTACTGTATCCTGAAATAGGGTACTAGGAAATTTAGATTTCTGGATTCAGTTAATTGATGATGGCCAACAGCAACTAGGTAATGGTTTATTTTGAAGAGCATAATAAGAGAGTTTTGGATCCTACATTGTTCTAAAGTTTGCCAGTTAAGAGTGTTGAGAATTTCAGTGACACTGCTTGTGAAGTCATAATCATTCACTACATATCTAGCTGCTGCCCTCTGCATTTGTTCGATCTTATATGATAGTGTCTTTTGCCATGGATGCCAGACGGAGGAGCAGTACTCAGGCTGAGGTCTGGCGTAGATATTGTAAGTGGTTTCTTTGATTTTTTTATTCTGCGTCTGTATGTTTCTTTTAAGGAATTTTAATGTATTGCTTGCCTTTGATGATATGTTTTCTACATGTGTCTTCCAGCTAAGAGCTTGACTAATTGTGATACCTAGATATTTGGTGTTTTCAGTAGATCTTAGTTCAACATCATGTAATTTATATGGAAATAGAGTGGGATTTTTGTTTTTGGAGACACAAATGACTTCACATTTTTCTTTGTTAAATTTTATGGACCAGTCTTTTTCCCATTTTTCAAGTTTGTGGAGAATATTTTGTAAAATTTCAGGATTTTGTTAGCTGAAGTGACATTAAAATGTCTATCTTGAAATATGGCAAATACATTGATATTTTTGCCAAAAAATTTGAGTAGTTGCAAAAGCTTCTCAAATTTTTGCAGCAAATATATCAATGTATTTGAAAATACCTTAGCTTGATGAGTTTGTCATTAACAAGCTAATTAAGCAAATGATGCTTTGAACAACTGGGTCCTGAACTTTAATCTGTAAACATTAAAAGTTTGTATGATTGTAGACATTAACCCTTATCCTGCTGAATAAATTAAGATGCCACACCCATTTCTAATTTTCTGCCACACCCATTTCTAATTTTCAGCCAATCAGATTTTGATCCAGATTGTTGGTACAAATTCACATACTTAATGACAAACGGTGCAGATCGGGATCAGTTGGCTTCTTCAGAAGCCAACTGATCTGTATCTGCACTGTTTTCAAAAGCATTGTATATCCGGGTTCAATAGGACTAGGGTTAAGCCATTATATACATGTGCTAGAATGGGAATATTTAGCACCCTTTACAAGACAAATGTGTGGAGGCTATTTACATGATATATACCATTAAGGACAGTGTAAACAAACATTTTCCTTAACCTTTCAATTCAGAACAATTCCGTCTTTGACTTTGGATGAGTCCATTGTCACTAAAAGGGTTTTAGACAAAAATAGAAGAAAAAAAAATGTAGTAATAAAAAACCAAAAAACGATAACATATTTTAGATTCTGAATACATTGTAGATGACTCCTTCTGGATCTAGGCAATATTCAAAGCATTTTACTGGCCTAACTGTATATCAGTGAACAGAGAAAGCCCTGATCAGACTGCTCAGATGTGCAGGTTGACCTGGGCTTTCACTTTTCCTATTTGGCATCAGAGGCCTTTTAGCATATTGTACAGCATGTTCAATCAGCTATGGTTAAAAATAGCAGTTTCACACCTTGGGAAGGGAGGTAATATCTCTGTTGTTGGACCAGGCCTGGAAGGCAGGTTGATGCCCCTTCAGTAGGGATATCTGCTAAATGTGCAAAATCCAGAAAACTAGGCAGTTTAAGAAGTTTAGTTTTACTTTGTAAGATTTGATATTTAACCCTAGTCCTGCTGAAACCGGATATATCCTGCCTTTGCAAAGTGTAGATCTAGATCAGTTGGCTTCTTCAGAAGCCAGCTGATCTGGATCTGCACTGTTTGCCATTAAGTGTGTGAATTTATATCAACAACCTGCATCAAGTAATCTGATTGGCTGATAATTAGAAATGGGTGTGGCATCTGAATTTATTCAGCAGGACAAGGGTTAAAATGATGATACAAACCTAGGTACATTTTCTGGTTTCAATAAGCATTTCTCCAGCAGTTCAGTAAAGTAGGCTGGATAGACCTATTTGATTTTCTGCCATTATTTACAAGGAAGACAATTTTTGTGAGTTCCTTTCTGCTTTCATGCACACCAACCCCCTTTTTAGGGGTCTACTCTGAAAGGAAAGAATGCTTCCAAAGGATTAAAATTGTTTGCTTTTAGAAAAGACTTTGTTTCAGAAGGGACTAGGGGTGGTAGGTGAGGGGATGAGGGGCAAAACAGATTTGACAACGCTGCCTCCCTGAAGGTGTGTCCTTTCTTCTTAACCCATTGTAGACCTTATGAACTCCCCACACACTATATATTGGAAGAGTCAATTTCAGTTTAAGGTATGTCTGGCTATAAGATTTAGATATTCCTAGAGGAAAATGGTCTGGGGTGGTTGGGTGTGACGAAGGTGTCGTGTATCTTACATCACTGGGACGTCCAACTAATATTGGCTTACAGTTAGGCAAGGCCTGC
This sequence comes from Anodontia alba, assembly GCA_964016985.1. NCBI lineage: Eukaryota > Metazoa > Mollusca > Bivalvia > Lucinida > Lucinidae > Anodontia > Anodontia alba. Next base: position 3,481,493 of record OZ024823.1, read on the forward strand.
TATCGTTGTAGCAGATAAGGGTAGAGGGGGAATGTTTTTATTTCTTCTGTTTCTTCACTTTCATTCCTGTTCTTCTTTATTCCCTGTCCTTCTCTTTCATCTCCACTACTATCTCTCTTCTCCTTTTCTCTGGGAGACAACACAAAATGACCCACAAGGGTTGACGTGCCGTTAAACCCCAACACAATCAATATAAGAGGAAAATGGTTGAACTATTTACAAACAGTGGAGACCCTGATCAGACGCCACATGCTTCGGCCTCTGATCTGGGTCTGCACAGTTTGCCAATTACACTTTTTAAGGGGTCTCCAGTCTACAATGAGTTAAAATTCATGTAGTTACGAGAATAAAATGCACAATGCACTCAGTAATAACAAAGGTTTCCAAGAAACAGTCTCTATCAATGCCAAAACATTATGAGTAAAAATCAGTAACCGCAAATCCAGTGCAAGAACACAGTAAAAAGGTGGCAGACATTTTATTTATGTAGTTTTCAGAGAAAGTAAGATTTGACATTTTATTTGAATTGTTTGCCTAGCAGATGAGGCAGACAATTCACAAAACTATGAAGCTTTATTTTGCTCCGAAAAACACACATAAAAAATTTAATTTCAGGATCTACATTACTTGAACCGTGACTTGTCTAAGGTGATACTAATAGACTGGAACAAGGAAGCAGTGAGCATCAATCCAGAGAATGCCTTCTTGTTGAAACAGTATACTGGAGAAGACAAAGACACAACACTGGGAGAATTAGCAGAGTTCTTGAGAGGTTTGTGATTACACCAGAACCTCTTTATAACACTATTGTTGTGGTCCATAGCATCAACCATGTTAGTTAAACAACCCTGTTATATCCAAACAAAATGTATAGATTATATTGAAAAATGACCATTTATGGTCATTTTTCAATATAATCTAAACATTTTTGGGGTCCATCTTTGAATCCTGTCATCCAAAACTGTGTTATAACAAACTGTGTTATAAAGAGGTTGTAGTTTACTTTATGTCTCAAAAATGTGCCTTATCTGGAGCTATGGACCTTCATTATCTCAATATAATCTATACATTTTTAGGATTCATCTTTGAAATGTGTTATATCCAAAACCATGTTAAAATGAACCGTGTTATAAAGAGGTTGTAGTGTATTTCTGTTTTACTGTATGTTTCTCCGATGAAGAGGAGGACCCCTGCATCGAACAAACATTTGTAATTTGGAGCTGCATCAGAATTAAGGATGAAGTTTCCCAGAATAAAACTAGTTTAAGGCCCACAGTAGTTTTTCTGTTGACCATTCCAAGGAGTTTATTTTTCAGTCTTTCTTTGATTATACATCATTTGTTAGCTTACCTGTGCTAAAGTTCAGGTAGAGCTATAGCAGTTGCATTACCATGGCGTCGGCATCACTTCAAAGTTTTTGCTTAAAAGTTTTAAAAGGCTATATTTTCTGAACCTCTGGACGAAAGTATTTCATACTTGCTCTGATGATAGATACTGGTCTGAAGTTTTATGCTGTACCATCCAGACCCACATGAGGGACCTTGAAGTAAAAAATAAATTCTGTTAAAATTTTTGAGAAGTTTCTATCTTCTGAAGTTTAAGCCTGATCTTATTGATACTTTGCCTGATATATATAATCCTACTGAAAAATTTTATGTTGCACCATCCCCGCCACCCCACCCTCACTAACTTTCAGGTCAAGGCCACAGACTTCGAAATTTTACATTAGAAGTTTTGGCTAAAAGTTTCAAATAGCTATATTTTAGGGGTAAAGTGTGATTCAGGCCCTCCATGTTGTTGTACATAACTCCTGATCAGGAGAGTACAGTTAATGTCCTAAAATTTCGACCATCTTATTCCATACTCTTTTGGCCTAAAGTTTGCTTTTTATGCAGCGGTTTCTTAAAACACTTAGTGGAATAGCAAACAGTGTAGACCCTGATCAGACTGCTCCTCTGATCTGGGTCTGCACTTTTTGCATATGTCATTTTGTCAGACACTTTGGTGTTTGAAATGTTAGGACATTTATTGTGTTCAGATGTTTTTAGCTCGCCTGTACGAAGTACAAGGAGAGCTATTGTAGTCACCCCGGTCGTCCGCGTTTGCGTTCCCGTTCCCGTCACACTGCGTTAAAGTTTTTCAAATGCTTATATCTCAACAGTCACTCCTCACAGAGGCATCAAATTTGGAACTTAGGTACCTTGGAGGGTCTTCTGAGATTCCAAGAGAATAAACCCCTGGGTTCATGCCCCTGGGTTCATGCCCCTGGGTGGGGCTAGGGGTCAGAATCTAGGACACCTTTGTAATACTGTGTTAAAGTTTTTCAAATTCTTATATCTTGACTTTCACTCCTCATAGAGCATTCATATTTAGAATTTGGGTACCTGGAGGAGTCTTCTGAGATTCCAAAAGAACATACCCCTGGGTTCATATCTCAGGGTGGGCCTTGGAGTGGGGCTAGGGGTCAAAATCTAGGACACCTTTGTAAAATCTTATATACCTACAGGTTATAGACACAACTGGTTATACATCAGCTAACTATGTGACATCGGTTTAAGTGTAAGAGAGTGAAGGTCATGGTGACCTACATTTTACGGTCTAGGTCACCTAGATTTCACGGTCCAGTGATTTTGCCTTATATCTTGAATACTATTTGTTGGATAAATGTCACACCTGGGATATTACTTCCATGTGACCCAATGAATGACCACTTACTATATCTAGGTCATTGTGACCTATATTTCATGGTTCAGTGATTTTGCCTTATATCTTGAATACTATTTGTTGGATAAATGTCACACCTGGGATATTAGTTCCTTGTGACCCTATTATTGACGTCAAAATATATCTCTGTTGGTGTGACCTATATTTCATGGTTCAGTGATTTTGCCTTATATCTTGAATACTATTTGTTGGATAAATGTTACACCTGGGATGTTAGTTCCTTGTGACCCGATTATTGACGTCAAAATATATCTCTGTTGGTGTGACCTATATTTCATGGTTCAGTGATTAGCCTTATATCTTGAATACTATTTGTTGGATAAATGTCACACCTGGGATATTAGTTCCTTGTGACCCGATTATTGACGTCAAAATATATCTCAGTTGGTGTGACCTATATTTCATGGTTCAGTGATTTTGCCTTGTATCTTGAATACTATTTGTTGGATATATGTTACACCTGGGGTATTACTTCCATGTGACCAAATGAATGACCACTTACTATAACTAGGTCATTGTGACCTGTATTTCATGGTTCAGTGATTTTGCCTTATATCTTGAATACTATTTGTTGGATAAATGTCACACCTGGGATATTAGTTCCTTGTGACCCGATTATTGACGTCAAAATATATCTCAGTTGGTGTGACCTATATTTCATGGTTCAGTGATTTTGCCTTATATCTTGAATACTATTTGTTGGATAAATGTCACACCTGGGATATTAGTTCCTTGTGACCCAATTATTGACGTCAAAATATATCTCTGTTGGTGTGACCTATATTTCATGGTTCAGTGATTTTGCCTTATATCTTGAATACTATTTGTTGGATAAATGTCACACCTGGGATATTAGTTCCTTGTGACCCGATTATTGACGTCAAAATATATCTCTGTTGGTGTGACCTATATTTCATGGTTCAGTGATTTTGCCTTATATCTTGAATACTATTTGTTGGATAAATGTCACACCTGGGATATTACTTCCATGTGACCCAATGAATGACCACTTACTATATCTAGGTTATTGTGACCTATATTTCATGGTTCAGTGATTTTGCCTTATATCTTGAATACTATTTGTTGGATAAATGTCACACCTGGGATATTAGTTCCTTGTGACCAGATTATTGACGTCAAAATATATCTCAGTTGGTGTGACCTATATTTCATGGTTCAGTGATTTTGCCTTATATCTTGAATACTATTTGTTGGATAAATGTCACACCTGGGATATTAGTTCCTTGTGACCCGATTATTCACGTCAAAATATATCACTGTTGGTGTGACCTATATTTCATGGTTCAGTGATTTTGCCTTATATCTTGAATAGTATTTGTTGGATAAATGTCACACCTGGGATATTAGTTCCTTGTGACCCGATTATTGACGTCAAAATATATCTCTGTTGGTGTGACCTATATTTCATGGTTCAGTGATTTTGCCTTATATCTTGAATACTATTTGTTGGATAAATGTCACACCTGGGGTATTAGTTCCATGTGACCCAGTGAATGACCACTTACTATATCTAGGTCATTGTGACCTATATTTCATGCTTCAGTGATTTTGCCTTTTGGGTTTGGGTTTTATTATTATTATACATTTTGAAATTCTTAATGATAAAAATGTTACAATATAAAATGTACCTAGCAGGCGAGCTACGCTGTCCTACGACACCTCTTGTTTCTTTTATTTGTGGGTATCATTAGCAGTGCCTTGGTACAAATGTACAGGACGATCTGGGCTTTCACAGCTCGCATATTTTGCCAAAACCCCATTTTACATAACATGGCTTAATTTATTCTTACACAACTAAGAAAAGAGCTCATGTGCCTTACGTGAATGGCAGAAACCCTGATCAGTCTGCAGATACAATTTTCATAGATAAAAATCTACAATTGACATTGATTCTGTAATTGGATAGCAAAAATCCTGATCAGGTATATGCGCAAACTGATTGGGGACTTTGCTGTTCATGTCACATAATCTTCTGTATTCCATGATTCTGAAAACATTGAAGCCCCTGATAAAACATGGATGCGCAGGCTGTTCTAGGTCTTTGCTGTTGGCATATGGCATAAGAAACCTTTTCTTGCATTGCATTGGCTACTTCAGAATATATCAACAAATGAGTAATTTAGACATGGATGCAGCAAAGGTTCAGATCAGCTTGTGTATTCGGGCAATTTGATCAGACTCCACACTGGGCACATTTGGATGCAAAGTTTCTTAATGCAGACGACAGAGATTCAGATCAGACTGCGCGGATGTGCAGGCTGATTCGAGTCTTCGGTGGGTTCCCATGTAAGAAAGTATGTTTTCTCATGTAACTCAAATCGAGAAGGCACAGATCAGATTGGACGCATATGCAGCCTGCACGGGGACACACCTATATAATTTTGACCCCCTTAAACCCCACTTTTATATAGTAAAACTGGGATTTATAGGGGTATACATTACTTTTCTTATTTCTGCTCAAAACATAGATTGTGGGTACTTGTTAGAACTTCCTCAGTGACTGTGGGTACTCATTAGAACTGCCTCACTGAAAAATATCAGAATTTTTATCCGAAAACTTTCAGTTTTTGGTGGTGAAATATTCAGTATATTTGAATAGGTGTGTTTTCATAATGCACTTTTCAGTTGACATAAGGGCCTTTTTCCCTGTGTTGCATGCACATGAATTGTTTTATCAATACTTTCTGCTGCATGTAGCAGCTGCAGCATAGAGTGCTGATAAATCATGATTTAATACACTCTAAAACCAATTTACGAAATCACGCACAGATTAATCAAGTTTCTTGTACTTTATCGACACAAAATAAACATTGTTTACAAGGAAAATCATTAGAACAGCAGAGCACTTGTTAAGGAGTTTTTGGTGATAATTCTGGGATAATCATTCTTATTTCTCCACAAAAACATATATTGTGGATATTCATTAGAAGTGCCTCAGTGAGGTGCTTTTAATGAATACCACAACATATTTTTTTATAGAGAACTGGAAAAAGAGGCCGGCCTTAGTGGCTTAGTCGGGTGGCTCAGTCAGATGTATGACTGACTGGTGATCAGGAGGTTGTGGGTTCAATCTCTGCGGGGTCCAGCAACAGACCTAAGCCTTTAGTGGAGATTGATCTTGAAATATTTTCTATGTTCATTATCTCCCTTCCACTGATTCAAGAAGGGCAGTTGTCAGTTTCTCGTGAAAGACTGTGCACATGTACTGGTTCTTGTTCATCCGTTATTACTGACAATGACCAATCCGAATCAGCTGTGTGATGTGTTATTATTTGTGTGTTCTAAGATGGCTGATGAGACCAATCTTAGCTCTAAACTGCCTGTTAGATGTACTGGTTAAACACTTAGAGGATACGTGTCCGTCTGGTGATCAGGAAGTTGGAAGTTCAACCCCTGCCAGGGCCCAATTGTTCAAAGCGTCGTTACTTAACAAGCTCGTTAAGGGTCATTTCGTTGACCATTTTAGCGGATTCAATATACAATATTCTGATATTTTTTGCTGAAAAAATGTGAGTAGCTTTTGCATTACTCACATTTTTTCAGCAAAAAATTTCAGCATATTTACGTATCACTCGATGTAAATTTTAACGAATCGTTAACTAACGACATCGTTAGCTTTGAACAACTGGGCCCAGGTTGGCAACATTCTTTCCTGGATATTGATAATGAAATATTTTCTAGAGGCATTCTCTCCCATCTGCTGATTCAAGAAGGGCATTTGTCAGTTTCTGGCGAAAGAATGTGCACAATGTGCCAAATACTGGTTAACTGCTTAGAGAACTAAGCCTGCCCAGTAAATGTTTGGTTAGGTAAACTGATCACACTCAACATGACCCCATTGGGTTGACTGGGCCGTAAAGACTCAACACAAATGAAAAAAAAAAAGTACTTAGAGGACTAAACCTGTCCAGGAAAAAGTGTGGTTAGGTAAACTGACCCAGCTCAACATGACCCTAATGGGTTGACTGGGCCGTAAAGCTTCAACACAAACAAAAGAACTGGAGAAAATTATCCCATAACTATCATAATTCTTTTGGAACATACTGTTAACCAAGCAAAATTTGTAGCAGATGACATTCTAAAACGAAATATTTTTTCTTTGAAAATAAGCCTTGAAATTTCATGTGAATCTCTGCTTGGCAGATGATTCACATGAAATTTCAAGACTTATTTTCTAAGAAAAAAAAACATTATATATTTAAAAGTGTTGGCTGCTGCAGTTGTGTTTGGTGCTTCAAGGGCACCAGCTTCAAAGCAGCTGGTGCATTGGGATTGCTTTTCCAGTGTATACCGTATTCGACCTAATTACCGCACTGTGCGCTTAGGTTTTTCAAAATTACTGGAAAACACTTGTGGTAAAATATGTATCTGCCTACTAAAAGGTACACTTAAAAAAGATCAGCAAAGAACTTATTAGATGATGTTTATGCCATTTTTTTCTGAATGTCTTTAAAAAAGCATATGTTGTGGGTACTCATTTGAATTGCATCGATAAGTTGATGCAATTCAAATGGGTACCCACAGCATATGCCTTTATAAAGAAGTAGCCAAACAGTACACTAGCTGTAATCCGAAGAGTACGGAATTGCTTGACTGTGCACTTATAGGGGTATGTGTGGTAATTAGATCGAATACGGTAGGTTAGAACATAACCACAGGTGAGACTATATAATTGCATAGACTTGGCAGGGTCAGTGCTGTCTATGTGCATATGGCATATTTTCCTACAGCATGCAGTGTCTTCAAATTTCAGGGCCCAGTTGTTCAAAGCTAACGACATCGTTAGTTAACGATTCGTTAAAATTTAAATTGGGTCATACACAAATATGCTGAAATTTTTTGCTGAAAAAATGTGAGTAGCTTTTGCAGTGCAACAGCTACTCACATTTTTTCAGCAAAAAAATATCAGATTATTGTATATTGAATCCGCTAAAACAGTTAACGAAATGACCCTTAATGAGCTCGTTAAGCTAATGACGCTTTGAACAACTGGGCCCAGATTAATTTACAACTCAAACATAGTTTAGGTAATTTTCTTTTCTCAACCAAAAAGTATTGTTATTTCTCCGTAGAAACATACTTTGTTGGTACTCATTAGAAGTGCCTCTCCAAGACACTTCTAATGAGTACAAATAACTTTTTTGATGGAGAAATAAGAAAAAAATATTTATTTGGATATGCCTGTGCTCTAGAGCTCTTGCAAAGTGCACCTAGTTAAATTGTCTTCCATTTTCATTGTTGAGGCTGTTATTATGCAGAGCTCTTGATAAGTTGATAATTGTGGTGATGATTCAGGATAAGTAACTGTATTGTTATATATGTATTTGCATCAGATTAGATTTGGTGGGTGCTCACAAGAATAGCCTCGGCAAGGCGATTCCAAAGAATACCAACATGATGTTATTGTGTGAAATTAATGAAAATTTATCTTTTGAACACTGCTTTATCTGGACTTACGTTATGCAAATTTCCAGATAAAACAAGGTATTCAGATCACAGTTTGCTTATAACTCCACAAAAACATACGTTGTGGTACCTTTAGAAGCGCCTCGGTGAGGCACTTCTAATGGTACCATAACATATGTTTTTATGTAGAAAGAAGAAAAATGTCATCTTTTCGGTTGAAAAAAAAATGACAAATTATCTATAGCTAAGGTTATGTCATAAATAAAAAATTAAATGATTGATGACACTCTTCATTTAATGAGGCTACTTGATACAGAAACTTTATGAAAATAATGAAAATAGAAATATTCAAGATAAGCTTAGGATGCAAATAAATAACTTAAGAATCTTGATTATATTTCTCAAGACAAGAGACTTCCTTGATGATTCATCTTTAATAAACTGAATTATGTATCAGCAGATATAGTTTTTACTGTTAAAGTGCCAGTCACTTTCAAATATATTTTTTTTTATTATTTTTTTTTAGAAATTAAGTGTTGACATGACATTTCACATGAATCATCTGCCAAGCAGACAGTTTACTTGAAATGCCAAGACTTATTTTCTATGAAAAATAATGAAAAAAAAAAAAAAAAAAAAAAGATTGAATTTTGTCTACTACAAATTTTGCTTGGTGCTTTAAAAGTTAAAATATTTTTAAATCTTCTATAAAACTGGGCCTGATGACTTGCAAAATGTTTAGTCATTTGCCCAAACAAAAATTACATGTAACCTGAATTAACCTTTAAAGTGCCATTTAAAATTGTAGCAGATGATGTTTTTTTTTTTGTTTTTTTTTTTTGATTTTTCAGAGAAAGTAAAGTTTGGTATTTCATGTTAATATGTCTTGTCTAGCGCTATGAGCCATGTTCCCTTTTCTTTGAAAATAATAATAAATAAAAAATTCAGAATGTGGTCTGCTACAGCTGTGATTTAGGGGATAACTGCATTCAAATTTGGCATTTGGGGAGGTAAATCGGCGGTTTTACGGTCGGAAATTTCGTTTTACGGCGACGCGTCAGCGGAGCCGTAAAACGTAATTTGCGACCGTAAAACCGCCGATTTACCTCCCCAAATGACAAATTTGATGCAGTTATCCCCATTCTAATGCATTTATTCATTTTTTTCTATTGAAAAAATGTACTATTTGCACAAAACGGCAAGTGCTGTGAGCTGCAGTAAAACCAAACGCCAGCCAATGAGATGCGACGTTACGTGATGACGTCGGATTTGCGACAGTATATCGCAGAATATACCGTTGCAAATTTTTGACGTTATCCAATCAGACGTCGCGTTACATACGCGAATGCATTAGAATGGGGCTTTAAGGGTATAAGGTGAAATTTCAGAACAGTTCCTTCTTTACAAGGAAACTAAAGTACCAGTCTCTTTTTTTTCTGGAAAACAAAAACAAAACAACCTGTAATGCTTAACATGTTGTGTAAAAATTTCAGCAGACACCATTTTGAAGTATGTTTCCTATTTACTTTTTCAATAGCAAACAATTCACATTAAATGTCAAAGCCTACTTTCTGAGAAAAAAAAAGAAGAAAAATATCCTCAGTTTGTCGTCTGCTGTTTGAGTAAATTATTCTGTATTACAGCTATTGCCACACTGGGCGTTGATGATGTCAGACCAGTTCTACAGTACTACCGAGAGTTTGACGACCCATTGAAACAGTTCAGGGAAAATCAGCGGAAACTGAAGGAAGAGCAAGAGCGACAATCACAGATCCAGAAAGAGGCTGAACAAAGCAGACTTGCTAAAGGATTTTCTGTGACAGGCCTTTTGAGAAGATGACCAGTTTGAGCAGAAAGTAACTCTTATTAAAGTGCCACTCAAAATTTTAACAAACTTTCAAAGATTTTTTTTAAATATTTTTCTGCGAAAATAAGGCTTGACAAATTACATGTGACAGGTTGAGTTTCATTTTCTCAAAACAAAAATTATACATGTTTATTTTAGAATGTCATCAGCTGCTTTTGTGCTTGCATTTTAAGGGTTTAGACAATTATTGGCAGTGCTAAAATGAACAGGAACTGGGACATTATAAAAAGCTTCACATTTGCCTTATGCAAGTACAGTCCAACATGTCTTGTGAGATCACCTTGAGAAAGTACCAAAAGTGGTTTCTCAAGACAGGTGGTCTCTGAAGGCAGGAATTCAAGATCAAGTTATATTTTCATATGTACTGAATTTGTGTTTTTCCAACACCCAGTTCCTCTGCCACCTGCCTACATTATTTCCCATTGTCCAGATCCTTTGTTCTTCTAATGTTAATATTTAACAATTTTTAGCTCACCTGAGCACATAATGCTCAAGGTTAGCTATGATAGGCCTCTGTCCGTCGTCCTTCGTGCATCCATGGTCAACTATTGCATTACATGACTTCTCCTCTAAAACTGCTCAACAGAATTTGAAATAATTTCACAGAAATGCTCTTTGGATGACCCTCAAACTGTTGCGCTGAACAAGATGGCAGCCGGAGCTGAAATTAGAAATACCTTTAAATGACATTTCCTCCTGGGCCAGTGGCCCGATTTCATAATAATTTCGCAGAAAATGTTCCTTGAATGACCCTCTGAAAAAAAAATTTAGGGTGGTCGGGTGTGGCGAAGGTGTTGTGTATCTTACGCCACCCCAGCCTCCAACTGATATTAGCTTACAGTTGGGCAATGCCTGCTATCCTTGTAGCAGGTTAGAGAAGAGGGGGAATGTTTTTATTATGCCCCTGCCATATAAAATCATAAATGCAGGTCAAGATGATTTACTGTAAAATCCACCTATTATTATGGAAGTTATGACCCTTTTTCAACTTTGAAAAATAGTTTCCGTTTGATATCTTTTAAAAAGATTAGTATATTGGATTCATATTTTATACACCGGTATATAATTATAAAATATAGGTCAGGTTCGATTTAGGGTAAAATCCTCCAATTATTATGAGAGTTATGGCCCTTTTTCAACTTCATTTTTTTTGCAAAATGCCTGTGTGCTTGTGAAGATGGCCCCTGGGTAGGGGTCGGGGGTGGGGGGGAGCATCTGTGTCATATTGACACATTTCTAGTTTCTTCTGAGTCTTAACTTCCATTCCTGTTCCTCTTTCTTGCCTGTCCCTCTCTTTCATCTCTACTATCTCTTTTCTCCCTTTCTCTGGGAGACGACACAAAATGACCCACACGGTTTGACCTGTCGTTAAACCCCAACACAATCTCTACCAAAATTGTTAAAGTCCTTCTGCCCCACTGAACAAGATGGTCGACACAGCTGAAAATAGAAAAACCTTAAAAGGACATCTCCTACTAGGCCGATATCTCAATTTCAAAATAGTTTCACAGAACTGTTCCTTTGGTGACTTTCTGTCAAGAATTGCTAAACTGTTCTGCTCTGATGAACAAGATGGCCACCAGAGCTAAAAATAGAAAAAACTCTTAAGAGACTTCTCCACCTAAACTAGTGGATGCATTTTGAAATAATAGAAATATTCCTCAGGTACCCGTCTACCAAAATTGCTAAAACTGTTCTGCTCCAATGGACAAGGTGGCCGCCAGAGCTAAAAATATAAATTTTTTAAATGACTTCTCCTCCATAACTTGTGGATGGATTTTGAAATAATTTCATAGTTCCTTGGGTCACCCTCAGCCAAAATTGCTCCAGTTGTACCACTCGGCTAAACAAGATGGCCGCAAGTGCTAAAAATAGAAAACCTTTAAACAACTTTTCTCTTAAACTGATGGCTAGTTTTTGAAATAATTTCACAGGAATATTCCTTTGGTGACCCTGTACCAGAATTGCTCAAACTGTTCCGCTCCATTCAACAACATGGCTGCCAGTGCTAAAAAATAGGAAAATCTTTTAATGACTTCTCCTAAATGGATGGATGTATTTTGAAATAATTTTAATTGTTCTTGGGCAAGCTTCATCTAAAATTGCTCAAACCATTCCACTCTGCTACACAAGATGGCAGTTAGTGCTAAAAATAGAAAAACCTTTAAACGACTTCTCCTAAATGGGTGGATTGATTTTGAAATGATTTCACAGGAATATTCTTTGGGTGTTCATCTATCAAGATTGTTCGTCCTTCCACTCTGCTGAACAAAATGGCCACAAGAGCTTAAAACAGAAAAAAAGGTTAAAATGACTTCTTCCTCTAAAAGGCGAGACAAATTTGGAAATAATTTCATAGGAATATTCCATGAGTGACCCTCTAACGAAATTGCTCAGTCATTTTGCTCCACTGAACATGATGGCCGCCAGAGCTAAAAATATGCAAACCTCAGCTAGACTGATTTTGAAATAATTTCACAGAAATGTTCTTTGGGTCACCATCAGCCAAAACTGCTCAAACCCTCCACTCCACCTTATATAATAATCTACCATTTCATTTGTACAATAAGGATCAGGTGAACGATCCAGGGCCATCATGGCCTTCTTGTTTGTTGTTCTATTTTTCTTTGTTGTTTCTTTGTTGATTTGCGGTAGAATGGTTTCTAAACTGGTTCACTGTTATCACTATTATTTACCAATATTGACACATATCCAACAGTATAATTTTGTCATTTTGTCGTAGTCCAAAATGGAATTTAGGCAGATCTGGAATCTGCCTAGACCAAAATGAATTCTGTTTTGGTTTAGGCAGATTCCAGATCTGCCTAAGCTATCTACTCCAAATTAGAAGTCCATTTTGGCTAGGCAGATTCCAGATCTGCCTAGCCAAAATGGAATCTTTGTATGATGGTAATTGGCCTTCATTAAATATTTAGGAATTAGCTGTGGTACCACTATATATTCCTCAGATATGTTTAAAACTTTAAAATGATAAGAACCATTTGTGCCTAGCATAAATATAGTGTTTTAGACTGATCAAATAGATTACAGTGAGTAAACAATATTTAGCAATGGTTCTTAAGCACTCTGGGGTAAAAATTTCAGCAAACATATTGAAATCTACAGGATATGACACTTCTTATTTTCCCCTGAAAACAGAATCTGACACTTCATGCAATTTGTCTCCTCAGGAGACAATTAGCATGAAGTGTCAGATCCTGTTGTCTTGAAATTTTGTGGGAAAAATAAGAAAGATATCATTAGTCTGTTATCTGCTGAATCTCCGCAAAACACTGATTTATGCAATGCCATCTCTAAAGTAAGGCAGTCCAATTTCAATTTTAGTTTGTCTGGCTATGAAATTTAGATGTTCCTGGAAAAAAATGGATAAACTATTTGCAAACTGCACAGAACCTGATCAGACATTCTGAGGTGACTGATGACCTGTGTGAAATTTGACCTGTGACCTTGACCTTGACCTGTGACCTGCTTTAAAGCAAAATTAACATTGCCCATAATTATGGAACGGTTTTAGATAGAGCCTTCATATTTGGCATATAGGTTCATTCAAAAACAATTTTGACCTTTGACTTTGACCTGTGACCTTCTTTAAAGAAAAAATAACATTGCTCATAACTTTTGAACCGTTTAGATAGAGCCTTCATATTGAACATGTAGGTTCTTTATGATAAGGGCTGACCACTCATACAAAAAATTTTGATCTGTGACCTACTTTAAAGAAAAAATTAACATTGGTCATAACTTTTGAACTGTTTGAGATAGAGCCTTTATATTTGGCATGTAGGTTCCTTGTGATAAGGGCTTCCCACTCATACAAAAACATTTTGACCTGTGACCTTGACCAGTGACCTACTTTAAAGAAAAAAATTAACATTGCTCATAACTTTTGAACACTTTCAGATAGAGTCTTCATATTTGGCATGTAGGCTCCTTGTGACAAGGGATTCCCACTCATACAAAAAAATTTTGACCTGTGACCTTGCCCTGGGATATGTTTGTGTTTCACACAGGTCTTGTTAATATTAAAATCAGACTACATCATATTATTGCGAACTGGACCACTAATTCTCCATCACACATTATATCGGCCTTTAGCTTTCCTATACTACATCACAGCAGTTTAAATCAGCAAACAACCCTCTAGACAGTCACTTGATATGTTCACCATTTTTATACCCCTCCATACGATAGTGGCGGGGTATTATGCTATCACGTTGGCTATCCGTGTGTCCACCCGTCCTTCTGTCTGCAGGGATGAATGTATACTTGTGTTTTTAAAATCATGGACACTTCAGTGTATTTCAATGAGATTTATTCCATAGACACAAGCAGACTGATTTGCGTTTCGAAAACTGCATACAAAGTACCCTTGTGTGTCTAACTTTTGACACACAAGGGTACTCTGTACATCTGTCGTATGTCTGTTCATAGTTTCGTTTCAAGATAACTTGAGTAAATATCAATGGATTTTCACCAAACTTGGTGTGTGCATTGATATTGTGGAAATCTGATTTGGGATTGTTAATGGGCAAATTTTGTCAATTTTTGACAGAAATATCTGCCCGTGAAAGGTCTGTATTTTCATTTTCGGATGATAACTTTAGTAAATATTAATGGATTTTCACCACACTTGGTATGTACATTGATACTGTGGACATCTGCTTTGGGATCGCTAATGGGGAAATTTTTGTCTATTTTGGACAGAGCTATCTGCCTGCAATACATCTATATTTTACTTTCAGGACAATAATTTGAGTAAATCTCAATGGATTTTCATGTGCATTGATATTGTAGAGATCAGCTTTGGGATTGCTCATTGCCAAATTTTGACAGAGTTATCTGCCCACAACATGATAATGGCAGGGTATCATCATTTCATATTTTATTTACAGAAGCCATCTAGGGGTGAATCAGTATTTGCGATCTGATTGGCTGATGGTTTTTAGGTTAAAAAGAAGTAACAGATTTCAACCAATCAGATAGCGAATGTAAATTACCCCGGATTTGTATCAACAATCAAGATGGCAAATGTAACTGTCCGGAGGGCTATTCAGTGGATTAACTTGATTTACCGTTCTATAAACAATCCACTGCCAACTGTAAAGTGCAGGGGAGGATTGCTAGTCCCATTTGCAGTAACAAGAGCATAAAAACTAGTCTGTATGCAATTACTTACCACAATATCAAACTGAAATGTAGTTTATAAGCTGTGAAGTATCCATCCTTCAATTTTCTTTGAAAATCTTATAGCCATTTATCTGAAACAGATTACAACTTCAAGCACCTGTGTTTCTGAACAGTTTTGGCTGAATGACCTATAGTGGAAACTTAACCAAACTGCTACTTGTGAGTGGTTTGAGCTCAGTCTGCCCTCTTTGCTTAGTTATGTCTGTCCAAACATTTAGATCATATATAGTAGTCTGTGCTTCTTTATATATAGCTCCAGATAAGGCATTTTTGTCAAACTGAAAGTATCAATATTTCCCTGTTTTTCCATGAAAACATGTGGTACTCATTAGAAGCGCCTTGTCAATGTGCTTCTAATGAGTGCTAAGAACATGTATTCATGGAGAAATATGAAAAATATTATGTGGATATCCCATCTTGTCTGAAGCTATGCTTTTAGTCTGGCCAGGAAAAACTGTTTATAAGTTTGGCAAGTTAAGGGGAATTGATACACTTTCAAGGGAAGCAACTATCAAAATTGTTTTGCCTTCCTTCTGAAAAGGGGCTCCAATAGGAAAGTTTTTGCTCCTTTCAGGAACAAATTCTTTCCTTTAGAGTAAGAATTCTTGCCTTTTAGATAAGACCACTATTCAGAAGAGAATTCATGTACAGGATAGCAAACAGGAAGTTACAAAATTTGTCTCCCTTGTAACAGAAAATAGCAGAAAATCTACCAAGTGTATTCAGTCCCCTTAAAAGTAGAACTATGAAGGCATGACCAGGCTGCATAGGTGTGACTGTTATAATATGTCATCACTGAAGGCCTGACCAGGCTGCATAGGTGTGGCTGTTGGAATGTGTCATCACTGAAGGCCTGACTAGGCTGCATAGGTGTGACTGTTGGAATGTGTTATCACTGAAGGCCTGACTAGGCTGCATAGGTGTGACTGTTGGAATGTGTTATCACTGAAGGCCTGACTAGGCTGCATAGATGTGACTGTTGGAATGTGTTATCACTGAAGGCCTGACTAGGCTGCACAGGTGTGACTGTTGAAATGTGTCATCACTAAAGGCATGACTAGCTGCATAGGTGTGACTGTTGGAATGTGTCATCACTGAAAGCCTGACTAGTCTGCATAGGTTTGACTTTTGGAATGTGATCACTGAAGGTCTGACAAGGCCGCATAGGTGTGACTGTTGGAATGTGATCACTGAAGGCATGACTAGGCTGCATAGGTGTGACTGTTGGAAAGTATCATCACTGAAAGCCTGACTAGGCTGCATAGGTGTGACTGTTGGAATGTATCATCACTGAAGGCATGACTAGGCTGCATAGGTGTGACTGTTGGAATGTGTCATCACTGAAGGCATGACTAGGCTTCATAGGTGTGACTGTTGGAATGTATCATCACTGAAGGCCTGACTAGGCTGCATAGGTGTGACTGTTGGAATGTGTCATCACTGAAGGCATGACTAGGCTGCATAGGTGTGACTGTTGGAATGTGTCATCACTGAAGGCATGACTAGGCTGCATAGGTGTGACTGTTGCAAAGTATCATCACTGAAGACCCGACTAGGATGCATAGGTGTGACTGTTGGAATGTATCATCACTGAAGGCATGACTAGGCTGCATAGGTGTGACTGTTGGAATGTGTCATCACTGAAGGCATGACTAGGCTGCATAGGTGTGACTGTTGGAATGTATCATCACTGAAGGCATGACTAGGATGCATAGGTGTGACTGTTGGAATGTGTCATCACTGAAGGTATGACTAGGCTGCATAGGTGTGACTGTTGGAATGTGTCATCACTGAAGGCCTGACTAGGCTGCATTAGGTGTGAGTGTTGGAATGTGATCACTGAAGGCATGACTAGGCTGTATAGGAGGACTTTTGGAATATGTCATCACTGAAGGCATGACTAGGCTGCATAGGTGTGATGGAATGTATCATCACAGAAGGCCTGACTAGGCTGCATAGGTGTGACATTTGGAATGTGTCATCACTGAAGGCATGACTAGGCTGCATGGGTGTGACTTTTGGAATGTGTCATCACTGAAGGCCTGACTAGTCTGCATAGGTGTGAATGTTGAATGTGTCATCACTGAAGGTCTGACAAGGCTGCATAGGTGTGACCGTCCTCACTGAAGGCCTGACTAGGCTGCAGGGTTGTGAATGTTGAATGTGTCATCACTGAAGGCATGACTAGGCTGCATAGGTGTGACTGTTGGAATGTGCTATCACTGAAGGCCTGACTAGGCTGCATAGGTGTGACTGTTGGAATGTCATCACTGAAGGCCTGACCAGGCTGCATAGGTGTGACTGTTGGAATGTGTTATCACTGAAGGCCTGACTAGGCTGCATAGGTGTGACTGTTAGAATGTGTAATCACTGAAGGCATGACTAGGCTGCATAGGTGTGACTGTTGGAATGTGTCATCACTGAAGGCCTGACTAGGCTGCATAGGTGTGACTGTTATAATATGCCATCACTGAAGGCCTGACTAGGCTGCGTAGGTGTGACTGTTGGAATGTATCATCACTGAAGGCCTGACTAGGCTGCATAGGCTTGAGTGTTTCGAATGTATAATCACTGAAGGCCTGACTAGGCTGCCTTGGTTTGATTGTTGGAATGTGCCATCACTGAAGGCCTGACTAGGCTGCAGGGTTGTGAATGTTGGAATGTGTCATCACCGAGTATGTTGCAAGATGAGACTGAGGTTTTGTCATACCAAGGATCAAATGCTATAAATTTATTTTTGTTGTGCTCTCTCAGACAGACATTCTAGACAGAGCTTTTTATACGCCCGTTTGAAAAACGGGACGTATTATGTTACAGGGTATGGCGTCCGTCCATCCGTAAACTTTTTCGTTTCCAGCTAACTCCTCCTACAGTTTACATCCGATCAAGCTGAAACTTGGTATATAGTTAGACCATGATGTGGCGCAGCGTATATTGTTTCGGGGTTACAGTCCACCAAATGTTTGCAGAGTTATGCCCCTTAGAAAATTTCTGTAAACTTTTCATTTCCGATTAACTCCTCCTACATTTTACATCCGATCAAGCTGAAACTTCATATATAGTTAGACCATGATGTGGAGCAGCGCATATTATTTCGAGGTTACAGTCCACCAAATATTAGCAGAGTTATGCCCCTTTGAAAATTTCAATAGACTTTTGGTTTCCAGCTAACTCCTACAGTTTACATCCGATCAAGCTGAAACTTCATGTAGAGTTAGACCATGATGTGGAGCAGTGCATATTGTTTCGAGGTTACAGTCCACCAAATATTAGCAGAGTTATGCCTCTTTGAAAATTTCAGTAGACTATTCGTTTCCGGCTAACTCCTCCTATAGTTTACATCCGATCAAGCTGAAACTTCATGTAGAGTTAGACCATGATGTGGAGCAGCGCATATTGTTTCAAGGTTACAGTCCACCAAATATTAGCAGAGTTAAACCCCTTCGAAAATGTCTATTATTTTTTGTTTCCGGCTAAATCCTCCTACAGTTTACATCCGATCAACCTGAAACTTGATTTGTAGTAAGACCATGATGTGGAGCAGCGCATTTGTTTCAAGGTTACAGTCCACCAAATATTAGCAGAGTTAAACCCCTTTGAAAATTTTTATTAATTTTTTGTTTCCGGCTAAATCCTCCTACAGTTTACATCCGATCAAGCTGAAACTTCATAAATACTTACACGATGATGTGGAGCAGCACATATTATTTTTAGGTTGTAGTGCACCAAATATTTGCAGATTTATGCCCCTTTGAAAGTTTTTGTAAACTTTTCACAGCATATTGTTTAGAGGTAATAGTGTGCCAAAGGCTCATATGAGCTTATAATATAGCCATGCTTCTGTGGTGTGTCCACCGTCAGAAAGCACTTCTCCCTAGAAGCAGAAACTTCTCCCTTAATTTCTTGGCCAGCTTGGACCCTTAGGTTACAGTTCACCAAATATCAGCAGAGATTATGCCCCAATGAATTTTTTTTTTTTTTGTAATTCCACTTACAGTTTATATCCAGAGCACTGAATTATACAGGAGCCAGTTAATGTGCTGCATCTTATTACTTGCCATGGGCGTATAATGCCCCGCTTAGCGGAGCTCTTGTTATATATTGCCACACAATATTGATTGGATATTACGTTTTCCTGCTAGATATTGCCCACAGTGTCTTGCATCTGTCTACAAGTTAGTTTCCATGCAATAACTTCAGTGCATCAATTTCAATGAAACTTTGTGCATTGGTAGACAGACCTCTGTTGGGACTTTTATTGGACCAATAATTATTATGGACTTGGATAATCTATAAAGCTAACAGCATACTCTGACTAAAAGAATCTTTTTTAAATACTAGGGGTAGAGAATCATGTGACTCAAGGTGTTTAACTCAAGCATGGGTAAAAATATCAGATGGCATTTTGAAATATTTTTCTTACTTTTCCCAGACACCAGAATTTCAATTTTCATGCAAATTGTCTCCATTGGAGACAATTTGCATGAAATGTCAGATCCTTTTTTCTGGGAAAATATCATCAGTTTGTCATCTGCTAAATTTGTCCGGAGAGTGGTAAAGGATACTGTTCATGTGGACAGTTTTGCAGACTTTGGATGTACAGCAGGGCCCAGTTGTTCAAAGCTAACGACGTCGTTAGTTAACGATTCGTTAAAATTTCAATCAAGTGATAGGCAAATATGCTGAAATTTTTTGCTGAAAAAATGTGAGTAGCTTTTGCAGTGCAAAAGCTACTCACATTTTTTCAGCAAAAAATTTCAGAATATTGTATATTGAATCCACTAAAACAGTTAACGAAATGACCCTTAACGAGCTCGTTAAGCTAACGACACTTTGAACAACTGGGCCCTGGCCTCCCAATGCAGTGGAGTCAGAGCTCTAGATAAAGTGCTAAAAAGAAGACTCCTTTTCAAGATGGGGTTAGTGTACAGGAAAACAAACACGAAGTAAAACTGTTCTCTCTTTTGTAAAAAATGGTTGATAGATGTTAAAAGATGTAAAATGCTTACCAGATTGTAAATATTATGTACTGTCAAACATTTTTCTGACTTTTAAGGGGAATTAATGCAACTAGCAGTTTTCAGCCTTTTTTCCAAGAGATAACTTTGTGACTGCTTGTTTGTATTCCTGTGCATGGAGTCCCATCTGAAAAGGAGTCTACTCTAAAAGGAAAGAATTTTTTTGCAGGGGGGTAGGGGTGGGGGTGGCAAAGAAAATGGTGGTCTACTCTAAAAGGAAAGAATTTGCTCCGGAGAGGTATACTTTTTTTCAGAAGGGAGGCAAAACAATTTTAGTGGAGTTGTCTCCCCTGAAAGTGTATCAGTTCCCCTTAATAAATGTTGTAAGTGGAGAAGTATAATGTGACTGCATTATTTGTACATGTGGTCTATGAAGCATGTTCAGTTTATGATATATAAAAATAAAAGAGAAACTAAAAAGCCTATTTTCTTTATTCATCACCCATAAAACACACTATAGTCTTTAATACTTGGGACAAAAAATAAGTGCATATTTAAGACTGTGAAACCAGTAGGACTGACTGTGACCAACTTTGATGTATTCTTCACATCATTAAGCTATTTTGAAGTAATGCCATGTTCATTATCAAATTAAAAGTCTTGGAAAAAAAACTTAAAAAATAGATGACCTGAATGTGTCCATTCTCAAACCAAAGGGGTTCAACCTCCAAATATAGCCTAGTTTGGTGTGTCAAAGTTGGTGAGGAGCGCTTTAATAATAGTACCTTTAAATAGCTCTCTCACACCTAGGCCCAATCCTAGGCGGCGGTGGCTCAGTTGGATGCACCGTCCGACTGGAGACCAGGAGGTCGCGGGTTCAACCCCCGCCGAGGTCTGCAACATTCTTTCGTGGAGATTGATCATGAAATATTTTCTACGGTCATTCTCTCCCTTCCGCTGATTCAAGAAGGGCAGTTGTCAGTTTCTGGCGAAAGAATGTGCACAATACTGGTTAACCGCTTAGAGGACTAAGCCTGCCCAGTAAACGTGTGGTTAGGTAAACTGACCGCGCTCGACATGACCCCACTGGGTTGACTGGGCCGTAAAACCTCAACACAAACAAACTATTAGCAAAAAAATGTCTTTAGGATACTGGAGCTGCTGAGGTTTTTAACCATTACCATGCATATTCAGCAGACAAGGAATTGATATTTTTTTAGTTTTTTTTTTTCAGCAAAAAGACACTGACATTTATTTTCTGGAAAATAAAAAGTTTCAAAATGAAATTTTTACCCAAAGTGCTAAGGGTTAAAAAATGATTTAAAGCGGTCTCATGCACACCCAGCCCTCTCCAAGCATAACCATATTTGCTTTTAAATTGAAGCTTCTGGTAAGAAATTATTATGGGTCTCACCCACCTCCAGTTCAAACCCCATGAGGCCATTAGGGGTCAGATTTCCCTGTCTATTCATATCTGTCAATACAACCACCTCAGTATTAAAATCCTTTCTAACTTTGTTCTGCTGCTATTATGGTCTTTCTATCTTTGAAACTCTGCTGTGGTTATGACCTTTCCATCTTTGAAACTTCTGTGAATATGTATTTTCCATCTTTGAAACTGTGCTGCAATTATGGTCTTTCCAGCTTTGAAATCTGCTGTGATTATATTCTTTACATCTTTGAAACCCTTATGATTATGGCCTTTCCATCTTTGAAACTACAGTGATATGGTCATTCCATCTTTGAAATTTGCTGTGATTATGGTCTGTCCATTTTTTGTCCCCCGCTTTTTCGAAGAAAAGTGGAGGGACACTGTTTTTGGTTTTCCGTGGGGCGTGGTGCGTGGTGCGTGGTTCCGAGTTTTTAGTAGGTACTTTGTCCCCTTAACTCCTCCCACAGTTTTTGTCCGATCCTTTTGAAACTTTAAAGGTGTTTTAAGGATGGTCTGAAGATGTGCATGTGGTTTTTTCAGAATCCTGAAATAATTTTTTATCACTTTTTCCGCATTTTTAACTTAGACATTTTTTGAGTTCTAATATTACAGAAGTCTATAGAGAGTAGGTACCTTGTCCCCTTAACTCCTCCCAGTTTTTGGCCGATCCTTTTGAAACTTTACATGGGCTTTTAGGATGGCCTGAAGATATGCATGTGGTTTTTTCAGAATCCTGAAGTAATTTTTTATCACTTTTTCCGCATTTTTAACTTAAGACATTTTTTGAGTTCTAATACTACAGAAGTGTATCGGGAGCAAGTACCTTAACTCCTCCCACAGTTTTTGACCGATTCTTTTGAAACTTTACAGGTGTTTTAAGGATGGTCTGAAGATATGCATGTGGTTTTTTCAGAATCCTGAAATTAATTTTTATTACTTTTTACAACATTTTTTGAGTTCTAATATTACAGAAGGGTATAGGGAGTAGGTACCTTGTCCCCTTAACTCCTCCCACAGTTTTTGGCCGATCCTTTTGAAACTTTACATGGGCTTTCAGGATGGCCTGAAGATATGCATGTGGTTTTTTCAGAATCCTGAAAAAAATTTTTATCACTTTTTCCGCATTTTTAACTTAGACATTTTTTGAGTTCTAATACTACAGAAGTATATAGGGAGCAGGTACCTTGTCCCCTTAACTCCTCCCACAGTTTTTGGCCAATCCTTTTGAAACTTTACAGGTGCTTTTAGGATGGTCTGAAGATATGCATGTGGTTTTTTCAGAATCCTGAAATTATTTTTTATTACTTTTTACACGTTTTGAACTTATATGTACATTTTTTGAGTTCTAATATTACAGAAGTCTATAGGGAGTAGGTACCTTGTCCCCTTAACTCCTCCCACAGTTTTTGACCAATCCTTTTGAAACTTTACGTGGGCTTTTAGGATGGCCTGAAAATATGCAGGTGGATTTTTCAGAATCCTGAAATATTTTTTATTACTTTTTCCGCATTTTTAACTTAGACATTTTTTGAGTTCTAATATTACAGAAGTGTATAGGGTGCAGGTACCTTGTCCCCTTAACTCCTCCCACAGTTTTTGTCCGATCCTTTTGAAACTTTACAAGGGCTTTTAGGATGGCCTGAAAATATGCATGTGGTTTTTTCAGAATCCTGAAATAATTTTTTACCACTTTTTCTGCATTTTTAACTTAAGACATTTTTTTAGTTCTAATACTACAGAAGCGTATAGGGAGTAGGTACCTTGACCCCGTAACTCCTACCACAGTTTTAAGCCGATCCTTTGAAACTTTACAGGTGCTTTAAGGATGGTCTGAAGATATGCATGTGGTTTTTTCAGAATCTTGAAATTATTTTTTATCACTGGTTTCCTGCTTCAATACTTAGGTAATTGATACAGGACCAATGGTCCTCTGGTTAACTTTACCATTTTTAACACCTCAAATAAAAATAAGGCGGGGGACTTAAATTCCCCATGGAATTTGCTTGTTTAATCTGTTGTGATTATGGTCTTTGAAAGTGATCTGATTATGGCCTTTCCAGCTTTGAAATTTGCTGAAATTATGGTCTCTCCATATTTGAAATCTGCTGTGATTATGGTCTCACTTTGTTGAAACTGCTGATATTGTCTTTCCCTCTTTGAACGTTGCTGTGGTTATAGCCTTTCCATCTTTGAAACTCTACCATGATTTTGTTCTTTCTTTGAAATTTGCTGTAGTTATGGCCTTTCCATCTTTGAAAGTCTTCTGTGATTTTGGTCTTTAAAACTCTGCTGTGATTACGATCTTTCCATCTTCGAAACTGCTGTGATTATGGTCTTTCGATATTTGAAATTTGCTGTTATTATGGTCTTTCCTTCTTTGAAATCTGCTGTGATTATGGTATTTCTGTCTTTGAAATTCTGCTGCGATTATGGTATTTTCATTTTTGAAACTCTGCTGTGATATGGGCTTTCTATCTTTGAAATCTGTTGTGATTATGGTCTTACTATCTTTGAAATTCTGCTGTGATTATGGTCTAACCATCACTGAACTCTGCTGTGAGTATGGTATTTCCATCTTTGCAGTCTTTCATCTTTGAAACTTTGCTGTGATTACGGCCTTTTCACTTTTGAAACTCTGCTCTGATTATGGCCTTTCCATCTTTTAAACTGCTGTGAATATGTATTTTCCGTCTTTGAAATTCTACTGTGATTATGGTCTTTCTGTCTTTGAAATCTGCTGCCATTATGTACTCTACATCTGTGAAACTCTGTGATTATGGCATTTCCATCTTTGAAATCTGCAGTGATTATGGTCTATTTAAAATTTTTATTTATTTCTGTATTAAGAGTAGCATTGGGACCCAGGGTGAAGTTGGCTAGCTGTAAAAGTGCTTTAAACCCCTTGGTGGTTTATTCTACTGACTGTTCTAAGGTCCAGTGATAGTCTTACTCTTTGTTGCTTTGTGGTTTATTCTAATAATAGTTTACTTGTCATTACTGACAATGACCAATTTTAATCACATGCGAGAAATGCTACTGTTTGTGTGTTCTAAGATGGCTGATTAGACCTATTCTAGCTCTAAACTGTCTGTTGCAGATGGAACAACAGAGGTCAGAGCAAGACCGCTCTGTTGGTGATGCCTTAGCTCTGGCTTTGCGCTGTGCACGTTTCTGCTCAGCTTCACTGCTTCTCTTTGCCTCATATTCACTAGCACCTCTTCTGATGAGGCCTCGCCACTTTGCTCAGTCCTGTGCAATTTGTTCCCATGACTCTGTTGGTATGTTGAAATCCTCGAGGGAGGCTTTGAGGGCGTCTTTGTATCACTTCCTCTGACCACCATGGGAGCATTTACCCATTTCTAGTTCTCCATAGAGGATTTTCTTTGGCAAACATTCCTCATGCATCCTTGTAACATGGCCTGTCCATCTTAAATGTGCCATTTCAGAAGAGTATGTACACTCTGCATCCCTGCCCTTTTCAGGACTTCTATGTCTGAAATCCCGTCTTGCCACTTAATCTTTAAAAGTTTTCTAAGGCAGCTTGTATGGAAGTGGTTCAGTCTTTTGGCATGCCGTTGGTAAACTGTCCACGTTTCGCATGCATACAAGTGTTGGCAGCACCACAGCTTTGTAGATTTTCAGCTTTGTGTCAAGCCGGATTCCACTTTGATCCCAAACACTACCAAGTAGTCGGCCAAATGCTGCACTAGCTTTGGGAATCCTGGCATTGACTTCATCATCAATGTGCACAACTCTTGACAGTGTGCATGGCTCTCTTCCAAGGTAGGTGACCTTGTCTACCACTTGCAATCTTTGACCTTTCACTGTAATTCTACAAGGCTATTTGTTGTATGTCTTACCTTGTGTTTTGTTCTTGTGTTTTTCAGTCCTTTTAGCATTGCGATTACCTCGCTTGGGGAAAGAGAGCTAATCTTAGTGCTTTTCATACGTTTGTTCGATTTTCGCTCGTTTGGTTTTCTCTGTTTCTTTTTCCTCTTGGTGTCTGGGAAGCAAAATATCTCAAAAACTATTGAAGCTAGAGCCTTGAAATTTGAGGAATAGATTGGAATTGGTGAGTAGATGACCTAATTAATTTTTTTAATAAATTCTGAAAAATACATCACAAGTTATGGCCCTTTGTAACTTTGGGCATTTTTACATTGCATGCTTTTTGATGCATAGCATAACTTTTGAACCATGCATGCTAGGGATTTGAAATTTCATGTATGGATTTCTCTTGGAAAAAATAGCTCACACGTTTTGTTTTTTTTCTCATCTAGATTATGCCCCTTTTCTGAGTTACGGCCCTTTGAAAAAATATGGATGAAATCTTGACAGCAAAATATCTCCAAAACAATTCAAGATAGAGCCTCAAAACCTGGTGAATAGGTTGGTACTGATGAGTAGATGACCTGTTTAACTTCTGAATAAATTCTGAAAAATTTTGGCTGAGTTATGGCCCTTTTTCGATTTAGTTTTTGTTGATGTGTTGATATTGGTTTCCACTCAGTAACTTTTGCAGGGATGCATTGATTTTATTGAAAGTTTGCAGGATATATTATTGTAAAATACAGGTCAAGTTAGATATTGGTAATCATCCACAGATTTTTTGGGCAAGTTATGGCCCTTTTTCGACTTGGTCGCCTTTAGGGATAGGAGCGATTATAAGGACCAGTGTTTTTTTTTTTTCCTTTTTCATATCGAATGGTTGGTGCTTTAAGCAGGCGACACATCCAATTCTCGGAATTCTAGTGGAGTTATTTCCCTTTAATAAAATAACATTGAAATCTCGTATATTTGTACTGTTGTTACCGTCATGGGCAAGAAGTGTTGGAGTCAAGCAGTGTAGAGTCAGGCAGTTGGGGGCATAGTGTTTTACAAACACCAGCTCTAGTTGAAACTCTGCTGTGATTTTGTTTTGTTTTTTATCTTTGAAATCTGCTGGAATTATGGTTTTTCTGTCTTTGAACTCTGCTTTTATCATGGTATTTCTATTTTTGAAACTTTGCTCCAATTATGGTCTTTCCATCTGCTGAGATTATATACATCTTTGAAACTCTGTGATCATGGTCGTTCTTTCTTTAAAACTCTGCTGTGATTATGGTCTTTTCATCTTTGTGGTCTTTCCATCTTTGAAACTCTGCTGATATCATGGCCTTTCTACTTTTGAAATTCTGGTTATTATGGTCCATCTTTGAAACTCTGCTGTGATTATGGTCTTTCTGCCTTTGAAGTCTGTTGTGATTAAGGTCTTTCTATCTTTGAAACTCTGCTGTGATTATGGTCTTTTGGTCTTTGAAACTTTGCTGTGATTATGGTCTTTTGGTCTTTGGAATCTGATATGACTATGGTCTTTCTATCTTTGAAACTTTGCTGTGATTAGTTTTTTTTTCCATCATTGAAACTCTTGTGATTATGATCTTTCCATGCTTGCAACTCTGTTGTAATTATGGTCTTTCCATTTTTAGAACTCTGCTGTGATTATGGTCTTTCTGTCTTTGAAATCTGCTGTGATTATGGTCTTTCTGTCTGTGAAATTCTGCTGTGATTATGGTCTTTTGGTTTTGGTCTTTGAAATCTGCTGTGATTATAGTATTGCCATCTTTGAAATCTGTAGTGATTGGTCTTTCTGCTGTGATTATGGTATTTCTATCTTTGGAATTCTGCTGTGATTATGGTTTTTCTGTCTGAAATCTGCTGTGATTATGGTACTGCCATCTTTGAAATCTGTGATTATGGTCTTTCCATTGTTGAAACTGTTGTGATTATGGTCTTTCCATTGTTGAAACTGTTGTGATTATGGCCTTTCCATCTTTGAAACTCTGCTGTGATTATGAATTATTATTCACCACTAGGTTATCTCCCTGCTGCATCTCAAATGAAAAGCAGTCAGACTGATGTCAATTAACTTATAAAAGTACAGAAAATATTAACCCTTGTTATGCTGAATACATTGAGACGCCATGCCCACTTCTAACTGTCAACCAATCACATTACTTGATTCAAATTGTATATATAAATTCTCATACTGAATGACAAAACAGTGCAGACCAAGATCACTTGGCTTCTTCAAATGATCTGCAGCTACACTCTACACTGTTTGCAAAGGTGGGGCATATCAAGGCTCAGCAGGACAAGGATTACCATATTCGACCTAATTACCGCACTGTGTGCCTAGGTTTATCAGAATTACTGGGAACACTCAGATGTGATAAAATATGTACCTATACCTATTAAGGATACACTATAAAAAGATCAGAAAAGGACTTATTTGATGATGATTATGCGATTTTTTTTCTGATTTTCTTTATAAAGGCATATGTTGTGGGTACTCATTTGAATTGCATCGACAAGTCAATGCAATTCAAATGAGAACCCACAACATATGCCTTTATAAAAAAGCAAATAAAAAGTACACTGGCTGTAATCTGAAGACTACGGAATTTCATGAGTGTGCGCTTATAGGGGTATGTGCGGTAATTAGATCGAATACGGTAAGTATGTTCCTTAGACTGAAAATATGTGAAACCAAGCTAATCTATGAGACAATACTTCCCAGTCTGTTGATGGAGACAATACTGCGTCACAATCTATTGACTGGGTTGACAGGTTTATTCAATAATTTCCTGTCTTGTTAATGGTAAAAAATACATAGTTATCAGTCTGATGATGCTCCATAGCAAGAAACAGGATATTGAAATATTTAAATCAATGTTTGTTGCATAGTTTGATGTAAACACAGTTGTTAAGTTGCAGATGCACTCTGCATAACAAGAGGTAAAATATTTCGAGTGAATAGACAGCTGATAAACTACTTCAGTCGTTGCAAAATTCCATTACAGCTGTTTGTAGCATTGCAAAAGAATACCAAAAATAAAAGTTATATTTCAACCTGTAAATTAAAAGTTTTACATTAATACATCAGATACAGCAGATTTCAATTTACCATTCTCAATTAAAGTTTACGGAGGAAAAACGACTTTTTCCCATACTGACCCATAATGTGCCAAGGAAAAAAAAAACAGACAACATTTTGAACTATTTTTCTTATTTTTCTCATATAATAGGGTTTGACATTTCATTCAATTTGTTTCCAAAGGAGACAATCAGCATGAAATGTCATTCCCTATTTTCTGGAGAAAAAAAGAAAGAACTTGAGGCCCTTAGGGCCAAAAACTGCTCACATGGATCTCGGATTTTGGATAATTTTAGCAATTTTTTATCTACAAGTCACCATGGTACTTCCTACCAAGTTTCGAGTCAACTGGCCTTTTGGTTAAGATGTTCAAACCAGAATTTCAAGGTGGTGTCCATGGCAGCCATTTTGGATTCTGCATTGGAACGATTTTCATATCTACAAGTTGCCCTGATATTTCCTACCAAGTTTTGAGTCAACTGGCTTTAGCAATTTTTGATTAACAAGTTGTCCTGATATTTCCTACCAAGTTTAGAGCCAATTGGCATTTCGGTTCTGATTGGAGCAATTTTAGCTATTTTTGATCTACAAGTCGCCCTGGTATTTCCTAGCAAGTTTTAAGTCAGCTGGCCTTTCAGTTTAGGAGAAGAAGTTCAAAACAGATTTTCAAGATGCTACCATGGTGGCCATTTTGGATTTCCAATCGGAATGATTTCAGCTATTTCTGATCTACAAGTAGATGTCCTGATACTTCCTACCAAGTTTCAAGTCGATTGGCCTTTCAGTGCTAGAAAAGAAATTCAAAATAGATTTTCAAGATGGAGGCCATGGCGGCCATCTTGGATCTGAACGATTTTAGCTCTTTTCGATCTACAGTATAATAGGCCCCAATATTTCCTTTCAGTTCAGGAGAAGCAAAAAATAGATTTTTAAGATGGTGGCCATCTTGGATTTCTGATTGGAACGATTTTAGCTATTTTTGATCTACAAGTCACCCCGATGCTTCCTACCATGTTTCAAGCCAATTGGCCTTTCGGTTCAGGAGAAGAAGCAAAAAATAAATTTTCAAGATAGCCCCCCATGGCAGCCATCCTGGATTCCCAATCGGAAGGATTTAAGCCTCTTTTGATCTACAAGTCACCCTGATTCTTCCTACAAAGTTTAAGTCAATTGGCATTTTGGTTCAGGAGGAGAAGCGAAAAACAGATTTTCAAGATGGCATGGATTCTGATCGGAACGATTTTATCTATTTAATTTTGATCTACACGTAACCCTGATGCTTCCAACCAAGTTTCAAGTCATTTGGCCTTTTGGTTCAGGAGAAAAAGCAAAAAATAGATTTTCAAGATGGCCACTATGGCAGCCATCTTGGATTTCAGATCAGAAAGATTTTAGCTATTTTTGATCTACAAGTTGCCCAATGCTTCCTACCAAGTTTCAAGTGAATTGGCCTTTCGGTTCAGAAGAAGAAGGGAAAAACAGATTTTTAAGCTGGCCGCCATGGTGGCTATCTTGGAATTTCAATCGGAACAATTTTAGTTACTTTTGATCTACAAGTCACCACGATGCTTCCTACCAAGTTTCAAGTCATTTGGCCTTTCGGTTCAGGAGGAGAAGCGAAAAATAGATTTTCAAGATGTCCACCATGGCACCATCTTGGATTTCTGATTGCTGATTGCCCCGATGCTTCCTACCAAGTTTTCAGTCAATCTGTTCAACGGTTCAGGAAAAGTTGTTGAAAATGTGAAAAGCTAACGGACGACGGACAACAGGCGACTGCTTTAGCTGACTGCTCTAGGTGAGCTAAAACATATGTTTGTCAACTGACGAATCTGCCCAGAGAGTGGAAAAGGTTAAAGTGAGTACACCTAAACTCTATTTTTAGCTCACCTGAGCATGAAGTAATCAAGGTGAGCTATTGTCAATCTCCATCATAGATCAAAAATTGCTAAAATCATTCCGATCAAAAATCCAAAATGGCTGCCATGGCTGCCATCTTGAAAATCTATTTTAAACTTTTCCTGAACCGAAAGGCCAACTGACTCGAAACTTGGTAGGAAGTATCAGGGTGACTTGTAGATCAAAATTAAATAGCTAAAATTGTTCTGATCAGAATCCAAGATGGCCACCATGGCTGCCATCTTGAAAATCTTTTTCAAACTTCCTCTCCTGAACCAAAAGACAAAATGACTCTAAACTTGGTAGGAAGTATCAGTGTGACTTGTAGATGCAAAATAGCTAAAATCCTTCTGATCGGAAATCCAAAGCGACCATCTTGAAAATCTATTTTTAACTTCTTCTCCTGAACCGAAAGGCCAACTGACTGAAAGCAAAGTTGGTAGGAAGTATCATGGCTACCTGTAGATCAAAAACAGCTAAAATCGTTTGGATCAGAAATCCAAGATTGCCGCCATCTTGAAAAGCTGTTTTGAACTTCCCCTCCTGAACGGAAAGGCCATTTGACTTGAAACTTAATTGGTAGGAAGTACATGTATCAGAATATGTATATCAAAAATAGCAAAAATCATTCTAATCAGTAATCCAAGAGGGTGGCCAAGTTGGAAATCTATTTAGAACTTATTCTCCTGAACCGACTAATGATTTTAGCTAATTTTGATGTACACGTCACCCCATATACTTACTACCAAGTTTCAAGTCAGTTGGCCTTTCGTTTCAGGAGAACAAGTTCAAAATAGATAAGAAAGCTGTAGTTTTGGATTACTGATCAAAATGAATTTTTGATGTATATACCAAAGTCCCTTAACCCTTGTCCTGCTGAATCCGGATATCCCCTGCCTTTGCAAACAGTGTAGATCCAAATCAGTAAATCAGTTGGCTTCTGAAGAAGCCAACTGATCTGGATCTGCACTGTTTGCCATTAAGTATGTTAATTTATAGCAACAATCTGGATCAAGTAATCTGATTGGCTGGAAATTAGAAGTGGGCGTGGCATCTTAAATTATTCAGCAGACAAGGGTTAAGAGATTTGCTGGCTGATCTAGAACTTAACTGTTAGCATATGCCTAGAAAGTACCTTTTATCATTGTGTCTCAAATAAATAAATGAATAAAAATCAATGTTTTACAGATACATGGTTGAATGCTAATAACAGGCTATCTACCCTTATAGTTTCTTCATTGAACAAGTCAAACATTGCGAGATATCATCTAAAGGCAGGTCTTATTGTGATAGTTTTTCTTGACAAATCTTACAAAATGAAAAAGACTCATCTAATTTGTGCAAATTATTGTTGGAAGCTGGAGCCTTTTGGGAAAGTTTGCTTCAGCTTTGTGGCTGAACATATTTCGCTAAAATCAAAAGTAAACAGGAGGGCCATCATGGCCCTGTATCATTCAATTGAGTACATTTGTATCATAGCACTTAGAGAACAGGAGATAGAATGATCAAAACAAACATTCTGACCAAGCTCAATGATGACTACATTAACAAGACAATTTAGCATGGCTAATGGACCACGAAATATAGGTCAAGGTCAAATATGGATGACTGCACTCAAGAAGCCATGCTAAGATGTGTGTGTTAAGTATTATTGGCTGTTGGACCAATGGTTACTGAGAAACTGACCTAAATGCAAAAAAAATTAACAAAGCCAGTGGACCGTGAAATATAGGTCAAGGTAAAATATAGATGACTGCATTCAAGAGACCATGCTAAGATGTACGCAAGTGCCAAGTATCGGAAAGGCCATTTGACTTGAAACTTAATTGGTAGGAAGTACATGTATCAGAATATGTAAATCAAAAATAGCAAAAATCATTTTAATCAGTAATACAAGAGGGTGGCCAAGTTGGAAATCTATTTAGAACTTATTCTCTTGACCTACAACTCATCAAGATTAACATTTTGAGCACAATTCATGATGATTATTTTGAAAATGTAATCTCTAGAGTGTAAACAAGGTTTTCTTTTGATTTGGCCTTGTGACCTTGTTTTTGACTCCAACTGACCCAGTTTTGAAGTCGACCTAAAAAACATCAACACAAACATTTTGAGCAAGAGTTATGATTACTTCAAAAATGTGACCTCTAAAGTGTTAACAAGGTTTTCCTTTGATTTGGCCTGGACCTAGTATTTTACCACAAGTGACACAGTTTCCAACTTGACCTAGAAATCATCAAGACAAACATTCTGAGCATAATTCATGAAGATTACTTCAAAAATGTGACCTCTAGAGTGTTAACAAGGTTTTCATTTTATTTAACCTGGTGACCTACCTTTTGACCCTAAGTGACCCAGTTTCAAAACTGACCTAGAAATCATCAAAGCAAATATTTTTGAGTAAATTCATGATGATTACTAAAAAAATGTGACCTCTAGAGTGTTAACAAGATTTTTCTCTGATTGGGCCTGATGACTTAAAAACTAACTCTAAGTGACCCAGTTTCAAACTTGACCCAGAAATCATCAACATAAACATTTTGAGCAAGATTCATGATAATTACTTCAAAAATGTGACCTCTAGAGTGTTAACAAGTTTTCCCTTTGATTTGACCTGGTGACCTAGTTTTTAACTCCAAGTGATCAGTTTCAAACCTGACCTAGATTTCATAGGGGTAAACGTTCTGAGCAAGTTTCATTAAGATTGGGTCAAAATTGTGACCTCTAGAATGTTGACAAACTAATTGCTAACAAGAGACAGGGTGATCACAATAGCTTTCTCTGAGCATTTGCTCAGGTGAGCTGAAAAGTTATCCAAAACAAGAAAAATGCCTAACGGCATTATGGACAGGGTTTTCCACTGAAGAATAAAGGTAACATATTACTTTGAAAAAGATTAATTAAAAGTTAAATGTTGGACGAAGCCCAACCACCCAGACATCACTATTTTAAAGGATAGAATTTTTCCATGAAAAGCCTGTCCAAAAATACAAATTTTATTAAAGAAATGCTGGTTACTGATGTGATCACTGGATAGTACATAGAAGAGGCTCAGCCACTGAAGTTACAACCTGCATAAGTTAAAAAAAATATTTTCACCCACAAAAAGCTACAACCTGCGTAAGTGCAAAAAAAATCAATTTTGGATGCACAAGCTTTCAGCTTCAGGGGAGATAAGTACGTAACAAAGGAAGTCAGAGTTGTCTTTCTTGCATGCCACAAGCCTACTGGTCCTATTCTATGCCCCTACCAAATATTATCAAAACATTTCAAACCATTAAGAAGTTATGAAGTGCAAAAGAATTTGGCTTAGAAATTTCTTCGGGGGGATAACTAGGAAAAAAAAGCAACTGTCATTGTGACACTCTTATTTGACCTGATATAAGTTCCTACCAAATATTATTAAATTATCACAAACAAAATGGGAGTTATGGCCTGCACAAGATTTCAGTTTCAGGGGAGATAAGTATATAAGAAAGGAAGTGAGAGTTGTTTCTCTTGCATACAACGCCTCTTCTGGTCCTTATCTATGTCTCTACCAAATATTATCAAAATATTTCAAACCATTATGGAGTGCATAAGAATTTGGCTTAGAAATTCCGTCTGGGGAGATAACTAGAAAAAATAACAAAGCAAGGGTTGTCCTTCTTGCCAGTGACACTCCTACTTGACCTGATATGTCCCTACCAAATATTATCAAATTATGTCAAACAGTATGGGAGTTATGGCCTGCACAAGATTTCGGCTTCAGGAGAGATAAGTACATAACAGAGGAAGTGAGAGTTGTGTCTCCTGCATTTGACAGCCCTACTGGTCCTCCTCTTCATCCCTACCAAATATAAAATCAATCCACTGAAGAATAAATGTAACATATAACTTTGAAAAAAAGTTAACCAAAAGGTAAACCTTGGACATCAGGGGAGATAAGTAATAACAAAGAAAGTGAGAATTGTCCCTTTTGCAAGCGACACACCTACTGGTCCTCCTCTTTATCCCTACCAAATATGAAAGCAATCCATTGAAGAATAAAGGTAACATATAACTTTGAACAAGAGGACCATGATGGTCCTATATCGCTCACCTGAGCAAACAGCTTTGCAAACTTACTGTTGAAGTTTCAGCCAAGTTCACTGCTCTAAGATTTTTGTATAAATTTTATAGCCCTACTCCCCAGCGGCCATGTTTTTTTCATGCATCATGATGACTTGAACTGAATCTTGAAAGAAGGTCACCAAAGGAACAATTCTGCCAAGATATATTGAAATTGGTCCAGTGGTTTCTGACAAAAAGTTTTTTGAAGTGTTTTATACAGCTATATAGGGAAAATAATCCCCACCCCTAACGGCCATGTTTTTTGACGAATCATGACAGCTTGAACAAACTTGGTAGAGGGCCACCAAAGGAACATTCCTGCCAAGTTATATTGAAATCGGTTCAGTGGTTTCTGACAAGAAGATTTTTAAAGTTTTCTATTTAGATATATAAGGAAAATAAGCCCCACCCCTAGCAGCCATGTTTTTGATGAATCATGATTGCTTGAACAATCTTGGTACAGGGTCAGCAAAGCAACATTCCTGCCAAGTAATATTGAAATCAGTCAGGTGGTTTCTGACAAGAAGAATTTTAAAATTTTCTATACAGATATATACGGAAAATAAGCCCCGCCCCCTGGCGGCCATGTTTTTTGACGTATCATGAGGGCTTGAACAATCTTGGTAGAAGGTTACCAAAGCAACATTCCTGCCAAGTTACAATGAACTCTATCCAACAATTTCTTACAAGATGATTTTTAAAGTTTTCTATATAGATATATAGGGAAAATATGCCCCGCCCCCTGGCCGCCATGTTTTTTGACGAATCATACCGGCTTGAACAATCTTGGTAGAGGGTCACCAAAGATACATTCCTGCCAAGCTATATTGAAATTGGTCCATTGGTTTCTGACATGAAGATTTTTAAACTTTTCTATATAGATATATAGGGAAAAATAAACCCCGCCCCCTGGCGGCCATATTTTTTGATGAATCATGATAACTTGAACAATCTTGGTAGAGGGTCAACAAGGAAACATTTATTTCAAGTTATAATGAAATCGATCCAGTGGTTTCTGACAAGAAGATTTTTAGTTTTGTATTTAGATACATAGGGAAAATAAGCCCCGCCCCCTGGCAGCCATGTTTTTTGATGAATCCAAATGGCTTGAACAATTTTGGTAGAGGATCACCAAAGACACATTTCTGTAAAAATATATTGAAATCGGTCCAGTGGTTTCTGACAAGAACATTTTTTAAGTTTTCTATATAGATATATGGGGAAAATAAGCCCCGCCCTCTGGCGGCAATGTTTTTTGACAAATCATGGCGGCTTGAACAATCTTGTTAGAGGATCACCGAAGGAACATTTCTGCAAAATTATATTGAAATCAGTCCAGTTGTTTATGACAAGAAGATTTTTAAAGTTTTCTATATAGATATATAGGGAAAATAAACCCCGCCCCCTAGCTGTGACCTAGATATGCAATGGACCGGAACCATCTGAACAACTTTGAAAGAGGACCAACCAAGGATCATTCCTGTGAAGTTTGGTCAAAATCCAATCAGTGGTTTAGGAGGAGATGTTGTTTAAAGATTGTGGACGGACGGACGGACATACCGACGACGACGACAGACGGTGTGTGATCACAATAGCTCACCTTGAGCCTTTGGCTTAGGTGAGCTAAAAAGATCACTTTACTATAGAAATCGCATAAGTCATGCAGACCAATTTTTGGCCGCAAGTTCAATTTTACTGTAAAAATTTTACAGAACACAAGAAACAAAAAGACAGTTTCTGATAAGATATGGTGAATCAAAATGAAATATTTTCATTAAAAAAACAAAAAAGTCTTTCCGATCTTTGCGAGAGGTGTCAAAAGGACAGTAGACAATATTTACACAATACAGAACCTACACATAGCTAAAAGTATAGACCTGGATCAGCCCACACACCCACGAAATCTAATCTGGTTCTGTACCAGCCATCCAGGCATCATTAATGTGTAAACTATACAGAGAACAGAAAAGAGGTGGGGTGGGGGTCATGATCACAGAATCAAGTTCCATTTTATAGTGATACAAATGTAAATGAACTTAACAAATGTCAGAAAAAATTGCTGAAGTTATAAACTATTGCCTCGGGGGTCAAACCCCAACTCTCCGTGCATTGTCAGACATCTCTCCTCTATTTCTCCTGACCACAGGGAATGTTAACTTGATATTTTGTAATTATAAATATAAAAGTCAGTCATACCTTGTTACAATTAAGTTGTTGACGTCTCCTACAATACACTATTGTCCCAGGAATAAACTCTCCGTGAACATGTTTCCTCCATTTCTCCTGACCACAGAGAATATCAACTTGATATTTTGTAAAAATACAGTTAGAGTTCCAACTTGTTACAATAAATAAGTTGTTGACGTTTCCTACAATAAATCATCTGTCCTCCATAAATCCTGACCAAAGGGAATATCAACTTAATATATTTTGTAATTATAAATACAGTTAGAGTTCCAACATGTTACAATAAATACAGTCATCAAAGAGATAGTTTGCTACAATAAGTTGTTGATGTCTCCTACAATACACTATTGTCCAAGGGAAATTAAACTCCAACTTTCCGTGAACATCTCTCCTCCATTTCTCCTTTAAATATCACTTGATATTTTGTAATTATAAATACAGTTATCATCGCCCCACCTTGCTACAATAAGTTGTTGACGTTTCCTACAATACACTATTGCCCGAGGGGTAAACTCCAACTCTCCGTGAATTGTCAGAGATCTCTTCTCCATATTCCCCGACCAAACACGGAACTCTCCTGGGTAGTAATATACGAACACATTCCCATTATCATCTACTGTCAGTACCCCGGGCTTCCTTCCTCCAACATCATAAACCTTGACCAGCTTGCCCGTGTCAGCCTCTAGCACCGTTATGGTCTGTTTCACCCAGTCTGACACAAGGACAGTGTCCAGACCAGACCCAGACCGGACTGTAAGGAACCGTGCACCACTAAACAGTTGTTGAGAACTAGTGGACCACAGGATCTAACCTTCCATGTTGATCATTATAACGAGTCAACACAGGCGAGGATAAGCTGATTGTTATAAACTGAGATTCCACAGGCCTTTCTGTCTACTAGTCTGATGGATTTTCTCTCAGATAGCTTACCCCTACGTCCTAGGTCTAGGATTGCTATCTCACTCTTGTTCAGTATAGAGACAGCAGCGGTAGACCTGTCAACAACTGCTACATCCCATGGTTCCTCTGATAGTTTGAGAGATGATAACAACTCTCCATCCAGGGAGAACAGTTTCACCTTACTATTGTTGTTATCTGAGACAGTCAGGTGACCATCTACAGTAACATCTAGTCCAGTTATATAACATGTTGTAGTATCACCAGAGATGTTCACCTGAGTCTTACCCAGTCTGGTCAGGATCCCAGGACACACTGGATTCCCTGTACTAGATGACCCACTCGCTCCCTGGCCACTCTCCCCTTCACTTCTAAAAGGGTAATGAATCACTGGACGTTGTGTATCACATCTGAAATCTGACGTACGGACAGACACGTCTCCTAACTTACTTGGTGATTCTGACAGCCAGCGTGTAGAGAGATTAAAGTCATAGTTCAATGAGATCCGAGATAAATGTAGACTTGTAATTTTGTCCTCATATTGGAGAATACTCTCAGAATATGTCTGGAGTTCTAGGAAAAGTTTAGAATCCAGATTTGACACAGTTGGTAGTTTTTGTAATTTTTTTGTTATGACTTGTATATCAACCATAAGTTGTTCTACAGTTGACTTACAGCTTTCTAAAGTTGTCTTCTGCTCCTTGTGTAATTTACTTAATTTTCTACTAAAATCATCAAAATTTCGATTGATTTGTTGAATTTGTTTATCACGATTATTCTCCGGCTTGTCGGCCTGACTTGCAGGCATATGCGATCCCTGCACGACTTTATGATGTTTAGTCCCTCCAAATCGACGATGACTCTCAAAACACTGTTTACAATGAAATTCCACACATTTCTCACAAAAGCTCATGGCTTGTCGAGAAATACCATCATTGAAACAAGGATCACACCAGGGATCTACCAATTCATCGCAAGCTCCATATACTGAACCACCGGCAGCAATTCTGAAACAATAAACCTGATATTAGTCAAACTTACAACAAACTCATCATTTTTTTTTTTTTAAATAGACTTTACTGGACTTTTTTCTAATTCACACTGTATGCACATTAGATATTTTACGACATTTAAGGTTACTACATACATATCAAAGACAGATCACTCTTAATGGAAAGTTACCTCCCTTCCCAAAGGATGATCACTCTAGTTGAAAATAATTCATTTTATTTCTAGGTGACTTATTTCTCAGAATTGGTCTACTTTATAAAAAGAATCTGTTCCCACTTATTGACTTTGTTTAACAGACTTACAGTAGACCAATCTTGAAAAGGGAGGCAAATATTTTCGGACGATTGATCTCCTTTGAAAGTTAATCCTTTCACATTAAGATGATG
Source organism: Anodontia alba (assembly GCA_964016985.1). Classification (NCBI taxonomy): domain Eukaryota; kingdom Metazoa; phylum Mollusca; class Bivalvia; order Lucinida; family Lucinidae; genus Anodontia; species Anodontia alba. The sequence continues at coordinate 3,520,497 of OZ024823.1, forward strand.
ATGACCATCTTGTGTTTTACGTCTCTTTCAACAGTGTTTAGCCTTTACCATTCTCTGGGCTAATTCAGCAGAAGAAAAATTGATGATTTTCTTATTTTTCTCACAAAACAGGATCTGACATTTTATCACAATTTGCATGAAATGTCGAAACCTTTTTCTGGGAAAAATAACAAAAGAACTATTTCAAAATATCTGCTGAATGATTTACCCAAAGAGCTAAGTTACATAGAACAAGAGGACCATGATGGTCCTATATTGCTCACCTGAGCAAACAGATTTGCATATTTACTGTTGAAGTTTCAGCCAAGTTCACTGCTCTAGGATTTTTGTATAAATTTTATAGCACCAACACCCTGCCCTGCCCCCCCCCCCCCCCCCCCCCCCACACACACACACACACACCCACTCCACCCCTGTCTATGCTTTTTTTAGCGCATCTTGATGACTTGAACTGAATCTTAAAAGAGGGTCACCAAAGGAACATTTCTGCCAAGTTATATTGAAATCTGTTCAGTGGTTTCTGACAAGAAGATTTTTGAAGTTTTCTATTTACATACTGGTCAAGTGGTTTAAAGTGTTTTATATAGCTATAAGCCCTTCCCCTAACGGCCATGTTTTTTGATGAATCATGACAGCTTGAACAAACTTGGTAGAGAGTCACCAAAGGAACATTCCTGCCAAGTTATATTGAAATCTGTTCAGTGGTTTCTGACAAGAAGATTTTTAAAGTTTTCTATTTAGATATATAGGGAAAATAAGCCCCACCCCATGGCAGCCATGTTCTTTGACGAATCATGATTGCTTGTACAATCTTGGTAGAGGGTCACCAAAGCAACATTCCAGCCAGGTAATATTGAAATTGGTCGTGGGGTATGTGACAAGAAGAATTTTAAAGTTATCTATGCAGATATATACGAAAAATAAGCCCCGCCCCCCTGGGGGCCATTGTTTTTGACGTATCATGAAGGCTTGAACAATCTTGGTAGAAGGTCACCAAAGCAACATTCCTGCCAAGTTGCACTGAACTTAGTCCAACTGTTTCTTACGAGAAGATTTTTAAAGTTTTCTATATAGATATATAGGGAAAATAAGCCCCGCCCCCTAGCGGCCATGTTTTTTGACGAATCATGACGGCTTGCACAATCTTTGTAGAGGGTCACCAAAGAAACATTCCTGCCAAGTTGTATTGAAATTGGTCCATTGGTTTCTGAAAAGAAGATTTTTAAAGTTTTATATATAGATTTATAGGGAAAATAAGCCCCGTCCCCAGCAGCCATGTTTTTTGACGAATCATGATTACTTGAACAATCTTAGTAGATGGTCACCAAGGAAACATTCCTGCAAAGTTATAATAAAATCGGTCCAGTGGTTTCTGACAAGAAGAGTTTTAAAGTTTTCTATATAGATATATAAGGAAAGTATGCCTTGCCCCCTGGCGGCCATGTTTTTTGATGAATCATGACGGCTTGAACAATCTTGATAGAGAGTTACATAAGAAACATTCCTGCAATGTTATATTGAAATCGGTCCAGTGGTTTCTGAAAAGAAGATCATTAAAAGTTTCTGTATAGATATATAGGGAAAATAAGCCCTGTCCCTTAGCGGCCATGTTTTTTGACAAACCATAACGGCTTGAACAATCTTGGTAAAGGGTCACCAAGGAAACATTACTGCGAAGTTATATTTAAATCAGTCCTGTGGTTTCTGACAACAAGATTTTTTCAAGTTTTCTATATAGATATATAGGGAAAATAAGCCCCGTTCCCCCCCCTCCCCTTCCTCACCCCCCCCCCCCCCCCCCCCCCTAGTGGCCATGTTTTTTGACAAATCATGACGGCTTGAACAATCTTGATAGAGGGTCACTAAGGAAACATTTCTGCCAAGTTATATTGAAATCGGTCCAGTTGTTTATGACAAGAAGATTTTTAAAGTTTTCTATATAGATATATAGGGAAAATAAACCCCGCCCCCTAGCGGCCATGTTTTTTGACGAATCATGGCGGCTTGAACAATCTTGGTAGAGGATCACCGAAGAAACATTTCTGGAAAAATTATATTGAAATCGGTCCAGTGGTTTCTGACAAGAAGATTTTTAAAGTTTTCTATATAGATATATAGGGAAAATAAGCCCCGCCCCCTGGCGGCCATGTTTTTTTGACAAATCCAAACGGCTTGAACAATCTTGGTAAAGAATCACCGAAGGAACATTTCTGCAAAGTTATAATAAAATCGATCCAGTGGTTTCTGACAAGTAGATTTTTAAAGTTATATAGATACATAGGGAAAATAAGCCCCGCCCCCTGGCGGCCATGTTTTTTGACGAATCCAAATGGCTTGAACAATCTTAGTAGAGGATCTCAAAAGTAACATTTCTGAAAAAATTGTATTGAAATCGGTCCAGTGATTTCTGACAAGAAGATTTTTAAAGTTTTCTATATAGATATATAGGGAAAATAAGCTCCCCCCCCCCCCCCCCCTTCCACCCCCCTAGCGGGCCATGTTTTTTGACAAATCATGACGGCTTGAACAATTTTGATAGAGGGTCACTAAGGAAACATTTCTGCCAAGTTATATTGAAATCGGTCCAGTCTTTTACGACAAGAAGATTTTTAAAGTTTTCTATACAGATATATAGGGAAAATAAACCCTGCCCCCTAGCAGCCATGTGTTTTGACCAATCATGGCGGCTTGAACAATCTTGGTAGAGGATCATCGAAGAAACATTTCTGGAAAAATTATATTGAAATCGGTCCAGTGGTTTCTGACAAGAAGATTTTTTAAATTTTTAGTTAAAAAATCTGTTTTTAGCTCCTGTGACCTAGATATGCAACGGACCAGAACCATTTGAACAACTTTGAAAGAGGACCAACCAAGGATCATTCCTGTGAAGTTTGGCTTGAACAATCTTGATAGAGGGTCACTAAGGAAACATTTCTGCCAAGTTATATTGAAATCGGTCTAGTTGTTTATGAAAAAAAGATTTTTAAAGTTTTCTATATAGATATACAGGGAAAATAAGCCCCGCCCCCTGGCGGCCATGTTTTTCGATGAATCCAAATGGCTTGAACAATTTTGGTAGAGGATCACCAAAGACACATTTCTGTAAAAATATATTGAAATCGGTCCAGTGGTTTCTGACAAGAACATTTTTTAAGTTTTCTATATAGATATATGGGGAAAATAAGCCCCACCCCCTGGCGGCCATGTTTTTTGACGAATCATGGCTTATTGAACAATCTTGTTAGAGGATCACCGAAGGAACATTTCTGCAAAATTATATATATTTTCTATATAGATATATAGGGAAAATAAGCCCCGCCCCCTAGCAGCCGTGTTTTTTGATGAATCCAAATGGCTTGAACAATCTTCGCAGAGGATCACCAAAGGAACATTTCTGCAAAATTATATTGAAATCAGTCCAGTGGTTTCTGACAAGAAGATTTTTAAAGTTTTCTATATAGATATATAGGGAAAATAAGTCCCGCCCCCTGGCGGCCATGTTTTTCGATGAATCCAAATGGCTTGAACAGTTTTGGTAGAGGATCACCAAAGACACATTTCTGTAAAAATATATTGAAATCGGTCCAGTGGTTTCTGACAAGAACATTTTTTAAGTTTTCTATATAGATATATGGGGAAAATAAGCCCCGCCCCCTGGCGGCCATGTTTTTTGACGAATCATGGCGGCTTGAACAATCTTGTTAGAGGATCACCGAAGGAACATTTCTGCAAAATTATATTGAAATCAGTCAAGTGGTTTCTGACAAGAAGATTTTTAAAGTTTTCTATATAGATATATAGGGAAAATAAGCCCCGCCCCCTGGTGGCCATGTTTTTTGACGAATCCTATTGGCTTGAACAATCTTGGTAGAGGATCACCAAAGGAACATTTCTGCAAAATTATATTGAAATCGGTCCAGTGGTTTCTGACAAGAAGATTTTTTAAATTTTTAGTTAAAAAATCTGTTTTTAGCTCCTGTGACCTAGATATGCAACGGACCAGAACCATTTGAACAACTTTGAAAGAGGACCAACCAAGGATCATTCCTGTGAAGTTTGGTCAAAATCCAATCAGTGGTTTAGGAGATGTTGTTCAAAGATTGTGGACGAACGGACGGACATAGGGAGGACGATGACGACGACAGACGGTGAGTGATCACAAAAGCTCACCTTGAGCCTTCAGCTCAGGTGAGCTAAAAAAGGTTAACCAGAAGGTAAACCTCGGATGACTCCCGACGCCAGCCCGGACATTGCTATTTTAAAGGACAGATTTTTTTAAAAACACGTCCAAAAAGTAAGTGAAAAAATATAAAAAAAAATAAGTTTAGACGTGCTCTTTCCAACCAAAAAAAATACTGACATTTTTTTTATTTCTCCTTGAAATATTAGTAGTGCCTCCCCTGGGCACTTCTAAGGGGTACCCACAACATACTTTTTTGTGGAGAAATACCAGTAAGAAAAGTAGTGAACCCTTAAAGTGCCAATCATGACAATTTTTTTTTTTTTTTTTCAGAGAAAACAAGGCTTGACATTTCATGTGAATCGTCTGCTTGACAGATGATTCACATGAAATGTCAAGACATGTTTTTTCTGAAAAATAAAAAGAAAAATTTTAGAATGTCCCTTGTCCCCTTAACTCCTCCCACAGTTTTTGGCCGATTCTTTTGAAACTTTACAGGTGTTTTAAGGATGGTCTGAAGATGTGCATGTGGTTTTTTCAGAATCCTGAAATTAATTTTTATTACTTTTTACACATTTTGAACATAGACATTTTTTGAGTTCTAATATTACAGAAGGGTATAGGGAGTAGGTACCTTGTCCCCTTAACTCCTCCCACAGTTTTTGGCCGATCCTTTTGAAACTTTACAGGTGCTTTCAGGATGGCCTGAAGATATGCATGTGGTTTTTTCAGAATCCTGAAATAATTTTTTATCACTTTTTCCGCATTTTTAACTTAGACATTTTTTGAGTTCTAATACTACAGAAGTATATAGGTAGCAAGTACCTTGTTCCCTTAACTCCTCCCACAGTTTTTGGCCGATCCTTTTGAAACTTTACAGGTGCTTAAAGGATGGTCTGAAGATATGCATGTGGTTTTTTCAGAATCCTGAAATTATTTTTTATCACTTTTTACACGTTTTGAACTTAGACATTTTTGAGTTCTAATATTACAGGTCTATAGGGAGTAGGTACCTTGTCCCCTTAAATCCTCCCACAGTTTTTGACCGATCCTTTTGAAACTTTAGGTGGGCTTTTAGGATGGCCTGAAAATATGCAGGTGGATTTTTCAGACTCCTGAAATAATTTTTTATTACTTTTTCTGCATTTTTAACTTAGACATTTTTTGAGTTCTAATATTACAGAAGTGTATAGGGTGCAGGTACCTTGTCCCCTTAACTCCTCCCACAGTTTTTGTCCGATCCTTTAGAAACTTTACAAGGGCTTTTAGGATGACCTGAAGATATGCATGTAGTTTTTCAGAATCCTGAAATAATTTTTTACCACTTTTTCTGCATTTTTAACTTAGACATTTTTTTTGAGTTCTAATACTACAGAAGCGTATAGGGAGTAGGTACCTTGACCCCGTAACTCCTACCACAGTTTTAAGCCGATCCTTTGAAACTTTACAGGTGCTTTAAGGATGGTCTGAAGATATGCATGTGGTTTTTTCAGAATCTTGAAATTATTTTTTATCACTGGTTTCCTGCTGCAATACTTAGGTAACTGATACAGGACCAATGATCCTCTGGTTAACTTTACCATTTTTAACACCTCAAATAAAAATAAGGCGGGGGGCATAAATTCCCCATGGAATTTGCTTGTTTCCTCTGAAAATGATTAAAAAAATATAAAAATAAAAAAAGATAGAATATTGTCTGCTACAATTTTTGCTCAGTGTTTTAAGGGTTAATTCTGCTCATTTGTAGAAAGAATTATATCAGTTATTTCCCTTAGACTGCAACCTGACTTGGAATAAGCTGGTAACAAGCCATCAATACCATATGTAATGGTCCAGAAAGCAATTTGAATATTAATTATTGTAACCTGATCGGCAAAGCTGCAGAAAATAACCAGGGTTCCAGATTTTTTTTTTTTTTTGAGATAATTGTTTTTGTGTGTGTCAAATTTCAGCCAAAATCATCAGAGCCACATACTTTTGCATAAAATGGCCCAAAGACAGGGACAACCCAGATCAGACTGCACTGGAGGCTGATCTCAGTTCCCTGGGTGGACATGTCCAAAGGTAAATTTCTTACACTGCAGTTTATTATACTGGGGATCTCATGCTTGACAAATGCCATCCTAGAACATATTTATGTTTGGAAATAGATAAATTATTCATCTGCTTACATCCTAGGGGGCACCCAACGTTAAAACAATGTGGATTCAACACTGATTCAACGTCTTGACATTGAATCAACATTGTTTTAACATTGTGTGCTTGCTGGGATGAAGCTCTGAATCATTAACCCTTGCAATGCTGATTAAATTAAGATGCTACACCCACTTCTAATTTTCAGCCAATCAGATTACTTTATCTAGCTTGTTGATACAAATTCTTATACTTAGTGACAAAGAGTGCAGATCCAGATCAGTTAGCTTTTTCAAAAGCCAAATGATCTGGATCTAGACTGTTTACAAAGGCAGTGTATATCTGCGGGACTTGGTTCAGAAGGACCGATAACTCAAATGATGCACAAAACTTAAGTCTAGAAAGTCTTTGCCTGTTGAAACTGAAACGTTTATGTTTTAATCCACACATATTATCTGAAACAAATTAGCAAATACCTTAATCTGCTAATAAAACACAATTCAGATTCTTTGCACTAGGACAATTATTTCAAAATAACTCCGGGGGAAGTTTTATTGAAAATCTATTAGAGTTTGCATCTTCAGGGCACTTGATACACCTGGTAGATTTACTGCAACTTTTTACAAGGGAGACAACTTTTGTGACTTCCTGTTTGCTTTCCTGCACACTGTCCTTCCAAAAAGGGTCTACTCTAAATGAAAAGAATTTGCTCCCATTTGCTCCAAATGGGAGCAAATTCTTTCCTTTTGGAGTAGACCCCTTTTCAAAGAAGTAAAAAACAATTTTGACAGAATTGCCTACCCCTAAAAGTTTATCCATTCCCTTTAATATTTGTGTTGTGTGCATGGTGACACAGCACATTTAACAACCTGTAATGGCCATTAGCCTTTAGCCTGAAGAATTTGCATGTTAGCTAACATATATTTTTTTCTTATTTATTTTCCATTACAAGTGAATACCATTATAATGAGCCTAAGATTTCATAGCTTTGCATTTCTTTTTCTTCTTTATACAAATAAAAAATATGTTGTGGATACTCATTAGAAGAACCTACAACATACGTTTTCATGGAGTCATCAAAAAATTCATTTAGCTACCACTCCATTTCAGAGCTATGTTTACAAGTGTATAATAGGGAAATATGCATATGGGAGCCACAAATATTCTGGCAGACAGCAGTCTAATTGCAGACAATTCACATGAAATGTCAAACTTTATTTTCAATAAAACAAAAAAATATTTCAAAATATTGTAGTTGTGTTTGGTACTTTGAGGGTTAACCATTATATCCAAAATAGCTATAAATATTGTTCTCTTGTTTTGCTTCTTCTTCTGTATTTTTGTTTAACCCTTGTCCTGCAGAATAAATTAAGATGCCATGCCCACTTCTAATTTTCAGCCAGTCAGATTACTTTATCCAGGTTGTTGGTACAAATTCACAAAATTAATGACAAACAGTGCAGATCCAGATCAGTTGGCTTCTTCTAACTGATCTGGATCTACACTGTTTGCAAAGACAGGGTATATCTGGGTTCAGCAGGACTAGGGTTAATTTGATGTTGCAAATAGGGCTTTCTGTGAAAGTGCAAAACTGATATCAGAAAGTGATATCTTTTTTGTACTAGTACAATATCAGCATATTACTTTTGCACTGTTGCTATTTTTTTACAGCAGATCTAGTTGTAGAATTAAATTATTTGAGCAAAAAACAGTTGTGTTGCCTTACTTGCGACCTTCAAACTTTAAGAATACTTTATATGATGTTTTGGTCCAGCCTGGTGTAATATTTCATGACGTCAAGTGAAAATGATACGAGAAATTTTGACATCATACAATGTCAACATTCCACAATGGTAATGAGATTTGTTAATGGTTGACAAATATTATGGTTCATTTCTATTCATTTAATATTTATAGCTATACAATAATGAATAATATCATATGGGCTGTGCCACGCAAAAACGTGTCTGTGGGAATATGTGGATAGTGAAGGCCCAGAATCAATCTGCCCAGCTGCACAGTTTTATCAGGCAAAATCATTGGATTTTGTTTGTTTGTGTTTAGGTCTTATGGCCCATTTTGCACATGTTCGAAAGCACCTTTTTGCTCGGCCCATATAGAGGCTACAGTGTACTAGAGGTTTAAGTTTGTTGTGTACCCAGCTGCTGTTAACTTTAAACATTTCAAATCTAAAGTGTTTCATGTTTTTATGCAACACAACATTGTGGATTTGTTTGTTTGTGTTGAGGTTTTACTGCCCAGTCAACCCAATGGGGTCATGTTGAGCGCGGTCAGTTTACCTAACCACACAAATACTGGGCAAGCTTAGTCCTCTAAGCAGTTAACCAGTATTGTGCACATTCTTTTGCCAGAAACTGACAACTGCCCTTCTTGAATCAGCGGAAGGGAGAGAATGACCGTAGAAAATATTTCATGATCAATCTCCACAAAAGAATGTTGCCGACCTCGGCGGGGGTTGAACCCACAACCTCCTGGTCTCCAGTCGGACGGCGCATCCAACTGAGCCACCGAGGCCGGCTTCAATATTGTGGAGGTTTTGTTTAAAATCTCATAACATATTCCAGAAAGATTTAAAAATCTCTTTTGGCTTGATATTTCATCTCGATGCTGGTAACATTTTACCATTCCTTTACATGTAAAAACCTGTATGAATCATAGAGAGAATACAAAAATGCTCTTTTCTGCTAATATTGAAGGTCTGTCATGAGATCTGCACTTTCATGCATGCATGTAAATAAAATATGAATCATGTAAAATCATTTTTATTACAATTTATCACTGTCAAATTAACTCTTTCCAAGCTTGTGGTGAATTTAGCAGCCAACAACTGATAATGCTTTTATTGTTCCAGAAAAAATTGGGGTTGACATTTCAGACACATTGCCCCATTAGAGGCAATTCACATGAAATTTCAACCATTATTCCATGGGGGAAAACAAGAAAGATATTTCTGCAATTTTTACCCAGCATGCAAAGCATTATTTATTCATTAAAACATTTGCCTTTAGCTACAGTTACATCTATGACAAACACACTCTAACTTTCCTGAAAATGACTGACACAAGCAGCATGCATCTAATTAATTATTATATGTTTGCCTCATCACCTTCCTCTTGTGTTTTATTAATCAAGCAAAGAGTTTTCAGTCGTCATGACAATACCGCTGCTGGGGATCCGGATCATATTTTATTTGAACCATGCCATGAGAAAAGGTGCCTTCGGGGGGGTTGGGGGGGGGGGGGGTATATCCGAGCAGTGAAGGCGGGGCTTGGCGAGGGAAGTGGCATAATCTGATATGGACCCTTGCTATATGTCAATATATTCTATTGTAAGAGGACAGCAAAGGCCCTGATCAGACTGTGCATATGCACAGTCTGATCAGGGCCTTCACTGTCGGCATAGGTCCTGAAGACAACTTTTTCCAGGAAATGGCTCATTTGTAATTATACAAAGTAGAAGAACAGATAAAGAGCATATTGAGAAATATTTTACTTTTATTCCTCCATATCAACATGTTGTGGATACTCATTAGAACAGTCTTGCAGCAATTCTGCTAAGTACCCATTATAGATCTTTGCATGGAGAAATAAGAAATATGCCATTACTGTGGCCAGTAAAGCATCTTGTTTGGAGTTCTGACAAGGACTACAGGAAGTAATTTCAAATTTGAAATTTAGTGAAGCAAAATAATAGAAACAGATTTTTTTCATTATGAAGGCACCATGTTGGAAAACTGATATTGGGCAATAACATTTCTTGATGTAATTTGTACAAATTTAATGAGATAATGTAAAATCTATCTTCACTATACCCTGGCTTTGGGCTGTTATTTTTTTTATAAGACCCATTATTCAGCTTCATACAACTTGCATATCAGCTGGCATTCATATTATTGCTTTAAACCCATAGCAACAGATAAGGCGCTTTTTTTCATCCAAAAAATGCTGATATCTTTCTTATTTCTTGATGAAAACATATGTTGTGGGTACTCATTAGAGGCGCCTTGCCGAGGCGCTTCTAATGAGTACCCACAACATATGTTTTCATCGAGAAATAAGAAAAATATTATATGGATACCCTCTCTTATCTGTAGCTATGTTTAAACCATAGCACTCACAGGCAAAAACTGGAGATACGAGTATCTTTTTCAAAAAATAGGGTTCAACATTTCATGCAAATTATCTTATACCTCTAAATTTTTTTTTTTTTTTATAGAGAAAAAACTTGTAACATCAACTGTTATAAATGCTATTATGTCTCTACTGCTACATAGCTTTTAGTTACAATTTACTACTACTACTTCTTGTTGTGTCTAAAAACTGATGGCCGATTAGCAAACTCGGTAGACTCTGATTAAATGCTGTATTCTGTGGCATCTGATCCGGTTCTACACTGTTCCCTCAGTCCCGTCTGTCCAAATACTTAGGGTATATATGCTACATAACAAAGGGATTTGTCCAACTTTAAACACATACCATACTAAGGACAAATTCAGCAGATGACAAACTAATGATATTTTGCATGTTGTTTCCAGAAAATAGGATTTGACTTTTTATGCAAATTGTCTTCTAAGGAGACATTTTGCAAGAAATGTCAAATCCTATTTTCTGAGAAAAATATTTCAAAATGTAATCTGCTGAAATTTTGACCCAGCACACAAAGTCTTTGCAAACAGTGTAGATCCAGATCAGTTGGCTTCTGTAGAAGCCAACTGATCTGGATCTGTACTGTTTGTCATTAAGTATGAGTTTTGTATCAACAACCTGTCCTGCTGAACCCAGATATACTGTTTTGGCAAACAGTGTAGATCCAGAGCAGTTGGCTTCTGAAGAAGCCAACTGATCTGGGTCTGCACTGTTTGTAATTCAGTATGTGAATTCAAATCAACAAACTTGATCAACTTGAGTGATCTGATTGTCTGATAATTTGTAAAGGGTGTGGCATCTTAATTATTCAGCGGGATAAGGGTTAAGAATAAAGATAAAGATAATATTATAAGTTGTGCAATGAAACGCCCGACAATAACCAGAATTCCTCTCCAAGTTGAAATTGAGTCCAAGTCCACTGGAACTATATTCAAACACATAATTCTTCTTCACGACTGGGTCTGTTAGCTGCATCTGCAAACAAATTGAATAAGTTTAAACTACAGATGTTTACATTTTTTCCTTCACAAAAATCATGTTCTTTTGACAAAACACATGTTTATGATATTCAGTAGATAAACCAATAAACCACAAGGCACGTGGCATCAATTTGTTTCTGGTAACTGAAGAAGTCAGGTTTTGCAATTTTCATCTTTTTTTTTGTTTTTCTTTTAACAACCCTGAAACTGGTAGAATGTTGATGTCTTTAGACTGGCTCCCAACTATGAGGTACTAATGAATTTCCCTTTCAAAAAAGAATATGTTTATCACTCAGCACTTGGGTAAAATTTTCAGCAGATAATATACTGAAATATTTTTCTTATTTTTCCCAGAAAACAGGATTTTACATTTCATGCAAATTGTCTCTTTGGAAAATATGAAAAATATCACCAATTTATCATCTGGGCCCAGTTGTTCGAAGCATTGTTAGCCTAACGAGCTCGTAAGTGGTGGTCAAAATGTTAACTGTTCTAGTAAGTACAATATCTAACTCACAGGTAATTTTGCTGAAATGCAAAAGCTACTTACATTTTTTTCACCAAAAATATTAGCATATATGCCGTATTTAATAATCAAAGTTTTAAAGATACGTTACCTAACAACATCGTTAGTTTTGAACAACTGGGTCCTGATGACTAAGCCAAAATGGTGGTAAAGGTTAAAAAGGGCCTGAATGAAAGATAGCCACAAAGAGGAAGTCATCTATCAGAAGTCCAGCAGCAGAGGTGGGGGAAGAGGAGTAGTGGTGCATATCTATACATTCATGACTCAGGACTACTGCCTTCTGTACATATATACATGTGCTTTACAGAATCTACACGAGCATTTGTAACAAAAACCAGCCCAGACCACCCCGAATTTCTCCTCCAGAAGGATTCGAACCCGAGACCTCATGCTGCAAAGTTGGGAGTGCTAACCACTCAGCCACTTCACAAGAGTTGAGGGCCTGGCATAGCTCCAGATAAATATTTTTCTTATGTCTCCTGAGGTAATGTGTTGTGGGTACTCATTAGAAGTACCCACAACATATCAAGGGCTGAGCGCAAGACTAGCGTAAGTCAGATGGTTGTTTTTCCCCAAACCTAATCTCCTCACCATGAAGGCATTATGAAGATTACGACATTTCTTTCTGTAAACAATGAAAATTTAGGTGCCATTGCTCGTATGAGCAATGGCACCTAAATTTGCATTGTTTACAAAGGGGTCCAAGTTGCCCCTAAACAAGGGTTTCAAAAACATGTTTGAGTTACCATAGTCTTGCGCTCAACCCTCGAATTATGTTTTTGTGGAGAACAAAAAAAAAAATACCACTAGTTTCATGACAAACGGGCCTTATCTAGAGGTAAGAACTGGAAAAGCACTTGGGCATCTGTAGTTCGGACAGTGTCTGTTATACATGTATACAATGCACATATCTTATAGAATGCAGTGACGGCTGCAATAAGACTGAAGCTTAATTAGACTGAGGTAGGGGGATGTGGGCTGATCTGGGCTTTTACCATCTCCATACATTATAGATACATATTCATAGCAGGATCCATAATGCACTAGCAATTTATGCCTGGACAGAATGACTGCAGTCTGACAAATATCTCCATTAAAAACGGATCAGCACCGGATTTTAATTTTCTTCTCAACAATCATTTCCTGGCTAGACAGGCAATGTTTTTTCTGTCATAGGTTTCTTTGCCTGGAATCACGTCATTATGTAATAGCTACATAATACATTTTTCATCCTAATGTCAATGATTAATTTTCAAGATGGCAAAGCAAATAGTCAGTTTTCCTGTTTTGCCTAAATGACCAGTAACTGATCCCACAGTCTATTCCATTACGAAAAAATGCCTATTTAAATATACTGAAAATTTTACCACCGAAAAAATGAAAATTTTCAGATGAAAAACTGTGATATTTTTTCATATTTCTGCTCAAAAACATACATTGTGGGTATTCGTTAGAACCGTCTCAGCGAGGCAGTTCTAATGAGTACCCACAATCTATGTTTTTGAGCGTAAATAAGAAAAATAATGTATATCCCTGCAAACCCCAGTTTTACCACATAAAAGTGGGGTTTAAGGGGGTCAAAATTGTATAGGCATGTTTTCGTAATGTAAGAGCCATATGACACAAGAAAAGGTGTCTGGGGAATATACAGATAGCAAAGGTCCAGATCAGCCCTCACAGATGCACACAGTCACATCAAGACCTTTGCTACTCACAGAATCATTGGACAGTACTGTAGAATGTACTGACTGCATTGAACTCTTCTATCTTTAGTATTTAAAGAGATGTTGTGCAACATTCCAATTTTCCATGTAATTAATGGCAAACAGCACAGACCCTGGATACTGCATGATCATTTTGCAAATGCTAGAAGTTACCTCTTCCCTTTACATTTGACATGGTCAACCATTAACTTAAACAAGACACTCTGGAACATTTAGAAACATTTTTAGTGAAAAAATAAAAATATTTTAAATGCGCCAGTTAATCTTATTCTATTTTATACATATCAGTACCTGTATTATGGATTGAATTAATATATATCAGACAACAAACATTTTTTTCTTCTTTTTCCATCAATGAGAAATATCTTATACTTTTGCCAAAAAAAATACAATACAAAAAAACAAAAAAAAAAAAAAAAATAAAAACAACAAACTAACTGGTCTTTCATGTCTTTCACAAGGAGACAATTCACCCTATTTTCTTCACAAATAGAAATATACCATTAAATTGGCATTTGTAGTATTTACCTAGTGATTGCAATAACAGGTAAATGGTTATAGCATATTATACATTATTTTTAAATCACCAGGGTCTTTGCTGTTCACAGACAATAAGGTCCACTGTGAGAAAACAAAAGTTTCTTATATGCAAAAATGGCCTAAAATTTCATAAACCAAAGTTTCTGACAAAATGACATGCAAACAGTGCAGACCTAGATCAGACTGCTCCTGGAAATCTGCACTGTTTACCATTTCACTAAGTATTAAATGAAACAACTGCACGAAAAGCAAAATTTAGGCAAAAAGTATGGAAAAAAGTGTTAAAACTTTTTAGGACATTTACCCTAGCAAATATTCAGACAAGCCTATGCATATGTGCAGGATAGTCAGACATTTCAATGTAGGCACAGTAGTATGCAAGTATGGTTTAAAAATTGCATTTGTCCATTCTATGAAAAACAAAATTATTTCTGTAAATTTTCTTTTTTTCTGAATATTTTCTTTGTCTTTCTCAGTCTTTGACTGTACCAGAGGATGTTACCCATCCCCTGAAAGTGTAACTGAATGGAGAAAATTATGGGGTCTAACACTTCTATTTGACTAAATCCATAGTAATGCCAGTGCACATTAAGATCAATGATTTAGATAACATGATTGATCAAAGTAAACAGAAAGTAACCAGTCTACAAACATTCAATAAGAGAAGAAAAACAATCTACTTGAGAACCTGTATTTATAATCAGTGATGTCTGAAATTCTTGAGAAAATTCTTACAAGTTTCATCATGGCTAAAACTGCAAAACCAAACTCTACAAGATACCATCAACTTTTTACTTACCAGTAAAAGTACTGATAAAACAATCCTCCTGAAGATGATAATAATGAATGAGGGTAGTTTGAAATCAAATTCTCCATTCTTAACCCTAGTCCTGCTGAACCCGGATATGCCTTGCCTTTGCAAACAGTGTAGATCCAGATCAGTTGGCTTCTGAAAAAGCCAACTGATCTGGATCTGCACTATTTGTCATTATGTATGTGAGTTTATATCAACAACCTGGATCAAGTAATCTGATTGGGTGAAAATCTGAAGTGGGCGGGGCATCAATTTATTCAGCATGACAAGGGTTAAAGCACCAGTCACTTCTGCAGCAGAGGACATTTCAAAATTTTTCTAAATTATTTTTCAGAGAAAATAAGGCTTGACATTTCATGTGAACTGTCTGCCTATCTGAAAAATAACAAAAATAATAATAATAAAAAAAAAAATAGAATGTCATCTTCAGCAATTTTGCTTGGCACTTTAAAGGTTAAATATACCACCTTTGATAAAAAGGCAAAAATTCTTTTATTTCTCTAACTCTTCCCATGCTGGGTAATTTTGCATGCTTTTTTGTTGTCTGTGGATGTTTTTTTAAGATTAACTTTTTCAAAAAAAATCTTTCAGGAATACCATCAGAGTGTCAAACAGTTTGGATCCTGATCGTGCCTGACATTTTTTTCTAGCCTGATCTTGATCCAAAGTGATTGCAAAGGTTATCAGCAGACGATAAAAGTCCCCACTAGATGGGGAAAGAGTTAAAAATGTATTTGCTTAACTAACTCTGTTAGACTGGCTCCAGTCTCTAGTGACAAAACATTTTTTTCTTATAATCTGTTTAATAATCCACTAAAATAAAACCAAAGTAATATCATGGCTATAAAGGCTGGTCACTAGTGACCAGCCTTAATAGTCATGATAGTTTTTTTTTTTTGTTTGTTTTATTTTAGTGGATTATCAAACAGAATTATGAGAAAAATATTTAGTTACTGGAGACTGGAGCCAGTCTACTAACTCTGTTTGCTAAGACAGCAACAGAACATATTAAGGTGAATGTCCACATACCCCAAAGAGAGATAGCCCTCTGCAACAAAGGTTACTTTTAAAAGAATTTGCTTCATCAGGAGCAAATTCATTTCTTTAAATGTATACCCCTTTGACCAACTTAAGAGAAGCCCACTTTCAACTTTGGAATTATTAACCCTTAGCATGCTGAGTAAATATTCCAGCAGGTGATATCAATTTGCATGATATGTCAAGTTAATCCTATTTTTGGGGAAAAATAAGACAAAATATCACCCAATTTGTCACCTGCTGAATTTGTTTTGATTATGCTAATGGAGATAATACTAGCTAAAACCAAATATTCCTGCAAAAAAGATCAGGTTATGGTAAATGTCCTAAAATTTCGAACACTTTATTCCATATTTTTTTGCCTTTTTATATTGTTGTTTTTTAAAATACTTAGTGGACTGGCAAACAGTGTAGACCCAGATCAGACTGCTCTGGAAGCAGTCTGATCTGGATCTGCACTGTGCATATGCCCTTTTGCCAGAAGCTTTGGTGTATGGAATTTTAGGACATTTACTGTATCTACACTCTGATCAGTTGTTCCTTTTTTTTTTTTATTCTGGGTACACTGCATTCTTGCGGAGCATTCAAACTGTGGGAATAATTGCAACCTATTTCGCAATCTCTAAATATAGATCCGCAAGCATTTCACGGAATGGATGGAAAGATCATATCAAATTCCAAAACACCTAGAGCGAACATGTCAAATTTTAAGTGTTCTGAAACAAATTCTTGATTAAGTAAATGCATTTTCCATAGTCTGCAGACTGAGGATTTGTATACATACCAGAGTGCCAGTAGTAAGTAAACAGACTGACATGTCATTTTGACCTTTCAAGTTGATTCTAATCAGAAATGAACATTTACTGCAATAACACAAAATAATGAAACTGTGTTTCTTTGCTGTTTGAAAATAAGAGAAAATTTTTATACCTCCCTCTTATCTCTATCACTCTCTCCTTAAAATCTATATGCATAATGCAAGACCAGCATGCTCATCTCATAGTCTAACCGTGGCCTTCACTGTTCATTTTACTAAATTATAGCATGTCTATATTTGTGTGTTGCATGCTGGGTAAAATATTCAGCAGATTGTTTTTGGATTTTTTTTCCAAGAAACAGAGTTTGACATTTCATGCAAACTATCTCCTAACAAAATAATTTGCATGAAATATCAAACCTTATTTTCTGGAGAAAATAAGAAATATAAAACTCTTTTGTCTGCTTAGTTTGGCCAAGCAGCAAAGACCCAGTCCAGATGGAAAGGATGTGCAGGCTGGTCAGGAACCTCGAGGTTTGCATTCCTTGTAGGCAATTTTTGCTGCGTCTGGGCTCATGTCATTCTAAAACATTAAATTTGTGAGAGAACAAGTTATTGTTTTGGCAATATCTAATTATTGAAGCCAAGTTTGAAGAAACTCAATATTTATAGGTAATCCATCAAAATCCAAGATCTTCTTTACATCAGTGTAATGGAAGCAGACATGAACTCCAAAAATAACCTGAATGAAAGTGCAATAACATCTCCAGACGGAGGTTAACCTTTAAAGTGCTAATCAAAACTGCAGCTGAAGACATTTTGATTTTTTTATTTTTTTTCCAGACATCACGAAAACATACCTATATGATTTTGACCCCTTAAACCCCACTTTTATACAGCAAAACTGGGATTTTCAGGGGTATACATTATTTTTTTTAATTTCTGCTTAAAAACATACATTGTGGGTACTCATTAGAACCGCCTTGGCAAGGCGGTTCTAACGAGTACCCACAATTATGTTTTGAGCATAAATATGAAAAATATCAGAATTTTTATCTGAAAACTTTCAGTTTTTTTGGTGGTGAAACTTTCAATATCTTTGAATAGGCGTGTTTTTGTAATGGAAAATAAGACTTTGCTTGACATTTTATGTGAATCAGCTCAGATCTGCCTAGCAGACAACTACCAGCCAATGAAATGTCGAGTCTTAATAATAAAAAAAAATGGTCATCTGCTACAAATTTGCCCAGCACTTTAAGGGTTACATTGCAATACCAGTTTATTCCATAAATGATAAATGAGCAAGCACACAACAAAACCTACAATAAACTTGTGCGACCAGTGAAGACTCGGATCAGCCTGTGTATCCCCACAGTCTGATCAGAGTCTTTGCACTGATCGCATGTGGCTTCTACAGCCTCCAGGCAATCCAAACAGGTATAAATGAGAACCCTTGCCATACTGGGTGGATGTACAGGCTGATCTGAGTCTTTGCTGGTTACACAGGTCTTATTGTACGTTTTGGCACACACTGGCTCAAATCCCTTTCTGAGTACCTTATTTAACCCTTGTCCTGCTGAACCCGGATATACCCTGTTTTGCAAACAGTGTATCTCCAGATCAGTTGGCTTCTGAAGAAGCCAACTGATCTGGATCTGCACTGTTTGCCATCAAGTATGCAAATTTATAACAAAAATCTGGATCAAGTTATCTGATTAGCTGAAAATTAGAAGTGGGTGTGGCTTCTTAATTTATTCAGTAGGACAAGGGTTAACCTATCTGAATAGACTGGTCTGAGAAAAATGTTATAGACTCAAATCAGATGCTGCAAAGCAAGGCATCTGATCAAGGTCTACACTGCTTGTACAGTGAATCTTCCATGAACAGTCATCTCTCAAATTCTCAATAACAGCCACCTCCTTTACAGCAGAACCTCACAAACAGTCACTTCAACAACAGCCACCCCATATAACAGCCACTGAGTCTGATTTCACAATATGTTCTTTTACTAAACACCATATTTACCAAGTGTATTAGATAGGATTGAGCAAACAGTGTAGACCCAGATGAGATGCTGCTGAATGAGGCCTCTCATCAAGGTCTACACTATTTGCCAATCATCCAGCAATGTTTTGACACAATATAGGGTAGTAAATTGTACTTGTTCAAATTTTAGAACAAATATGGTAAGGAGTTGAGGTGTCTGAATATTTAGGGTAAAAACTGTATTTAACCTCTCTACTACGGTCACCTCACTACAACTGCCAGTTTTGTGAGTTTCTTAGGTTAGCTGTTGTAGGGAGGTTGCATAGTCTAACTAAACTAACAATACTGAGCACATTGTTTAAAATTTTCAGCAGACAGCATTTTGAAAGATTTTTCTTATTTTGCCCAGAAACAGACTTTGACATGGAATAATATTTTTCTTATTTTGCCTAGAAAATAGGCTTTAACAGTCCACAAAATGTCAAAGTCTATTTTCTGGAATGTCAGAATCTATTTTCAGGGAAAAAATAAGAAAATATCTATGTCGTACAATGCAGGAAAAGGGCCTGTATGCCATATGGGAACAGTGACTGATCAGGAACTTCTCTGTTCACTAATATATTTACAGTGCCCACTGATTCTTTAAGCAGGAAAAGAAAGCCATGATCAGACTGGGCAAATGCTCAGGCTGATCAGGGCCCATTTTGCACACATACAGATTTTCATGTTGCACATTATTTGCATCCCAACATGGTAATTCTCAAGTTCAGATTATTGGGCCATATTAACCCTTAAAGCGCCAAGAAAAACTGCATCTGAAAATGTCTGTTTATGTCGTCTGCTGAATATTCTTGCAAACTTTTCAAACCTATTTTTTGCATACCGGCAAACAGTGTGGACCCAGATCAGACTGCTCCTAAAGGAGCAGTCTGATCTGGGTCCACACTGTTTGCAGAAATGACTTTTTTTAAAATCACAAGCAGAAGACAAAGCAGACGACAATTGTTGTGATTGGCGCTTTAAGGGTTAACCCTTAAAGTGTCAAGCAAAATTTAAAGCTGATGACATTCTAATTTCTTTTTTATTTTTCAGGGAGAAAATAAGACTTGACATGTCATGTGAATTGTCTGCTTATTTTCTTTGAAAAACAAAACAAAAAAATTCAAAATATCATCTGCTGCTGCAGTTGTGACTGGCGCTTAAAGGGTTAACCATAAAAGGCATACTGTATTTACAATAAGTATTCAGACAGATAGGCATGTGCCAACAGTGTAGACCCAGATCAGATGCCACAGACCTAGGATCTTCATTTGAAAATCTTGGTAGACTCGAGTCTTCATGGGTATATACCAAAATTCAACCTCAAAGCTTTCTTGGGTCTGGAGAAGATTTTTAAATGTTTTACCATATATAGGTATGGCAGCCATCTTGGTAGACGGAGTGCGACTATTTGAACAAACTTTTGTTCCTCTTACCCAAGGAGTTCCATATGAAATTTGATAAAAATTGGCCTATTGGTTTCAGTGGACCTTTTGCTCGGGTGAGCTAAATTAATTCATATGTCAGCTTCTCCTTTTATTAACAGCAGGCTAAGGATTAATGAACCTCAGATACTTCAATGGACTTTTCATAGGTTCAGGAAGGACAATTTTAGTTCTAATGAAGTCAGTTAACTTCAGAAAACAGTATTATCTGGATAGAAAGCCAATTTACTGATGATAGAAATGTTTTAACACAAAGAAATGAATAAGCTGGAACCAGTTAGCCATATGTTTTTTTTCCTTTCTACTATTACTACCAGAAAATGTCTTTCATAGTCCTGTACCCTAAGAATTATAATTACTCAGTTTTCCTGCTTGTTAGGATTCTTCTGTCAAAGCTGATACAATATTATATATTGTTTCATGTGAAAAGGGTACTTAATGCTTAGCATGCTAAACAAAATTTTCAGGAAGGAATATTGTAATATTTCTTGTATTTTTTTGCAGAAAATGGAATTTGACAACATAGGAAAATGGCACTTACACCATATATGATCAACAATTGTGTAGACCCACATCAAAGGAACAGTTTGATTCAGCAAAATGTATATGATCCTAGAGGAACAGTAGGATCCTGCAAAAAGTGAATGCTCCTAGAGGAACAGTATGATCCTGCAAACAGTGTATGCTCCTACAGGAACAATAATTATGGTCCAGCAAAAAGTGTATGCCCCTATAAGAACAGTCTAATCCTGCAAAAAGTGTATGCTCTTACAGGAACATTATGAACCTGCAAAATGTGTATGCACCTACAGTAACAGTATGGTCCTGCAAGAAGTGTATGCTCCTATAACAACACTCTGATCCGGCAAAAAGTGTATGCTCCTACAGGAATATTATGAACCTGCAAAAAGTGTAGGCTCCTACAGGAACAGTATGAACCTGTAAAAAAATGTATGCGCCTACAGGAACAGTATGAACCTGCAAAAAGTGTATGCTCCTACAGGAACAGTATGAACCTGTAAAAGAGTATGCTCCTACAGGAACAGTATGAACCTGTAAAACATGTATGCTCCTACAGGAACAGTATGAACCTGCCAAAAATGTATGCTCCTTCAGGAACATTATGAACCTGCAAAAAGTGTATGCTCCTACAGGAACATTATGAACCTGTAAAAAGTGTATGCTCTACAGAAACATTATGAACCTGTAAAAAGTGTATGCTCCTACAGGAACATTATGAACCTGTAAAAAGTGTAGGCTCCTACAGGAACAGTATGAACCTGTAAAAAATGTATGCTCCTACAGGAACAGTATGAACCTGCAAAAAGTGTATGCTCCTACAGGAACATTATGAACATGTAAAAAGAGTATGCTCCTACAGGAACATTATGAACCTATAAAAAGTGTATGCTCCTACAGGAACATAATGAACCTGTAAAAAGAGTATGCTCCTACAGGAACATTATGAACCTGTTTATAGTGTATGCTCCTACAGGAACATTATGAACCTGTAAAAAGTGTATGCTTCTACAGGAACAGTATGAACCTGCAAAAAGTGTAGGCTCCTACAGGAACATTATGAACCTGCAAAAAGTGTATGCTCCTACAGGAACAAAATGAACTTGTAAAAAGTGTTACTCCTACAGGAACAGTATGAACCTGCAAAAAGTGTATGCTCCTACAGGAACAGTATGAACCTGCAAAAAATGTATGCCCCTACAGGAACAGTATGATCCTGCAAAAAGTGTATGCTCCTAGAGAGACAGTATGATCCTGCAAAAAGTGTATGCTCCTAGAGAGACAGTATGATCCTGCAAAAAGTGTATGCTCCTACAGGAACATTATGAACCTGCAAAAAGTGTATGGTCTTACAGGAACATTATGAACCTGTAAAAAATGTATGCTCCTACAGGAACAGATGAACCTGCAAAAAGTGTATGCTCCTACAGGAACAGTATGAACCTATAAAAAGTGTATGCTCCTACAGGAACATTATGAACCTGTAAAAAGTGTATGCTCCTACAGGAACGGTATGAACCTGTAAAAAGTGTATGCTCCTACAGGAACAGTATGAACCTGCAAAAAGTGTATGCTCCTACAGGAACAAAATGAACCTGTAAAAAGTGTATGCTCCTACAGGAACAGTATGAACCTGCAAAAAGTGTATGCTCCTACAGGAACAGTATGAACCTGTAAAAAGTGTATGCTCCTACAGGAACATTATGAACCTGTAAAAAGTGTATGCTCCTACAGGAACATTATGAACCTGTAAAAAGAGGATGCTCCTACAGGAACATTATGAACCTGTAAAAAGTGTATGCTCCTACAGGAACAGTATGAACCTGTAAAAAGTGTATGCTCTTATAGGAACATTATGAACCTGTAAAAAGTGAATGCTCCTACAGGAACAGTATGAACCTGTAAAAAGTGTATGCTCCTACAGGAACAGTATGAACCTGTAAAAAATGTATGCTCCTACAGGAACATTATGAACCTGCAAAAAGTGTATGCTCCTACAGGAGCAATATGAACCTGTAAAAAGTGAATGCTCCTACAGGAACATTATGAACCTGTAAAAAGAGTATGCTCCTACTGGAACATTATGAACCTGTAAAAAGTGTATGTTCCTACAGGAACAGTATGAACCTGTAAAAAGAGTATGCTCCTACAGGAACATTATGAACCTGTAAAAAAGTGTATGTTCCTACAGGAACATTATGAACCTGCACAAAGTGTATGCTCCTACAGGAACATTATGAACCTGTAAAAAGTGTATGTTCCTACAGGAACAGTTTGAACCTGTAAAAAGTGTATGCTCCTACAGGAACATTATGAACCTGTAAAAAGTGTATGCTCCTACAGGCACATTATGAACCTGTAAAAAGTGTATGCTCCTACAGGAACAGTATGAACCTGTAAAAAATGTATGCTCCTACAGGAACATTATGAACCTGTAAAAATTGTATGCTCCTACAGGAGCAATATGAACCTGTAAAAAGTGAATGCTCCTACAGGAACATTATGAACCTGTAAAAAGTGTATGCTCCTACAGGAACAATATGAACCTGTAAAAAATGTATGCTCCTACAGGAACATTATGAACCTGCAAAAAGTGTATGCTCCTACAGGAGCAATATGAACCTGTAAAAAGTGAATGCTCCTACAGGAACATTATGAACCTGTAAAAAGAGTATGCTCCTACAGGAACATTATGAACCTGTAAAAAGTGTATGTTCCTACAGGAACAGTATGAACCTTTAAAAAGAGTATGCTCCTACAGGAACATTATGAACCTGTAAAAAAGTGTATGTTCCTACAGGAACATTATGAACCTGCAAAAAGTGTATGCTCCTACAGGAACATTATGAACCTGTAAAAAGTGTATGTTCCTACAGGAACAGTATGAACCTGTAAAAAGTGTATGCTCCTACAGGAACATTATGAACCTGTAAAAAGTGTATGCTCCTACAGGAACATTATGAACCTGTAAAAAGTGTATGCTCCTACAGGAACATTATGAACCTGTAAAAAGTGTATGCTCCTACAGGAACATTATGAACCTGTAAAAAGTGTATGCTCCTACAGGAACATTATGAACCTGTAAAAAGTGTATGCTCCTACAGGAACAGTATGAACCTGCAAAAAGGTTATGCTCCTACAGGAACATTATGCACCTGTAAAAAATGTATGCTCCTACAGAAATAATATGATTGCAAAATGTGTATGCTCCTATAAGAACAGTCTGATCTTGCTCCTAGAGGAATAATATGATTCTGCAAAAAGTGTACACTCCAAGGGGAACAGTCTAATCCTGCAAAAAGTGTATGCTCCTAGAGAGACAGTATGATCCTGCAAAAATGTATGCTTCTTCAGAAACAGTATGAACCTGCAAAAAGTGTATGCTCCTACAGGAACATATGGTCCTGCAAAAAGTGTATGCTCCTATAAGAACAGTCTGATCCTGCAAAAAGTATATGCTCCTACATGAATAATATGATCCTGCAAAAAATGTATGCTCCAAGAGGAACAGTCTAATCCTGCCAAAAAGTGTATGCTCCTAGAGAGATAGTATGATCCTGCAAAAAGTGTATGCTCCTAGAGAGGCAGTATGATCCTGTAAAAAGTGTATGCTCCTACATGAATAATATGATCCTGCAAAAAGTGTATGCTCCTATAAGAACAGTCTGATCCTGCAAAAAGTGTATGCTCCTAGAGAGATAGTATGATCCTGCAAAAAGTGTATGCTCCTAGAGAGGCAGTATGATCCTGCAAAAAGTGTATGCTCCTACAGGAACAATTTGATCCTGCAAAAAGTGTTCCTACAGGAACAGTATGCTCCTGCAAAAAGTGTATGCTCCTAGAGAGACAGTATGATCCTGTAAAATGTATGTGATCCTACAGAAATAGTATGGTTTGATTTTTTTTTTTTTTTTTTTTTGATTTGGGTTTTACGGCCCTTTCAAGACTATTTCACTTATATCGAGCCGATCGTTCATCGAAGGTGGGCGAAAACCGGAGAACCCAGAGAAAATCCACCAGACCATCCGTAAGCAGAACTTGGCTTTCCCACATATGACCCGAGCGAGGCTCAAACCACAGCAGTGAGAAACCTAATGGATTAAGAGTCAACTCTCTTATCCACTAGGCCACGGGGGCCCGTCTAGAAATAGTATGGTCCTGCAAAAAGTGTATGCTCCAAGAGGAACAGTCTAATCCTTCAAAAAGTGTATGCTCCAAAAGAGACAGTATGATCCTGCAAAATTTGTATGCTTCTACAGGAAGAATTTGATCCTGCAAATAGTACATGCTCCTATAGGAACAGTCTGATCCTGCAAAAAGTGTATGCCTCTATAGGAACAGTATGATCCTGCAAAAAGTGTATTCTCCTAGAGAGACAG
Source organism: Anodontia alba (assembly GCA_964016985.1). Lineage (NCBI taxonomy): Eukaryota > Metazoa > Mollusca > Bivalvia > Lucinida > Lucinidae > Anodontia > Anodontia alba. The sequence goes on from OZ024823.1 coordinate 3,545,723, forward strand.
TATGATCCTGCAAAAAGTGTATGCTCCTACTGGAACAGCATGATCCTGCAAAAAATGTATGCCCCTACAGGAACAGTATGATCCTGCAAAAAGTGTATGCTCCTAGAGAGACAGTATGATCCTGCAAAAAGTGTATGCTCCTAGAGAGACAGTATGAACCTGCAAAAAGTGTATGCTCCTACAGGAACAATATGATCCTGCAAAAGTCTATGCTCCTAAAGAACAGTCCAATCCTGCAAAAAGTGTATGCTCATACAGGAATAATATAATCCTGCAAAAAGTAAATGCTCCAAGAGGAACAGTCTGGTCCTGCAAAAAAGTGTATGCTCCAAGAGAAACAGTATGATCCTGCAAAAAGTGTATGCTCCTACAGGAACAATATGATCCTGCAAAAAAGTGTATGCTCCTATAGAAACAGTCTGATCCTGCAAAAAGTGTATGCTCCTATAGGAACATAATGATCCTGCAAAAAGTGTATGCTTCTACTGGAACAGCATGATCCTACAAAAAGTGCATCCTCCTGGAGGAAAAATTTGATCTGCAAAATGTGTATGCTCCTAAAGAAACATCATGATCCTGAAAAAAAAACAAAAAAAAAAAAAAAAACAGCATATACCTAGAGGAAAAGTTTGATAAGGTCTCAGCAGATCCAATCTTCACTGTTTTGCCATTCAGCCTACACTACCTTTATTTAGACACACCACATGGTAGTCTAATGGTCGTATTCAAAATTTAAGATAAGCACAGTATGCACCATTTTTACATAACAGGTTTCATATAAACTGCAATGTAAGAAACTGTATCAGTCTGATAAGAGTTTGCACTGGATGCTCTATGAAGGCAAAGGCTTGAGTTTCTTCAGGCACCCAGCAAAGACTGGTCAGACTGCATGGATGCAGAGACGGATCTGAGTTTTCACAAGGTGCAAGTATGGTACAGTGTCTCATCATCATCCAATATAAATATCCAAATACACTGATATAATCTGACTGGATTTTCTCTGCTTGCAGAATCCTAATCAGATTCCATAAAGATGCAAAGTCTGGCCATAAATGTAATTAAATGTTGTTTTTTTTTATTTTTGTCACAATCCAGTTCTCATCATCAGTTCATACCAGACTAAATGGGACTCCCCTTTGCCCTCAGAGCCTTTGCCCAAATTGATTTATATTTCAAGTATCAAATTTCTAAATTTAACCATCTAAAATATATATATACAAAAGGGAAACCCCCTTTACCCAATTCCGTTTACATTTCATATATCATATTTCTAAATCTCTCAGACTAAAATGGTTTCTAGGTCACTCAAGTCCATTAATTTGGTATCAAATTTAACCCTCAACACTTTGCATGCTGGATAAAAATTTCAACAGAGGACTTTTTTAATATTTTCTTATTTTTCCTAGAAAATAGGATTTGACATTTCATGCAAATTGTCTCCTATAGGACAAGTTGCATGAAATGTCAAATCCTGTTTGATTGGAAAAATAAGAAAAAAATCATCAGTTTGTTGTCTGTCGAATTTGCCCATAGCATCATAAGTGTTAAAGTGACAAGCAAAATTTGTACCAGACATTCTAATTTTTTTTCTTTTTCATAGAAATTAAGTCTTGACATTTCATTTAAACTGTCTGCTTTGCCAGATTTATTTTCTGTGAAAAAAAAAAAAAAAATAAATTTTAAATAAAAATGTTTCTGCTGCAGTTAAGGGTTACTATATCAGGTAACCGAACTTGCAAAACATAACTTAATATATTTAGTTACCTCCCTTCCCATACTAATTTACATTATGTCCAGTTAAGAAAGTAAGAAGCCCAAAGGCCTCAATTTGTCACCCGAGTGAAAAAGCCATTGCATATTGGCAGATTTTCCAAAACCTCCACAGCAAGACTGCAATTTTGTCCAGCTGACCCAAATCTCAGCAAAAACAGTTGATATAAAGTACATAAATTTAAATCAAACTATCTTTTCTTATCCACAAACAACTCCTTTCTTATTCAAAACTTCTATAAACATTGCTAGAATATGGCTTTACCGTTTACCTCATGGTAAAAATGGCAATGTCCTTATTCAAGACAAGGTCACCAGAACTGCTCTTTTTTGTTCTAAAATCAACTTTTCACATGGCTGTCCTAGTTTTTTCACATCTGCAATAATGCAAAGATTTCAATGCTACCATGGGTTGGTCTGGGTATGAAAAGGTTGCTGCTTCAAGCAATAATACAACATTCTTGTTATGTTTTAGAAATGGGGCTGTCTATGCCCATGGGTGTAGACAACCTTAGTGTTTGCCATTGCTCTGAAAGCACTTTATGAAAGGTCATGTGCATTGCTTTTTTCCATGGACTGCTCAACATTATCATAACCAAGTATTAGCCTTCACAAAAAGCTTAATTTTTGCTTTCATGTATAGATGTCACTGAAGAAACATGTCTAACAAATTTAAAGTTCAAATTTCTAAGCCAGTACCTACAATCAGTTGATGTAATAGCTAGATCAATCTAAGCATTTAGGAGATATAAGTCTTTAGAAAACTTAGGCCAAAAGCTTTAATGTAATCTTTAAAAGTCTGTGACTTTTGACCTGAAGGTCATTGCGAGAATAGAGCATGACCCTGACCTCAAGCTCAGTGAGGAGGTAAGAATGGGGTTGGCACAGAAGCCTCTTTAATCAGACAGGGTTGCGACCAAAAAAAAATGTAAAACTGACAGTAATAAAATTTGAGTGTGATTTTGGAGAGATATTTCACTGACTGGCCTTGAATGCAGACAATGTTTTTTTCTTAAAGCATATCCCCTTTCCTGTCACACTACCAAATAAATTATGTACCAATCAATGTTTTCCAATGGGTGTGGGCTCATGGAATTAGATGATCTTTACCCCTGAGCTCTATTTTTGTGCCAAAAATCTTGTGAGTGAGTACTGAAGAATTTCAAACTCAGGTATCAACTTTTTTCTCCCATTTTTCAGTGGTCTGTCAAGTTCTGGAGGGCAGAGAGGGTTTAGCTGTCTAATCTCCAGGGTACCTCATCATCCCCTACCCACCCTCTGGGCAAAAACATTGATGTGCATAAAGGATGAATCTTGTTTCTGGAGGTCCTGAGATGCACTCAAACAGGTCTACCATTGACAGCATAAACAGCGGGACCCAGGTGTTCAAAGCATGGTTAGCTTCACGAGCTTGCTAATGACAAATTTGTTAACTGTTGTAGCTAAGGTATTTTCAAATACATTGATATTTTTGCTGCACAAATGTGAGTAGCTTTACAATGCAAAAGCTACTCACATTTTTTCAGCAAAAATAATCAATGTATTTGCCATATTTCAAGATAGAAATTTTAACGTCACGTTAGCTAACAACTTCGTTAAGTTTTGAACAACTGGGCCCAGGAGAAGGGTTAACAGCATGCAGCTAATACAACCAACAAACATGTAAAACACTATCTTTAAGATCATAAGGAAACCTAGTAAAGATTAATTGGTACATGCATTCAGCACAATGTTAGCATATGTGCCATGTCTCAAACTGTGAGATAACTAAAGAGACAAAAAATTAAAATCTCAATTTCAAATGTCTGGAAACCAAAGTGATCTGATTTCTGCGATACAATATCATGGTTGAGGCATACACAGAGAAAAACAGCACTTTACAAAATGAGCCACACCCTAAGAAGAAAAATTTTGGGGGCGTATTATCTGGTATCAGACAACTGAATTAGCCCATTTTAGACTGAATAGACTCCCCCACACTTTATATTGGAATTGAATTTCAATTTTAGGTAAGTCAGGCTATGTGATTTAGATATGATTAGAAAATGGCTAAACTATTTGCAAACAGTGGAGACTTTGATCAGATACCACATTCTGTGTGGTGGCATCTATTCTGGGTCTGCACTGTTTGCCAATTACCATTTTGGGGTCTGTTAAATACACATTTCATAAAGAGTACAATAAATTACTGAAAATTCATCTACAGATGATCCAACACAATATACTGTCCCATGAATGCTACGTTATTTTGGTACTATCTTGGTTTTATTAGTCTGTCTCCAGACTCTATATTTTTTTTTTGTAATCTGTTTGTCTTTTCAAGGTATACAATCTAGTGTAGCTTGCAATATTCTAATCAGTTATCAATCCTGATCCTACTGAACCCAGGTATACCCTTACCTTGCAAACAGTGTAGATCCAGATCTGTTGGAAGCCAACTGATCTGGATCTGCACTGTTTGTCATAAAGTAAGTGAATTTGTATCAACAACCCCAATCAAGTAATGTGATTGGCTGAAAATTATATGTAGGCGTGCCATCTAAAATTATTCGGCCTGACATGGGTTAAAAGGTAGAAACAAATGGAGCCAGTCTTTGGTTTTTTATCAGTGTCTAAAAAAATGAAAGAGTTAAGGTCTATATAAACAGTAAAGATATAGGATAGCATGAGTGAGTGTATTAGTACTTTTATTGTTTTTTTGACATATTCTACAGTAACCAGTGACTCTGTAATAAATAGATAACAAAGACTCTAATTTGGCTGTCAGACTGGAACTGCAAATTTCCTGTCCACAAGACATCAAGACATGGCTAATATGGCAAAGATTCAGGTAGTCAAACAGGCCCTGAGATTATAAAACTTCTTTCATGCTCAACCCAGATGAGCATGAAATTTGTCTTGCTAATAAATCTCAAAGTACCAAGGAAACAGTGTATAGACAAGCAGGAACAACCCAGATCAGAATGCACAGATGCACATGCTAATTTACAATTTTGCGTGTAGCGCTTTCTTGTAATAGCATGTGGGTCATGCTTTGCAGAAATGATCAGATCAACTTTGGAATTCTGAATAGCAATAAGACAATACACGAACAAACAGCAAATAGTCAGATTGTACAGCGCGGATCCATAGATTTATCCTGGCCTTCGTTTTTCAACCTGAATTTTTATCATGTCTGCCACAAGGTAACAACAGTTCTAGATCGCCTGCCCATAATCAAACCCTAAATCACACGGACATCCACATGACTGTCGCGTGGAAATGGCTAAAATTGTGATGAAGTCTGTTTTTCTTTTTCTTTTTTTTTTTTTTTTTCTTGTGAATTCTCAGTTAGTATCTCTTGTGTTTGTATAAAATTTCCCATGCAATTTATGTACATAAAATCCATTATGACGTGGCTGTGTGCATTTAAGTTTTGCAGTAGCTTTCAACACTACTACTTTAGTTTCCAGTTCTGTAACAGCAAAAAAAAAAAAAAAAAAATGTGACCGAAATAAGAATGTGCCGATAAAATGTTACTTGAAGAAAGCTGTGTTCGAAATTTTAGAAATCCCCTTTTTGCAAAACTGCTACTGTTCGAGATTTTAGGACATTTCCAGAAATTATTTTAGGCAAAAATATTAGGTATTCGAAATTTTAGAGTGTTCGAAATTTTAGGACATTTACCATACCTATATAATTTTGACCCCCCCCCCCCCCCCCCCCCCCACACACACACACACACACCCTTAAACCCCACTTTTATATAGTAAAACTGGGGTTTACAGGTGTATACATTATTTTTCTTATTTCTGCTCAAAAACATAGACTGTGGGTACTCCTTACAATTGCCTCGGTAAGGCAGTTCTAACCAGTACCCACAATATGTTTTGTGCAGAAATATGAAAAATATCAGAATTTTTATCTGAAAACTTTCATTTTTTGGTAGTGACATTTTCAATATATTTGAATAGGCGTGTTTTCGTAATGACACCAAGTTCTACATTTAGAGAAATTAGAAAAAAAAAATGTTTAAGAAAATAATCTATTAGTATTTACTGCTATCTAGGCAAATTCAGCAGACAATAAACTGATGATATTTTTTTTCTTATTTTTCCAAGAAAACAGGATATGTGAGGATATGACATTTCATGCAAACTCCAGTGGAGACAATTTTCATGAAATGTCAAAACCTGTTTTCTGATAAAATGAGAAAAATATTTTGATATGCTGTCTGCTGAAAATTTTACCCAGTATGCTTAGCTTAGCATTAAATCTGGCATGCTACCTGTGAAATCTTACTCAGCAACCACAGTAAATCAGTTTATATAAAGGCACCCACATTAAATTAATTAACTCTTCAATGCTCCCTAGGTAAAATGAGCATGCAACAAATGGGCAGTATTTTTTCTACTATTTTCTTTTTTTTTACAAGAAATTAGGGCCATAAAATGTGACAAGACATCATTCACTGAAACCTCCTTTGACAATATCAAACTTTGTATTCTAGAAAAATAATCACTGTGAAAATAAATCACTGAAAACTGCTCTTGTTCAAATCCAGCAAGTTAATAGTTAAAATTTTAAAGACATCAAAATGGATCCGATTTAATTGATCCATAAAATGATTTGATGTAATCTAGAAATGACTCCATTATATAATTTTATACTTGTTAGAGTTTAAGTCATTTTGAGGGGTGTTGCTTTTTCTAATGACAACAATAGTATTACAAAGTAATCCAAAATGACACCCAATGTTACGCCCCTGCAGTAAAGCTAAGTAAACTGCAAATAATGAGTTCAGCATTAACATTTTGCATGCTAGGTAATTATTTCAGCAGGCAACATTTTTTTTTTTTTTTCTTATTTTTCCCAGAAACCAGGCTCTGAAATTTCATGCAAATTGTCTCCGTAGGAGACAATTTGCATGAAATGTCAGAGCCTGTTTTCTGGGAAAAATAAGAAAGCTATTATAATTTTTTTGCCTGCTGAATTAGCTTAGAGAGTGGTTAAAGTTAATTACCATATTTTCCCAAAGTATCCCGATACCTATACTCCTCATTCTTGTCCTAAATTAATAAAAGTCCATTTTACTACCTGCTAATGTATATCAGTTATTGCTGGAATGGTAAACAGTGTAGATCTTGATTCTGTGGCATCTGATCTGGGTCTGCATTATCTGCTCAGGCCTGTCTGTCCCAATATTTAGGGGTTTTATGGTAATAAATATTCTTTATATTTTTTTCACTTGTTCAAATCTTGTTTCTCTGATTTTTCTAATATACTATGTAACAATGGAGATAGAATCCTGACAATTTATGCTATGGCTTCTCAACAAATTCTAAATTTTCACAATGTTGGTTCATTGATCATGTCTAACCCTGATCAACATGCAGTATTTGACCTGATAATCACAATGTGTGCTTAGGTTTTTTTTTTTAAAATTACTGGGAAAATTTGTTTTAAAATATGTATCCACCTACTTAAAGTACTCTTTAAAAAACAAGATCAGCAAATGACTTATTTAATGGTGTTTATGCGATGCTTTTGTGTTTCTTTTTGTTTTTTTTTTGGTTTTCTTTATAAAAGCATATGTTGTGGGTACTCATTTGAATTGCATCGACAAGTCGATGCAATTCAAATGGGTACCCACAACATATGCCTTTATGAAGACATATACAAAAAGTAGACTGGCTGTAGTCTGAAGACTATGGAACTGCTTGACTGTGCACTTGTAGGGGTATGTGCGGTAATAGGGTCGAATACAGTAATCACTTGCAGTGCATGTTCTTTTGCATGTTGGTAGATACCTGATAATTCCAAAATTTTGTCTACAATTTTGCAGCTGATTAATATGAGGTCTACCACTCCCTTAATCCTGAATGCTTAGCATGCTAGGTAAAAGTTTCAGCAGAAAACATTTATAAATATTCTTATTTTCCCAGAAAATGGCCCAACATTTCATGCAAATTGTATTCAATGGAGACAATATGCATGAAATGTCAAATCCTCTTTTCTGGGCAAATAATGAAAAAATTTCATTACTGTGTCATCTGCTGAATTTGCCCAGAGAGTGGTAAAGGTTAAAATGCCATTCACAACAGTTTCATGATGATGATATTCTAATGTTTTTTGTTTTTTTTTCTTTTTATTTTTCAGAAAAAAATAAGATCTGACATATCATGTGAACTGCCTCCTAGGCAAATGATTCACAAGATATATCAAGCTTTATTTTCTCTTATAAAACAAATGTCCTCTGCAACAATTCTGAATGGCACTTTGTGGGTTAAACTGTTTATAAAAGATATATCAAAACTAGGCTTGAGATGACAAATGGCATTTAAGTACTCACTATTGACATTGGTAGTATAAAGTCCCTTAACGCTTAGCACTCTGGGTAAAATTTTCAGCAGACGACATTTTGAAATATTTTTCTTATTTTTCTCAGAAAACAGGATTTGACATTTCATGCAAATTGTCTCCTATGGAGACAATTTGCATGAAATGTCAAATCCTGTTTTCTGGGAAAAATAAGAAAAATATCATCAATCTGTCGTCTGCTGAAAATGCCCAGAGAGTGGTAAAGGTTAAACAAGGTAGAAAATAAATATATCAGAAGTATTAGTATTACAATATTACTAATTATATCTATCACCTTGAAAAACACTAAACTATTAACTATCAGTTGTAACTCTTTTTCAATATTTTCCACATTTTTCTGACCATGGATTTTGGTACATGGATTTTTAAACAGCTACCTTTATTTGTTCACATGACCTTTTTTTTTTCAAATAAGCTTCTGTATTCTGATAATAAAAATCTCACATTTTTATACTCCCCCAAGTATTATGTATCAAAAGCTGCAAATGACTAAAATCTATCCATCAGGTGTAACTCTAATTCAACCATTTGCTTGCAGTAGAAGTTATAAAGTTTATGATATATTGTATATTCTTTAAAACAGAAATGTTTTTCTAAGTATCTTTTAATATGTGTATTATTTATATCTACGTGACAATCTCCGCCACAACAAAGACCTTTTCATAACCTCCAGCCATATATTTGCTGTGGGAAAATCCTGACAGAGATGAAATAATTCATTTAATAAACCTAAAGTATGAAGAAGATACATCCTCCTAACCATCCATGATCATTTTATCAGCTTTCAAAATCTATCATAAATCACTACATTAGTATCAATTTTCATGCCTTTATCAATATAATATTATAAATATGCATGCTTCAGGCTCTGCTTGAAGCCTATTCTTACAATGTTGATAAACAAGGAGACAAAAAGTCACCAACATCATACTAATTTCAATGGACTAACTGACCTGTAACAGGAATGACTAAATACCTTGCAAAATAAATAAAAGCAAATGGACTAACCAAATAAATAAACTACAAGAATGACAACAGAAATAAAACAATAATCTGCGAGATCCTGATGCAACTTGTGGTCCTACTTCTGGTTTTCTTGTGTTAGCACTTCAGATCACCACTGTCTCCTCTTCTTTGTTTCATCATAGTACATGTACTACTATCCTTTGTGAGCTGGCAAAGTTAAGATAGGTCCAGTCCTTGATATTGTCTTCCCATCTTTTCTAATGCCTACCCCTCAACTGTTTATTGTAAATTTTCTTTGCCATGCCACAGAAACCTTGAGATATCACCATACCACCTAGGTTTTGGTTTCTTGACCATGGTGGACAGAACATCATAGGTGTCAACGGAATCTTGGATTCACTTGCATACTTCCTTATTGGTGATTTGGTCCAACATATTCAGTAATTTGTAGTAGCATTTCATGCCTAATATTTTTATTCTTCTCTCGAGTTCTGCATTTACAGTCCACATCTCACAAGCATACAAGACGGGTGTAACCTTGTGGTGCATTGATTTTTGTGGTTGTCTTTCACTATTAGCCCTTACCAGGCTGAATATATTAAGATGCCACACCAATTTCTAATTTTCAGCCAATCAGATTACTTGATCCAGGTTGTTGATACAAATTTCTCATACTAAATGACAAACAGTGCAGATCCAGATCAGTTGGCTTCTTCAGAAGCCAACTGATCTGGATCTACATTGTTTGCAATGGCAGGGTATATCCAGGTTCAGCAGGACCAGGATTAGCTTCAGTTTGCTAGTGTTGCTCTTGTCTGAGCCATCCTAGACAGAATCTTTGCTTTGCAGTCCTCATCTGATACAGCAGCTTCTATAAGCATTTGAAAGTCTGTTATTTCAAGTATTGTACCATTCATTCTACTATCAAACTCAGATTCATCTGTTTTCTTGTTTGTACCTTTTATCTTTTTCAGTCTAATTTTAATTTTGTAGGCCTTGGTGTCTATTTCCTTTTTGTTTTTATTTTGTTTTCAAGATGATCAAATCGTCATAAACCACTTACTTGCGGTGGCAATGAACAGGACTGCACTAGTGACTTTATTGGACAGGCATTCAACAACATGGATAAGTAAGTAAGTAAGCAAGTAAAGACTTTATTTGCCATACAACAGCTAATCTTCTATGAGGCCCTCAGAGTTACAAAACATATATTTACATAAAATATATAGACAAATCAAATTGATAGTTTTATAACAGACACAAGTTCTCTGACCACTACATAGCATGGGACTGCCATATTCAGCATTCCCTGGTGCATCAGTCAGCAAGCATTCACTAAATTATATACATATAGTAATAGATAGGAAGAGGCCGATTTAGGAGGATGGCGTCGATGAAATATTGTCCGGTAGTTGCTCATGACCATATGCTACACCCTATTGAAAACTTTCTTAAAGTCTTTGAAAATATAAAAGTAGCTGAAGGTATTTCTCATCCAGAAGTCTAAGATTAAATATTTGTTTATCAGTACTTGTTCCTGCTCAAAAAACTCACTTGCTTTTCAGCAATTATCTCTTCTGGCTAAGGCTGGAGTCTATTTAGGAGGTTTCACCATTTTCTTGCTAGGATGGCTGATGAGAATGATGGTTTCTATAGATCTGGCGCAGCTGATTGTTTCCTTTCTTTGGGCGTGTAATTACCATTGACTGGGTCCACGGGGTAGGCTGCTTACTTATGTTCTACCTCTGGGCCCAGTTGTTCAAAGCATCGTAAGCTTAACGAGCTCATTAAGGGTCATTTCATTAACTGTTTTAGCGGATTCAATATACAATATTCTGATATTTTTTGCTGAAAAAATGTGAGTAGCTTTTGCAGTGCTTTTGCACTGCAAAAGCTACTCACATTTTTTTAGCAAAAAATTTCAGAATATTTGCATATCATTTGATGTAAATTTTAATGAATCGTTAACTAACGATGTCGTTAGCTTTGAACAACTGAGCCCTGGTTGCAGATCAAGCATGGATTCCTCTACAGCTTGAAATAGTTCTGCCGACATGTTATCCTCTCCCACTGACTTTCCTTCCTTAGTGCCTCAACTGGCTCCAACATCTTCATGAAGGACTGGGCAGAAGCACCCACCTGAACTTGTTGTACACTCTTTTACTGTGGGATCTCCAAGATCAGCTTCATGACAGTTTGTTTGTGTGTTGAGGTTTTACGACCAAGTCAACCCAGTGAGGTCATGTCGAGCGCGGTCAGTTTACCTAACCACACTTTTATTGGGCAGGCTTAGTCCTGCAAGTCGTTAACCAGTATTGTGCATTCTTTCACCAGAAACTGACAACTGCCCTTCTTGAATCAGAAGAAGGGAGAGAGAATGACTGTAGAAAATATTTCATGATCAAATCTCCATGAAAGAATGTTGCCCCTGCGAAGTTTGAACCTGCAACCTCCTGATCACCACTAGGACGTGCATTTCATGACTGTAAAGTTCTGAACAATACTCAGTTCATCTATCAAAAATGGCTTAAAATTGTGCTATAGGAAGGCATTTTCTTGATTTGTCTTATGGTGGCAGTGATTCCCTATTTTTCCTTTGTCAGATTTTTAACCAGTTGATAAACTTTTTTGGTGTTGTTCCTGCTTAGGCATATCTCAATCTCTTGAAACTGACTTCTATCAAGTTCTTTTTTTTTTTTTTTCACTTCTTTTAACCCTTGTCCTGCTGAACCCGGATATACCCTGCCTTTGCAAACAGTGTAGATCCAGATCAGTTGACTTCTGAAGAAGCCAAATGATCTGGATCTGCACTGTTTGCCATTAAGTATGTGAATTTATATCAACAATCTGGATAAAGTAATCTGACTGGCTGAAAACTGGAAGTGGGTGTGGCATCTTAATTTATTCAGCATGACAAAGGTTAATTTCTTTCCATTTATTACTTTATATTTTTCAGCCCGTCCTGGTTCATTTTTCTATTTCTCGAGTTCTCTTCTTTTATCGTAGAGGTCAAGGATTTCAATACTGTTACCCAGGGTTTCTTTTTGGGATGTTGCTGGCCAAGGACAGTGGTATCAGTCACAGACATGGAGTCATGGTCAGTGCTCTTCCCATCAAGTATAACGATTGGTTGAAATATTACAAAAACTGTTGCTGGAAAACATCTAGCATAGCTGATTCTCCAGTCAAATTTATACTGACTTTGCGGCTTGTGATTGTGACATTCCCTGGACTTTTCTTCTACCTTTTTTGCCTTGCTAGCCTTCTGAAGCGGAGTTCTGAAGGTCATCATGGACAAGTCAGGGTTACTTCTTTTGTCTGCTCCTGTTTGGTGGTTATGCTTCTTAGATAATTATTTAACCTTTACCACTCTCTGGGCAAATTCAATTCAGCAGATGGCAAACTGTTAATATTTTTCTTATTTTTCCCCAGAAAATAGGCACAGAAAAATAAGGGCGAAGTTTCACACAAGTAAAACTGGTTTAACCTTTACCACTCTGTGGACATTTTCAGCAGACGACAAATTGATGTTTTTCTTATTTTTCCCAGTAAACAGGATGGAAAACAGGATTTGACATTTCATGCAAATTGTCTCCTTAGGAGACAATTTGCATGAAATGTCAAATCCGGTTTTCTGGGAAAAATAAGAAAAATATTTCAAAATGTCGTCTGCTGAAAATTTTACCCAGAGTGCTAAGCGTTAAGGCCCAGTAGTTTTCCTACTGACCATTCCAATGCGGTTCCTCCGTTGCAGTTCTTCTGTTTTTACGCGTTTGCAGTTTCATATGAGACATTTGTTCTATCGTTATTTGTTCCTCAACTCTCCTTCTTTTGGTGCCTCAGGAAGGCTGTCTTTCATGATTGTGGTATTTCCTGGGTATCTTCATTTATATTTTTGATATTTCATATAAATTGTCTCATAAGGAGGTAATTCGCGTGAAATGTCAAAGCCTCTTTTCTGGAAAAAATAAGAAAAATATTTTAAAATGTTATCTGCTTAAAATTTTAATCAGCATTCTACGTGTTTAGTATGCAACAATTAGTACAAAACACCCCATTATCTCCCACACACCCATATGCCATTATTGATTAAAAATACTTCCCTGCTTATATATGGCAGTCTACATAACTGTGCAATTTAGGTTAGCTTCTAAAACCAACAAGAAATGGGTCTTTAGTAGTCTCCCTATGTCAGACAATTTTGGCTTCTAGTGTAACCCGTTTTTTATCATTTGTAAGTATAGCATGAATAACAAGGAATGAAAAAATCTAGGTTACAAATCACTATTTATAATTCATAATTCTAACTGTAAAATTAACACTATTTACCAATATTCCAGACACCAATTCACGATGTTCACTCTGATCAGGTTCCAGATATAAAAAGGGGCACTGATGCACTTTCAGGGAGGCAATTCTTTTAAAAACTTTTTGCCTCCCTTCTGATCACTAGAAAGATGCTCATCCGACTGAGCCACCAAGGCTGGCGCCGCTGCTTCTAAAAATCTCTAGAGTTTCTAAGTCATCTGATCAAGGGTCATCATTTGAGCAAAATTTGATAGGGCCCAAGCCACCAATGCTGCATACCAAGTTTCAAGGTCAACAGCCATTTGATTTCTGAGAAGAAAAATTTTAATGGGTTTTTACCATATATGGGTGTGGTGGCCATCTTGGTCATGTGACCCAGACCTTACGAACAAACTTTTTTTCCCCACCCCATGGCGATTCAACATGTAACTTGGTTTGAACTGGCCCAGCAATTTCAGAGGAGATGTTTGAAAATGTTGACGACACAGACGACAAAGATGCTGATGACACAGATGCAGATGATGGACCAGCCTATACTATAAGCTCCCTAGGAACCTTTGGCTCTGGTGAGCTAAAAAAAAAAAAAAAAAGATCAAACGACATCTACTACAATTTACATGGCGCTAATAATGGTTTGAACAACTCTATAAATAAAGAAAGATGCACTCTACACACAGGTTTCTGCCCTTTCACATATCACATCTGCTAGTTTTGCATACCTGCATAAGTTTTTGGCCGAGTGAAAGATTCCCATGAATTTATTCAAAAAAGTAAACTACACTGTCATTTTAATGATTATGCACACATAAGTGCACCTGATCTTTTTCACACGCTAAATTACCTGTAAAATGCATGAGAGGCAGTTTCTCAAGCTTTCATCAAGGAAAACAACCCCTGTCATTATCATTCTGAAAAACCTAAGAGCACAGTGTTGTAATTAGGTCAAATACTGTAGTTTTCTTGTGAGCCAGGGCCCAGTTGTTCAAAGCGTCGTTAGCTTAACGAGCTCGTTAAGGGTCATTTCGTTAACTGTTTTAGCAGATTCAATATACAATATTTTGAAATTTTTTGCTGAAAAAATGTGAGTAGCTTTTGCACTGCAAAAGCTACTCACATTTTTTCAGCAAAAAATTTCAGCATATTTGCATATCATTCGCTTTGAATTTTAACGAATCGTTAACTAACGACGTCATTAGCTTTGAACAACTGGGCCCAGGTGTTTTAATGAACTATCATAAATGCTTAACAATCTGGGTAAAAATTTCAGCAGACAACAAATTAATAATTTCATATTGATAATATCTCCAAAGGGAGACAATGTGCATGAAATGTTAAAGTCCATTTTCTGGGAAAAATAAGAAAAATATTATCAATTTTGTCATCTGAATTTGCCAAGACAGTAGTAGTTGTTAATGTAACATGCATATGAACCAGTTTGAGTGGCTCAGGGTGAGGAATGTCTGCCCTTGGGTCAGGAGGTCATAGGTTTGATCCCCAGTCAGCATTATGAAAACACGCCTATTCAAATATATAGAAAATTTCACCTCCAAAACTGAAAATTTTCAGATAAAAAAACTCTGATATTTTTCCTATGTCTGCTCAAAACATAGATTGTGGGTACTTGTTAGAACTGCCTCAGTGAGGCAGTTTTAATGAGCACCCACAATCTATGTTTTTGAGCAAAAATAAGAAAAATAATGTATACCCCTGTAATCCTGTTTTACTATTTAAAAGTGGGGTTTAAGGGGGTCAAATATAGGTATGTTTTGGTGATGTCTTCCCCTTGGCAGAGCTAGAACTGGTTGCATTAGTGTCAATATGATGTGACTGGCATTAGTTTCTTGTCAATATATCTGGAGAATGATACTGCAGTGTGGCAGCACTATAAAAGGGTATCAGCTCCCACGGTCACATCCAGATACCACAATTACTGTCATGACATAACTGAAATAATGTTAAGTGACATTAACCCTTAAAATGCTTATCACAACTGCAGTAGACAACATTCTAAATTTTCTTGATTACTTTTCAGAGAAAATAAAAACTTGGAATTTCATAAGCATAAAATCAAGTTTTATTGTCTCTGAAAAATACAAAAACTCAAAACTTCATCTGCTGCAGTTGTCATTATCACTTTGAGGGCTAATAACATGGAGAAGTTCCTGCAGATTGGGATTCTTAATTCTCAGGCAAGAGGCTGATTTCCATGAAAGGACACATGAACTTTACGAACACACGAAAAATGACCAAAAATGTTCGTAGGACAAAAAAGAAACATTAACAAAACATAATAGAATAATAATAACCAATAACTGTATCACAGAAGAACATTTATCAAAATTACATTTTGTATTGCCAAAATAAGTTTATTGTCACTTCTGAAAATGGGCTCTTGAAAATTATTGAAAGAAACTCGACTTTTATAAATGTGCTCTATTGACCAAGATAATGTTTCTGAATTCTACATTAACTTGTATCCAATCTTACTCAAAGGACCTTTTATACAGCTGTATTTTAGAAGTTTATACATTGAAGCCTCATTATAATAGACCAGCTCTAGCAATGCTTTGTTGAGAAATAAATCACAGTTTGGAGGTCAGTTGTAAAGTAGATCAAATCAGATCATAGCCTGTATGATTTATCTACTTACAACTGATTGACCACCTGTGATTTATTACCATGTGGTATTTTATTAAACCATGCACTAGAACTTATCTATTTGGATTCTAATACACTAACAGTTGATGAAAATGTTGTTTCCTACAGATTCTTACCATGTCTGAAGGAATCCCGCGAACACTTTTGACTATAAACCATGCATCAACCTGTTTTAGTAATGTATATGATGCAAAAATGATGCTAGACCATCTAAGTTGAAGGAAATGATGAATGACATTATGAAACACCGCTCTTTGCATTGCACTCTTCTGGATTGCCCAGTGACTATGTTGCAGAATATTGCCTATACAGCTGTGCTGTGTTTGAACATTCATTATACAGTCAAGCCACTGAGGGCACCAGGTAAGGAGGCATATGGCAATAATTAAGGGATGTCTTTTCGATCTTCTATACAATAATGGTATATTGAATGTACTCATTAGAATCATCTTGATGTGGCCATTCTAATGAGTACATACAACATACATTTTCATGACAAAATAAGAAAATTTCCCTACAATATCCTTAAAAATTTGTTTTCTTGAGCTATCGGAAGAATTTCCTAGGGGCTCACAAATGAGTTTGAATCAACAACGGTAAATGAGTCATCGATGTACGAAACACTGAAGTTTTACTGTAAACTGAAAATTGTAATACCATTTTGGAAATAAGGACACCAAGCCATGGCTCCCAAATGCTGACTTTGTCTATCAGACAAGATAATAATTGTGATAAAAACTTAGGATACCGTATTTGATCCACCAACAACCACACATACCCCTATAAGTGCACAGTAAAGCAATATGTGCTCTTCAGATTACAGGCCATGTATCTACTTCTTTATAAAAGCATATGTTGTTGGTACCCATTTGAACTGCCTCGACAAGTCGAGGCAATTCAACTGGGTACCAACAATATATGCTTTTATAAAGAAATATGTTTTTATAAAGAAAGTCAGAAAAATATTGCATAAGTATCACTAAATACACCCCTCATTAAGTTCTCTGCCGATCTTTCTTTAAAATGTACCAGTTAGTATTGGGAGGATATCATACTGTGTTTTTCTAGTGATTTTTTTAAAAATCTTAAGCGTACAGTGAGGTAATTAGGTCGAATATGGTAAGTTTTGCTGTTTTGCACCAAAACAAATCTTGTGGGTATATAATCATTAGAATTGTCTCACTGAGGCTTAACCTTCTATTTGGAGGATACAATGAAATATCATATATAGTGCATACAAACCAAATGAAATTATTGTACCAAGTACCTTCTTTACCCTAAGCATTCAGACAGGACAGAGCAAAGAGTGTAGACCCAGACCAGATGCCACAGAATGCAATCTCTGAGTGTACACTGTTTGTCATACATCCAGCTGTTTTTAGACATATTAAGAGGTAGTGAAATGGAGTTGTTCTAATTTTAGGACAAGTATGGTTAGAATTTTACCTTTGCCATGCCATGCTGAATAAATTAAGATGCCACGCCCACTTCTAATTTTCTAATTTTCAGCCAGATTACTAGATCAAGGTTGTTGATACAAATTCATATACTTAATGACAAACAGTGCATATCCAGATCAGTTGGCTTCTTCTATACTTCATTATGTTCTACAGTACTCAATGATTCTATAAGCGATGGTCTTGATCAGACTGCGTGGATAAACAGACTGATCTCAGCTTTCATGTCCACATATGCCCGAAGACACATTTGGCTTGGCGCAGTCCATTTAAAATTCAATAGGAGAGGACTCATATGAACACCCTATTTTCTTTGGAAAATAAGAAAAATACTACAAATTTGTTGTCTGCTGATTTTACCATCAGACTGCAGTTTAATTTTAGATGTAAAAGAAACTGTGTCAATGCATTTTCTATGTTTGATTTAATTTTTCAAGTAATGCTAAACCTTTACCAGTCTCTGGGTTAATTCAAGAGACGACAAATCGGTGATGTTTTTCTTATCTTTCCTAAAAAACAGGATCTGACATTTCCTGCAAATTGTCTCCACTGGAGACAATTTGCATGATATGTCAAAATCTGTTTTCTGGGAAAAATATTTCAATATGTCATCTGCTGAAAAATTTACCCAGAGTCCTATGAGTCCATAATGAAAAGATCTATCAATCATTTGTTTTCAATCCATTTCACTACAAAGACATGGCAAATGTAACAGGAAATGTACATGCAAACCAAAATAATAAGGGCCATGTCACAACAAAAGCTATTTTTGAGAGCATGCTAACTGCAAATGCCCTAACCAGACTGCACATGTGCAGTCTGGTTAGGGCATTTGCAGTTCACATTTTAAATTTTTTCAAAGTTCAAAAGATCGTCCCAGCAAACAATGAAGCTCATGATCATACTATATTGTGATGTCTGGTCTATGCATGCACGCACTCAGAGATAAGTTTTGTTATGACGCACCTCACAAATAAATAGAACTGGGACAGCAATTACACAAAATAGCCAGAAAACACGATTTAACACACACTGAATCATAAAATCTAATTGTCATGAAAATTGCATAAAAAAGTGATATTTTTTTTTTGAATGTCTTTACCAAATGTTAAACTGTTAAAAGAATTGCAAAATATATTTCAAAACCATTTTTTACAGCTTTAAAAAAATTATAGTTCAAAATTTTACTCGATATACTCTTTTTACCTATTGTGTATCAAATTCACTTTTAAATAGGTAAACATGTTCTGTTTTAAAATGGGTAGGTGATAATATCTTTAAAGTTAATTTGATAACCTTTAATCAACCCTGGGTAGTTATTAGTTAGCTATGTATCCACGAGACCAAGCAGTGGGCATGAAGACACCTTTCTCTCTTTATCTGATTGTCGACATAAATTTTATATTGTATCAATATTTGCGTTTAAAAACTTTCCCACGGTGAAGAAACTAATGCTTCTATTTTTGATTCTGAGTTATGCCTTCTCTTATCTTTGAGGTCAAGTTTTGCATTACGCTATGTTGCGTGTTGGTAATGTGATCTGTTTCTTACCTGTGCAGTGTAAACAAGAAATGGACAACTCTCACCTGTCGTTCTGTGTCAGCTGATTACCTGGACATTCTATTTGTACATTTCCTTGGATCTGTAAAATTTGAACAATTTAGGAAGTATAAAAAGCAGTTTATTTGGATTTTATTTTTGGATTTTCAATTTTCCCACACTCTTACTGTGACAGGTGTAAATAACTCAGGTGAGTGATTGTCTATCATTAAAATATAAACTGTCTTACATGATGTTTACCTGTACGATTCGCTCTTAATTAACAGCTGGCAAGTATTACTGTTCATTATTATAGCCACAAAAATTGCAAGATGGCATGAAAAAAAAAAAAAAGCTAGAAAAATACTGTGATCTCATAAATGACAAGCTAAAAACAATTAACCTTAACCATCTCTGGGCAAATTTAGCAGATGACAAATTGCTAGTTTTCTTATTTTTCCCAGAAAGCAGGTTTTGACATTTCATGCAAATTTTCTCCAATGGAGACAATTTGCATGAAATGTAAAAACCTGTTTTCTGGGAAAAATAAGAAAAATATTTTAATATGTTGTCTTCTAAAAATTTACCCAATATTTGTTTTTAGATTTATTATCCTATATACTTTCAAAAGTCTCCAGA
Source organism: Anodontia alba (assembly GCA_964016985.1). Taxonomy (NCBI): domain Eukaryota; kingdom Metazoa; phylum Mollusca; class Bivalvia; order Lucinida; family Lucinidae; genus Anodontia; species Anodontia alba. Next base: position 3,565,420 of record OZ024823.1, read on the forward strand.
AGAGTAATGATGGCTCACTGGTTAGAGTGCATTACTTTGGATCAGAAGGTCCCAGGTTTAAACCCCGCTGGAGGCAGAATTCAGCTCATGACTTTACGGTGCTTCATTGCACAGAGCCTCATTATCATACTTCCATTATCTTGACATGACTTAACCCTTAAAACACCAAGAAAAACTGCATCTGAAAATGTCGTCTGTTTATGTCGTCTGCTGAATATTCTTGCAGACTTTTCAAACCTATTTTTGCATACAGGCAAACAGTGTGGACCCTGGTCAGACTGCTCCTAAAGGAGCAGTCTGATCTGGGTCCACACTGTTTGCAAAAATCACTTTTAAAATCACAAGCAGATGACAAAGCAGACGACAATAGTTGTGATTGGCGCTTTCAGGGTTAAATAGTGTTGAAAGGGATATAAAACATCAAACTATCACCATTAACTGTCTCTAACCAACAACAATGTATTCCTGTTGAATTTGTACTATTTCAGAAAATACAGTTTGACATTCCATTCCTTTTGGAGACATTATTAAAACACACCTATTTAAATATATTGAAAATTTTACCACCAAAAAAATGAAAATTTTAAGATAAAAATTCTGATATTTTTCATATTTCTGCTCAAAACATAGATTGTGGGTACTCGTTAGAACCGCCTCGGTGAGGCGGTTCTAATGAGTACCCACAATCCACATTTTTGAGCAGAAATAAGAAAAATAATGTATACCCCTGTAAACCCCAGTTTTACTATATAAAAGTGGGGTTTAAGGGGGTCAAAATTAAATAGGCATGTTTTCGTGATGACAACTTGAGCTCTATTCTCTGGAGTGGTAGTGGGAGAATAGGGATGTGTGTGTGCTTGGGGGGAGGGGGTGGGGAAGGGTAGAGTAAAGAAAGAAAAACCTTTTCAGATTTTTTTTCTGCTGAGGTTTAAATTCTGGATATTAATAATTTTAGTACCTATGTCTTAACAGAGAAAGAAACATTTCATAGGAAAAAAGTTTTTAACAATGCTCAGGGGACCGTCCTAAACTCTTAAAGTTCCAATCAAATTTGTAGCAGGCAACATTCTTTTTATATATTATGTTTTGTTTTTTGTTTTTTCAGAGAAATAAGGCTTGACATTTCATTTTCAGTGAAAAAAATCAAAATGTTGTTGATACTTTGCACTGCCTGGGCACCTTCACTTAACAACACACAGTATTTTCTCCCAGAAAATGCAGTTAATGTTTGACACTTCTTACAAACTATCTGCTGAGGAGACAATTAACATGAATGTCAAACTTGTTTCTATCATTTCCAACATAATCTGAAGCTGCCTGACCACAGCTGTCAGAACAATAGAACAATGATCTATCAATACATGGAGGTTGAGGTGGAGGTGGTGGTGGTGGTGTTGCAGAGGTTAAATATATAGTTAATCAGCACCAGGAAATCTAGAAGTGGCTGATATAAGAACATGGTGGTTGATCTGATGTGATAGTAAGGGGGTTAGTGTGTATAATGACAGAAATCAGATATGAAGAGCACTTAGTACACATCAAAAGGTTGTTACTATGAATAAAATTAGCTTTTTTTTTTGCTTTTTTTTTTTTTTTTGGCATTTAAGGACAGCAATTTTTTTCAAGATGATGCAGATCCAGTATCAGATTTTAACATCTAAACCAACAACCACCCAGTAACCAAATATGAGCAGTACCATAATTATCCTAAATACTTGGTCAGTCAGGCCTGAGCAAACAATTTGGACCACGACCAAACTTCTCAAGGGGCAGTTTGATCTGTGTCTACACTGTTTGCCTTCTTTGGTACTTTTAGATACTTTCTGAACAGTCAAAGGAGTGGTTTAAAATTTTCGGCTAAATACGGTAAGGATTTAAGGGTAACTTCATACACTTTCAAGGGAGGCAACTCTGTAAAAAAAGCTTTTGCTTCCCTTCTGAAAGAGCTCTAAAAGAAAAGAATTTGCTCAAAAGGGAAGCAAATCCTTTCCTTTTAGAGTAGATCTCTTTTTTCAGAAGGAGCTTGGTGTGCAAAAAAGAAAACAGGAAGTCCCAAAAGTTTTCTCCCTTGTAAAAAAGGGCAGAAAATCTACCAGGTGTATCCTGTCCCCATGAGTTTTACTCAGGGTTATTCTAAAGTTTGGCAACAAGTACCATAATAACCCTAAATATTGGCACGGACAGGCCTGAACAAACAGTGTAGAACCAGATCAGATGCTGCAGAATGCAGCATCTGATCAGGGTCTACACTGTTTGCCACTCATGCAGCAATATTTCAGAATCACTGACAGGGAGTAAAATGGACTTGTTCAAATTTTAGGACAAGGTATGTTAAGGAGTTATGGTGTCCCAATACTTAAGGTAAATACGGTAAAATGAACCTTATTTTATGGGCCACGTCATGAGAAAAGGTCTATGGAGCATAGACTCAGATCAGCCTGTGCATGTATGCAGACAGTTCTGTTTTATTTATAAATATATTTTATCATTAAAAACAAGAGCAGAATGCCTGGATTGGTCTGGACATTCCAACATGCCTCAGAGGAACTTTTCATTAAGGAGCGGCTGGTAAGAGAAATGCGCAGACCCTGTGAAGTCTGATCAATGTCTAATGCCTTTCACTACAAGTAATATCCAGACACTGATGTGTTAACACATATAGCCCTAGGTAAGAGGTGACTGACATAAATATTACCAAAAAAATGTTGTCGTACTCATCGAAAGTGCTTATTATTATCATTCTTATTACTATTTGGTTATTAGTTTAGTTGTTTGAAGTTTTAGACCATTTCTTTAAAAAACATTCCCAGCAAACACAGAACGTCGTTACAACATCGCTGCAACGTCATGACGTTGCAGCGACGTTGTAACGACGTTATTGCTATGTTGTTGGTTACAGTCTGCAAATAGTCCTCATGCTAATCTATATTGCTGAATTTACACTATGTACTTGGACAGGAAGGCCTCAGCAAACAATATTGCAGGAGCAGTTTGACCAGGGTCGGCCCTGTATTTTTGCTTATAAAATATATATTGTCATGTTGAGTATCAAGCTAAAATGTATAGTCACTAAGAAAACTGTTAAGTATGTGAGTATGTGAAAGCTATATTTGTGTGTGTGTGTGTGTGTGTGTGTGTACATGTATGTGTGTTTGGAGGTGGTAGAATGAATTCTGAGATACTCTGCGCATGTGTAAACACTTCTTCATAAAATATTTCAATTGTTGGAACAAACAAACTGACTTGCCTGCAGAATGTTAATTTGTCTATGAAGATGTATAAAATGTACTTATAATATCTGTCTGCCATCATATAGCGTGCATGTCTGTATACATGTATTGTATTTTATGTGCTTAAGGGCCAATTGGCCTATTGCATTAGAAAAAAAAATTGTCTGTTTATTATCTGATCATCCTGATAATACCTTGGTAACCCCGCCACTATCGTGTGGCAGGCAGATAACTTCATCAAATATTGACAAAATTTGCCCATTAGCAATCCCAAATCAGATCTCAACAACATCAATGCACAAAGCAAGTTTGGTGAAAACCAACTGATAGTTACTCAAGTTGTCATCTCATCCGGAAATGAAAATATGGATGTGGGGTGGGCATACAACTCTGTTGAAAATTGACAAAATTTGCCCATTAGCAATCCCAAACTAGATCTCCACAATATCAATGCACATATAAGTTTGGTGAAAATCCATTGATATTTACTCAAGTTATTGTCCAGAACTGAAAATATGGATGTGTGGCTGGCAGAAAACACTTGTCAAAACTGTGCCCATAGCAATCCCAAACTAGATCTCCATAATATCAATTCACATACAAAGTTTTGTGAACATCGATTGACGTTTACTTAAGTCATTGTCCAGAAATAGAAGTATGGATGGAGGGACGTAGGACAGGCAGACCCACATCCGGATGGATAAACACTAAGACATCCAACATGAAACCATAATACCTCGCCACTATCATGTGGCAGGGTATTAAAATGATTGGTGCAGAAGTAAATAAATTAAATCTGATGCATATTATGACCTTTTTACCTTTATTTCCGGCATCATCATCACTGACAATGATAGCAAAAAAATGGTTATTAAAATTCATATTCAACAAGTTTTACTGCTGTTTCTTGACAGTCAAGATGGTTAAAATTAGAGGTGAGATAATAAATGCTAAAACAGAGATAAAGGTACAAATTCAGTCTCTTTTTTATTTAATTAACTTTCTAATAAATGCTAAAACAGAGATAAAGGTACAAATTCAGTCTCTTTTTTATTTAATTAACTTTCTAGATATAATAATTTTGTCACAAATGGTCAAGCATTAATGTCACAATAAACACATTAAAGTTTGTTGGATTTCTGGTTTTAGTGAACTTTAATATGGTAAGGCACACAGGTACAGATGTTTCTTTACACATTTGACATGCTTGGTAAAAAATTCTGCAGATGACACTTTGAAATATTTTTTCTTATTTTTCCTAGAAAATAGGCTTTGACATTTCATGCAAATGAAAATCTGCATCAAGCATCTAAGGCTTTTTTATATTTCAGAATGTCATTTTACCTAACATGCTAAGCATTAAAGGGACTGACAAATGAATACTTTTCAGAGTACATGTGTAGCTCCCTTTTGAGAAGGGATGCAAATACTTTCTGATTAGAGTGATCTCCCTTTCAGGCATAGACATCCACCTTCTACTGCAACACTGACGTCGGCGAAACCGGCATCAACGGCTGCCAAAATTACCAATCTTGCAAACTGCAAACTGGCGAGAAACCTAGTCATTTTCTTTTTTTTTTTTTTTTTTTTTTTTTTTTTTGTTCTTTTCGTGAATCTTCAAAGATGCTTTTAAATGGCAGAAGATATATACACATTATTTTCAATAAATAATGCAAAAATGAAAAATAAAAACAAAAGGCCCATGGCGCAAATTTGACCTTGCAATAAAAAAGTCAAAGGTCAACCTACAACCATCATTTGAACAATTGGTAGACCTTGAGTCCTCGGTGTTATGTACCAAGATTCAGCCTCAAAGCTTTCATGGCTCTGGAGAAGATATTTAAGTGTTTTTACCGTATATGGGCATAGAGGCCGTCTTGTTCAATGGCAAAGAACCATTTGAACAAATTGTCAATACCCTTTCAACACAAAGCCCCACGTGAAATCTGATGAAAATTGCTCAAACGGTTTCAGAGAAGAGGACATTTAAAAACAAGATAGCGGCTGTGGTGGCCATCTTGGATTTCTGATTGGCACAATCTTAGCTATTTTCGATGCAGAGGTCATCTGTTGCAACAGTATAAGTTTCAACTCAAATCGCCCAAAGGTTCAGGAGAATAAGTCAAAAATTGATTTTCAAGATGGTGGCTGTGGTGGCCATTTTCGATTTCCAATCAACACGATTTTAGCTATTTTTATATCTACTGGTTGGTCTCTTTGACTAAATTTGCAGAGTGGTTTGCAAGAATGTGAAAAATAGATTTTCAAGATGGTGGCTGTGGTGGCCATCTTGGATTTCTGATTGGCATAATTTTAACTATTTTCAATCTAGAGGTCATCCTGTTGCTACAGTGTAAGTTTCAACTCAAATCGCCCAACGGTTTGGGAGGAGAAGTAAAAAATTGGTTTTCAAGATGATGGCTATGGTGGTCATTTTGGATTTCCAAATTCACATGATTTTAGCTATTTTTCATTTACACATCAGCCTGTTGCTACCTCCTAAGTTTCAATTTAATTGGCCTTGTGGTTTGAGTTTGACCTCACCATAAAAAGGTCAAATGTCAATGTAGGTCCATCATTTTGGCAATTTTGGTAGACCTCCCATCCCCAAGATTAGGCCCCAAGGCTTACTTAGTTCTGGAGAAGAAAATTTTTAAAGGTTTTTACCATATATAGATAGGCATGGCGGCCACCTTCGTCAATAGACCACAACCATTTTAGCAATCTTTCGTTCCCCCATCCCAAGGAGGCTCAATATGAAATTTGAGCAACATTAGCCAAGCGGCTTCAGAGAAGTTCTTTGAAATTCTTAACATTTTTCCCATACAAATGTATGGGGCTTATACAAATGCATAGAGAAGCAAACTTGACCTTGCCATAAAAAGGTCAAATGTTTATGTACAACCATCATTTTAGCGACTTTGGTAGATCTCCCATCCGGGATGATTTGTGCAAAGACTCAGCCCCAAGACATCTTCGATTCTGGAGAAGAAGCTTTTTAAAGGTTTTTACCATATATGGGCATGGCGGCCATCTTGGTCAATGGACTGCGACCATTTTAGCAATCTTTTGCTCCCCAACTTCAAGGAGGCTTCAAATGAAATTTGAGCAACATTGGCCTGGCTGCTTCAGAGGAGAAGTTGTTTGAAATTCTCAACATTTTTCCCATACTAATGTATGGGGTCCATACAAATGTATAGGGAAGCAAACTTGGCCTTGCCGTAAAAAGATCAAACGTCAACGTAAAGCCATTATTTTAGCAACTTTGGTAAACCTCCTGTCCTCAATGATTTGTGCAAAGATTCAGCCCCAAGGCATCTTCAGTTCTGGAGAAGAAGATTTTTAAAGGTTTTTACTATAGATTGGCATGGCAGCCATCTTGGTCAGCAGACCACAACCATTTTAGCCATCTTTTATTTCCCCAACCTGAGGAGGCTTTATATGAAATGTGAGCAAAATTGGCTGAGCAGCTTCAGAGGAGAAGTCAATTTAGACAAAAACTGATCATTATAGCTCAATCTGAGCACAGTTCAGGTTGTCAGAAGACCGGAAAGGGCTGATTGGATAAGAAAACAATAATTAAGTATTAAAGATTAAATGCAGAACTTAAACATAGCTGTAAATAACAGAGTATGACCTGATTTTGATGTTGGAAGCATGTCAAACTGAGGGATGGGGTATATGGGGAAACATCTTTCCTTAGATTGGTGTGGACAAAATATGAAAGCTATATCTTACATGCTGAATCCCTTAGGTTGGTGTGGACGAAATATGAAAGCTATATCTTGCATACTTCAGCAGTCATGTCCACTTTTCAAAACTTAAACACAGCTGTAAATGACAATGTATGACCCGACCTTGACCTAGGAGAAGGTCAAATTGAGGAAGGAGTGTGTACTTCAGCCAAATATTAAAGCAGTATCTTGAATACTTCAGCAGTAAATATGAACACTTTTCAAAACTTAAACACAGAACTCAAACATGGGTTTAAATGACAAAGTGCGACCTGACCTTGACCTAGGCAGAAGGTCAAACTGAGAAAGGGATATGTGCTATTGAAAGGTCTAACCCTAAGGCTGGTGTGGGCCAAATATTAAAGAAATTTGAAAGCTACATAAAGCATAAAAAAAAATATTATTTCTTCTTCACTACTTCAATAATGTTGGCCAATGTTAAAGAGATGCTCAGTGGAAATGAATAGCTAATCAAGGTGACATTCAGCGGGAATCGTAATAAAAAAATAGAGCCAGTCTAGTGTACTTTTTTCATTCTGCTTTGTTACAGATCATGACACTGCATCAACAAAAACAATAAGACCATGCCCATTTCTAGGCAGTTCCTAAATTCATATTATTCCTTGATCCAGGTTCTTGATACAAATTCACATACTGGATGACAAACAGTGCAGATCCAGATCAGCTGGCTTCTCTGGATCTACAGTTTGCAAAGGCAGGGCTATCTGGGCTAAGCAGGACCAGGGTTAAGATAAAAAGTCTATTTTCTTTGGAAAAGTTGCTTTTTTTTTCTCCATTTCATTATGAATATAAGAATTGCATATTATATATTTCTTTTTTCTTTCATATGTCATGGGTGTTATTTCACTCATTCTCATAAAGGGTCTTCAAAGTCCCTGCAACTATTTGATATTTTATTTTCATCACATCGGTAATTACTCTAAATAAAACACATGGGCACCATTAACTTACCACATTTATCTTTAAAATTTATCCTTATGAATCCATCTGCTTCAAGACATGGCTAAATAGCAATGTAGCCCCTAATAAAAACTGCTAAGTCATTACGAAAACACGCCTATTCAAATATATAGAAAATTTCACCTCCAAAAACTGAAAATTTTCAGGTGAAAAACTCTGATACTTTTCATATATCTGTTTAAAACATAGATTGTGGGTACTCGTTAGAACCGCCTCGGCGAGGCGGTTCTAATGAGTACCCACAATCTATGTTTTTGAGCAGAAATAAGAAAAATAATGTATACCCCTGTAAACCCCAGTTTTACTATATAAAAGTGGGTTTAAGGGGGTCAAAATTACATAGGTATGTTTTCGTAATGGTTAATCAGAGTACCCTCTTTGCACATTTCTGTCTGAACAGTTAGGGCTAATATGGTACAATAGTTACCCTAAGTATTTTGACAGAGCTGTTTAGCATTTCAGTATTTACACTGTTTGCCAGTGTGTGTGTGTAGGGGGGGGGGGTGAGGGAGGGAGGGGGGGGGGAGGGAGATTAGACCCTCATAAGCTCTATAGCTGGATGGCATTATTTGCTCAAGCATAGTTCCAGATAAAGTACTTTTTTAAACTAAAACTTAATTTTTATTTCCATGTTGTGGGTACTCATTAGAAGCACATATTGGCTGAATCAAGTAGCCCATAGACTCATAAGCTGTTTCCTCAAGCATGGCTCCAGAGAAGGTCCTTTTTTTTAAGTCGAAAGGATTGATATGAATCTTTTTTTTTTTTTCCATGTGTGTGTGTGTGTGTGTGTGTGTGTGTGTGTGTGTGTGTGTGTTGGGGGTGGGGAACAGAGTGAGAAGAGCAACAATCAGACTGATTGTATGCAGGTTGGTCCAGATCTTCATCATTTTCCCAACATGCCTTTAATGTTTCAGTATTTTACATTGTGTGAATGTATGATACAAAAGTGAGCATCAGTGCAAAGGTTGTCATATCTGGTGTATTTTCTCACCATTTAATATATTGTAGTTACCAACAAGGCATAGAAATTACATTGAAGTTGTCCCATCATTGAGCATTCTAACGAGGCTTGTGATGTGATAATTTTACGAACCCATTTTCTGAAAACCAATACTCCCCCTAAAATGCAAAATGAAGATCAAGCCATCCCTGCACATTTATGCAGTGTGATGAAAAATCTCCACTCTGTGCCAACATAATATTAAAACTTTTAAAATACCACAAACAGTAATAACCTAGGCCAGCCTGTGCCAATTCACAGCTGGCCCTAGTTTTTCCTATTTGCATCAGGAAAAATGTCCATTTTCCACTGCACACCTCATTCACTTACCTGTACTTTTATCTGGATGACAGCACCAAAAGACTTCATAGCATAGATATGTGTACTCTGGTATATCTTTTTCTTTTTGAAAGGGTAAACAGTATAGATCCTGAAGAGATAGCTCATTATGAGCCACCTCATCTGGATCTGCGAAGTCTTTTATTTGGTCTCTATGTTGAAAGGATTAAAACACCTGGGCCCAGTTGTTCAAAGCTAATGACGTCGTTAGTTAACGATTCGTTAAAATTCAAAGCGAATGATATGCAAATATGCTGAAATTTTTTGCTGAAAAAATGTGAGTAGCTTTTGCAGTGCAAAAGCTACTCACATTTTTTCAGCAAAAAATTTCAAAATATTGTATATTGAATCTGCTAAAACAGTTAACGAAATGACCCTTAACGAGCTCGTTAAGCTAACGACGCTTTGAACAACTGGGCCCTGGCTCACAAGAGAACTACAGTATTTGACCTAATTACAACACTGTGCTCTTAGGTTTTTCAGAATTACTGCAAAAACTTGTTGTAAAAGTCAGTCATGTTGTGAACAGTCATATTCTTATGTTTTGTATAAACAGTGTGGGGAATCCACGTGACCAAATGACTAAGTGCACAGAGTTTGTTACTATTTTTAGCTCCACATCAGGTAGGACTTTTAGAATATCATGATTTATACCCGATGGAATTTGTTCAAATAAAGCGCAGAGTACATGGAAAATCAAGCTCTTTCTGGTGTACATTCATGTACATTGTCCTGGTGGCCCAGATTGACAGCAAAAACATTCTTTGAATGTTCTCGAGAATTAGACCAGATCGCATACACCACTAGAAGGAGCTTGATTTTCCACGTACTCTGCGCTTTATTTGAACAAATTCTAGACATATTCTAAATCCTACCTTATGCAGAGCTAAAAATAGTAACAAACTCTGTGTACCCAGTCAGTTGGTCACATGGGTTCCCCACACTGATAAAGGGCACACTCAGAAGAAAAATCATCAGGGGTGTATTTAATGATGCTAGATGCAATATGGTTTTTCTCTATTTTTAGATAAAAGTACCTGGGCTGTAATCCTAAGACTACGAAATTGCTAGACTGTGTGCTTATAAGGGAGCTGTAATTAGGTTGAATACAGTAAATGAATTTTGATCACCACACATGACAAACTTGATTTGGAATGCAAAACTGTTAACAGATGAGTAAAGATTTCATCCTCACCAAACTACAGCTGGATAGTTGCTCACATCTTCTTTGTCCAAACTCTTTGACACGGAGAACAGAAGGTACAGCTATGTCCATCAAAATATGTTGTTGGCACTCACTAGATTTACCTCATGCAGGCAATTCTAATGACTGTCCGCAGCACATGTAAGGGAAAGACACAACTTTAAGGAAAACAACTACGACATGGAAATAGTTACCTTTCTTCTTTGGAAGCTTTTTTTTTTCTTCCTTTAAAGTACCCCCACCCCCATCCCCATTTCATAATACTAGGGAAGAAATTTTACTGTCTGCAAAAGTTGTCTCCCTTTGAATAATGGTGTTTCAAAATTTTCAGGTGTATCCATTTAACTCTTTCGGTGCCAAATTTCAGATGACATTTGTCGTCTGCTTTTTTTATTTTAACAAACCATCCCTTGGAAAGACGTTTATATGTAAAGTTGAAAGACTGAATGTCAAACAGCATAGATCCAGATGAGACAGCTCATTGCGCTGCCTCATCTGGATCTATGTTGTTTGCAAAAGTCTTTTATTATTGCCTGTGGCAGGGAAAGAGTTAAGGGGACCAGAAATGCTTGGTAGATTTTCTACCATTTTTCACAAAGGGGACAACTTTTGTGACTTCCTGTTTGCTTTCCTGTACATCAAGCCCCTTCTGAAAGGGGTCTACTCTAAAAGAAAAGAATCTGCTCCAATAAGGCATCTACTCGGAAAAGGACGAATTTTCTCCCTTTTTGGTCTACCCTAAGAGAGAAGAATTTGCTCCCCTTTTTGTCTACCCTAAAAGGAAAGAATTTGCTCCTAAAGGGAGCAAATTCTTTCCTTTTAGAGTAGAGCCTTTTTCAGAAGGAGGCAAAACAAAACAATTTCAACATTTACCTCCCCTGAAACTGTAACCATTCCCCTTCAATGAAGAAATAAGAAAAATAGTAATTGAAAAAAATGGAAGTTTTCTGAAGCACCTAGTACTGGAATTAGTAAAATTTCAACTTGCGGAATATACAGTAAATCATGCACGAACAACTCACCAACAGTTGTTCATATCTTGTTAATATCGCCAAAGTTGTTAGAATTAACCTTACACTCTGGGCTAATACAGCAGACGACAAATTGATGATATTTTTACATTATTCTTATTTTTGTCCGAAACAGGATTGACATTTCATGCAAACTGTCTCCACTGGAGACAATTTGCATGAAATGAAATGTCAAATCCTGCTTTCTGGGAAAAATAAGAAAAAATATTTCAAAATGTCATCTGCTGAAAATTTTACCCAGAGTGCTATGCGTTAAAGGAAACAGGAAACAATTAATACAAAGAAAGTCTAGTTTTCAAGATAACCTCTTTTAAAGCACTTAATTCCAATTGATTATTACATTATACACTTATATTAAGGAAATTTCTTACTGCTCGGTTTATCATACAAAAATAATCATGTAATTGTTATGTTTTCTCTGTCTGAGATTTTTCATATATCTCAAGGCTAATAAGTAGAAAGTTATAGTATTTTGGAAAAAATCAAAATCTTCATGTGTTTGGAAAAAAAACCCCATCCTTTCAAATGACAACACACAAACACACACACACACACACACACACACACACACACACACACACACACACAGAGAGTTATGGGAACTTTAGAGAACACATTGAGCAGCAAGAAGTTAAGACCAATAGGGGTGAAAAATTAGAGAAAATGTTCAGAGGTTCACATTTACATTTGGCTGGCAACACTGAAAAATCTAAGGTAAAATTTCTAGTCTGTGACCTTGACCTAAAATGATGTCAGTTGATGAGTATCCATTCAGTACTACTACTAACAACATATTAACAACTTCAAGAAGCCAATGTTAACAATATGTCTAAGTCTATGACCTTGACCTTTGGTTTGCAGCAGCAGCAGCAAATTGATGCCAAGTGTCAGGTATCCACCCAGCAGTAATATTGACCATGCATCAACAACTGTAAGTGTATACATTCAGAATTATAATCAAAATAAACTCTGTGCAAAACTTTAACACAAATTGTAAAAATTTCTAAGTCCTCTGGTCTGCAGCCGAAGCATAAGAAAACCAGATGACCTGTACCCAGCAAACACACAACGTCGCAACAATGTCGTTACAACGTCGCTGCAACATCATGACGTTGCGCTTTGTAATGACGTTATTGGGAAGGTTGTGTGTTTGCTGGGTATCCAACCAGTAGCAATGCTAACAACACAAGTGAAGACTTTCACAAATATAAACTAATCCTGGTCCTGCTGAACCCAGATCCTATGTGCCCGGTCTTTGTAAACAGTGCAGATCCAGATCAGTTGGCTTCTGAAGAAGCCAAATGATCTGGATCTGCACTGTTTGTCATTATGTGAATTTGTATCAACAACCTCGATTGTTATCTAACTGAAGTGGGCATAGCATCTTTAGTTATTTGGCATGGCAAGTGCTAAGAATACTCTGACATCTCTATAGACAGACAGACAACAGACAGATAGAATGACAACTATATACCTCCTAGCATACTTCATATGCCCATGTGTGTGTGTGGGTAGGTGTGGGGGGGGGGGGGGGGTATAAAAAATAAAGCTGTAATGCTGACAACAAGCTTACAGACTGAAAACAGATAAATATTTTGTTGAAGAAGAAAAATATTAAACAGGAAAACCGATACTTTTATAAAATAAAGAAACACTTTTAGTGATCAAAATTTCATTATCAAACATTAGATAGCAATCTTAAGACTTTCTCTGTCAAAACTTATACTTTCTTTAATATGAAAACACAACATTTGATTTAATTTACTGATTATAGTATCTAATATTTGTCAAATTTCTGTGAAAATGTTTTCAGATTATGTTCTTCTGTTGAACTTCTATGTGAAGTTGAAGTGACAAGTATTATAATCCAATAACAAAAGTAAAACCTCATGACATTTACATGGTCCCTTTTGTCTGAATTTATTCCCAGTAAAAATATTGAATCAGACGGCCAGAAATGACATTGTTATCTAAGGCTAAATCTATAAACCATTATAATTTCCAAGGTCCTGTTGCTTTTTCATATGCATTTAAGGTATTATTTATGGCTTGCTTTATGGTACTGACAGCCTTCTTCCTCAATTTCGTTAATTATTTTCGCTTCTTCCCACAATTTGTTTTCACTTTCAATGGATTTTATTGATGATTTCTGGAAAACCCAAAGTAAGTACTTTTTAAACTTATCATATTTATCATCAATATCTGCCAAATTGTCAACTTTAGAGATGTTTTCACTTATTAATCAGATGTCAGTTCATTAACAGTCATGTGCTTCATCAATTTTTTTTACCATATTTACTCTAAATATTCAGTCACCTTAATTCATTACCAAACTTATCCTAAAACTTGAACATTCAAGTCTGTTTTACTACATCACAAAAACATGCCTATATAATGTTGAACCCTTAAACCCCTTTTATATAGTAAAACTGGGGTTTACAGGGGTATACATTATTTTTCTTATTTCTGCTCAAAAGCATAGATTGTGGGTACTCATTAGAACTGCCTCACTGAGGCAGTTCTAACAAGTACCCACAATCTATGTTTTGAGCAGAAATATGAAAAATATCAGATTTTTTATCTGAAAATTTTCATTTTTTGGTGGTAAAATTTTCAGTATATTTGAATAGGCTTGTTTTCATAATGAGTTACCTGCTGATGTCTAAAAAGTGTTGGCTGAATGGCAAACGGTGCAGATTTTGATCAGATGCCACATTCTGTGCTATTCAATCTGGGTCCACGCTGTCTGCTCAAGCACAAACATCTGGGCCCAGTTGTTCAAAGCGTTGTTAGCTTAACAAGCTTGTTAAGGGTCATTTCACGAACTATTTTAGCGATTCAATATACAATATTCTGATATTTTTTTGCTGAAAAATGTGAGTAGCAAAAGCTACTCACATTTTTTCAGCAAAAAATTTCAGCATATTTGCTTATCACTCAAGTAAATTTTAACAAATCCTTAACTAACAACATCGTTAGTTTTGAACAACTGGCCCTGATTATTAAGGGTAATGCTGTACATGTAATTGTCTTTTTTCTCCTCTCTTCTCTCTTCTAAAGTCCTGGTCTTCATTAACCCTAGAAGTGTTAAGCAAAACTGTAGCAGATAACATTCTAATTTTTTGTATTGTCTTTTCTGAGAAAATAAGCATTTCCTGTGAAATGTCTGCTAGGCAGAAGAGTCAAAAGAAATTGTCAAGCCTTATTTACTCAGATAAATATATATATAAAAGAGATCAAAATCTGCTGCAGATGTGATTAGCACTTTAACCTCATCCTGCTGAACCCAGATTTACCTTGCCTTTGCAAACAGTGTAGATCCAGATGCAGTTAAATAAATAGGCAAGCTATGTGCTTGACAGCATTACTTACACTGTCAATGATATGGATGTAGAAAAATCAAACTCTCAATTGATCCCCAAGCTTGATCGAACTGATCAAGCTTTTCACATCAGATTTGGAAGCTATATCATTAATAGGTATATAATAAACTTGAGTTATCAGTGCTAGACACCCATGAGGATGTGTTTCTTTGTTATCATTAAAAATAATTCATAGAAGACTGCAGAGGAGATAAGAAAGGGCACTATGCCACAGACTAGGTCAGAATGCTTGGAATCTAAGAAATGATTTATGTTTGTTTAAGGGGTCTGTAGACATCTGGCAGACTTTCTGCTATTTTTTGACAAGGGAGATAACTTTTGCAATCGTCTCTCTGCATTCCTGCACATAAAGTCCCTTTGGAAAAAAGATCTGCTCTTAAAGGGAAGAATTAGCTCCCTTTGGGTCTGTTCTAAAAGGAAAGAATTTGCTCCCTTTGGGAGCAAATTCTTTCCTTTTAGAGCAGACCCTTCCTCAGAAGGGTTGCAAAGAAATTTTGACAGAGTTGCCTCCCCTGGAAGAGTATCACTTCCCCTTAAAATGCTAAACAGTAGCAGTGCTAAAACAGAAGTTGATAAATAAATGCATCACAAGCTGATTACATAGCTCTGGATAAGAGGGGGTATCAGGTGAATATTTTTCTTATTTCTCCACAAAAACATATGTTGTAGGTACTCATTAGAAGCCCCTTGGTGAGACACTTCTAATGAGTACCCACAACATATGTGTTCGTGGAGAAATAAGATAAATATCAATACTTTTTTATTGAAAAAGCATCTTATCAAGAGCTATGGATTATCTATATAGCTTC
Source organism: Anodontia alba (assembly GCA_964016985.1). Taxonomy (NCBI): domain Eukaryota; kingdom Metazoa; phylum Mollusca; class Bivalvia; order Lucinida; family Lucinidae; genus Anodontia; species Anodontia alba. The sequence continues at coordinate 3,581,134 of OZ024823.1, forward strand.
TAGCAGTATTTTTAGCAGGGGGTGGGAGTTTCCCTAGCTTTTATAAAGATACTATATTTATTCTATTGGGACAGACAGGCCTGAGAAAAACAGTGCATACCCAGATCAGATGCCACAAAATGCAGAACCTGACCAGGGTCTACACTGTTTGCTATTCATCCATCAGCAGCTGCTGTAAGACACATTAACAGATAGTAAAACAGACTTGTTCAAATTAGCAGTGAAGTATGGTAAGGAGTTATGGTGTCCTAATATTTAACCCTTGTCCTGCTGAATAAATTAAGATGCCATACCCATTTCTAGTTTTTAGCCAATCAGATTACTTGATCCACATTGTTAATATAAATTCATATACTTGATGGCAAACAGTGCAGATCCAGATCAGTTGGCTTCTTCAGAGGCCAACTGATCTGGATCTACACTGTTTGCAAAGGCAGGGTATATCAAGAGTTAAGGTAAATAAGGTTGGTCATATAAATATGATGACACCCAGCTAAAATGCACTTGAATGATATAAAAAATGATCAGGGTCATCAAACATATAGCTATTATTTTTCATGTTGTGTTTGATGTGTTCTGTTTGGGCATAACAGCAACAGCAATAATGATAATGCTAATAATAATAATAATAATGATAATAATAATAATAATAATAATAGTCTTTATTTTCAGAGAGTAAAGCATTTTCAACAAACACAGCTAATTTTTTATGAGGCCTTCTATGTTGTTCATGGTGCTATGACACAGACAAGGCTTTAGTGTCTTACTGTTGCAGATGATACATCAATGAGCAGGGAAAAAGTGCTGTTTAGATTTTGGTGACCTTGACCCCATTTTCAAGGTCATATGAAGGCTTAGATTACTGGAAAATGCTTTGTCTGCACCCTATCTCGTGAAGAAATGGATGGATTTTGACCAAACTTGCACAACTATATTGTTTTGGACAAGAATTGATTAATTTTGGTGACCTTGACCTTATTCACATGGTCTTAGAATGTTAGGAAATGGCTTGTCTGCACTCTATCTCCTGAAGGAATGAATGGATTTTGACTAACTTGCACAGATATATTGTTGGGACATTGACAGAACTGATTAGATTTTGGTGATGGCCCCATTACCAAGGTCACACGAGGTCTATGACTTGCCTGCACCCTATCTCCTTAAGAAATGGATGGATTTGACCAAACTTGCACAGCTATATTGTTGGGATATGGACAAGAACTGATTAGATTTTGGTGACCTTGACCTTATTTTCAAGGTCACACAAGGTCTTAGAATGTTGGTAAATGGCTTGTCTGCACCCTATCTCCTGAAGGAATGGATGGATTTTGACTAAACTTGCAAAGATATACTGCTGCAACATGGACAAATACTGATTAGATTTCATGCCCTTGACTCCATCTTCAAGGTCACATGAGGTCTTAGAATGTTGGAAAATGGCTTGTCTACACAGTGTATCCAAAAGGAATGGATGGATTTTGACCAACTTGCACATATATATTGTTGGGACATGGGCAAGAACTGACTTGGTTTTGGTGACATTGATCCCCTTTTTCAAGGTCATACAAGGCTGGATTTCTACTAAACTTGCACAAATATATTGTTGGAACATGGGCAAGAAGTGATTAGATTTAGGCGACCTTGATCATATTTTCAAGGTAACATGAGGTGCTAGATTGTTGGGATCAAACAAGGTGGTGGTGGTGGTGGGGGGGGGGGGGGGAGCGGGGGGGGGGGGGGGTGGGGAGGGGGGCAGTTGGGATAGACTGTTATGAACTGGGTTTGGGTTTTAGAAATCATGTTTAATTATGTTTTCTTACTTCATGTATTTTACATTATGAACTATATCTGATTATGTCTTGCAAATTTAGTCAGTTATGAACGAAGTATGGTTATGTTTTCTGGCTTTAGATGAACATGAGCCAGCTTTGGATATCTTTTGGCTTTATTAATTGAAAACCAGGATAATTTCCTCATTTGGTTTTACCTAATTCCTTATGAACTAGAACCACAGTCATTTTTCAACTCCCCACCCTCCTACTGAAAGGCCACCACTTCCCTTTAACACTTAGCATGCTGAGGACAAATTCAGCAGATGACAAATTGATATTTTTCTCACTTTTCCCAGAAAAGAGAATTTTTAATTTCCATGCAAATTCAAAAACTTGAATATCAAAAATAAGAAAAAAATGCTTCAAAAGGTCACCTGCTGAATTTTTTACCTAGCATGCTAAATGTAAACAAATAAATTTCAGCTTGTAGTACTGTAATAACCAGGGCCCAGTTGTTCAAAGCATCGTTAGCTTAACGAGCTCGTTAAGGGTCATTTCGTTAACTGTTCTAGCAGATTCAATATACAATATTCTGGTATTTTTTGCTGAAAAAATGTGAGTAGCTTTTGCACTGCAAAAGCTACTCACATTTTTTCAGCAAAAAATTTCAGCATATTTGCGTATCACTCGATGTAAATTTTAACGAATCGTTAACTAACGACATCGTTAGCTTTGAACAACTGGGCCCAGAAGTATTAGGACAGACAGGTCTGAGCAAACACTGTGTTGATTCAGATCAGATGGCACAGAATGTGGTGTCTGGTCAGGGTCTACACCTCTTGACACACAGTCCAGCCGGTTTTAGATACATCAACTGGTAGAAAAATAGATTTATTCAAATTTTTATAATAAGTATGGTAAGGAGTTGCGGTGTCCCAATATTTTGGGTAAATATGGTAAACATGCAGTATCTGATCCTCAGGAAGAAGTCTGCTTACAGATTTTTGAGTAACAGCTGATCTTACAGCAGTCTAAAACACACTTAAATTACCTCAGATCTGTTATTTATCATGGTATATTTTCAGTTCAGAAACTGATGATATAGCCAATCACTTCCAAGATAAGTCAATGGAGAAAAAAGATAATAGTTCAAAAGAAAACCTTAACAAACACTTTATGGTTGTCTAAAACTGATGAGAAAGTGTTTCAATATCTTGCAGAAGTTGGGGAAAAAAAGCTCAAAAACACAGTAAATTACTCTGAGCAAGAGATTGTCAGTCTTCAAGTTGTAGATTAACCCTAGTAGATATACCCTGCCTTTGCAAACAGTGTAGATCTGAAGAAGCCAACTGATCTGGATCTGCACTGTTTGCCATTCAGTATGTGAATTTATATCAACAATCTGGATCAAGTAATCTGATTGGCTAAAAATTTGAAAAGGGTGTGGCATCTTAATTTATGCAGCAGGACAAGGGTTAAGGCTTAGCATTCTGGGTAAAAATTTCAGATGACGTTTTGAAATATTTTTCTTGTTTTTCCCAGAAAATAGGCAGACATTTTAGGCAAACTTTCTCCTAAGGAGATGATTTGTATGAAATATCAAAGCCTGTTTTCTGGGAAAATAAGAAAAAATTCATCAGTTTGTTGCCTGCAGAAATATTTACCCAGTATGCTTAACATTAAAATCAGACTGCTGTATCTGATCTGCATCTACACTGTTTGCTCATGTCTGTCTGTCCTGGTACTGAAGATAAATACAATCTTTTTCAGAAGAGGCAATGCCAGTGAGTACCCACAATGTATATTGTTTTGTTTTGTTTTGTTTTTGTCTGGAAAAAATAAGAAAACTGTCACGTTTGTTATAGTCCTCTTTCATGTTAAATTCTAGCTTGTTTGGCAAGCTCAACTCTGATCAGATTTAACATTCATACTGTAATTCTAATAAAATATAGGCACAGACAGGCCTAAGCAAACAGTGTAGACCCAGATCTGATGCTGCAGGACACACTCCAAAACTGAATAAGTATGTGGGTGTAGATCTGAGACCTCAACCAAAAATAACATTTTGCTTTAATTGTAACTTTTTTCTTGTCACTATAAATTTTGTAATACAATTTCAAACTGAAAAAATTTTTTTTATCAAGATAACACTGACTAAGCTTTTATTATGTCTGAACCAGACAAAATTATACATTAATATCATGAAATAGTTGAAAAAGAACAAGACACCTTTATCGACAGATCTGGCAGCTTTTAAGATTACACTAAAAAAATAACAAAAACTGCACTTGGAAATTTGAGAAAAAGCATGCAAAGGGGAAGTGATACATCTTCAGGGGTGGGAACTCTTATCAAACTGTGTTTGCCTCCCTTCTGAAAAAGTGTCTACTCTTAATCCTTAAAGCGCCAGTCACGACTATTGTCATCTGCCCGTTACTTTGAAAGTCATTTCTGCAAACAGTGTGGACCCAGATCAGACTGCTCCTTTAAGTCTGATCTGGGTCCACACTATTTGCCTATATGCAAAAACAGATTTGAAAAGTTTGCAAGAATATTCAGCAGATGACATAAACAGACATTTTCAGATGCAGATTTTCTTGGCGCTTTAAGGGTAAAGGAAAGAATTAGCTCCCCATGGGAGCAGTCTTTCAAGTAAACCCATTTTAAGAAGGGGCTTGGTAGATCTGTCACTTCCGCCCATAGGAAAACGGGAAAAAGGCCTCATACAATAAGTTTCTCACAAAAACCTTCTAATATTAAAATAATGTTATCACTATGAAGTTATATATTTATATCTCATTTTAATCATAAGTTTGCCTCAGTTATCACAAAAAGTCACAACTTCCGACCACAAGACGGGAGACACTGCCCACCTTACCTGAAGAATTTCAAACTTCAACATGTCACCATCACCACACCTGTAAATTAATAATATCAGATTAATGCTGAGCTCTCTGGGTAAAATTTTCAACAGACAAAATTCCAATCATGTTTTCTGGGAAAAATTAGAAAAATATTTCAATATGTTGTCAGCTGAATTTGCCCAGAAAGTGGTGAAGATTTATTTAATATCTTTTGTAATGGGCAGAGCTACAGATAAGCAGGACTACCTACTCAAAAATTTCTCTTATTTCTTCATGAAAACAATTATGTTGTGGGTACTCATAACAAGCTTCTCAATGAGGTGCTTCTCATGAGTACCCACAACATATGTTTTCATGGAGAAATAAGAGAAATATCAATAATTTTTTATTAAAAAAAGTGTCTTATCTTGAGGTATCTAAATAAGGAAGCAGCATTTCCCATATAGTGAACAATGTATGCATTCTTTGTTTCATAAAAAGTCTCTTGGTACTTTCATTATGCACTTTTTTGTGGCAGAACAAAACCAGAAATTTCTAATAAAAATACTGCAAAAAAAAAAAATGATTCTCAAATAACCATAAAAGTTTTGAACACCGATTTTTTTTTCTGCTGAGTCAGTTCCATCAATATTTTTAGCAGTCTGCAGGTAAATTCAGCTGAAAGCAAATTGATATTTTTCCCTTTTTTCCAGAAAATAAGGCTTGACATTTCCTTAGGAGACAATTTGCATAATATATGAGACCCTATTTTCTGTGAAAAATATTACAATTTTCTTTTCTGGTGAATTCGCTAGAGGAGGGCTAAATGTTAAGAGACAGCCTGTATAAAACATACATGCACTATTTTCTGGAAAGAGCAAGAGTGTAATCTGCTAATTTTTAAATTCAGACATGGTAATGGTTAACCCAAGTCCTGCTGAACCTGGATATACCCTGCTTTTGCAGACAGTGTAGATCCAGGATCTGGATCTGCACTGTTTGCCATTAAGTATGTGAATTTGTATCAATATCCTGGATCAAGTAATCTGGTTGGCTGAAAATTGGAAGTTGGCGTGGCAGAAAATTAGGCTTGACATTTTATTCAAATTGTCTCAATTTGTATGAAATGTCAAATCCTACTTTCTGTGATTTAAAAAAAAAAAAATAAATAAATAAAATGTTGTCAACTTAAATGTATAGTCAGCTGACAAAAGTTTATGTCAATTCTGGAACCTCTTTCATATGCTTCCACAGTTGGGCTCTGCCCATTTTAGTCGACAGTCTGACAAAATAAACATGTGACCTGAATTAATTCTAAGGTTCTAAACACAAATATAAGAAGAAATGCTTCATTTACTTGCCACCTTGGCGCTGCCTCTATGTGACTTAGTTGCCTGGTAGCATTAAAAATCTGATCACTCACTCACTTACTTGCCACCTGTCCAATTCACCACTCATACAGTAAAAGATGGAATCAAGAGCACAAGGCAGGGGGTAGGGGAACATCAGAAACTGAGGAACTTGACATGTTGAATGAGACAGTGGAGCAAACAGTAACCTTGACCACAATCATGCTTCTGACACTTGCCTACTCCTTAGTATATATTATTCAAGATTTATTTATAAACAATGACGTGATGAAAAACTTGTGTAACAGCTGTAAACCTGTATTATTTCATCCTTCTAACCTAAGGTTTAAAAAACTTCACAAGATGCTTTACAAACTGTCTTTCTTCTTAAAATAGGAGAAAAAAGAAAAAGAGGTTCAAGTGGGTCTGAATCACTCACCTAAGCACCATCTGTATTTGACCCAAGACAGCCCTGAGGCAAAATCCTGGGCTTATCAAGCTTAACCCTATGATCAAGTTGTTGTGTAGATTATAAATGCTACAAGGCATACCAGAGTCCACTGTATTTAGAATTGCACCTAGACAAAAACAGAGCTCAAGTTTCATGAAAGTCTTTTCACAAATAAAGCTGCTGGAGTGTTCGTACAATTTTTCCTTATTCTAGAGCCAGTGACCCATTTTCTGGTTTGCTGTGCTGAAGTTTAACACCCAAGCATCAATATTTTTAGTCATGTCATGACATTGCCTACAAACTTGTTGGACTTCTACCTGACCTGAGATGAATGACAAACTTGTGGCGAACCAATACATTTTCAGGACAGAAAACTCTTATCAAAAAGTTGCCTCCTCCTGAAAAGGGGTTTAACCTTTAAAGAAAAGTATTTGTACCCCTTACGAACAAATTTATTTCCTTTCAAAGTAAAACCCTTTTCAGAAGGGGCTTTGTGTTCAGAAAAGCAAAAAGGAAGTAATAAAAATTGTCTCTCTTTAAAAACTGGCAGAAAATCTACCAAGTATATCCAGGCCATGTAAGTCCTGCCTTAACCCTTGTCCTGCTGAATAAATTAAGATGCCACTCCCATCTCTAATTTTCAGCCAATCAGATTACTTGATCCAGAATGTTGATATAAATTCGCAAACTGAATGGCAAACAGTGCAGATCCAGATCAGTTGGCTTCTTCAGAAGCCACCTGATCTGGATCTACACCCTTTGCAAAGGCAGGGTATATCTGGGTTCAGCAGGACAAGGGTTAAGCTACTGGCAGCTCTGCTTAAGACGTACCAGGCAGCCTTACTATTTCATTAGATCCAATGGGCAGGAGCCATTACCTTTCTGACCACAACCGACCAGATCATATTTGCCCTAAGTTTTAGGACAGACATACTGCAGGTCTGAGCAAACAGTCCAGATCCAGATCAGAAATCACTGAATGTGGCATCCAAAGAATGCAGTATCTGATCAGGATACACACTGTTTGCCATTCACCCAGCTATATTTTAGACAGATGAACAGGTATTCAAATGGACATTTAACCTTTTAGGGCAGTATATGTAAGACAAGAAGGTCTCCGAATACTTAGGGTATATATGGCAAACTCATATGCAACTTCATCAAGACATGTACAGTAAAATTCTGTAATTGAAATTACTTAAAATTAGGATCACTCCACAATTAATTAACCCATGTCCTGCTGAACCCAGATATGTCCTGCCTTGGCAAAGTGTAGATCTAAGAAGCCAACTAATCTGGATCTGCACTGTTTGCTATTCAGTATGTGAATTTATATCAACAATCTGGATGATGTAATCTGATTGGCTGAAAATTTGAAAAAGGCATGGCATCTTAATTTATTCAGCAGGACAAGGGTTCAGACCACCCCACTAACAAGACCACTTTTAGGCAGTACCAAAGACGGTCTTGATGGCTGAATTTTACTTCTACACTGTTAAAATAATTTTCCTGATTCTGGAACTTGTGACATAGTATTTGACCATTGAAAACCCAATATGAGAAGTTTCATGAAACTCAATAAAAATGTGACTTCTATGTTATATTAGTTGCCATTGCAGCTAGCATTTTTAATAGATTTCATAAAAAATGGAGCTGGGTTTCCCCTATCCAAGCAACATTTCTAACAACCTACATGTAGTTCCAAATGGCTCCAATAGTTGTTCAAATGTTATTTAATCTTTATCACTCCCTGGACAAATTCTGGAGCCAATTTGCATGAAATGATAATTATTTTCTCAAAAAAAGAAGAAAAAAAAAAATCAGTATGTCTGATGAAATTTTTAACCAGTATGGGCAAAGATGCATGGACAGAAAGTGATCTCTATTGCTCAGGTGAGCTTAAACCAACTGCATCTGAAGGAGTTAACCCTTGTCCTGCTGAACCCAGATATACCCTTTTTTGCAAATAGTGTAGATCCAGATCAGTTGGCTTCTGAAGAAGCCAACTGATCTGGATCTGCATTGTTTGCCATCAAGTATGCAAATTTATAACAACAATCTGGATCAAGTAAACTGACTGGCAGAAAATTAGAAGTGGGCGTGGCTTCTTAATTTATTCAGCAGGAGAAGGGTTAAAGTTCTCTTGTTTCTGCTTGGTGATAACAAGTTCCCTGAATAAGAACCAAAACAAAGATTGTAAATGTTTACAGTTTGGTCTGTGAAGATGAAAAGGTTAAAATCAAGATGTTTCATATGTAAACACAGAATATATGAACAAGAATGAATACACAGAACTTCCCTTTTCAAAGGCTTCTCTTAAAGGAAAGAATCTGCAAATTCATTGCTTTCAGAGTAGCCCCACTTTTGAAAGGATTTGAGTACAAGGAAACAAAATGTACCTTAGACTGGCTCCAGTCTCTGATGACAAAATATTTATTCTTATAATCCTGTTTGAGACATCCATTAAAATGAAACCAAAATAATACCATGGCAATAAAGGCTGGTCACTAGTGATCAGTCTTTATAGTCATGACATTACTTTGGTTTTATTTTAGTGGATTATCAACCAGGATTATACGAATACATATTCAGTCACTGGAGACTGGAGCCAGTCTACCTGTACCTCTGCAGCCTAAGGAGAAACTGCTTGTAATAAAACATACATGTATATTCAAAATTTTGTCTAGTGTTTTTTTTTACCCAGCAAGCTAAGCCTTAACAGAGGGCAAAAAAAGCCAAGACCATACTGTGTTGATGTTCATGATAAATTGAACTTGTGCATTTTGCACAACGCTTAGATACCTTTTTGCTTGACACAATGGTAATAAAAAATAAATCATCCATTTTTTTTAATTGACCAGCTTTAGTAAATTAAGTCTTAAGCCATGAACTTTGAACTTCTAATCTTCAAGTACTACAAGGGCTTTATTTTTGTAAAATGTCAGTATTATCTGATTTCAATAAAAGAGCCAGGAAATTATCTTTTCCGTTAATCATATGAGCCATTATATGGTCTGTGCTACTTCAGGTCCAGTCAACTATGTACTTATCCAAATACAATCTTAATAAAATAAGTGTTTTAATTAAAATCCATTTTCATTTTGTTTTCTATCAGTATCTCGCCCATAGTTAACCCATATCCTGCTACTCAGGTCTATTTATGCTTTCAAGGGTATGCCTATTTGAGTACATCTCAGGACCTCTAGAAACAAAGCCAATCCTTTAGTTCTAGGTTGTCCAACAGGGGAGTGGTGTACTTTAACACGAACCTTGGTTTGTCAGTATTCAAGGCCAATCAATGAAATAATTTTCCAAAATCGCACTCATATTTCACTACTTTCTTTTTTTTTTTTTCATTTATTTGGTCTCACCCCTATCTGATCAAATAGGCTCCTGTGCCAACTACTTCAAAGTTTAGGATAAGTATGGTAAGCAGTTAAACCATTTTAGACTGAATGTACTCCCCACACTACATATTGGAAGAGTCCAATTTCAGTTTTAGGTATGTCAGGCTATGTGATTTAAATAATCCTACAGAAAAATGGCTAAACTATTTGCAAACAGCCGAGACCCTAATCAGATGCCACACTGCACTGTTTGCCAATTACCCTTTTTGGGGGTTTCCAGACTAAAATGGATTAAGGGTGTCTCAAAAGTTAGAGTAAATACTATTACAAGAGTATCAGGTTACAGACTAGCATTAGTCTACTGGACAGGTTACAGACTTGCATTAGTCTATTGGATTAAACAATAACCATAAAAATGCATTAATTGTACCTTTTGAATCAAATGAAAGTAAACTTCAAATTTCTCTTCTGATAGTGAAATCAATAGTGACCAGCCTCTATAATCATGATATACTCGTTTTAGTTTAATGTATCAAACACGATTATAAGAATAAATATTTAGTCACTGGAGACTGCAGCCAGTCTGTTGGTCTACATCACGAAAACATACCTATATAATTTTGACCCCCTTAAACCCCACTTTTATATAGTAAAACTGGGGTTTACAGGGGTATACATTATATTTCTTTTTCTGCTCAAAACATAGAATGTGGGTACTCGTTAGAACCGCCTCGTCGAGGTGGTTCTAACGAATACCTACAATCTATGTTTTGAGCAGAAATATGAAAAATATCAGAGTTTTTTGTCTGAAAATTATCAGTTTTTGGAGATGAAATTTTCTGTATATTTGAATAGGCGTGTTTTTGTAATGTAAGAGGCTGATACAGAAATGATTTACTTTGTATAAAAGAAGCAACAGAAAAAAATAACAGAAAATATAGACACAGATATAAGCTAAAGTTTCAGAAAAATATATTTAGCTTTGAAATGGTATCTGTACTAAAAGCTTTTGCTAATGAAAAGGGCTTTAGATAATTAACTTTGGTCGGAAAATGATGGTATGGCTAAACAAACCAATCTTTAGATGAATCAAATATGATAGGACTTCCATAGAAACAGAATAATGAATGTCATTTCTCCTATCCAGATAAGACTTTTTTCAACCAAAAAGTTTTGATATTATTCTTATTTCTCCATGAAAACATATGTTGTGGTACTCATAAGAAGTGCCTAATTAAGTCATTTCTTATGAGTACCAACACCATATGTTTTTGTGGAGAACTAAGAAAAATATTTCAAGGGTACCCATGTTATCTGGAGCTATGATTTATGAAACTGGTTTGGTGTTTTTTCTATTAATGCAATAAAAGAAAAGATAATTAGTCTCCTGAGATATATGTGTTTGTAGATTCTGAGGTAGATTAATAAAAATATCAATGAAAATATCTTATCTCAGCCTACAAGTTTCAGTTGTGAGCAAAGGTTATCAGTTATTTAATGTTACATGGACTTTGTATCTTTTTTTTCTTTCATGGCTTTTCTATTCAGTTCTTTCAATTTTGCTTTTAAGATAATGGTCACCACTGTCTTCATTAACTGTGACATGCTCTTCAACACTTAATTACCATGTTGGGCAAAAGTCTCAGCAGAAAACATTCTGAAATTTTTTTTTTTTTTTTCTTAGAAAATAGGGTTTCATGCAAATAGTTTAGTCAGACAATCTGCCAGAAATGTTGAATGTTTTCTGATTTTAAAATATTTCTTTTTTCATTTTTTCTTAGAAAATAGGGTTTCATGCAATAGTTTACTCAGACAATCTGCCAGAAATGTTGAATGTTTTCTGATTTTAAGGTATCTCAAAATCAAAACCTGTCTTAAAGAGATCTACCTAACGGGTGTCTTAAAATGTGGTCCTTAACCTATCTCTTGCTTAACACGACATGCCCTTTCTTAGCAAACAGTGTAGATCCAGATCAGTTGGCTTCTTCAGAAGCCAACTGATCTTGATTTGCACTGTTTATCATTAAATATGTGAATTTCTATCAAACCCCGGATCAAGTAGTCTGATTGGCTGGAAATTAGAAGTGGGCGTGGCATCTTAATTTATTCAGCATGAGAAGGGTTAATACAGGTCAGAATGAGCATCTATCAATCATCACTAGTCTAATTCACCATTACCTTGGACATGGATTTCAGGTTCTTGTACAAGAATTAAAAAAAAAATAAAAAATGCACCACTTCCAAATGAAAAAAAAAAAAAAAAAAAACTTACCTGAACATTACTTTATTTATTTATGCTTCCATGGCAACAGTCAGTAGTCTTTTCGAATGCCATTTTGTCATTCTTGAACAAAGTCAAGAAAGCCAAATGCTGATCATGTCATACATGGACAGTGACATTATTAAAAAAAAAAAAAAAGTATTTCATATCCCTAAAAGGTATTTCAGTCAGTTCAAAAATAAAGTTTTAACACTCTGTATACTGGGTAAAATTTTCAGCAGACAGCATTTTGAAATATTTTTCTTCTTTTTCCCAAAACAGAGGCTTTGACACTTTATGCAAACTGTCTCCTATGAAGCAATTTTCATGAAATGTCAAAACCTATTCTCTGGGAAAAATAGCATCACTTGTCTGTGTGCTAAATTTGCCAGTAGCATGGTAAGTGTTTTCAGTGTGAGTCCTATAGATTTACATGGTGAGAGCCTTTCTTTTATCCACAAAACAACATACTTCAAATACTTGCAATAAAAGGAGTCATAAGATTGGAAAAAGCAATGTATGACCTCAAAAATTGACACAGCACATTGCTAAATAATTTTAATATTAAATAATGGGGAAATTTGCATAGTTTATCCATTAAATACCCAAACCCCAACAAACATAAAGAAAAGAAATGCTGTCCTATAGACTAAGTTGTCCTATAATTGGAATTTGTTATCAAAGAAATGTTTGCCTCTGACTGTGACTTAAGATCCTGTATGTCAATATTTTTGCACCAAGCCATTTGTGGGATCTTCCGTTTATCTAGGAGTTTATGTCCCACTTCTATCTGTCTGCACCTTTTGTTGTTTAATGCTCTGCAAGCAGGTTAAATTTCAGCAGGTATATATCATTCTGAAATAGTTTTCTTATTTTTCATAGAAAACAGGCTTTGACATTTCATGCAAGTTGTCTCCTAAGAAGCTCATTTGCATGGAATGTCAAAGCCAATTTTCTGGGAAAAATAAGAAAAATATCATCAACTTGTCATCTGCTGAATTAGACCAGAGAGTGGTAAAGGTTAAGCATGTATGGGTCCATGAAAATAATAGATCGGACTATAGTCCTTGTCATGCTGAAAGAATTAAGATGCCCCGCCCACTTCTAATTTCCAGCCAATCAAATTACTTGATCCAAGTTTTTGATAGAAATTCACATTTTTAATGACAAACAGTGCAGATCCAGATCAGTTGGCTTCTTCAGCAGCCAACTGATCTGGATCTACACTGTTTGCTAAGACTGGGCACGTCGTGTTTAGCATGAAAAGGGATAGATTATTTCAAATTTACAGAATTAAGAGAGCAGTTTGAATACTGTATATACCCTAAATATTGGGACATCATAACTCCTTACCATATATGTCCTATATATTTTAACAATTCCATTTTACTACTTGTTGATATGTCTAAAAACTGCTGGATTAGTGACAAACAGTATAGACCCTGATCAGACACTATATTCTGTGCTGTCTTGATACCTACACTGTTTGCTCAGGCCTCTCTGCTGGAGTACTTGGGTAAATTTAGCAATTAGAATGTGTGGGCACAGGAAAATGTAAATTATGTCAGTGTATGGGCAGTGACAACAGAGGCACCTTAGTTAGAGCTTGACCGCAGACTTGACACATTGTTGAATAGCCATTCAACATACCGTATAAGACTTAATTACTGCACTGTGCACTAATGTTTTTCAAAATTACTCAGAACAACTATGAAAAAGATCAGAAAAAGGACTTATTTGATGATAATTATGCCATTTTTTCTGACTTTCTTCATAAAGGCATATGTTGTGGGTACTCATTTGAATTGCATCGACAAGTCAATGCAATTCAAATGAGTACCCACAACATATGCCTTTATAAAGAAGTAAAGAAAAAGTGCACTAGCTGTAATCGGAAGACTACAGAATTTCTTGACTGTGCGCTTACAGGGGTATATGTCGTAATTAGATTGAATACGGTATATACAAAGCACAAAAGGTCATGAATATACTGTGCCCCTGCAATATGTGAAATACCATATTTACCTTAAACATTAGGACAACACCTTACCATATTTGTCTTAAACTTAACCCTTGTCCTGCTGAACCCGGATATGTCCTGCCTTTGCAAACAATGTAGATCCAGATCAGTTGGCTTCTGAAGAAGCCAACTGATCTGGATCTGCACTGTTTGCCATTAAGTATGCAAATTTATATCAACAATCTAGATCAAGTAATCTGATTGGCTGAAAATTAGAAATGGGAGTGGCATCTTAATTTATTCAGCAGGACAAGGGTTAACTTGTAACAAGTTTTACTACCTGCTGATGTGTCTAAAACTGTTGTATGCAAACTGTGTTTGTTTGTATTGAGGTTTTACGGCCCAGTCAACCCAATGGGGTCATGTAGAACATGGTCAGTTTACCTAACCACACGTTTACGGGGCGGGCTTAGTCCTCTAATTGGTTAACCAGTACTGTGCACATTCTTTCGCCAGAAACTGACAACTGCCCTTCTTGAATCAGCGGAAGGTAGAGAATGACCGTAGAAAATATTTCATGATCAATTACCACGAAAGAATGTACCTCGGCGGGGGTTGAACCCGTGACCTTCTGGTCTCCAGTCAGACGATGCATCCAACTGAGCCACCGAGGCCGGCTCCTGTGGTGTCTGATCTGGGTCTAGACTGTTTGTGCAGGCATGTTTCCCCACATACTTAGGGCAAATCGGTTAAGGTGTTGTTTTTGTTTTTTTTTGTCTAATCTCATAACAAATTTCACACTACTAGTTGAACATAAACTGTCAACTTCTTATCTTAATACCAGGTCAATTACATATTCAGATGGGTCAGTTTTGTTTCATTTATTTCTTTAGAATACAAATAAATCAACACTTCAGATATTTCTAATTTCACTTTATAAAATGCTGATTTATGCTATAAACTTTTGACCTTCTTTTTTTGTGATCTTTGGAGGAAATATACATAATTATAACAATCAGAAATGCTTTCAGTAATGAGTTTTTATAAAAACAGAGACATTTGGACTTTATGGCTTTTTAGCATAGCTCAAGACAAAGAGAGCAATAAAAAGATATTTCTTTGTTACTTTTGAACCCAAAACATTTGTCAGTGGTCAATAGCATTGCCTTGGAAAGTAAATGCCAATGAGAGTACCCACAAGATATACTTTTGCACAAAAATCATTTACAGTATTTGACCTTATTACCATTTTGTGTGCATAAATCTTTCAAAATTACTGGAAAAACTTGTAGTAAATGTCCATCAAATACGGGTGCACATTAAAGAAAGATCAGTGAGGACTTATAAGGGGCATATTTAATGACATTAAGGCAATATTTTTGCCTGATTTTCTTTATAAAAGCATACATTGTTGGTACCAATAAAATATGCTTTTATGAAGAAGTAGATAACAGTACACTGGCTGTAATCTGAAGACTACAAAATTGTTTGATTGTGTGCTTATAGGGACCATCATCATTATCGGGATTTTAATTAACGTGCAGGTACAGGGGCAACATCTATATCAGTGGGCCCCCTTCCAGGTAGCTGGCTTGCTGAAGGCATGGCAGATTTCACACCAGATCTCTGGGTATGTCTATCATGAGGGTCGATAGCCGAGAGCTTCCACTCTCTGCAATCCCTCTGTCAGCTGCTTCCATGTCATCTTGGACCTCCCAGGCCAATGCTTTCCATCAACCTGTATGTCAAAGGCTGTCTTGACAGCACCATTGGAGCGTTCCACATGTCCATACCAGCGGAGCCTTCTCTCCTTTAGAATGAGGTCCAGATCTTCAATGCCAAGCCGTGCAATAGCTCATTGGACCTGGTGGTGACAATGTCTTGCTCCTTGACATTGCAGATCTGTCTGATTATTGATCAGGGATATGTGTGGTAATTTGGTCGAATTAGCACAGGCTGATCAGGGACTTTGTTGTCCGCTTACTGAATGAATGGATACTGTAGTATATGTCGATGTCGACAAACAGAGAATGTCCAGATCAGACTGCATAGGTGCACATGCTCATCTGGACATGCACTGTTCACATATGGCATCAGGGTCTTTTTCCCATGTTGCACATCAATTATGAAAATATCTAAAACTTTGCTTTCCATTTCTGCTTATAGATATATATCTGTACAAAAATCAACTTTCCATCAGTTTCAGTGGCGCAAAGGCCATTTTTACCACCATTCTGTATTCAGCTTTATAGCATGTCAGACTTCCAAAACTTGACCTCTTTTAAAGATTGGAACCCTGTGAAATGCATCTGAAAAGTTAATGTTAAGTAAATATGTTCCATAAGAAAGGATCCTTTGGTAGCAAAGAACACATCAATAGTTCAAAAATAGCAGCCTCAGTTTCACCAAGTCTATTCATGAAGTGCAGTAAAATGCAACACTGATCACATCCTCTGATCACATTCCTATTTTGGTGACTTGAGTCTCTAGTTTGTCAGAGAAACTTGGCAAAACTGTATCAAAGGACTTCTACATTTTGGTAAAAATGATGCTGGGATTTCCTATTCTCAATTAAAATTAGGTTAAGGATGGTAATAAAAAATGCAATGATTAAAAAAAATAGCAGTCTTTGTTTCACTGAATCTGTTCATGAAATGCTATGAAATGCAACATTGATCACATCCTCTTATCACATTCCTATTTTGGTCTTTAGACTTTTGTTTGCCAAAACATGATTGAGGGACTTCTACTTTTTGGTGAAAATGACTGGGACTCCTATACTGGAAAGCCTTGTGAGAACCCTGTTAAAGTTAGGGTAAGGATGGTAATAAATGACTGCAAACACAAGGAATTCCTTCAGTCTTCTTGTTGGAGGTCAGGACTTCACTGATAAGAGGCTCAATCATAATTTAATCCCTCAAAACAAACTTGTAATTTTTCAAAGAACAACCACTGTTTTATCAATATGTCCAGACAACTTAAAAATGAAAACAAACAAATATCACATACCATTCCCATTCCTGCCAGGTTTCACTCATTAGGAGGCAGTCTTCTGATCATTGCTCTTTTACCCTCCATGTCTCATTATTTTCCTGTCTTTGTATGTCACAGAATTATAGACATAACTCAAGACAAGGTGCTTTTTTCTTAACCCTTGTCCTGCTGAGCCCGGATATACCCTGCCTTTGCAAACAGTGTAGATCCAGATCAGTTGGCTTCTTCAGAAGCCAACTGATCTGGATCTGCACTGTTTGCCATTAAGTATGTAAACTTATAGCAACAATTCGGATCAAGTAATCTGATTGGCTGAAAATTAGAAATATGTGTGGCATCTTTATTTATTCAGCAGGACAAGGGTTAAAAAAGTTTGATATTTTTCTTATCACTCAATAAAAACATATGTTGTGGGTACTCATTAAAAGCTTGTTGGTGCTTCCATAGACTGGCTCCATTCATTTCTGTACTCATCTTTTTGTCATTTTTTTTTGTCACTTCCTTAAGTCTTATTTGAGCCAGCTCATGACAAAATCTACAAAATGGCTTTTGCGCCTAGTGAAGACTCAGATCAGCCTGGACATCCGCCCAGTCTGATCAGAGTCTTTGCTGTGTGCTCTATGGGTAGCTGAGGACCCAAGCTTTCTTCATGCCAACAGCGAAGACTCTGATCAGACTGGGCAGATGTCTGGACTGATCTGTCTTCATTGGGCATACATGCCTTTTTGTAGGTTTTGTCATGCGCTGGCTCATTTGTGTTCTTTAATCCCGATTCATTGCTATCTTTTCAAACCAAAGGACAGAACTGACTAGAACGTTTTAGGCTACACTAGATTGCTACGAGGGTCCTGCAAAAAGTTCTGTCACTAATAGGCTTCCTAAGTTTTCTCCTAAGTATATTTTAAAATGGTTCACTGCACTTGAATGGTGTGTTGAATAGCTAACTATACCCGTTTATTTCGTGCAAATTGCTTTCCAACTGACCGAGTTAATTCAAATTGAAATAGATGCAGTCATATACACTGACCAATTTACTTGTTACACTAGAACATGGACCAAGCAAAGGATGGTCACGA
Organism: Anodontia alba; assembly: GCA_964016985.1. Lineage (NCBI taxonomy): Eukaryota > Metazoa > Mollusca > Bivalvia > Lucinida > Lucinidae > Anodontia > Anodontia alba. The sequence goes on from OZ024823.1 coordinate 3,599,186, forward strand.
GTCCACCTTTTACATGACAACGCCTCCTCTCATAAGTGTGAGGTTGTTAAGTCTTTTTTTGGCTTCTGAAAAGGTGAAAGTTTTAAACCCTCCACCTTATTCACCTGATCTAAGTCCCTGTGACTTCTTTTTATTTCCAAGGCTTAAGAAAATGCTTTCTGGAAATAAGTATACATCTAGAAGTTCTCTTGGCAGCGCTGTTTATCAGTGTCTCCAACAGATATCAAAAGAAGACTATTTATCTGCTTTTTTGCAACTGGGTAAAAAGGTTACAAATATATGTTTCAGTAAAGGGGGAATACTTTGAAGGTTTGATAAAACGTAGCACTGAAGTAATCCGAACCCAGTGACAAAACTTTTTGCAGGACCCTCGTACATCCTGAAAAGACAGATATAAAAGAAAAAATAGAGTCTGGAGAGGGACTAGTGTGACCAGTCCTAGCTCTTCTTCTTAATGTTGAGCTCCAAGCAAAATAACAGCTAGTACCAATTTCAGAAAGTCTTGTATGATGTGCCTGCAGACTGAACCCTTAAACTCCCGATCTGAAGACAGATGCTCTACTAATGCAGCCGCTCTGACAGAGTAGTCTCATATTCAGACACTCTACCAGCTGAGCCACTCAGACAGAGCAACTCAAACTTGACGGGAATGTTAAATTTAATCCATATTTAGTGTCTGGTAATTCTGTAGTCTCAATTTACTGGAAAATAAACTGGGTGCACTCTTTCATAACAGTACAAAGACTTTACTTTAAACTTGATGCTGAGATAAAGATAAACAGAAACATATGGTCAACATCCATAAATCCAAATTTGTAGAACTGTGTCATAGTTCCTGATAAGGCACTTTTTTTCAACTGAAAACTACTGATTTCTTCTTATTTTTCTACAAAAACATATGCTTTGGTACCCATTAGAAACACCTCACTGAGGTGCTTCTAATGAGTACCCACAACATATATTTTTAGGGAGAAATAATAAAGGTTTTATGTGGATACCCCCTCTAATCTGCAGCTATGCAGTGTTTGCACTGAAAACATCAACTCTAACAGCAGTGTCAATAATGCATGTAGAATCTTTAATACAATTGCACTTTAAACCGTAAATAGCTCTTTGCAAACTAAATACCTCTATAAATTCTATAAATTTAAGCTTTTATGATGGTCCAGACTCTAGAAATGATGTAGGACGCAGAAAATGTAATAATTATAGTCTTTCTTTTCAAAGAAATGCACTCTTGTTTCTTATGTTTTTGTTTTAGTCTAAATATGACTTTCAGCATCTAATAAATATTATTTAATAAACCCAGAAGCATTGCTCTCTATACAATTCTGCAGAAAAACAAGAATGGAGCTCCATAAATAATATAAAACAAGAGTTATAAATCTTGCTTGCAACATACCTTTGCCACCCAATATATATTTATTTAATTTCATCAAAATATTGTAAGAGGTTCCCACATTATGGCCTCGACAAAAATGTGGTCTACTATTGTAATAGATGGATGGATAGCGGGATGTAAGGCACACTGCTAGATCCCCAAAACCATTTGGTCAGTATTCTCTAACAATGTTCAAACATGAAAAAGAAATACAGTAAAACCTGTTAAGAGACCTTCAAGACTGACTTTAAATAGTGGTTGATGTGGAAAAAAGTTGTCTATCTTATTAAGGTACATGTCATGTAATTTTGCTAGCAAAATTACATGACATGTACCTTTATAAGACAACCACCTTTCCACATCAACAGCTGAAGTCAATTTCAAAGGTGGCTGTCTTACACAGGTTTTACTGTACCATTTTTCTGAACAGCTGCATGTTAATACACTTTAATAGGTTAACAAATTAACAGTCAGGGTTAATTACATGTTAATTATTTATCACTAAATGCCTGATAACCTTACTTTAATCCTGTGGCTCAGAGGGTTGATAAAACAACACAGTAGTTACAACAAAGGGGTAGTAAATCTGTTTATCAGACCCACCAAAGTATTGCACTTACTGTTTGATCTCTGGTGCTAATAATCACAGCTTTCACAAGACAGAGGTTAAGAATTTCTCATACAATTAACAGTTAAAAAAAAAATCACGACTTTGGTTTACTGCCATTTTCTATTTTTTTTTTTTTTTTTTTTTTTTTCATCATGTAACTTTTCAAGTTCATAAAGGATAAAGATCTAAGCTTCTGTTTCAGAACTAGGTTTTTGGAAGAAATTGTGTCTTTATTATTAAGGCAAATGGATACATCCCTAAGGGAAATAACTCAGACTAGGAAATATTTGCTTTCCTTCTCACCGGTGCTTTAAGAGTTTAGGTTTTACAAACAATATGCTTCAGACCATATAACATCATCACTTTAGTGCTCTCAAAATACATAAAATTTGTTGTCTGTTGTCATTTGAGTTGACCGAAACCATTGTAAAGTTATTGAATACACTTTCAGGGTAGACAAGTCTGTCCAAATTGATTTGCTTTCCTTCAGAAAAGGAGCAAGTTCTTTGGCTTTAGAGTAAACCCTTTTTCAGAAGGGGATTGGTGAGCAGGAAAGCAAACAAGAAGTCTACTCTAAAAGGAAAGGAAAGAATTAAAGAAGACAAAACAATTTTTGAAAGAGTTATCTCCCCTGAAAGGCTAACAATTCCCCTTCAGCACTATGATTTGATTTTTATTTCAAAATTTGTGAGCTAATATATGAAACTGAATATGTATAGTCTTAATCCTAAATGCATCAGTGACAACTGCAGCAGACAACAGTTTTTATTTTTTTTATTTTTCAGAGAAAACAAGTTTTGACATTTCATGTGAATTCTGCCAAGCAGATGATTCACATGAAATGTCAAGACTTGTTTTCTCTGAAAAATAAGGGAAAAAAATAGAATGTTGTCTACTATAAATCTTGCTTGGAGCTTTAAGGGTTAAAACAGTTTTCCATGTGGAAAATATTTCCTACCATAAAGTAAGTGCAGAACAGACAATACTAGAGTATCATGCTTCTCTCTAAACTTATAGCATGACAAAGAAATACGGATATGAACAATAAAACAGCTCCCGTGCAATTTTTCTTTCTCACTTGTCAGGCAAATGATATGTTCTGATGCAGGTGGTACATACCGTGTCATATTACTAGCACAGACCCCCAAATATGTACAAAAGACTTACAAGAATTCGGCATCAACAGAAAATGTCCCAGCTAAAACGTCTTTTGTTCAGATGTAGGCTAATTTGGCAGACAGCATTTTTTTTCTCTGACAGTATGTATCAAAAGCTGGGAGAAAACTGAATGCCTTTTGTTTTGTTTATTTGCTGAAAACAACAACAGCTAGAAATATGTGTTTGTAAAACACTGTGCCCCATACTTTACGCATGTCCCTGCAAAAATGCCAAAATTGAAAAGAGGCATAACTGTCATAATACTAATCCATTTTTTTTTTTTTCAGGTTAATGAGGTGATTACTCCTCAGCCTCAATAAACTAGCTCACCCAGCTTTTAGGCCCAGGGGTCAAATATTTATCTAGATACCTTGCTGACAAGAAAAGTGTGACAAATGAATGCACAGATGGATGAATGATCCAAAAAACCATATGCCCCTCCATCTTCTTGGAAGCTGGAGGCATACAAAACTGGGGTACTTATTTATTTAAAAAATAAAAACAAAAAAAGAAAAACAACAAGAAACAATTTCAAAATATTGCCTGCAACAGTCCTGATTTGCACTTTAAGGGCTAAATTGTGTGTTTCTTCCTTCAGAGAAAAAGTGTTTGTGTTCGACAATTCATGCAAATCATCTATGAAAGCAATTCAAATTTAAACAATTAGCCCTATTTTCTATGCAAATTTGTATGAAGTGTCAGAGCCTAATGTGGGGGAAAAATAAGAAAAATATTCAAAATTGCGTCTGCTGAAATTTTTACCAAGAATGCTAAGTATTTAGGGCTGACATGCCATCTGCTAGTTGTCACCTACTGGGAGCTAATGGTTAAAAATCAATCTTTCATTCCACCAAATACATACAGCTACAGTGAATTATATTATGGTAAAATTTGAAAGGTGGTAAAATGATGTAATGGTTCATTTTCATCTTTATTTAAGTGACAAACTACCTGTTAAGTTATAAATTTACAACAAAAACTTTAACTTGGGGTCATGGGAAAGGTAGATTTTTATTCAAGTACACAGCAATGATGAAATTATAATGTAAAGCAAGTAAATAAAACTGTCTTTGGTTCACTATAATGTCTCATACTTAACACTTTCAGTGCTGTGGGTAAATTCAGCAGACTACAAATTAATGACATTTTTCTTATTTTCCCCAGAAAAACAGGATTTGACATTTCATGCAAACTGTCTCCTAGACAGTTTGCATGAAATGTCAAATCCTATTTTCTAAAAAAATAAGAAAAATATTTCAAAATGTTGTTTGCTGAAATTTTTATCCAGCAAGCTATGTGGTAAACAGCTTTAAATTTCAGCACATTAACAGGGCATTGTTGCATGGATGTGAAGCAGAAGCTTTATTTTTCTCATTTTCACTGGGCTTATTGTGTGAATCAACCAAATAATTGTGGCTTTTTCAGCCAATCAAATCGTACAAAGTTTTGGTTGAATCTGATCAGTGACAAATTTTTACCTGTGTGGAAAATGTTGCAGTTTCAACTGCAACATGTTCTCCATAGACAATAAAAAACACAAAATGATAATCTCCTGCCACTATCTTGTGGCAGACAGAGAACTAGGAAATTGTCGAAATTTGCCCATAAGCAATCCCAGACCAGATTGCCACAATATCACTCACGTATGGTGAAAATCCACTGATATTTACTCAAGTTATTGTCCAACGAAAATACAGACAAAGGTATGACAGATACACAGACACATGGATGACCAACGTGAAACCATGACTATGCCACTATCGTGTGGCGGGGTATAAAAAAACAAATGTCATGGGAAAAGGGCTCTTCGGACTTTCCATTGAATCAAATCTTTCATGCCCGGTACCTTAGCAAGTCCACGTATAATTCTATGGCTAATGTTCTCCTTTGGCCTACTGCTTATATAAGTGAACAGCATAGGTTCTGGCTAGAGTGTGTGCGCTCAACTGAACCTTTGCTGCTTGCATATGCTATAATGATTCTTTTCTTATATTGTATCTCAGCTATTAACCTTTGTCCTGCTGAATAAATTAAGATGCCACGCCCACTTCTAATTTTCTGCCAATCAGATTACTTGATCCAGTTTGTATAAATTTTCAGTATATTTGAACTGGCTAGTTTTCGTAATTACCAACCTTGCTTTTCCCTTATGCTCTACATGCCAGGAGACAACATTTTTCATATTTTCATATTTTTTCCAGAAAACAGGCTTTGACATTTCATGCAAACTGTCTCCTTAGGAGACAGTTTGCATGAAATGTCAAAGCTCATTTTCTGGAAATAAAATAAGAAAAATATTGTCAATATGTCATCCGCTGAATTGACTAATTGAACTGCAACAACTATCTTGCAGATTTGCAACATATCCCAGTGATTTTAATAGACTTGAACTTCATCTTGCACTCTGAAAAACAAGCAGACAACAAATGAGCAACATATTTTTTTCATAACAAAAAAGAATTTAGCATGCTGGGTAAAAAGTTCAAAAGCTAAAGTTGTGAAATATTTTCTTATTTTTCCCCAGAAAAAAAGGCTTGGAATTTCATGTTAACTGTCTCGGAGACAGATTGCATGAAGTGTCAAGTCCTATTTTCAGGGAAAATAAGAAAAATATCACAAACTTCTTTCTGCGACTTTGCTGAGTGACTGATAAGGATTAATATGTAGTAACGAAATCTAGTTTCTGGGAACTTCCCATACTTATTCTAAAATTCAAACAATTTCATAGCTTCAGATAAAGAGCATTTTTTCAAATGAAAAGTACTGAAATTTTTTGTTATTTCTCAAAGAAAACATCTTGGTACTCATTTAGAAGTGCCTCAGTGAGGCACTTCTAATGAGTACCCATATGTTTTCATAGAAATATAAGAAAAATATGTGAACACCCCCCTTTTCTCTAAAGCTGTGATTTTGACTGCCTAGTGATGGATCTTAAAAGTGCAGACAGAATCATTACGAGAACAAGCCTATGCAAATATAGTGAAAATTTTACTATCAAAAAAATGAAAGTTTTCAGATGAAAAATTCTAAAATTTTTCACATTTCTGCTCAAAACATAGATTGTAGGTACTCATTAGAACTGCCTCGATGAGGCGGTTCTAATGAGTACCCACAATCTATGTTTTGAGCAGAAATAAGAAAAATAATGTATACCCCTGTAAACCCCAGTTTTACTATATAAAAGTGGGGTTTAAGGGGTCATAATTATATAGGCATGTTTTCGTGATGTGGTGGTAAACTGAGCAGACACTTTAAAGCTGTTTGATCTATTATACACTGTTAACTAAGGTAAATATGGTAAGGATATATCTTAAATTTTGTCTGCTAATTTATTAATTCTGCATGATAAATAAAACTGTCTCAAAAATAACAAAGAGACTTCCAAAATCAAAATAAAGAGTCATAAACAATATTTTAAAGGTCATTTAAAAAAATAAAATATGACATACTCTTTATATAAGAAAAAACCATAAAAATATCAAGCAGCAGGAGAACCAATTCAGTAGGCTTTCAACTTATTTAATCACTTCAACTTTATTAAAATTTATATTCAGAATAAATGTCTCAAGAAATGGTCAAATTTTATTCTGCATAGACTGTCTAACCCACCTTACTTGGTTAGCAAGTTGTCTGGAATGATGAGGATAAGAAATGACTTGATGGCATTATAAATAACTAACAGATCTTTAAGATATGTCAACTACTGCTTTGTCCCCCGCCCAAAAAGATTTCCAATCAAATTCATATGTACTTGGCCATCTGGATAAGACCAAATATTTTGTATTCAAAAATAAATGTTGGGGCATCTCTTTACCTTTTAGCACCTTCCTGAAGATTGGGTTCCTTTCCCATACTGTCACAGCTTCTTATGTTTTTCGACCTTGGGAGACTACCCACAACATATGTTTTCCTGGAGAAATAAGAAAATATCAATATGTTTTGATTCAAAAACGGTCCTTACCTAGAGTTATGTAAAATCAACTGAAAAAGAAGGCGTACTCTGTGAAATGGATACTTGGTTTTTCTTCCGCTAGCTGGAGTGTGTCAGAGATAAACTTTACTGATTTGTTAGATAAAATTACCAAAAACCATCCAAAGTCTGTAAATTGTTTTTAATTGTTTTTCTTTTTACACATTTTCACCAAACCTGTAATTATCTCGGCCACTGAAATCAATTACCCAAGACCCCCGACATTCCTTTTTCATTGTAACCATGTTTTTCTTTTCAGAATCATTGTGACAGTACATGCAAGGATTATCGCTCCACTTATGTTTGTAAATACCTAAACTGGTCGTAACTAAATGAGTGTTTTGTGTTTTTCAATTAAGGAACAATTGTCACTGGCCACACACTAAACCTGATACAAGAGTGTGTCATAGCACCAGTTAAGGTGCTTTTTTTTTTTTTCAACCAAAGTTGTTGATATTTTTCTTACTTCCCCATGAAAACATGTTGTGGGTAGTCATTAGAAGCGAGGCACTTCTAAAGAGTACTCACAACATACCATACTCGACCTAATTACCGCACTGTGCATTTAGATTTTTCAAAATTACTGGGAACACTCATTTGTGGTAAAATATGTACCTACCTACTAAGGATACACTATAAAAAAGATCAAAAAAAGGACTTATTTGATGATGGTTATGTGATTGTTTCTGATTTTCTTTATAAAGGCATATGTTGTGGGCACTCATTTGAATTGCATCGACAAGTCGATGCAATTCAAATGAGTACCCACAACATATGCTTTTAAAAAGAAGTAAAGAAAAATTACACTGGCTGTAATCTGAAGACTTCGGAATTTCTTGACTGTGCTCTTATAGGGGTATGTGCGGTAATTAGATCGAATACGGTATGCTTTCATGGAAATAAGAAAAATATTTTCTTGATACCCTCTCTTATCTGGAGGCTATGGTGTGTCCCAGAGTTCAATTTTGCTAACAAAAGAAAATCCATTCATTAAAGTAAAGATGATTTCAAGTCAACTTTAACTTGCCTCCTTGTATCTATACAGTGAAAGATGCATGAAAACACCTTAAAGAGAGAGAAATCTAAGCGTAAAGTATCTGCCTCCTTTTCAAAGAAAGACCACTCCAGCAGAAAAGAATTGGTTTCCCTGACAAATGAACCCTTTATCAAACAGGGACACTGAAAGAATAGTTTGATCAAAGGGGCTACTCATAAAGAAAAATGTTTTACTCAGAGCTAATTCCTTGACAAGTATCTCCTTTAAGAAAGGAGGCAAATAGTTTCTAGTCAGAGTGACCTCCCTTGGACAGATACCCATTTACCATAAAGCATGTAAAAGTTTGATGGCCATGTTACTAAAATATAATGCATGTTGTAGTCATGGAACACAGAATTCCAAGTCATCACCACAGCTATATGTATATATATAGGACACTTTAAGTTTTATATCAGACCTATGTCTTAATAACCAGAAATGCTGTAAGCTTCTAGTTTGAATAATTACCTCGGTTCTGATAGTGGCCTATTTTCAGTACAAAGACACAAAAATTAGCAGAATGGTCCGACCTTAGAAATCTTACTTTTGGGGAGGGGGTTGGAGGGAAGGAGGATTGCATAAACATATGCCATTCCCTATGAAAATACTGGTTGGAAAACCCTTACCATCATATTAAAAAAAAAAAATCTTCACTTTTGACTGGTATACAAATTATTGTTCAGAAAATGGAGGCTATATACAGAATACAAGACCTTGATCTGACAGTGGATTTGCAGACTTGTATAGGCATCACGGAAACATACCTTTATAGTTTTGACCCCCTTAAACATACATGCCATTAGCTGTTGACAGAAATCTGTGAGATTTTTCAAATTTTTAGGGGAGATCTGATGAAATTCTGTGAGATTTTTATGAAAATCACTTTCAAGCTTACATAAGTAAGTTAAAAGCTATTATTTTAATGAATTAAGCTTGGGACAGCCATGCTAATGTGTGATTTATTTCTAGTTCTTCAAAAAATAGCTTATTAAATGGTATGAAAATTCTGTGAGATTTGAAAAGCTTATGGGAAACGGGGTCCAGAAGAACCAAAATTCTGTGAGATTTTGCCTCACAGTGTGAGGTATGGCATGTATGCTTAAACCCCACTTTTATACAGTAAAACTGGGGTTTACAGGGGTATACATTATTTTTCTTATTTCTGCTCAAAAACATAGATTGTGGGTACTCCTTAGAACTGCCTCAGCGAGGTGGTTCTAAGGAGTACCCACAATCTATATTTTGAGCAGAAATATGAAAAATATCAGTTTTTTATCTGATAATTTTCAGTTTTTGGAGGTGAAATTTTCTACATATTTGAATAGGTGTGTTTTCGTAATGTTATGCTGAATTCAAATGGACTGGCTATGCTTTTCTTTTTTTTTTTTTTTTTTCTATATTTATTTTTTTTTCTTTTTTTGCTATTCTTACAAGGTAGATCACTCTTGTGACTTCCTGTTTGCTTTCAGAATCAGACTCAGAATATTTTCCTACACAACAAGCCCCTTCTGAAAAGGAAAGAACAGGGAGCAAATTCTGTTTGTTCAGAAGAGAGGTTAAATCAATTTTGACACTGCTGCTCTCCTTAACTTGCATGCTGGGTAATATGCATGCTTTTTTATGGTCTGTGGATTTTTTTTTTAAAAAATTAACTTTTTCAAAAAAATCTCAGGAATACCATCAGAGTGTCAAACAGTTTGGATCCAGATCCCGTTTTGTCGGGCCTGATCTGGGTCCAAACTATTTGCAAAGATTATCAGCAGACGACAAAAGTCGCCACTTGTGGGGAAAGAGTTAACAGTGTATCAATTCCCCTCATGAAATATTTTCTATGGCCATTCTCTCCCTTCCGCTGATTCAAGAAGGGCAGTTGTCTGTTTCTGGCAAAAGAATGTGCACAATACTGGTTAACCTCTTAGAGGACTAAGCCTGCACAGTAAACAAGTCGTTAGGTAAACTTACTGCACTCGACATGACTCCATTGGGTTGACTGGGCCATAAAACCTCAACACAAACAAACAAATGCCCCTAAAATATCACAGATGACATTTCAAAACATTTTTCATATCTTTTACTTCTCCAGAAAGAGGTATGAAAATTTCATCTGTACTGTCTTCAAAAGAGATGATTTGAAAAAAATCTCAAGCATTATTCCCTTAGAATAACAATAAAAAGCATTGCTGATTTTGTCAATAGCAAAACTGTAGATAACTCTTTGTAAACTAGAGGAAAATTTGAACAGATAATAACTGATTGGCATATGCCTTATCTTACCCAGAAAATAGTGCTTGACATTTCATATGCATTATCTTGTCAATGAGAAAAAATATTTTTGAGTTGTTTGCTGATAGTTTTATTCAGTGTGCAAAGGATTAAACCTTGAAGTGCTTAGCGAAATTGTAGCAGATGACAGTCTAAATTTCTTTTTATTATTTTTGAGGGAAGATAAGGCTTGACATTTCTTATGAATTGTCTGCTAGGCAGACTATTCACATGAAATGTCAAGCCTTATTTTCTCTCAAAAATAAAAACAATCTAAATGTTGCTGCAGATGTGATTGGCACTTTATGGGTTAAAATCCTGTTTAGCACAATAATTTAGTGTTTTGATCTTTTAAGGCTACAATAGACTGACAACATTATAAAGTTAAACATTACAAGTTTTTAACACTTCTTTTCTTCACATCTACCTGTATATTTTACAGGTATTTTCGTTAAATGACTATCTTATGCCTCTCGAGTCTATACAAGCGTAATAACGAAGCTATAAATTCTGTCGAGCGTGGGAAAGTTCTACTGTCGTCCCCACGCGTATAATAAGTAGAGAAACTCAGCATATGATATGACTATCTATCGCCACTCATCTTCTCTGTACCTGTGAAAAGTCAATTGTGCTGCAACATGGGAAAGGGGGCTTAATGCATAAGCAAACAATAACTGTACAAATCAGCCTACACATTTGCACAGTTGGATCAAAGTTTTTATTGCCTGAACAGTGGATCATTGGATACAAGTAAATTGATAAAAACACAGACACTGACCTGGGTATACAGATGCAAAGATTGATCTGGGCTTTCACTGTTTATATACAGAGAAAGCTCCCTTTTAGTCTGACTGGGCTCAATTATACCCTGACATTGTAGACGACACCATTTTTATGTGAAATTGAATTCTAATTTACTTTTATTGTTAACAGGGCCCTAGCCAAGCAGAATATTTGGAGAGGTTGTTTTCTTTTTCTCATTTACCAATATGATCTAAAATGAATCATCTCAGTGTTTCGGTTCCTAATGTTGTTCAGGACTTCATAGCTACAGATAAGAGGGGGTATCCACATATTATTTTTCTTATTTATCAAGGAAAACATATGTTGTGGGTACTCATTAGAAGTGTCTCACCGAGACACTTCTAATGAGTACCCACAACATATGTTTTCATTGAGAAATAAGAAGGATATCAGCAGTTTTCGGATGAAAAAAGAGCCTTATCTGTTGCTATCGGACTTGTTTTGGAGAAGCAAGCACATATTAACATTCTTATCTCCAAAGTAAAAAAACTTAACTGGGATTTTATTAATCCTTTGTATTCTGCTGGTAAAATTAATAGATGATAAATGAGTGAATTAATAATTGAGTGAAATATAACTCTACAAAAGACATTTTTTTCCAACCAAACAACTACTGATATTTTTCTTATTTTTTCACAAAACATATGTTGTGGTATTCATTAGAAGTGCCTCAGTGAGGCACTTCTAATGAGTACCACAAAATATGTTTCTACAAATAAATAAAAATATACTTATCCAATTCACTTCTTAGCCAGAGCCATGAGTGAAATTATTCTTTGTCTTTCCCAGAAAACAAAGCTTTGCATTTTTTGCAGAAAATCATCATGAGTTGAGGCCATATATGCAGAGAAAAATGAGAAAATAAAGTAAACTGTCATGGTTAATATTTAAAATCAACAGATTAAGGGTTAAGTGACATAATGAATAGCTGTCTATGCAAATCTTGTCAAAATCTACTTTTTTCATAATAAGATTAAGCTTTTGTTAAAACTGACACTTAAGTAATTTGCATTCATTATTAAGATGTGAAATGATTACCGTAATAACTGTTTGTATTTGGACAGGATACCGTGAGCAAACAGTGTAGATCCATGTCACAGTGATTATATGAGCAGTCTGGTAACTCAGCCAGTGATCTGTGAAAGATGAAGTCAAATCAATGAAATTAAAAAGTTTTAGATGAGTTATGGTTAGAGTACAGTAAATGTCCTAAAATTTAGAACACTTTATTCCATACATTGTTACCCTTAATTTAGCTATTTATGCAGTTGTTTTTTAACCCTTGTCCTGCTGAACCCGGATATACCCTGTCTTTGCAAACAGTGTAGATCCAGATCAGTTGGCTTCTGAAGAAGCCAACTGATCTGGATCTGCACTGTTTGCCATTAAGTATGTGAATTCATAGCAACAATCCAGATCAAGTAATCTGATTGGCTGAAAACTTGAAGTGGGTGTGGCATCTTAATTTATTCAGCAGGACAAGGGTTAAAATACTTAGTGGACTGGCAAACAGTGTAGACCCTGATCAAAATACTCCTTCAGCAGCAGTAATATTTTTCTCTAAAAATGGTAAAACTAATTTGTGAAGATGTGAGGAGAAAAAAAATTACATGGCTGCTTTAATATGTGAATCATTTTTTTTTTTTTTTTTTTTGAATCTTATTTTTATAAGCTTGTGAGAATCCTAACAGACATTTTAGTTTTATTATTGCCTTACATCAGACAAGGAAATTCTAATGTATATTTCTCTAGAAACTATTATTAGGATCTATGGATCCTGCAGTCAACAGGTAACAAGCTTGCAGGATCTTTGGGTAATGTAGTTTCTACTGGTAGGATCTTTGTATAGAGTCTGTACAGGATGTTTCAATAAAAATCTAAAAGGTTGATTAGAAAACAAAGACCACTGTGGAATCTACTGGTAGCATCTTTGTATACTGGTCTACTGGTAACAAGCTTACAGGATTTTTGGATACTCTAGATCCTGCTAGTAAGATTATTGACTACAGAGACTACAGGCAAAAGGCTTATGGGATCTTTAGATACTATAAAAACAATATCTGGATACTGTAGAATTGATAGATAGTTGCTTTGAAAGCTGTAGCCTACTAGTAAAAAGCTCACAGTATTTTTTTGGATGCACCTACATTATAATAGGACCTTTGCATACTAAAGTATACTGGTAAAAAGCTTACAGTAGATTCTACTATGGTAAATGTCCTAAAATTTTGAACACTTAATTCCATACTTTTTTTGCCTACTTTGCTTTTACTGTAGTTATTTCTTAAAATACTGTGTGAAAAGCAGTCTGATCTGGGTCTGCACTGTTTGCATATGCCATTTTATGGGCAACTTTGGTGTATGAAATTTTAGGACAGTTACTATAGTTGATCTTCGGAACCATAGAATCTATGGGTAGGATGCAGATATAGATCAGTCTATGTAGAAGTGTAGGCTGATCTAGGCTTTGGCTGCTAAGGCCTCCATAAAGTGGACAACTAAGCTGATCAGACTGCACAGATGTGTAGGCTAACTTGAGTCTTCATTGGGTGTACATGCCAGAAGGTACAATTTCTCATGTTGTGGCTGATATGGCTATCACACTGGTCAAGGTCTGTGACTCATAAGGCTATTTTTAACCCTTAAACTGCCAATCACAACAATTGTCGTCTGTGTCATCTGCTTGTAATTTTAAAAGTCATTTTGTATGCAAAAATAGGTTTTAAAAGTTTGCAAGAATATTCAGCAGACGACATACACAGACGACATTTTCAGATGCAGGTTTCTTGGCATTTTAAGGGTTAATATAATCCACTCAACTGCTGATGTTTACATGGTTGATTGTAGGTAGTCTCATCACAGTATGACTGTTTTACCTGAGTAATTTTCCCACACTTGTAATCGTGCCGGTGACTGACAGGCGGAACATCGGGGTCGAAGCCCTGCATTAACAATTTCACTCCATCATCCATCTCGCCGCAGGTAAAAATCTGCCTGGAAAATAATCAGTAGATTTTTAAGTCGGTATTACACAAGATTAAGATGTTTAAATTCAATGGTAAATATAGTGGCCAGGTATGACTAACAAGACCCAAGAAAACAATAGGACTCGTAGCCCTAGATAAAAGGGATATCTGGGTAAATATCTTGTTTTGCCATGTAATCGTAATGTATTCTGTGTATTTGTTAAAAGCAGCTCAGTGAGATGCTTCTAATGAGCACACATAAGATTTGGCTTTGTGACAAAATAAGCGAATATCAAAATCATATTTACTATATGTATCTGGATAGTCATGCCTGAGCAAACTGTGTAGACCCTAATGAGATGCTGCAGAATGCAGCATCTTATCAGGGTCTACACTGTTTGTCACTCATCCAGCAATTTTGAGACACAACATCCAGTAGCAACTGTACTTGTTCAAATTTTAGAACAATTATGGTAAGGACAAGGTGTCCAAATACTTAGGGTAAATACAGTACTGTTTGACTGAAAAAAAAAAAAAAAGGCATTATCTACAACTATGACAATATTCCATTAACTCTTGTCTTGCTGAATAAATTAAGATGCCATGCCCACTTCTAATTTCCAGCCAATCAGATTTCTTGATCCAGGTTTTTGATAGAAATTCACATAATATTTATCTAATGACAAACAGTGCAGACCCAGATCAGTTGGCTTCTTCAGAAGCCAACTGATCTGGATCTATACTGTTTGCTAAGACAGGGCATGTCGTGTTTAGCAAGAGAAGGGTTAAGGAAGTATTCAGAAGATTTTTTTTTGCTATTTTTGTATAGCCATCACGAAAACACACCTATATAATTTTGACCCCCTGAAACCCCACTTTTACATAGTAAAACTGGGGTTTACAGGGGTATACATTATTTTCTTATTTCTGCTCAAAACACAGATTGTGGGTACTCGTTAGAACTGCCTCGACGAGGCGGTTCTAACGTGTACCCACAATCTATGTTTTGAGCAGAAATATGAAAAATATCAGAATTTTTTATCTGGAAATTTTCTCGTTTTTGGTTGTAAAATTTTCAATATATTTGAATAGGCGTGTTTTCGTAATGGTCTATTCAACAGAGCAGTTAAGGAGGAGTATTTAGTGATAATTTTGGGATATTTTTTCTTATTTCTCTATAAAAGCATATGTTGTGGGTATTCAATAGAAGTGTCTTGCCAAAGCAATTCTAATGAGTACCAACAATTTATGTTTTTATAAAGGATTGGAAAAAATTATCTCAGACTTATCATCAAATATTCCCCCTTAACAACGCTGAATCTTATCTTGACCAGGCAATTCCTTCATGTATCCACTAAATATATTTTAGTGCAAAAATAACAAAATTTATCCAAAATTATTGCCACAAATGTTACCTTATCTGGAATTAATGAATATCTATGAAATCTGAGAACTTATTAAATTTATCCATTTACACATTAATCATTTTTATTATTATGACTCCAGGTCTGCAGGGCTGTAGGAAATCAGAACAATCTTAAATTTTTTTTTAATTAATTTTACAACCCGGTTATCATTTGCACCTCTGATGTTGAATTTATATGTATATGATACTTTAGATTAATATATTTATAATTTGCGCATAAAGGTCTCTCTTAAGTCATAAATGGATGGTATCTAATACAAATTTTAAGGCTGCATTTCATTGAATAATTCATATACCTTATTTATTCTGAGTTTTCAGACAAACAGGCCTGAGCAAACATTGTAGACCCACATTCTGTGGCATCTGATCAGGATCTACACTGTTTGTCACTCAGTCAGCACATAGTTTACACTGTTTGTCACTCAGTCAGCTTATGAACAGGTCATGCAATGGACTTGTTCAAATTTTAGGATAAGTATGGTAAGAATTTAAATTGTCTGAATATTTAGGGTAAATATGGTAAGGAATATAACAACAAATAATGAACTGTGCCCTATGAGAGAAAATGCACTATGTACACTGTGAGAAAATGCACTATGTGAGAAAATGCACTATGTGCATGCTGTGAGAAAATGCACTGTGAGAAAATGCAAAATGTGCCTTATGCAAGAAAATGCACTATACCAGAAAATGCTCTATTTAAGAAAATACACTAAGAAAATGCCCTGAGAAAGTGCACTAGGTACTATGTAAGAAAATGTACTATGTGAGAAAATGAAAAATGCACATAAGTAGTATAGGGTGGCACTCTGGGTACCACCCTATACTACTCAAATATGAAAAAGCACTATATGCACTATGCAAGAAAATGCATTATTAAGAAAAATTGCTTTGTGCCCTGAGAAAATGCACTTCTTAAATCTATTAGGACAGTGAAGGCACTATCTGTTCACAAATACATTTTGCAGTATCCAATTATTTTGTAAACAGACACATTGAAGGACTTGATCCAACTGCATGAATGCAAATATGCTGGAACCCCTTTATAAGATGGTTCATTATAAGGTAGTTCATTAAAAGACAGTTTTTGATTTAAGACAATTTAAAGGTGGACCCAAAAGTGTAGTATCCAAACAAAAATGTATAGATTATATAGAAAAATAACAAAAATTGTATAGATTATATAGAAAAATGACCATAAATGGTCATTTTTCTATATAATCTATACTTTTTGTTTGGATACAACACAGATGTTTAGTTAACAAATTCTTTTGATTTTGGGTCCCAGTAATAGTGTTATAAAGAGTTTGTAGTGAACTGACCCAAATGTGGGGAATGGGGGAATGGAGAGGACGAATGAGCAGATGCTTCTAATAGGTACCCACATCATATGTTTTTATGGAGAAATAAGAAATGAGCCAACGCATGACAAAACCTACAATAAGACCTGTGTGACAAACAAAGACTCAGATCAGCCTGTTCATCCATCCAGTCTGGCAATGGTTCTCGTTTATCCCTCTTTGGATAGCCTGGAGGCTGTAGAAGGCATATGCAGTCAGTGAACACTCTGATCAGACTGTATGAATGAGCAGGCTGATCTGAGTTTGCTGGTCGCACAAATCTTATTGTAGGTTTTGACGTTCACTGGCTCAAATATTTACCTGGATACTCCTCTTATGTGGAGCTATGTAGAACTGATGTCTTCACTGACAAGTTTTCCTGAAGAAATGAAGAAACAAGAAAATGCATTCATTCGCTTATCTGAACCTGATTTCATCCAATAAACTGCCGATTTTCAATTCTCTTTGATGTATTTCTGTCTTAAATAACCTAATCAGTGTAACAGGTGGGTGTTAAGATGCTAACTATTTAAAAGTTTTGTAAAATTTCACATCAGTGTGATATCTACCAGTTTTCAGCTTCAAAAGTTTGAAAAATTAATGTTTTCTTGCGGTCTTAACCTTTAAAGGGCCAATCACAACTACAGCAGACAACACTTTATAGTTAAAATAGATATCTTTTTTTAACTAAGGGACATTAATTGGTTAGAAAATTTTATGCTACACTAGATTCTGCACCTTTAACCCATTGTAGTCGGCAGACCCATAAAAGGGTAATTGGCAAACAGTGCAGACCCAGATCAGACGACGCAGAAGGCGGTGTCTGATCAGGGTCTCCACTGTTTGCAAACAGTTTAGACATTTTCCTCTGGAAATATATAAATCTCATAGCCGGATGTACCTAGAATTGAAATTGGACTCTTCCAATATATAGTATGGGAGAGTCTATTCAGTATACAATGGGTTAAAGAAAAGAAGACAACCTGTGTATATTGGCAGCTGATCAGGGCATGCCTACTTCAAATGTGCAATAAGGTAATCAACTGTTATTTTTGGATCCCTGTTATATCTGTCACTGAGATCATGAATGCACATGCCACTTTTTTTTACAACTAGAGATGACAAATATGGTACCTTATCACTTTTGTGAAACATCAACATCCCCATGAAAATGATTGTTCCTATTGGCCAGATACAATTTCTAAGCTCCAAAGAATCTATCCAGCAAACCATCTTTAGCTTCCCAATGAAATGAACATTTGCGCCAGTACAGTTCTGGGTTGTTAGCATATGCAATAAGTTACAGTTTCACTCTTTCCCCGCATAAAGAAACCACGAGAACATAATGGTAACGTCACATGATATGGTGGCAGGAAGCCTCTTTATGAGAAAAATGATATTATCATTTTGGGATCATGTTAAATTGTACAGACAGTGCTGTGCTTGTCACCGTCATTGAAGTCATAGTTCTAGATAAGTAAAACATTGAGATGACTACTTGTTTATTTGATGGGTCAGTGCGTATGTGACATTTACCCAGGTAATCTGGTCAGTTTTTTCCTTTTAATACTCAATACACAGAGCATGTCAAATTTACTGGACGCTTCATTGTGAAAGGTGATCAGAAAGCTGAATAAAAACATGAAACAATAACACCCCACCATTATCATGTAGTGGGCTGATAACTGTCATAAATTGACGAAATTTGCCTATTAGCAATCCAAATTCAGATCTCGACAATATCAATGCACATATCAAGTTTGGTGAAAATCCATTGAGATTTACTCAAGTTATTGTCCTGGAATGAAAATACAGATGTGTTGCAGACAACTCTGTCAAAAATTAATAAAATTTGCCCATTAGCAATCCCACAGCTGAGCTCTTCAATATCAATGCACATACCAAGTTTCGTGAAAATCCATTTACATTTACTCAAGTTATCGTCCGGAAATGAAAATATGGACGGACATAAAACAGACAGACCGACAGCCAACGTGAAACCATAATATATCGCCACTATCGTGTGGCGGGGTATAAAAAGGTAACCTATATTTCATTGAAAATAACTGTTACAGAGGTAATAGTGGTGGTTTATTTCGTTGGAAACGGCGATTACAGACCAGAGATTATCAACCAAATTTTAGATGTTCTTTTGAAGTCCAATTCTGTACAGCTCGCAAAAATGTTTTCTTGGAGTAAAAACAAAATTATCTTGATATTCCTTTTATCTGAAGCTATGAACTTGTGTGTGGTCCTATTGTGACAACAGCTGACCATATTTTATATATGCTTTTCCTGGCAACCACAAAACCAGACATAAATGTGACAAAATCTTCGACAAGCATGTTAGCCCAAGACTGATTAAAATAATTTTTAATTAACTTGCATTGAAACAGACTGGTAATAATATTGGATTGTGCTATTGCATAGTTTCATTAATTAAGATTTCAAAAAATAATTTACATTTTTATCAGCCTTGCTCACTGCTGGGCACACATTCCGTCTGTACTTCATTACAATGGAAGAAAAAAGATTAATTGAAATTCTAAACGCGAAATCAGGAGAAATAATCAATTATTACTAATGTTGACCCTTTATATGTGGTATACTAGATGTTGATATCATCAAACATAGGGATTGATTTGTCCAGATTTGTAAGAAACCTGCAGTTGTTAGGTCGATAAAGCATTTTTTGACAAGAAGTTTTTATTTAAGAACAATATAATCTTTAACTGCCAATTGTTTTGATATATTTGAACCATGGTCCAATATATTTGAGAACCATTTCAATAATGCTGTATTTACCTTAAGTATTTGGACAGACAGGCCTGAGCAAATAGTGTAGACCCTGATCAGATGCCGGTCTGCGGCATCTGATCAAGGTCTACAGTATATGCCACTCATCCAGCTTTTTTTAACCAGACAAACAAGTAGTAAAATGGACTAATTCAAATATAAGGATAAATATGGCAAGGAATTATGGTGTCTGAATACTAGGGTAATTATGGTACATATATGATGATATCATGTTTTATAAAACTGACTCTTTTATTTATCATGATACGGTTATTTAACCCTTGTCTTGCTGAGCCCTGATATACCCTGCCTTTGCAAAAAGTGTAGATCCAGATCAGTTGGCTTCTGAAGAAGCCAACTGATCTGGAGCTGCACTGTTTGCCATTCAGTATGTGAATTTATATCAACAATCTGGATCAAGTAATCTGATTGGCTGAAAGCTAGGAATAGCCGTGGCATCGTTATTCAGCTGGACAAGGGTTCAGAACCACTACTTATTTCTTTCCCTTTATTGGAGCTTAATGTTGGTATACTGGGTAAAAACTTCAGCAGGCGACCCTTGAAAATAATTTTCTTTTTTCCGCAGAAAACAGGGTTTGACATCTGCAAACTGTGACTTAAGAAGACAATAAGCAAAACATGTCACCCTGTTTTCTGAGAAAAATATGACAAATATCCCAAATAGGTCATATGCTGAATTTGCCCAGAGAGTGCTGGTTTAATCATAAAATCTAAAGGTCACATTTTTGTGATGGGGCCTTCACAATAACAAGGACAATAAACCAATGACAGATAATTCTGCTAAAATTACTTTGAAACTTAAACAATGTTCCTAAAAAATAAAAGGTTCATCAGAAAGAAAACGACAAATGGACCTAGCAATGCATAAATATAAGAAGCATGACTACTCTCTTAAATGCTAAAAAGGGTCATGGTTGTATCGTCTGTCGAGTTTAAAGGTTGCAGCTGGATGGAAATTTCACTGTTTGTGCAAACACTTCCTGAATATTTTCAAATTAAATATTTTAAATAAATTTTAGAAATATTCATAAGAACCAATGGTGTCTATGGTTCCCATGAATATTAATGAAATACAAATAAGCAAAAACTTAAATCTGTTATCGATGGAAGTATTTGGAATAGTTCAATGGGGTTTTCACTTGGGCCATTCTTTTTAGCTTATTGCCAACCACAGGTAAAGGCGGGAATTCATAATCTTTACAGGAAGCAAACCGATTTGAAAGCCTAATACCGTATTCGACCTAATTACCGCACTGTGCGCTTAGGTTTTTCAAACTTACAGGACGCACTCATTTGTGGTCAAATATGTATCTATCTACTAAGGATACACTATAAAAAAGATCAGAAAAGGACTTATTTAATGATGACTATGCGATTTTTTCTGACTTTCTTTACAAAGGCATATGTTGTGGGTACTCATTTGAATTGCATTGACTTGTCGATGCAATTCAAATGAGTACCCACAACATATGCATGTTGTGGGTACTCATTTGAACTGCATTGACTTGTCGATGCAATTCAAATGAGTACCCACAACATATGCCTTTGTAAAGAAGTAAAGAAAAAAGTACACTGGTTGTAATCTGAAGACTACGGAATTTCTTGACTGTGTGCTTATAGGGGTATGTGCGGTAATTAGGTCAAATATGGTATGTCTACTAATGCCAAAACTGATTTCCACATTGTTTTATAAATTACAACAGCAAAGCTTTATTGGTATGCTCAGTTATTTATTTTTCAGTTTTCAGATATAAAATAAATACACTGAAACTCCTGTATAAGATGGTTCCATTATAAGATGGTTTTGGATACAAAACAGGTTAAATGTAGACCCCAAAAGTGTTGTAGCCAAACAAAACTGTATAGAGTTTGTAGAAAAATGACCACATTATCTCTATCCAGCTTTATTTGGATACAATACAGTTGTTTAGCTAATACAGTTTTTGTTTTAGATCCAACCAAGCAATAGTGTTATAAAGAGGTCGTAATGTATATGCATCACTGAGAATATATTCACACAAAAAAACAAAAAAAAGAAGAAAAAAAAAAAAGGATGAAATAGAGATTTCTCAGTAAATTGAAATCGATACTTTTACTATTTCAAACAGTAAAAATACAATTTTCTAATATTCACTGTTTGGGACTACTTTTTTTTTTCTTGAAATTGAATTTCTCATAAATTCTAGGTCAAAAACATTGCCAAAAGTTTTAACATAGTATGCTTGTCTGAAATTATGAAAAGCGGTTAACATTCTGTGCTACAGGGTATGTATGTGGGCCATACAGGCACTGGATACAGGGAAGTGCATGGTGGGATGGGATATGGCAGGCTGGAACCAGATGTTGAGGCTGAGAGAATCCTAGAGTATGCCCTAGCATTTGACCTGCTTCTTGGGAACACGTTTCAAGAAACGTGACAGCCATATATCACGTACAAGTCGGGAAACATAGCCATGCAGATAGACTTCATCCTTTTCCGTAGGACCATGCACAAACTTGTCACAGATGTAAAAGTGATCCCTGGCGAGGAAGTAGCTCTGCAAATCACCTTCTTGTATGTGACATGAGGATAGTGTGCCTCCAAAATCCAAGCGCAAGTTCACCCCTCACCTCAAAGTTTGGAAGCTTAAAGACTCTCAGACAAGCAATCATTTCCAGGAGGTCTTCAACTTGCATGTAAGCAAGCAATCATTTCCAGGAGGTCTTCAACTTGCATGTAAGCACATCTGCAGGTGTAGCTGATGAGGCCACTGAGGATATCTGGAACAACATCAAGACTGGACTGCTCAAGACAACTGAGGAGGTATGTGGCACAACTCGGCCACACCATTGGCATCATGAAACCTGGTGATGGAATAAACACGTGGAAAAGGCCATGGCTGCCAAGCTCCATATGGGACAGCTTTCAAGGCCTGGAAGGCTGGTAAAGGCACTAGGGCATCATATGATGCAGCCAAACGAAATGCCAGGCATGCAGTGCACCATGCTCATCAAGAAGCCGACAAGAAGGTCTACGAGAATATTGATCCCAAGTCTTCAGAAGTCTACCCCCTTGCTAACCAGTTTAGAAGAGAGAACACTGATGTTGTTGGTGACAAACCTGTGCAGAATGATGCAGGAGAGATGTCAATGAGCGAAGACTCAAAGCAGAAGGCCTGGCTAGAGCACTACCAAAGGCTTCTCAACGTTGAGTTTGACTGGGACCCAGACCACCTGTCATATCAACCATCAGTGGAAGGCCTGCCCATCCCAATCACCAATGATATGTTTAAGAAGGCTATCTCACAGATGAAGGCTGGCAAAGCACCGGGCCCATCAGGCATAGTGGTGGAGATGATACGAGCCGGCGGTGACATGGGCGCCTCCATGATCCGTGACCTCGCAGTTGCAATCATTCGTGATGGCAAGGTACCCTCTGACTGGGAGCAGAGTTTCATTGTCTGCCTCTACAAGGGAAAAGGGGACGCATTGGAAACAGGCAACTACCACAGTCTCAAGCTGACAGAGCAGGTTATGAAAATCCTGGAGAGGATTGTGGACGGCCTCATCAGACAGCTGGTGTCAATCAACAATTCCCAGTTTGGCTTTGTCCCAGGCAGAGGCACTACACACGCAATCTTTGTTGTCAGGCAGCTGCAAGAGAAGTATCTAGCTGCCAATAAGAGACTCTACATGGCTTTTGTAGACCTGGAGAAGGCGTTGATCGAGTACCTCGGAAGGTCATCTGGTAGGCGCTGAGAAAACTTAGTGTGGAGGAGTGTATTGTGTGACTGGTGCAGGGGATGTATGCAAATGCGCGGAGCCGTGTCCATGTTTGTGAGGGGTACAGTGAAGAGTTTGAAGTGAAGGTTGGTGTTCACCAAGGATCAGTACTCAGCCCACTGCTCTTCCTCATTGTGCTTGAAGCCTTATCACGAGAGTTCTGATCTGGGGTCCCCTGGGAGGATCTCTATGCCAATGACCTTGTTATCATCGCTGAATCACTTGAGGAATGTGTCAGGAGGCTCCTGACTTGGAAAGAAGCAATGGAGAAGAAAGGACTGAGAGTAAATGCAGGAAAGACAAAGATCATGATCTGCGGTACGGGACTGGACCTCCTGCAGAGTTAGGCGAGTTTCAATGCACCATCTGTCGCACTGGAGTGGGCAGCTTCAGCATCTTCTGCAATGGCTGCAAGCACTGGGTGCACAAGAAATGCAGTGGGCTCAAGCGCTTGAAAAAGGACCCTGACTACATATGTACACGGTGCCAGGGAACTGCATGCCCCTTGGATGGCAGACCACAGAAGGAGGTCCAGGTCGGACCTGACAAGCTTGAGGTGGTAGCTTCCTTTTGCTACCTAGGAGACATGCTCTCAGCAGCAGGTGGCTGTGAACTCTCAACCACAACACGTGTGAAAACCGCCTGGAAGAAGTTCAAGGATCTGCTACCAGTTCTCTCTTCACACCACCTCTCTTTCAAAACACGTGGCTGTGTGTACAGCTCTTGTGTGCGGAGCGCAATGCTCCATGCCAGCGAGACTTGGCCATTGACAAAGCCAAACCTCCAGCATCTGCAGTGAAATGACAGGGCAAAGATCAGACAGATCTGCAATGTCAGACCACAAGACATTGTCACCACCAGGTCCAATGAGCTACTTGTGTGGCTTGGCATTGAGGATCTGGACCTCATTCTAAAGGAGAGAAGACTCCGATGGTATGGACATGTGGAACGCGCCAATGGTGCAGTTAAGACAGCCTTTGACATACAAGTTGATGGAAAGCGTGGGCCTGGGAGGCCCAAAATGACATGGAAGCAGCTGACAGAGAGGGATTGCAGAGAGTGGAAGCTCTCGGCTATCAACCCTCATGATAGACGTACCTGGAGATCTGGTGTGAGATCTACCATGCATGCAGCAAGCCAGCTATCTGGAAGGGGGCCCACTGATGTGGATGTTGCCTCTGTACCTGCACGTTAATCAAAAATCTGATTATGATGATATGATATGATGCTAGATCTGCTCACATCACTTATTGCTCTGACGTAACTTTTTTCAGCACGCAATGTCATGGGGACTCTCACCTACTATGACATTTTCAATATGTTGACACCATAAGTTTCGAAGAGTAGGCAGAAGTTTAATTATTGTGAATAAAAACATAAAAGAAACAGAAAATTTGATTTTTTTTCAGTGTATTTTGATTGAATTTTATTTCACTCATGAAAACCAAAACTTGTAGTTTCACATGTTGCTATTGCCACTTGTGAAAATACTACATTTGGTGTTTATGCGGTAAACTAAAATTTGATCTTACACTGAAAAAAATCAAATATCCTCTATGTTTTTTTCATTATGATTTTCGGTTGCATGACCTTGGGTAAAATGACTTGTTTATTTACTCCATATGGGTCATTTTCCATAGTTTCTGACATTACCTGGTTGAGAATGGGTGTAATTACATACTGTCATAGGAACAGATAGTTTCTTAAACATAAATTATCCACCTGACTGTATGATTGTTAGGAAGAAAATGAGCAGTGGAAATGCAGTATTTTCCCTATGTATTCAACCACCTTATCTCCTTATCATGCTAAATTTTTCTGGGCAAATTCAGCAGACACAAATTGATGATGTTCTTATTCTTTCCAGAAAATAGAATTTGATATTACATCCAAATTGTCTCCTTTTTTCCTAGAAAATGGGCTATGACATTTCATGGAAATTGTCTCATTTGAAGACCATTTGCATGAAGTATCAACCCCTATTTTCTGGAAAAAATAAGCTTAAACCGACTTTAGTGAAGCTAAAATGTTCAAAGGATGGACCTCTGGAAGCAAGGAACAAACCAAAGAAATAAAAACAGCAGACTGGGTTTTATTGAGTCTGGTAATGAGTAGAACTGTCAATTTATCATAGCAACAGATAAGGCACTTTTTTCATCCAAAAACTGCTGATATCTTTCTTATTTCTCAATGAAACATATGTTGTGGGTACTCATTAGAAGCGCCTCAGTGAGGCGCTTCTAATGAGTACCCACAACATATGTTTTCGTCGAGAAATAAGAAAAATATTATGTGGATACCCCCTCTTATCTGTAACTATTTTTATGTTATGGCTTAGCCTTGCCCAAGGCTTAGAAATATACATATATATATATATATATATATATATATATATATATATATATATATATATATATATATATATTGGCTCATTTAGCTCTGTGGCTAGTCTATAGATAATATGGTCTGGATATATTTCAGAGACAACCACAGAAGAAAAGTTCACCCATAGACTAGCTAAACATTGAATCAAAAAGTAGAATATAAATGAAAAAAAAAAAAGTGACAAAAAAAAAAAGTGACATATTGGCCTAGTAGCTAGGCTAGTTGTGGCTCAGCTCTGTATACACATGCGAGTTTGTCAAAGTACACTGTGGAATAAGACTTTCTCAAGTTTTGTACCATATTGTTCTGGGTAACAGAACTCTGTGGCATCTGATCTGAGTCTTCACTGGTTGCTTAGGCCTGTCTGTCCCAATACTTTAAATTTGTCATGCTGAATAAATTAAGATGCCACTCCCACTTCTAATTTTTAGCTAATCCGATTACTTGATCCAGGTTGTTGATGCAAATTAATGACAAACAGTGTAGCTTCAGATCAGATAGCTTCTTGAGAAGCCAGCTGATCTGGATCTACACTGTTTGCAAAGGCAGGGCATATCTGGGTTCAGCAGGACCAGGGTTAAGTTATTATGGTAAGCTTATGCATGTATACATGAGCTTGGATAAAGGTACCCATATGCCCACAACAATACTCCACATCAAGCTTTTGCATAGTAGATCAGCCAAGGTAAAAGTACACTGCCTGGTGACTGAGGTCATCAGAGCCACATGTCCCCCTTTTCGGAACTGGTTCAACACAACAGGGAATAATGAACTAGTCAAAGCTTGAAACTTGATCATTATGGTGTTGAATCTTTGATATTAAAAATCTATAATCATAGTTCTTGATAAGATGCTTTTTTCAATCCAAAAGTATTGACATCTTTCTTTTTTCTCCAGGAAAACATGTTGTGGGTGCTCATTAGAAATGCCTAAATGAGGGGCTTCTCATAAGTACCCACACCATATGTTTTCCTGCAGATATAAGAGAAATATTTACCCAATACTCACTCTTATCTAGACAGATGTCTATAATGAAACAATTGCCCAGTAAGCATTCTTTATAAATCTATAGCGGACCGTTATCGGCCCGTCAGGGTAGCTGACGGGCCGATAACGGTCCGCTATAGATTTATAAAGAATGCTTACTGGGTGAAAAGATCAGGTAAAGGAACACAACAGGTACTTCATAAACCCAGCCACAATATGAGAACGGTAAATGTCCTCCTATTTCGAACACCAAAGTATCTGACGAAATGACATATGCAAACAGTGCAGACCCAGATCAGACTGCTCCTGAAGGAGCAGTCTGATTAGGGTCTACACTGTTTGCCATTCCACTAAATATTCTAAGAAACAACTGCATAAAAATAAAAAATTAGGTCAATATACATAGTATAGAATTTAGTGTTTAAATTTTTAGGATATTTACCGTACGTCCTAACATGTACATAAATCCTGATAAGGCTATTTTCAACCAAAAAAATACTGATATTTTTCTTATTTCTCCATGAAAATGTTGTGGGTACCCATTTGCTTTTGAAGAGTACCCACAACACGTTTTCATGGAGAATTAAGAAAAATATTATGTGGATAACCCTTATTTGGAGAAGGCTCAGATCAGCCTGCATATTTGCATAGCCTGATCCGAGTCTTTGCTTGAGCTCTGTGGATAGTAAATGGTCCAAAGCTTCTACATGCAGACAGTGAATACTGTTCAGACTGCACAGATGCACAGGCTGATCTGAGTCTTCTTTGGGTACATGTCAGAGGGTATATATTCTCAGGTTGCAGCTCAATTTACCATTAAACTGAAGTTTGATAAGTATTTTTAGTTTTGGTGATTAAAAAATTATTGATATCTTATTTCTCCATAAAATCTTATCTTTCCATAGATCTCATTAGTATCAGAAACACAATTTTAATGAAATCTAAGGACATATTTTTGACGAGAAAATTAGAAACTAATTGATCTGATTGTCATATTAACACTGAATACTGGGATTTTTTTTTTTAATTTAATTGGGAATTTTACAACCCAGTCAATACTGTGAAGGTCATGTTAAGCATGTCAGTTAACCAACTCACACTGTCAGTTAACCAACTCACACTTTTCCTGGGCAGACTTAGTCCTCTAATAGTAAAGAGCATTTGGGCCACATATACTTTATTTCTGTTGATAGGTGTCTTGAAATTTCAACTTACTATCTCGAAATTTCGACATAATAAGTCAAAATTTCGACTTAATAACTCGAAATTTTGACTTAATAACTTGAAATTCGGCTTAATATCTTGAAATTTCAACTTATTATCTCGAAATTTCAACATAAGATCTCAAAATTTCGACTTAATAACTCAAAATTTCAACTTAATATCTTGAAATTTCAACTTAATAACTCGAAATTTTGACTTAATATCTTGAAATTTCGACTTATTATCTCAAAATTTCAACATAAGATCTCTTGAATGGAATTCACACCTGGTAATCTCGTAAGGGGTAGCCACTGGTTGCGCACTCAAAATCTTTATGCGAACTACCAGCCATGACTTATCGAGGGTTGAGCACAAGACTGGCGTAAGTCAGATGGTTGTTTTTCCCCAAACCTAATCTCCTCACCATGAAGGCGTTATGAAGATTACAACATTTCTTTCTGTAAACAATGAAAATTTAGGTGCCATTGCTCGTATGAGCAATGGCACCTAAATTTGCATTGTTTACAAAGGGGTCCAAGTTGCCCCTAAACAAGGGTTTCAAAAATATGTTTGAGTTACCATAGTCTTGCGCTCAACCCTCGTTATGAGACATCCAAATGTCAACAAACCAATGCATTCTCCTGATTTATTGATTTTCAGTAAATTCCATAGACATATTTTGAATCAAAGCACTGTAGGCGTTGGTGGCCTGGGCATCAGAAGGCCCAGGGTCTTCAAAACTCACCAGATTTGAAAACGTGAAACTGCATGTTGTTTCACAAAGGTTTGTATAGACTAGATAACCAGTATAATTTGCATCCATATTGAACCAAGATTAAATATTTGCATGCAATGACAAATGACTAGAGATCCATTTGAAAGCCTGTAAAATATACAAAAAAAAAAAAAAAAATAGAAATGTGTCCACAGTATACAGACACATATATTTGGGTACCTCTATAAAACTGTGCTAACCTTGCCAAATTAGCCTAAGTCAATGCGGGTGCACTTTGGACAAATTTCTAGTTAACAAAGAATCCAAAAACAATGAGAACTATAAGGTCTTTTGCCTGCAAGGTCAGTAACTCTTAAATCATGAGAATAAGAAACTCAATTTTGCAAACTCAATTTTGCATTCTCTAGTGAAAGATTTTCAACAAAGAATCCACAAATAATGAGAAATATAAGGCCCTTTGCCTGCAAGGCCTGTAACTCTTAAACCATAAGACTAAGAAACTCAGTTTTGTGTTCCCTAGTAAGTAATTTTTGCATCCATATTGTGGAGTATGTGATTTTTAACAAAGAATGCAAAATAAAGAAAAATATTAGGCCCTTTGCCTGCAAGGCCTGTACCTTTTAAACCATAAGACTAAGAAACTCAGTTTTGTGTTCCCTAGTAAGTGATTTTCAACAAAGAATGCAAAAATAAGGAGAAATACAAGGCCCTTTCAGTGATTTTTTTACCTGCGCATCCCGAGTCCTGTACTCACATTTTTGCTTTGGGACTCACATTTTAAATCTCAGTGAGTCCCAGGACTCACAAAGTTATAGTGGAAAATTCTGTAATGGACGCAATGATTTTCTAGTAGGACTCACTATATATAGCCCAAGCGAGTCCTGGGACACATAGGTATAAAATTGTAAATAAATCACTGCCCTTTGCCTGCAAGGCCTGTAACTCTTAAACCATAAGAAACTCAGTTTTGTGTTCCCTAGTAAGCGATTTTCAACAAAGAATGCAAAAATCATGAAAAAGATAAGGAGTGCATCCACAGTATAATTAGGGTGATAACTCCAGACGGATAGATGGTCGGACAGATGGACGCTCAGGCACCTTTGCCTGCAAGGCCTGGAACTCTAAAAACATATGTCTGAGAAACTCAATTTTTTGTTCTCTGGAAGTGATTTTAGAGTTCAATGCAGCAGCGCCAGTTGTGCGTGGAGTTACGCAGTTGTAATAACATGTACGGGGACTGACTAGTATAGTATAAACATATTTTATTGCCTTTTCTTCAAATAACAGTAGAAACAAGTGGGTCCCCAGAACAAAAGCAAAGGAAATTTAACATCTTGTGTATTTCAAAGTAGACGTACTTTGCAATGCAAATAATTTGATATGTTAAATAAGTATTTCATAGTCCAGATAGCTGAAAATACCTTCATTTTACATAACCAGCGGCTACCCCTTATGTGATTACCAGGTGTGGAATTGCAAACGAAGAATCAACTTGAAATATCATGTTGAAATTTCGAGATAATAAGTCGAAATGTCACGATATTAAGTCGAAATTTCAAGTTATTAACTCAAGATTTCGAGTTATTAACTCAAAATTTCGAGTTCTTAAGTCGAAATTTGACATAATAAGTTGCAATTTCGAGATCTTATGCCAAAATTACAAGAAAATAAGTCAAAATTTCAAGATATTAAATCGAAATTTCGAGGTATTAAGTCAAAATTTTGTGTTATTAAGTCGAAATTTCGACATTATGTTGAAATTTCCAGATAATAAGTCGAAATTTCGAGATACCTATCAACAGAAATAAAAGTGTATGTGGCCCTAATGCTCTTTCGTACTCCAAGCAGTTAATCAGTACTTTGTGCACATACTTTTGCCAGTAATGGACAACAGTCCACTTTGAATCAGTTGGAGGTGGAGAATGACTAGAAGTTATTTCATAATCAATCTATCCATGAAAGTTATGTAGCCAAGTTTGAAACTTGAGCTCAAGACTCCTGGATCTGTAATCAGACAGTGCTATGGTGCCTGGATTACTCTTTACCATACTTGTCCTAAGATTTGTATAAGTCCATTTAACTGTTATGTATTGGAAAATGCTGGGATTCAAGCCTAGGTCCTCCTATCTGAAGTCAGGAGCACTAACGACTCGGCCATGTGGCCATTTCAAAAACAGTGTTGACCCAGATTCTATAGGATCAGTCTGATCACAGTTTGCAATTACCGTTGTGTATTTTAAATACACCACCAGGGCCCAGTTGTTGAAAGTGTCATTAGCTTAATGAGCTCATTACTGGTCAAATTGTTAGCTGTTCTAATAAGTACAATATTTAATTCACAGGTATTTTTGCTGAAAAAATGAGTAGCTTTTGCAAATGCAAAAGCTACTCACATTTTTTCAGCAAAAATATTAGCATATATACCATATTTAATGCTCAAAGTTTTAACTATACGCTAACCAGGGCTCTGGAAATTTTTAAATCTGAATCGGTCCAGCTGATGACGATGATGTCATCAATAAGCCCATTTCAAAAAAAAAAATATATATATATATATCACCTATCACGAAAACTAATGACAATTGGCAGTCCAATAACTCCTTTTAAATAATACACCTCAACTCCGTTATATGACGGAAGTCCGAGTATAACGAGCATGATCAAAGCTGGCGTCATCAATAAATACAGTCATGTATGTAAAAAGAAAGAAAAAAAAAGACGGTTTTGTTGTTATTTCCACCTCCGCAGGGTTTTCCTAAACTATTTGTAAACAACTGATTCCCGTTTTGTATAAGGGCGAAGATGGCGGGAAACAGGAGGGACGGAACAAAACCACTTTCATGGACCTAATTAGGTCTAATAAAAAAGGCCTGAGCCACGGGCGGTTTTGCAGTTTTCAATGTTTCAAGATTTGACCAGACTGCTTAAATTTTAAGCAATGAACAATCTTGTCTAGCACAAGTGGTGCATTACTTATTTTTACCGTGTAATCTACCTTGAATTATACTGGCGTGTTACGGCAATCAACAAAAAAAAAAAAAAAAAAAGCAATCAACAATACCCAGATCAGACGCCGTTGTATGCGACATCTGATCAGGACGTACACAAATTGGGAATTAATATATCAAATCTGGGACTGACAAACCGTGTTGATCAAAATAAAAAAGAAGAGGAAGAAAATGGGTGCGTTCAAGTGGTGCATTCTTTTATCACTCTCAGTAAAGTGACCTTTGATCTTTTGGACATGCCGACTGCACCTGGATGTTTTGCAGTCTCAGTGTATTCACACGTGTCACACAAACGGATTAATTATCAGACTACCGTTACTGATGATTCGTGTTAATCGCTTGTTTACCGCACAAAGGTCAGTGAAGTGTTGATTTTTTGACAATGTTTGGATAATGACGTAATTAATTTGTGCTGCGGTAGGTTGCCGTTATTCATCTGTCTCTCCAATATACATGTCAAATGACCATTCAGAGCCTTTTAACTACCATAATATCGCATTTAAAAGGTGCGCGGACGTTGTCAGTTTGGGAAGACTTGACCGTTTGTGATTTTTTAGACATCATTGATTTGTGAAAATTAGTTGGTTGGGGAAAAATGGGATTCAAGGCACAAAACTGTTGGACCAATTTATTAGCATTTTGGGGTGTTTGAAATCGGTCCAGAATTCTTAATTTCTGGTCCAGACCGGCTATTTTTCTGGTTTTCCGGAGCCCTGATGTTAACTGATGACATCGATAGTTTTGAACAACTGGGCCCACATTGTCAAATGAGCTTGTTCTAATTTTAGCCTTTGCCATTCTCAGAGCTAATTCAGCAGATAACAAACTGATATTTTTTCTTATTTTTTTTCCTTAGCAGAAAATGTTCACAAAATGTCAAAGTCTACTTTCCTGAGAAAAATATAAATATTTCAAAATATTGTCTGCTGAAATCTTTACCCAGCACGCAGAACGTCAGGATAAACAAGGTAAAAGGCGATATCGGAATATGTAGCACAAAAAATGCACTTTAATTATATGGAGCCCTGCAAAATCTTGGCCATATTACAATAAGTATCTTTTGATAGAGTTTAATATTCTAGGATTGATTGAGAAAGATATAAAACAGATTGTCTCTACTACACAGGATCAAAATTTTATGAATAAAGAAGTACAACGGAACCATTAAATGATCCATACTGAGTGAAATGGTACTTTACTGACTGACTGAATGATGACAAACCAACATCAGCCTGTATATTGGGATTTCTGTCAAGGTCTATGCCATTTTTAGAATACAGTATGCACCCTAAGTGTTCAGACAGGTCCCAGCAAAAAGTGCAGGCCCAGATCAGATACCATAGAATTAGCATCTGATCCAGATCTATACTATTTGCCATTCATCCAATAGTTTTTAAATCTACTAAGCAGTAGTAAAATGGATTTGTTCAAATTTTAGGGTAAGTATGAAATTTCCAAATATTTAGGTTAAATGAGAAAATAATCCAAATACTGGCGGCAAGAAATACAGAACCTTGACCAGATTGCTAGCCTCTAATCTGGGTCTGCATCTTTCACATTATGATTAACACAGTTCCATGAAAGGCGATAATTTAGGATATTTATTTTATTTTCACACCAAAATATATCTTTTGGGTACTCATTGGAATTGCCTCACTGAGGCAATTCCAAAGCATCCCCAAAAGATATGTTTTGGTGCAAAAAATGGCAAAAAAAAACAAAAAAGAAAAAAAATCTGAATATACTTATAAATAAATATGGCATCATGTAATAAAGTACTTTTAGGTTTGTTACTGCTCATATTTTAAAGAGTCAATTGTTGAAGTGTGATTAAGTTGTGATACTGTTACAAAACTAGTTACTGACAGTAGCGGATTCTAACAACACTTCTGTAAGTTTACTTTAATATATTCTGTGTTCTTAAGTAAGTTTTCTTTAATATATTCTGTACAGCTTCTAGTAATTCTGAAACATAAAGCAATTAATGTGGGTAAACTGTCTCTGTTACCAATTTCTGCATTTATTAATCCTTTAAGTGCTTAGCAGATGACATTCTTTAATCATTAAAATTATTTTTCAAAGAAAATACAACTTGGCATGTCCTGTGTTGATGAAGTTTTACTTTACTGTGTTTATCAAAGAGAAGTGCAAAAATTAATGAACTTTAGTCACGAGGAACAGGAGCCAGTCTAACATATACATGTACATGGATTGGAACTTAACTGAGTTACTGTATATAATTTAAATGATTAAAAACTGCTCTGTTCAGAGAAATTCATTTAATGTAGCTGATTTAAAACAGAACATTATCATCCAGCAGATGCCAATTTATAGCACATCAGAGGCAATTGCGGCAAAATCCAACACTGTGCCGTACAACAACAGTCAGATCGGCCTGTGTAGCAGCAATCTGTTTTCCCTTTTTTTTTTTTTTTTTTTTTTTTTGCATTCTACAAGGTGTTTATACAGGTGAGCTCTGATGATCCAGGTCAGTCTGCACATCTGGGCAGGCTGACCTGGTTCTTTAGTGTTCACACACATGTATGTTAAACTGTTGTTTTTCTTACGAAAAGTTTCATTTGTTGTGCAGTTGCCTACACTTGGGTCTTACCTTACTCACCCAAAATATTTGAACACCTGAACACATTTCAGACTGAATAGACTCTCCCGCACTATAGAAGAGTCCAATTTCTATTCTAGGTATGTCAGGCTATGTGATTTAGATATACATAGAGAAAAATGTCTAAACTATTTTGCAAATAGTGGCGACCCCGATCAGACACTGTGTTCTGCGGCATCAGATCTGGCTCTGCACTGTTTGCCAAGTACCCTTTTGGTTCAATATACCTGTCTTCCAATTTCAACAAGACCCATTTTACTGTCCACGGTGTCTAAAAATGGCTGGATGAGTGGCAAACAGTGTAAGACCTGATCAGATACCACAGCTCTGTAGGGTCTGAGCCAGGTCTGCACGGTTTGCTCAGGCCTTATAATAATTAGAGTAAATACAAAATCGTTTTTTTTTTTTATCAGTTTGCTATTGCTGTCATTTTTTTTTTTCTTTAGATTTTAATTTGCAGGCAAGTGATTTTTAATCTAAAGATGGTATCTTATTTTCTCCTAGAACTGTCATTTTGGAATAAAAAGAAGTTAGAGTAAATGGTTTAGACCAGATCAAACCACTATTAAATGAGCAGTTTTGTAAGGGTCTGTGCTGACATATCATCAGGCAGTCAAATGGACATTCATATAAGAATAAAAAGGGTTAAATATCTACAGATTTAGGTAAATTATGGAGTATTAACCCTTGTCCTGCTGAATAAATTAAGATGCCACACCCGTTTCTAATTTTCAGCCA
Organism: Anodontia alba; assembly: GCA_964016985.1. NCBI lineage: Eukaryota > Metazoa > Mollusca > Bivalvia > Lucinida > Lucinidae > Anodontia > Anodontia alba. Next base: position 3,634,395 of record OZ024823.1, read on the forward strand.
ATCAGATTACTTGATCCAGGTTGTAGATATAAATTCACATACTTAATGGCAAATAGTGCAGATTCACATCAGTTGGCTTCTGAAGACACCAACTGATCTGGATCTAGATCTACACTGTTTGCAAATGCAGGGTATATCTGAGCTCAGCAGGACTAGGGTTAATATTAGGCATGCAATAAATAAATAAATAAAATATATTCAAGTGTTGGAAATCACACTACATTCTTCTTGGTGACAAAAATTCTCATCACGAAAACAAACCTATATAATTTTGACCCCCTTAAACCCCACTTTTATATAGTAAAACTGGGGTTTACAGGGGTATACATTATTTTTCTTATTTCTGCTCAAAAACATAGATTGTGGGTACTCGTTAGAACTGCCTCGGTGAGGCGGTTCTATGTTTTAAGCAGAAATGTGAGTACCCACAATCTATGTTTTAAGCAGAAATGTGAAAAAAATATCAGTTTTTATCTGAAAGTTTTCAGTTTTTGGAGGTGAAATTTTCAATATATTTGAATAGGCGTTTTCATAATGTGTTTAGAATCTTATATTAAGAGGTTCCAGAACATGTGCTTTTTTAAAAAAATTATAAACAACATATTGAGTTTGACATCTTCCAAAAAGCAACATATATGGAGCCATGTAGAAGACCATGTTAAAACATATCCAAAGAATTAAAAGCGTCCTATTCCCAAAGTATTTCCTTTACAATTTATTTTGACTCATTTCTTCTTAGGAACTTTAGTGGTCAATGCCAGACAAAAGAGGATATACTAAGTACTCAGACAAAGAGACCTGAGCAAACAGGGTAGATCCACATCAGATGCTGTGGAATGCAGCATCAGATCAAGGTGTACACTGTTTGCCACTAATCCAGTAAATATCATACAAATCTATAGGTATTAACCCTTGTCATGCTGAATGAATTAAGATGCCACACCCACTTCCAATTTTCAGCCAATCAGATTACTTGATCCATGTTGTTGATGTAAGTTCACATACTGAATGACAAACAGTGCAGAAACCAACTGGTCTGGATCTACACTGTTTGCAAAGGCAGGGTATATCTGGGTTCAGCAGGATTAGGGTTAAAATGGACTGATTAGAATTTTAGGACATACATGTATATTTGTAAGAAGTTAATGCTTAAGCATGTAAGTAAATATTTTAGCAGACAACATTTTGAAATATTTTTCTAATTATTTTTTTTCCAGAAAATATGATTCAACATTTCTTGCAAATTATTTCCAATGAAGTTGAGTTGCATGAAATGTCAAATCCTGTTTTCTTGGAAAAATAAGACAAAATATTATCAATTTGTGGTCTGTTGAACTAGCCCAGAGAGCAGCAAATGTTAAAATGTCCAAATACTTAGGGTAAATACTGTAATTTGAGGTCCAAGGGTTTTAGTATCTAGGGAGCTGTTACCTGCACAGTGCTGCAGATTAGCTTGCACGAAAGGTTATTAAAGCATTAAGGAGGAAAATTTAATAAAACAACATGGCTGTATTCAGGGTGGTCTGATTACCGCACTGATGCATGCAACCAAATTCATAATTATCGCCTTATTATTACGTCTCAACCGCCATTAACTTTTACCTCTCTCCAGGCAAATTCAGCAGATGATAAAGTGATGATATTTTTTCTTATTTTTTCCCAGAACAGTATTTGACATTTCATGCAAATTGCCTCCTCTCCATTAAATCCTGTTTTCTGAGGAGAAAAAAAAAAACAAAACAAAAAATCTCAGAATACTTTCAGCTGAAAATTTTTCCCAGTATGCAAAGCGTTAAATCAGGGCTCAAGCTAATAAGATGCTTTTGTTTCTGTTTGACCATAAGCTGCTGTTTGATTTCTTATTTTTTCCAAGAAGATTTACATTGCAGATTCATGAGGCAATTCATATGAGTGCACAACACATGTTCTTATGATGAAACACTTAAATGGATAGATTTTTTGTCTGGAATGTGGATTTATGTCTTTTATATGATTTCAAATGAATAAAAATACTATTTTTTTAAGTTATTAAATTTTTATCTTGTGCAACTTCTGTTTTTATGCCTCAACACTTGCTCAAATTATAGCATACAGGTTTGTTTTTCTTTGATTCTTAACTACAACACATAGCATCATGGAGATATTGAAATATCATAAATGTTATTATCATAAAGAACATCAGATGTTAAAATGCACCATCAAATGGCAGTAGCTAAGAAATTATCTGTCACATTTTTTCCTCAAATATTTCCACTTCTGCTGATTTGCCTTCTGTCATGTTTATTTTCATAGTATAGTCTTTTTTCTTTGAGGACTCAGGGAAACCATATTTTAGCTTTCTCATGACAAAACCCAACAAAATGGATGTGTGCCCAGGGAAGACTCAGATCAGCCTGGGCATCCACCCAGTCTGATCAGTCTTCACTGTGTGCTCAATGGGTAGCAAAGGACCCAAGCTGTCATCTTGTGAACAGCAAAGATCAGACTAGGCAGATGCCCAGTCCGACCAGTCTTCACTGTGTGCTCAATGGGTAGCTACGGACCCAAGCTCTCTTCTTATGGACAACAAAGACTCAGATCAGACTGGATGGATGCCCCATCTGATCTGAGTCTTCACCGGGTGCACATGCCATTTTGTTGGTTTTGTCAGGCTCATTTACCTTATGGGAACTAGATACATTTGGAATACTGGGTAATAATTGCAGCAGACAACATTGCAAAATATTTTTCTGGGCCCAGTTGTTCAAAGCGTCGTTAGCTTAACGAGCTCGTTAAGGGTCATTTCGTTAACTGTTTTAGCTGATTCAATATACAATATTCTGATATTTTTTGCTGAAAAAAAATGTGAGTAGCTTTTGCACTGCAAAAGCTACTCACATTTTTTCAGCAAAATATTTCAATATATTTGCGTATCACTCAATTTAAATTTTAACGATTCGTTAACTAACGACATCGTTAGCTTTGAACAACTGGGCCCAGATTTTTCCCAGACAAATTCAAAGTGCCATCTGCTGTAGTAGTGATTAGCACTTTGAGGGTTAAAAACTACATGAATGGCAGCAGAAATGACAGAGTGCACTATTTGTAAAATTAAGTGCTACTGTCAGGCTTGAAGACAGAGTTTTGGCTTCATTCTGTCTGAGAATTGTAAACCTGCACTCATTTTGCAGAGAATGAGTACACGCTGGCAGATTTTCCACCATTTTTTTTACAAGGGAAACAATATTTTGACTTCCTGTGTGCTACAAGGTAGACAACTTTTGGACTTCCTGTGTGCTACAAGGTAGACAACTTTTGGACTTCCTGTGTGCTACAAGGTAGACAACTTTTGGACTTCCTGTGTGCAACAAGGTAGACAACTTTTGGACTTCTTGTGTGCTTTCCTGCATATGAATTCATTTCTGAAGTGAGGCCTACTCTAAAATGGAAGACTCCTTTTTCAGATAGGAAGCAAAGAAAACATTGCCTTCTTGTTAAGTATATCCATTCTTTGTAAGGAGAATGAATACACGTATAGTGCATGAATCTCTGCAAAAATTGTTTTTTTGCCCCCATTCTGAAAAGGGGTTTGTTGTAAAAGGAAAGAACTTGTTCCCTCAGGGAGCAAAATCTTTCATCTTAGAGTAGACCCTTTTTCAGAACAGGCCTGGGCCCAGTTGTTCAAAACTAATGGTGTCGTTAGTTAAAATATCATTAAAACTTTAATCTTTAAATATGGCATATACACTAATATTTTTGCTGAAAAAATATGAGTAGCTACTCGCATTTTTTCAGCAAAGCTACCTGTTACTTAGATATTGTTCTTACTAGAACAGTTAACATTTTGACCACTAATGAGCTCCTTAAGCTAACGATGCTTTGAACAACTGGGCCCTGATCTGCATGAAAGCAAATAGGAAGTCACAATATTGTCCCCCTTGTAAAATAGAAAACAGGAAGTCAAAAAAGTTGTCCCCCTTGTAAAAAAGTGACAGAAAATCTACCAAGTATATCAAGTCACCTTAACTTCTTTCATGACTAACTGCATCAGTTCAAGCAAAAATGTGTCTTCATGCACATGTGCAAAGTTTAGAATCACATGAATCAGATCTTTTTGCTCATGTGCACAGTGTCATCATGATCTTTTGTTTCACATGATACATTCTGGTATCACATGATTCTATAAATGGACAATAAAGGCTTTTTATCAAAATGCTTGAGTATGCAGGCTGATCTGAGCTTTCGCTTTGCGTCAAACACTCCTTTTGGCTTGAAGTAGCTCAACTAATAAAGGTACTGGCAAAGTTTCCATTTTAAATTTATCTTTCTAAAACATGAGACCACGAATAACCTGTGGCTCTGCTACAGGTAAGAACTGGCAGATGTCATTTTAATTACTTCTTTTTTGTTTTTCTCTAAAAATAGGATTTAACCATTGACTTGCTGGATTTTAATAGAAGCAGTCAACATTTTAATTTCCCAGAAAATAAGGGTTTGTCATTTCATACAAATTGTCTCTTAGGAAATAATTTGCTTGAAATGTATATTCTGTGTGTGTGGGGGGGTGGGGGGGAGGGAGAGACGTAGAGAGATATATTACAGCGAGTGCTAACAATTAATGTTACATTTAATGCTGGGTAAAAAAAATTCAGCAGAAGACATTCATTTTGAAATGTTTTTCTTATTTTTCCCAGAAAACAGGCTTTGACATTTCATGCAAAATTTGCATGAAATGTCAAAGCTATTTTCTGGGAAAAAATATCAACATGTTGCCTCCTGCTAATTTGCACATGGAGTTGTAAGACATTTACAATGAAATGCCTACACCCTTTTTTAGTCACTAGTAAGACATATATCAACCATTACAGCTGCACCATGAATAAATGAATCAGAAACAAATGCTTTATGCCATGGGAAATAGGATCATCTGGACATATGGGAACATTAAAGTTCCAGATCTGCTAGCAAAGATGCACAATCTGATACGAGACTTTGCTATGCATCAATATACACCACAACCTCTTTATAACACTATTGTTGGGGTCCATAGCATAAACCCTGTTAGTTAAACAACCGTGTTATATCCAAACAAAAATGTATAGATTATATTGAAAAATGACCATTTATGGTCATTTTTCAATATAATCTATACATTTTTGGGATCCATCTTTGAACCGTGTTATATCTAAAACTGTGCTATAACGAACCGTGTTATAAAGAGGTTGTAGTATAATTCACAGTTCTTGATAAGAAAGGGTCTCCACATAGTATTTTTACTTATTTGTCCACAAATGCATATGTTGTGGGTACTCACTGGAAGCAGCTCCACCAGACTTAAGTAAAATATCAGTACTTTTCAGTTGATAATGATGAGTTGGAGTTTTATGTCCCTTGCAATATTATTTAAGTCATATCAAGACGATGGAAGGATGATAATGAAAGTCTCTGTGCATTGTGCCATACAGTTATGAGCTGAATTCCCCCTCTAGTGGGATTCAAACCCTGGCCCTCATCGTCCAAAGTCAGAAGTGCTAACCACTCAGCCACCTGCATGAACACTTCATTTTTCCGTTGAATAAAAAAGTGCCTTATCTGGAGCTATGATACATTCTACAGTATCAACTGATTCTGTAAGCAGACAGTGAAGGCCCTGATCAGACTGCATATTCATGTAATCTGATCAGGGCATTCACTGCATTTTCTCCCAAAATACCTTTTCCCAAGGCATGACTCAAATAAGAAATACATCACCCATTTAAGCTGTATCATGAGAAACTGGATCGTTGAACTGTACATAATACAGTCACAGCCCAGCTCAGTCAGTTTACATGCACAGTCTTATCATGGCCATCGTTGTTTGTGTGACTATAACTTAAAAAATCTGAATCTTTTCAAATTTTTACTGTATATCTCCAGCTTTTCGATATTTATGAAAATTAATACTTAGACTTAGATATTTAACTCTTTCCCCACCAGTGGCGACTTTTGTTGTCTGCTGATAACCTCTGTAAACAGTCTGGACCCAGATCAGGCCCGTAAAAACATCTGGATCAAAACTGTTTGACACATTGACGGTATTCCTGAAAGATGTTTTTGAAAAAGTTTATTAAAAAAAAATCCACAGACGACAAAAAAGCATGCAAAATTACCCAGCATGCAAAGAGTTAACTTAGTTCTTCTAGTTCTGTATATTCTTTGTGGTGCCTTGTGGCTGTTCGCTGCAAGACTTTTTTTGTGAGTGTTCTGTCCCATCTATTGTCTTATGCTTTGATTTGGTTCCTTTTAACCCTTAAAGCGCAAAGCAAAATTTGTAGCAGACGACATTCAAATTTTTTTTTTATTTTTCAGAGAAAACAAGTCTTGACATTTCATGTGAATCGTCTGCCAAGCAGACGATTCACATGAAATGTCAAGACTTGTTTTCTCTGAAAAAAAAAAAAGGGTCATCTGCTGCAGTTGTGATTGGTGTTTTAAGGGTTAACATTGTGATCTCCTCATTGGGGAAGTGGGCGCTGGTTGATTTGCTTTTCCCTGGTTTGAAAAATATCATTGACGGGCTATAGTCTATGATTGTGGCTCTGCCTGAACACCTCCTATACTATTTTGCAAATAAATGGAATCAACAAAGAGAAAATTCCCACAATGTCATGTTTTTGGAACAGAAATTAGTTACAAAAAATAGCTCAAGATTAGGCATTTTTTTCAACCAAAAACTATTGATGTTTTTCTTATTTCTCCATGAAAATATATGATGTGGGTATTCATAATAAGCACCAGGGCAAGGCACTTCTAAGGAGCACCCACAATGTACGTTTTCTTGGAGAAATAAGAAAAAATATTTATCTGGGCCCAGTTGTTCAAAGCGTCGTTAGCTTAACGAGCTCGTTAAGGGTCATTTCGTTAACTGTTTTAGCGGATTTAATATAAAATATTCTGATATTTTTTGCTGAAAAAATGTGAGTAGCTTTTGCACTGCAAAAGCTACTAACATTTTTTCAGCAAAAAATTTCGGCATATTTGCGTATCACTCGATGTAAATTTTAACGAATCGTTATCTAACGACGTCGTTAGCTTTGAACAACTGGGCCCTGGTATCCCATCTTATCTAGAGCTATGCTTAAGATATCAATTCAGCAAAAATTGTTTTGTTAATTAAAATTTATAACAATCAACAAATGGCAAGATTTCAATACAGTTCAAAATTTGATTTTTTTTTTTCTTTTCCAATAAAACTTACAATTCTGGAAATTCTAATGATTCATAGTACAAAGCCAATGATTGAAATGACCTCTCACCTAAGTAATTGGCTATGATCTAAAATTTCAACTTGATACCTAATTAATTAATAATTAAAGGTATTGACTGCATGGTGTTGCATTTTATATTCAGGATTATATAACGCTCGTACCACAGGACGGCTTTCAGCTTTATGAAATAACCTGCTGGATTTAACCCAAATATTCAAACAGACCAGCCTGAGCAAACAGTGTAGACCCAGATCAAACTGCTCTAAGGAGCAGTTTGATCTGGGTCTATACTGCCATTCAGCCACATTTTAAACACATATGCGGATAGCCGAATGAACTGGGTCCAATTTAAAAGTATGAAGTCAAGGTGTCTGAATATTTTTAGGTAATTATGGTTACCCATTCAAGGCAACAATTAAAGTACCTCCTATATTTATTTTAAATATTCAGACAAACATGCCAAAGCAGTATAACATCTCTTAAGGAGCAGTGTGATCCTAGTCGGCCATTGGAACAGCTTGATCTTGATCTATATTGTCCGTTATTCCCTCAGCAATTTTTACAAGGTTACAAAACAGTTGCTATTTAATTGGGCAGTAAATTCTATAGTTCAGAAAATAAGTCCCTGCCCAAGTTTACATTTAAATGTTAGAGATATGAAAAAAATAAAATAAAATAAAAATAAATAGCTATCAGAAGAGATTGTAAATCCCCAACAGTATGGGAGTCATGGCCTGCACAAAGTTTTGGCTTCAGGGGACATAACTATTAATGTAGAAAGTAAGAGTTATCTCTCCTGCATGTGACATGCTTGCTGGTCCTTACCTATATCTCTACCAAATATTATCAAAATATTTCAAACCATTTAGAAGTTAAAGCTGGCTTAGAAATTCAGTCTGGGGAGGTAACTAGAAAACAACCATAGCAAGGGTTATTCTTCTTGCAAGAGACACTCCTACTTTACCTGATACATGTCCCTACCATATATTATCAAATCATCTCAAACAGTATGGGAGTTATGGCATGCACAAGATTTCAGCTTCAGGCACATAACTGTACATAATGAAGAAAGTGAAAGTTGTATCTCTTGCACACCACATGCCTACTGGTCCTACTCTTTATCACTACCAAATATTATTAAAACACCTCTTAGGGTATTAAAGTTATGGAGCGCACAACTTTGCGTCTACTGAAGGATGCCAGGAGCTGAAAGCTATATCCCCGAACCTCTGTGTGTGTGTTTGTGTTTGTGTGTGTGTGTGTGTGTGTGTGTGTGTGTGTGGGTGGGTGGGTGGGGGGGGGGGGGGGGGACATCATCAGTGAAACTTTTTCAGAGTAAGAACCTGATAATCTGTCAAAATCTAAATCCTTTAAGTGCCACCAAAACTTGTAGAGAAAAAAGTCTTGACATTAGCAGACAATTCACATATGTCAACTTATTTTCTTTAGAAAATTAAAAAAAAAAAATAAAAATGTCATCTGCTGCAGTTGTGATTGGTGCCTTAAGGGTTCAAAGGAACAGGCCAAGGTGATATATCATAATTTGAACTAATAAATTGCAAAACAAAACTACATTTTGTACTTCTGCAGTGTTTGCTTTTCAAATAACTTGAAGTCAGTCGGTATTGCAACAAAGGTTAAATTCTATTTGTCAAATGAAGAAAAGCTATAACTGACTTTTGACTTGTGAATAGGATTCTTATTTTCTATTACAATAATATTTTCAAGAGCTGCCTTTATAAAGATACATAGCTCCAGAGAAGAATTTTCAAACAATAATGTGTCAATATTCTCATTGCTTTTACCTCCACAAAAACACAATGTGCAGATATTCATTAAAATGGCCTTGCCATTTTAATGAATACCAGTACATTTTGTTTTTGTGCAGACTTAAGAAATGAGCACACACAGGTTTTCATGGAGAAATCAGAAACTATGTACGTGTGAATTTCTTATCTAGGGCCATGCAGCATGCTGGGAGATAAATTTCCATTTAATAAACTTGAAGTAATTCCCTCTTTAACAAAAGGAATAATACTTTTCAAACTGTTATTCTTTCAATAGCAATTGGCTACCCACTACCTCAAGTTTTCACACTTTTTTTTTTCTATTTTCCGAATTATCAACAACTGAATTGAATGTTGCTTTCATTTTTTAATTTTCATATGGCCCACTTTTCATTTAAATTTTCATTAAATATAACTTAATACTGAGATCCCTAAAATTACTTTTCTGCTACAGTATTAACAATGACCATAGCAAGATTACCGTATTCAACCTAATTACCGCACATACTCCTATAAGCGCACAGTCAAGCAATTCCATAGTCTTCAAATTATAGCCAGTGTACTTTTTGCCTACTTCTTTATAAAGGCATATGTTGTGGGTACCCATTTGAATTGCATCTACTTGTCGATGCAATTCAAATGAGTATCCACAACATATGTTTTAATAAAGAAAATCAGAAAAAAAACTCACATAAACACCAAATAAGGCCTTTGCTGATATTTGTTTTTAAGGGTATCCTTAGTAAGTAGAGTCATATTTTGAAAAACCTAAGCGCACTGTGCGGTAATTAGGTCGAATACGGTATACTAATTTTTCCTTCAAATAAATGTACAGAACTGAAAACATAGATAAACACATAAAAAAGCGACAAACAAAAAAAAAAAAAAAAAAAATATATATATATATATATATATATATATATATTTGCAGTCAAAACTGAAATAAAACCACTGGACCTGCCAGCCACGCCTTTCTTTTTAGCATATATACCACCAAAGTAAAGTTAAATACATTCTGATCTGGGTTTATACTGTTTGCTCAGACACATCTGTCTGAATACTTAGATAAAAATGCTACAAAAACAGTTGTTGTTTTTAAATATTATTAAATACCTCATTCTGTTAAATATTTTTATCACTTTGATTTGTAGGCATTTTCTTCTAATATTAACCTAGTCCTGCTGAACTTGGATATGCCCTGCCTTTGCAAACAGTGTAGATCCAGATCAGCTGGCTTCTCAGAAGCCAACTGCTCTGACTCTGCACTGTTTGTCATTCAGAACATAAATTTGTATCAACAACCTGGATTATGAAATCTGATTGGCTGACAATAAGAAAAGGGTGTGGTATCTTAATTTGTTCTGCATGACAAGGGTTGATAGTTATGTATCTTAGATGTATGAAGCACATACCGTAACACACATGTTCAACATTATTAGCTCACTGACAAAATTCTTCATTTTGTATAAACACAAAAGAATAAATACCATTAAAGCCAACATTTATTATATGAGCCAAAAAATGGGAAAAGGGAACTTCTGGACATATAAGACTGCTAAGGCCCAGTTCAGACTGTCGCAGCTCTAGATGTGCTTTTTCAACCAAAAAGTAGATATTTTCTTATTTCTCTACAAAACCCTATGTTGCAAGTACTCACTAACCCATTTTACACAGAACAGATTCTTCCTTACTACAGTCAAACCTCAACGGCTCGAACAACTCTGGAACTATGGAAATTTGTTCGAGAAACGGGTAGTTCGAGCCACTGAGGGCTAATAATGGTGCCAGATCAGGAAGCAAGCAGCATTATTTTTGTTAAATCTTTTCTATTTTCTACTCATTAATTGTATGTTGAGTGTACTCATTAGAATTGCCTCAAGGAGGCAATTCTAATGAGTACACACAACATACAATTTCATGATAAAATACGAAAATTTTCCAAAATATCTGTTTTCTTAATCTATCAGAAAATTTCGTAGAGACTCCAAAACGAGTTCGAATTAGCCATGGTAAATGAGCCATTGGTGTTTGAGTTATTGAAGTTTGACTGTATATATTGGACGAGATGAATTTCAGTTTTAGGTATGTCAAGCTCTATGATTTAAATCTTCTAAGAGAAAAATGGCTAAACTATTTGCAAACAGAGGAGACCCTGATCAGATGCTGCATTCTAAGCATCTCATCTAGGTCTGCACTGTTTGCCAATTACCCTTTTTGGGGTCTGCAGATTAAAATGGATTAGAACACGTTTAATGTGCAAATGCACAATTTGATGGGAGTATTGCTGTTTATTTGTAGAATTACTACTGTATGTAACATAAGTATTGGGACAGATATGCCTGAGATAACAATGATCTAGACCAGTTGCCAAAGAATAAAGCTTCTGGTCAGGGTCTGAAGGTCTTCACTGTTTGCCACTCATCCAGCTATCTTTAGACACAAAACAGGTAATAAAATGGACTTGTTCAATATTTGGGACAAGTATGGTAATGAGTAAATGTGTTCTAATACTTAAGTTAAAATCATAAGCTGTGGGTACTCATTAGAAGCACCTCAATGAGGTGCTTCTAATGAGTACCCATAACATGTTTTATGGAGAAGTGGAGGAAATTACCCCAAATACTCCTCCATTCTATGATAATTTTTCTCATTTCTCCATAAACACATGTGTTGTGGTACTCATTAGAAGTACCTCATTAAGGTGCTTCTAATGAGTACCCACAGCATATGTTTTTATAAAGAATTGGAGAAAACTATCCCAGAATTATCACCAAATACTCATTTTACGAATCCTCTAGAAACAATTGAAAAATGGTTAAAGTCTCGACTGGACTGCATGAATGTACAAATTCCTCCAAGAATTGGGCTGTTAAAGAATGTATCGAAATAGAAAACCCTTTTCTCATGACTTTGTTCATTCCAACAAAGAATAAACTAGCATTTACATTCAGTTGATTAATCTAAACACTGCAAACAACTATCTTTGTCATGTTTTGAAGTTCGATTTAACAAGATTTTTCTAATGCTTTCAAGATACCAGTTTATATATTTGTTCAATCATTACTGATTGATAGTTACTTTATTTGAAAGTGTTTGTAGCAGACCAAATAACTTGAATTACATCACAAAGATAATATGTAAAGGTCTTATATTCCATATTTATCCTAAATATGTGGATACTGTACCCTAAGTATTAAAAAAGTACACTAAAATTTCAAACACTTTAAGCCATACTTTTTTGGCCTAATTTTTGCTTTTAATGCAGTGGTTTCTTAAAATAAATGGTGGAATGGCAAACAGTGTAGACCCTGATCAGACTGCTTCTTCAGGAGCAGTCATATCTGGGTCTGCACTGTTTGTATATGCCATTTTGTCAGCCACTTTGGTGTATGAAATTTTAGACATTTACAGTATTGATATTTTCTTACTTCTTCACAAAAAAAACAACAAACAAACAAAAAAAAACACTGTTGCCGGTATTCATCAGCACTGACAAGACGCTGAACTGAGCAAATGTACAATTTGGTGAGAGGTTTTCTTCTGATTTTCTACAGGGTTACAATGTCTGAATATTTAGGGTAATTAAGTATGGTATAGGGTTACAGAGTCTGAATATTTAGGGTAATTAAGTATGGCAAAGGTTACAATGCCTGAAGATTTAGAGCAATTAAGTATGGTACAGGGTTACAGTCTGAATATTTGGGGTAATTAAGTATGGCAAAGGTTACAATACCTGAAGATTTAGAGTAATTAAGTTTGTTTTTTTATTTTTTTTTTTGATTTGGGTTTTAAGGCCCTTTCAAGAATATTTCACTTATATCGAGCCGATCGTTCATCAAAGGTGGGCGAAAACTGGAGAACCCGGAGAAAAACCACCTGACCATCCGTAAGCAGAACTTGGCTTTCCCACATATGACCCGAGCGAGGCTCGAACCACAGCGGTGAGAAACCTAATGGATTAAGAGTCAACTCTCTTATCCAATAGGCTACTGGGGCCCGCAGAGTAATTAAGTATGGTACAGGGTTACAGAGTCTGAATATTTAGGGTAATTAAGTATGGCAAAGGTTACAATGCCTGAAGATTTAGAGTAATTAAGTATGGTAAAGGGTTACAGAGTCAGAATATTTAGCGTAATTAAGTATGGTACAGGGTTACAGAGTCTGAATATTTAGAGAAATTAAGTATGGCAAAGGTTACAATGCCTGAAGATTTAGAGTAATTAAGTATGGTACAGGGTTACAGAGTCTGAATATTTAGGATAATTAAGTATGGTACAGGGTTACAGAGTCTGAATATTTTGGGTAATTAAGTATGGAAAAGGTTACAATGCCTGAATATTTAGAGTAAATTAAGTACAGTCTGACCTGTCTTGGGAGACTGCCTTTGAAATGTACAAAAAGTGGCCTCCCAAGACAGGTAGTCTCTGAGTATTTATGGTAATTAAGCATGGAAAAAAGGTAACAATGTCTGAATATTTAGGGTAATTAAGGGTAACAGTGTTTGAATATTTAAAATAATTATAAATATTTAAAGAAATTAAATGTGATAAAGGTAACAGTGTCTGTATTTAGGGTAATTACGTATGGCAAAGTGTAATGATGTCTGGTATATTTAGGGTAATTAAGCAATGTAAAGGGTTATAGTGTCTGAATATTTGGCTAAATAAATGTGATAAAGGGTTATAGTGTCTGAATATTTTGGGTAATTCAGTGTGATAAAGGATTACAGTGCCTGAATATTTGGGGTAATTAAGTATGGAAAAGTGTTGCAAGGTCTGATTATTTAACATTTAATATGATATAGGATTATAGTGGCTGGATTTTTAGAATAATTAAGTATGGTAAAGGGTTATGGTATCTGGATATTAAGGGTAGTTAAGTAGTTAAGTACAATGTATGGTTAAAGCTTAGTGTCTGAATATTTAGAGTATTTAAGTATGGTAAAGACTACAGTGTCTGACTATTTAGGGTAATTAAGTATGGTAAAGGGTTACAGTGTATGATTATTCAGGGTAATTAAGTATGGTATAGGGTTATAGAGTCAGAATATTTAGGGTAATTAAGTATGGTAAAGGTTACAGTGTCTGAATATTTAGGTTAATTATGTATGGTAAAGGGTTACAGTGTCTGAATTTTTACGGTAATTAAGTATGGTAGATGGTAACAGTATCTGAATATTTAGGGTAATTAAGTATGGTAAAGGTTGCAGTGTTTGAATATTTAGGGTAATTAAGTATGGTAAAGGGTTACAGTGTCTGAATATTTAGGGTAATTAAATATGGTAAAGGTTATAGTGTCTGAATATTTAGCATAATTAAGTATGGTAAAGGTTACAATGTCTGAAGATTTAGGGTAATTAAGTATGGTAAAGGTTACTGTGTCCGAATATTGAGGGTAATTAAGTACGGTAGAGGGTTACAGTATCTGAATATTTAGGGTAATTAAGTATGGTAAAGGGCTACAGTGTCTGAATATTCAGGGTAAATAAGTGTACTAAAGTTACAGTGTCTGAATATTTAGGGTAATTAAGTATGGTTAAGGGTTAAAGTGTCTGCATATTTAGGGTAATTAAGTATGGATAGGTTACAGAGTCTAAATATTTAGAGTATGTAGGTATGGTTAAGACTACAATGTCTGAATATTTAGGATAATTTAGTATGGTAAAGGTTACAGTGTCTGAATATTTAGGGTAATTAAGTATGGTAAAGGTTACAGTGTCTGAATATTTAGGGTTATTAAGTATGGTGAAGGTTATAGTGTCTGAATATTTAAGGTAATTACGTATGGTAAAGGTTACAGTGTCTGAATATTTAGTGTATTTAAGTATGGTTAAGACTACAGTGTCTGAATATTGAGGGTAATTAAGTATGGTAAAGGTTACAGTGTTTGAATATTTAGGGTAATTATTTATCGTAAAGGTTAGTGTCTGAATATTTTTTGATAATTAAGTATGGTAAAGGTTATAGTATCTGCATATTTAGGATAATTATGGTAAGGAATGACATTGTCTGAATATTCAGGGAGGTAAGTATGGATACTGTGTCTGAAATTTCTAAACTCATGTAATATAGAGCTTTGTCATTTAGCTGTCTAACCCTTAAATGTCATTCAAAATTGTCCCAGATGATATTCTAAAATATATGCATTTTAATTATGGTCTACATTGTTTGCCACTCATGTAGCAACTGGGGAACCACAAAAACATGTTTTGGCACTCACTGGAAGTATTTCTGTAATGGTGCTTCTAATGAGTATCCACAAGTTACCTTTTTGTGGAGAAATAAGAAAAATATTTATTTGGATATCCCTCTTATCTATAATTATGATTTTTGTTGTCTTTTTATGAGCATGGAAGATATTTTAACCTTTTCCACTCGCTGGGCTAATTCAGCAGATAACAAATTGATGATACTTTTCTTATTTTTCTCAGAAAAAAGCTTTGACATTTCCTATGGAGACAATTTGCATGAAATGCCAAAACTTATTTTCTGGGAAAAAAGAAGAAAAGTATTTCAAAATGTCATCTGCTGAAAATTTTACCCAGCATGCTAAGGATTTAATTTATCCCCAGTAGCATAGGAAGTTAAAATGCAAGCAAAGAAAATGAAAACGGTACTATATTATCATACGATTATCATTAATGGCACACATCTCATGCTTCAGCAAACAAAAACTGGAAGGTGTATATATTTAACTGTCATTTTGATCGTGGGAAAATTTACTTAAATACCTGTAAAACCAATGTTGAAGGATGTCACAATTGTCAAAATAAATATTTTTTAATGTATCCTATACATCAAATTTTAGTTATAAATAGACAAGTGATGTTTTATAAAGTATCAGGATTTTGCTCAGTTAATTTTCTTTGGAACAAATTGTTTAGGCAATCATTTGAATTGGCACTTGTCAGTCTTTTATCTGAAGTAAAAAATGGTGTACCGTATTTACTGCATATATTCAGAACCTGAGCCTAAGGACAATTCAAACAGTGTAGACCCTGATGAGAAACCAAAGTATGTGGCATCTCATCAGGATCTACACTGTTTGCCACTCATCCAGCAATTTTTGAATGCAATAACAGGTAACAAATTGTACTTGTTCAGATTTCTTATCTTTCCTTGAAAATAAGGTTTGGCATGCTAATTACTGTATTAACCCTAAGTATTGGGACATTTACGGGAATGGAGTGTGGGCACTTACTTACTATCAAAAAGGGTAGTGGTGTGCTGCCAGGAGCCTGGGAGCCCTACCGCTTTCCACTCATGATTGATTTTTTTTTTTTCTTTTTGATTTGGGTTTTACGGCCCTTTCAAGAATATTTCACTTATATCGAGCCGATCGTTCATCGAAGGTGGGCGAAAACCGGAGAACCCGGAGAAAAACCACCTGACCATCCGTAAGCAGAACTTGGCTTTCCCACATATGACCCGAGCCAGGCTCGAACCACAGCGGTGAGAAACCTAATGGATTAAGAGTCAACTCTCTTATCCACTAGGCTACGGGGGCCCGCTCCAGACATGATTGAGACCCCTTTCCAGACAAAAATAAGACAAACATTTACCCCATTGTAGACAAACAATATATGCTCATTTGCTCAGTCAGTTAACTTAACAAGGATTTACTTGCATATTATTAGTATTAAGGCTTCATTTACCTCTTGCGCTTCATATCATTAACAAAAAATCCATTTATGATAGCCCCATTCCAAGCTAAGGTAGTTTACCACTCCCTTTCCAGACAGACATGAACCCCTTTCCAGACAGATGTATTTGAATCCCTTCCCTGATTTTTTTACAATAAAACACACCCCTGTTCCAGACAGATTCTGAAAATAAGACCCCTTTTGTCAGAAAATCCCTACCTTTGCTTATATAGTGAGAATCCAAAGCATCTTCATGTCCCGAGGTTATAAACTTTTTTCATGCTCAACTCAGCTGAGCATGAAATTTGTTCTGCTAATAAATCTCAAAATGCTAACAATTGCAAATTCTTTCTTGCTTAACATAGCTGAGCATGAACATTTCTCTGCTAATAAATACGAAAATGCCAACTACTGTTGGCATTTTCATATTTATTAGCAGAGAAAATTTCATGCTCAGCTAAGTTGAGCATGAAAAAAGTTTTATCACCTTGGGGCCTGGCGACCAATGAAAGCTGTGATCAGCCTGCTTGGATGTATGGGCTGAACTGAGTCCTTGCTATGTGCACATGCAATCTTGTAGGATATGCCATTTCTCAGCTCAATTATGCATGGAAACTGCAGAGTGCTATTGCTATCACTGATCTCTTATTTGTCTGATTGTCTATCAACAGTGTAATCACATCTTTGAGGCATATGACCAGACCAGCCTGTATAACCATTCAGTCTGAACTAGGCTTTTGTTCAAAGCCCATTGATGTATTTAACTACAATATATCCAATGATTCTATGGGCATAGAGCCACCATTAGACAACCTCGAAGACTCAACATAGCTCCAGATAAGGCACTTTTTTCAATTGAAAAGTACCAATATGTTTTTTATTTCTCTGTGAGAATATGTTGTGGGCACTCATTAGAAGCACCTCAGTAAGGCACTTCTTATCAATACCCATAACAAAATGTTTCCGTAGTCTTCACTTCTGACATGAGCTGTTCCAAACAGAAAAATGACCTTATGGCAGTTGACCAGTGTAGACTCAGATCAGTCTGTGAATCTGTAGTCTGATCCAAATATACACTTCTCACTTAAATAGTGAACAGACTTTAAAGATTCTGTGAGCAAACAATGTATACCCTGACTAGATGAGCAAACAGATCTGGGTCTATGCTGGTTGCCAATGCCATCAATTTGTTTTTACTTGGAAGCAATCATATGTACATGACAATATGTCAAAAGTGCTCTTAAATCATTTGTGCAGTGAAGTTTCTCTGTTTGTCAAAATATTCTAAGCTATCCAATGATTCTGGAAGTGACAAACCTGGCTCTATTCAGACTGGACAAATTGCCTTGGTGAGGCTTTTCCAATGAGAACCCACAAGACACCATCTCGTGCAAAAATATGTTGTCTGCTACAGTTGTGATTAGTAATTTAACCCTTGTCCTGCTGAACCCGGATATGTCCTGTTTTTGCAAACAGTGTAGATCCAGATCAGTTGGCTTCTTCAGAAGCCAACTGATCTGGATCTGCACTGTTTGCCATTAAGTATGTGAATTTATATAAAAAAGCTGGATCAAGTAATCTGATTGGCTGAAAATTAGCAATGGGAGTGGGATCTTAATTTATTCAGCAGGACAAGAGTTAAGGGATATTATAGGAAATTTCATTCTCTGGTAGTTCTAAAAACTGCAATCATTCAATGACAAATGTTTATCAAACCTGCTCTTTTTTTTAATATCTCTCACTGAAGTATCAAATGGCAACAGCAGTAGATGTTTTATAAGATAAAGTCTTAAAATGCTGAATTTAAATCTCAGCAGATGTCAATATTTATCTTAGTTTTCCGCTAAAACAGGGCTTGACATTTTATATGAATCAAACCACATATAATATCTCTCTTTTGGGAAAAATAAAGAAAAAAAAAAGAACACTCATTTGTGTGCTATGATCTGCTAATTCGGTGATAAGAGCATTTAGATATATAAAAAAAGCTTTGACAAATGAATAAATAATCATGGAAGAGCTGATTGATTCCCACACAGAAAGACTCAATTATTTGGCAAACTGCAGTTACTCATATTGTTAACCTTAGTTCTGCTGAACCCAGATATACTCTGCCTTTGCAAACAATGTAGATCCAGATCAGTTGGCTTCTGAAGAAGCCAACTGATCTGGATCTGCACTGTTTGCCATTAAGTATGTGAAATTATATCAACAATCTGGATTAAGTAATCTAAATGGCTGAAACTTAGAAGTGGGTGTGGTATCTTAATTTATTCAGCATGACAAGAGATAACGCATAGCATGCTGGGTAAAAAGAATTCAGCTGATGTTACTTAAAATAGTAATAATATTTCATGCAGCTTGTCTTCTTTTTATAAAATGTCAAATCCTATTTTCTGGGAAAATAAGAAAAATATCATTAATCTGTTGTCTGCTGCATTTGCCAATAGCGTGCTAAGCGTTAAGATTTAATGTGATAAAATTTCAAAATAAACTTGTATTAGTCATCTTTAGTAACTTAATCTACTGCACCAAACTTAAAACCTCCATCAATATTATAGTAACCTAGACAGTCTGTAATATGAACCATCTGATCTGGTCACTCACTGTTCAATGTTTAACACCTAGCATGTTGGGTAAAAATTTCAGTAGATTTTTTCTAGAAAATAGGTTTTGACATTTTGTGCAAATTGTCTCCAAATTTGCATGAAATGTCATAGCTTGTTTTCTTGGAAAAATATCATCAGTCTGTAGTCTGCTAAATTAGCCCTGAAACAAGCAAATAGTAATAGAAGACAACAAACTGATACTATTTTTGTCTTATTTTTTCCAGAAAGCAGGGTTTGATATGTTAATGGACACTGTAGCCAGATGAGACATTTGCATAAAATGTCAAACTCTATTTTCTGGATACATGAGCAAAATATTTAACCTTTACCACTCTCTGGGCATTTTTAGCAGACGGCAAACTGATGATATTTTTCTTATTTTTCCTAGAAAACAGGATTTGACATTTCATGCAAATTGTCTTCTCAGGAGACAATTTGCATGAAATGTCAAATCCTGTTTTCTGGGAAAAATAAGAAAAATATTTCAAAATGTCGTCTGCTGAAATTTTTACCCAGAGTACTAAGGGTTAAAGATGTCTGCTGGAATTTCAACTCAACATGCTAAGCATTATCTACCTCTAATCTTCAGCATATTCCGGGTGGAATAAACAAAGGATTCATATTTTGCTTATTTCTCCAATAAAACAAATCGAGGGTTGAGCGCAAGACTGGCGTAAGTCAGATGGTTGGTTTTCCCCAAACCTAATCTCCTCACCATGAAGGCGTTATGAAGATTACAACATTTCTTTCTGTAAACAATGAAAATTTAGGTGCCATTGCTCATATGAGCAATGGCACCTAAATTTGCATTGTTTACAAAGGGGTCCAAGTTGCCCCTAAACAAGGGTTTCAAAAATAAGTTTGAGTTACAATAGTCTTGCGCTCAACCCTCGAAATGTGGGTATTATTAGAAGCACCTTTTTGTGGTGCTTCTAATGAGTACCCACATTACATAGCTCTTGATAAGGCGCTTTTTTTTCAAACAAAAAGTATCTTTATTTTTCTTATTTCCCGACAAAAACATATGTTGTGGGTACTCATTAGAAGCACTTTAGTGCTTTTGTCGAGAAATAAGAAAACTATTAACCTGATACCCACCCTTATCTGGACCTATGCACAACATATTTTTTCATGGAGAGAAAGGAAAAACAAGAGGCTCAAGGGCAACAAAGCTCACCTGAGTTAACTGCTGTAAGTTAATCAGGTCATTTACTCATCATTCCTTATCAGCCTGTCAAGTTTCAAGGTAATGGCATAAACAGTTTTTGAGATATCTTGCTTACAAGGTTAAAATGCTGAAATTTTCAAAGGGCTATATTTAGTCAAAAAAAAAAAAAAAAGGGGGGGGGGGGGGGGGGGGGGAGGGGTGAGGGGTGAGGGGATAAGAGGAACAATTCTGTGAAATCATTTTGAAATCGGGCCACTGGCCGAGGAGGAGATGTCGTTTAATGTTGTTGTTTTTTCTCTTTTTAGCTCTGGTGGCCATTTTGTTCAGCCGAGCGGAATTATTTTAGCAATTTTGGTAAAAGGCCATAAGAGGAACACTTCTGTGAAATTACTTTGAAATCAGGCCACTGGCCGCAAGCAGATGCCTTTTAAAGTTTTTTTTTACTATTTTTAGCTCTGGCCGCCATTTTGTTCAGCCAAGCAGAACCATTTTAGCAATTTTGGTAGGGGGCCATTGGAGGAACACTTCTGTCCAAATATTTTGAAATCCAGCCATTGGCCAAGGATGTCGTTTAAAGATTTTCTATCTGTAGCTCTGGCGGCATTCTTGTTCAATGGAGTGGAACCATTTTGGCCATCTTGGAATTCCAATCAACAAAATTTTAGTTTGTTTCGATCCAGAAGTCATCCTGTTGCTACAGAGCAAGGTTCGGTTCAAAGAGACCAAAGGTCTGGGAAGAGATGTTGAAAACTGATTTTTAAGACGGCAGCTGTGGATTTTCTATCGGCTCATTTAGCTGTTTTGTGTCTATTAGGTGCCCTAATGCTCATCAAGTTTCGATTCAAATGGATTACAGAGGAGATGTCCAAAATATGAATTCTCAACATTTTTCCCATATTAATGTATAGGGCCCATTCAAATGCATGGGGAAGCAAATTTGACCTTGCCATAAAAAGGTCAAATGTCAACATAGGACCTTCATTTTAGCAATTTTGGTAGATCTCCTGTCCCCCATAATTTGTGCAAAGATTAGGCCCAGGGCTTATTTGGTTCTGGAGAAGAAGATTTTTTTTAAGGTTTTTTACCATATATGGGCATGGCAGCCATCTTGGTCAATGGACCATGACCATTTTAGCAATCTTTCGAATTTTGCCCCAAGGAGGCTCCACATGAAATTTGAGCAACATTGGCCCAGAGGCTTCAGAGGAGAAGTCATTTGAAATTATCAACATTTTTTCCATACAAATGTATGGAGCCCATACAAATGCATACGGAAGGGAACTAGACCTCACCGTAAAAAGGTCAAAGGTCAATGTACAATCATTATTTTAGCAACTTTGGTAGACCTCCAGTCCCCAATGATTTGCTGAAAGATTCAGCCTGAAGGCATCCTCTCTTCTAGAGAAGAAGACTTAAAGGTTTTTATCATATATGGGCATGGCAACCATCTTGGTCAATGGACCACAACCATTTTAGTAATCTTTCATTCCCCTGCCCAAGGGAGGCTCCATATGATATTTAAGCAATATTGGCCCTGAGGCTTAAGAGGAGGTCTTTTGAAATTCTCAACATTTTTCCCATACAAATGCATAGGAAAGCAAACTTGACCTCACCCTAAAAAGGTCAAATGTCAATGTACGACCATTATTTTAACAACTTTGGTAGACCTCCTGTCCTCGACGATTTGTGCAAAGATTCAGCCACAAGCCATCATCCGTTCTGGAGAAAGATTTTTAAAGGTTTTTACCACATATGGGCATGGCATCCATCTTGGTCAAAGGACCGTGACCATTTTAGCAATCTTTCATTTTCCCCTAACCTAAGGAGGCTCCATATAAAATTTGAGCAAAATTGGCTCAGCAGGCTTCAGAGGAGAGTTGTTTGAAAATAACAGACAGATGCATGAACGCATGGACGGACAAAAAGTGATCACTATAGCTCATCCTGACCATAACACAGACATGTTAAGTTTTGAAAAATAAAATGAGACAGCGCGGCTGAGCCATGCTCCCCCTGAAAATTTTTAAGATATTGGTGTAAAATGGTGCATTCTGAGAGCTATTTATAACACTTTTGCTCATTTTTTTTTAAACACTTAAAATGTTCTTAGGTGATTCTGGCCTCTAGCTAAGACGTTTTCATGTCAATCACTGTCAATGACCAGGGCTTCATTATACTGATAGCATTCCATAATAATGGAGCAACAGTCAAATGCCTAAGGTAAAAATAAAAGTAAACATAAAAACAGCAATGTTTATTTTCTTTTTATTTAGAGCTATCTTTCACAATAATTTAACAATTTGCATATTGCATTGTATGCTTGGAGAGCCCCTCTGTCATTTTTTTTTTCACCCAGTCATACATTTTTTCGAATTTCGAACTGTCATTTGTGTTGTGACAAGTTTTAGAGCCCACCATTTTTTATTATTATTATTATTGCAAGCTGCTTGTTACCAAAGAAAGTTTCATGGAAAGTGATTTTTATGATCGTGCAGATGCTTATTAAATTGGGGTCATCCCGGTTGGCGGTTCAATTGCATCGCCATTTTGATTTAACTTGTCATCAAGAAATATATTGTTTTATTTCTGGTTTCTCCCTTTTTCTAGGACTTTGAGGACAGGTTACAGTGCTTTAGTTTATTATAACACGTTTTTTCGGGGATTAAAGCCCCGGAGATGCCAATCTTTTTGCCATTTTGGACAACGCTATCCCACCATGCAATTAACGGCATCAAGACATTTAGTTTTTCATGTTTAATGCATTTCCCCCATTCAAATTCAAGCGTTTATGCACTTTCAATCAACATTTGGACTACTTCGGATTGATATTTGGACTACTTTGGACTGAGCCGGAGTTTTTTCCAATTTACAAGTGTAGCTCTTTAAAAAAATCGACCCAAAATCGGGATTTTTGTTTTTTCAGGAGATTTTTTTAAATTTTCATGAGGCGTGAGAAAAGATGTTTTTCCATGACCCTCCCGCGATATTCCAGAGACTTAACATGTCTGATAACATATCTGGATACCCTTCTTATCTGGAGGGATGACACAGTCTTATATAAGTATGCACAGTTCATCTACCTAGTACCTACATTAACATTTTCATTTTGTCTGGAAACAAAAAGAGCTGACATAATCATTTTTTAACACCATTTCTCTTCAGGTTATTTTTAAATAACTAGTGTACAAGGGTGCCATCTGCCATGCAGACCATTCACACAAAATATCAATCCTTGTTTTCTCTGAAAAATAATAAAATATATATCTGAGAATGTTGTCTGCAACAATTTTTAATGGTCTTTTATGGTTTAGGATAGGTTTCCCATGCCTCAAATTCAAAAAGTGTCCTATTTTACTGCCATAGAAACTCCAAAGCATCATTAGCATAAATAAAAATCACACTGAATGTACCAAATATAATGAATTGAAAGGATAATAGGATTTCAGCAATTTAAAATTCATTGAAAATATAAAATGGAGTCTATTAACATATATCTTGAAAACTGTTACTTTTTTGACCAGGTCATGGGAAGATGTTCGGTGGTATGTGTGAAGATGTGTCCTTAGCTCTAGATAAGAGAGGGATGCCGATAAATATTTTTCTTATTTCTCCACAAAAACATATATTGTGAGTACTCATTAGAAGTGCCTCAGAGAGGCACTTCTAATGAGTACCCACTATATATGTTTTTGTGGAGAAGTAAGAAAAAAATATAATACTTTTAATTGAAAGTGGACTTTCTCTAGATCTTTGTATGTCTGAGATTTCTGTCTCTCAGATAAATCTAAATAAAAAAAAACACCTCCATACATTGTAAACAGGGTAAAGAATTTTTCAAGGTGTGGAGAAAGTTTTCAGCCATCAAACAAGGTGACATAAAAATGTTATTTCATGGCCTTTTAAAACTTAGTCATGCTACTAGAAATGGTTATTAAAGGCGAATGGAAAGCCCTTGTAAATGAAAAGCATCATACAAAAGTCTGCCTTATAATACACAAATGGATGCCCAGAGCAAACTGCCAAATCTGTTATTGCTTAGCATGCTGGGTAAAATTTTGCAGCAGACAACATTGAAATATTTGTCTTATTTTTTTTTTTACATAAAACAGGTTTAGAAATTTCATGCAAATTATCCCCAAAAAGGTGCTTCTAATGAGTAACAACATATGTTTTTTGTGCAGAAGAATTTTACATCTTAATTACTTAGAAACTTACATCTTACTTCTTTATAGTACTTACATCTTAATAATTTATCTAGAATAATAATTGTGCTTGCATCTGAGATGTGCCTCTTACATCTTAATTACTTAGAAACTTACATCTTACTTCTTTAATAATTTATCTAGAATTATAATTGTGCTTGCATCCAAGATGTGCAGACAAGGCTGGACCTGTTTCATTGGCACTCCCAAGGCAGGTTTTGATAATGATTTATGATTTATCTAATGATTATCATTTATATAATGATTTATTTAAAAATCTGAACATCCTAACTCCTTATCATACTTGTGCTAAAATTTGAACAAGTCCCATTTTTCTACTTGCCGATGTCTCTAAAACCTTGATGAGTGGCAAACAGTGTAGAACTGATCATTTTATGGCATTTGATCTTGTCATCACAAAAACAGGCCTATATAATTTTGACCCCCTTAAACCCACTTTTATATGGTAAAACTGGGGTTTACAGGGGTATACATTTTCTTATTTTGCTAAAAAACATTAATTGTGGGTACTCATTAGAACCGCCTTGCTGAGTATCTACAATTTATGCTTTGAGCAGAAATATAAAAACTATCAGAATTTTTTATCTGAAAATTTTCCTTTTTTGGTTGTAAAATTTTCAATACAGTGTAGCTCCAATATATCGCGGTATTGCGGGTCCATAACCCTGAAACCGCGATGTGGTCGGAGCGCGATATAAGTTCCGACATGTACCATGCATGTATAACGGCGTGCATAACACTCACTCGGTTTGTCGCTGTGGTAGTTTGCTGAGACATCACGGATAAATGGCATTCAGTTATGTTGTCACCATATTTCCTAATTAAAATTAGATTAGAATTGCTCAATGGAATAATTTACAATGGTGCGCTATGTCTAACAAGTAATTCCAATCGAAACCAGCTGATAAACTACGTTTGAAAACAAGAAATCATCGGATTGACAATTTAGGACGCCATTTTGGATACTCTGGCGAAGGGAAGTTACTCCATTGTGCTAAGATAACTTGAGTTGCTTCCCTTTGCTTATATTGCGGGCGCAAAAAAAAAAAACAAAGTTAATTTCTTTTTATTTATTTTTTTTTATTGTTTGTTTTTGTTTTTTTGACGCAGTTGTTTTCTTCTTAAATATTTATATCTACAGAAGTGTAAAATAAGCGGACTACGATCTGTGTATGTTGGACAGAAACATCGTAAGACTACTGTCTTGTAAAATTTGCTGGTGTTGAAAAGGAGGTGGACCGTTTTCCCCTGCTGAGGAAAATTAGTTTGTGGGCATCATTTGAGTAGATCTATGTACTAAATGATGATAATGATTACGACAATTACGGCGATATAATTTATTGTTTGCCAATTATAATCAACGTGTGCGCTGACTGACACTAAGTGGATTGTTTATCATAGCGTCGACTTAGCGTCGGGATAGGCGCGAAAAATCAATTACCGGAGGCGGAAGGCTTTTTTTTTTTTTCTGAAGTTAAATAAAACAACAAACATTTTATGTTTTTATTTATTTATTTTTTTTTTTTTTTGCTTTTGGAAAATTTGGGAGCCATGGCCTATTCGCGATATACTGGATTTCGCGAAATAACGGACCGCGATGTATTGGAGCTACACTGTATATTTGAATAGGCATGTTTTCGTAATGTTACACTGTTTCCTCAGCCTGTTGGTCTAAATACTTAGGGTAAATATGGTAATATGTAGAACTTTGAGAAGTATACACCAGTCCTTTAATAACACTATGGCTCCAGTCCATGCAACGACATGGAGTTATAAGTAAAGTACATGCATGCTTTAAATAACAATAAAATTACAAAAAGATGTACCTGCTAATCATCAAACAATAAAAACAGAATTCTGGGCCCAGTTATTTAAAGCTAATAATGTCGTTAGTCAACGATTTGTTGAAATTTACATCCAGTGATACGCAAATATGCTGAAATGCAAAAGCTACTCACATTTTTCAGCAAAAAATATCAGAATATTGTATATTGAATCTGCTAAAACAGTTAACGAAGTGACCCTTAATGAACTCGTTAAGCTGACAACGCTTTGAACAACTGGGCCCATGATACCTTTTCAACATACAAAACATTTATATTGTCTTGTTTTACTTGATCTAACCTGGGTCATACATGTAATTTTTTTTTTTAACTATTAACATCTTTTAACATTTTATTAGCAAATGGGTTATTTTCCTCCAGGCAACAGGGCCAAATGATACGCCCATCAGGGCACATCTGATGTATGTATCTCAGACATTTCATACTACGCCACTTGCCAATTTTTTCCAGGTATATCTAATTATTTATAAACATACTAGACTGTTCAGTCTGTATTTAAATTTCATATTGTTTTCCCATGAGAAAATTTGCCTTAATCAATCAATACGCACCTCTTCTAGCTGATAACCTATGAACAAACAGCCCTGAACAATTTTCAAGTACCATAAAACAATTTCTTAATCACCAATCGTCACTACCTATATCTTGAATTTAGTCGTTGCTGTATTTTCTCATTCTTTTGCTAAACCATGAGCAAACACACACACACTTTACGCTACTTCACTTAATGCAAAAGCTAACTTGAGGTGTCAGCCCACTGTTAAAAGTTAAACTGACCACTCACAAAATTTATGATTTATATGACAATCTCAGATAAGGTATTGTGCTGCACGAAATGACGATTTCATGCAGCAGTGATTTATGGAGTTTTTTACCAGTCTATCACCAGGGTAATTAAAGTAATTATTACTTTTAATTACCCAGTGATATATCACAAGGGAAATTAAAAGTAATAGTTGCTTTAATTACTCTAATTAAAATTTAAGTAATATCATTATATTTAAAGTTTTTTAGAATTATTAATATTCATATTCAATAATATGCATGACAATTTCTCCTGTTCCTTAAAGCCATTTTCAGAATTATGTTTTATACTCAAAATGATGTTTTGAATCAAGGTATTCTAATAAAGTGGTCAATATTAATTAGGGACTCAGCAGTTGTATCTTTCTCTGTGTTTGTTTGTTTATGTTGAGGGTTTATGGCCCAGTGAACCCAATGGGGTCATGTCGAGCGCAGTCAATTTACCTAACCATGCTTTTACTGGGCATGCTTAGTCCTCTAAGCAATTAACCAGTACTGTGCACATTCTTTCGCCAGAAACTGACAACTGCTCTTCTTGAATCAGCAAAAGGGAGAAACGATCATAGAAAATATTTCATGATCAATCTCTGCGAAAGAACGTTGCCGACCCGGCAGGGGTTGAACACGCAACCTCCTGATCACCAGTCGGATGTGCACCTGCTTTCTCTGTGTAGAAGAGTCTCACATGTGGTCAAGGAGTGATAATATTTATATTCAGTAAAATGCATGACAATATCTCATGTTCTTTATAGCCATTTTTAGAATTATAATTTTTATACTCAAAATGATATTTTGAATCAAGATATTCTGGAAGGTAATCAAGGAATAAGGTGGTGAGTATTAATGAGGGACTCAGCAGTTGTGTCATCCCTCTGTTGAAGAGTCTCTCATGTGGTCAAGAAAGGATAGCCCCAGTCTGATCTTATCATTAAACCATTGTATACTGAATAGAATCTCCCACACTATATATTGGAAGAGTCCAATTTCAATTTTAGGTACGTCTGGCTATGAGATTTAGATATTCCTATAGAAAAAGGCTAAACTATTTGCAACAGTGGGGACCCTGATCAGACGCTGCATTCTGCAGCGTCTGATCTGGATCTGCACTGTTTGCCAATTACCCGTTTAGGGGTCTCCCGACTACAATGGGTTAATTAAGGTCCATCCATATTAGGTAGTCATATATGGCATATCAGTTATTGATTGTGTTGGGGTTTAACGACACGTCAACCCTTGTGGGTCATTTTGTGCCGTCTCCCAGAGAAAGGGAGAAAAGTGATAGAAGAGATAGTAGAAGAGATTAAAGAGAGGGACAGGGAAGAAAGGAACAGGAATGAAAGTGAAGAAACAGAAGAAATAAAAATATTCCCCATCTACCCTTACCTGCTACAAGTATAGCAGGCCTTGCCCAACTGTAAGCCAATATCAGTTGTATGCCCCGGTGACGTAAGATACACGACACCTTCGCCCCACCCGACCACCCCATGGCATATCAGTTACATCTGTTTATATATTCAAAGAAAAGAGAGATAGGGGAAGTTTGTCTGGTTTGAGAATGAGGCTGTGTCTGGGATGCTGGGAGTTGTGTTTGGGAGTCATGTGCTAGCTACAGAGAGAAGGAGCAGATAGATATACATGTATTTTAAAATTTAAACTGAAGTTAAACAAATGTAGTTTCAATTTTAATAAAGCTATTATCATCAGACTGCCAGGCTGCAAAGACGTTTATGATTAATGAGAGGAAATTAAGAAAATTAATTAAATAAACAGTAAAATGGAAGTTGGTGACTTAGAAGTTAATTCCCCATTTAACCCATTGTAGTTGGGATACCCGTAAAAGGGTAATTGGCAAACAGTGCAGACCCAGATCAGACGCCGCAGAATGCGGCGTCTGATGAGGGTCTCCACTGTTTGCAAATAGTTTAGCCATTTTTCTCTAGGAATATTTAGGTCTCATAGCCGGATGTACCTAAAATTGAAATTGGACTCTTTCAATATATTGTGTGGGAGAGTCTATTCAGTATACAATGGGTTAAGTAAATAAAGTTTAAGTGGCCCAAGGTGTGCAGGTCAAAAGTCTTACTACTGTGCTTAGAGTAGCACTGGGCACTATACTGACACAGCACTATACTGATATCATACTTGCTCTAAATAGTGGTTAACCAATACTTCAGCCAGCAACTGACAACTGTCCTTCTTGAATTAATCGATCGTTGAAATAATTTCACAGTCAATCTCCACTAAAGTTATGTGGCCGAGCTGGGATTTGATCTGCAGTCAGATGGGCTACAGATTGTGCTATGGAGTCCTGCCAGTGAATGGGTACCCTTCAGGGAAGGAGTGAACTGGGTTCCACATTTCATATGAAGTCTCAAAGACATGGTAAACTCTACCTCTCATGGCCCCTACAGCCACAACTTTACCTTTACCTAATTTCACTATAAGCATACTTAGAGTTAATAAAATCAAATGATGCAATAAACCAATTAGATTTTATTTGCTATTTTAAGTCTATTCTACTATTCTTAATTGCCCGATCAATGGCAATCAGGTGTAAAATACAAGATACTTGTGTTTCTTTTTAATGTATTTTTTTAAGTACGGCTCTAGACAAAAATGGTCTCAGAAGTTAAATTTTATTATTTCTGTATGAAAACATTTTAGGTAGCCATTCAAACTGCACTGGTGAGGGGACTGTACTGAATTATTCACATTTGTTTGTTTTTGTGTAAAATTAACAAAAACTCATCTCAAATTGTCATCAAAATTATCTGTCTCTTCTGGAACTAAGGTTTTCAGCCCTTCATCTATTATTGACAAAAGGAAGTCAAAGCTATAGACAAGATGTTTGTATTTTCAACAAAAACGTATTGATATTTTTCTTATTTCTCCATGGAAACATATGTTGTGGTACTCATTAGAAGTGCCTCTGTGAGGCACTTCTGATGAGTACCAACAACATATGTTTCCATGGAGATATAAAAAAAAATATATCTACCTGATATTCTCTCTTATCTAGAGCTATGAGAAGCACCAGGTAACCTACTCCACCATGGCATCAAACATTCAGAACTATTCTACTGGAATCTGAAAGACATGCTCAAAATCAGATCTAAAGTTTTCAGCTAATTAACCTTTGGCATGTTACATTTAATACTTGGCGTGCTGGGTAAAACTTTTAGCAGATGGATTTTGATATTGAGTGCATCCTCTCTAAAGCAGCCACTCTTGGGAAGGTACAAGGTGGAGGGCCCACTGTATTATTAACATAATAATGCCAGCATCTGATCAGTCAACACTGTTTGCCATATATACAGCAATATTTTAGACACAGCAATAGGTAGTAAAATGGACTATTTCAAATTTTAGGACAAGTATGGTAAGTAGATAATGTGTCCCAATACCTAGGGAAAATATGGTATTTTTCACATAAAACAAGGGTTGCACCTTCATGCAAGCTATCTCCTAAGGAGACTGTTGGCATGAAATATCAACCCCTACTTTCTGGTAAAAAAAATAAAATATCACAAATTCTGCTGGTATATAATATTTGTTAAAGTTCTGTACAAAAGGGGGCACCATATTTACCTGTTCTTCAGACAGACTGGCCTTAACAGTGTGGACCCAGATCAGATGCTGCAGAATGCAGCATCTGATCTGGGTCTACATTGTTTGCCACTCAGCCAGCAATATTTAGACACATCAAGCGGCTGTAAAATGGACTTGTTCAAAAGTTAGTACAAGTATGGAAGGAGTTATGGTGTCTGAGTATTTATGACAAATATGGTGCTATAGAGCCATGACAGACTTCAAACTGGAACCTTGCTGTTTTACATATATGCCATCAGCAGGGTCGGGGTGAGGGGAGCAGGATCATGTGACATACTGTGTTACAAATGGCAGATGAAAACTAAACTGAACAGTTAATTTCTTCTTACTAACTTCATTATTTTCTGTATAAATTCTCATAAAACATAACACAGTGAATTGACTTATTACTAGTACTTAACTGCAATAGCCTTGATCTTGTGTGGCCAGTTTGATACTTTTTCTTGGGAAATGATCCCCTCCCCAACCCCTGCCCCCAACTCCTTCCTGAAATAATTTTGACACTTGCCTCCCCTGAGAGTGTATTAATTCCCTTTAAAATGTAGCAAGCTGAAAATTAAAGGACAATGTGAGAAAAGGGCCCTAAGCCATATGCAAGAAGCAAAGGTCCAGCTCAGCTTGCATTTACACACAGTCTGATCAAGGCTGTCTCTGTCCATTGATATATTCTTCACTATCTGGTGATTGTGTAAGCTGGTAATGAAAGACCTGATTAGAATGTACTGTACAAGGTGATCTGGGCCTTCCATCTGCATATACAATAAGGGCTCTTTTATCACATTGCACACCCAGTCCATACAAGTTTCTGATGTTCATCAAAAATAAAAGCCTGACTTTGCGTCTCAAAAAAAAAGACACACATTTGATGTCTGCTATATCATATGGCCATGCGTCATACCCCCACCGGCCCTGGCCTGGCTCATACCCAATGACGTCATATTACTACCACACTATAACCTGGAGGGAAATGTCAAACAGGGTGCCAGATGTATTTTCTAGTCAGGAGATTAGTGAATCACAAAGGTTGTGCTGAAGTATGCATAATTACACCATCATGACTAAAAGACCTTTAATATTGAGACCTTCTATTCCCAGAAGCCATGTGAATGTGAAACTTACAAACATTTGCTGCCAAAATTGGGTTTCTGTTCTTTATATCTTCCTATTTTATTTTTTTGTAATTTAAACGTAACTGGTCGCTAATTAGTTGTCCTCCTCAAACTGGTAAAATTCAGTAGTAAAAACCACTTATCATTACTTTTCAACATGCAAATGTTTAAGGGGGCTGAACACACTAGGTAGATTTTCTGCCGTTTTTCACAAGGGAGACAATTTTGTCCCTTCCTGTTTGATTTATTTCACATCCTGTTTGCTCTATTGCATACTTAGACCCTTCTGAAAAAGGATCTACTCTAAAAGGAAAGAATTTACTCCCATTGGGAGCAAATTATTTCCTTTAAGAGTAGATCCCTATTCACAAGGGACAAAACAATTTTGACAGAGTGAACTCCCCTGAAAGTGTATCAATTTCCCTTAAACCAATCTTCTGAATCATTTCTACCATAACTGTCCTGAATTTTCATGCATCAACTTTTTACTGCATGAACATTGCATCTGAACAAGTCCATCTGACTTCCAATTAGTGGTCTAAATCTGCTGGCTGAATAACCAAACAGGAGCAGACTGATCTCAGTCAACACTGCTTGCTAAAGCATGTCAGTCCAAATATTTAGAACAAATATGGTAGATGTCAAGTGATATTTCAGTGTCCTCCCTCCATGATTTTTTCTAGTTATTTTCTGAGCAATTATGTGTGGTTTCATTATAAATCTTGCTCCAGCTCAGGGAAATATAAAACACTTATTACTGTAATAACCCTAAAAACAGCCTGGGACACCGAAACAAATTATTGTAATTATTCTAAATTTATATAAGTTGATTTTACTATCAAGTAATGTTAAACATGTATTTGCATAATGGAAAACAGTGAAGACCGTAGCGTAGATCAGGAATAGTCTTATCTACACTGTTTGTTCAGGCACTTCTGTCATTTTAATATGTAGGGTCATTACGGTAGTAACACTGATAAATGTAAACTATTAATGCTTAGCACTCCGAGTAAAATTTTCAGCAGACAACAAATTGGTGATATTTTTCTTATTTTTCCCAGAAAACAGATTTTGATATTTCATGCAAATTGTCTCCAATGGAGACAATTTGCATGAAATGTCAAAACCTGTTTTCTTGGCAAATTAAGAAAAAAATATTTCAAAATGTCCTGAGCCTAAAATTTTACCCAGAGTGCTAAGCGTTACGAAGCATAATAAGCCAGATAAAATGAATGCTTTTTACCTGCTTCTTCCAGGTAATGCACTAGTTTTCCACCTGCTTCTTTCTGATACTACAGTTGTGTCACAAAGCATGGTTTGCCTGAAAGTATAAGCTGTACTACTAAAATATGAGTTCTGTTGTGCTCTTAGACAAAACTCTGGATAAAAGGCTTTTTCAACAATGGAGACAATTTGCATAAAATGTCAAATCCTGTTTTCAGGGAAAATATCATTAATTTGTCACCTGATGAATTAGCCCAGAGAGTGATCAAGGTTAAACTGTACAATAAGCTTCATCAACATAGTATATGTATACTGCATGGCCAGAATATCACCAAGTTAATTTTCATACTATATGTCTAATTATTTTTTTACTCTATGGTTAGAAAATTACCATGTCAATTTTCATACTGTGTGGCCAGAAGGGCCCCATGTCAACTTTTACACTGTTAGGCCAGAATGTCTCCATATTAATTTTCATTCAGTATAACACATCAACTTTCATATTGTATGGCCAGAATGTCAACATGTTAATGTTCAGATTGTATTGTCAGATAGTCACCATGTTAATGTTCATCCAGTATGACCAGAATGTCACCATATTAATTTCATACAGTATGGCTAAAATGTACCATCTCAACCTTCACATTGTAAGGTCAGAATGTCACCATGTTAATCTTCATGCTGTATGACCAGAATGTCACCACATTAACATTCAGATTGTATGACCACAATGTCACCACATTAAGACTGTATGGCCAGAATGTCACTATGTTAATGTTCATACAGTATGACCAGAAAGTCACCAAATTAATTTCATACAGTATGACCAGAATGTCACCATCTCAACCTTCACATTATATGGTCAGAATGTCACCATGTTAATCTCCATACAGTATGACTAGAATGTCACCAATCAACATTCATACTGTATGACCTGAATGTCACCACAATAACATATTGTATGGCCAGAATGTCACCATGTTAATTCTCATACAGAATGACCAGAATGTCATGACACCAACCTTCATATTGTATGGTCAGAATGTCACCATGTTAATCTCCATACAGTATGGCTAGAATGTCAGCACATCAACAATCATACTGTATGACCAGAATGTCACCACATCAACATTCATATTGTATGGCCAGAATGTCACCATGTTAATCGCCATACAGTATGACCAGAACGTCAACAAATTAATTTTCATACTGTATGGCCAGAATGTCAACTTCTACTATAGCAGTATGGTCAGACTATTAATAGTAGTACTCATATTGTATGCCAGAATGTCAACAAATTTATCTTTATACTGTATGGCCAGTATCAATAATTTCATACTGTAGGGCTAGTATGTCACCAAGCTTATTTTTATACTGTAATGTTTGGCCAGGATGTTATAGTTAATTTTCATACTATATAACCACAATGCTACTAACTAAATTTTCATACTGTATGGCCAGAATATCATTATCTACTTATTCACTTACTGTATGGTAAGACTGTCATTAACTTAAAATGAATACTTTTTGGATTTAACTTTCATAGTGAATGAAAATAGTAAAACCAACATATATTTAACCCTTCTCTTGCTGAACACGACATACCCTGTTTTAGCAAATAGTGTAGATCCAGATCAGTTGGCTTCTGAAGAAGCCAACTGATCTGGATCTTCACTGTTTTTCATTATGCGAATTTCTATCAAAGACTAGGATCAAGTAATCTGATTGGCTGGAAATTAGAAGAGGGCTTGGCATCTTAATTTATTCAGCAAGGCAAGGGTTAATATGGTTCAATCTACCGAAAACAGTCACACTTGGGAACAAATAAAATTGGCTGTTGCACGGATCAGAAAATTAGCTGTTATATGGAGGTGCCTGTTGTACATAAAGAGGTGACCATTCCACTAATATTTCAAGAATAAAACCTGTGTAAGAGAGCCACCTTCAAGACTGACTTTAAATAGTGGTTGATGTGGAAAAAGTTGTCTGTCTTATAAAGGTACATGTCATGTAATTTTGCTAGATGTCATGTAATTTTGCTAGCAAAATTACATGACATGTACCTTTATAAGACAACCACCTTTCCACATCAACCACTAAGGACAATTTCAAAGGTGGTTGTCTTACACAGGTTTTACTGTATCACCAAACTAATTTGCATGATGTGCAGCTAGTACAGTGTTTACTGAAAGTATTTGATTTTTTTTTTTTTTTTTTTTTTTTTTTTTTAATTTTTTTTTTTTTTTTTTTTTTTAATTTGGGTTTTATGGCCCTGTCAAGCATATTTCACTTATATCGAGCCGATCATTCATCAAAGGAGGGCAAAAACCAGAGAACCCGGGGAAAAACCACCTGACCATGGCTTTCCCACATTTGATCAAGCGAGGCTCGAACCGCAGCAGTGAGAAACCTAATGGATAAAGAGTCAACTCTCCTAGCCACTAGGCTACAGGGGCAGCAGTCAGACCTGAACTAACAGTGCAGACTCAGATCGGGTGCCAAAGAATGCAGAATCTATCAGGATCTACTTTCTTTGTCATTCTTCTGGCAATTTTTTAACATATGAACAGGTAGTAAAATAGAGTTATTTTTTTTATTTTAGGACAGGTATGATAAGGAATTAAGGTGCCCCAATATTTAGGGTATAAATATAAAATATCTTTAGCTCTAGATAAGAGGATATATCAGGTAAATATTTTTCCTATTTCTCCTAAAATATATGTTGTAGGTACTCATTAGAAGTACCTCAGTGAGGCACTTCTAATGAGTACCCACAACATATGTTTTGGTGAAGCAATAAAAAATATCAATATTTTTGGTTGAAAAAAAAAAAAAAGAGCATCTTAGCTTGTGTTATAGTTTTTCACTTAAATAATAATTCGGCTTAAAATTGTAAAGCATAATAGCAGTCATCTTTTGGACTGCAACTGTAGGTTTTTAGTTTTTAACTGCCTCTACATTATATCTCTGCAGGTTTTCTGGCAGTGAAGCCAGTGAGAGAAAGATCATGTAGGAAGAACTAAGTTCTTGGATAAAACCAGTGAGGGGAATATTGCGTAAGAAGAAGAGGAATAGTGTGGATTATAAAATAGGATTAATTAGGAAAAAAAGACAAAATATCCACAGGATCAAAGGTGAGAGGTTTAATTAATACTTGTAGGGTTCCAGTTTCCCTATTTACTTTTAAGTACTGGGGCAGACAGACCTAAGCAAACTGAGAAGACCCAGATCAGATGCCACAGGATGTGGCATCTGATCAGGGTCTAAACTGTTTGCCAAACATCCAGATGTTTTTAGAAAATGGACTAATTAAAGGTTTAGGACATGGAAAAGATTTCCGGTGTCCCAATATTTAGAATAAATATAATATTTAGAGAATAAGAAAGAATGAAAGAATGTTTTTCTTATTCTGCATGAAAGCATATTGTTGGATCTCATTAAAACTTTTTTCAGCCAATCAGATTACTTGATCCGGATTATTGCTATAAATTCACATACTTAATGGCAAACAGTGCAGATCCAGATCAGTTGGCTTCTTCAGAAGCCAACTGATCTGGATCTACACTGTTTGCAAAGAGCGTATATCCAGGTTCAGCAGGACAAGGGTTAAACTGTTGGCAAGATGAATCTACTGAGGCAGTTCTAATAATGATATGATCCAAGTAGCATATAAGTCTAATAAGCTCTTGTATGATCCTATTCTATTGAGATCCCAATAAAATAAGGAGGGCACCAATGTCTCCACACCATATTTACCCTATTTAGACGCTTTTATCTTACCATACTCATCCTGAAATTTGAATGTCCATTGCCTTTCCTGCTGATGTGGCGGATGAGTGGCAAACAGTGTGACCCCAGACCTAATGTTGCATTCTGTGGCATCGGCATCATGATTTGGGTTTACATTGTCTGCTCAGGCAATCCTGTCTGAATACTTTAGGTAAATGTAGAATGCTGTGAGTAGTTTAATTTTGCTGTATTTATAATCTGTTGTATTTGTGGACAATCGCTACAAAAATTAACCCTGTCAGCCTGGCAGACCAAAACAGATATCTATGCAAACAGTGTAGATCCAGATGAAATGGCATGTAATGAGCCATCTACAATGTTTGTCATTCTGTTTTTGATTTTAGACTGAGACCCCTGTTTGCATCAGTGGCCATGTCCAAATTCAAGGATGGAACAGTCCACTTCAGAAACTCAGGGATGAAAGCATTAAACCAGTACCAAGGTTACTACTCATTTATCTAAATACATATATTTGCACTGAAAATAAAACCTTAGTAAGTGTAAATGAAACCAGGAAAATATTTTTGTTGCTGTCACAAAATCTAGGCCCAGCAAAAACAAAGCCATTTACAGTATTAAGGCAGACCAGCTGAGGATAAACAGTTTTTCTGTGATAACAGTGTACTAGAGAAGATCACTTTACACTTTTTTTTACTGTTTTTCTTTCTGTTTATATACAAAATCATGTATATGAAAAACATCTGAATAACCTCTTTCCACTTTACGGTTTTTCAGCAACATTCATATATAATATATATACATAAAAAAGAAAGAATGTGACTGGATCTGAATACACTACAACCTCTTTATAACGCAGTTCATTATAACACGGTTTTGGATATAACATGGTTCAAAGACGGATCCAAAAAATGTATAGATTATATTGAAAAATGACCATAAATGGTCATTTTTCAATATAATCTATACATTTTTGTTTGGATATAACACAGTTGTTTAACTAACACGGTTTATGCTATGAACCCCAACGGTAGTGTTATAAAGAGGTTGTGGTGTATCTCTTTCCACTCTAAACTGTTTTTCAATAACTTTCCTCTTTTGCATTTGGTTTTTGTCTATTAACCCTTATCTTGCCTTTCACGACAATAGTCGCGCTGGGGGGGTCTGTCAACTCAAAAGCCTGTCATACTTACAATATACCACATGCAACCATTCAGAGCAAGTGTTCCTATACAGGAGTGAACCTACTTTCATACAAACACGCCACTTTTCATTAGATAGTCAGGTGCTGGATTTTACCCACACTAAAAAAGACCGAGAATACCAAATTTCAAGCTGCCATTAATTTCAGCACTCACTTCAACAAATTGATCAGGCTTTTCTGGAAAAAAAGCCCATAACACCTGAATCATTTCCAGTGAGGAAGAAGTAGGAATAACAGTAGAACCTATGTATGTCACTCGTTTCATTCGCAATAGTACACAGTAGGCGCTGGGCTCTTGTAATTTTTTTTTTTTTTTTTTTTTTTTTTTTAAGTGTCTTAAACGGTTCCCGGTTTACACATGACTGTCACGTGACTTTCTAGTCACGTGACCATCCTTTCTCCGGTAAAATGGCCACCTAGGATCGGCAAATTATACGTGAAAATTTCATGAAAATCGAGGTAAAATTCAGGGGGTAATGACTTCTCAAGTAGAGGTACCCCCTCTTACAGGCCTGATTCATTTTATTTCCGGCAAGAGAAGGGTTAACAGAAAGCCGGACAAAAAATTAAAACCAAAAAAGTTAGCCCGAATTTGACGTTTTGGGGTTGTATTCGACACAAAAAATGCAAAACCACATTTTATATTTTTTTCTAGTTAACCCTTATCTTGCCTTTCACGACAATAGTCGCGCTGGGGGGGTCTGTCAACTCAAAAGCCTGTCATACTTACAATATACCACATGCAACCATTCAGAGCAAGTGTTCCTATACAGGAGTGAACCTACTTTCATACAAACACGCCACTTTTCATTAGATAGTCAGGTGCTGGATTTTACCCACACTAAAAAAGACCGAGAATACCAAATTTCAAGCTGCCATTAATTTCAGCACTCACTTCAACAAATTGATCAGGCTTTTCTGGAAAAAAAGCCCATAACACCTGAATCATTTCCAGTGAGGAAGAAGTAGGAATAACAGTAGAACCTATGTATGTCACTCGTTTCATTCGCAATAGTACACAGTAGGCGCTGGGCTCTTGTAATTTTTTTTTTTTTTTTTTTTTTTTTTTTTAAGTGTCTTAAACGGTTCCCGGTTTACACATGACTGTCACGTGACTTTCTAGTCACGTGACCATCCTTTCTCCGGTAAAATGGCCACCTAGGATCGGCAAATTATACGTGAAAATTTCATGAAAATCGAGGTAAAATTCAGGGGGTAATGACTTCTCAAGTAGAAGTACCCCCTCTTACAGGCCTGATTCATTTTATTTCCGGCAAGAGAAGGGTTAAAAACAAGACCTATCACAGAAGGTGATTAATACCCTTCCCCGCATCCCAGCCCCATGCACCCACCTCTCAACCCTCACAGTGCTATAAAAGTTTGATGTTGTGGCACTGCTGCTCATTGTGCTGATCACTTAACCCTTGTCATGCTGAATAAATTACCACGCCCACTTCTAATTTCCAGCCAATTAGATTACTTGATCCGGATTTTTGATAGAAATTCACATATTTAATGACAAACAGTGCAGATCCAGATAAGTTGGCTTCTTCAGAAGCCAACTGATCTGGATCTACATTGTTTGCTAAGATAGGCATGTCGTGCTCAGCAAGAGAAGGGTTAAATCTGTGAAGTGTTGAGAAAATTTAAGGAAAACTGTAGAAATAGATTGAATGCTGGATGGAGTAAAGTGGCATGGGGGGATAATAGTAGTAGTACACTCCACAAATGTGGACAGACAGAATAAAGTACCAAAAGCAGATAACCCTGTTCAAAATTAACATGATATAAACAAAACAATAACATCACACAGTTGCTTGTCTAGCTAACCGTTTCTGTGAAGATTTATGAAACTCCAAGAAAAACTGCAGAAGCTGTTTGAATGCCCCTTAAACCTGGATAAATGGACTGAAGTGGCAAGTTTGATTGTGTTGGGGTTTAACAACACGCCAACCCTTGTGGGTCATTTTGTGTCATCTCCCAGAGAAAGGGAGAAAAGAGATAGTAGAAGAGATGAAAGAGAGGGACAGGGAAGAAAGAGGAACATGAATGAAAGTGAAGGAAAACAATCCCCCTCTACCCTTACCTGCTACAAGGATACCAGGCCTTAATTGCCTAACTGTAAGCCAATATTAGTAAGAGCAAGATAACTTTGCAATGATCTTTCACTAATAGTCAAGCTGATAATTTCTATGAAGTTTTATGAAACTGTACAATAAAAAATCTGTAGTAGTTTGCTTCACAAACTTGGGTAGTGGCAAACAGTACAGACCTTGCTCAAACTGCTCCTTTAGAAACAATTTCTTCTAAACTGTTTCAAATGTCTGAATATTTTGGACAAATGTGGTAGCCTACAGAAAAATCAACAAATTACCATATTTACCCTAAATAAAGGGACAGGCAGGCTTGAGCATACAGTGTAGATCCTGACCAGAAGCTGCAAAATGCATCAATCCAGCAGTTTTAGGCATGCTGAAAGGTAACGAAATGCATGCACATCAATTTTTTTTTTTAACAAATACAGAAAGGAGTTAAGGTGTCCCAAAGCTTTGGGTAAATACAGAAATTAGAACAAATATGACTGGACATGTACACCCTATGGGCAAAATTCAGCAGATGGCAAATTGATATTGTTTTTTTTATTTTCCCAGAAAACAGGATTTAACATTTCATGCAAATTGTCTCTTCAGGAGACAATTTGCATGAAATGTTAAATTCTCTTTTCTAGAAAATTAGGAGACAATTTGCACGAAATGTTAAATCCTATTTTCTGGGGAAAATAAGAAACAATTTTCAAAACGTCACCTGCTGCAATTTTACCCAGCATGCTAAACTATGATCTGAATAAAAGTTTAGTGATGAAAAGATAAAATTGAAACAATGAAATTTTACAGATAAAGAGGAGGAAGGTTCAGATAAATATATCAACAATATTGAGGATGGATGCAAATATTTACATTTTGAAAGATAAAAGCACAGCATTGATTTTGAATATCAATTAGTATTTAACCTTTGTCTTGCTGAATAAATTAAGAAGCCACACCCATTTCTAATTGTCAGCCAATCAGATTACTTGATCAATGTTGTTGATATAAAATCACATACTTAATGGCAAACAGTGTAGCTCCAGATCAGTTGGCTTCTTCAGAAGCCAACTGATCTGGATCTACACTGTTTGCAAAGGCAGGGTATATCCGGGTTCAGCAGAACAAGGGTTAAATTAAGTAAAACTCTTGACAAGCAGTTTCAGTGTTGTTGTTTATTCTGCTTCAGGCATGAAAATAATCTTTCAGAATGATTGTTATTGTGTTGGGGTTTAACGACACGTCAACCCTTGTGGGTCATTTTGTGTCGTCTCCCAGAGAAAGGGAGAAAAGAGATAGAAGAGATTGTAGAAGAGATGAAAGAGAGGGACAGGTAAGAAAGACGAACAAGAATGAAAGTAAAGAAACAGAAGAAATAAAACATTCCCCCTCTACCCTTACCTGCTACAAGGGTAACAGGCCTTGCCCAATTGTAAGCCAATATCAGTTGGACGCCCCGGTGACGTAAGATACATGACACCTTCGCACCACCCGACCACCCCCACTTTCAGAATGAAACTAAAATAATACTGTTCCCAAGATTTATCAATGTTTTCATGATGGGCCATTTTTTAACCAAAAAGTATCAATGTTTTTCTTATTTTTCCATGAAAACATATTTCCATGGCATGTCAGATCCTATCCTAAATGATAATACCCTGCCACTATCATGTGGCAGGCAGATAACTGACAAACATTAACAAAATTTGCCTATTAATTATCCAACACCAAATCTTCATATCAATGCACACACCAAGCTTGGTTAAAATCATTTGATATTTACTCAAGTTACCAGAAACAAAAAATGTGGTGGGTAGATAAATCTGTCAAAATCTGATGAAATCTGAAAATTAGCAATTCCAAACCATGGTCCAGTTGTTCGAAGCTAACGACATCATTAATTAATGATTCGTTAAAGCTTACATCGAGTGATAAGCAAGTATGCTGAAATTTTTTGCTGAAAAAATGTGAGCAGCTTTTGCAGTGCAAAAGCTACTCGCATTTTTTCAGAAAAAATTTCAGAATATTGTATAATGGACCTGCTAAAACAGTTAACGAAATGACCCTTAACGAGCTTGTTAAGCTAACGGCGCTTAATAACTGGGCCTTGATCTTAATATTAATGCACACATGAAGTTTGGTGACAATTCACTGATATTTACTCAAGTATGGAAATGAAAATACTGACATGTGGGGGGCAGATAACTGAGTCAAAAATTGACAAAATTTGCCCATTAGCAATCCCAAACCAGATCTC
Source organism: Anodontia alba (assembly GCA_964016985.1). NCBI lineage: Eukaryota > Metazoa > Mollusca > Bivalvia > Lucinida > Lucinidae > Anodontia > Anodontia alba. Next base: position 3,676,932 of record OZ024823.1, read on the forward strand.
CACAATAACAATGCACATACCAAGTTTGATGAAAATCCATTGATATTTACATGTTATTGTTTGGAAACAAAAATATACATGGATGAAGGGATGTACGAAAGATGGGTGATTGGACACACAGACATCCAACATGATACCATAATATATCGCCACTGTCGTATGGCGGAGTATGATAAGAAAAATATTATCAGCTTGCTATGTGTTAAAACACTTGTCCTGAAAATAAAACAGCTCCATTTTACTATCTGTTGATGTGTTTAAAAATTGCTGGATGCATGACAAAACAATGTTGACCCAGATCAGAAACTGTAGAATGTGGCATCTGGGCATACACTGTTTGCTCATGTATGTCTGTCCAGTGTAAAATACAGTGTATAGACCTGATCCAAATAAACTAAACTGGCATTAGTGTACTGAATTGAATGATTACTGTATAACAATGCATTACCTTTACCTGTAGAATCAAATGAAACAAAAATTTTTCTTCTAATTTCTCTTACGATATTATCCCTTAAAGCGCCAATCACAACAACTGTCGTCTGCTTTGTCTTCTGCCTGTTACTTTAAAAGTCATTGTTGCAAACAGTGTGGACCCAGATCAGACTGCTCCTTTAGGAGCAGTCTGATCTAGGTCCACACTGTTTGCCTATATGCAAAAATAGGTTTGAGAAGTTTGCAAGAATATTCAGCAGATGACATAAACAGACGACATTTTTAGATGCATGTTTTCTTGGCATTTTAAGGGTTAAAATCATTAGTAACCAGCCTTTATAATCATAGTATTAAATTGATTTTATTTTAGTGAATGTCTCAGTGTTATAAGAATATTTAGTCAATGGAGACTGGAGCCAGTCTACAAATCAACCTGCACGTCTACAGAATTTATCAGCATAAAGAAAGACTCTGAAAAGACTGTGGATGCAGTTTGATTTGGACCAACTCTGTGATAAATTCTACAGTAACCAGTGATTCTGTAAGCCAATAATGAATGCCCTAATTAGCTGATATGGGCCTTCACTATCCAGATACTGTATTTACCCTTAGTATTTCAACAAACAGGCTTCAGCAAACAGTGTAGACCCAGATCAGATCCCAGCTTATGGGCTAATTCAGCAGACTCCAAACTGACAATATTTTCTATATTTTTCCCAGAAAATCAAATTTTTGACATTTCATGCAAATTGTCTCCTTATTTGCATGAAATATCAAAGCCTATTTTCTGTGAAAAATAAGACGTTTTCAAAACATTGTCTGCATGCAGAGCGTTAAGACAGTAACCAAAGGTCATGTTCAAATTTTAGGAAAGGTACGGTAAGAAGTCAAGGTGTCCAATTATTTAGGGTAAAGACAGGATATTATTAACCTTTACCACTCTCCCAGCAGATTCAGCAGGCAACAATTTGATGATTTAACTGTGTTTTTTTTTTTTTTTTTTTTTTTTTTTTTTTTTCGCCAGAAAATAGGCTTTGACATTTCATGCAAATTAATTTGCATGAAATGTAAAAACCTATTTTCTTGGGAAAATAAGAAATATATTTCAAAATGCTGTCTGCTGAAATTTTTACCCAGCATGCTTAGCAGTAAGACCCATTTTCGCATGGTACATCTGAAATAAACATCAATAAAGTGTTTATTGCTATGATTACAGTTATTACTTCTATAATTTTCATTTTTATTTCTCCTATTACTCTATTATGATTATAATATGCTACAGCTGTACATATCAGTCATCAAATGGACATAATATTAAATGCCAAACATGTACAGATCCTTCATTTTTACCTTCTTACCATCATCCATCTCAAGTAAGACATGATTTAAAAATGACTTAGTTGATTAGCCTTTTTTCCTATTGTTCATCATAACGTACCATTTCTACTTGCAATCTTTCAATGTTTTTCCTTGCTTAAAACTTCGCACTCTGGGTAAAGATTTCAGCAGATGACATATTGAAATAATTTTCCTTATTTTTCCCAGAAAAACAGGTTTTGACATTTCATGCAAAACTAGTTTGCATGAAATGTCAAAATCTGTTTTCTGGGAAAAATAAGAAAAATGTCATCAACTTGTTGTCTGCTGAATTTGCCCAGAGTGGTAAAGGTTAATGTGGGTAAGTTTTAAGGGGCCACTGTTGCACACACACACACACACACACACACACACACACACACACACACACACACACACACACACACACACACACAGGCCTAAGCTAACACTGTGCATCCAGATCAGATGCTGCTGAATGTCTGATTAAGGTCTACACTGTTTTGTAGCTGATCCTGCAGTTTTTAGACAGTAACTGGAAGTAAAATGCGACTTTTTCAGAATTTACGACAAGTAAGGATAGTAGGAAGTTATAGGGTCTGAATATTGAGGGTAAATATTGAACATTTACATTCTCCTGGGACATTTTTGAAACTAAACTGGAATAGCCTCCTAAAACTGCTGTATTAACCTAAATATTGAGACAATCAAACACCTTACCATATACTTTTATTTAAATTTGAACAAAAAAGTCCATTTTATTTCTTGTCAATCTGTCTAAAACCTGCAGGGTGAGTGGCAAACACTGTAGTCCCTTATCAGAAGTCACATTCTGCTCAGGACACTCTGTTCCCACTTAAGGTACAAATACGTGTATAGTTTTTGTTTCAGATGTGTTAATTATAGAAGAAAACACATTTTATTAACCCTTGTCCTGTTGGACCCGGATATACCCTGCATTTTCAAACAGTGCAGATCCAGATCAGCTGGCTTCTAAAGAAGCCAACTGATCTAGATCTGCACTGTTTGTCAGTAAGAATGAGACTTTGTATCAACACCCTGGATCAAGTAATCTGATAGGCTGAAAATTAGAAGTGGGTGTGGCATCTTATTTTTTTTTCAGATCAACCAGCCCAGTTTTCTTCTTTAAACAGTGGAAATGCAGGGTATAATTTTAACAGAGCTGTTCAAGTAATGAATTATTACTATCTTGCATGCTACTCCTACATTTTTGATCGAAGTATATTATATACTGATAAGACTTTGAAAACTCCATATTTTTTAAAAGCGTTTTTTTCTTGGTAGGTAGGCAAGATATAGAAAAAAAGGGTGAACACCAAACAGAGGAAGCCCTTGCCATAGCCTTGCTCTAGATAATGTGATGACTGACAAGTTTTAGTACAATGCCAGCCAGCCTCGGTGGCTCAGTTGGATGCGCCGTCCGACTGGAGACCAGGAGGTCGCGGGTTCAACCCCCACCGAGGTCGGCAACATTCTTTCATGGAGATTGATCGTGAAATATTTTCTACAGTCATTCTCTCCTTTCCCCTGATTCAAGAAGGGCAGTTGTCAGTTTCTGGCGAAAGAATGTGCACAATACTGGTTAACCGCTTAGAGGACTAAGCCTGCCCAGTAAATGTGTGGTAAGGTAAACTGACCGCGCTCGACATGACCCCACTGGGTTGACTGGGCCATAAAACCTCAACACAAACAAACAAGTACAATGCCATCTTTGCACCAAAACATATCCTGCTGATACTCACTTGAATTGCCTCAACGAAAGCATTCCAATGATTATCAACCCAGCGGGCGCATGACGTAAATATAACGTCGCCTCAACGTCGATGCAGCGTCATGACGTTGCATTGACGTTGAGGCGATGTTATATTTACGTCATGTGCCCGCTGGGAACTAATTATGTTTTGGTGCAAAGGTTATCCTCTAAATACTCCCCAGCCGGCACACGACGTTAATATGTCGCCTCAACATCGACGTTGAGCCAACGTTGTACAAACATCATGTGCCCACTGGGTCCCTTTATCTGGAGTTATGAAGTCACTATCAAAATGTCAACATTACTTATCTTGATTTCATCTTGTTCTGCATTAGCAGCATTAAACTCTGCATTATCTCTACATGTTAGTTAATATAACAAACTTTCTGTACCAGCTCATCCTCTTAATAGTTTTACCAAACACCAATTTGTCTGTTTAATGTATAATTTACTGCATGACTTGTTTGCCAACCTAAACATTTCTATATGCCAGTCCCTCTTCTGTTCATAGACTCTTTCAGGCTGGTTGTGTCAGCTTTGTTATGTTATTGTAGGCCTACCGCCATTCAATTTCTTATCACCTACTTTCTCACAGGAAGCCCACACAATTCCGTTTCCCTGCCACTCATTCTCTCAGGATAGTTGCTTCATGTTTACTACAGATATGGCCAGTTTAGTTGACAATGACTGTTATCTAAGATCACACTTTCTCTCAAGTTGGCTACATCACATTAACTTCATGGCCAGTTTATTTGCCATTGGTTATCTACAACCACTCATTCTCTCAGGATGGTTGCTTCATGCTGACTATAGATATGGTCAGTTTATCTAAAATCACTCATTCTCTCAGGATGGTGGTTTCATGCTGACTATAGATATAGTCAGTTTAACTAAAACAACTCATTCTCTCAGGATGGTTGCATCATACAGACTTTAGATATGGTCAATTTAACTAAAATCACTTATTCTCTCAGGATGGTTGCTTCATGCTGACAATAGGTATGGTCAGTTTAAAGCCACTCATTCTCTGTGATAGTTGCTTCAGACTATAGATATGGTCAGTTTATCTAAAACCCACTCTCTGGGTGATTGCTTCATGCTGACTATGGATATGGCCAGTTTAACTAAAACCACCCACTCTCTCAAGATGGTTGCTTCATGCTGACTATAGATATGGTCAGTTTATCTACAACCACTCACTCTCTCAGGATGCAGTGTTTTCCCTGACTCACATTTTGGCAGTTTTTACTCCCAAAACCTTGTTCCGGACCCTCAAAGGTTAGGGGCAAGGGTCCTGAGTGATGCGTATATGATCAATCTAAAATTAATTATATTTACCTATCGTTTTGTATTTTAATGTATTTGTGGTCAAAAGGGCAAGAATTATCAATATTTGGGCAATGGTTAACCCTTAAAGCACTAAGCGAAACGCAGCAGACAACACTGTAAAGTGCATTTCATTTTTTAGAGAGAATAGACCACATTTCTTGTGAAGTGTCTGCTAGGCAGATAATTTAAATGAGATATGAAGCCTTATTTTCTCTGCAAAGAAAAAAAAAAAAAAAAAGAAGTTCAAGGTGTTGTCTGCTATAGCTGCAATTAGTGCTTTAAGGAAGGGTTAAGTGCTTTAAAACAACAAACCCCAAAAAACTTATTAAAGGACCCAACTCCACATAAGGAAATCCTTGGGACCCTCATTTTAAAACCCTGAGGATGGTTGCATCATGCTGACAATAGATAAGGTCAGTTTATCTAAAACCACTCATTCTCTCAGGACGGTTGCTTCATGCTGACTAAAGATATAGTCAGTTTATCTAAACCCACACATTCTCTCAGGATGATTGCTTCATGCTGACTATAGATATGGACAGTTTATCTGAAACCACTCATTCTCTCAGGATAGCTGTCAATGGTTATTGCTCACTGTATGCCTAATCTATTATACAAGCCTACAATTCATATAAAAAGTTTAGCCCACCAACCGACCAAATTTTTTTTTCTGCATGTTAGCGGAAACTCAGCTATTTTTTTTTACGCCTAAGCCTATTCTATTATACAAGCATACAATTCATCCCATCAGTAACTATCTGTACTCTCAGGACTGCATCACACTGACTGTATGTATTTGGCCTGTTTATATTCCAATGGCTGTTATCTACAACCACTCATCACACTATGTATATGGCTTCTTTATTTACCAATGACCGCCAAAAACTATTATACAAGTGGCAACTTAGCCCATCTTCAACTATCCTTACTCTTAGGTCAGCTGCATCACACTGCCTGTAGGCATATAGCCAGTTTATCTGTCAGTGGCTGGTTATCTCACTGTAAGCCTATGTCCAGACCAACATGAAATCTCTCCTCTCACAGGCTGGCTGTCTTACAGTAAGCTTATGATAAGTCTCATAATTACACTGCAACCTCTTTATAAGACTGTTTGGTATAAGACAATTTCGGGTATGACAGTTTAAAGGTGGACCCCAAAAGTGTTGTATCCAAACAAAAATGTATAGATTATATAGAAAAATGACCATTTATGGTCATTTTTCTATATAATCTATACATTTCTGTTTATACATGTATACAGCAGGGTTGTTAAGCAAACATGTTTTTTTCTTTGGATCCCAGCAATAGTGTTAAAGAGGTTGTGGTGTACTCTGCTCTCTCTCTCAAGTTGGCTATCAATACTCTTACATAGCTCTAGATATGGTGTGTTTTATACCTAATTAAAGCATTGCACAGCATGATGCAGGGTAAGAAAACATTTAGAGATGGCTGTGTTCTATGTGGCTGTAGTTCTCCACATCTTCTTCTCTGTCCAACAAATTACAGCTTGATCAGATGAAAAATATAGGAGTGAGCTGGAAACGAAATCATGCACAATATTAAAGAGTTATAAATGTATCAAAATGAAAATTTTGTAACCTTGAAAGTATATGAAAATTTGGTGTACTGTAACCCGGCTGCAGTTCTCAGACACCAGAGTGTACCATAACATCCCACCATTATCCTGTGGGAGTGTACAAAAATACTGACATTTTTTCTTATTTCTCCACTAAACCTATGTTGTAGGTACTCATTAGAAAGTCCTCAAAAAGGCACTTCCAATGAGTATCAAACTATAACTTTTTGTTAAGAAGGCAAAAAATTGTCAATTTTCCAATCTTGCACTCTCTGGTTTGTTTGTTTGTGTTGAGGTTTTATGGCCAAATGGGGCCATGTTAAGAACTGTCAGTTTAGCTCACCACACTTTTACTGGGCAGGCTTAGTCCTCTAAGCGGTTAACCAGTATTGTGCACATTCTTTTGCCAGAAAATCTTTGGTTTGTGACTAATTTATTTCTCCTTACACTGGTTTGTCTGGTGGGTGGTGTCATTGTCGACCAAGGACAGAAAATCTTTCAAGAGTATCTACTACCCTTCAACCATTGTCTGAAGACCAGTTCATTTTCCTATCTCCATTCTTTTTAAATAGTTATCCCACAATGGGCCAATGACCTTCAAATATCCACCACTCCATTGTCTGAAGACCAGTTCATTTTCAAATCTCCCATTCTTTGAGAATGATTATCCCATAGTGGGCCAATGACCTCCAAATATCCACCACTCCATTGTCTGAAGACCAGTTCATTTTCCAATCTCTCATTCTTTTTAAATGGTTATCCCACAATAGGCTAATAACCTCCAAATATCCACCAGTCCATTGTCTGAAGACCAGTTCATTTTCAAATCTCCCATTCTTTGAGAATGGTTATCCCACATTGGGCCAATGAGCTCCAAATATCCACCACTCCATTGTCTGAAGACCAGTTCATTTTCAAAACTCCCATTCTTTGAGAATGGTTATCCCACAGTGGACCAATGACCTCCAAATATCCACCACTCCATTATCTGAAGATAGTTCATTTTCAAATCTTCCATTCTTTGAGAATGGTTATCCCACATTGGGCCAATGAGCTCCAAATATCCACCACTCCATTGTCTGAAGACCAGTTCATTTTCAAAACTCCCATTCTTTGAGAATGGTTATCCCACAATGGGCCAATGACCTCCAAATACCCACCACTCCATTCTCTGAAGACCAGTTGGTTATCCCAAAATGGGGTAATGACCTCCAACTATAACACTCCACTCCATTGTCTGAAGACAGTTCATTTTCCAATCTCCCATTCTTTGAGAATGGTTATCCCACAGTGGGCCAATGACCTCCAAATATCCACTCTCAGGACGGTTACCACAGCATGGAACAAAGCCAAGTACTCACTTCTCTCAATATGTTTATCACGCCATGGGCAAATGACAAGTCTATCTGTATATTCCAGCTGCCAGCTGTTTTGTAAGATGAGTTCCTCTCGAATCACCCACTCTCTCAGGAGTGTTTTCTCACTGTAGTATTATGATCAGTCTACACTTACTTCCCAATCACCCACTCTTACCATTCCTTCATAGCTCCAGATATGAGTGATATCAAGATTGATATTTTTCGTATTTCTCAACAAACATCTCATCTGGGTACTCATTAGAAGCACCTCAGTACCTCACTGAGGTGCTTCTAATGAGTACCTAGAACAGATGTTTTCTCAGAGAAATAAAACATATCAACACCTTTCTGTTGAAAAAAAAAAGTTTCTTATCCAGAACTATGTTAGTTAAATGTTTCACCAAAGGCTTCAACTCTGTCTCTGTAACATTTTAGCGTATCTTCTATTTCAAATCTTGAGTGTAGTTCTGTTAAGAGGCAATTTGCGGCACCATGTTTGCCAATACTTATCACATGTCAGATTCCTTATCTTTTTAAACTGATTAAATGTTCCAGTTTATGTAATAAGCAGGGTGCGAAACCAAAATCTGCCAAAATTGTTAATTAAAGTCGGCAAAAAGCTTCCTATATTTTGATCTTCTGTCAGCAAGCAGTAATTATATGTATGAGTGAAAAAAGGGGAATGGATACACTTTCAGGGGAGACAACTCTGTTGAAAGTTTTTTGTCTTCCTTTAGAAAAAATGGTCTACACTAAAAAGAAAGAATTTTCTCCCCTTGGGAACAAGTAGGAAATTCTTTCCTTCTGAAGTAGAACTCTTTTTAGAAGAGGCTTGGTGTGTAGTAAAGCAAACAGGATGTCACAAAAAGTACTTTACCAGTCCTGCTGAACCCCGATATACCCTGCCTTTGCAAACAGCGCACATCCAGATCTGTTGGCTTCGGAAGAAGCCAACTGATCTGGATCTGCACTGTTTGCCATTATTAAGTATGTTAATTTATAGCAACAATCCAGATCAAGCAATCTGATTGGCTGAAAATTAGAAGTCGGTGTGGCATCTCAATTTATTCAGCAAGACATGGGTTAAAACTGGCAGAAAATCTACCAAGTGTATCCAGTCCCCTTTACTTTTTGCATACTGGTAAAATTTCAGCAGACGACATTCTGAAATATTTTTCTTATTTTTCCTAGAAAATTTCATGCAAATGGTCTCCTTGGGATTTTTGTTTATTTATTTTTATTTAAAATTCTATTGCAGACTGAGGTAGGAAAGGGCAAGGATGGCCAACAGTTCTCGCCTCTCCTAATATGAGATTTCTAACAACTTTTCATGAAACTAAACCACATGGACAGTAACTAAACTACATCATGACTAAATCCATCTTTGGACATTATCTGCACATGCATCAACCAGACTGCACACACGTTAAGCATCCCTGCACATCCACACCGTCTTCTCCAGTCAGTCAGCATTAAAATTTTAGATTATGGTAAATGTCTTAAAATTTTGTACACCAAAATTTCTGACAAAATGGTCTATGTAAACCAGGCAGATCCAGATCAGACCTGCAGCAGTCTGTTTGCCATTCCACTAAATAGAACAAAATGCATAACAGAAAAATTTAGACCAAAAAGGTATGGAATAATGTGTTAACCCTTAAAACGCCAAGAAAACCTGCATCTGAAAATGTCATCTGTTTATGTCATCTGCTGAATATTTTTGCAAACTTTTCAAACCTATTTTTGCATACAGGCAAACAGTGTGGACTCTGATCAGACTGCTCCTAGAGGAGCAGTCTGATCTGGGTCCACACTGTTTGCAAAAATGACTTTTAAAATCACACGCAGATGACAAAGCAGATGACAATTGTTGTGATTGGCAGTTTAAGTGTTAAATTTTAGGACATTTACCATATATAGATTTCCAATACTGTGTATTCGAACAGTAAGAGTATTATTAGAGTACACTGATGCCTGTATGGTCGGAGTCTTCATCACTAACATGCACATGTTTGTGTGTTTTGTTATACCTGGCTTCATTATGTTATGGGATCTCGTTAGAACTCTCAGTGAGATATCATATTTACCCTAAATATTCAGACACCTACACTCCTACACCTACACTCCTTACCATATATGGCCAAGTTCATTTTACTGTTTCTTCAAGTGTGTAAAAACTGCTGACAAGTAGCAAACAGAAGAGACAGCAATTAGATGCAGCATCTGATCTGGATCTACACTGTTAGCTCAGGCTTGTCTGTACTGATACTGTATTTACCCTAAATATTTGGACACCTTAACTCCTTACCATAGCCTAAAATTTGAACAAGTTCATTTTATTTTTACTGTTTCTCAATGAGGCACTTCTGATGAATACCCATAACATATGTACTTTTTATGGAGTACCGAAGAATTTTATCCCAGAATTACAGTCAAATACATCACGAAAACATACCTATAAAATTTTGACCCCCTTAAACCTCACTTTTATATAGTAAAACTGGGGTTTACAGGGGTATACATTATTTTTCTTATTTCTGCTCAAAAACATATAGATTGTGGGTACTTGTTAGAACTGCCTCATCGAAGCTGTTCTAATGAATACCCCAATTTATATTTTGAGCAGAAATATGAAAAATGTCAGAATTTTTTATCTGAAAAGTTTTCTTTTTTGGTTGTAAAAAATGACCTTTCCTTAACTCCATCCTTGTTTATCTGGTCCTTTCTGTATGTATATGCTGGACCACTTTTCTCTGTCTGTGGCTCATATATTACAGCTTTTCATCACAAAAACACGCCTATATAATTTTGACCCCCTTTAACCCCACTTTAATATAGTAAAACTGGGGTTTACAGGGGTATACATTATTTTTCTTACTTCTGCTCAAAAACATAGATTGTGGGTACTCGTTAGAACTGCCTCATCAAGGCAGTTCTAATGAGTACCCATAATCTATGTTTTATGCAGAAATATGAAAAATATCAGAATTTTTTATCTCAAATTTTTAATTATTTTGCTGGTAAAATTTTCAGTATATTTGAATTGGCATGTTTTCGTTATGTGGTATTTAACCTTTCACTTTCAGCAGACGACAAATTGATCTTTTTCTAAGAAGCCAACTGATCTGGATCTGCACAGCTTGCCATTCAGTATGTGAATTTATATCAATAATCTGGATCAAGTAATCTCATTGGCTGAAAATTTGAAAAGGGCGTGGCATTTTAATTTATTCAGCAGGAAAAGGGTTAAATTTCCCAGGAAATGGGAGCTGACATTTCATGCAAATTGTCTCCAATGAAGAAATGTCAAATCCTATTTTCTGGGAAAATTTAGAAAAACATTCCAAAATGTCATCTACTGAAGATTTTACCCAGCATGCAGTGGGTTACCTTCAGACACACAAAATACAAAAATAGATGTACCAGTAATATCTCACATGCTGACCCCAATCTAAAGGTCAGACTCACCTGTAACAGGAACAAATGGTGCCAAACCTGTCAGGCAGGACATAATCTCTAGACAATCAGCCAGATCAGCTCAATCATACAAGAAAAATATCTATATATCCATACATCCAGACAAGGTGCCTTTTTCAGTTGAAAAGTACAATGTACTGATATTTTGATTATTTCTCCACTAAAACCTATGTTGGTACTTATTAGAAGCGCCTCAATGGGGCAATCCTAATGAGTACCCACAACATACATTTTAGTGGAGAAATAAGAAAAAATATTAAGTGGATACCCCTCTGATCTGTAGCTATGTATATATCCATAAAGATGCTGGTTATGAGACCAACATACACCTGTCCATAGCCCCAGATAAGGCACTTTTACCTACCAAAAAATACTAATATTTTTCTTATTTGTTCATGAAAAGTGTGTTGTGGGTACCCATTAGAAGCATCTCAGCTAGGCATTTCTTATGAGTACCCACAACATGTTTTCATGAAGAAATAAGACAAATATTATGCAGATATCACTTCTTATCTACAGCTATGCCTGTCTGCCTTTCTAGAAAACATTCCAAATGAAAATATCCCATCATTAAAGTAAGCATATTCAAAATGAAAATATCCCATCTTTAAAGTACCATATTCCAAATAAAAATATCCCATCTTTAAAGTACCATATTCCAAATAAAAATGTCCCATCTTTAAAGTACCATATTCCAAATGGAAATATCCGATCTTTGAAGTACCATATTCCAAATGAAAATATCCCATCTTTGAAGTACCATATTCCAAATGAAAATATCCAATCTTTAAAGTACCATATGCCAAATGAAAATATCCCATCTTCAAAGTACCATACTCCAAATGAAAATGTCCCATCTTTAAAGTACCATATTCCAAATGAAAATGTCCCATCTTTAAAGTACCATATTCCAAATAAAAATATCCCATCTTTAAAGTACCATATTCCAAATAAAAATATCCCATCTTTAAAGTACCATATTCCAAATAAAAACATCCCATCTTTAAAGTACCATTTTCCAAATGAAAAGATCCCATCTTTAAAGTACCATATTCCAAATGAAAATATCCCATCTTTGAAGTGCCATATTCCAAATGAAAAGATCCCATCTTTGAAGTACCATATTCCAAATGAAAATATCCCATTTTTAAAGTACCATATTTACCCTAAGTATTGGGACAAACAGACTTGAGCAAAGACTGTAGACCCAGATTAGATGTCACAGAATGTGACATCTGATCTGATTCTACACTCTTTGCCACTCATCCAGCAATTTCAGACACATCAACTCACTTTAAATGATCATTTTTCAAATTTTAGGACAAGTGTGCCAAAAATACTTAGGCTAAATATGGTTCAAATTATTCTTGCACCTGTCTGGAGGCTTATACATTATTTGAGCTAGATAATGACAAAAATATGCCATATACCAACACCTAAGGCCTTCCTGGACATGCAACTGTATATGCAAAGTCTAAGCAGGTTACAGAATTTCTGATTCTGTGTACATATACTTGAACATTAAAGGGATTTAATAACACTTTCAGGGAATATAGCTCCAAACAAATTGTTTCTGTTGCTTTTTCAGAAGGGGCCTAGTAAGTGGGATAGCAAACAGGAAGTCAAAGAAGTTATCTCCCTATTACAAAATGGCTGAAAATCTACAGGTCCCCTTAAGCACACTTTGTTACAGATAACTGAAGGGTGACCGACTACCTATGCAAAGTTGCTTTTCCAGTTTTTGAATAAGGAAACAGTCTCTTACAAAATTAAGACTGCCATGGCTCCCAATATTTAATCTGAGTGATGGCCAAAACTGACAATTGTTATACATATCCCTGTGACATTGTTAAAACTAGAAATGTGTATTTGTAAAACATTATGCCCACCCCTCACACCTCCTCCCACCCCGCACTACACTATATGAGTGTCCATACAAAATGCTAATCTTGAAAAAAGAGTATAGACCTAATAAAATTTATCTGATTTCTTTTTTCTTTTTCAAAAATAAATCAGGTGAACTACTTCTCAGCCCAAATAAGTCTGCCAAGTATCAAAGCCCTTGCACAACAAACTTTCTGAGATATCTTGCATTTAAAGTGGAATAACAAAATAACCAACAAAGCAAAAGCAATAGTCCTCCTCACCTTTTCAAAGTTTGGGCCATAACAAAAGTATATGAGCCAATGCATGACAAAACCAACAAAATGGCATGTGCACCCAGCGAAGACTCAGATCAGCCTGGTCACCTGCTCAGTCTGATCTTGGCTGTCTGCTTGAAGGAAGCTGTGATCCTTAGCAACCCACTGAGTGCAGTGAAAACTGATCAGACTGGTCATATGCCCAGGGTGATCTGAATGTTCGCTGGGTGCACATGCCATTTTGTTGGTTTTGTCATGCACTGGCTCATATTTCAAACCAATTTTCTAGATCTGAAAATATAGAAATTCTAGACAGGCATATCATGGATGGTTTGTAGAAGTCATTCTAAAATTTAGGACTGGAGATAGCTGAAACATTCCAGATATATCAGATTATGCAGAGCTGATCAATGATCCTACAGTTAACAAGCTATGGTTTAGACAGTTTTGATTTCAGTATCTCATGATTTAAGGTAAAGGGATAAAATTGGTTGGTTTTCTGCCATTTGTTTTGATAAGGGAGACAATTTTGTCACTTCCTGTTTGTTTTCATGTACACCAATCCCCTCTTGAAAGGGACCCACTCTAAATGGGAAGTATTTGCTCTCCAGGGAAGTAAATGCTTTCCTTTTAGAGTAGATCCCTTTTCAGTAGGGAACAAAACAATTTTGACAGTCATCTCCCTTGAAAGTTTATCAATTCCCCTTAATGAAGTTACAGACAATCTAGAAATGTATCTTGCTTCTTTTTATTTCCACTAGTTAAGGGAATTCTCCTTACCAAGGTGGTTTCCCATGTCATAAATTTTAATGGCAAGAAACAAGGAATGATTTCCCATGTTATAAATTATAATGGCAAGAAACAAGAAAAAATGGTTGTCTAGGCACCCCTTTTATCCTAACTTCTCTGAAATCCTAATATGACAATAAACTGTAGTCTGTCTTCAGACATCATTTCTTTTACATCTGTTTTTTTCAAGGTGTATAACCCATTGTAGCTTGCAATATTCTAATCAGTTATGTCCCTTACTTATAAAAGATGTGGTTTCTGCAGCAAAAATGGTAAATTGGGACTGAAGACAAATCTGCTACATAAAGTGATAGAACTAATGACAAAATGAGATAGCAGAAATGAATGGAGCCTAACTGGCTCCATTCATTTCAGCAATCTGGTTTTGTCATTTTAGGCATTCAGTCTAAAATGTAAGTCCTAAGTCAAATCAAACACTATGACATTGACTCTCTGATACCAGTCTGATAAAACTCCAATCCATTTAGTCTGTAATCAGTCTAGGAGCCAGTTTACCATAACTGGCACCTATGAGAAAAACAACCTATTCTCATTTGAGCTGTAACATTAGAAAGTGAACCTTGCGATGTGTACCCAATCTAAACTCACTTCAGCCTGTGCATTGGCATGGTTTGATCCGTCTTCACTGGGCGCTTTGCAGATACACTGCAACCTTTTTTTAAGATGGTTCATTATAAGAAATTTTGGATATGACGGTTTAAAGGTGGATCCCAAAAGTGTTGTAGCCAAACAAAAATGTATAGATTACATGTATATAGAAAAATGACCATAAAAGGTTATAACTACCAACCACCCGCCCCCCCCCCCCCCCCCCCCCCCACCCCCACAAAAAAAAAAAACTTGGTCATTTATGGTCATTTTTATATAGTCTAATACATTTTTGTTTGAGACAGAACACAGCTGTTTAGCTAATAGGATTTTGCTTTCGATCCCAGCAATAGTGTTGTAAAGAGTTTGTCGGGTACGAACAAAAAAGATGGGTAAGCCTTTGCAGAGATGCATCAGAAGAGATCTAAGTCCTTGTTGGGTGCATGTCAGTTTCTTGTATGTTAACAGCACCACTCCTGACCTGCTTCAGGGGGATGTACATCTGTGAAACTTGGTCAGTTTTGTTAATTTTGCACCATAATGTATCTTGTGGGCACTTAACCAAATTGCTTAGGTGAGGTAATTCCAGAAACAAAACAAAGTATTAAACCTTAAAACCCCAGGCTAAATTGTGGCAGACACCATTCTAATTTTTTTTATTATTATTTTCATATGTGAATAGAGCAGATGATTTACCTGAAATGTCAAACAAGTTCTCTGAAAAATGTTTTTTTTTTTTGTTTTTTTTTTTTGTTTTTTTTTAGAATGTCCTCAACTACTGCTAGCTGCATTTGTGATTGGTGCTTAACCCTTGCCCTGCTGAACCCAGATATAGCCCGCCTTTGCAAACAGTGTAAATCCAGAAGCCAACTGATCTGGATCTACACTGTTTGGTATTTAGTATGTGAATTCGTATCAACAAGCTGGATCAAGTAATCTTATTGGTTAAAAATTAGGAGTCGGCGTGGCATATGAATTTATTCGGCATGGCAAGGGTTAACAAATACTGATCTAGAGACTGTTATCTAGACCGCTGTAATAGTATCTAAATGACATCCCAAGATGTTTGTTTTCTGTGAAAAAATCAGAAAGATGTATCAATACTCTGTATTAGTTGGCGATAAGGGTGGATATTTGATCTTGGTAATTCTGATGATAGGTTAGGGTTGTTTTGAGGGGTTTTTTTGCAACAAAATGTTCTGTTTGTATTCATCATTACTCCAGGTAGGCAATTCTAATGACTATCAACAGAACATGTTTCGGTGTGAAAAAAAAAAAAACAAAAACAAAAAAAAATCTTTTGAAAAACCTAATTTATCAGTAGTTTGTTATTATAGCTCCTGACAAGATACTTTTCTTTCAATGAAAAAATCCTGTGCCCAGTTGTTCAAAACTAACGATGTTTTAAGTTAACCTATCGTTAAAACTTTGATCATTAAATATAGCATATACACTAATATTTTTGCTGAAAAAATGTGAGCAGCTTTTGCATTTGCAAAAGCTACTCACATTTTTTTAGCAAAAATGCCTGTGAATTTGATGTTGTACTTACTAGAACAGTTACCATTTTGACCACTAAACCTAAAAGCTCATAACGTTTTGAACAACTGGGCCCTGATGTTTTGTCTTATTTTTTCCACAAAAACATTATTCTGAGGTACTCCTTGTTGGAAATGCCTCTACCTCATACTCAAGGTATTTCCAATCATTACGAAAACACGTCTATTCAAATATATTGAAAATTTTACCACCAAAAAAAATGAAAATTTTCAGATAAACATTCTGATATTTTTCATATTTCTGCTCAAAACATAGATTGTGGGTACTCGCTAGAACCGCCTCGGCGAGGCGGTTCTAGCGTGTACCCACAATCTATGTTTTTGAGCAGAAATAAGAAAAATCATGTATACCCCTGTAAGCCCCAGTTTTACTATATAAAAGTGGGGTTTAAGGGGGTCAAAATTATATAGGCGTGTTTTCGTGATGGAGTACCCAAAACATGTTTTGTGGAGAAATAAGCAAAATTTTTATCTGGGTACACCTGTTATCTTGAGCTGTGCTGTCAATATCATTTTTCATCTCCGAATCAACAACTTAGCCAGAGCTCGGCTTCAGGGAACATGGATTTCTTCATGTCATTATCTTATCATGTCAGATTCATCTTTTTTTTCCCCATGTTTTCTACTCCATCAATCAAACTTTTTTCCAAACTTACATCACAACAACAGAACTTGAAACTTCAAGATTCTGTCATAGATACAGGAACCACACATGTTCTACAATATATGTTTCCACTTGGGCCATCTCCCGGAAAGCCCTATAGCTCTAGACAAGATGCCTTTTTTCCAGGAAATATTAATATGAAAAGCCTCTTTGACCTGGAACCTTGTCACAAGCCAGAAGATCCAAATACTACAATACCTAAGAACAACGAGTTAACCCTTAAAACGCGAAGAAAACCTGCATCTGAAAATGTCGTCTGTTAATGTCGTCTGCTGAATATTCTTGCAAACTTTTCAAACCTATTTTTGCATAGGAAGGAGCAGTCTGATCTGGGTCTTCCCTGTTTGCAAAAATGACTTCTAAATCACAAGCAGATGACAAAGCAGACGACAATTGTTGTGATTGGCAGTTTAAGGGTTAACACAGATTGTGGATGTATCAGACGGATACTTCTTTGTCTATACAAGCCACAAAGAGACAGTTTTTCACAATGCTATGCCAAATATTTTATCCTCAGTATTGTATGGTAAACATATTTAGTTTCCTCAGTTTTCTCTTGTGGTAAGTAAAACCATTTCTGCAAAAAATAAGTGAAACCACAAACAATGTAGTTAAGTTTGGTTCAAGATTTGCATAGCCTAAATGATAGGCATTATCTACATTCAAGACAGAACACAAGAGAGCATTTGGAAAATATGCGAAAACTGCAAAAATAAAAGTCCTTGGATTGACATTTTTGATTTGAAGTTTAATGGCCCAATCAACCCATTTAGATCATGTTGAGCCAGTCAGTTTACATAAACACACTTTGCCTGGGCATGCTTAGTCCTCTGAGTGGTTAACCAGTATTTGTGCATATTCTTTCGCCAGAAACGGACAACTGCCCTTCTTGAATCAGCGGAAGTAAGAGAATGACAGTAGAAAATATTTCATGATCAGTCTCGACCAAAGAATGCTGTCGGACTCAGTGGGGATCAAACCTGCGACCTGATCATCAGTCGGACGCACATCCGACTGAGCCACTGAAGGCTGGCTTGAAAGGACTGAATTACTTTCTCAGACTTTCTAACCTTTTTGCGACTTCTTGTTTACTTTACTGCATACAAACCCCTCAAAAAGAGGTTTACTCTCTCTGAAAGTAACAAATTCATTATGAAAACATGCCTATTCAAATATGTAGAAAATTTCATCTCCAAAAACTGAAAATTTACAGATAAAAACCTCTATTATTTTTCATATTTCTGCTCAAAACATAGACTGTGGGTACTCGTTAGAACTGCCTCTGTGAGGGGTTCTAACAAGTACCCATAATCTATGTTTTTGAACAGAAATAAGAAAAATAATGTATACCCCTGTAAACCCCAGTTTTACTATATAAAAGATTATATAGGCATGTTTTCGTGATGTTGCTCCCAAGGGGAGCAAACTGTTTCCTTTTAGAGTAGACCCCTTTTCAGAAGGGGAAAAAGTATTTTAAGAGAGTTGCCTCCCCTGAAAGTGTATCCATTCCCCTCAATATTCTTAGTCATGGACGATCTGAAGGCCTTCAGGGTCCATTGACACAATCTTGTACCGGAATTATATTTTCACAAGGAATCTTGTAAAACCCCTGGGGAAAAACTGCAAATTATGCACTCAACTTCCCAAATAAAAGTCTAACCCCAAACCCTTTGAATGGACAAATCATCTATATAAGAAATAGGAATTGAAAAGTCTACTCCCATTTCTTATATGGAAGATCTGCAAAGAAGAGCAAACTTAATAAAATATAACTTGTCTCACAATTTGTCATTTCTGCATTGATCCAGAGAGAAGTCATTTTTAGGCTCATAGATTTGTCTGTACTATAAGAAAAAAAACAACATGAATACAGAATTATCAAATGTTATGTAACACAGGCATTTAGCTATCATTTATTTTAAGATTAGAACATAGCTTAACATATATCACAGATTAATCTGGGCCCCATCATGTCTGAAGATGTAAAATCCGGGCATCAAATATTTCCAGTAAAGGAAGCTTGTTTCTTCAGGCTTGAGCTAGAAGAATTTCTTTTAACGCTTAGCACTCTGGGTAAAATTTTCAGCAGACAACATATTGAAATATTTTTCTTATTTATCCCAGAAAACAGGTTTTGACATTTTCTGCAAATTAAATTTGCATGAAACGTCAAATCCTGTTTTCTTGCAAAAATAAAAAAAATATCACCAATTTGTTGTCTGCTGAATTAGCCCAGACAAGGGTAAATGTTGATCATTTGCTGACCCTTAAAGTGCTAGGTGAAATTGTGGCAGATAACATTCTGAATTTTTTATATTATTTTCAGAGAAAATATCATTTTTGAGATCTTACAAATACTTGTCTGTCTTTATACTATGCATGTAGGATAATAGTATAAGGTTCATTTTAGCCTGTGTGCCTCAAGAAGTCATTGTTGTACTTTAGCACCCTAAATATTCGGACAAATTTGATTGATTGAGTTGGGGTTTAACGACACGTCAACCCTTGTGGGTCATTTTGTGTCGTCTCCCAGAGAAAGGTAGAAAAAAGATAGAAGAGATAGTAGAGGAGATGAAAGAGAACGACAGGGAAGAAAGAGGAACAGGAATGAAAGTGAAGAAACAGAAGAAATAAAAACATCCCCCTCTACCCTTACCTGCTACAAGGATAGCAGGCCTTGCCCAACTGTAAGCCAATATCAGTTGGGCGCCCTGGTGACGTAAGATAAAGGACACCTTCGCACCACCCAACCACCCCTTCAACAGATGACAAATTGATAATATTTTTCTTATTTTTCCTAGAAAATAAGATTCGACATTTCCTGCAAATTGTCTTCTGAGGAGACAAGTTGCATGAAAGTCAAATGCTCTTTTGGGGGAAAAATAAGATAAATAATTTAAAGTGTTGTCTGCTGAAATATTCACTCAAGATGCTAATGGTTAACTCATTTCTGTCCTTATCCTTAACCCTTGTCCTGCTGAATCCGGGTATATCCTACCTTTACAAACAGTGTAGATCCAGATCAGTTGGCTTCTGAAGAAGCCAACTGATCTGGATCTGCACTGTTAGTCATTCAGTGTATGAATATGTATCAACAACTTGGATCTGATTGGCTGATAATTAGAAACGGGTGTGGCATCCTAATTTATTCAGCAGGACAAGGGTTAAGTTTGAACAAGTCTGTCTGACAATTGAGTGATGGGTCTAAAACGTATTTATGGAATGGCATAGCCAGATCAAACTACTCAATTAAAAGCAGTCGGAGCCCAGTTGTTCAAAGCTATGGACATTGTTAGTTAACGACTCGTTAAAATTTACATCGAGTGATATGCAAATATGCTGAAATTTTTTGCTGAAAAAATGTGAGTAGCTTTTGCAGTGCAAAAGCTACTCACATTTTTTCAGCAAAAAATATCAGAATAGTGTATATTGAATCCGCTAAAACGAAATGACCCTTAACGAGCTTGTTCAGCTAACGACGCTTTGAATAACTGGGCCCTGGTCAGCATGGCTTTATATTCGAGAACAGGGGGTGCAGGTGAATACTCCATGAAAATTTAAATACCCACAACATGATTTTTTATGGAGAAGTAAAAAAGAAAACCCCCCAAAAAAACATCTATACTTATTTGTTGGAAAAAAAAAAAAGCCTTAACCCACTGTAGACTGAATGAACTCGCCAACATATATTGGAATAGTCTGATTTCAATTTTAGGTAGGTCAGGCTATGAGATTTAGATATTCCTAGAGAAAAATGGCTAAACTATTTGCAGCAGTGTCTGATCTGATCTGGGTCTGCACTGTTTGCCAATTACCCTTTTAAGGATCTCCTGACTACAATTGATGAAGGTAAATATCCTAAAATTTCAAAGACCAAAGTGTCTGACGAAACTGCATATGCAAAAAAGTGTAGGCCTAGATGAAGGAGCAGTCTGATCAGTCTACACTGTTTACCATTCAACTAAGTATTTTAAGAAACAAAGGCACAAAAAGCAAAAATTAGGCCAAAAAGGAATGGTCGAAAGTGTTCGAAATTTTTGGACATTTACAATATCTGATGTTATGATCCTGAGCCAAGTTATTCAAAGCATCGTTAGCTTAACGAGCTTGTTAGTGTTGAAAATGTTAACTGTTCTAGTAAGTACAATATCTAATTCACAGGTATTTTTGCTGAAAAAATGTGAGTAGCTTTTGCAAAAGCTACTCACATTTTTTTAGCAAAAAAATTAGCATATATGCCATATTTAATGATCAAAGATTTAACAATACGTTAACTAACTGCATTGTTAGTTTTGAATAAATGGGCCCTGATGTATATAATTTGCCTAGGCCAGTCTCTGCTAATACTTCTGGTAGATACATGACAGCAGAGCCTGGCTCCATAGTGCAGTCAGTAATGCATCTGATGGCAGAACCAGGGCCCCAGCTCACCCACATAACTTTCATGGATTTGATTGATTGTGTTGGAGTTTAATGGCACGACAATCCTTGTGGGTCATATCCTTCGTACCCGTATCCCAGAGAAAGGGAGAGTAGATGAAGACAAGAGACATGGGAGAAAGAGGAAAATGAATAATAGTGAAGAAACAGAAGAAATAAAAACATTCCCCCCTCTACCCTTACCTGTTGCAAGGACAGCAGACCTGATCATAAAATAATTTATATGGTCATTCTCCACTTTCTGGCAGTTACTGGCAGAAGTATGTATACAAGTACAGGTTAATCACTTATAGGACTAAGCCTGCCCAGAAATAGTATGAGAAGGTTAACTGACCATGCCTGACATGACCCTAATGGGTTGACTGGGCCATAAAACCTCATCACAAACAATACAGTACAATAACCTGCAGGAAAGTACTGTGCATAGAAAAGGAAAATCTATATGCATCTGCAAATGTTTTGAACTATATTTATTTGATTATACAAACATCAATAGATATAACCGATACAAATTCTAGGATCTGAATAGAAGCTTTTTAGCTTAAGAGTTCAGAGCTCCAGAAAACACATGTATTTGACCAAAAATATTTTCATACATTTCTTTTTTTCCCCCCTATGAAAATGTATTGTGATATAGAACTATATTGCATATCGTCATGGCGATCCCAAACGAGGGGTTATGGGAAACAGTGGAATAATGTCATTTATTTCAGGGAAACAGGCGAAAACAAGTCTAACAAGAGAATTGGTGAAACCAAAGGATGCTCCCCAAAGATGCGCAGTATGGGAGGGTTATGTTAGAGAGTAAAATATGGTGGTCCTACACACTTTAAAGTGCAGTATGAAATCTGGGGTTCCCCTGCAAAAGTGTTTCACTATTAGCCTACCATCATCTTGATATGACTATACTTTCAGAGATATGCTTCGGACAAGCCAATTATTACAAAAATTAGGAAGGGAAATAATAGTGACAATGCTACGGTTTCTCTGATAGCCCTCTATCAATGTATCAAGTTTCATTTGATTCCCTTTTATACTTTGTGATATGCTATGGACAAGCTTATTATTGCAAAAATTAAGACAGGAAGTAACTCAGTAATTACTTGTAACAGAGTTACTGTTCTTGCACCCTGCACTATCTCTGATGGCCATCTCTCAATGTATCAAGTTTCATTTGATTCTCTTTTATTCTTTCAGAGATATGCACCAGACTTTAATATTGCAAAAATTAGGAAGGGAAAGAACTCCATAAATACTGATAGTAAGGTTATGGTTCTTGCATTCTGCACTTCCCCTCATATCCCTCTATCATTGTATCAAGTTTCATTTATTTATCTTCAATACTTTTAGAGATATGCTCTGGACAGGTTTACTATTGCAAAAATTAGGAAGTAAAATAACTGTAATTACTTTTGATAGAGTTATGGTTCTTACACTCTGCGCTTCCTGTGATGGCAGTCTATCAATGTATCAAGTTTCAATTAATTCCCTTATATACTTTCAGATATATCCTCAGGACAAGCTTTTTAATGTAAAAATTAGAAAGGGAAGTAACTTCGTAGCTACAGTTGACAGGGTTATGGTTTTTGCATTTTGCAATTTCCCTCATAGCCCTCTATCAGTGTATCAAGTTTCATTAAATTACCTTCAATACTTTCAGAGATATGCACCAGACAAATTTAATATTGCAAAAATTAGGAAGGAAATATCTCCATAAATACTGACAGTAGGGTTATGGTTCTTGCATTCTGCACTTTCCCTCATAGCCCTCTATCACTGTATCAAGTTTTATTTATTTATCTTCAATACTTTTAGAGATATGCTCCAGACAAGCTTACTATCACAAAAATTAGGAAGGAAAATAACTCTGTAATTATATGTGAAGAGTTATGGTTTTTATTGCACTCTGCACTTTCTCTGATCGCCCTCTCTCAATGTATCAAGTTTCATTTAATTCTTTTCTATGCTTTCAGAGATATGTCCTGGACAAGGTTTTTATTGTAAAAATTAAGAAGGGAAGTAACTCCGTAAATACGGATGACAGGGTTATGGTTCTTGCATTCTGCAATTTTCCTCATAGCCCTCTATCAGTGTATCAAGTTTCATTAAATTACCTTCAATACTTTCAGAGATCTGCACCAGACAAACTTAATACTGCAAAAATTTGGAAGGGAAAGAACTCCATAAATACTGATGATAGGGTTATGAGTCTTGCATTATGCACCTTTCCTCATAGCCCCCTATCACTGTATCAAGTTTCATTTATTTATCTTCAATACTTTTAGAGATATGCTCCAGACAAGCTTACTATTCCAAAAATTAGAAAGCAAAATAACTCTGTAATTACTTGTGATAGAGTTACGATTCTTGCACTCTGCACTTCCTCTGATGGTTGTCTATCAATGTATCAAGTTTCATTTAATTCCCTTCTATACTTTCAGAGACATCTAAGAAGGGCAGTAACTCCATAAATATGGGTGACAGGGTTATGCAATTCCTCTCATGGCCCTCTATCAGTGTATCATGTTAAATTAAATTACCTTCAATACTTTTAGAGATATGCTCCAGACAAAAGTGTGATTCACGGAAGGACGGACAGTCAGACAGACGGACAAAGCGGCGACTATATGCTCTCCCTTCGTGTAGCATAAAAATGAAGGGAACAGGGAACGAATGTAATTTTGGGGAGCAAGGAACAGAGAAAATTAAGCCTTTGATTTTGGGGAACAGTGAAAATGCTGAAATATTTGAATGGAACAAGGGAACAGGTACCCACCCCCTCCTGGGAGGGCCTCCTAAATGTGTACCCATAACAGACAGAGGAGCTGTTAAACCTTGCCATGCAGAATAAATTAAGATACCACACCCACTTCTAATTTTCAGCCAATTTTGATCAGATTACTTGATCCAGATTGTTGATACAAATTCACTTACTTAATGGCAAATCATGCAGATCCAGATCAGTTGGCTTCTTTAGAAGCCAAATGATCTGGATCTACACTGTTTGTAAAGACAGAGTATATCCAGGTTCAGCAAGACTATGGTTAAGGAGGAGTATTTGATGATAATTCTGGGATAATTTTCTTCAAGTATCCTTAAAAAACTTGTTTTAGGTACTCATTAGATGCAGCTAAATGAGGCACACCTACTGAGTACCTAAAACATGTTTTTATGGAGAAATATGAAAAATTATCCAAAGTTACCAAATACTCCATAACTACTTCTCTGCCACAGTATTAGACTGGTTCCAGTCACCAGTGACTTAATATTTTTCTTATATTTATGTTTGATAATCCACTAAAATAAAACCAAAATAATACTAGAATTTGTTTTTCTACAAAAACATAGATGTCTCCCCCCTTTTTGGTGTCATTGTATTGTACATTCAGCGAATATTTATATTAACTAATGAGATTCCAAGGGAAATAACTCAAAAAGTATAAAAGCAAGAGTTATGGATTTTGCGCTTTGCATATCGTCTAATGTTGATTGATATTCATATAAAGTTTCGTGAAGATATCTAGAACTGTTTTCAAGTTATAGTGGACACATTTTTTATGACTAACAAAGTTCCAAGGGAAATAATTCAAAAAGTATAAATGCAAGAATTATGGTTCTTGCGCTCTGCGCTTTGTCTAACATTGATTGATATTTACATGAAGTTTCTTGAAGTTTCTTCAACAGGTTTCAAGTTACAGAGCGGACATGATTTTGTGACTGACAAAGTTCCAAGGTCAATAATTAAAAAAGTATAAATTCAAGAGTTATAGTGCTTTGTACTCTGCATTTTTGTCTAATGGTGATTAATATTTATATGAAGTTTCGTAAAAACAGCTTGAACGTTTTTCAAGTTACAGAGCAGACACAATTTTGTGACAGAGTCCAAGGGAGATAACTCAAAAAGTATAAACGCAAGAGTTATGGATTTTGCGCTCTGCACGTCGTCTAATGTTGATTGATATTTACATGAAATTTCGTGAAGATAGCTTGAATGGTTTTCAAATTATAGAGCTGACAAGATTTTGTGACAGAGTCCAAGGTTAATAACTCAAAAAGTATTAATGCAAGAGTTATGGTTCTTGTGCTCTGCATGTCGTCTAATGTTGATTGATATTTATATGAAGTTTAGTGAAGATAGCTTGAACAGTTTTCAAGTTATAGAGTGGACACAATTTTGTGACAGTCCAAGGAAAATAACTCAAAAAGTAAACATGCAGGAGTTACGGTTCTTGTGCTCTGCACGTCGTCTAATGTTGTTTGATATTTATATGAAGTATCGTTAAGATAGTGAATGGTTTTCAAGTTACAGAGCAGACACCAGTGTGACAGACAGACAAACAGACAGACACCAAGGGCAAAAACAATGTCTCACAACCCTAAAGGGGGGATACATAATCATGACTATATAGGCTGGTCTAGTGACCAGCCTTTATAGTCATGATATTGTGGATTATCAAACAGGATTGTAAGAAAAAAAAATTTAGTCATTGAGACTGGAGCCAGTCTACCACAGTATCTGTTTTCTATGAGCATTACAAAAGTTTTCGGCTTATCTGGTGTGCATGAGTTTGTACGTACTTTACAAGGTGTTGCCAATTTCTAGAAATGCATTATTTGCGTGTAATATG
Organism: Anodontia alba; assembly: GCA_964016985.1. Taxonomy (NCBI): domain Eukaryota; kingdom Metazoa; phylum Mollusca; class Bivalvia; order Lucinida; family Lucinidae; genus Anodontia; species Anodontia alba. Next base: position 3,703,043 of record OZ024823.1, read on the forward strand.
TTATGTGCATCGCTATCAATAATGAAACAATTAAGTAATTACTCCAGGTCCAAATCATCATGATTTTATCATGGGTGTACTCGACAGAACCAAATTGATGGCCGCTGAGGGAAATCCAAATTTTCCTGTCTGCAAAAAGCAAATATCCAGACCAGACTGAGCATCAGGAAAGTCTGACCTGTGTTTTCACTGTTTGCTTCACAATACTGGGTGTCTGTAGGATTTTATGTTGTGAACAAATTGTGATCAGATGGCAATGATACCCACACTGGTCCAGATCTTCACTTTTTACATAATATGTAAACATGCCGTTTCCCCCATAGCAGACCCCAAGTCCACAGAATTCTAGAGTAAAGAGAATTTTCCAATACTGACATTTTTCTTTATTCTACATAACACCATATTATACTGATACTCATTAGAAATGTCTCAACATTAGAAGCACCTTGCTGAGGTGCTTCTAAAGAGTACCCAATACATAGGTTTTTATGGAGAAGTGGAGAGAATTATCCCAGAACTATCATCATATACTCCTCCTAAAAACATCCTCTGCTGGATAGCCCATCTTATCTAGAGCTCTGACCTCAATTAATGAAATGAATGTACTTCTGCATTATCATTGTGGTAGCTGCCAGTTATCTAAGATGCACACAAGACATGCATTGCTATACTAGTCAGAAGAAGCCAGAAATAAACATATCGGCATAGCTCTAAATAAGAGGACTATCCAGATGGATATTTTTCTTACTGTTCCATCATTACGAAAACACGCCTATTCAAACATATTGGAAATTTTACAACCCAAAAAGGAAAATTTTCAGGTAAAAAGTTCTGATATTTTTCATATTTCTGCTCAAAACATAGATTGTGAGTAGAAATAAGAAAAATAAAACCCCTATAAACCCCAGTTTCACTATATAAAAATGGGGTTTAAGGGGGTCAAAATTATATAGGTATGTTTTCCTGATGTGAAAACATAGGTAGTGGGTACACATAAGAAGTGCCATAAATAATTTTTCATGGCGAAATAAGAAAAATATCAGTAATTTTTGACTGAAAAAAAGTACCTTATCAAAAAAGGCATCTTATTTAGAGCTATGTATAAACTTTATCACTACCACAGCTCCAGATAAGGCACTTTTTCTCAACCAAAAATGACTGATATTTTTCTTATTTCTCTATGCATCATGAAAACATACCTATATAATTTTGACCCCTTTAAACCCCACTTTTATATAGTAAAACTGGGGTTTACAGGGGTATACATTATTTTTCTTATTTCTGCTCAAAAACATAGAGTGCGGGTACTCATTAGAACCGCCTCTGCAAAGCAGTTCTAACTAGTACCCACAATCTATGTTTTGAGCAGAAATATGAAGAATATCAGAATTTTTTATTTGAAAACTGTCAGTTTTTGGTGGTGAAATTTTCAATATACAGTTGACTCTCGTTATCTCGACTTCGCTTATCTCGAATAACCACTTATCTCGAAGTGAAAATCTGGTCCCTGAAAATCTAACAACAGGTAAAAAAATATTGTGGAAAAGAGGGGGGAATTCAATATGTCTCTAACTTTAAGAGTCCAACAGCATAATTATATATTTGTTAAATGTGGTTGTTTGAATTATTTTTTTCCTCAATTCTGCAAATCTGATATGTCGAGGTACGGATATCTCGAATTATTTCAGACAGTCCCTTGGAATTCGAGATAACGAGAGTCGACTGTATTTGAATAGGCGTATTTTCATAATGGAAGAAATACATTGTGGTACTTATTGAAAGTGCCTCAGTGAGGTGTTTCTAATGAGTACCCACAATATATATTTGCATGGAGAAATAAGAAAAGTATTACTGGGTATATGGATACCTCTCTTCTCTGGAACTCTTGACTACTAAGAGAGCAGAAAGTGCATACAAATTACCTTCTGTTTACAAACAAAACTGCAGTTAACAATCCCCTTTCTACTTTATCTGTCAAACTGTAGACAATCCTTTGCTTTTCTTCCATCTGAAAAATCAAGGGAATGGCTTGGAATTTCACAGCATATGCCTGGTAATACAGATTCATTAACCAACTTAACCCTTGTCCTGCTGAACCCGGATATACCCTGTCTTTGCAAACAGTGTAGATCCAGATCAGTTGGCTTCTGAAGAAGCCAGCTGATCTGGATCCGCACTGTTTGCCGTTAAGTATGTGAATTTATATCAACAATCAGGATCAAGTTATCTGACTGGATGAAAATTAGCAGTGGGTGTGGCATCTCAATTTATTCAGCATGACAAGGGTTAGTGGATGCCTCCATATTGGAAGTTGGATGGATCCATTTTAGTATTTAAGGATTTTACAATATTGTGGTTTTCCGTTTATAGTAGTATGGCAACAATGCAGATCTAGGATTTGTTAAGGGGTGTATTGGATGATTCTGGGATAATTTTCTCAATTTCTCCATAAAAACATATGTTTTGGGTACTCATGAGATGCTTCAACGTATGTTTTAATGGAGAAATAAGAAAATTTATCCAAGAATTATCACCAAATACTCTTCCTTAACAAGTCTTCTGAATACATTTTACAAATATACTAATGTTTCTGTTCAGTACTTTCATTAAAACCAGACCTCAATAAAAAAAATTTCAATGAGTTCAATCAAACAACATGATCGGATTTAACTTGACGAAAAAGTGTTTTACTTTCCCTTTGGAAAAAAAAAATAAATAAATAAATAAATAAAATAAAGATAGACATTCAAGCTGACTGCATTTAACCCTTGTCATGCTGAATAATTTAAGATGCCATGCCCATTTCTAATTTTCAGCCAATCAGATTGCTTGATCCAGATTGTTGATATAAATTCACAACCTTAATGGCAAACTGTGCCAACTGATCTGGATTTACAGTTTTTTGAGGCAGGGTATTTCCGGGTTCAGCAGGACAAGGGTTAAGTTTTGCATTACCATTATCTTCAATAAAACTCTTTAGAACCTTTAATGTAATTATTGTTCTTATTATAGTGGAGCTGGATTTAGTTGATGATGATGTTGTTGTTTCAGTTTGTCATTATGTGGCGTAAGGAAAACTGCAGAATCAAGTAAAACCTGTCTATATAAATGGAACATTTTGACATCACAGTTCTTCAGAACATAGGGATTAGAATTTCATGCAAATAACTTGCATGAAATGTTGAACCCTACTTTCTCGTAAAAAAAAACCAACAAAAAAACATTTTCATAATGTCATCTGTTGAAACGTCTACCCAGCATGCTAAACATTAAAGACAATTTATATATATATATATATTATGATAAGAGAATAGAGTACAAATTCTGCACCTATATTGATCATCTGATAACATATAGGTGTGTTGTTTTTGAACATCATACAAAACATCTCTTACACTCATCAGTTTTTATGTGGCTGTTGCTCACTTCACTGGCATAAACTACGTCTGTACTTGGTGAATCCCAAGATAGCAGCTATGCATCAATTCAGTTACCTGTAACCTGGAAATGAGCTGCCCCTTTGCCAGAGCGGCCGCTTCCTTGTCAATGCTACAATCACAAGTATTAGCTTTCACAAAAACTTGATCTATGCTTAGTTAGACCAAGCTTTTTGCGAAAGCTAATACTTAGTTTGAGCAGTCCATGTAAAACAGCATTGGACCAGTACATGACCTTTCATAAATTGCTTCCAGCATAGGCCTAGATAAGAGTATCGGGTAAAAAGTTTTCTTATTGCTTGACAAAAACATATGTTGTGGTACTCATTAGAAGTGCCTTGCTGAGGCGCTTCTAACGAGTACCCACAACATATGTTTTTGTTGAGAAATAAGAAAAATACAGATATTTTTTGGTTGGAAAAAACGCCTTATCAAGAGCTATGTTCCAGTGCATTGATTGGCATACATTGTACTTGTAAAATTTCAGCAGACAACATTCTGAAACAATTCTCTTATTCTTCTAATAAAACAGGACCTAACACTTTATGCAAATTGTCTCCAAAGGTGGAGACAATTTGCAAGAAATGTCAAATCCTATTTTCTGGAAAAATCAGAAAAAAACATCATTCATCTGTCAAATTTGCCCAGTGTGTGATAAAAGTTGATGAAACAAGGACAGATGAAAATATAAAAATCAAACCAGTGGATCAAATATACAGTCTTTTAACCCTTGGAGCGCCAATCACAACTGCAGCAGACGAAAATTTTTTTTTTATTTATTTATTTTTTTTTTAGAGAAAACAAGTCTTGACATTACATGTGAATCATCTGCTTGGCAGATGATTCACATGAAATGTCGACTGTTTTCTCTGAAAAATAAAAAAAAAAACAATTTTTGAGTGTCATCTGCTACAAATTTTGCTTGGCGCTTTAGGGGTTAAGCATCTTAAAATAGTTGTGTTGTGCTTGACATGGCCACCATTTTGCAATGTTAGTTGAATGACCAGTTTTCACAACTGCTTATTAAGAGAAAAATGTCACCTATATTTCCACTGCTCATTTTGCCAAGAAAGCGCTAAAGGTTAAGGATTTTCAAACACTGAGACCATGGAAACTTACATGCTGCTTATGTTTCGTATTGATGTTTTCAATTCCATCAACAGTTTTCAAGCACAATGGAATGCCATCAGAAATAGTACCCTGGTCTATGATAAAATTACAATGTTATACTGATGCTGCAATAGTGTCTGGGTCTACACTGTTTGCTCAGGCATCTCTGTCTCTATGTTTATAAGGTGTATATCTGAGTTCTTGTTTAGCCCTGGTCATGCTGGATATGCCCTGCCTTTGCAAACAGTGTAGATCCAGATCAGTTTGTTTCTGAAGAAGCCAACTGATCTGGATCTGCACTGTTTATCATAAAGTGTGATCATTTGTATCAACAGTCTTGATCAAGTAATCTGATTGGCTGAAAATTAGATGCGGGCATGGCATCTTAATTTATTCAGCATGGCAAGGGTTAATGTCGTGTCAATCATTTTGAGTCATTTTGTGTTGTCTCAAAGAGAAAGGGAGAAAAGGACAGAAGTGCTAATAAAAAAGAGGAAAGAGCAAAACAGGGGTGGATGAGGGGGAAAATGAATGACAGCCCATAAACAGAAATGCTATTATGCTCCCTTCCCCTTCCTGCTGCAAGTGAAGCAGTCCTTAATTAACCAACCTACTACCACAGTAGCAACAACTCTTAATAAGGAGCTTTTGTTAATATTTTTCTTATTTCACCATTAAAAATATGTTGAAGACACCCATTAGATGCACCTCGCTGAGGCATTTCTAATGAGTGCCCACAATGCACATTTTTGTGGAGAAATAAGGAAAATAATTATGTGGAGCTATGAATAGTTCGTAATACAGTCGAACTTCAATGGCTCGAACATCTTTGGGACCGAGACATGGGGAGTTCCAGCCACTGAGGGTTAATCATGGCACCAGTTCAGGAAGCAAATAGCAATAATTTAGGGAAATCTTTTTGATTTTCTACACAATGATTGTATGTTGAATGTACTCATTAGTATTGCCTCAATGAGGCAATTCTAATGAGTACACACGACATACAATTCCATGATAAAATAAGAAAAAAATCCCTAAATATTTGTTTTCTTGAGCTATTGGAAGGATTTTGTAGGGACTGAAAAAAGAGTTCCAATCATCCAGGGTAAACGAGCCGTCCGGGTTCGAGCCATTATTAATTGAAGTTACACTGTATGTCTTAACTGTGCTGGCTGTATGGTGTAGCAGTGTAGATCCCTATCAAACAGCTCCTCTATTAGCTGTTTGATCGGGGTCAGTATCATCTGCTCATGTATTTCTGTCTGAATACTTAGTGTCAGTTGTTTTGTGTGTGTGTGTGTGTGTGTGTGTGTGTGTGTGTGTGTGTGTGTGTGTGTGTGTGTGTGTGTGTGTGTGTGTGTGTGTGTGTGTGTAAGCCTGTGTGTGTGCAGGCAGACGTGTGCATGTGGGTGGGTGTCACATGTACCTGACCTGACCTGACAACAATGTAAAAGGAATGTGACACAGACCGAAAGCACCCAGAGACACCAAGGAGTCTGGAACAGTGTCAACTCCCAGTTCTAAATGAAGTGTTACAATATTATAAAGCTTGAAAGCTAGAAGACCTGGTTGCCATTTTTACCCCATGTTAACCTACATCAATCAACTGCTTTTGATCTTAAGTACAGGTATTACAAAGATAAGCAAATTCTAGAGAAGTGAAAACAGAGTTCACAGGATGAGATCATTCAGTTCTACCAGACTATAATAAATGAACTGTTCTCTGAGAAATGGTGTCTATACATCATAGATCCAGATAAAAGGGGTATTCACATAACAGTTTTCTTATTTCTCCACGAAAACATAGGTTGTGGGTACTAATTAGAAGCATCTCACTGAGACACTTCTAACGAGTACACACAACACACGTTTTTTGTGGAGAAATAAGAAAAATATCACTACCTGTTGGTTGAAAAATGTGCCTAACCTGGAGTTTTGTATGCCCTCTGTTATATGCAAACTGCTTCCAACGATGAAAGGCATTTTTGTTTCAAACAAAAAGTTTATATTTTCTGCATTTCGCCACAAAACCATTTGTTGTGGTGCTTCTAATGGTTTTTGTAGAGAAATAAGGTAAAAATTCTGTCTTGTTACCCCTCTTATTTTGAGTTATGCAATGATACCTGTATATAAAAAGGGTAATACAACAGTTTTCTTATTTTTCCACAAAAGCATATGCTGTGGGTACTCATAGTACAGTAAATTTCCTTAAATTTTGTCCAGCAAAGTTTCTAACAAAATGGCATATGCAAACAGTGAAGACCCAGATCAGACTGCTCAGGATCTGCAATGTTTGCCATACCACTGTGTATTTTAAGCAACAAGTACAGAAAAAGCAAAATTTAGGCAAAAACAAAATATGGAATAAAGTGTTTAAAATTTTTGGACATTTACTGTACATCTATTAATTACAACTTTGATCTGAGGACAATCAAGGCTGTGATTGGCCTGCTCATACGGAGAGGCTTCCATTGACCTTAATCCTTAAAGCACCATTCCAAATTTTAGCAGACAACATTCTAAATCATGGGTGGATCCAGGTTTTTTTGACAGGGGTTTCAATTTTATAGAGGGGGAGGGAAGGTTGATTTTAACAAATTTAGAGGAAAGTTCCATGATCCACCCAACTCTTAATTACAACCCAAAAGAGAGGTTCAACTCAACCCCATGAACCCCTTGTAAATTTTTGTTTAATAATAAGGCTTGAAATTTCAAGTAAATCATCTGCTAAATCATCTGGGTAATTTTGCATGTTTTTTGTCGTCTGTGGATTTTTTTTTTAAAATTAAGTATTTCAAAAAAATCTTTCAGGAAAACCATCAAAGTGTTAAACAGTTTGGACCCAGATCTATGCAGAAGGTTGTTTATCATTATAGTATGCAGGCCCGCCTGATCTGGGTCCAAACTGTTTGCAAAGGTTATCAGCAGGCCACCACTGGTAGGGAGGGGAGGTGGGGGGTGGGGAAAGGTTAATGGATTTGTAATTGTGTGTGCTGTCCGTCACAGTTTGTTTACTCTGTCTCCTGGTGTCAATGGTAGGCTATGTTTATGAATGTAGCTCTCCCTTGCCATCTTCATTACAATTTTTAATTTGCAAATGAAACTGGCTGCCTCATTTTTTAGCTTTACATTCATCAACTTTTTAGCTTGTTTCTTACTTATCTGAAGTACATAATGTACTATGACCTGTATGTGTGTGTGTCTGCATGCATGTCTGTCTGTCTGCATGCATGTGTGACATGACTCATATAAATGTAACACAGCAAACCTGGAGATTATTATTAAATGTCTCCACTATTAAACCTTAAAGTGCCAATAACAACTGCAGCGGATGACACTTATAAATATATGTTTTTTTGTTGGGTTTTTTTTTTTTGTTTTTTTTTTTTGTTTTATTATGGAAAATAAGACTTGACATTTCTTGTGATCACAGGGAATGTCAAGACATTTTCTTTGAAAAATATAAAATTTAGAATACCATCTGCTACAAATCTGCTTAAGAATTAAGATCTGCAGAAGGTTGTTTATCATTATAGTATGCAGGCCATGTCTTTTTTTAAATTTTTAGCTAAAACACCCGGTAGCTTTTGTAAGTCAAATTTCACAAAAAAAAAAAAGACCTTTTTGTTGTCCTTAACTGTGGTATATTAAGTTTCTTCCCGCCATAATATTTACTTATTTTAGTATGCTATTGATTTCAGAGTTGCCTGCTAAGCTACTATGCTTTTGTTACATAACGTTTCAAACTGCAGTTATATAACGGTAGATAAACTGGGTTGCTGAAGAGGGTTTTTGTTACTTTACCTCAAAACCTGTTTTTGCATGGTAAGGTGACTAGGAGTATCTACAACATCTATTCTGTAACTCCAGTTGGAAAAAAAAAAAAAGCAAAAACAAGATGGTATATTATGTGACTATAATTAGGTGCAGTTGTCGTAAAATCATTGAGTTCTAAATCCTGCAATTGGGGCGGTTGCAGTTTACCGGGCACTACTATTCATTTGATTTTATAGTTACATTTAGTTGGGGGCTGCTGCCCCCAAACCCCTGCAACATATCGTCCGGATTATATGTTCCAATCGTACACAATTCATAAGAAAATATTAAGATGCAAACCCACACATATAACCTAGTCAAAATTAGTAGTGCCCAGTAAAGTGCATTCTAGCCCTGCAATTTTGTCAAGAGAAAGCATTTTCTGCATCAAACTTGCACATGCACTTCTTGAATATATCTGAAACATATCTTCAATGGTTTGGAAAGATCCACCAAAAGGTGTAAGAGCAGTTGATTTCACAAAGTATACACTATTAACCATCACTGACTTAAAACAGTTGAATCGAAAGCGCTGTCATTTTGTGATGAAATATTTGTTTACATGCACATCTTCAGACAATTAGCAAAACATGTCACCCTGTTTTCTGAGAAAAATATGACAAATATCCCAAATAGGTCATATGCTGAATTAGACCAGTGAGTGCTGAAGTTTAATCATAAAATCTAAAGGTCACATTATTGTGGATGGGCCCTTCACAATAACAAGATACCAATGACAGATAACTGCTAAAATTAATTTGAAACTTAAACACTGTTCCCAAAAACAGTTTGTCAGAAAGAAACTGGACAAGAAAGACAAATGGGCCTAGCAATGCACAAATATTGTTACAAGTTCACCCTTGTCCTGCTAAATAAATTAATAGGCCACACCCATTTCTAATTTTCAGCCAATCAGATTACTTGATCAAGTTTGGTGATATAGATTCACATACTTAATTGCAAACAGTGCAGATCCAGATCAGTTGGCTTCTTCAGAAGCCAACTGATCTGGATCTACACTGTTTGCAAAGGCAGAGTATATCCGGGTTCAGCAGGACAAGGGTTAAGAAATAACTGCATAAAAAAAGCAAAATTAAGGCAAAAAAAAAAAGTATGGAATAAAGTTTTTGAAATTTTAGGATATTTACTGTAATGAGTATCCACAACATATATTTTCATAGAGAAATAAGATTCTTTATACTAGATACCCCTCCTATCTAGAACCTTGATTTATTATCTCATACCCAAACAATAGATTCATTAAGGTATAAACTCTGATTTGTTTACCTTCAATGATATCAAAATATCATGAATAACTACATGTTTAATTCAGAAAAAAATATCTGATTTTCAACATGTATTTTTATTATTTGAATAATTGTATCACTAATTATCATTAATGAGTTCGACTTTATACCATGTAATTGATAAAGAGCATTTGAGGGTTAGAATTTTTGGAAAATAGCTAGTGTGGACACATTACCTATACCGCAAACTAGAAATTTTAAGGATATAGCTAAAGATTTACTTCAACACAAGGTAACATATTTATATGCTTACAAATTTTGAAGAAAAAAATATCTTACTGATTGATTAGTAACTGAGGATTATAACAAACATTTCTATCTACATGTATCTAACTATTTCTCAATATAAGGCAATAAAATTCTGATTATTATCTCAGAAGGGGCCAGCCTCGGTGGCTCAGCTGGATGCACGTCTGACTGGTGATCAGGAGGTTGCGGGTTCGACCCCCGCGGGGTCTGCAACATTCTTTCATGGAGATTTGATCATGAAATATTTCCTACGGTCATTCTCTCCCCTCCGCTGATTCAAGAAGGGCAGTTGTCAATTTCTGGCGAAAGAATATGCACAATACTGGTTAACCGCTTAGAGGACTAAGCCTGCCCAGTAAACGTGTGGTTAGGTAAACTGACTGCACTTGACATGACTCCATTGGGTTGACTGGGCCGTAAAACCTGAACACAAACATATGATCGGCTGAATTCAGAATTTAGCAAACAGTTCCAAAAGGAGTTAAGAAGGGCCATTAAAACTATTTACAACCTCGTTTAAGAGTTTAATTAACCATTACCACTCTCTGAGCTAATTTTGTAGATCACAAATTTTCCTTATTTTTCCCAGAAAACAGTATTTGACATTCCATGCAAAATGTCTCCCATTATAGACAGTTTGCATGAAATGTCAAATCCTGTTTCCTGGCAAAAATGAGAAAAAATATTTCAAATTGTCATCTGCTGAAAACTTTACCCAGAGTGCTAAATGTTAAGGCTTTAAAGGATGACCTTAAACTCCTAGGCAGTCTAGTGTCAACCGTGACTACACTGGATGTGGGTAGGTCAGCTTATTCCACTGTGGTATAGGCCTGGGAAAGAATGAATACTTCAGGGCATCACCATGGGATAGGTACCATGTGTACTGTAAGATATGGGATGCTCACCTTTGTTTCAACTCAGGTGCTAGGGTCAAATATTTTGATTGATCTTGATAATTTTTTTTATTTTATTTCTCCATGAAAATACATGTTCATATGTTATGGGTACTCATTAGAAGTGCCTCAGTGAGGCACTTCTAATGAGTGCCACAACATGTTTTTGTGAAGACGCAGTGAGGCGCTTCAAATGAGTTACCTATGTTTTTCGAGGAGAAATAAGAAAAATATTTGCCTGATACCACTTTTATTTAAAGCTATGGTCAAAGACAACTTTTTGCTTGATGCAACCCATATCATCAATGAGACCTTCAATGAGAGTGTATAATTACTGTGCTTTCAACATCTTTCAGAAAGTCATTTTTTGCTTGGCACTTTACACAGAAGAAGTAAATTTGCAAAAATCCCTCAAAATGCTGGGCGTCCCATTAGAAAGACATTCACTGTGGTCATTGTTTCTGTAAAACATTGGGAAAATTTATTTCCTGGTAACTGAATGTATTGTACATGACTATTTTTGAAATACTTTGAGCTTTAAATAGTCTGGTGAAGTGGAGAAAACATGGAGAAATTTCCATGATTATTTTAAGATTAAAAAAAGTAATAATAATAAAAAAAATTTTTTAATCTTGAGCTCAGCTAACCCAATTTTACTTTCAACCCAATTAGGAAACAGAATTATTTTATTATAATCTACCAGCAAGCCATTTAACCTTTAAACTGGCAATCACAACAGCAGCAGACAACATTTTTAAATTTTTTTTTTTTTATTTTTCGTAGTAAGTCTTGACATTTCATGTGAATTATCTGCCAAGCAGACAATTCACATGAAATGAAAGAACTTATTTTCCATGAAAAATACTAATATTAAAAAAAATTAGAATGTTGTCTGCTACAAATTTTGCTAGGCGCTTTAAGAGTTAAGCTTGTAAACCGGTTACATACAGGTGAGGGTTACCTATACAGAGACATCTTCAAAAGTCAAGTAAATATTAATCAGGGCCCAGTTGTTCAAAGCGTCGTTAGCTTAACGAGCTCGTTAAGGGTCATTTCGTTAACTGTTTTAGCAGATTCAATACACAATATTCTGATATTTTTTGCTGAAAAAATGTGAGTAGCTTTTGCCCTGCAAAAGCTACTCACATTTTTTCAGCAAAAAATATCAGAATATTTGCGTATCACTCGATGTAAATTTTAACGAATCGTCAACTAACGACATCGTTAGCTTTGAACAACTGGGCCCAGGGAAATATCTTCCTATATTTTCACACGGTCTCAAGGCTGAAGATATGGTAAGTATATTCAACTATTAAAGCACTGTTAACCCTTAAAGCGCCAAGCAACATTTGTAGCAGATGACATTCAATTTTTTTTTTTTTTTTTCAGAGAAAAGAAGTCGACATTTCATGTGAAATGTCTGCTTGGCAGACAATTCACATGAAATGTCAACTTGTTTTCCCTGAAAAATAAAAAAAAAAAAAAAAACTGTCGTCTGCTGCAGTTGTGATTGATACTTTAAGGGTTACGTGAATGATCAGTAAGATTGCGCAGCTCCAAATAAGACGTTGTATCCATACAATTTTTTTTCTTATTTCTCCACAAAAAAACATATGTTGTGGGTACTCATTAGAAGCCCCTCACTGAGGCACTTCTAATGAGTACCACAATATATATTTTCATGAAGAAATAAGAAAAAAATCAATACCTTTCAGTTGATAAAGGTGTCTTAATTAGAGGTGCAGATTATTACACACTTCTATCCTGACTCACCCACTTACCTGTGATAAATAAACTTGGGCATGACCTTATTATCACAGGGGCTCCTACAATAGTCAATCAAATGTCACTTGGAAACTTTGACCCTCTTAAGAAGTTGCCTCTACATACTCTGAAAAAGTTTAACAATTTTTTTCCTTTACACCAGCATAGGTACCAGTATCATGTTTTCTCACCTTTGCCTATATCATTACGAAAGCATGCCTATTCAAATATATAGTAAATTTCACCTCCAAAAAACTGAAAATTTTCAGATAAAAAAAGCTCTGAAATTTTTCATATTTCTGCTCAAAACATAGATTGTGGGTACTTGTTAGAACTGCCTCACATAGATTGTGGGTACTCGTTAGAACCTCCTCAATGAGGCAGTTCTAATGAGTACCCACAATCTATGTTTTTGAGCAGGAATAAGAAAAATAATGTATACCCCTGTAAACCCCAGTTTTACTATATAAAAGTGGGGTTTTAGGGGGTCAAAATTATATAGGCATGTTTTCGTGATGTGAGATAGGCTTTTGCTGATGTGAGAAACTTCTATCTCACATGACCATGCTGGTTCTAGGGACAATGCACAAAGATGGGAGAAAAAAAACCCCATCATGAGCCAATTCATGCAGGATAAGGAAATCTCACCCTCGGGATAGGAATTTTAACCTGAGGGACTCTACAAGCCTCATCCCTGGTTGAAATTCCTACCCCTTGGGTGATGCCTGGACACTCATGATTGATTCTTATATTTTCCTGCTTTAAAACATGGAGCCTCCGACATCCTGCAGGCAAACACAATACCCACCACTATTGTGACATATGAATTCTGATCAGAGTCTGTAGACTTTTCATTTAGGGTACAACAGAAGTAAAGAGCAGGTTCTAAAAACAAACAAACAAAAAAAAAAAAAATCCTCTTAAAATTTTTGTGACAGTATTCAAAATTTTAATGACGCTGAGTTTCTGTATTTTCAAATACATGTAAATGAGTAATAGGCCAAACTTCCAACCAGATTCTCACTTCACCGATTTCATTGAAGTTGTGTATATGTATTAACGCTTAGCACTCTGGGTAAAATTTTCAGCAGACGACATTTTGAAATATTTTTCTTATTTTTCCCAGAAAACAGGATTTGACATTGCATGCAAATTGTCTCCTCAGGAGACAATTTGCATGAAATGTCAGATCCTGTTTTCTGGGAAAAATAAGAAAAATATCATTAATTTGCCGTCTGCTGAAAATGCCCAGAGAGTGGTAAAGGTTAATTTGATCAATTAGCTCATTGCTAAAGATTTAAAAATAGAACAGTCTCATTCTTGGGTAGAAGTATCTTAAGATAATATGCTACACACTGTCTGTATGCAATATCATAGCTCTAGATAAGATGGGATAATCACATATTATTTTTCTTATTTCTCTGTGAAAACATGTTATGGGTACTCATTAGAAGCGACTCGGTGAAGCACTTCTAGTAAATACCAACAACATATGTTTTAATGGAGAAGTAAGAAAAATATCAGTACTTTTTGGCTGAAAAAGTGCCTTATCTGGAGATATGGTAATTTCCCAGGTTTTCTGCATTTACCTTGATCTTTTCTTGCCTGTAGCGTGAGAAAGTTCAAACTCAGACCCCTCGATGACATAAACACTATATTAATCCTACTCTAAACTTAATAAGGTAAATCATATTCTCTGACACTAATTTTCACTTTGTTAACGGATAGTAGACAAGATTTGAAGATACATCTATAAAACGTTTAACCGTAGCTCCAGGTGAGAGGATAACAACACAATTTTGTCTCAATTCTCTATGAAAACGTATGTTGTGGGTACTCGTTAGATGCACCTCACCAAGGCACTTCTAATGAGTACTCATAACATATGTTTCCTTTTGAGAAATAAGAAAAATATCAGAATTTTCAGTTGAAAAATGGTATTATCCGGAATTATGGTTTAAGCCATAATATATCAGTAGCAAACTGGTAGTTGACAAATAATTTTATTTTTATTTTCCCTGTAATGGGGCTTGTCATTTCCTGCAAATGGTCTCTGTTGGAGACAATTACCTGAAATGTTAAGCCCTATTTTCAAAGAAATTTTTTTAAAATGTTGACTGCTAGTATTTAATTTTAGCAATTCATGGGTTAATCAGTGACCCCATGTTGACTGATTACAGGTATAATATGTGTGGATGACAATAGGGAAGAGCTTCCGTAAACACTTCATCAATACATATCGCTCAGAAAAATAGCAGTACCCAGATAGCATAGCTCTTGATTACCCTGTTAACCCTAAATATTCGGACACCTTAATTTCTTACTATACTTATCCTAAAATTCCTTACCTTACTTGTCCTACCTGTTGATGTGTCTAAAAACTTCTGGACAAGTTGCAAACAGTGTAGAGCCTGATCAGACATTGTATTGCCACATCTCACCTAGGCCTACATTGTTTACTCTGACCTGTCTGACCCAATTAAGGCAAACATAGTCATCCCTCCCTGCTATTTCAAAAAGTATCAATATTTTTCTCTTTTTTATTGATTCTAATGAGTATCTAATTACCACACTGTGTCCTCATGGAGAAATAAGGAAAATTTTATCTTGATACTCCTCTTGTCACTATATGACGTCGCAGCGACTTCAATGATATTGTGTACTTGCTCAATATCTTCAGCTATGAAAATATTTTTTTCTTATTTCCTCACCTTTCTTTTTTTACACAAAAATGTATGTCATAGCACACATTACAATAATCTCACTGAGGCAATTCCAGTAACAATCGTCTTCAGAAAATTCCAGCAAGATGCCAAAACAACTATTTTCATTGTGAAACAAGACAAAACATAAATACTTTTGGATTCTCCCAAATAAGCATCATCATATGGGGAATATGGAATAAAGAACTCCAGATAAACAGTTGTGAGATGAATAGATTTAACTTTTAACCCTTACTATGCCAAATAAATTAAGATGTCACACAACTTCTAATTTGCAGCCAATCAGATTACTTGATCCAGGTTGTTGATACAAAGTCACATACTTAATGACAAACAGTGCAGAACCAGAACATTTGGCTTCTTCAGAAGCCAACTGATCTGGATCTACACTATTTGCAAAGAAAGGGCATATCTGGGCTCAGCAGGACCAGGGTTCATATTTCTATTCCACATAGGACTTGTTGAATGGGCTGACATTTGTGAAAAAGTAGATAGAAGTCCAACAAGGAACCCTTAACAGGTGTTAATTTTTGCAAAAATAGGTCATACCAACATACTTTTGTGGCGGGTCACCTGGGGTGGTGGGATGCATGTGGGTTCTCCTGTGCTGGTGGGCTGTACTGCAGGCACTGATGAACTTTAATGGGCTGGCACCTATGCAGGCCAATATACAATTAATTCCCAAAGTGTCCACAGACAAACTTGCCATCCACTTCCAATGAACTGCTAAGGACTCATGGTCAGACCACACCTCCAGCATACTTGATGGTAGCCACATTTTAAAAAGGTACTTTAGCAGTATTGTACAGAATAGAGCCCCTAGAATAAAAGGAAATTTTTCTCTGTTGCCACTCAAAAAAGAAAAATATGTTGTACCCTTCACAAGAATACAGCCATGTGAGATTCCATCAGGGTCACAGTTCTAAGAGAGAGTCCAGTTCTTTTTCAATGTTTATTTAGCCTTTACCAATCTCTCACCAAGATTAATTCAGTAGACGACAAATTGGTGATCGTTTTTTTTCTTTTTTTTTTTTTTTTTTTTTTTAAATACTTTGTTTGACATTTTAATTAGGAACAATACTGGTAATCTCTTGACGTTTGGCGCCAACGTGACGTAGTAGTTAGTTTCCTTGCTATTCACACATATGTTCGTGCTACTCCGGAACGGAACAGAATGGAATATCGTAGAACAGTCACAAGTATTGTTTAGCTAAAAAAAAAAAAAAAAAAAAAAACTCCAAAAAATATAAAAGCACAAAAAAATAAATAAATAAATAAATTAATAAATAAAATAAATAAATAAATAATAATAGATTTTGCAAAGGCACGGTTGTTATACAGTTGATATATGCTTTGCTGGGATGAGATTAGAGGTTTAGTGGTGCTTTAAATTTATTATTATTATTATTATTTAAAATGTGAAATGATTGTTTGATGCTGCAGTCACACTGACATGATAAATAGTGTAATGATGACATATAATCATATAATCCTCGCGAGGGGGACAGTGCAGTATATAAATAAAGAAAGAAAAATGACAACCAGTTGTCAGCTTTTAAAATACTTGCTGGACGGCGAAAGTTTAACCAGTTCTAAAATTGCTAGTAAACGCTTACACTTGGACAGAAGGAGTATACAGCCAAACAGATTAACGCTTAGCACACTGGGTAAACGCTGGGTAAAAGTCCAGCAGACGACATTTTGATATTTTTTTTTTCTTCCAGAAAATAGGCTTTGGCACTTTATGCAAATTGTCTCCTTAGAAAACAATTTGCATGAAGTGCCAATGCCTATAATCTGGAGAAATAAGAAAAATATTATAAATTTGTCGTCTGCCGAATTGGCCCAGAGAGGGTAGAGTTTTATAGTTTTATAGTTAACTGCCACAATGGGACGGCGTTACAACAAGACAGCTTTACAACTAAATGATGTTAAAGTTCAGAATGATGAGATTTAAAAAACAACAACAAAAAAACAACATACTATTATTTTGTTATAAATTTCCGACTGACACTCTTATACACTCAAGAATATAACCCCAACTTCCAAGAAATTTTCTGAAAACTGACTGCTCCATGTGATTATTTTTTTAACTGTATCTGTATTACCCAGTAATTGGTTCATGCAGTAAAATTCTTCGTGAAGACAGTTTAAAATTTACAAGTACATTTCAAATATGAGAAGATCATTTATAACAACTGATAAAAATTATAACCAATGGTAAGTTTTCATTCCAAATTAGAGAGATTTTGGTTTTAGAACTTTCTGTCTGGGCAGTATATACAATGTTTATGTTACATTTGAAGTGTTGGAGAGAGAAAGTGGAAACATGGTCAGCTATGCTATAGAGAGTTGTTTTGATAAAGATTAATAACAGGATAAGCCAAAGCAGCTGGTTGAACAAATTTTGTTCAAATCCATGGCGTTGTATGCCAGACTGTATAGTATAGAGACGCTTCTAATGAGTACCCACAACGCGTTATTGTCGAGAAATGAGGAAATTGTCAACCTTTTTGGTTAAAAAATGTTTTATCTGGAAATTTTGGCTAAAAATTTCAATTGTTACATAGATATGTTAACGTAATGTTCTATTGCGTTTCTGTCAGCAGTTTTAGGCCAGAAGCAGCGCACTTAACGGTGATATATTTTCATAAATACTAGCCGCTATGAATATATCAGATGAGGAAATAAAATGAGCCTAAACATCAGAAAATGTACATTCGGACATGTGCGCCCAGCGAAGATTCAGATCAGTCTGCGCATTCGCAGTCTGATAAGAATCTTTACGAGGCGAATTTTGGATAGCCAAGGATGCAAAGTTTCTTCATGCAGACAACGAAATCTCTGATCAGACTGCACGGATGCACAAGCTGATTTGTCTTCGTTGTGCGCACATTGCAGAAAGTACGTTTTCTCACGCTGAGGCTCAAATTATAATAGCTGAACGTCATGGGAAAATCATCCAAGTTTTGCTTGACTGGTCTTCCAGAAAACAGCCTTGACTATGAGATTGGTGAATAAAAAAAAACACAAAAAAAACACTATTTACACTATAGTACTAAGTGAGTGAGGCTAGAAATTAATAGTATCAAAAAAGGGGGACAAAAATGTGTGGAATGATTTTATTGTTTTTCCACATGGATTAGGTGATGGAAATAATTTCTGATATATTTATGTTCATTTTTTGTGTCTTCTTGCTTAATATGATATGGAAAGAAAAGTCGTATATTAAATTTGATCTAAAAAGTTTTTTTTTAAATTTGTTTCATTGTCATTTGCAATAGAAAATAGCGAAACTGTATGAAAGCATTTAGTCTGTTTTATATGGGTTGGATTTTACGTCTTGCAATGATCATGACTGCCTATGATATTTTCGAAGAACCCATCATCTACTACATGGCTTCTGTACTCAAACACACCAAAGTGTTCGGGTACGCCAAGGTAACACAGTCTTATTAAGCAGTAGTGATCTCGTGGATATATCGAGTCAACTGTGGGATTATTGTTACTGATAAAACAAGAGGAGCAAAGTTAAGTACGACAGTTGAAATCGAATGTTATAACTGTGGTGAGCTGTTTTGATAAAAATCGCTCGAATCCAGTGATTTTAGCATTTAAATTAAGTATCCATTTCTTTCTGTTGTGATTTAGTCATCAAAAAGGAATATAAAATATTTGTGTGATAAAAAGAGACAAATAAAGAAGAATACTAATATTATTTTGTTCTTCTGCGTGGAGCTCAGTACAGTACTGCTAACATTATAAGTAATAACCAAGTATAGTAGGGAGTCAGTAAAAGTTAATTAATTGGGGGGAAATCTCGTGTGAAAATGATTCATATCAAGTTTAGTAAGTGACTGATTAAATATTCCTACAAGCAAACTTCACAGTGCTTAACCCATAAAGCGCAAACCACAGCTGCAGCAGACGACATTTTATTTTTTTATTATCATTTTTCTGGGAAAATGAGTCCTGACATTTCATGTAAATCATCTGCTGGTCAAGACTTATTTTTCCAGAGAAATAATAAAAGAAATAGAATGTCGTCGGTTACAATTTTGCTTGGCTTGGCGTTTAAGTGTTAATTTCTTCGGATGTACTTGTACAGGTGAATTTTATCGTAATGGATTACCATCGCCAGATTTACATTTTTACGGATTATTATGTTTAACTGGATTATAATTCTTCACCGTGCATTTCATGGGAATTTTCGCAAAGGTATTTATTTATTTGAATTTCTAAATAAACCTTGATGTCATATGTCATTGCACAAGCATCGTATGTTGCGACACCCAGCCGTTATGCAGTTTTATTATTACAATATAAAACTCCGTAACTGATACACTGATTTCTGTTATCCAGATAAGGATAAAAGGTTTTATCTTGTACCATATCCACTGATTCCTCTGTCAGAAAACTTAACAATTAGCTGTTTTCAGTTTTGTGTGTTCATTACTCGCAAGGGTCATTCCTTTTAGAATCTTTCTAATAAAGGATAACTATGTTCAACTCAATGTCTTGGAAGCAACAATATGGATTACTTTCAGGATTTTCCAGTCAAATTTTGTAGATCCCGATAACATTATTATAAACAACAACGACACCGCCAAGGGTAAGTCCTAGTTTCTACAGAGATTAATTAAACCATATAATAACTAAGGCTCCATTTTAAAAGGCCGATTGCTTACTCCAATGCTTTTGCTATCAGCCAGAAATTGTGTCAGCTATGAAGAAATTATGATCTTGCCAACAATTACAAAGTAACACTGTCACAGCTTGTCGAACAATAACTGACTGTCCAACTGTTACAATTTAGTGGCAATGGCCGAGGAATAACGTGTTAAGGGGATACTTCCAGGAGGACACAACTGTCAAAATTGTTTTGCCTTACTTCTAAAAGGGGTATGTTTTTAAAAAGAAAGAATTGGCTCCCATCGGTTCTCAGGTCGAAGAGTCATATACAGTATAACCTCAATGGCTCGAACACGGATGGCTCGTTTACCATGGATGATTCGAACTCTTTTTTTCAGTCCCTACAGAATTCTTATAATAGCTCAAGAAAACAAATATTTAAGGATTTTTTTTATATCTTATCATGGAACTGTATGTTGAGTGTACTCATTAGAATCGCCTCGACATACAATCATTGTGTTTAAAATCGAAAATTCCTAAATTATCGCTATTTGTTTCCTGAACTGGTGCCATGATTAACCCTCAGTGGCTCGAACTACCCATGTCTCGAACGAATTTCCATGGTCCCAAAGATGTTTGAGCCATTGGGGTTCGACTGTATTTACATTCCAGGCAGCCCAAATGATTTATTTCGTGTTCGTGTGCTATAGATTTCAATACTTTCAGAAGAACAAGTATGATATTTTTGAGGGGTGGGGTGGAAAGGGAGACGTGTATGTTTATGTTTAGGGCATATACAGCAGGGGTCAAGGCCGATATTATCTACAGCAATGTATGTTTAGCGCAGAACTGAGGTTGGAGATGGTTCCGTAAACCACAGAGGTGTTTGCGTTCATCTTGTAACTAGGACTGAAATGTAACAACTTCAATGCAAATCACATATAGCAACTACTATTATTACCTCTCTGCAGTGACTTTGTACTATTTAGATTATTTTGGAAAACAACGACAACAATGGCTGACAAATCATACTTATTTACACTGAAATTTAAGTTTTACCGTAGTATTCATTACTGTGACGGATGGACCGAAGCAAACAATGTAGACCCAGATTAGTCGCCGCAGAACGCGGCGTCTGATCAGGATCTACACTGTTAGGCATACACCCAGCAATCTTTTGCACATATCAAGAGGCAGTAAAATTCACTACTACTGATTTTAGGACAACTATGGTGAGGAGTTATATTGTCACAATATTTAGGGTAAATTCATATTTTGTATTATATTTCTGATATTTGATAAGCATGTCTTTAAACATTACCACTCTCTGGGCTAATTCAGCAGACGACAAATTGGTTATATATTTTCTTATTTCCCATAAAACAGGATTTGAAATTTCATACTTGGAGACAATTTGCATGAAATGCCAAATCCTTGTTTTTTAGGAGAAAATAAGAAAAATATTTCAAAATTTGGTTTGCTGAAATTTTTACCCAGAGTGCTAAGCGTTGATATAAAACTAGCACGTTAAGTACTTTACAACTGAAAGTGATAGCCTATAGTAGTAGTAAGCTGAAATCCTATCATGAAGGTGAAGGTCATATTGGACAACGCCATGCGAAACGGTGCCTATGGGGCACATGCGAATCAGCTGAGTGGCTCGGTTTGCGCATCCGCACAGTCTGATAAAGGCCCTCGATGTCTTGGTTACATCGTGATTGTATACTTTAGAATACAATGACGTACTGCAAAGAAATTAACCAGACTGTGAGGATACGCTGTCAACGAACACTGTGTAAATAGTCTGAATACGGAAGCTTCACCACTGCTTGAAAAATGAATATTACAGCTCTGAAAATGAACGATTACATTTGCCCAGCATCCCATAAAATAGATATACAACATTGCTTCGACGTCGCTGCAAAATTTTAAAGCGACGTCAAAGTGATGTTGTATATATTGGAGTTCCCTACCCCACTCGCGCAGGAGATATTTTTTCTACTGATCGTTCCGCCAGGCGGTTTCTCAGTTGCAGATCTTTGTTCGTGCGTCGGTGGTTTCATAAGTGACGTTTGTTTTGTCATTATTTCATCTCTCCTTTCGTGACTGTGGCATTTCGTGGGTATCTTCACTTACATTTTGGGGCATTCAGCCTCTTGCATTTTGTAGGCACAATTAGCGGGTCTGTATAAATGACATTTCCACACAATTTTACCTTAAAACATTTTATGAGAATCATGTCCGAAGGATCATTCCAACGTCGCAGTTATGTCGTATCGACGTTACTCGACATCGTGGTGACGTCGGATCGTTGTCGTGAAAATTTTATATTTGCTGGGTACATTCAAAATAGTCGGGCATACCCGGTGAACAAAGCAGATTTAGAAACAATATATGAGCCATATAAAGTGAGAAAGAATACCTTATGAAAGGCTGTCCTATACCTTAACCCTTATCCTGCTGGTTAATTTAATTAGCCACACCCATTTCTGACTATCAGCCAATCAGATTACATCATATAATGTTTTCGTTCAAATTCACAAACTGAATGACAAACAGTGTAGTTCCTGATCAGATGGCTTCTTCAGAAGCCATCTGATCTGGATCTACACTGTTTGTAAAGGTAGGGGTTGTCGTGAACAGCAGGATAAGGGTTAAGAACAGTCAGTCAGCATCACTATATGCTACAGTAGCCAATATTCCTGTAAGCGGATAACAAAGGTCCTGATCAGAATGCACGCATGCGCAGTCTTATCTGGGCCGATGTCCGCATATGTGATAAGGTCCCGTTTTCATGTTGCATCCCTTTGTTGCAATATCTCCTTATTAGTCAATAGTCAGGTCACTAATTGATCGCAAATACTATGTACATATATCAAATTAAAATCATCTGAGTGTTATGTTTATTTGTATTTTAATTATTAGTATTAATTCTGGCATGCATTCTCTAGTGATGTTTTTATATTTAGTTATTACTGTCATTATATTGTGTATAAGAAATGTATGGCGATCTGTCGGGCGGAGACAGAAATTACTGAATGTTTTTCAGTTTCTGTTTGGTAACGATTGGAATGATACGCTCATGATCAAAGAACAAAATAAAATGAGCTGAGGCACAGTACAGTATCTCCCGCAAGATTGAATATGCGCCCAGCAAAGACTCAGATCAGCCTGCGCATCCGCGCAGTCTGATCAGAGTCTTCGCTATCCGCTTAAAGACGCTTTGGATCATTGACTACCGATAGAGTGCCCTGCGAAGACTCTGATCAGACCGCGTACGCGCAGGCTGATCTGAGTCTTCACCGGGCGCACATGCAACCTTGTAGGAAATATTGTGTCCCGACTAAAATTCGTTTTAATAATCTGAAGATTGTTATAGTGCGGTTTAAGCTTACATGCAGTTATTTGATTGATTAATTTCGGATGAATTATGGCTTTTTAGATCGTGGGATTTTCTCCCATTCTTTTATACGACAGCAGTTTTATTGCTTGTAAAACGTTTTCAGTTTTGTTAAAGTTATTCTGTCAAGTTATGACTATGTTTCGAGCCATAACTTATTTCCTTTTTTATATAACACTTATATTCGCTTTTAAGAACTTCATTATGTTATTCCATCTATAAAATTATCATGTCGTGTTTATTCAACTTGATGTTGCTGTCCATTTTTAGCTTTGCGTGAAAGAAAAAAAGGGCCTGTAACTCATGATTAAAAGCTATTTACTTACATATTTCTGTTGTTTCTCCATGAAAACACCGGCGGTTCTCATGTGAATCGCCTCGCTGTTTTCATTATCAGAAATAAGACATAAAATCGACGTCTAGCGTTGTGTCTAGGGACAAGGTATCCCAAATCCAGCCAAATATTTCAATAGTCTAATGATTCTCGTTTGCAAGTTTGATCAGTTTTCCTAGAATCCAGTTGCATAGTGGATCTCAGATCAATGCCACTTTCCACTGAGATAGAGACGGAGTGTCTAAATGTTTTTTTTTTCTTTCTTTTTTTTTTCTTACTTTTTCATCAAAAAGCGGATTGTACTGAGAATGAACTATCCAGTTCAGAGATTCGTTGCTGATTAGTCAAGTTTCACAACTGCAGTAATTCATAAGACTGAAGATGTTTTCCTAGAGAAAAACTGAAAAAGAACCAATTCCATCCCAACACTAACAAATTACCTGCCGTTCTGGATTGCAAGAAAGCTAGTTCGATCAGTGAGATTATGCTGTGTATGTTTAGTTTTGCTGAGGAAAGATCAGAAATACCATGTTATAACTGTTTAATTTATCTCATTTTCAGGATTTTCTTGGTGTCAAAATCTGGAATAATGCAATGAAAAATACCGCAGTCGTTCCTATACACGTGAGTACGACTTTTCACACTAATTACTATTAAATATCTCTCTCACTTTCTCTCTCTCTCTCTCTCTCTCTCTCTCTCTCTCTCTCTCTCTCTCTCTCTCTCTCTCTCTGTACAACAATATCAAAAGAACCATATGTATTACTTGCAAGATTTGTTTCAAATAATAAAGAAATGATCGTTTTAGTGCTATATATACATATACACTATTTCCGGCGTTCGTGAACATTCTGTGACGTTGTGTGTTCTTTTTGCCAGAAACTGTAGATGGAAAACTGACATTATTCCAATAACGATAGAAGCAATTGGTGCGGTCTTGCAGGAGGAAACAACGAAAAGCGTGATTCCAAATGCCGGTTACACAAGTTGTCATTATCTAAGTGTAGGCCCGATTAAACTGAAATGAACATATGCTCGGAGACATAAATAAATAAATAAATAAATAAATAAATAAATAAAAACCAACAACATTCGCTAACGTTAGCTTTAATTACGCACCAGTCTTGTCCGATTCGGCTTTGTAGCGGTTTTTTCTTATCAGCTATTCACACAGAATCGTGCCAAAGTGTAATTGCTGTCAGCTAGTTTTTTCTGTGCCAAAAATCGTGCACATTGTACAATACTTCTTGCATTTCCGATTACATCATAAAATAGAATTGTTGGTACTATATTTGCGTTTTTAAGAGAAATTAGTGGAGATAAACACAAATCCATTGATGGAGGAACAACTTTGTACATACATAGCTCTGTTTAGAAAGAAAACATGGAAGGCCGAAAAGAACTGAGCTGAACTATTTCATTTTATACAAATAAAAGCTTTTACAGAGAACGGCAAACAGTCACTTTATTAACACTTAGCATGCTATGAGCAAATTCAGCAGACGGCATATTTATGATATTTTTCTTATTTTCCCCAGAAAATAGGTTTTGGCATTTCATGCAAATTGTCTCCTAAGGGGAAAAAAACTGTTTCAAAAAGCCGTCTGCTGATTTTTCCCAGCATGCTTAGCGTTACTTAAGGCGCTAAACCACCATGGAAATGGTTGGCACACGTGCGTCTATCTGGGTAACTTTTGGAAATTCTGCAGTGTGGCCCTAATATCATTCCTACGGCTAAATACCTGAAACGAATGTTGCGGGTATACGGTTTGGAAGTTTATTTTTACAAGGGAAGGGAAGACGACAGACAAGATATTATCGGGAATTTTGGCTGTTCATCACTGAAATCTGAGTAGTAATTTACTTTTTTTCTTCAAAATTATGTCTTGAACGTGCCTTTGTTACTGGCTTTGTGAATAAGTGTGTCAGGCGGATAAAATTTCACGCTTAAAGTCACACGATCGCTTTTGCAAACTGCTGGGAGACAGCAACACGAGTGAACTAGTCTTTGTTTATTCTATGCTAATTCTCAACGGTAAAAATGACGATTTTTGCTTTTACCTTTAGCACTTCTTGGGCAAATTCAGCAGATGACAAACCCGTGAAATTTGCATGAAATGTCAAGCCCTGTTTTCTGAGTGTGTGTGTGTGGGCGGCGGGAGGGGGGTGCGGGTTTCAAACTGTCGCCTGCTGATTTTGTTTGTTTTCTCAGTATGCTAAGACTGTGTTACTGGGTTCGACTGTTCTACTATTCACAGAGCTAACCCGTCCCTTGCCATCTTTTACGGGTCAGTGAGAGGAAAAGTTAAGAATGGTCCTTGAAATGGTCTTCCCATTTCATTTTATCAGAAGCGTTTTTAGAATTCGTCTTTAAGTTCGCCGAACTGTCTGTGTAATCGAAGTAAAATAAAGTTTATATTCATGAAAAATAAGGGAATATTCCACATTTATCGCTTGCTAATTGTCGCCTGCAACCAACTAAGGCTGGAACTAACGAGAGGTTAGAAAGAAATCAAATGTAACGCCATGCACACAATATAAAGTAAAAAAAGTATAAGACCTGTTTTTTGAACGGGTAGATGCGATATAGATAGTTAACCCTTAAAGCGCCAATCACAACTACAGCAGACGACATTTTTAAATGTTTGTTTTTATTTTTCATAGAAAATACCTTAACATTTCATGTGAATCGTCTGCTTAGCAGACGACTCACATGAAATGTCAAGACTTATTTTCTATGAAAAATATTAATGATAGTAAAAATGAATGTCGTCTGCTACAAATGTTGCTTGGCGCTGTAAGTGTTAACTGTAAAGGCTCATCTTTTTGTCTATCAAAAGTCGTGGGAAAATTTTACCTGTACTTTGCGAATGTCTCTCTCATAGCGTTCATATTAGATACTGGAGTGTCTGTTTGCTTAAGTATGACCCGTCATCTCTGTCTAAAGTAGACAAGTTCCTTGCACAGCTTGTTACGGGGACTCTCGTTATCTCAAACTTCAAGGGACCAGAATTTTCAGCTTGAGATAACATTAGTTGGAGGAGTATGAGTAAACATGTAAAAACATAAAGCAAACCTAAACAACATTATCCAAAAATTAGTTTGACTTAAGCAGTAGGTTGAGTTGTCAGTGTTTGACATAATGAGAGTCAACTAATTCTATTTTAGCGCATGGGAAGGAGGCTAAGTTTTAAAGAAGAACCTATTAAGAATAGAAACATTCAACTTAGTAGTCTGTCGTGTAACCTTTCAAAATCCTCCCTTAAGGGGAATGGATGCACTTTCAAAAGGGGTCTACTCTAAAAGGAAAGAATTTGCTCCCTGGGTCTACTCTAAAAGGAAAGAATCTGCTCCCTGGGGGAGCAAATTCTTTCCTTTTAGAGTAGACCCATTTTTCAGAAGTTGCTTGGTTTTGCAGAAAGTCAAACAGGAAGTCACTTAAGTTATTCCCCTTGTACATAATAGCGGAAAATCTACCAAGTGTATCCGATTCCCTTAAATGCATCGATGCAGAAAAAAAAATGCCACGGTCTGTTCCATGGGTATTGTATTTATTAGTTTTCTATACCACATATGCTTTGATGAAAACCGCCTTGGTACGTGCGTATTTGCCCAGCGGGCACATGACGTTAATACAATGTCGCCTCAACGTCGATGCAACGAAATGTCGTTGCATCGACGTTGTGGCGACGATGTATAAACGTCATGTGCGGATATGAAGTTGCATCGACTTTGAGGCGACATTTTATGACGTCGTGTGCCCGCTGGGTGGTCTGGCTCTTTCCTGTTAGGTCGTAACATTTTGCATTATCTGGCTTACTACTTTCAGTGTCTGATAGTGATCTAATAGAAAATATTAACCCTTTCATCCCTGAGTTTCTGCAATGGACTTTTTTTCATCTTTTGACACGTCCATTGCTGCAAATCGGGTAAATCAGTCAAAAATGTATCTCTCTAACACGCTTGCTGAGCATTTTGTCATTTTTTTTTTTTCTGGTACATTTTGTTCAGAGCTAGCATCACCGATAGTTAACTCCTTTTCAGTCTAGTCATTAATTTTGAACAAATCAAATCTATAAAAGGATGTCCTTGGAAACACATAATAGAGATGAAAATAGGAGTCTCGGTGACCGAGACTCTTCATATCATAGCATTGTAGTTTCCAGGGCTGCTTACGCCCACTAGCATGCTGCATTTGTCATGAACAGTGTAGACCTAGATCAGACGCCGCTTTCCCAATAGCTGAGAAGGAATTACAGTGACAGAAAAAATAAGCAAAGATGGAAAATGGAGACAATGAATTCAAGCGAATGGGGGACGGACTCTGAGGGGACGGATAGAAAACATGCGTTTTCCTTCACTGTGGTCTGAAGTATCTGTCATCAATATTTCAACACTGGATAACGCGCATGTACAGCTTCCATATTTATCATATTTACGCTAACTATTGTGACAGACAGGCCTGCGAAAACAGCGAAGACCCTGATCAGACGCCGCAAACGCGGCGTCTGATCAGGGTCTACACTGTTTGCCACTCATTCAAGATACGCCAACAGGAAGTAAAATGTTCAAATTCAATTTTTAGGACAATTATTTTATTTGAGTTATGGTATCGCAATAATTAAGGTAAATATAATGATCTGAGTTTTTACTAAATTGTTTGAAAGATAGGTGGTGAACCGCCCGACTTTGCTGACAGGCGCGTGTGATAGCGCGATAGCGGAAGATACAGAAAACGCCTACTGTTTACACAGAGGCTCGTTAGATATCACTCCGCAAATAAACTGAGTGCAAACAGTCTCGAATTGGTTTGGCCCTGTCATTTACCATGTTTACCCTAAGTATTAGGACAGACAGGCCTGGGTAAATAGTGTAGACCCAGATCAGACGCCGCAGAATGCGGCGTCTGATCAGGGTCTACACTGTTTGCAGCTCATCCAGCAATTTTAGATACAACATCTTAGGTAGTAATTCGAGTTCCGATTATTTAGGGTGAATGCGGTAGTTTAAAGTTTAGAGTGAAACGTCGTTTAAAGACCACCGTGAATCGAGCGAGCCTTATCAACGTATTAGCCATATCGTCGTTGTAAAGTGTTCTTCTGAGCTGGGTTAAGTTGAAATCATGACCATATCACTGTAGACACTGTATCGACATATTACACACAAAATTGCAATAAAACGCAATGAGAGCCTTTAATCACGCACACACGCACGCGGTGTCTTATCAAGGTCTACACTCATTGCCACTCATCCAGCAATTTTAGGCATTACAATAGATAGTACAATGGACGTTTAAATTTTAGAACAAGTATGGTAAGGAGTTATAGATAAATATAGTAAATTGTTTTAATTTCAAGTATTCCTCAGACATGATTTGTAAGATTAAAAACGAAGGAATTTTCAGTCATGGTTTTCTTGTCTTTATGAATAGCCATCCTGAGCACTTATATTTGATGACATCTCCTCTGATAGGGCATGTATATCAAGTAGACATCAAAGCCAAGGAAATTGTCTGTTTGTGGAAATAAATGAGAGTGAAGTATCTTGTCTATAAGCAACATTATTTGGACGGGTCAGACTAAAGCCGAACTTTTCAGTTTGGCAAAAGCATTGCTCGGAAGTATATTTGTGCAGAAAAATGCACGTAAGCCGCGTCTTGAAGAAAGGGGGAGGGGAGGGCAGCTTATCATATTTGCGAACCTGCAATCTCACTGCTTAAAACCAGTATTTCTATACATCACGAAAACATGCCTATATAATCTTGATCCCCTTAAACGCCACTTTTATATAGTAAAACTGGAGTTTACAGGGGTATACATTATTTTTGCTCAAAACATAGATTGTGCGTACTCGTTAGAACCGCCTCAGCAAGGCGGTTCTAACGAGTACGCACAATCTATGTTTTGAGCAGAAATATGAAAAATATCAGAATTTTTATCCGAAAATTTTCTTTTTTTGGTGGTAAAATTTTCAGTATATTTGAATAGGCATGTTTTCGTAAATGTATGCGAAGTTGCGAACGGTAATGACCCTGGACAGGATGCAGATCCGTACAGTCTGTCCCAGTGAGGTTATGGGAATTGTGACTGTACCGATGCGCAAGCTTGCCAATGCTTTTTTAGCAGAGATGCGCAAGATTGCCGGTGTTTTTTAGCAGAAAAGAAATAACCCCCTCCACATCACTGAGCTACAGTGGATCCGAGAAATGCAAGAAATCAAACGCTTAAACGCCACTGTTGCGATACTTGAGGTCTTTGATGTGCGAAATTAAAACCTCTCAATATTCATCGTGCACCAAGATTGGCTATTATTATTGTTATGGTGCCTGAACAGACACGTACTGTCCGTCTCATCTTCATTTAACTTGGTCTGGGTCATCGTGGACATTCCGCTTTTATGTTTTAATGGTTTCCATTGGCACGCGCGGAAAAATCACGGAAATTGACGGAACTGTAGCAAAGGGATATAAAAAGGCAAATAGAAGACTATATGAGGGAGCGGGAGTATAAAATATTCGCGAATTATCACAAAAAGCAAAATATCCAAGTAAATGTCAGACTATAGCTTTCTAAGTGACAAAATTTCGTTAAATAAATAAATAAAATGATTAACGAATGTCCGACGTTTGAGTGTTAAGCACGTGACGTCACAGGTGGTCAAAATCTGTTTTGTCGTTTGGTCTCAAACCTTTAAAATATGACATAAAAAAGGAATTTGTGCACGTCAGTGTGTCCTGTGGCTGTGACAAGATAACAGGTTTGAACAATCTACGATCGCGAATTAAATCAAAACAGCCGTAGACGTATATCATAGTTTTATGATTTTCGACCATCAGTGTTTTATTACATGCATCTGAAACATATATGCACTAATCTTATTGCATTATGGCGTGGAAGTATGTACTATATATACATAATATGTTACAATTTTCATTTTAAAGTGCACATCAATAGAAATGTGGATGTTAGGCTAATCTGTTTGATAAATATGGCAATTTTTACATATAAAACCATCATGAATATGAAATGTTCGAGAGCAAAGAAGTGGTGGACGTTTGTCAGCCGACAAATCGCTGTAATAAATTTAGATTCAGACTCAGTAGACTGCTAGGCCGTGCAAATAGTAGACTACCAGGCCTCGCAATCTCAGAAAAAATAATCTGGACTACTAGGCACATCACAGTTAACCATACTTCTCCTGCTCGTTTTTTGTCGCTACCATCTTTTTCTGTGCCTGTTTTGAAATCACCATAAAACATTTCTTTTTGAAATCCTTCATAATTTTAACTCTTTCACTGCCACAGGCGATAATAATAGGCTTTTACAAACAGCATAGATTCAGATGAGACGGCTCAATGTCTCATCTGGATCTACGCTGTTTGACATTCAGTCTTTCAACCTTACATATAAACGTCTTTCCAAATGATAGTTTGTTAAAATATAAAAAAAAGCAGACGACAAATGTCGTCTGAAATTTGGCACCGAAAGAGTTAAGGGGAATGAATACACTTTCAGGGAGATAACTATAAAACACGTTTGCCTCCCTTCTGAAAAGGGGTCTATTCCAAAAGTAACGAATATGAACCCATTAAAGTAGACTCCTTTTCAATAGGGGCTTAATGTGCAAGAAAGCAAACTGGAAGTCTCTAAAGTTGTCTCCCTTTTAAAAATGGTTGATAATCTATCGAGTGTACCCAGTCCCCTTAACATTTACCTCTCTCTAGACTAACTTAGCAGACGACAAACTGATGATCGTTTTCTTGTTTTTCACAGAAAATAGGTTTTGACATTTCCTTAGGAGACAATTTTCTTTAAATGTCAAAACCTAGTTTCTGGAAAAAAAAAAAAACAGAAAAAAAAAAGTTTTAAAATGTCTGCTGAATTTTTTACCCAGCATGCTAAGCGTTAATATTCTGGTAATATACCTTATATTTAGACCATTAGAAGCCACTGAAACCAACTGGCACTTTTCGCTATTTCATGTTTACAAGCATTAGTCCGCAGACGAGAACTTATGGACCAGTAATGGCCAGTCTGGCGCAGCGTGATCAAAACAAATGGACTTTAATTAGCCTTTCCAAGTCTGCGAGTCTCAACATGTGTTTTACTAAGTGGCAATCAATCAAGGCCTGATGAGCAGTAAATAACATCTTATGATTTATCGATGTATGTAAAAGCAATGATTTTGGAAATTTGGAAATTGGAATTGCTGTTTTTGGCGCGCGGAAATGTATACGGAATACAGACTTTCTTTGATGAATCAGAGAGAGAGAGAGAGAGAGAGAGAGAGAGAGAGAGAGAGAGAGAGAGAGAGAGAGACGGACTTTCTTGTACGTCCATACAGAAACAGAAGGGCACTCTCTGGCTACTCTCCTATTTTGTCAACTTACTAGATTTGAGTCTGGCGTCTGATCAGAGTCTACACTGTTTGCATAAGTACAGGAGTTTCTTTTATGATAAATGATAATAATAAAAAACAAACCTGACACACCTTCCATTAGACATGGACCTGACCAAAGGAAGAAGTAGAAGTCCATTCGGCCTCGGTTTTCAACACCTCCCAAGGGACCTGGCGAATGTTAATGCATTGAAAAACCATGTTCGATCGCTATTATTGCATAAAAACTGAAAACATTTGCTACATTTCGCGTTATTTATTGCACTATTTTGTTTCGCCTTTTCACCGATGTTTCGCGAAAGCAATTTCTAGGGCCAGGCAGTGCACATCTCGTAACGGCAGCAAATCTGTGGCCCCGGTACGATCATATTGAAAGTTGCGTATCCGTGCATTAACAGCGCGTGAATTGCTTGTTAATACACGGCTTTTCGCCGGTTAATGCACGGCTGTTAATAACGTGACACTGCTGTTTATGCAATAATAAAAAGTATGTTAAGTAAGTATGGTAAGGGGTTAACCCGTCTGAATATTTCGGGCAATTACGGTCATATTGAAAGTTGCGTATCCGAGCATTAGCAGCGCGTGAATTGCCTTGTTAATACACGGCTTTTCGCCGGTTAATGCACGGCTGTTAATAACGTGTTGCACATCTCGTAACGGCAGCAAATCTGTGACACCGGTACGATCATATTGAAAGTTGCGTAGCCTTGCATTAACAGCGCGTGAATTACCTTGTTAATACACGGCTTTTTGCCGGTTAATGCACAGCTGTTAATAACGTGACACTGCTTTTTATGCAATAATAAAAAGTATGTTAAGTAAGTATGGTAAGGGATTAACCCGTCTGATTATTTCGGGCAATTACGGTGCGATGCTGTTTCTAACCACCCCCCAGCCCTCCCCACCTCCATCTTGCAATATAGGTTACACCCCGGGCAATGTATTCTTTTCTGACCTGTTATCGTTGTGGAGCTACTAGACACCCCAGGTATATGGAAGCAACGTCGGAGTGTTTCTTACGTGCATGCGTTTGTCTAACCTTCATGGACCGCCCATGCACACTTGGAGCGGACGACTGTCACCAATGGTCTCCCTGCCAACTTTATACTCTGGGAGCAAATTCTTTCCTTTAGAGTAGACCCCTTATACAAAAGGGGGCAAAAAGAATTATAACAGAGCTGTTTCCCCGGAAAGTTCACCAGTTCCCTGCAATTTATGAATACCTAGATTCTAAAAGCGCATGACAAAACCTACAATATGTCATGTGCGCCCAGCGGACTTAGATCAGCCTTGGCATCCGCCCAGTCTGATCAGAGCCTTCGCTGTCCGCGTGAAGAAACCTTGGGTCCTTAGCTACCCATTGAGCGCACAATGAAGACTCTGATCGGACTGGGCGGATGCCCAGGCTGATCTGAATCTTCGTTGGGCGCACATGCCATTTTGTAGGTTTTGTCATGCGCTGGCTCATATTTGGAAGGCAGGCTTTAGTGGGTTGATCTGGTAAGTCACTGATTTCTATGTGTTAGCTGGCCGCGGTAAGTTGGGTTTTCCCATAGCATACCTAAAATATCACGAAAACTCGTAAGAACAACTTGAACAAACTCAGTGGAAACATTTAATCAGCTCCTAACAAACAAATTTACCAAGGTTCAAACATTGATGTACTTCACTTCACAAATCATGTTTTCTAAAATAAATATTAATATTTGATTCACAACATAAAAATGGGCCCTTAAACCATAATCGAACGGTCAAGGTCTAGATCAGCCTGCGCCTCCGCATAGTCTGAGCAGAGATTTCCCCGCTTGTCGATATATCGTTCAGTATTCAGTGATTCTATAAGCGAAAATCTAAAGCCCTAATCAGACGGCGATGATGTGTGGGCTGATCTAGGTCTTCATTATGTTACACAGCTATGTAAAATGTATATTACCTACCGTATTCGGCCTAATTACCGCACATACCCCTATAAGCGCACAGTCAAGCAATTCCGTATAGTCTTCAGATTACAGCCAGTGCACTTTTTTCTACTTCTTTATAAATGCATATGTTGTAGGTACCTGTTTGAATTGCACCGACTTGTCGATGCAGGTACTTGTCGATGCAGTTTAAATTAGTACCCACAACCCATTACGAAAACATGCCTATTCAGATATATTGAAAGTTTCACCAACAAAAACTGACAGTTTTCAGATAAAAATTCTAATATTTTTCCATATTTCTGCTCAAAACATAGATTGTGGGTACTCGTTAGAACCGCCTAGGTGAGGCGGTTCTAACGAGTACCCACAATTTATGTTTTTGAGCAGAAATAAGAAAAATAATGTATACCCCTGTAAACCCCAGTTTTACTATATAAAAGTGGGGTTTAAGGGGGTCAAAATTATATAGGTATATTTTCGTGATGTTATGCTTTTATTAAGAAAATCAGAAAAAAAAAAATCGCATAAATATCATCAAGTAAGTCCTTTGCTGATCTTTTTTTTTTTAAGTGTACCCTTAGTAGGCAGATACATATTTTACGACAGGTTTTCACAGTAATTTGTACTTTTGAAAAACCCTAAGCGCATAGTGTGGTAATTATGTCCAATACGGTAGACTCATAGCACCAGGTAATTTTTAAATGAAAGCATATGTTGTGGGTATTCATTAGAAGCCCCTCATGTCCCATATTATATGGTGAAAATGTCGTGGTTACGTAGCCCTAGATAAGACAGTTATCAAGATAAATATATATAGTGGGTACTCACAATGTATATTTTTGGACAAATAAAAAGAATATATTAATCTTGATAACCGTCTAATCTAGGGCTATGTAACCACGACATTTTCACCATATAATATAGGAAATGAGTTATTATGCATATTAGGACAAATTTATGCAACAGAGAAAGGTTGCTAGAAGAAACAAACAATTTGAAAAGTGCATTATTCTGAAATCTCCCTTATATTGTAGACCCCTGCATACCCTGTTTCACTATATATTATGGGAGAACAAGGGGGTACACATTTCATGGATTTGCTAACGGAATGTTCGCTCTTCGTATATGGTATACGAGCCTTTCTCTTATGTTACGTATCATTCTCAATACGTTGTTGAGATCGATAGTCAAACCTCTTGTTATTTAATCAGGTATTTTTCAATGGCTTCTGACAATTAAAAGTGCAGTTCAAGATCGGTGTTCTGACACTTTATACCCATGGGAAATATTGGTTACTAGTGATCAGTACACGCACGTCCAGTCAGAACGAGAATCCATGTCGTCACCTGCCCTGTTAACCTAAGTATTTGGACACCTTAACTCCTTACCTTACTGGTCATAAAATTTCTCTACCTGTTAACGTGTCTGTAAACTGCTGACTGAGTAGCAGGCAGTGTAAACCCTGATCAGACGCTGGGACTGTTTTCTCAGGCATGTCAGTTCGATCTTTGCGTCCCCTTCAGGAGTAATAAGTTTGTGTTTCAAACCCTGAGTCGCAGACTCTGACGTTAGTTTTTTAACTAGGGGGCATAACTGATCAGAATATTTTAAGCACCACTAGATTGTACAAGTATTAGTTTTCACAAAAAGCATGGCTGCTAAGTGTAGATCAAGCTTTTTGTAAAAGCTAATACTTGGTTATAAAGAACATTAAGCAGTCTATGGAAAATAGCATTGGACCAGTCTTTGACCTTTCATAGAGTGTTTCCGGAGTATTGGTTAACATTAAAAGTTTCTACCATTACGAAAACACACCTATTCAAATATATTAAAAATTTCACTATCTAAAAATGAAAACTTTCTGATGATAAAAATCTGATATTTTTCATATTTCTACTCAAAACATAGATTGTGAGTACCCACAACCTATGTTTTTGAGCAAAACTAAGAAAAATAATGTATACCCCAAAAAAACCCTGTTTTACTAAATAAAAGTGGGGTTTAAGGGGGTCAAAATTATACAGATATGTTTTCGTGATGGCCCGCAGACAACAGCTTGAAAACATAAACATAGATTCTGAAGACGGACTACCCTCCTACCGATCCAATGCTACTTGTCCAAATAAACCATTCCATGCCAAATATTAACCATAATTTGAATTTGATGCCTGTATTAGAAGTAGAAATGTCAGAGACTAAAACTTCCAAACTTGCTCCTGAGTGTCAGCGCTTGTTTGCGTGTTTTACGTAACAGCTTGGCACTGGCAGATGCGATATTAATTGTAACGGTCTTGTATTGTCAGATAACGTTTCCTTTGGCTAGAAAAATAAATTTTTATAAACTGACATTTATTTCTGTCGACAAATATTGGCCTGAACGTGGGAAAACCGACCTTGCACCTTGTTCGAACTGTGAAGATCCAGCCAACCTGCGAATCCCTCAAGTTGATTTTGGCCTTCTGTGTTCGTTTATAAGATTCTTTAATGTCAAAATATTGATCAATATTGGTGTGCGAAAATCACAGACTGGTTCAAAGCTTCGCTGTTCGCCTGAGGCATAAGTCGTGTGTATCAAGACGAGGCTCAGATTATTGACCCCAGGTAGTAATAAAACTTCCAGAATAGTTAAACCCTTAAAGCGCTAAGCAAAACGATAGCAGTCGATATATTATTATTATTATTATTATTATAATTGTTATTATTATTATTATTATTATTATTATTTTTCAGAGAAAATAAGTCGACATTTTATGTGAATCGTCTGCTATGAAATGTCAAGTCTTATTTTCCCTGAAAAATATATAATCAAAATGCAAAATGTCGACTGCTGCGGTTGTGATTAAAATTTTTAGGGTTAAAACACAGACTGGCACCCGCCGATTAATTTGATTGAGGCGATGTTTTTATAAGCTTCTGTATGCTGAACGTCAGATTTATCTAAAATTAACCTTTAGCACTCTATCGGCTTAATCAGCAGACGACACATTGGCTAATACTTTTTCTTATTTTTCAAAATAAGGCCTGAAAAATAAGGCTTGATAATGCTTTCGGAAACAGTTCGCATGTAATATCAAGCCTGATTTAAGGGGGGAAAGAAACACAAAAAAGTATTCTGAAATGCCGTCTGCTCCTAAGTCCAGCAGGTTAGAGGTTAATAGAAATAAATACTGCAACTGACAGACCATGTACTGCCAGAGTAACCTTAGCTGACCCTAAGCATGCCAGACATGATGTACAAATAAGCATCTCTTCATGATATATACTCCCAAATGACCATTTAATATAATGATGTATTTATTATGTTCGTAGCGTCCGTTTCGGTTAATTATCGCCCGATGGGGCGTGTTGATAAACTGTCGATTTCGTTAACTGTAAAACATGGGTCTATATCCTTGTCGAAAAGACCCTGTATAAAACAGGAACTTTCCGACAAGTAGATAGACCCTTGTTTTATATAAGAGTCTTGCATTTTAATTGTGTGTAACTACGAAAATAGAATAAGAGCATTGAGTATCATAAAATGCTCAATTGCTCCCACCAATATAACAAGCATTATGATGTATATATAGTGACATAATGGGCAATTACTCTGCCTGTACATCTCCATAATGGCAACTTGCAAAATTTCAAACGAATCAGCCCAAAGTCTGTAAAGTCTTGCTCAAAGAATTTGTTGATATCTGCGGTCTCTTTTTGACATTCAGGACGGTTTTATACACCACCAGTCTACTTTTTCATGCTTTCGGACAGATGATGGACATCCTTGATTGTGTCACTATAAAAACACAAAATTATACCAAGACACATATATTTGAGCCGTAACGTCAGAAAACGTACCTTCGGACATGTGCGCCCAACGAAGACTCCAGTCAGCCTGCGCGTCCGTGCAGTCCATCCTTGGCTATCCAATATGCGCCCAGTGAAGATTCTGATCAGACTGCGCGAATGCGCAGGCTGATCTGAATCTTCGCTGGGCGCACATGTCCGAAGGTCCTTTTTCTGACGTTGCGGGTCATTTATTTTTAAATGAAAAAGTACGCACACGTGAGTTATTTTCCAGCCTAAAGAAAATGTACCTAGAGGATTAATCTGAAGTAATTGATATCATGGTTAGGTATCAATCTTTGACAGCGTTTCACCTGTGACTTTATACCTATAATTTTCCTGTCCATGCACATGCCACCATATCTTTTCTAAACTAATGATCTGTCACAATCATATTATTTACTTTTACCAGTCTATGGGCAAAATCGACAGACGACAAATTGACCATATTTTTTTCTTATTTTCCCCATAAAACAGGCTTCGACATTTCATGCAAATTATTTCCTAAGAAAATGTCAAAGCCTATTTTCTGGGAAAAATGAAAAAAATATTTCAAAATTTCTGCTTAAATTTTTACTCAGCATGCTGAACTATTATAAATCTATTTGTAAAATGTTCACTGGACAAAATTTCTATCATAAATAAAATATCATAAAGAAACGTATATTGCTTAAATTATCCGAATAATAATAATAATAATAATAATAATAATAATAATAGTAATAATAATAATAGCAATGATGATGATAATAGAATGAGAATGTCGTCTGCTGCAATTCCATATGGCGCTTTAAGGGTTAAACTTCGAGCACTTCACAGGATTTTTTTTCTTATAATTATCATGCAACAATTCATGTGACAGTTTAGGTATATTAAGAAGAAAAATATGCGCAAGCAGGGCTATTAAATGCAACCGTAGAAAAAGCATTAACAACAACTTAAACGAGAACTGTCACATGATGGCATTACTCGTCCATACAGATGATTATCACTGATGAAAATTTTAACTAAAACCTAAAATTTCCAAGTCTGAGGCTTTAACCCTTGTCCTGCTGAACCCGGATATACCCTGCCTTTGCAAACAGTGCAGATCCAGATCAGTTGGCTTCTGAAGAAGCCAACTGATCTGGATCTGCACTGTTTATCATTAAGTATGTGAATTTATAGCAACAACCCGGATCAAGTAATCTGATTGGCTAAAAATCAGAAGTGGGCGTTGCATCTTAATTTATTCAGCAGGACAAGGGTTAACTTCAAGGTCACTGAATGAGGTGGACTGGATAAGGCTTTAGTAACAAAAACACACGGGCACATGACGTTTATATAATGTCCCATCAACGTCGATGCAATGTTATGACAGTTGCATTGCCATTGTTTGCTTTCTTCTGCGCAAGGACCACTCTTAAACTTTTTACCAGAAACATAAGTAGAAAAATTCTGAGTCACTAACCTTGACTCAAAACCAAAAACGCCAGAGTGACTGCAAAATTGCATAAGGAATCATCCCAGTAAAAACACAACGTCATAGTAACGTTTCGACATCGCTGAGACGTCATTACGTCGCAGTGATGGCGAAACAACTTTATTACGACGTTGTGTGTTTGTTGGGAGGTTCATAACAAAACCAACGATATGACATTAGCGAATAGTGAAGACCTGCTCTGACTGCCAAATAGTCTTCACCGTTCGCATCTAACAGTGTAATAAACCTTAGTGTTTGGACAAACAGGTCTGAGCAAACAGTGTAGACCCAAATCAGACACCGCAGAGCGCGGCGTCTGGTAAGGGTCTACATTTTGTTTGCCATTCATCAGCAGTTTCTAGACAAAAAGTATAGGTAGTAAAATGGAATTGTTCAAATTTTAGGATAAGTATAGTAAGGAGTTAAGGTGTCTGAATACTTAAGGAAAATAAGACATAAATTGCTGCTCACCATCACTGTTTTCATCAGAATCGTCAGTTTACCCCAGTCTGTATATGAATACATCATATTTGTTTTGAAATGAGATGACAATCAGTAGTTATTTGATTGCAAAGATGACATATCCTATCAGGAAACTAACACGGCATTGACATGTACATTTCACATGACTGATGCTGCCTCTACTAATTTGGTACTTCGCATAAGCAAACATCGAAGGCCCTGAACAGAAGGCGCAGAGCCTTCAGTGTTTGCTTACATAATAAATGTATTTGAAAGCTGAAGAACCTATACCAGCGAGATCAGTCTGCATAGATGTAGAGGCTGATTGAGGTTTCGCTGTTCTCATACGATAAGGCATATCCGTTTTAAGGTATATTTTTGTGTTAGACGGCATTACATTCAGATATTCAATCTTGTAACATATGGAATGATATTGTTTATTTTATGATGAATGATTAGTTCGTAAGTTTGAAGATCAAAATAGACTTACTAATACCATCTGCCGGTGTAGGAATTTATTGCCTTGCTGCCGAGGTTTCTTTGAAAAAGAAAATTACCTGAATGAACCCATTTTCATAACTTCTTGAAACTAACTAGAACAGACAGAACAGAATTAAAAATAGCAAAAACGCGAGTAGAACTGGTTTAAGCCTCCTCCCGGCCCAAGTAGTTTTTTCTACTGGCCGTTCCAAGATATTTCCTCTGTAGCAGTTCTTTTAAGACTGGCTTCAGTCTCCAGTGACTAAATATTTTTTTCCTATAATCTGTTTAATAATTCACTAAAATAAAACCAAAAAAATATCATGACTATAAAGACTGGTCACTAGTGCCGCCTTTATAGTCATGATATTTTTTTAATTTTATTTTAGTGGATTATCAAACAGGATTATGAGAGCCAGTCTACAGTTCTTTGTGCGTCGGTGGTTTACTATCTTGCGTTCATTTTGCCATTCTTTATTCCTCGTCTCTTCTTCTTTGTGTGTCCTCTGGAAGGCTCAGTGCGCTCAGTGTGCTTCGTGCCATTTCCTGAGTTTCTTTTTGCACTGAAAACATTTGATCTAAAACTGATATTCGCGAAATGTATGTTGGATCAGTTCGATATATGGCTTATTTGTACTGATGTGCCGTAAAAGACAAATCACTTACTCGTTTATATACGATAAAAATGCAAATTTTTGTTATGATGTGTCTCGTAATAATCCTAAGGGGACTGGATAAACTTCGTAGAAATTGGGGCATTTTGTACAAGGGAGACAACTGTTGTGACTTTCTGTTTGCTTTCCTCTACACAAGGACCCTTCTTAAAAGGGGTCTACTCTAGAAGGAAAGACTTTGCTCCCAGAGGGAGCAAAATCTTTCCTTATAGAGTAAACCCCTTTTCAGAAATGTACAAAACCATTCTGACGGTATTGTCTCGCCTGAAAGTATATAGATTCCTCTTAAATGACCCGTAATGTGACAAAATATACCTAATGAAATGCATCCAGCGAAGATTCTGACCAGCCCGTGCATTCGGAGTCGCTGTGCAATCTGAAGATTGATTCCTCGAGCAATTTATCCTCCAATAAAACTCCTTACAAGCACAGAACTCAGCAGACGACATCTTAGAATATTCTCCCAGAAAATGGGGTTTGACATAATCTTTTTAGGACCAGGAGACACTTTGCATGATATGTCAACCCTATTTTCTTGATAAATTATAAGAAAAACGCCATTTATTTGTAGCCTATTGATTTTGCCCTGAGGGTGCTAGAAGTTAAAGGTCATGAACTTCATTTAAAGACTAACAGATTTTTTACCGACAAATTTCATAGCAAATAAAATAAAATGGACTTAGCTTCATCATATTAAAAAGTTTGTCTTCCGTGAAATGAAATCATGAGCATGAAAATACATGGGCTATTTCAAATGAAAAGGGACCTGCTACAGCACATACATACAGTTTAAGTGTTCGGTCTCATATACATTTTAACCGTTACCACTATCTGGGCTAATACAGCAGACGAGACATTGGTGATATTTATCTAATTTTCACCAGAAAACAGGATTCGACATTTCATGCAAATTCTCTCCATTTGCATGAAATGTCAAATCCTGCTTTCTCGGAAAAATAAGAAAAATATTTCGTTTTGTCATCTGCTGAAAAATTTTACCCAGAGTCTTAAGCTTAACCCTTAAAGCGCCAAGAAAAGCTGCATCTGAAAATGTCGTCTGTTTATGTCGTCTGCTGAATATGTTTGCAAACTTTTCAAACCTATTTTTGCATACAGGCAAACAGTGTGGACCCAGATCAGACTGGTCTTAAAGGAGCTGTCTGATCTGGGTCCACACTGTTTGCAGAATTGACTTTTAAAATCACAAGCAGATGAGAAAGCAGACGACAATTGTTGTGATTGGCAGTTTAAGGGTTAAGTACTCTGTAGGCTAAATCATTAGATTAAACTTACCAATATTTTTTTCATATTTTTTTTTTCAAAGAAATTAAGACTTGGCATTTCATTCAAATGGTCTCCAACCATATGAATGAAATATCAAATCTGATTTTCTGTGAAAAATAAGAAAAGAAAATAAGCCATGACATTTTATTCAAAGGGTCTGTGAAATATGAAAATATTTTTTAATGCTTTCTATAAGAAAATATTTTTTAATGCTTTCTAAAGTGTAGGCTTACAACTTGGAAACCTCTCTAAGCCGGACGGTACAGATTAACGCTTTACCGTTATATCTACATATTAGGAAACGACATTTTTAGGTTTTTATTGTTCGGAGAAAATACGAATTGACATTTCAGAGACGATTCAAATGAATTGACAAGTCTTATTTTCTCCGAAAAGTAAGAAAAGAAGAATATCACAAATGTATCGTCTGCTAATATCGTGATTTTAGCGTTATAAGGATTAACGCTTGAGGTCTCTGGGCAATATTTTCAGCAGACGACAAATTCAAATATTTTTCTTATTTTTTTTCCAGAAAACAGGTTTTTGCATGAAATATCAAATCCCTCTTTTCCGGGAAAAATAAGAACAATATAATCAGTTTGTCGTTTGCTGAATTGGCCCAGAGAGTGGTAAAGGTTCATGTGTACGCCCTTGATGTTCATATGCGATGTTAGATTATCGTATTGACCGTATGTATTCGGACAGACAGGCCTGAGCAAACAGTGGAGACCCAGATGAGACAACCAAGAACGCGGCATCTTCTCAGGGTGTACACTGTTTGCCACTCATCCAGCAATCTTTTTAGACACAACATCTGGTATATAGTAAATTGTACTTGTTCAAATTATAGAATAAGTATGGTAAGGAGTTGAGGTGTCTAAATACTTAGGGTAAATATGGTATTTTCTCTTGGTCCAGCTCATACGTTTTGATGAAACAGTTCAGATCAGTCATCATCCCTGCGCAGTCTAATCGGTCTTCGTTATTCCCTGATGCCTAGCATGCCGGGTAAAAATTTCAGCCATCACGAAAATGTGACCCACTTAATCCCCACTTTGATATAGTAAAACTGGGGTTTACAGGGGTATACATTATTTTCCTTATTTCTGCTCAAAACATAGATTATAGGTACTCGTTAGAATCGCCTCGTCGAGGCGATTCTAACGAGTACCCACAATCTATGTTTTGAGCAGAAATATGAAAAAATTCGGAATTTTTTATCTGAAAATTTTCGTTTTTTGGTGGTAAACGTTTCAGTATATTTGAATAGGCATGTTTTCGTAATGAGGCGAAATATTCTTTTTCCCCCGTAAGATAGGATTTGATTATGTCAAATGTCTGCACTGGACGCTAGGTCCTGTTTTCTGAGAAAAAAACCCCCCAAAAACTGGCATCAATTTGCCGTCTGCTGGATATTGCCCAAAGAGAGCTAATTTTTGTATGCCAACTCTGGACATCACGGTTACACGAAGATATTTGGGTGGATTTTGCAGGGGACGGGGTGGAGTAAGGGGTCTGGGGAAAGCGAGTCAGAGTTAAACCGTGAGAAAAATATATTAATAAAAATGAATCTCATGGAACAGTTACAAGGTGCCTTAACGCGTATACAAATGGTGACGATCCGGATCAGCATGCGCATCGAGAATCCGCGCAGTTGATTAGGATTTTCGCCTGGAGAAAGCCAGATTACTGTTGAATCATTTGGCAAAAGGCAAGAGTCAGAATGCGCAGCCTGATCTGGGCCTTCGCTATTCGCATATGCGTTAAAACCTTTTCGTGCGATGTGACTAAACCGCGACACGAATACAGATTTCTATCAAATATACGCTTCATTAAAAGTACTACTTTCATTGTCAACGTTTCGGTTTATCTTCAGAGATATCTGAATTATTTTTCAATTTTTAAGCACATCAACTCTTTTATTATATTTTTATACTTATTTATACACTGCGAGGCGACTTATATCCCGTTAATGCCTACCGTATCCCCAAAAAAGGGGCATTGGCAAACAATGTAGATCTAGTTCAGATGCCATGTTTTTCAGTGTCTGATCAGGTTCCACATTGTAAATATTCAGGATAAATACGGTATGCACGTTCTCCTGGGCGAACAGTGAAGTCACTCATCCGACTACTCGGATGCACAGGCTGTTCAGGGCTTTGCTATTCGCACGAGCAACAAAGCCCCTTTTTACACTATATAAAACGCAGTCCATCAAATATGAGACTCAAACCACAGTTCCAGATAAAACGCCTTTTTTCAACCAAAAAATGTTGATATTTTTATTTCTTCATGAAAACATATGCTGTGGTACTCATTAGAAGCGCCTCACCGAGGCGCTTCTAATGAGTACCCACAACATATGTTTTCATTGAGAAATAAAAAAAAAATGTTTTCTTGATGCCTCATCTTATCTGGAGTTACGGTTAACGCGTATTATCCTACGTGAATTACGGTAAACGTAACAGAGATAACACACCTGGAATTGCCATATTTTTTTCATCTTCAAACTTTTTTATGAGGAACATCTGCATAATATAAGACTGCTG
This sequence comes from Anodontia alba, assembly GCA_964016985.1. NCBI lineage: Eukaryota > Metazoa > Mollusca > Bivalvia > Lucinida > Lucinidae > Anodontia > Anodontia alba. The sequence goes on from OZ024823.1 coordinate 3,747,763, forward strand.
AGGTAAATAACGAGAGCGTGAGAAAGAACTACTCGCGTGCATTTACGTGCAGGGCAAGAATTCTCTTCAGATGTTCCCCATCCGAAAAATGGCAAATAAATCCGCATGCTTTGTTTATATGTATGGCAGGTACATTGTTTGCGAAGATAATTTGGAAAATTCAATGTATAAACAGTGCCTCAACATTAGAAAACGTACCTCTGCGCGTGCGCGTCCAGTGAAGGCTCAGGCCAGACTGCGCGTCCGCGCAGTCTGGTCTGAGCCTTCGCTGGACGCTTTTTCGATGGCCAATGGTCCCAGGCTTTTGCAGACGAACAGCGGAGACGCTAGTCAGCGCGGGTGCGCAGCCTGATCAGTCTTAGCTGGGTGTAGATGGCGGAAGGTACATTTTCTAACGGTGCAGTGCACAGATATGTGCTGCGAGAAGCAAAATGGATTTTACCGTATCTCATTAGGGAAAGCAGAAACCTAGTTCTGCCCCGCGCATATGTGTTGTACAGTCTGGTGAGAGTCTATGGCATATTCTGTTCAGATACTAAAATGACAATGATTTAATACATGCAAAATATGTTGAATGATGAAAATGCAACACTCTGCGTGCAAAAGCATATTGCATAACTTCTCCATAGCAGAATCGTAGTTTTCGGTCAGTGCCGGTAGGCTATATACTGTGAATTTCAAGGCTTAAAATCTCGGCGGTCCACTTTTCTTATATAAGTCATATTGCATTTGCCCTTAGTAGTCGTACATGTGAGTAACTCCTTGCCATACTCGTTGTAAATTTTGAAAAGGAAATTTAATTTATACGCATGCTCAGCCAGCTTCCTGTTCGATGCGATACGAGTCATCAAAAGGGAGAAAAGTTAATTATCATTCAGCCGCTTCAAGGGAAAATGTGTCTTTCTGACTATGTAGACAGTGAAGGTCAAGATGAGCATGTGCATCCGTGCAGTCTGATCAGGACATCTATTGTCTGCTTTCAAAATCACTGGATGCTGTAGAATAATTTGATGGAAAGAACAGACCTAAATTAGAATGGAGATGCGTACGAGGGTCTGATTCTACGCTTTTCGCATTTGCTCGAAGACTGATTTTCGCTTTACGTAGACCGTCTACTTCAAAAGAAACACAGAAAATTGAGTTGTACAAATAAATTTATAAATCGTCCGCTTTCTTCCGCAAAATGAAAACATGCATAATTGACGGACAGGAAATGCTCACGCTTCCTTCGGTCATATCTCCAAAATTCGACAAAAAACACAACTTTTAGTTGAAATGTTAACTCGAAGAATCGTCTTTTATCAAATAGGCCGCGCCATGCGTGTCTTCGGACATATGCGGACAGTGAAGGCCCAGATCAGACTGCGCATCCGCGCAGTCTGATCAGGGCCTTCACTGTCCGCTTAGACTAGCTACTAGTCGGATATCAATATTGTTTTCATCAATCAATTATAATTATTAATTTACTTAATGAACTAAGGGCCATCTACTACTTACTGCTTGCCTCACCTCTTTGATAGCAGCAACTAATCTTGGAGATATCCGCATGTTGATGTCAGAGACCAACTATTAGAGACTGGCTATACAAGATGTCATTCAGCTTATAGTAAGGAGTGATAAACATGACATCAAGGTCAAGGAGCTAGTCTACTGTCCGCTATGAACCAGATCTTGACGAACTAAACATTTTGATACAAAATTGCACAAAACTGGATCAAATAATTTTGAAATCTCTAAACATCATTAACTTTCTTAGGTTTCACCCGAATTTGATGAAATTTGCATCGAAATGCGTGTTTGACAAGTTCTTTCTAAGATATTATCATTATCATATACATTTTAGGCTGTATCATAATATATAGATTTGTTTTTCTCAGTGAATGAAAATAATTCCAAATTTTATATAGACTGTTCTTAACCCATTGTAGACTGAACAGACTCCCCCACACTATTTTGGAAGAGTCCAATTTCAATTTTAGGTACGTCCGGCTATGAGATTTAAAAATTCCTAAAGAAAAATTGCTGCTATTTGTAAACAGTGAATACCCTGATCGGACGCAGCGTTCTGTGGCGTCTGGTCTGGGTCTGCACGGTTTGCCAATTACCCTTTTAGAGGTCTCTCGACTACAATGGGTTAAACTATACCTCGCCATTCTGTCATACAGACGAGCTTATTTTTGCTCACGATTGTATCTCCCAAAGAGTTTCTGGAACAAAACTAAAAATAAAACAATGTGTTTAAAGGAAATCTGTTTTAAAGACACACATTTGTATTTTGTATTGACTTGTAATAATGTATGTCTTTGTCGTGAGCTGATTGATGAGGGTTGTGTATTTTTCTTACATTATGCAAATATGAATAGTTCTTAACATTAGTTCTGCTAATTTCCAGAATTTAATAAGTTCTTTAGTTTTAGTTAAAGTTCAGGCGCCAGCAATAGATGATGTTTAACACCCTGGTAAACACATGAACCTGAAGTTAGGAAAACGTACCTGAGCCAGGCATGAAAAAAAGGGCCGTTATCGCCAGCATTTATGCGCATGAACAGCCAAGTTTAGATCAGCTTGCACAGTCTGATCAGAGCCTTTACTTCTTGCCGATGGATTTGCCTGGAATTCTGCTCCTGCCGTCGTATGCTGCTCAGACACAGTGATTCAGCATAGAAAGGTCACGTGTAGTTTTTTTTTTGTTTTTTTTTTTTTTGCATTCTGAACTGTATCCAGTGGGCACAACGTCGCATTAACGTCGATGCAACGTCATGACGTTTAAATTATAATGTTATGAATCAAGACATTCGTATCGGCCCAGTTACAGATCCGAGGTCTGGTGTATTGGCCCGAGACCGAAGGCCGAGGGTCAATACAGCAGTCCAAGGGCCTGTAACTGGGCGGATACGAAATGTCTTGATTCATGACAATTTTATTAATTAACTTTTAAAACATCTTGCTTAGCGAAAATTATCATAATAAATAAGATTTTTCATAGCAGTATATGGCCAAGTCCATAATGCTTTCCATCCTCTTAATATTACTGAAATTCGTTGAAAATGATGTAAAACCTGGTAAAACGGCATACCATCCATCCCGATAACAAACTCTGCCAAAATGGAGAAGATCGGCCAAAACAGGATAAGATCGGCCAGTACAAAAAAAAAAAAAAAAAAAAAAAAAAAAATACTGAAAAAAACTGGACCAATACGACTCGTATTGGCCCAGTGTGTTATTATGATGCAGGCTGATTTGAATTGGCGATATAGATACTATATTAAGGTAGTTAATGAATAAAAGGTCGCATTAACGTCTACGCAGTACCATGGCGTTTATACAACGTCGCATTGGCGTCGACGTTGTATAAACGTCATGTGTCCGCTGTGTGCCAAAAGGAGTAGAAATACAGGACAAAACAGAAGTATTATTGTTCTGAGCGCAATCTAGTGTATGTGTCTACCGGGCTGCATTCAATGGTGCTAAACACGCACAGACTTTTTGTTCTGGGTCCCTGCTCCTGGTGATGATAGTTATTGGGTACACTGAGAATCCAGGACAGATCCGTCCGCGACAATTTTGCGCTTCTGAGCGCAAGCCTGGTTGAGGAAACAGTTCCAGCTAAGGTAAATGTCCTAAAATTTCGAACACTTTTTATTCCATACTTCTTGGCCTAATTTTTGCTTTTTGTACAGTTGTTTCTTAGAATACTTAGTGGAATAGCAAACAGTGTAGACCCTGATCAGACTGCTCCTTCAGGAGCAGTCTGATCTGGGTCTGCACTGTTTGCATATTCAAATTGGTCAGGTATACGAAATTTTAGCACATTTACCGTAATCGAGAGCACGTGTTCGGTAATTTGCGTTGTGTCAGTTGAAAAAAATTATCCAACGTTTAAATAATTGAGCTGGGGCACATTTCCTACAAACTTGCATATGCACCCAGCAAAGACAGATCAGCCTGCATATAGGTTCACGCTGATCATAGTCTTCACTGTCCGCTTAAAGACGCTTTGGAGTCGGCTACCCACAGAGCGCCCTGCGAAGACTCTGATCAGACTGCGCGGATGCGCAGGCTCATCTGAGTCTTCGCTGGGCGCATATGCAGTCTTGCTGCAAATGCTGTGCCTCGGCTCACATATGAACAGCGCACTCCGATAAGTATGAGAGTCAGGGACGTCGGTATCGGCGTTTGTTGTTCGACATGCAAGGTCTTCAAGAAATTATCTGGATTCAGAGGACGCTCATGTAAATTTGATACGTTTTCCAAAGCTCAGCCAAATTGATCTCCTCTCAGTTTCAACATTAGTTTTACGAAGATTGGAATTAGTTTCCAAGAAGTAGCTCGTGTTTTAATGCTTAGCACTCTGAATCATATTTTCTGCAGACGATATTTTGAAATATTTTTTCTTATTTTTTCCAGAAAAACAGGATTATTTTTTCTTATTTTTCCTAGAAAAACAGGATTTGACATTTCATGCAAATTGTCTCAATATTACCAGAAATCCAGTTCATGCAAATTGTCTCCAATGGAGACAATTTGCATGAAACGTCAATACTGTTTTCTGGGAATATAAGAAAAATATCATGAATCTGTCGTTTGCTGAATTAGCCAAGAGAGTGGTAATGGTTAAATTTGTTGAATAACGACCGCTAATTGATACAAGTAGTTATTAAAAGAGCTTTCGCCCTTTCTCAAGAAAACCACTTCAAAATAAGAGTTTCTCAAGTAAATTGGGCAACATGATAGGCATCTATTGCGTTTTTTTTTTTTTTTTTTTTTTTTTAAGAAGCTTCAAAGCGATGGTCGGGGGTGCTAGAGGACTAGAGTAGGTATTCAAACTTTTCGATCTGTTGATGCTAAATTAACACACACGCGCGCACGCGTGCGCGCATACATTATTTCAGTATGCAAGTGGCGGTGCAAGCACCATTAACCAAGTTGAAGTCTAGAGTCCCAAAAGGGACCTAGGCAAACACTGTAGATACAGGGTCAGATGCCGCAGCGTCTATCAGTGTCTACACTGTTTGTATACAACTTGAAAATTCTGTAAAATAAACAATTACACCAGATTCCCAATATGCACAGACTCACTGGACATTTAATCACTCTCTGCATACTGAGAGGCATTTTGAAATATTTTTTCTTATTATTTCCCAGAAAACAGACCGCCATTTCAAGCAAATTTTCTCCTAAGGAAGGAGACAATCTGCGTGAAATATCATAGTCTATTTTGTGGGAAAATGAGAAAAATATCATCAATTTGTCGTCCGCTGAGTCTGCCCAGAGAGCGGTAAGGTTAATGAGTTTTTTTGTTGTTTTTATTTCGGTTACAATAATAAGGGACAGAACTCGGTGACGTTTACCTGTAAAATATCAACTAGTGTCGTCTGACTTACCTGTGCTTAATACACAGGCAAGTATCATAGCGTTCCGATTTATTTGTTATTCAGTATTTTAAGTATTACACGCAGAAAAATGCCGTAAAAAGAAAAAAGATTAACCTCCAGGAATACTTTAACAGCTTCAAAGCTTGAAAATTGTGAAACTGATCCCGGAAAAAACATATTTTGAAAAGAAACGACAAATCTATACCTTTGATGATGGTGCGTTGTATCTCTGGATAAAATTTTCAGCGGACAAAGGTTTTCCTGGAAAAATAAGAAAAAATATCATCAACTTGTCGTCTGCTGTATTAGCCCAGAGAGTGGTAAGGGTTAATGCGATAATACGATCTTTTTATTTTATTATTATTATTTTTTTTCACAATTATTTTCATTCACACAACGAAACTTTAACAGCAGGGAAAACAGATACAATATCCACGATTTACCGTTGCTGTTTTGGCCAGAATTATAATTAATGCAAATTCCACTGAACACCTGTCTTACTCACACACCCCCTACCCCTACCCCGCCCCTTCCACCCCCACCACTCTCACAAAAAAGAGAGATTGATAAAATAGTAGCATATGAACCCTATATTCCGGACTGGCCTAAGCTGAGCAATCATGCAGACGATTATCAAAGGGAACAGTTTGATTAGGGTCTAAAATGTTTGCTATTCGATAAGGCGTTCACCTGTCAGATCGTTCGTACCGTGTTCTCCCTAAATATTCGGCCAGGTAAACCTGAACAAATACTTCCTAAAGCAGCAGTTTGATCAGGGTCTACACAGTCATTCAGCTATAATGCATATATAATACATATTAGACACATGACCAAATTCGTTCGAATTTTAAGATAGCTACCTCTTATACCATAAGTATTCGAACAGAGAGGCTTGAGTAAACAATGTAGACCCAGATCAGACGCCGCAGACGCGGCGTCTGATCTGGGTCTACACTGTTTGCCACTCATCCAGCAGTTTTAGGCACACTATAAAAAATCCCTTAAATTTTACCGTAAAGTAACTGGCAACTGGTTGCCAGCGAATTTACCGTTAATTTTTACGGGCGCCCGTACATTATTTTATACAGGAATCACCTCGCTAGGCAGGGCATAGTAGGCCAAGATACGTAACTTAGGGCAGAGTAGGGGTGTGAACTACCGCATCGTATTCGTAGCCTACCCATCTTTACCCAATTCTACGAGGTCAAAAGTTCTATAGGTGCCCGTAAAAAGTTACGGTAAATGTACTGGCAGGCAGTTAACGCTGACTTTACCGTAAAACCTACGGGATTTTTTTACAGTGTATAGCAAAGTGAACTTGTCCAAATTTTGGGATAGGTTTGGTAAGGAAATAATGTGTCTGAAAACTCAGGGAAACTACGGTTATAGATTTGTGTAGCAGGTAGAGTACAGGTAACCTGACAAGGCGCCTGTTGCATCGGCAGCTGCAGCAGTCTGTATGTTTAAATTAGCATAACCCCTAAACTCTGTATTCTTTTGTCCCTCATCAACCTCATTGTAGTTTCAAGGTTAACGTATTTTGTCATGTAAATTGTATCTCGAGCAAGGTCGTATTGGCCTAAGCCTTTTAAAGAAGCACTGGTATCTTTTGTACTAGTTTTCATGTTTATACTAAAGTGTACACTTTTTAAGCATTTTGTAATCTCTGTAGTATATTGTTCAGGTCGGTTTGTCTGGGAAGGAAGAACATAAAAATTAATGCATTAAAAATAAATAAGTAAACAAACAATCAAATAAATAAATCGCATATTATTAATTTATAGTTTATTAATTACATTAACGTATATTTTAAATAATGACTAAGCAAATATCAATTTATCAGATCAATTTATCATTGCATTTCTGTATAAAATCTAAATTACATTTTATACAACCAGGCTAATTTATGTTAGAACTTTAAAATAATGTCATGAACATGCAGACACCTACACTAACAGTGGAAATAAGGCGCTTCCTCTATGTGACTCAGTGGCCTGGTAGCATTAAAAGTCTGATTGATTGATTGGTGAACATAGTAAGTAAACAAACAAATAAATGATTAATGCATAGACAATTAAAACTGTGTGACATATGTCTTAAAATATGTCACTGTGATTTAATTGTTGTCGCCAGATGACTTGTAATTGTTCCAAATTCTTCTTTAATCTGACATCCTTTATACTGATCTTTGTCCAGTTCAGTATTAATTACTTAACCCTCACAAAAAGGGAAATCTGTCTGATATCTTAAGCCAATCATCCGTGCAGACCGCTTTTGCTCAAACTTTTAAAGGTGTAACAATACAATGGTTTTAATGTCAGTCATAATTATTAAAATTTTATGCAAATTAGCACATTTAACTATTTATTTGGTAGGTTTTTTTGAGAAACTGACGCCTTTACGGATCAGTATGGACCAAATCTAGGGTGTTATTAATCACAGTGGCGACCCTAACAGAGAATTATTGACCTAACAAGAAGACAAAGACTTGATTGAATATCGGTAAAACTTTAATTGAATTTGGTGGCCACCCCTTTCTTCGCTTAATCGCCCCTCAAAGCGGCCAATTATTATATCGATTGCACAATGAGGGGTGCATTGACATACAATACCTTGTCGACAGTAGTCTGACCACGTTAAAGTGCCGCGATTTACTTAAATTTATAACAAAGTTGTTTTCTTCAAAAATCTGCGAAAAATAACAGAAATATTTACAAACTTATCCAGCTTCAAAGAAAATACGCCAAATACCTGTGAGAAAATCGGTTACACTTTATGAATGTTGAAACATGCTTAATAGTTAATAGTACTTCAAATCATCCGAAAAAAAAAAGAAGAAAAAAAAATAATACATTATTCGTAATAGGTTTAGAGTATATTAAAAACATAAGTAAGTTACAAGAAGTCTTTTAAGTTTGAACATTGAAGTAAATTATTGTCTAACACGATCTTGATGGGAAAGATACACCATTATCAATCAATTAATCAAAGTTGATTAGGTTCATTCCTTTCCCTACGATATAGGAGTGACTTTATCAACACCTAAAATCATCTAACTTACAAATCTAGAACTTGTTAGTTTCAGCAAATATGGAAATAATAAAAAGAAGAAAGAAAAGAAAGCAACCGCAACATTGATAATATCGGTGAATGACAAATAAAGACGTTATTTTTTTTTTTTCAGCCAGATTGATTTAAAACTCTCTTCAATGTATATAAATACTGACTTGTTAAATACTGCAGACAGTATCGACGAACCACGAAGGTCCCGACCAAACAGAGTAGACGCGCAGGTTGATCTGAGTCTTGGCTGGACGGATATGAAATCTTGTAGATGCCATAGCTTATAATTTGATAAATCTATTTTATGGATCCAATATATTCGTACACTTTCACATAAGCGTAGCGCTCATTACGCATGTGCGTAACACATTACGCATATGCGTAACACATTACGCATGTGCGTAACATGCGTAAGAAAATATTTATAATAAAGTGCCATTAACATAAACTACTTTGCTTCTTTACCTTAGGGGCTGCTCTTGAAGGAAAGAATTTGCTCCCTCTGGGAGCAAATTCTTTCCTTAAAGAGTAGCCCCTATTTTTGGAAGCGATTCTAAGCATGGTTTTCAAGATTTTTACTGAGTTTGCGTAAAAATACGTTTCGTTCTGGCTGCACTCCTGCTTCAATTCTTACCATACTTGGTCTAAAATCTGAACAACTTCGTTTGACTATAGCTGTATACTAAAATGAGTGCAAAAACAAGGTAGACCCTGATCAGACGCCGTTTTGTTATGCTTTACTCTTTGCTCAGGCCCGTCTGTCCCAATACTTAGGGTAAATACGCTATTTACCATATGTATTCGGACAGACAGGCCCGAGAAAACAGTGTAGACCCAGATGAGACGCCGCAGAACGCGGCGTCTCATCAGGGTCTACACTGTTTGCCACTCATCCAGCAATTTTTAGACACAATATCGGGTAGTAAATTGTACTTGTTCAAATTTTAGAATACGTTTGGTAAGGAGTTGCGGTGTCCGAATACTTAGGGTAAATACGGTATGCCTACTGGACTTTGTGTCATAAAAAATTAGCAAACATAAAAATATGGCAAACGACTGAACGGACCTCAGTTAGAAATCAGGGATCAGGCAAAATAAGTAAGGGTATGCGTGGAGAGAAGATACAATGACGTGAGGTTATCTCAGCTGAAAAGATTATTATGCCAGGTACTCGAAGCGAAATCAAAGCTCTGCACCTTGAATACCATGTTTTGCACCTGTCCTTCAAGTATCATTCACCTGACAGACTGGATTTCTTTGAAGTCACCGGGGTACAATTTAATTGTTGCCATTTTGTTATTAAAATCACAAAGAAAGTTTTCTAAAGGATGCGTTCTCCTGTCCTTCAAAGCAGTCTGCAAACGTCATATAAAATGTCGAAACAAAATCCGTTGCTGTGTTTGTATGCTAACTACCGACATGACGGGAAAATGTGTAATTTACATACGCTCTAAACCTGCTTTTTATCAAAACATGCTTGCTTTTTACAACGCAACGCAACACACAAGGTGAATGGGTAAATTTGGCAGATTTAACATAATTTTTTCAAAGGATACAGCTTTTGTGATTTCCTGTATGCTTTTGTGCACACGAAGACCCATGGGGAGCAAATTCTTCCCTTCTGGACCCCGTTTCAGAAAGGAGGCAAAATAATTTTTAATGGTTGTCTGTTCATTTCCCTTAACTCTTTGCATGCTGGATAATTTTGCATGTTTTTTTGTCGTCTGTGGATTTTTTAAGATTAACTTCTTCAAAAATAAAAAAAAATCAAGAATGCTATCAGTGTGAAATAGTTTGGATCCATAGGTCCAAACTGTTTGCAAAGGTTATCAGCAGACGACAAAAGTCGCCACTAGCGAGGAAAGAGTTAAAGCATGCTGGGTAAAACATTCAGCAGACGACAATTTGAAATGCCTCATACGAAGCAAACATATTCACGTGCAAGGTGGGGTTCGATTGAACCCCTTGAACAGTCTCTCTGGTTTGACATTTTCGCTCTGTCTAAGGTGATGATCCTGTTGAAGCATGGCTACTCATTCCGTAGATTCACGCTTTCCATGCCGGGTCAAATTTTCAGCAGGCGACAATCTAAAATAGTTTTCTTCTTATCATTCTTTTCAAAAAATAGACTTTGACATTTCATGCAAATTCTATCCAAAATGAGACAATTTACATAGCATATTTCCTGGAAAATAAAAAAAGAAAATTTCAATTTGTCGTCTGCTGAATTAGGGTAAATTTTAAAGGTATAAGTCAGGCTTTCCTGTGACAATGCTAATAATTTGGCCCTTCAGGTACACAAGAGCAATAAAACTATAAAGAGGTACTTTGAACAAATAAAGGACGAAAAGACAGACCACTATCTCTGTCGCATTTACGTAATTTTTATTTGTTTAGATTTTATTAAAATGGTCGCGTGCCGAAATGTAAACGCTGCAAGGCAAACGCCTGATAAGTCAGGTGCGAACCAGGCACCTGTTGCATTCCATAAATTTCAAAAGGACAACGGTACCAGGATTTACCATTACCACTCTCTTGGCAAATTCAGCAGACGACAAATAAATTACTTTCTTTTTATTTTTCCCAGAAACTACGCTTTTAATTTTATGCAAATTGTATGAATGCCTATTTTCTGGAAAAAATAAGAAGAAAAAAAAAACTAACCCCCCCACCCCCCAAAAACAAAATAACATTTCAAACGGCGTGAAACTTACCCAGCATGTTAAACGTTAAGATAAATAGTTCGTTTGTTTTAGGCACATCTATGAACAAATTCAAATAAATGACTTTTTGCTGAATTGTTTACCATACTATAAGGAAACAAATCAACATATAATAAGAAAACCCGCCAAAATCTGTTCACCTGCTTTCATAACATCTTCTACGATAAGTGACTCGTATATGATAATTATAATAATATTGGTTTATGTAGGTAAATGACATGGAAATATTTATCATATCATACTATGCACCTTTATGCTAATGTGAAGCGATTTGGCGCGTTTTCTACTCTTACTATCCTTTACCCTTAAGCACCAAGTAAAATTTGTAGCAGACGACAGTCCACATTTTTTATTTTATTTCTTTAAAGGAAGTAAGTCTTGGCATTTCATGTGAATCGTCTGCCAAGCAGGCAGACGATTCGCGTGAAATGTCATCTTAGTTTCTTTGAAAGCTGTGATTGGCGCTTTAAGGATAAACTTTACATAAAAAGCTGGCACGCGAACTGTCTATATTTCTCAAGCGTGACTGACACGATTGGCTCGCTTCATCTGACAGCCCCGCCTTTTTACATAGAAATTAAGTAAATGATTGACAGATCTATACACCTGGCACACGACTTGCATGAGGTGCAAGAAATTGCACATGTATATAGACAAATCGATGTGATGGAATGTTGATTGGAGTATGTGAAACCAACGACAGAAAAAAAGATTGAGATATCCTACGGCTTCATGCAAATTTATTATTGGAATATTGCAATAATTACAAAATTACAGGAATTAATTAATTTGACTTGATATTAATATTTATCACAAGTAAGTCTCTCTCTCTCTGTCTGTCTGTCTGTCTGTCTGTCTCTCGTTTGCTTGTTTTTTTTGTTTTTTTTTTGCCTTTGGACCACAGGAAAATTGCGTTACTATGAAAAAGAAAAAAGCAATTATTTCTGTATTAGTGCATTAGTTATATTTTGATTACTGATAATATTTTTGTTACATTGTTGTTACTGATATATTATTATTATTATTATTATTATTATTATTATTATTATTATTGCATAATGCTTAGCATTCATGGTCAGATAAAAAAAAATGTTATCAAGGTCGCTCCTCCGAAATTCGTAACAGACCAGCCTGCGCAATCACTATCTATAGATGATCTGTCTTTATCAGCCGAAACACGACAGTATGTACCTTCAAACGTGGACTTAGCGATATTTATCGGCTGTTTATAAGACATATTTTAGGTGACAGGCTTCTTGTACACGAGGACGGGGTCATGTGACGCAAGAACCACACCAGCCTATGCATCGTTTTTTTGTCTTGCCAGTATTACAGTTCTGCGATTAGTGGTAGTTTTAGTAGTCTCCCTTCCACCACTTCGCACTTTCGTGGTGTCACGGTATATTTTAGCGGGATTTAATGATCAATGACAACACAGAATAGCTTGCAGGTTTGCACGGTTTAGGTGGGGTGTAGAGATTAGTCCAAACTACTGTTTGGACCGCAAATAATAACATTATCAGCGAACAGGGAAGAGACAAACCAGCATTGTGTAGACCAGTCTCTCAAATAGATCTAAACGGTCACACCAACATGCGACAGTACTTGTTGTCTCCCTTACATCACTTCTCGATTTTACTCAGCCTGCAAGCACAGTTGCCTTTCACTGGCCCGTCCCCTACGTTATACAACAGAACTTTCAGCTAGTTCAAGGACTTTACACTTACTGTCCAGTACTGAAAGGAGTGCAAGACATCTGATGCGTTGCGACCCTCTGTAATATGCTATATGCGAAAAGCAAAGACCCAGATCGGCCTGCGTTTCTGTGTAGTGAGTAGGAAAGCCCAGATCGGCCTGCGTTTCTGTGTAGTGAGTAGGAAAGCCCAGATCGGCCAGGGTTTCTGTGTAGTGAGTAGGAAAGCCCAGATCGGCCTGCGTTTCTGTGTAGTGAGTAGGAAAGCCCAAATCGACCTGCGTTTCCATGTAGTGAGTAGGAAAGCCCAGATCGGCCTCAATTCTGTGTAGTGAGTAGGAAAGCCCAGATCGGCCTCAATTCTGTGTAGTGAGTAGGAAAGCCCAGATCGGCCTCAATTCTGTGTAGTGAGTAGGAAAGCCCCAAATCGATGCAGTGAGCAGCATAGGCTCAGACCGACCTGCATTTTGTACATTTAGTAACGATAACCCATTCCGTGGCCGCCCTATGTACCTATGCACTGAGCAGCGAAGACATATCTTCCTCACATCTAAACATTGAGTAGCGAAGATCCATACCGACCTGCGTATATGTGTAGTGAACAGCAGACACAGACCTACATGCATATCTGTGCTGTAGGCAGCGAAGTAATAACGCCATGTGTATCTATATAGTGTGTAGCGAACACCTGTACCGACCTGCCTACTTGTGTAGTGAGCACCGAAGACCCATACCGACCTACATATCTGAAAACAAACAGGAAGTCAAAAGTTATCTCCCCAGTAAAAGGTAGAAAACCTACCAAGTGTGTCCAGTTTCCACCCTAAGTTTATGAAATGGACGTTTCCATCATTGAAGCTGGACAAGTCCATTATTGCAAATAGGGTTGCCAGTCAAAAACCAATAGATAATGGCAAACAGTGTAGGTCCTGATGAGACGGCTCATTATGAGCCGTCTCATCAGGATCTACACTGTTTGCACAGGTATCTATTTTGGTCTGCAGGGCTGGAAGGGTTATCATCACAGGACAAGATAGTGATGCCGGTCAGAATTTTGTCGTAACGTAATTAACGTTACAGGCCACTTGTACTGTACAATATATATACAATGTCATCAATATAAACGTTTTTTTTTATCAATAAGCTTCTCATATATATTTATAATGTTACGGTATAAAGATTCCATGTTCTTTCCACTACATGGCTTATTTGTAGGCTAGAAGCATTGAAGTTGCTTAATGCTGAATAAAATGTTTGTTTGTTTTGTTTATACACGCCAGAACTTATTCTTACCTTGTTGGCTTGTTTTTATTGATCTTTATTCTGATCGTTGTACATTTATTCTCCATCAGTAACCAAACCAGACAGATTACGTGTTGATTTTGTCTGGTACGTTCCTTTAAAACTGTTAGAAATGTTGATAAGAACGATAACTGTTCCCTATTACATTAATTACTCCTGAATACAGCCATCACCTGTCTTATTTGTTTGTTTATCTCTCCTATGCGAGTGCCATTGTTTTAAAATGAAATTTTCACACTCACCCCTATCGTTGTTCGATACCCTATCGATGTTTGACGTGCCAATCAAATAGTAAACACAACTGCTCTATCGGGTACCTTTAATATCATAACACTTTACATGCTGGATGAAAGTTTCAGCTGACAACATTTTGAAATATTTTTCTTAATTTTCCTAGAAAATAGGATTTGACACTTCATGCAAATTGTCTCCTTAAGGAAGCATTTTGCACGAAGTGTCAGATCCTATTTTCAAGAAAAATAAGAAAATATCATCAGATTGTCGTCTGGTGAATTTGCCCATAGCATTGTAAGTGGTAACAACAGGTGTGCTTCCATTTTGTGGAGCAGACGACATTTCCCGCCAAATTTGCATCAACAGAATATGTTCTCTATTGTTCATTCTTTCAATAAGGCATTTAAACTTTACTTCATAACTGTACTTTTTAATAAGGTAAAATTCTTTTATGCGTAATGTTTTTTTTTATTGCCTTGGTCCTGTGGTTGACCTATAAATGAGAATTTATTTACCTGCGTACCGGCACACGACCAGGTGTATTATATGCCCCGTTGCCTAGGAGCCACGCGACTTGATATTCCATATAAGGATTTAATTTGAATATGAGTAGCGAAGGATAAAAGAGGCAGGTGTGCCTGCTCCGACAGCTGAAGACACAAAGAGACGTTTTATGACCTTATTCATCACAAAATAAAGGATTCGCATTTATTTGAGGTCTGGGGCCACGCGCCATCACAGAATTTAAGACAGAACAATTTAAAACCCAACTGTAGATTCGACGTTCAAGGTCTATCATACTGCTGTAGGTGTAAAAAAAAAAAAAGTAGAAATAAAATAAGTAACGTTTTGGCTGATCAATCAAACCGCGAAATCTTGACTGACAGATGCGCTCGATTCATCGATTCAGAATAAATTTGACCACTAAGTTCGATTAATACCTGTTCGCTTGAGGGGACGCTTTGCATAGCCCCAGATAAGCCTCTTTAACCAAAAACTACGGATAATTTTTCTTATTTCTCCTAAAAAATGTATGTTGTGGTACTCATTAGAAGCATCTCGCGGAGGCGCTTCTAATGAGTACCGACAAGATATGTTTTTTTGTGGAGAAATAAGAAAAATAATATGTGGGTACCCCCTCTTATCTGGAGTTATGGCTTTGTTATAACCAGCCAATACAATCCGACTTACGATCCCCTTCAGTGCGTTTGTAAAATCATTGATATTCTACTTCATCGGTAAGCGGTAGCAGTCCCAGTAAAATCTAATAAAACGATAGCAGGAGGGGTATTAGGTTCATTCGCTAAAATACTACAGTCGCGAGAGGTCCACGAGAACGCGCGTGCCAACTTATCAGCGTAGATATTAAAGTTCTCTGATAGCAGAAATTGTCTCTGAGCCAGGGGAACTAGAGTAGAATGGAATGCAACAGTTGCTAAATGCTGTGGGTTGCATTTAATTTTTTCAGTTAAACGTGTGATATGTGGAATTGCTTACAGCATGAAAACTTTATCTATTGCTAGTGTTTACACTTGAATGGGATTTAATAGGAATATTTTGATAAGAATCAATTTTTATCGAATACTATTAAGTTTACTATAACAGCTTTTCTATTTTACAGACTGTCAATCAATGTGACGGTAGGCGGAACTGAACTGGAAACGAGGCTGTGGAGTAAAGCCAATATCAGAAATCCGCTACCGGTGCCAAGCGGCAGCGTAAACAAGAAAGATGAAGTTAAGAAAAGCGGCAAGAGTGATAATTTTAGGGATTTTACACATTCTAATTTTGTTACCAAAGGTAAGATTTAATTTTATATATTTTTCCTGTAAATTTTGAAAGTTTGAAATAATGTAATTTTGAAGTTATAACCGCAATATATGCTTCTGTTTACAAAACCTAATGTACAAACGTTGCTCTATTTTCAACAGGTTTGGTGCTCAGGTGTGTTTGAACTACGGTTAGCAAGTTTTAAAAATGAACAAGGATTAAATAAGGATGGAAACTGTTGTAATGGTGTTAGAACTTCTTCATATGGAGGTGGATATGTGTGTAGTTCGTCTTGTAATACATTCTTTACCATTTGTTTAACACATTACCAAAATGCAATTCCTGATGACCCAAAGTGCACGTTTGGATTTGTAACAACGGATGTCCTTGGTGGAAATAATGTGGATTTTGAAAATTCGGATTCTTTTACTAATCCAGTGAGATTCCAGTTTGAAAACGTCACATGGCCTGTAAGTAAAGCTTTACGTATCAACGTTATAAAACAGAATTGACGTCAGTAAATTCGGTTTAGTAGTCTTAACTCTTTCATCCCTGTGGACCAAACCAGATACGTGTGCAAACAGTGTAGATCCTGATGAGACGGCTCATCATGAGCCGTCTCATCAGGATCTACGCTCTTTGCTATTCTGTTTTGATTTTTGACTGACATCCCTATTTGCAATAATGGACATATCCAAATTCAGTGATAGAAAAGTCTATTTCATAAACTCAGGGTGGAAAGAGTTAAAGTTTTGAGGCTTTTCTGACTTCATCTTCTTTCCACAAATGAAATATATTTCCCTTTTGTGAGTTTCCTAGCTAATCTCTAGTATTTTTCCTTCGCACACAAACAAGCATATCGATTTGTACCTGATATCACACCGCGATGGAACAGCTTGTGCCATCGAGCCATTTATTATCATCAACATGGTCGTTTAAAATAATTTCGAGCCCTGTTTAATTTCATTATATATGTATATATAACTTTATGTATCTTTTGTTATATTATATAAAAGAACAAACTATATTATTTTCAGGGGACATTTTCCTTGATAATTGAAGCATGGCATGATGCAACGCTGCAAGGTGTTCGGCAAGGTAAATAATAATTATTATTATCATCATCATATTTGTTTTCTTGCTGTTGTTTTTGCATAAATAATCACTTATAAGTTTATTATAACAAACTTATAATAAAGGGAACACTATGAGTATTTTGGACAAGGGGTAATAAGGAAGGGAGAGGACATCAAAGCACAAATTTTGTTGTATTTGCTTGTCATTATATGCTTAACCTATTTATGCAAAGTGGACTCCTCTGCTTCAGCTCTTTGGATAGGTCCATTTCCAATTCAAGGTGTATGTAACCACGAAAACACGCCTATATAATTTTGACCCCCTTAAACCCCACTTTAGGAAAACTGAGGTTTACAGGGGTATACATTATTTTATTTTGCTAAAAACATAGATCGTGGGTACTCGTTAGAACCACCTCGCTGAGGCGGTTCTAACGAGTACCTACAATCTATGTTTGAGCAGAAATATGAAAAACATCAGAATTTTTTATCTGAAAATTGTTACTTTTTTGGTTGTAAAATTTTCAATATATTTGAATAGGCGTGTTTCGTAATGTGTTGTTTGTCAATGCCAATTTGGTGCGCTTGGAGTAAATAGGTTAAATATCTTGTATCTTGACATTTTTCAGCATAGATATATAGATTTAAGTTAATAATTTTGTTTCCTTGTTTAAACTAATTGGGGTATCTTAGCACATATTAGAGGTTCATGCTGTATTTTTATGAAAGTTAGACCCGTGTTTTCTGTTGGATTACTACAAAATCTATGGATTACTTTACTGTGGAAAAACGGAAATTCGCTGATTGGATATATAGTGAGAATAAACAACATAGTCCAAAACTGGAATGAATGTGGGGATTTTCTGTTCTTCTGTGACAAGATTGCACGACATGCTTTCAATAGAGCAGGATATTTAACGTGATTTTATGTGGAATTTACTGTGTATTACTTTTGTCTGGTACTGTCACAGCGGGCACAACGTTGAAAAATGTCGTAGCAAAGTCGGTGCAACGTCATGACGTTGCAGCCACGTTGATACGACGTTTTTTTTAACGTTGTGTGCCTCCTGGACTTGCTTTTAAAAATCGATAACATATAAAACAAAAAAAAAAAAAAAAAAAACATCATTGCGGCGTCGCCACACAGTGACATCGAAACGACGTCATTGCAACGCTGCATATTTGCTGGGATATTTTATTATTCATATACTGCAAAACACTGTGGAAATTTCAGTTGAGAAGTGAATCAGTGGATCAGAGACATATGAAAATATCTGCTACTTGTTGTCCGCTTAGTTTAGCTAACAGAGCACCAAAGAGTATACCGATCATGCGACCGTTCATGGAAGGATTTCAGAGTTCAATATGTGCTTCAAAACAGGATTTATTGTTTGGATTGTTGTCAGTGCATAGTAAATTTGTTTTATACCTATAATTCTCTCGTGCTGTTGGAGCTTACGGATCTTAACTTAACCTTTATCTTTCTCTGGGCAAATTCAGCAGACGACAAATTGATGATATTTTTCTTATTTCCCCCAAAAAACAAGATTTGACATTTCACGCAAATTGTCTCCATTGGAGACAATTTGCATGAAATGTCAAATTCTGTTTTCTGTGGAAAATAAGAAAAATATTTCAATATGTCTTCTGCTGAAAAAAGTTTCCAACATGCTAAACATTAACTTATGGTCGCGTGCCAAATTGGATGCGGTAATTGACATTACATGCCTGTTTTGATTCTGTGAAAGATACGGTAAAATACGAGGAGATACAAATGCCTGCGTACGTCAGTGATGTAAAAAGCATGGGAATTGTCATGGTTTCTAGGATGTTATCGTACATGCATTTGTTTTGTGCAATTATTCACACAAAAAAAGATAAAAAAAAAACGTGGATTTACATTCGATGGGTAAAACAGATACAGATATGTTGGATATACAACATAAATGGTTGACACTGAACAGAGCTCCAGATAAGTTTAACAAAATATATCTTCTTTTTTCTCCCAAATATCAGTTATTGTGATGCTTCTTTTGAATTGTAGCAATACTAATCAGTAATGGCTACCATAAAGCTGGTATTAACCAGCCTCATCCAAACTTTTAGCATGACCTGCTGCTGTTGTGAATGGCGCTCAAAGAGTTAGCAATCAGAGCGCCAGACACAAAGGCAGCAGACGACATTCTGATAATTTTTATTTTTTTATTTTTCACAGCATGCGAGCAAAAAAACTAAAAAAAAAAAAAAAAAAAATACATACTCTATGATCTGTACATAGCGATGACTCGGATCAACGTGCGCATCTGAGCAGTCTTAATTGGACACTATGACTAGCAACTTATCCAATGCTTCTATGCACTGGCCGATCTGAGTCTTCGCTGGGTACTGATGTCTTAAGGTACAGTTTCTCACGTGGTGGCTCGTTTTTTAGTGGAGAAATAAGAAAAATATATTTAGGTCAAAAGCGTCTTTTTTTTTTCAAATTCATGAACGTGTTATTAGAGCTATGAAATACTGAGTATTACTTTAGTAGTTTAGCGCCACTTCTTTAAAATGAAAATTCAGAAAACATGAAGTGTGTTTAAAATTTAATTTTTGAATGAAACTTGCTGTCGACAATAGCAGAATATTAGAGCTGCCTGATGTGGGAATATGTTAAAGTCCACACAAAGCCGGATTACTATATTCTATTGAACAATGGAGGTATTTCATGTTGAGGAAGGTTTCTTTGTGTTGCTAGGTGATCTCAACTGTAACTACAAAGCGGACGGTGCAGGGAGACGGAGTGTTTCATGTGTAATTATTTCGCCAGCAGCTCAGCTCACCATCTGCCGTTTGAACCAAAGTGCGTCTATGTCAAAATATATCAAGCGTTTTATGGATTTTATAGCCAATATAAAGGGGTTTAGAGGGGGTTACTGCTGTTTTGATATTAACCTGTATCAAACTCTAGATATGGCGTTTTTTTTTTAACCAGACGTGTTGATATTTTTCTTATTTCTCCACGAAAACATATGTTGTGGGTACTCATTAGAAGCGCCTCGGAGGCGCTTCTAATGAGTACCCACAACACATGTTTTCGTGGAGAAATAAGAAAAATGTTCACCTGATATGCACTGTTATCTAGAGGTGTTTGTTAAGTATGGTGGTGTAGGCGAAAATCGAAAGTCACCGTTTTGAAATAAACATTTTTATAACATGACAAATAGGGACTGAAATTTCATGTGAACGATTTCAGGGAAAACATTAGAAAACAAATACACACAATAGACCACCCAATACTCGTAGGCTAATTGTCGCCTACAACAGTTCATGGTTAACAGACTACCACATGTAGAAGCACCGGATGGTTCAATTATGAAAATTACTTCTTTCAGAATTATGTTTTCATTTTGCAAAGCTCTAGATAATTCAGAATTTGCGGAGAGGGAGAGGCAGGTGGTAAAATGTTCCTTTCCAGTTTCTCCGCGAAAACAGTACATACATATACTAGGTACATATAAAAACCACAATCTTAATAGTACCACCTTTAGGGAAGGCAGCTTAGGTCAAATTGATTTTCTTCCCTATTAAAAAGGGGCCTAATTTAAAAGGAAAAGGAAAGAATCGGAAGGGGTTTGGTGTGCAGGCAAGCAAACAGGAAGTCACAAAAGTTGTCAGTTGTCTCCCTTTTGTAAAAATGACAAAAAAATCTACCATGTGTATCCGGTCCCCGTAAGATGTACACAGTATTTGATGAAGATTGGAACCATGTGCTTAGATTGCCGGTGGGGGGGGGGGGGTGGCGGGGATCGTAGGGTCACCACCATTTGCTTAATACCCTCGATGCTCAAGCTTGGTGAATTCAACGGGTCAGACTTGACTTACAAATGGAGAGTCGTGGGTTTGTTTCGCGTTTCGGCAAGGGCAAGGTTTCGGCCTACTAGCACTCTACGTACACCCGGATTTCAGTTAACATTCGTCCGAAAGAATCATTTCTTAAATTCTTATTGTTTCCCTTAAAATATGGGATGCCTCAAGTTCTCAAGTGCCAAGCATATTTGTTTAATGATAATAATATCTTATCTAGATGTTGCATTTCTAGTATCCCTGATAGACAGCTAAGGTCAAAAGAGGGGGTCAGCTGGGCTTGCTTAACTCCTACCGTATAATATTTACCCTAAGTATTCAGATAGAAAGGCATGGGCAAACAGTGTGGATCCAGATCAGACGCCGCTGAACGCGGCGTCTGATCAGGGTCCACACTGTTTGCCACTCGTCAATTTTTGAACAGATCAAAAGGTAGTAAACTCTACTTGTTGAATTTTCCGCACAGGTATGGTAAGGTGTTATAGTGTCCGAATACTTGGGGTAAATAGATACTTCTGTACTAAGGGCTCGGTGTGAAATACAATTATACTTGTTACAGTTTTGTCACAAGATTAAGACATCAAATATAATATCGCAGTGGGAGCATATTAAAGATTCGTAAGATTAAATGGTAAGAGTTGCCATCCTTGTCCTCATTGTACTCAAAGCGTGGGAAATCACAGATGCGTCATACTAGTAAATACAGACAAACTAGGTAAATAGATCACAACAGTAATCTTTGTAGTATTTTTGAGGCCCGGAATAGGGTTATGGGAGAGAGAGGATGCCACAAACTTCTGTATGTTAAAGTTAGGGGTATTCAGATACTGATTAGCACGCAGTGCACCATTTTGAGGATATGCGATGCTTTTTTAACCACAGTGCTTAAAGAAGTATCTTTTTAGGCTATATATTTTCTTTGTATTTGCTTACAAATGGCCCGCAGTACTAAACGCTTAATCTGATTGTCTTAACATTACTGGACTTTGGGTATGCTTGGACCTAATCGTTTTTTTTAATGTTCAGAGTTGGGTCTAGCACTTAAAGAAAGCAGAACAGTTAAGAACTCTAGCCACAGAAATTTACATTTAAAACATTTAATGCAGGGCATAAGAAAAGGGTCGTTATGTCTTATAGCGTATGTCATTCTAGTCTATTGTATCAAGTCACATTCCGTGAAACGTTTATTAAAATGATAAATTTTGAAGCTGGAATGTCACTGGTACCTCATACAGTAGGCACACACTTGTAACGTCTTTTCGACGTCGCCGCAACGTATTTGCCGAAAATAATCCCGATGGGCACATCACATTGTAACAACTTCGCATCAACTTCGATGCAACGTTATGTAGTTGCATTGACGTTGTTTCAACATTGTGTGCCTACTGAGATTGGGAAACAGGCGTTTTAATTTAGTATAATAGAAAATGCAACCGGAGACTCCTATTTCTAGAATACCTTTAAGGGATCAATTTCAGACAAATTCAGCATTTGCAGTTTTAATTGTACATGCCTGTAGAAGTCTGAATATCTATGACATGTAAATTTATGATCTTTCATTTTCTTCATTTGAAAGATGGGATTTCTTGAGAATTCAGATCAATAACTTAGCTACAGATAAGAGGGGGTATCCACATAATATTTTTCTTATTTCTCCACGAAAACATATGTTGTTGATACTCATTAGAAGTGCCTCGCCGAGGTGCTTCTAATGAGTACCCACAACATATGTTTTCGTGGAGAAGTAAGAAAGATATCAGCATTTTTTGCTGAAAAAACGCTTTATCTGTTGCTATGCAATAACGTCTCAGTGCTGACTTCTAACATTAATTCTTCGTTATAATTCATGACAAAGCATAAGATGAGAAATTTAATCAAGCAGAGGAGAACAAAAAATCGAATAATTTGTTCCTTTCAAGTCTAGACTGAACACTGACTAGGTAATCAAGTGTCGGAAGAACACCTCTCTCTATGCATATAGATTTCTACATATAGCACCGATTTTTATGAAAAAAAAAAGAAAAATGAAATTCACAGAAAATCAGACTAGTGCAATCTAATCAGAGTCCACGTGCACAGTCGCAAGAAACACGACTGAAAGGGTTAGAGGACAAATGTAAAAATCCAAACCAACAAGTCCAGGGGACAGTTACATTAAAGGCTACAGAGTGCTTTGTGGCAAATGGCTACAGTCATTTGCTTAAATAAGCCAGTTGCCACAATGCACTCTCTGTAGCGTTAGCCTTAAGCATCTTTCCCCTGATGGAGGCGTTATTCTTTTTTTAGCACCAAAACACACAAATTACGGTTCACTTTCTCGCTAAATGACGAGTCAGAATGGAATTATGAACGGACGTCGCTTGTATTCAGCTGTATTTTGTACTAAATGCATGTACTGACAACAAATTTAGCATGTATCGTTTAATTCAAGCTTTGTTACCTGTAAGAATAAGAACAAGATTAGATGGTTATCAACCTCCAGTTTCAATTCATTTAAAGATTTTAACGATAGTCATGCAATTTAAGCAGCTTGATTCATAGTGTAGAAACAATAAACCTGTACTTGCAGATTACAGATATTTAACGCTTAGCACTCTGGGTAAAAAATTCGACAGACTACATTTTGAAATATTTTTCTTACTTTTTTTTTTCAGAAAATAGGCTCTGACAGTTTATGCAAATTGTTTTCGTTTACTTTGCATGAAATGTCAGAGCCTATTTTCTGGAGAAAAAAAAAAAGAAAAGAAAAACATAGTTTCTCATCTGCTGAATTTGCCCAGAGAGTCTTGGCAAATTCCAGTGACAAATTGGTGACATTTTTCTCTAATTCTCACAAGAAAATGGGGGTGAGATTTCACAAAAATGTCTCCTAGCCTAGAATACCATTTGCATGAAATGTCAAACCCTACCTTCTTAAATATTTCAATGTCTCGTCTGCTGAATTTTCTACCTAGCATGCAAAGCGTCAAGTATAGATGTTGTTAAGATAGGAAAATCATTGCATTGTAATACTGTACAAAAGTAATTTACCCTGTTGCTTACGACAATCAGCAGGCAAAATATATAAAATTATGTCTCAAGATAGCAAATGGACTGGCTGTTAAGTTGAATCGTCTCAGATAATGACTCGAACCTTCATTCAAATAGTCTTCCGAGTAGGCCTGGCTTGTAAGTTCAGTTTTCAAAAAAAAAAAAAAAAAAAAAACATGAGAAATGTCTGCTTGTTTTTATTGGTTGTGATTGAAACAATGTGTATAAGTCTCAGCAAGCAATTCTCAGCATGCATTAACATGCTATTTTTATGCGATTGAATATGACTCTTATTTCCGTTAAAAGTATATGCATTGACTGATAACAGCAGCGTTTTCTTCAAGCATAAAATGAACATCAGACCTATGAGTCTGGATTTTTTTTTCTGCTTTTTCTTGGACAAAATTGTTTCATACTTTGACATTTTCACAAATGCCGTTGGTACCCCACTTCATACAATATGACAACTTAACCATATACAGGACATTAAATTGAGCCGGGTATCATCTACAATGGTGGGTAACTTTTGCGCGACTTGTATAACTGTAACTGCTGTATTTTAGAATGTCGTCTGCTGAATGCTGTGACTCGTGAAGGCCATTTTACTGCTCCCACTATTTATCTCAAGGTCAGTCATATTTACTGTACGGCGCAGTAAGGGACCAAGACAAGGGTTCTTTGTAGCACCAATCTGTCACCTCAGGGATTTCACGTGGGTTTATTTGTGCACCCAGTGTCCGAGATCCAGGGTTCTTGATGGGTCTATGTACCTGCTAAAACTATTGAATGCCACTTCTGTTTAATAGCTTTTTTGATTTTAATGGTGTTTGAAGGCTGTCAAAGCATGTTCATCAAATTGAACACAGTTATTGACCATGACAGAAGGAAAATTTATGTTTACATGTCGCAAGTCAAAATAGATCACACTATTGACAAATGTCTATGTGAAGATGACACCTTAGGTGGTACATTGTACATGTCATGTTTATTTCTGATTGACTTGTAAGAGATCATATATTACCGGCCTGACCTTTACCAATTACCGCATAATACGTCATTAGATTTTGGAACGGGAGGCAAACGTACCTTGGGGCCAGCCTGGTTTTCTGAGCGGTTTAGTCAGTGCCTTTGCTGTTTGCTTAGACAATATTTTTGAGAATTTTGAGATTGAACAATGCATTGAAAAATGCATAAAGAGAACAGGGAAGCTTCAAACCAGACTGACTGAGCGTTTAGTCTGGTCTCATCTTTTCAGCTGCCACATGTCCTGTGTACGGTCCTTTTTACTGGACTCGACTCATTATTGAGTTATCATTATAATGTAATAAATGTTGTCTTGGAATCCCTCCGTTGAATTATTGGACTACAGAAGATCTACCATGTTCACCCTAACTATTGGAGTACCTTTAACTTAACACCTGACTTTTTTGTACTAAAATTTGAAGCCCAATTTACTGCCTTCTGGTATATTTAAAATTGCTAGGTTAGTGGCAAACAGTGCAGACCCTGATCAGACGCCGCGTTCTGTGGCGTCTGATTAGGGTCCACACTGTTTGTCCAAGGCTGTCTGTACAAATACTTAGGGTAAATAGAATATTTACGCATGTGTATTTGGACGAATAGAACCAAACTTTGTTTTGATCAATCTTTTTAGTAGAGAACTTCTGTAAGATAGTGATCGGTATGAAGAACACTACATCATGTTTATGGCCATACATTCTATCAAATGGTGTTTTGACTTATGTGCTCCACAGCGAGTTTCATTTTGGTACAAAAACAGTTGTTTTGATTTTAATGCTCTGCAATCTTTGTCAGTTGCGTAAATTTACATTTTTTTTGGAGGTCTTTAATACGTGACTCTTATAGCAGATCAGAACTTCGATATTGGGTTAGTTTTTATTGTTACTTGTTTGGGGTTTCTAAACTTTCAGTTGAGAGTTCAAAATCAACAGATGTGTTCAATAGAGAGTGACACAGTCGCCCGCTGGAGCCACAAATGATCTCCTTTCTCAATTTTAATGAGCATTCAGTGATTCAGATCTTGACTCAGGGAAGACAGATAGTAATTATCATTGGCTATTACCTGTTGCGACTTAATCAGTAGTTGTGGGCCATAACTGTTCATTGCAGTCCGTCATTTCTGGACATAAAAATTAGGTTCGTCCATCACCATGATCGCTGCACCTGTATTGGGTAATAGGTTTGGGGTAAACAGGGCAGTTTAATACCAAAAGTTTGTAAATAAAAATAAAGTAAAATTAAAAGAAGCAAAAGCCAGCGCTTCTTCACAACATATCCCAGATAGCATTCTTTATAAATCTACAGCGGGCCGTTATCGGCCTGTCAGGGTAGCTGACGGGCCGATAACGGCCCGCTATAGATTTATAAAGAATGCTAGCTGGGATATATCCAGGCTTCAAGTGATGTGAAAAGTGAAGTGAAGTGATAATTTAAGCGAAGCAAGTCCAACGAGTACCCACAAGATATGTTGTTGTGCAAACACAACAGAAATGATTTTCTGAATATTCTTCAGTCTTGACCTATGTTTAGAAGTATATGCTTGAATAAACGAGACATTTATCTGTATTGGGGTAACAGACAACCTTCTGCATTTACCACGTATACTTAATCTACAACAGTTTGAATTTTTCACAACCTTGTGTACCCAAGTATATTGGGATAGTCAGA
Source organism: Anodontia alba (assembly GCA_964016985.1). Taxonomy (NCBI): domain Eukaryota; kingdom Metazoa; phylum Mollusca; class Bivalvia; order Lucinida; family Lucinidae; genus Anodontia; species Anodontia alba. The sequence continues at coordinate 3,774,566 of OZ024823.1, forward strand.
ATTTATCACACGGTGTAGGTCAGATCAGATGCTGTGTTCTGCAGGGTCTACACTGTTCAACATTCATAACTACTTTTAGACACAAACACAGCTAGTAAAATGGGATTAAATTTTAAGAAAATTATGTTATGTAGTTTAGACGTCCATATAGTGTAAGCATGAACACTGAGCATTGTTTTATAGGAATAGTACCACAAATAGCCAAATATAACAATCAGGATAAAAAACAACAAACATTCCTGTCCACCAATCACAGACCTGCATCATTTTCAGGGTTCCATTATTTGGCAGTCTTGTTTTTAGTATACTGTATATATAGCTCTGCATACCAAAACAATGTTTTGGAAACAGTGTAAAGCCTGATGAGCCATCTCACAAAATACACACTGTTAGTCATTCCATTTCTGTTTTTGATTGAACCCCTATTTGGAACTATGGTTCTGACCAGATTCAAAAGATGGAAGAGTCCACTTCAGAAACCTAAGAATGAAAGGGTTAAATTTCGTTATTGTTTGCCTCTAGGTAACAGCATGATAGCATTGTAGTCCTATCGCATATCGGAAACAGTAGTTTGTTTCTTTTAAATGCAGAGTTTCCCATGGTCATGTCATGCATAAAATTAAGCTCTTCCTCGCATCCTCTTGACTTAAATGCTTAAATCTTTTTACATCTAATGTCCTAAAATGCGCTTCTCGGATAGGAAGAAAAGACCAATTTACCGGTACCCCATTAATTACTGTCCTATTGTCGATTCTGAATAGGGTAGTTTTAGGTTTATCGTCACCTGTTCTGGGCCTGGGAAAGAGTAATAGAATCCCTGTCACATGCTCAAAAGAGCGGATCACAATCTAGTCGGGCTATAACAATGTAAAATTGGTACTTCGGCCTTCAGACTGGTCCTAATATGAAAAGGTTCAGCAGATTTTGTGCGTTTTGTCTCCTCCTGCTTTTGTCAAATTGATGCCACCATTATTTTCTCACGGGTTTCAAGATATTACATTGTCATCTTCATCTTATTCCATCTGAGATGATTTTAATTGCCCTATATCTTTATAATATATTGTTAAAATGCGTGATTGTATATCGTTAGAAGTAAGTTGTTTTGGTAATTTATGGTTTCAGAGGACAAACAAGTGTACGATATTATTGAAAAACTGGCATATTATGTTTTTGTCAGAGAAATAAAGAAAAAGCCGCTTGAAACGCTATACTGCACATCTCTAGACGAGAGTGAAGAGACCCTTTTAAATCAAAACTTTTATTCTAATTTTTAAACCCCACACCCCCTCAAAAAGTGTTATATTCTGATACTTGTTGGAATCACTTCACTGATGTGATTCTAAGGGGATACATGGATCATAAATTTTAACGAAGATTTCTATATAATATGTAATATACAAAGTAATGTCTTCTCTGCACTATAGCTACGTCCTTTACGCTGATCATTAGATACTGTCACCGAGTGCGGGCCCCCATAGCCCAGTGAATAGGAGAGTTAACTCTTAATCCATTAGGTTTCTCACCGCTGTGCATTACGAAAACACGCCTATTCATGGTATATAGAAAATTTCACCTCCAAAAACTGAAAATTTTCAGATAAAAAAATCCGATATTTTTCATATTTTTTGCCTAAAACATAGATTGTGGGTACTCGTTAGAACCGCCTCGACGAGGCGGTTCTAACGAGTACCCACAATCTATATTTTGAGCAGAAATAAGTAAAATAATGTATATCCATATAAACCCAAGTTTTACTAAATAAAAGTGGGGTTTAAGGGGGTCAACATTATATAGGTTTGTTTTCGTGATGGGTTCGAGCCTAGCTCCGGTCACACGTGGGAAAGCCAAGTTCTGCATACGGATCGGTCAGGTGTTTTTCTCCGGTTTTCGCCCACCTTTGATGAACGATCGGCTCGATATAAGTGAAATATTCTTGAAGTGGCCGTTAAACCCAAATAAGAAAAATATATTGTCATCGAAGAGTTTGACCCACAAATACCTGCGCACCATACTACTGAATTTACATTAATATTCGGACGGACAGGCCTGAGCAAACCTTATTGACCCAGATCAGGGTCTCCCTGTTCGCCACTCATCCAACGACTTTGGACACGTCATAAGGTATTAAAATTTTAGGAGCGGTATGATGAGTAAATGGGTTGAAATATTTAGGGTAAAACACGGTAGTTTGGGCTTTGCCTGGTTGCACATGAGCTAGCATTTACTGACTCCTTTTACTCATGAATGAGCCGAGGCGCACCCTGTAGGTACACACGAGGCGAAATCAAGGGATTCTTTGGGCAGTGGGATGGTTTTACATGGTTGTTGGTAATAAATTTAATGAGCAATTCAGACCGCTCATTAATTATTATCAATTAACCCTTCTCTTGCTGAATAAATAGATGTCATTTCTAATTTCAAGCCAATCAGATTACTTGATCCGGGTGTTTGATAGATATTCACATATTTAATGACAAACAGTGCAGATCTAGATCAGTTGGTTTTCAGCTGATCTGGATCTACACTGTTTGCCAAGACAGGGCATGTCGTGTTTAGCAAGAGAAAGGTTAATGAGTTGCACGTCCAGTCGTTCTAAGATGGCTCCATAGACTTGAGACATTATTCTTCATGCAGCACCAATACGGGCTACATTCCTATACATTGATTAATGTACAGAGTCAGCCTTTTCATTGAGTTTAGAAGTAGGCACCTAAAATGTGAAAGTAAAAAGCAGCATGCAATAGAGGGAATGGATACGCCTGTCATATTTTCCGCCATTTTTACAAGAGAGACAACGCTTGTGACTTCCTGTTTGCACTGTTGTAAATTGATACCCTCTGGAAAAGGGACCAACTCTTAAAGGAAAGAATTTGCTCCTCGGGAGCAAATTCTTTCCTATAAGAGTAGATCCCTAATTGAATAGTTTTAACTTGTCCCATTCCCATTGATTGCATAGGACACCAAAAAGACCCCGAAATAGAAGGCTGCGTTTAAAGAGTAGACGGTAATTTACATGTATCTTCCTGTGGTCTGCTAATGACAATGCTGATACATGTATATTTACCCATGATCTTGTCTCTTCAGACAGTCCCAGAGAAAAGATCTCAAGATTGGCCGTACAGCGCCACCTACAGAAAGGACAGGAATGGAGTAGTTATATTCACGAGACGAACCGGACCCGACTCGAGTACAAGTACCGAATGATGTGCAATCCGGACTACTACGGACCTGGCTGTTCGATTCTTTGCAGACCACGTGATGACCATTTTGGTCATTATAGATGTAACGAAGCTGGAGAGAAGGTCTGTCTGCCGGGCTGGCAAGGCCAGTACTGCGATGAAGGTAGGCACATTAATGTCTTCACTCCTGTAGACGATATTAACCCTTATCCTGCTGTTCACGACAATCCCAACCTTTGCAAACAGTGTAGATCCAGATCAGATGGCTTCTGAAGAAGCCATCTGATCAGGATCTACACTGTTTGTCATTCAGTTTATGAATTTGAACGAAAACATTATATGATGTAATCTGATTGGCTAATAGTCAGAAATGGGTGTGGCTAATTAAATTAACCAGCAGGATAAGGGTTAAAAGTTTGTCATTGCTCCGGAAGCGTTTTATGAAAGGTCATGGATTGGTCCACTGCTGTTTCCACAGACTGCTCTACGTTATTATTGCCAAGTATAAGCTTTCATAAAAAAACTTGGTTTACGTGTGCTAGACCCAGATTTTTTTGAAAGCTAATATTCGTACCAGCTTTTATCTGGGGCTATGATAATAATAAAGTTTACATATGAATAATATTTTCATAAGTATCATGCTGTCTGTATACAGATGGTACATATAGAAGTACAAGTATTTTCGGTACTGTAAAATTCGATTGTTTGCAAATGTTGGTAGGAAGCTGAGAATCAGTTCATTGTGTGAAATACTGCGCATTAATATTTGGCATAGTTACACAACATGAGAGTTTATCAGATTGTTTTGCTACATAAATGTCTTTATAGACGCAACTGTTAACCCTTAAAGCGCTAATTAGTATTGCAGCAGACGACATTCAATTCTTGAAAGTCATTTTTCAAAGAAAATAAGATTTAGCATTTCGTACGAATCATCTATATAAAATATCAACCCTTATTTTATCTGAAAAAGAAAATGCCAAAAAGAAAAAAAAATCAAAGTGTCGCCTGCTGCAGATGTTTGGTTAAGACGTATTTGCGATGAGAGGTCTTCATGCTTGGTAAAATATTCAGCAGACTGTTTCCCAGAAAATAGGGTTTTGCAGTTCATGCAGATTGACGCCTTATGGGACAGTGGGAATGAAACGCCAGAAACTGTTTCCTTGAAAAATTATAATGAATTTTCCCTGACAGTGCCAATGGCTAAGTTTTAGTCCGATTCTAGACATTTCGATACAATCGCTTCTTATCAAAAATATTAAGAGATTGAAAATGCAGCCAACGGACGGAATCTTGAGAAAGCCTGCGTCCTCGAGCCTGCGTCATAGGGCATATCAGCTTAGGGCGATACGAACCGCGAAAACTGAAACCACGGGAAGTTTGACCAGGATCTTTGCTTGGTCTGTACTCAGTATCTTAATCATTACCACAGGCACACCTATGTAAATTATATACCTTTGAGCCATAACTCTAGATATTTTTGACGAAAATATTGGAATGTTTTCTCTCATTTCTTCACAAAAACATATGTTGTGGGTACTCATTAATGCCTTGCCGAGAAATTATGAAAAATTTAATTGCTTAGAATTTCACATAATACGTCTGCGGAGACTGGTCATTATCTTCCTTTTTGCTTAGGAAATTGTGATTTTCTCCATATCATGGATTAATTTTACTGGCGGAATGAAACTGATCTGGTGTTAAATTAATGGGCGCCGAAAGCAGAGCGACATATTCAGACACGCGAAATATTGCTTACAGCGTATCGCCTTCATCTAACTTGAAATTAATTGATACAGTTAATAATATCCCGTATAAAAGTGCTCCCAAATCAGATTGTTTCCTTTCTTGTAATTAGCTATCCTCGTTACATGTGTAATCATGTCCTTTAACTTGTTTTTAATGTGATTTTCAGCCAGCTTTTATTTCCCAGTCGTAACCACGGAATGCTTTCGCGTAAAACATCTGTTACGGAAACAATATAAATGAGCCCGCAACGTTTGGAAACGTACCTTCGAACATGTGCGCCCAGCGAAGATTCAGATCAGCCTGCGCATTCGCGCAGTCTGATTAGAATATTCGCTAGGCGCAGTTTTGATAGTCAAGGATGCAAAGTTTCTTCATGCGGACAACGAAGACTCTAATCAGACTGCACGGATGTGCAGGCTGATTTGAGTCTTCGTTGGACGCACATGTACGTTTTCTCTCATTTCGGTTCATATAGTGCTAATTTTCTTTTAATGTTCATATCGGCTTTCGGTAACAGCAAAAACATATGCGGGGTAAGTGAATTCGCGATTCCATCACATCGGAATAAACGTTCACATTTTTAACACGAATATTTGGAATTTTCAGGTCAACTCTAGTTTCGAGCTTACATTTTTGGAATAAACAAAAACAGTCCAAAACGCGAAAAAAAAAATCAGTCTTGTAACAGCATGTAATTGGAGTCAGTTGAATTTCTAAACCTGAAGAGCCAACTCTTAAGTCATCCAATCCCAGCAACATAGTAATTATGAGAATAGATATACTCTCAGGGGAAGCAATTCCATCAAAATAGTTATTACTTGCCTTCTAAAAAGGTGTCTACTCTAAAGGGAGTATAGACCCGCATACCAAGACCCCTCTTCCAGAAGGGTCTTGGTATGCAGGAATGCAAACAGGAAGTCACAAAAATGGAAAGAAAATCTACCATGTGTTTCAAGCTTACTTAAACATCGTATCGGAGTCGCTCATAACGATGACGAGACGTCGAAATGACGTTTTGGGGAACGTTGTCTGTTTATTGGGAATAAGCCGAGCAGCGGATACTTTGACAAACTATAGAGAATTTCCATTGGCCACAAGCCCTTTCCGATTTTCATTTCAGATCATTGAATCATAAACTGACCTGCTGTTGTGACGAGTGACCCCATGCTTGCTGCGAACCGATCCATTTTACTCGTTAAGCAAACTCAATGTCTCGGCCGCTCCAAACTCCCGATTTTCGTTTTCAACTGGTTTTGTTAACCACATCTGTGACAGTTTTATCGACAATACGGGCATAGTTTTACGATTTGTAATTTTTGATCGATGAAAATATATTTTAGCTCTTCAAATAGTTAACAACATGTTGGTTTGCTATTTGCCAAGTAAGCAGAAGCTAAAAATGCCCGGGAGGTGTTTTTTTTTTTATTTTTATTTTTTACTCCTTTCCAAGTTTAGTCTATAGTCTCAGGTTCTATAAATATAACAGCATGAGGTCAAATACAATAGCAAACATTTTACAGGACACATTGACACAAATTTCTGATCGCTTCATTTTGAACAGTCATAACATGAGAAAAGATGCCTTCGAACATGTACGCCCAGCAAAGTACAAATACAAATACAAATACAAATATATTTATTCAGCATTAAACATCTACAACAATGTTTATAGCCTACATAATATACATATATATAATATATCTGCCGAGCGCTCTTTCGATTGCCAAGGATCCTATGTTTCTTCAGATGGACAGCATGACTCCCCATGCCATGCTCCCAGCGAAGACTCAGATCAGACTGCGCGAATGCGCAGTCTGATCTGAGACCTCGCTGGGAGCACATGGCATAAGGTACATTTTCTCACGTTGCAGTTCATTTGATTTGGTTTTGATAAATATTGTAGTTATTAGGACCATTACTGATTTTATATATATCAGCAACTGATCACTTATATAGTGAACAATAAATTTAGGTCTAGAATTTATATGTGTACATGGATGTATTTTCCCTCTAGTAGGCCCCTGTAGTACAGCACGGTGACACATAACGATTGAAAATTATGCAAGGTGTGATCCACTTTGCATTTTAATTTTCCCGCCTGAGATTGTCAGGTGCGTTCTCAATAGGTATTACAAGCAGCTATATAGACCTAATTTAGTAAATGTACCTTTAATCGGGTAGATGGGTTAACCTTTAACCATTGACCTGCTTAATCTTAAATGCTATTTAAAAGACTTTTATTTTTTTTTCCCCACTACTAAGATATAGTGTGCGACATTCTTGCGAAATGTTTCTACTGAGGTTTTCTCATAAACATTCAACTGGGTTTAGTGAAGAAAAAAAGATAAATAAATAAATAAGAACATTTAGAATGTCGTCTGCTTAATTTTGTCATCAGTGTCCTGTAGATTAGTTTACGTTCGAGTAAGCAAACCATATGTTATTTACCTAGAGGATTGATGTTTTTAAAAATCCAGCTGCCATCTGTTACCATAGTGTCAATTCAGAATCTCTGAAATTTCGAAATAAAAAGGACCTGTTGACAAAAGCGACCAGGGTAGATCCAGATCATCCTATGCACCTCCTCGTCCTGTCTGCATCTACGCATCCAGTTTACACCCTGGAGAGATTGTCTTAACCCTCAGTCTTAACCATGAATTATGGGACAATGTCAGCTTAGTGGCAGTTTAAATGAACAACAACAACAACAACAACAACAGCAACAACAACAACAACACACACACACACATACACACACACACACACACACACACACACACGCACACGCACACACACACACACACACACACACACCTAAAAAACGAAAATACGATATATTCCCTAAATATTAGAACACCTTTGTCCTAAATTTAAGTCCAGTATATCTAAAACTGCTGAACGAATGGCAAAGAGTGTCCACGTTGTTTGCTCAGACTTGTCTGTCTCAATATTTGGGGTAAATCCGGCACCTAAAATTCAGCTCGGAGTAATTAGAAAGAAATAAACAGTGGTAAACATATCTACGTAATGCATGAAGGAAACCTGCTAACTTTTTGGCAACCATGGAAACTAGGTTTATTGTTATGAGCTTCTAACATGCCACGCAAACATGCTTGAAATGTTGTAGGATGTACGAGTGTGTTGCAAGCGAGAAAGAACATTACAGCCTTCTCGCGGGGCACGTACGTTAAAACGACGTCAAATCAACGTCGATGCACATACCCAGGCAGCATTCTACGTAAATCTATATCGGGCCGTCATCGGCCCGTCAGGATAGCTGACGGGCCGATGACGACCCGATGTAGATTTACGTAGAATGCTAGCTGGGTGCTTCAAAGCTGTGTTTGAATAACTTGGTTATCTGTCTATCGTCTCGATATGACTTAAATTTATGTTGAAAGGGACGTAAAACACTAAATCATCATCACTGAATTTATCTGGTACGCTACCAAGCGGACTGAGCAACGTTAGTTGAAGGGCATTGGCGATATAGACGCGCAATCTGATTCCGTTTTTTTAGTTCGTCAATTTATGCTACAGCGATCTATGCTACAATGATTAGCCATTGATTCTGTGAGCTGATAGCGAGCAAGCTGGGATTCGCGCAGACTGATCTAGGCTTTCTTTGCCTGCAAATGCGATATTTTCTTATACGTTTAGCTGTACAAGTATAATGAAGGCTTTCAGTTTTCGCCCTTAGGGCAACGAAGGTCCTGATCGATGATTTTTAAGGTTTGTTTTGTATATTTCTCCGCGAAAACATAATTTCATGTTGTAGGTGTTCATTAGAAGCGCCTCGACGAGGCGTTTCTAATGAGTACCCACAACATATGCTTTTCGTTTGTAAAAACATAAAGAGAAACAGTACATTGACAAGGCTACTGTCAATCAGTTGTACTTTCTCAGCAGTGCTAGATAACTGAACCAGAAACGATGATCGTAGATAGTCTCTATCAAGATAGACAAAACTGTACTAGTCGTAAATGCATTCTGCGACCCAGATATTATTTCTATAGCCAGAAAACCCGAAATAACTCAGCACCGTTTCTGTGACAGTATCTCTTATTTTCGAAAAGTGCAGAAATTATCGAATCCTGTGCATGTTTACGCAAGTATGTTGTTTTCTTCGGTGGGAATAGCGATTGCCCATACCAGATTGCACAAATGTATAGGCTACGTTTCGCCAAGTAGATTTGGCCCAAGCTTTGCTCATTATTTTTGTTTGTTCCCAACTGTGAGGGAACATATGGCGGTTTGCACCGTTAATACCATAACACCGGGTGCGCCGAAAAGTCAACGGCGGGACGCTACGAGACAGCAACAACAATACTATATTAACCGTTAATTTTCGGACAGGCAGGCATGAATAAACAGTTAAGACCAAGATCAGACGCCGCGAAACGCGGCGTCTGATCAGGGTCTACACTGTTTGCTAGTCCTTGGCAGTTCTTAGACACGCACCACGTTGTGTAATGGAATTGTCAGGTATGGTAAGGAGTTGTTACATCAAGAGATATGGTGTCCGGATATTTGGTGTAAATTCGCTGGCCCGTCTTTGCAGCTGTTCCTAAAATTCTTGCACATTTTAATGACATAATTGACAGCGTAACAAAGGACTCATCTGCCAAAATGGGGATGACTTGTTACATTGCCCCTGGCCTACAGGTATCATCTGTGTGAATGCGCTGTCCATACACACTGTATTTGCGGATTGTTTTGACATTGAAAATTACAAAGAGCTGGTTAACGCTTAGACTGGCTCCAGTCTCTAGTGACAAAATATTTTTTTTTTATAATCTGTTTAATAATTCACTAAAATAAAACCAAAGTAATATCATCACTATAACGGCTGGTCACTAGAGACCAGCTTTTATAGTCATGATAGTTTTTTTGGTTTTATTTTTGTGGATTATCAAACAGGATTTTGAGAAAAATATTTAGTCACTGGAGACTGGAGCCAGTCTAGTTAACGCTTAGCTCTCTGGGTAAACATTTCAGCAGATATTTTAAAATATTTTTCTTATTTTTCTTAGAAAACAGGTTTTGACATTTCAAGCAAATTGGAGACCATATGCGTGGAATGTCATAACCTGTTGTCTGAAAAAAAAAAAAAAAAAATCAGAAAATATCATTAATTTGTCGTTTGCTGAATTAACCCATGGTAAAGGTTAATTTCACGGGGTTATCGCAAGAAAAAAACCAAAAAAACCAAACAAACAAACTAACAAAAAACAAAAAAACAACAAACAAACAAAAAATAACAAAGAAAAACAACAACAAAAAATAAAACAAAAACAAAAAACAACAAAAAAAAAAAAAAAAAAAAAAAAAAAAAAAAATAAAAAAAAAGAAACAAAAAAAAACAAACAACAAAAACAAACAAACAAACGAAACAAACAAACAACGTGCAAACTTGTCTAGGCATATGAGTCGGGCGATCTAGGTCCGAGCCAGTCTTATTAGCGATACTTGTCCCAGTTGTGACTGACTCATACCTCGAAAAAGGACCTTCGTATTAGTATACAATGTTTGTATAATTTGAGTCCTATGCCTCAAAACACGTTGTGCCACTTTATTTTATTCTGTACCGACACGAAATGCTGTCGCAGTAAAACAGTAGCATCACCATCGTGGCCATCATCTTCATCATCATCATCATCATCATCAACCAATCTTCCGAATACTAGCATTATATGGCAAAATCGGAGCACATTATATTTTATTTCACACAAACACAAAGAGCTACTGAGTAATGTTGGCGGAACTTTGACAAGCATGAAAATGCAGTTTTGAACAGGAAAAAGAAATGGAAACAATTTATTTAAACATTCTTCTTTTGATTGTACCATCTATTAAGTCCAGCGGCAGGTCCATTGTAATCCTTTGAATACTGGGCTGTGTAAACTCGGGAAACATTAAAATAAATATTGACTCTGGGCTGCTTTATACATTCTCCTCTTTGTTGCTCTCAACTTCAATGGAAACAAATTGAAATAGTTCGAATATCAATACCAGGACAAACAACGATTAATACTTCGCATGCTAGATAAAAATTGCAGCAGACGACATTTTAATATATATATATTTAATTTTCCAGAAAACAGGGTTTGGCATTTCATGCACATTGTCTCCTGAGGAAACAATTTGCATGAAATGCCTTATCTATTTTCTGGAAAAACAAATATGGTGAATATTTCAAAATGTCGTCTGCTGAATATGCCCAGAGAATGCCAAAAGGTTAATAAACCATGCCAATCTTACTCATGAGGTCTTGAAATACATCAATACTTTGGAACTCTTTCACTCTATTAATGTTGTTACATGTGTGGTCGAATTGCAGGTTAAACTTAACTAATACGATGCAAATAAACGTATCCTATTTTTTACGCATTTTAAATTGTCATAAACGAACAAATGATGGCTGATTCTAAATATCTTCAACGTCCATAACGTTTATTTATTTTGATTTGTAGTAGTTCCGTTCATTCCAAGGATGAAACGCTCCTTCAGCAATAAGCTTTGAACTGAAATATCAGCAGACGACATGTAACACACAGGCTTCTTAGATAATAAGCATTAGCATCGTATTTAACCGTTACCACTCTCTGGACAAACTTAGCAGTATCCAATGGAGACCATTTGCATGAAATGTCAAATCCCATTTTCTGGGAGAAGTAAGAAAATATTTCAAAATTCGTCTGCTGAAATTTTTACCAAGCATGCTAAGTGTTAATTAAGACCGTATATTCTGCAAGCTTCCATGTTTTTCATTAAGATGTGTCTCGATTTTATAAGCAGGTGCAGCAGCTTTGTAAATATTAGCTTCTTTAATTGTTTCTTTCAGCAGCCGACAGTCTTAATATTTACCTTCCTTTTCCATTTACCCTTGCTACGCAGACGACATGGTTAGCAGACGATAAATGAATGATTTATTTCCCTTATCATATGTTAATTTCTCGGAGAATATTGAATAAGGCATTGTCATTCGTGTAAGATTCGCATGACAGAAGCTTTAAAACGCCATTCAGAATGACTGCAGGAATTAACTTGGCATTTTATGTGAATCATCCTCCTAACAGATGAGTCACATGAAATGTCAACATATTGTCTTTGGAAAGTAATAAAAGAAATATTTCAGAATAAAGTCTGCAACAGTTATGAATGGCTGCTTTATTCAAATTCAGCAGATGAAGGTTTTATATATTCCCGGCAGGCTCATGACGTAAATTTAACGTCGCCTCAACGTCGATGCAACGTCATGACGTTGCATCGACGTTGAGGCGACGTTATATTTACGTCATGTGCCCGCTGGGTTCCATCGGTAGAATTGCATATCCATATCACTGGTTTTGATACATGATTTACTCTTTTCTTTCAATATTTTATAATACAGTGTTGCATCCCTAGAGTAGCAGACAACAGTTTAGAACATTTTCAAGTAATTTCACATAAATTACTTGACATTTTGTATTTGTGTTCACTTCTACCTGAGATCATTTGATGAATTTCTAAAACCTGATTCTAAGGAAAAAAAAATCATTTATTTTGTCGTCTGCTTAATTCTTCTGCAGCACACTGAAAGCCCAAACCACACTGGCTTCTGTAACAACAGGATTGACATTCTCTCAGAAAGACAATATTATTCTAAATCATGTCGTGTCTAGACAGAATGGATTTAATTCCAAATAAAATCTGTTTATGTCCCTCCATTCTGCAGCAATAAGAAATTTGATACATTTATACATAATAACTCTCAAACCGGCGCTGTCACAAAATGCAAGCCTTCAGATTCTTTCGTGATTAGAGGGCTTCAAAATAAGACATGCCCCGTTAAATCAAATATACAGGTCCTAGGTACTGGGAAGACAGGCATGAGCAAACAGTGTGGACCCGGATCAGACGCCGCAGAACGCAGCGTCTGATCCGCGTCCATACTGTTTACCATTCACACAGCAGATCTTTATACATATCAATAGGTAGTAATATGTACGTTTTGAAATGTTGTAACAAGTATGGTGAGTCCCAATATTTATGGTTAATACGGTGTATATTTTAGGTTTACTGGATTTTAGTCTTAAAATACATTTTTCTACTTTCAGCCATCTGTCTGGCAGGATGTGCGGAAGGACAAGGCTTCTGTGACAAACCGAACGAGTGCAAGTAAGGAGTCATTGCTTATAATGAATATATAAGGCGCGCCATGCGAAAACGTACCTTCAGAGCGTATGCTGACAGCATTGGTCCAGACCTGCCTACATATAGGTGCAGTCTGATCGGGTCTTGTTCATATATGTAAAAATGACCATTTTCGCTAGTACTGGCTCAGTTCAATAACAGATAAATAACTGTAGTTGGCAGTAGGTCCCACAAGACTTGTGTCATAGCTCAGATAAGATGCTTTGTTTTCATTGAAGAAGTACTGGTATTTGTCTTATTTCTAAACGAAAACATATGTTGTGGGTACCATTAGAAGTGCCTCGACGATGCGCTTCTAATGGTACCAACAACATATGGCTTCATGTAGAAAAAAGAAAAATATAAGGATACCCCCTCTCATCTAGAGCTATGTTATATTTACAAAAGCTCCTTCCTAGAATGTTTATTCACATGAAGAAGGCATTTGCTTGTTAACTATCTTGATAACATGACAAATAAAAGCGAGTCATCAACTATCTTGATAACATCGCAAATAAAAGCGAGTCATCAAAGCAAATAAGACACAAGGAGCTCTCGTATATGTCTTTGCCGTCTCTTTTGTAACATAGATTTTGTATTTGATGATGTTAAAAGAGTGCTTGAAGGTATTAGTATTAAGAAACACCTTTATAATAGAATGTAATTATTACTTATACTTCACTTCAAAGGACAGATAACTATAGCGGTATATCAAAACAGCCGCACGCGAACGGAATTCGCGCCCAGGTAATAATATATAAATATGTTTAAATGTAAATATAATTTAACCAAATTCCCATGTTTAAATAATTAAAGTAATAGGCTGTATTGCCTATAGGAATAACGTGATACGTGTATTCGAAAAGGATGGAATCTGATCACAAAGTAAATAGCATTATTTCTTTGATATTTGCAATGGAGATTGGGTATACTCTGTTTTCTGGCCTGTCGTTGTTCGATTAGCTTGTCCTGGCCTGTCCTTGATATAACAGAAACTCAATAAAACCGAGTATGCTACTCTTTGTTTTCGTCTATTCGTTGTTCTCCCTACTTCCAGAGCATCACGAAAACACGCCTATATAATTTTGACCCCCTTAAACCCCACTTTATATTGTAAAACTGGGGTTTAAGGGGTATACATTATTTTTTCTTATTTCTGCTCGAAAACAAACCGAGGCGGTTCTAACGAGTACCCATAATCTATGTTTTGAATAGAAATATGAAAAATAGAGTTTTTCATCTGAAAATTTTCAGTTTTTTGGAGGTGAAATTTACAATATCTTTGAATCGCAGAGATTTGAATAAGCGTGTTTTCGTAATGGGATATCAGTTTTCAGAATTTAATAGTGAAAAGTGACAAAACGGACCAGAAAAATGTTGTTACTTTGATAAATAGACAGAAACTGGCATCGCACTCCTTTCCCACATTACCCTATTAACAATCTCGCTCATACGTATATGTAAAGTGATCAGCGTAAAATAACATGAATATTGCATCCATTGTTAACTCAAGATTTATTATATTCCGTGATTTAAAGCTTCTTGGTATGAACTTAGTGTCCTTTAGGTATTTATTTATTTATGAGTACATGTATATATATTTATGCTCTATACTTTTAGGTGCCGAATGGGTTGGGAAGGTCGGCTTTGTACAGAGTGCATCAAGTATCCTGGATGTAAGAACGGAACCTGCAATAAACGTTGGGAGTGTAACTGTGTTGAGGGCTGGGGAGGTCTGTTTTGTAACCAAGGTAGATATCTTGTTTTTTTTTTTTTCACATGAAAACAAAATGTTTTGTTTTTTTTTATTACATGAAAACAAATCAGAACAACCATAATAACAGCAAAGGCAAAAGTACATTTCTGTCTTTTCTTTAAACGGTTAATGCCAAGTGGACTCTTCTACATTTATCTCTTTTTTAGCACTGACCCATTTTTAATTTATTTTATTTTATCATTCCTTTCACACAAAGTCTTGAATGTAGACATACTACCTTGTTTTGCCAGTGTTCTGTTTATGGGGCGCTAGGAAGTAACTGAATTTTTACAAGACTAGACAGAAAAACATTGCTAAGAGCCCTACGTATTATCATAGGCCTAGATAAGAATGGGTATCAGGTTAATAGGTTTCTTATTTCTCAACGAAAACATATGTCGTGGTACTCATTAGAAGCGCCTCGGCCTCGGCGAGGCGCTTCTAATGAGTACCACAACATATGTTTTCGTGGAGAAATAAGAAAAAATGTCAATACTTTTGGACTGAAAAAAGCGCCTTAACAAGAGCTATGAAAATTTATGCACAGAAAATTCCCTTAACATGGTTGGGATTCAAGCAAGACATTAAGATGTGTTTTTGTATAATTTTCCCAGATCTGTATGCGATGAATTCTGGTACAGATGGGTAGAACGATCACAAGATCTAAGACAATAAAATGCCAGCCTCCGGCAGATAGAATATTGTGCATGAATATTTCACTATGTTCTTCAATTTATATTTTCCCAAGTGAGATCTAAAACACCTTGTATTTAAGTATTGAGCTACCCGACATGAGAACCTGGACAGCGGAATCAATATTGTAGAAATATTGATGGGCCCAGATAAAGAGAATAGCCCGAGGATATTATTTTTTATGTTTGCCACAAAACATGTTTTGTGGGTACTCAGAAGAATAACTTCGCTGAGGCGATTCCACTGAATACCCACAAGGTATGTTTTCTACAGTAATAATAAAATATCCTAAATTATCATCCTAGTTATCAATTTACCTAGTGCTGTGAATTGTCTCACGTGAAAACATGCTCTAAAACATATACGGGTAAAAGCCCAGATTTGTTTAAATAGTCATAGTGAAGGTTATAACAAGACCGCATCCACGCGGTCTTGTTATAACCTTCACTATGACTATTTGTTCTATGCTACACAGCTCATGTATTGTGTTCACTAGAAGCAGACTGTTTCGATTTTGCAGACTTAATGTTCTTCGTTTCCCCATAAAGCATATGAGGCCGTTTGATTTTTTCCTGAGGAGGCTTGGTTGATTCATGCCTCTATCAATATCAATAATAGCTTCTATTTGTTGAGCTCGTATAGTACAATTTCACACACAGCTAATTAAAGAATAAAAGAGTTTATTATCAGACTTGCGGTTGCATGGATGGGTGGTTGTTAGATGTTAATTTACATATGAGCCGGGGCACATCATTTCCTACAAGATTGTATGTGCGTCTAGCGAAGTCTAAGATCAGCCTGCACATCCGCACGTCTGATCAGTCTTTGCAGAACACTGTGTAAAGCCAAGCAGCCAGCGAAGACAGTGATCAGCCTGCTGCTCTAAGTCTTCACAGGGAGTACATACAATCTTGTAGTAAATGCTGTTTCCCGGCCCGTATGATTTTGCACTTCGTTGACCTTATATTGAAGTTCCATGATGCGTATGTGTAACAGTTTGTTTCATTTAATTCATTCCACGTAGATTGAAAGTCTCTGAGCTAGAATTAATGAAACTTCCTCGAATTCCAATATTTTGATGACCGGATCATGTGATTGCGAAAGTCCGTTTTTGGTACAAAGCTGGTTGTGGTTAAATTAAACAAAAATATTTTCAAACCTGATCATCATAAAATGCCATTTTCAGCGAAAAGTTTCTTGAGCTAATATGTATGTTGGGATTGTGAGTGGGCCTGAGGGTGGGGACTGGGCGATGCTTTTTATTCTGAAGATAACAACGAGTTGACTGAAAGTATTCTAAGCAATATGATACAAAAAGTCAGACAAACAAACATGAATTATTAATAGAAATATTGTAAGCATTTAAACATCAAAGCTTTAAATTCTGCAACATCTGATTCCGCTGAGGCTAATGACCTGCACGCTGGAATCAATATTATGGACTAATGTTCTTGTTTATTTATAACATTTTTTCATTGATTTTCAGATTTGAACTATTGCACCCATCATTCACCGTGTAAGAATGGGGGAGTTTGTCAGAATAGCGGACAAGGAAGTTATTCTTGCGCATGCCAAC
The DNA here is from genome assembly GCA_964016985.1 of Anodontia alba. Classification (NCBI taxonomy): domain Eukaryota; kingdom Metazoa; phylum Mollusca; class Bivalvia; order Lucinida; family Lucinidae; genus Anodontia; species Anodontia alba. The sequence continues at coordinate 3,791,694 of OZ024823.1, forward strand.
CAGGGTATACCGGAACTAACTGTGAAAGGGAGATTGACAACTGCATCAATCAGCCATGTCTGAATGGAGGAACATGCCAAGATATTGGCTCATCCTTCCAGTGTCGTTGTCCTAACGGCTTCACGGGAAAAAGATGTGACGTCATCGCCGAACAGTGCGCCTGTCAGAATGGTGCCACATGTGTGGAAGGTCAAGGAACATATACGTGCATCTGTAAAACCGGGTTTACCGGACGGAACTGTGAATTGGATCACTATGACTGTGACCCTAACCCATGTCAAAATAGTAAGTATTCAGTAATGTTACAGAGTTTCCCCACGTTATATTAACAGTGAATGTTGGGAACGATCATTAATTACATTGTAAATTCTTAAGTATCAGAGAACAAACCAGAATTCGTTATAGATTCCAGATAAACAAAAACAAGGCATTTCAGAAAACGAATCACATTGAAGGTCAAGTCTCGTTTTATCGGAAAAATATGAAAGTATCACTGTCATGGAAGGTCTGTGTGTCGTGACTGTGTCCTTTCCTGTTCATCTCCATATACAGTTGACTCTCGCTATCTCGAACTCGCATATCTCGAATAACCGCTTATCTCGAAGTGAAAATCTGGTCCCTGCCTAAACATGAAAATCTAACAACAGGTAAAAAATACTTTGGAAAAGAGGAGAAATTGCTCCTAAGGAGCAATTTCTCCTCTTTTCCACAATATTTTAATATATCTCTAACTTCAGGAGTCAGATTACTCATATATTTGTTAAATGTGGTTAATCGAGCTAGTTTTTCCTCAATTCTGCAAATCTGATATGTCGAAGTACGGATATCTCGAAGTATTTCAGACAGTCCCTTGGAATTCGAGATAACGAGAGTCGACTGTATATGTTTCTAAAGCGGTGGTTCCAGTGTTATTTGTTCTTTATGAGGTTTTGAGGCTGCTCGTAGCAGGCATTTTCTCATGCTTTGCCCTGTTGTCTTAATGTTGTGTTTGGTGAATCCTGTCTGGCATTGTGGTCACTTCTTTGGGGAGCTTTGCTTTAGTTTAGTTTGCGGCATATGTTCTGTCTGTCGTCGTTTGTTTGCTCTTCCTCTGACGTTATTGGTAGACTCTCTTCTGTGATTGTGGCTCTTCCTTGTCCGTCTTCAGTGCTATTTTCGATGCAGCCAGGCATTACAAAAACACGCCTATTCATATATATATAAAGTCATCTCCAAAAACAGAAAATTTTCAGATAAAAAACTGATATTTTTCATATTTCTGCTCAAAACATAGATTGTGGGTACTCGTTAGAACCGCCTTGGCGAGGCGGTTCTAACGACTACCCACAGTCTTTGTGTTTGAGCAGAAATTAGAAAAAACAATGTATACCCCTGTAAACCCCGGTTTTATTATATAAAAGTGGGGTTTAAGGGGATCAGAATTATATAGAAATGTTTAGCAGTATATTGCTTGTCCAGTTTGTCTGGTGAATCACGGGAATTGTCAAAACATTCCCTTTAGGAATTATGCGTTTCAGCCGTATTACTAATCACGGCTTGCTATGGGGAAATCCTCCAGACCATATCAGCGATCAGCAAAGGTCCAAGCTAGCTGCACATACACCGAGGTTGACAAGCTGTGCTGCTCATAATATAAATCTGCAAAATCCAAATTGTGTGTTGACCAAAAATGAAGACCATGAAATATCTGGTTTTCGCTTTCCTATTGATAAAATATGTTGGTTTCTCCTGCAGCTCTAAATACAACAGTCTGTTTTGCCACCACCCTTATCTTGACACCTTGTGAGAGTTTGGAAACTGCTGCCAAGTTCTTGGCATTAATGTTGTTTTACGATATGAATTTGTACTACAAATTATTTTGTGTTCAATAACAATGAAAGAGGGAATTACTATCTCCATGAGTTTGGCATCTGAGAAAAATATTTATTTAACAGACATTGCATGCGGTCAAAGATCTCAATTGTTTTTATAAGACGAGCTATTTATGATAACAGGTAGAAAGGAGGAATTTTATACTTACTACCTGGCCATTAACGCTATTGCTTTCTTTTAGGTCCGATGTGCAGAAATTATGACCTGACATTCTATAACATATTTTTAAGTGACCCTAGAATGCTATATAAACTGAATGTCTCTTTAATACTTGTAATATGAATAAGTATAGGGAAATATACATGTACGTGAAAATTAGCGATAATGATGGGATCCCAATCAATTGCAGGTGTAGAAAATCCATACAGTGTTGTCATCAGTGTTACAGATATAGGGGCGAAAGTAAAACCTGTAAAAACGCCATGCATGAACAATGAAAAACCGAGACCAGCTGGTTTTGACTGTTCTGGACACAAACTATTTAACATCATTTAGTCTAATTATCTTATCAGATTGTACCGCAAGTCTTTTATTGCATTTTTGTAAGAATTGCCTTTCACTGTAGTCGCTTTATACAGCGTCTATAGTTTTTCTTGGAACTATCTATTGGTGATTCAGATGGTAATCCTTGTCTAGCCAATCATATTTGTCTTCCTTGTGTCTTTCGTTGCGCTCATAGCATCCAAGAAACATAGACAATAAAAGGAAACAGTGTGTTTGCCACTTTCAGATACTAAACTTTCATTTACTACATGAATCGTAGAACAATTTTAGTGTAGCAGATGAAATGGACACACACACACACGTACACACATACACACACGTGTCAAAATTTTCAGACAAAAATCCTGATATTTTTCATACTTCTCCTCAAAACATAGATTGTGGGTACTCGTTAGAACCGCCTCAACATAGATTGTGGGTACTCGTTAGAACCATGAGGCGGTTCTAACGAGTACCCACAATCTATGTTTTGAGCAGAAATAATGTGTGTGTGTGTGTGTGTGTGTGTGTGTGTGTGTGTGTGTGTGTGAAATAGTTTGTGGGTACTCATGAGAACTGAAGCAATTCTAATAGGTGTCCATAACATATATTTCTCTCTGCAAAGAAATTGACAAAAGACTTGCCAAACCCTCGGCAGAATGACCTTTGGTTTCTCGGAATTTTGAGTTATCAAATGATAAATTGAGTCACATCATACTAGAGTGTAGTTGGCACGATTTAACCGATTGATTGCACTATAATTGAGACAAGTGGATATTAACTAATCGATATAATGCGCAGGAAAAACAAGATAAAAATGAAAAATTGCAAAGTAAAAGAAGTTAAACTCATTTAAGCCTATTGCACTAGTACTTTAGTTTCGCTGTTGGCTGGGACCGCTATTAATCATAAGTGTAGAGATTGTAATTATACACAACGTAAGAAATTAGCCTTATTGCCTTGTGCGGGAAATGAAGCCCCAGATCGTCCTGACTATTGATGTAGTCTAAATCTCAGGATCTTCGCTACCTGCTTACAGAATCAATGGAAACTGTAGATTATGTTGGAGAACAGAGAAGCCATATACTCAGGTTGACTTGGGTCTTCACTGTTCGCTTGTGGCTTGTGGCATAAGAGTCCTTTTCTCATGTTGAAAATGAATCGTTTGTATGCTGAAGAAAGAGCTGACCTACTTAAAAGGCGGCAGCAGCTGAGCTTGGCATGTAACATAGTAGGCCTGGCAAAATAACCAGGTAAAAATCAATTTAATCAATAGCTTGTTTAAATAGCTGCAACGCAGGCTCCTGGGACAAGTAGTTCACCATTTCATGGGGTACCCTTTACATTGATTCAGGCGCGAATTAGTAGACATTTTAAAATAACTATTTTTTATTGTTTCAAAGAGATGAGAGTTAGCTTTAATTCCGAATGGTAGATAGATAGTTTCCGAGTTGAATAAAATATTTTATATGTAAAGTGAGAAAAATTAAAATGTCTCCTGTTTATATTTAAATGAAACAAGTTAATCTAATAAGAATACAGCATACCGGCCTTGACATAGGAATTTTCCAGGCAAACAGCTTAATGGAGACCCAATTTCGTGACTTGTTTGTGGACTGTTTTATTATCATATAAAACAATTAATGCTGTCGGCAAAGCTCTGGGTCAAAAAGCGTGGATGTATATTTAATTGTATTTCACATTCAACGCAAAATCGCACATATTCATCACGAAAACACGCCTATCTCTTAAACCCCTCTTTTATGTAGTAAAACTGGGGTTGACAGTTTTTTTTTCTTATTTTGCTAAAGAAACATAGATTGTTGGTACTCGTTAGAACCGCCTCGCCGACGCGGTTCTAGCGAGTACCCACAATCTATGTTTTGATCAAATATATGAAAAATATCAGAATTCTTTATCTGAAAATTTTCCTTTCTTGGTGATAGAATTTTCAATATATTTGAATGGGCGTGTTTTCGTAACGTCATGAAACCTTTTGAATTGTTCTTTAGTGTTTTCTCTGTTTCCAAAGGCAACCTTTTAGATTTTTATTGTACGAGATGTAGTAGGTATCCCATCTTCATTACGAAAACACGCCTATTCTAATATACTGAAAATTTTACCATCAAAAAATGAAAATTTTCAGACAAAAAATCCTGATATTTTTCATACTTCTCCTCAAAACATAGATTGTGGGTACTCGTTAGAACCGCCTCATTGAGGCGGTTCTAACGAGTACCCACAATCTTTGTTTTGAGCAGAAATAAGAAAAATAATGCATACCCCTGTAAACCCCAGTTTTACTATATAAAAGTGGGGTTTAAGGGGGTCAAAACTTTATAGGCGTGTTTTCATGATGATTCTAGCTAGACCACATCGGTCTAGAGAAAGAGCCATCTGTCGATATTTGTTGAAAGAAAACATCCAAGAATTTACTTTAAGCTTCACTGGACATTTGCAAAACATTTCTTTCATAAAAAGTGATACTTTAATAATTTGTGGTCAGAACGCTATGAAGCCTTTGTTGTACATTATTGGCTCTTACAAGGGAAATTGAAAGAATTCATAGGCATTTAGCATCTCGAGACATCGGAGTAATAAACGATATTGATTATAAACCACAATTTCATTACCGTATTGATCCTACATATTAGAACAGACAGACATGAGCAAACAATGTAGACCCAGCTCTGACGCTGCAGAGCACTGTTTATCACGTATTCATCAGTTTTAGATACATCAGCAGGCAGTAAAATGGAATCTGTCAAATTTTAAGACAACTATGGTAAGGAGTAAATGTGTTCTAATATTTATTGTAAATGTGGTATATATCACATCACCATTGAAACGGGGTAAATGGCTGTGAATGAACATTATTATTTCTGTTTAGAATTGCCTTGTAATGTCATCGGATGTAATTAACTGTTCTCACCTTCTAGAGGCATAACACGTTAAAAGAAACATTATCACTTATTCGAAAAAGTGAGTTCAATACATACATACATACATACATACATAGTTTTGCTTTAATTAGAATTTTAAACTGGATAGTTAAGAAATTAAATGAGAAAAACTCTCAGGAAATTCAGAGAACCTTATACAGCAAACTGAACTCATCTGAAAATTCAGCTTGTCATAAAATGTAGGCTTGGCTACTAAACTTACTCGACAGATCTCTGTCCATTCCATTAAAACGTGTTTTGTGCAAAGCGACCAGTTTTTGTTTGTTTTTGCAACATAACCGCTTTAGTAACGAAATAGTGAATTGAGGCGATAAAAGCCTTTAGAACTGTTACAATGGCATATGAAGTAACCCTTGTCATATACACAGAGTATTGCCCTATCCTGATTTCAAACATTTTTTTCTCACAGATCCAGATAAGGCACTTTTTCCAACCAAAAAGTATTGATTTCTTATCTCTCAACAAAACATATAGTGTTGGTACTTATGAGAAGCGCCTCGACGAGGCGCTTCTCATGAGTATCAACAATATATGTTTTCGTTGAAAAATAAGAAAAATAATATCTGGCTACTTCTCCTATCTAAGACTATGTCTCTTCTCATTTCAGATGGTCGGTGTATTGACGAGGGGATTGGTTTCAAGTGTCACTGTGAACCAGGGTTCAGTGGCACCTACTGTGAAGTGAACGATGATGATTGCATTCACAATCCATGCCTTAACGGGGGTACCTGCCTGGATGGAGTGAACGAGTTCGTGTGCCGCTGTGTGCCGGGGTTTGTCGGAGAGCTGTGTGAGGATAACGTAGATGATTGTCAGTTAAGGCCGTGTGCAAATGGGGGCGCTTGTAAGGATCTCGTGAATGATTTCGAATGCACGTGTAGACCTGGATTCACTGGAAAATTCTGTACAATTGATATCGATGAGTGCGCGTCCTCTCCGTGCAGAAACGGCGGGAAATGTACTCAGAGTGTAGATGAATATTCTTGCGCATGTCCGACCGGATTTAGTGGTAAGAACTGTCAGTATCTGCCAGGACAACCACATGAGACATCCACGGCGAGCTCGGAGACGACACAACATGATACTACGTCGAAACCAACAAACAAACCAGATACATTGAAGCCAAATAATAGTGTTAGTGTGACAGAACATCAGAACGGTGACATGTTGACGGACGAATTAACAACAACCCAGTTACTGTTGATCGTGTGTCTTGGAGTTGGAATTCCTTTATTGGCTATAATTATTGCTGTGACTATTTTATTGTGCCGAAAGAGACGGTCGAGAGACTCTCCTACAAAAGAAGAGGAAGAAAACCAACAAAATTCCATTAATAACAAACTATCAAACATTTTCACAACTATTCCTCAAAGTAGTTCAACACTTTCAAATTTAACCAGTAAAATATCAAACGAAGAACAAGACTTCAATACATTAAAGTCAAATAGATCTAGTAGACCTATTTCACAAATTTATATTGGGGAGAAGCCCCTAAATAAACAATTATTTTATACTACAGACTTACAAGTGCATTCTCAGCATAGAGACTTTGAAAAGACAACTAAAAAGTTAGAAAAGGAAGGTTTAAAAACAATTGATCCTTCAAATTTAGATGTCAGGTAAGAAAAATTGGTTATACTTTCAAGGGTATTTGATTCGCTTGGAAGAGCTTTCACCATTTTAACAAGGAGGGCATTTTTTCTGACTTCTTGTTTGCGTTCCTGTAAACGAAACCTTCCTGAAAGAGGAAAGATTTTTTCCTTTTAAAGGTGACCCCTTTTTAAAAGGACTGCAAAACGGAAGTCACAAAATTGTCTCCAGTGTAAATAATGATGGAAAATCTACCAAGTATATTCAGTCCCCTTAAACACACATTGGCATTACAGTATGATATAATATGGGCGTATAAATAGATGAATGTTAACTGACCATGACGTAGCATGGGATTCCCATGTTTTGCATTAAAAAAAAATCGGTATTTCCTATGTGACGTAATAGTCAGTAAACATTCATGTATTTATACACATCTGTATAAAGTAAAAATTTTCACGTGTCAAATCTTCTTCTTCTTCTTCCAGTTTTTATATCTCTACAGACAATGAATTGTAACTACTGACGGAAAACTTACATGTTTTTACTGAGTATATTTAGTGAATGATTTCTGTGAGAATCTAGTGTTCATAGATGCGAAAAGTAATGCTATAAGTTTAGTAAGACATTAAGTTCAACCTGCAATAATTTCTGGTGGGATCTAAACTATTTATTCCTACTTTGTAATTAATTCCAGTGTAGTGTATATGAGTAGAGAGAATGTGTTTATGACATTCAAATTGTTTCCAGATCTTTTAATTTGATGTACATTTCGGAAGGCCTTATTCTTTCATGCTGCTAGATGATAGAAATTCTGGATCAGATTTTCAGATTTTGTTGATTATATTGGACGCTTCGTAGATTTCCACCATTTTTGCAAAAGAGAAACTTGTGGCTTTCTACCGCTTAAGCTGGCGCTAGGGGGCGTATGCACCCTCACAAACTACATTGTTGCATATGAAGAGATTCAATCAAACAGGGTCTCCGATTTTCATGATTTTTTGTGTGTTCTTTGTTTCCAAAGGCAATCCTTTTTGACTTTTATTTCTGTTTTCTTTCGTGCACAAAAAACTCTTCTGAAAAGATGTCTACTCTAAAACGAAAGAATTTGCTCCTTAGGGGAGCAAATTCTTTCGTTTTAAAGCAGGCCCTTTTTCAGAAGGGAGACCTATTGTTTTTGACACTGCACTATTTTTTTTTATTCCGCTTAAGTAGTCTTAAAGGAAGAACACTTCTAATTCTAACAACATGCAGCCAGTGCTTATCAGGACAATCATATTAATTGAATAAAGATGCTTGAGAATATAAAATCATCTGTCCACATGTATAGATTAATCGTATATACAGTATATGGAAATATAGGACAGACAGTCCATTAATAACAGAGCAGTAGCAACACAAAGGAACAGCAACAGCAACAACAACGACAAAACAAAAAACAAAAAACAAAAAAACAATTCGGAGTCTGTTTTTCTGCTACAGCTGTACACAATATTCACAAACATGTCATATACACTTATGACACGGGGCGTTTATATTTTTCTGAGAGCACTTAGCACCACTTAAGATATTTAATGTGATCAAACTTTGTTTCCCAGATGGTAATTTGTATTTCTTGACAGTAAATGCCATGTAATAGTCTCTATTCTCCATGTGTTCACGTGCCTTTCAGTTGCTATCTATGCAAGAATTCACATGCCAGTTGCTATTAACTATATAGTTATTCTGCAAAAGTCAACGAATTTATGGACACAAATTTTATTCAAAACACACACACACACACACACACACACACACACACACACACACACACATACACACACACACACTGGGAGCAACTTTTTTTTTCCTTTTTAGAGTAGACCCTTGTATTAACGTCATGTGCCCGCTGGGAAGGCTCTGTGCAATGAAGCACCGTACAGTCGTACTTTTCAGAAGAGGGGTAAAAACATGTTTCAGAGTACTGTGTATCCATTCATCTAATTGCTGGTAAATCTTGGGGGACTCACGATCTAGTGATTCTTTATTTTCTCACGATCTTATGATTCTTTATTTTCTCACGATCTTAATTTTCTCACGATCTTATGATTCTTTATTTTCTCACGATCTTATGATTCTTTATTTTCAGGGATTATTGTAGCACAAATGATATCCATATCACTGGAAAACCCATAAACAGAGACACTATCAATCGAAATTCATTATTGCTTCTTGAAGCACAGAACCACAAAGATCCACATCGGCATAGCAGTTACTATGGCGACGATAAAGAGCCACATAGGCATAGCAGTTACTATGGTGACGATAAAGAGCCACATCGGCACAGCAGTTATTACGGTGATGACGTTCTCGCGACAGAGGTATAATAAATAAAAATTAGTGACAATCCAAAAACTGCAATATATTTATTAACCATTAGCCAGCTAAAGGGGGCAGATAGCAGACGACAATAAAATATTTTTCCTAAAATGTACTGGAAAATAAAACTTGATATCAAATTGAAGGTTGACTTGAATGAAATGTTAAGCCTGATTCCGTGGAAAATTTGAAGTATTTTTCATTTGACGTCTGCAAATCGTCTTCTGCAGCCGGCAGTAGCGTGAAGTTATTTATTTGAAAGATTGAAGTTGAAGTGCCTTTGTGTGAACTGTCCCAGCGGGCACGCAAGGTTGAGACAACGTCACATCAGCATCGTTGCAACGTCATGACGTTGCCTCGAAGTTAATGCGTTGTTGTATAAACGTCATTTGCCCGCTGGGGTTGGGAGCTGCAATATTGAAGATAATTCCAAAGAAACTACAAAATGGCAAATTTTGTACAGACTCGTAAAGGGTGGATAAAACGCTGTCTCGAGGAGATCACTACATCACTACACACGTGATAGTCACGTGACCGTGTCATCAAATGACTTCAACGCGCGTGACCTCGCCACTGAACAGTAAACCAGTGCTGATAAAATTCGTCCATTTCGTGACTCGTGTTGTCGCAGAAAATCTGTGCAAGTTCTTATAGAAATTGTGTCAAAAACTCAATTATATTATGCAGACAGACGTATGCATACTAGTATGATACATATCCGAAAACCATGAATTTCATATGACTGCTGAGATGAAAACCTAGCCACCAGACAACTTACGTCATATCGCATCATCATCATATAGGAGCTACGATTCCATATTGAAATCCATATTATAAGTGCTCAACTGACATCATAGAAATTTACATTCTAGAGAGGATGTGAACAATTTCCTGGAGAAAGATAACACTTCTAGTGATGTTAGAAAAAGACGAACCAAGGATTTGTTTGAAACTGATCCAGTGGGCACGTTACATTGAGACAACATTGCATCGACATTTATGCGGCGTTGTCTCAACGTTGCATGCTTGTTGGGGAAACGAACATAGGAAAACTGCAGTAATGTCATATGTGAGATGTAAAAGCCCGGACTACTCTGTATATCTGTGCCGTCTTTGGTTAAAGTCCTCATTATTTGCATACACAATATTTGACTTAGCAACTCTTTACCACTCTTTTATCCTTGTGTTTCTGGATCTAAACTGTTTGCAGATTATCGTTTGATGCACATAGACAAAACGGTTAACGCCTTTTCCCAACTTTCAGACAGTATCATATTTTGTCAGCAAACCAAATTTCAGGCGACACTGTTTTCTTCTACATTGTCAGCTGTCAGTTTATTAGAAACAGATTGTACTTCTTTAAAATTCAGAAAATAACCCTTAAACCGTTAAGCATATTAGTCGCAGACGACATTCTAAACTTTGTTTTGTTATATTTCAGATAAAATGACTTAGCATTTCATGTGAATCGATTCACATAAAATGTCAAGCCTCATTTTCTCTGAAAAATAAATAAAACAAAGTATTTCTGAGTATCGTCTGCTGTCTTGTGATTAGCGCTTTAAGGGTTTAATTTCAAACAGACAGATCCTGATGAGACGGCTCATTTTGAAACATAAAAATCTTATACCTATTCCTGATAGCGTTAAAAATCAAACTGCTTAAACACTTGCCAAACCAAACGGTTTGTCTATGTCATTACGAAAACACGCCTATTCAAATATATTTCACCACCAAAAGCTGAAAAATTTCAGATAAAAACTGATATTTTTCATATTTCTGCTCAAAATATAGATTGTGGGTGCTCGTTAGAACCGCCTCGGCGAGGCGGTTCTAACGAGTACCTACATTCTATGTTTTTTAGCAGAAGTAAGAAAAATAATCTATACCGCTGTAAACCCCAGTTTTACTATATAAAAGTGGGGTTTAAGGGGGTCAACATTTTATAGGCATGTTTACGCGTGGTATGGTCTGGGCATTTACATTGCTGTTTGCGTATGACTCTGTGTTGGGTTTCTTGGGTCTCGTTTAATGCTTAGCCGCATGCTGGATAAAATTTTAAGCAGACGACATATTAAAATATTTTCTTATTTTTCCCAGAAAAGAGGCTTCGACATTACATGGGAGACAATTTGCATGAAATGTCAAAACCTGTTTTCGGGAATAAATAGGGAAAATGTAACCAATTTGTGGTCTGCTGAATTAGCCCAGAGAGTGGTAAAGGTTAAGTGTCAAGTGTTTTGCTATTTAAAGTGCTTTTCTCGGATGCAAATGCTTATTTATCTTCCTTGAGGGACAGAGTTGCTGTTCTGCCGGCGTCATTGTGGAAATAGCTCTGCGAGAAAGTTTTCCCCAAGTCCCCTCTGATACAACAGACCCCCCACCCCCTCTACTGAGTGTAAGGGTGCGAATAAGCTGAAACTTTTCCGTAAATCTTTTCTGTATGTAACAGTCAGGAAAAGAAAATATTTTTTTATATATATTTGATACCTTTAGCACCTCTGACCTTCATTAACTATTCAAAATGGCGATGTCACATTCGATTTCTTTAAGATTTCCACTAGTTTTCTTGTTTCTTATGTACCAAAGTCTAGATCTTCGACCACATTCTTTTTGCAGGATTACTTTTTCCTTTAAATATTCTTATTAGTTTTTAAGTAAACTTAGGGAAGGTTTACTGGCATGTTGTTAATGGAATAGATATACGCCTAAAGACCCAGATTGTTTTATATTAAAACTGCAATTCAATGGGAAATCTTTCTTACAAGAGTTTGTTTTTGTAATGATGTTTACTGGGCTTTAGATAAACAGAATGTTCGGAATATCTCTAGCTAAGACAGTATAATGCTTAGTATGTTGGAAAAAAAATCAGTAGACATTTTGAATTTTTTTCTCACAACGTGAGGTTTGACATTTCATGCAAATCGTTTCCTAAGGAGACAGTTTGTAAAGAAATGTTGACCCTTGGTTTCTGGATAAAATAAGAAAAAAATACCATCAGTTAATCATCTGGGCCCAGTTGTTCAAAACTAACGTTGTCGTTAGTTAACGCATTGTTAAAACTTTGATCATTAAATATGGCATAAACGCTAATATTTTTGCTGTAGCATTTGCAAAAGCTACTCGCATTTTTTCAGCAAAAATAGCTATGAATTAGATAATGTTCTTACTAGAACAGTTAACTCTAACAAGCTCGTTAAGTTGACGATGCTTTGAACACGTATGAGCTCGTTAAGTTAATGATGCCTTGAACAACTGGGCCCTAATCAGAACCTACACCACTTAATCTGCACCGTCAGAAAACGTACCTTCGGACATGTGCGCTCAGAGAAGATTCAGAAATTGCAAAGTTTCTTAAAGTGGTCAGTGAAGACTGACCAGACTGCGCGGAATATGCGGACTGATTTGAGTCTTCTTTTCACTTACATGTTAGATGTTTTCTCTTGTTGCAATTCACATGTAGCTTAATTCTGAACTAATGGTTTATCAAGAGCCCAATGTAGATTTAGTTTGTGTGAATTCTGGTCCAATTTGTACAGTGAATTATGTACATAAGTTCTGAACAGTACATTATGTTCTGTTCATTTCTCTGTCTGCACCAGGGTGCTAATTTTAACACATTTCACTGTCCGTTACTAATACTTGTTTTGGTTTATATCTCTGTAAATTTGAATTCTCTTGATGCAGTATTATATTGGGCACTTCAAACCTGCCATTAGTTTTAACCCTTTCGCCGCCACGGGGGACAGTACATTCCGATAGGAGTCCATATTAGAAAGTATTGTTCTGCATATAATCTCAGCTAGCATTTTGCTTAACTCTATACTGGATGTTATCAGGATAACGGTCTGATATAGATTTAAGTAGAATGCTAGTTGGAGCCTATAATATGAACTGTGTAGCCGAACAGCCTGATTATCTGCTGTTAAGGTTCTTTTGTATTCGTTTACCTAGAATAGGGGCCTTGCAGCCTTACATATCAAAATAAGTACGTTTCAAACAGTGTAGATCCAGATGAGACGGCGAGCCGTCTCATCTGGATCTATACTATTTGCATAGGTGTCCGTTTTGGTCTGCTGGGCTGAAAAGGCTTAATTCGTTGAACATATTTGATTTTAATTTCATAATGGCTAGATAAAGTATAATTTGTCAAACTCAGTATTAAGCTAATCATATATTTATATCAAATCATATACATTGTGATATAATGATGAATACTCACAATGTATGTTTGGTGTAAAAGTAATACCAAAACAAAAATGTCTCAGAATACCCCTTCAATGATCTCGTTATTTGGAATTAAGCACTACATCAGTACTCTGCTCTAAAATATGGGATTTTCTCTCACATATAGATTCAGCGCTGGAAACTAAGGTCAAGGACAAACTTTGCGCCGAAAGGGTTAAACATCGGTTGTAATTGTGCCAAAACATGACTGTTTTGCAAAACATGGTATCTGAGCAAATAGGGCATATATGAGGTTCTCTTAAGGAAGCATACACTTGTCACCACAAGCAAACAGTTCACAGATTCCACTTCAGTTTTTAACAGGGTCTGTGCTCTTTATGGCAATATATACAAGATTAAAACTGTGAAACCTTGAATTCGAATACCGGAAATACCGTATTTTACCCAACCCTGAGTGTGAATGCCGGGAATCCCGCTTTTTAACTAACCCTGAGTACGAATGCCATGAATACCATATTTTACCCAACCCAGAGTGCAAATGCTAGGAATACTGTATTTTACCTAACCCAGAGTGCGAATGCTGAAAATACAGTATTTTACCCTATGTAGCCGGATAGACAGACCTGCGAAAACAGTGTAGACCCAGATCGCGCCGCAGAGTGCGGTATCTGATCCGGATATACACTGTTTGTCATTCAGGTAGTGAATGGACGTTCAAATGTAGGACGAGTATGGTAATGAGTTGAGCTGTTCCAATATTTAGGTTAAGTATGGTACTACAATGAATCTTCTGTGCTTGCGTAAACTGTGAGTAACTGTCTCTAAGAGAACCTCATTTTAAATTTGTATCAAAAATGATATAATTTACTCATATATACTTAAGTATTTTGTGACTAAATTTGTATTTGAAACAACTTTGTACGTATGTGCATGTATTTTGTTTTGAATCTTGACATGTAAATGTTGTTGAACGACCCCTTTACTCTGCTACTGTTTCACCCTTATCTATCAAGACAATGCCTTTTTAACTGCTAAAATGCTTAGAGCAGCGGCCCAGAATATACATCACGACCACTTTTCTTGTTTCTCCACAAAAAACACATTTTGTTAGTATTCATTAGAATTGCCTCACTAATTGAATTCTAAAGCGCATCAGTCTAAGTATTTGTTGAGAAATAAGACCAACACGAACCCTTCTTTGGCCTAAAAGCACAAAATCTGAGTCCTGCCTAGAGTAAATCATATGCTTTCACTATGACCGGTGAGTACCGCTAAATGCTTCAGACACCACCATTATTAGAACCGGGCACCCGAAGGCCAACATATTGCCATATGCGGACAGCAAAGGGATGAATCTTATGTACCCTAAATTTTGGGACATTTAACTCCTTACCATATTTTGTCCTAAATTTGAACAACTCCATTTTACTACCCATTGGCGTGTCTAAAACTGCTGGATGAGTGACAAACAGTATAGATCCTGATCAGACGCCGCGTGCGGCGTCTGATCAGGATCTACACTGTTTGCTCAGGTTGGTATGTTCGAATACTTAGGGAAATCCGTGCGGCCTTCCTCTGCCCCGACTCAAATCTGTTATTTTTCGTCTTTTTAATAGCACAGATGACACATGTTTACTCGTTCAATTCAGAATGAAAAGTATTGAATTTGATTGCTACAAAACTGTCGTTGAAGATAGGTCACGTGGCCAAAATTGATCTCCCTTCATTCCATATTTGCTCTGGGGCAAAGCCCACTAAAATCGTCCATAAAATGTTTTCACCTATCATTCTTCATAGTCAGTTTTTTGTCCATTCATTGTCTTGCTTTTTTCACATCAGTCTAATGCGTTGTGTTTCTTTATGTCTTCACGTTTGGAAAACGAAGTTACAGTTTAACCTTTCTCTCCCGCGTTTCTGAAGTGGACTATTCCATCCTTGAATCTGGGCATGTCCATTGATGCAAATAGGGGTTTCAATCTTAAATCAAAAACAAAATGGCAAATAGTATAGATCCTGTTGAGACGTCTTATCTTGATCTACACTGTTTGCACATCCCAGCTAGCATTCTACGTAAATCTACATCGGGCCGTCATCGGCCCGTCAGCTACCCTGACGGGCCGATGACGGCCCGATATAGATTTACGTAGAATGCTGACTGGGATATATCTGGTTTGGTTGCAGGGCTGAAAGGGATAATACAAGTCACAGATTTTTTGTTGTTTTTTTTTTTGCGAAAATAGTACAAGATATTATCATGCCGGATTCATGCTGTAAAGGTCACACATGTTGCCATAATTCCAATTTAATTCTGGAATTAGATATCTTAATTAAGCAGTTCTTGAGATAAATTACATGTCAAGTTTTGCAAGTGCTCAGGCTTCAAAAAATATTTGACAAATTGTAGGGTATGTGCCCATTTAACATGCCTAGATAATGTCGGCCCAGTAGACGGGTTTCTGCTTGTTCCGCCAAAAATAAAACACAATAAAAGAAAACACGTCTTGTTAAACTGTAACAAAGTATTCCTATTGTGATGTTTAGTCATTGCATTACTGACTTCAAATAATCATGCTATCACATGATCATAAGCCATAAAAACTCCAGCATGCATATACTATGAGTGACTCAATAATGTATTATCGTTGTTTTTAGTTGACTATAAAAGAAAACAGTCATGAAAAAGACCGCGGCAAATGAAAACGTGTGTTTCCGGGCATGTGCGAAGAGCGAGGGCCCAGATCAGCCTGTGCATCCGCACAGTCTGACCAGGGCCTCCATTGTCCGCTAACAGAATCATTGGATACTACAGAATGTATGTATAGAGAGCAAAAGCCCGGATGAGACTATGCGCACATGCGCGATGAATCGGAATCTCTGCATTTCCGCAGTTTCGAAGACACATTTTCTCTTGGCGCGGACAAATAACAAATTCTGGCCCCGAGGTTATAAAACTTTTGTTATGCTCAACAGCTGAACATGAAATTTTTCATGCTTATAAATCTCAAATTACTAACAACTGCCAAATTTTTTCTTGCTAAACATAGCCGAGCAGGAAATTTTCTCTGCTAATAAATATGAAAATGCTAACTAAAGTTGGCATTTTCATATTTATTAGCAGAGAAAATTTCATGCTCAGCTGAGTTGAGCATGAAAAAAGTTTTATAACCTCGGAGCCTGATCCTGTCTGGTCAAACATTTCTTATAATCAGATGACTGTATAGAGTAAGGAACTTTAGCAGGACACAGTTGAATTTGTTATTACCATTATATATTGATGCCTGAATTGTAAACTGATTTTGTTTTGATTTAAGAGTAACTGTTGCTTGTCTTGTTTTACTAAGAAGATTGCCTGTTTTGTTAAAGATATAATTTTGCATTAAATCTTTATGGTTGTTATTCAAAACGATTCTCTATAAATTTAAGGAATTCCTGTAAATTTCATTTTTGTCATCTAGATTTGGTAACCTTAACGCCTTGCATGCGGGATAAAAATTTCAACAGAAGACATTTTGAAATATTTTCTTATGTTTTTCAACAGATAGAAAACGGGTTTGGCATCGTTTATGCAGATTGTCTCCACAGGAGAAAATTTGCATGTAGTGTCCATCCCTATTTCCTGAAATAAAAATTATGAAAAAATATCAGTTTGTCTTCTGCTGAATCTGTTTAGAGAATGCTTAGGGTTAATATGTTCTAGCAAATTACTGGTGACCAATGAGCGATACTTGAAAAAACGGCTCGGAATTCAATTCAAGTCAACTTCAAAGGAAATGCTTTTATTGAGATGTAAAGTCACATTTTCAGAAACTTACTTTAAAGTGTCTACAGCCTAAAGATTAATAATTTAAACGTGTATGAAGATAAAAAAGAATGTTTTGAAGCTGTCACACATCTAGTATCTAAATTAATGAAAAGAAAACAAACAACCTTATTTTATAATAATAGTCAATTGTTAAACAAAGCTTAAGTTGACAGTTAAGCTAGCATGCAATTCATTGAAACATTGTCAGACATGTTTTGTTTGAGTTAACGATTGGTCAATATTTTCTTTTTGTTTGCTTTTTCTTTTTTTCCAATATAGATTTATTCAATGTTTACTAAATTTTAGTGTCATAGTTAAAACTATTTGATTTTTGTGAACAGAATTTTGCACCAAAGTATATAAACACTTTCCCATACTTTTTTAAAAGAAAACAACTGGACAAAATATTAAGGTAAAAAAAAAAAACACTAAACAAATAACGACTGAACGCTTCCCCTTGGTGAACGTTTATGAATTTCAGATGAATAGGTAACATAATCATATCCCAATGGACTTGTTAAGGAGTATTTGGTGATACTTCTGGGATAATTTTCTCCACTTCTCATCAAAAACAGACGTTGTGGTTACCCATTAGAAGCGCCTCGTCGAGGCGCTTCTAATGAGTGCCCAAAACATATGTTTTATGGCGAAATAAGACATATGATCACAGAAAGATCATGAAATGCTCCTATTTGACAAGTCTTACGATACCCATTTCATTTCAACAATCATGATTCATTAGCATTTCAATTAATGCAGCTTAGTTCTGTTTTTATGCCTGTGATGTCTTTGTATATATTCTGTATATTTATAGAAAAAGAAGTTTCAAGATGTATATAAACTGTTATTACCATTTATAATTATTATTTCAACAATTGGTACCGTTTATACTTGCTTGAAATGCAGACCACCTGATTCAAGCTTCTAGTCAGAAGAAGTAGAATCGTATTGCCATATTTTGATTGCATTAGGAGCATGTATATTCTGTATTTCACAATGTCATGAAGATGGAAATAAAAAAAGTCACATGTGACTATTTTTACAATAGATATTTCTTTTTGTCGTTTTGATATCCCAAACACCGTTGCCCATCAGATAATGTCGTTAGACAATTCTAAAGTACATAAAAGTGCCAGATGTATAGGCCAAACAAGAGGTGAGAGACTTACTGTCTCACACGAAATGCAGAATTTTCTTACTGCTATGCATAAAGTGTACTGTGGAGGTATCCTAATGAATATTGACTGTAAAGGTCAAAGCGACAGGTCAATCCAGTTTCTGCACAATACAAATGAGTCGCAACGTCCAAAAACGTAACTTAGGACAGGTGCACCCAACAAATTCTCAAATCAGCCTGCGCATCGGCGCAGTCTGATAAGAGTCATTGTTATCCGCATGAAGAAACTTTGCAATCTTGGCTATCCAAAATGCACACAATGAAGATTCTGATCAGACTGCGCGGATGCGCAGGCTGATCTGAATCTTCACTGGGCGCACATGTCCCAAGGTACGTTACCTGACGTTGCGGTTGAATAAGTCTGATTCGGATCTATCTATTACAATTAAAGCTAACATTTAGCCGCGTCTGGATTAGGAAGAGGGCCGGTAGCCACTCCGGTATTTATTGAAGAAAACATTTTCGTAAAGTGTGATAGATTCACACAAGGCATCATACAGCAATTTGACTCCGATTGCATTACGAAAACAAGCCTATTCAAATATTTTGAAAATTTTACCACCAAAAAATGAAATTTTTCAGATAAAAATTCTAATATTTTTCATATTTCTGCTCAAAACATAGATTGTGGGTACCCGTTAGAACCGCCTCGGCGAGGCGGTTCTAACGAGTACCCACGATCTATGTTTTTGAGTAGAAATAAGAAAATAATGTATACCCCTGTAAACCCCAGTTTTACTATATAAAAGTGGGGTTCAAGGGGGTCAACATTATATAGGCGTGTTCTCGTGATGTCAGTCATGGCCTGGGTACATGTACTTATCCATCATTCCGACAGACACCAACCAAGCAAACAATGGGTGTAAAATTTGTGAACAACAAAAACAAAGTGAGTAGTATATCAGACAAAAGCATGGCTACTTAGTTGAATCTGCTGCCAGAGAGAAACCAGCTGAATAACAATTATGCTTTCCTGAGCGGTGAAAAATATCTTGAACATTATGTGCGTGTTTGAGAGAGGGGAGATCGTGGGGGTCGGCCTTTCCTTGTTGCGACGTTAGGTCTTTCTTAGTGCGAGTTGGGGGTGGGGTGGGACTCAGAAAAATTTTCATGGTGAAATACCAAGTTACTTTGCTGCTGCTGGGCTAACTGGCAAAATAAATCTGATTAATCTTCGTAAGTTAGTAAACGAGCTTTTGAGGTCAAATATAAAGTTAAAACTTGTTTTACGCCCTAAAATCTGGCTGATCAGATATTAGATTTGCAGAAATATGTGAATATACAACATTAACTTTAATGACATGAGTTATATTCTTAATAAGATTTTTATTCAGCGGTGTCGCTAAAGACCGATTCTTTGGCAACACCCCATTGCGAATAACAGACCCGTACAGGCTGTATTACCACTGCAAACACATAAATTCATGCCAGCCTACGTGTATTTTATTCCCTTGGACATCATACAGAGTATTCTGTCGAAGAAGGTCGGCTAAAGACAGGGTGTGGTTGGGTATGGTGACGGTGTCGTGTATCTTATGTCACCGGGCGTCCAGCTGATATCGGCTTACAGTTGGGCAAGGCCTGCTATCCTTGTAGCAGGTAAGGGTAGAGGGGGGAATTTTCTATTTCTTCTGTTTCTTCACTTTCATTCCTGTTCCTCTTTCTTCCCTGTCCCTCACTTTCATCTCCTCTGCTATCTTTTCTATCTCTTTTCTCCCTTCCTCTGGGAGACAACACAAAATGACCCACAAGGATTGACGTGTCGTTAAACCCAAACACAATCAATCAAAATCGGCTAAGGACAGCTGAAGACGAATACTTTCTTATTTGGGAAACATATGCTTAGATTGTAACCGAAGCAGGACGCCGAAATGTTTGCACATTAAAGCAGTTTGAGAAAGATATGTGTGCGATGAGGGTTGAAAATCTCATTTCCTTTTTTATTTGGCTAAATTATTTATTTATTTATTTATTTTGCTAAATTAATTGACATACCTATATGTGTACTGTGTCGGACAAGTTGCAGGTATTTCAGGAAGGTGAAAATGGTCAATAGTATTTTTACTTTATACTTATATTTTACTTCATTATACTTGAGTCCTCTTCGACAAATTCAGCAGACAAGAAATTGACGATAGGGTTCTTATTGTCCCCAGAAAATGGAATTTGATATATCCTACAATTTGTTGATTGAAAATTTGCATCAAATTCCAAAATAAAAAAAAAATGATCTGTTTATTCTACTTATTTATTCACAAACCATACGTTTTCTAAAGGAAAGGTATATCTAAAAACAAGACGTTTCTTATGAAGTTATATCTAAGGTTAAATAGGTATTAAATTAAACGGGATTTAAAGTGTCACCCCTTCGTAGTTTGGCCACCCTGAAAGATCAGCCGTCGGTTGTTCCTAGGATAAGCACGTGACGTTCTCTATTCAGATTTAAGTGTACAATACAAATGAGTCGCAACGGCCGAAAACGTAACTTCGGACATGTGCGCCCAACGAAGTTTCAAATCAACCTGCGCATCGGCGCAGTTTGATCAGAGCCTTCGTTGTCCGCATGAAGAAACTTTGCAAGCTTGGCTATCCAAAATGCGCACATTGAAGATTCTGATCAGACTGCGCGAATGCGCAGGCTGATCTGAATCTTCACTGGGCGCACATGTCCCAAGGTATGTTTCCTGACGTTGCGGTTCAATTAGTCTGATTCGGATCTTAATCTTAATCTAGATAAAATTAAAGCTAACATTTAGCCACCTCAGGATTAGGAACAGGGCCAGTGCTCAGCCAGATGGAATAATCGTTTCTGGCAGAGAGCTGACAACGACAGAGCGTTGGTTGTAATTTTAAGGTGACTCGATACACAATAGAATATCTGCAATTTTATTCAAGGGGGACAATTTTTTTTTACTTCCTGTTTGCTTTCCTGCACACTGTGACCAAGCCCTTCTGAAATGGGGTCTACTCTAAAAGGAAAGAATTTGCTTCCAAGGGGAGCAAATTCTTTCCTTTAAGAGTAGGCCCGTTTTCAGAAAGGAGGTAAAACAATTTCAGCTGAGTTACCGCCCGAGAATGCGTAGTCGTTTTCCTTAACGGAAAGGGCTACAATCGCAACATGGTACATAACAACTCATAAACCAGATCGGTGCTATTGGAACCGCAACAAGAGAAAGTGTATCTTCAAATGTGTGCTTCCTGCGAAGACGTGATCAGCCTGTGCATCCGCACAGTCTAATCATAGCATTCACTGCTCGCATCTAGGCGCCTTGCTTAGAGCTCCCAGCGAAGACTGATCATGCTGCAATGGTGCGCATCTTTATCTGAGTCTTTGCTGGGTGCACATTACCGAAGTTCATTTTTTGTCATGGTGTGGCACATTTTTACATGAACTTGGAACTTTTGAAGATATTGAAAGATAACGTTATAAAGGTGAAAGATTAGCTTAAGATAATCCGTTTAAACGATACACAAACCATTCTTTCTATATTATATTGCTATAGTACACACCAACCTTGTTTATTTCACAGAATTAAAGCTGAAATGGGTAAACATGAAATTTCACTACTATGCTAAAACAAAACTTCGAACTTCGGAAAGCATCAACATTTTAGACAATTATTTCTTTGTGTGTGTGTGTGCTAGCGTGCGTGCGTGCGTGCGTGCGTGCGTGCGTGTGTGTTTGCCTGCGTGTATGTGCGTGTGCGTGTATAATCGCAGTTCGCATACCTGCTTGCAGAAACGAGCGATTTGAGCACGGTTTAAGTTTTACAAAACGAAAACAATTCCTGTGATCAATTCCAGAGTGGACGCTCGTGCAAACCGAGTGGGCCGTAACGTGAGTAATGTACCATCGGACATGTGCCCACAGCGTAGGCTCCCGTCAGCCGGAGTATCTGCGCAGTCTGATCAGTCTTTAACGTCCATCTGAGGTAAAATTTGACTCATTCCAGCAACAATGTCCCCGCTCATTGTTACTTATACATAAACTCTGTTTTCAGGTTTTGGAGACATAAACCTTTACCATCCTCTGGGCTAATTCAGCAGACGACAAATTGGTGACAGTTTTCCCAGGAAACAGGAACTGACATTTCATGCAAACTCTTTTCCTTTGGAGACAGTTTGCATGAAATGTCAAAACCTATTTTCCGGGAAGAAGTAGAAACTATTTCTATATGTCGTCAGCTGGAAATTTTACCCAGAATGACTGTCAGTCTTCGTCTTAGGGAAGTGTGTTTTTTTATGATCCTAACTGAACTGCGTGGATGCGTGTATGTCTCTCACTAAAATTAGCATATTATAGTGTGTTTGTGTCCTTTTTCGTATGACAGGTATAATGTGGGAAATAAGATTTAATAACACGGCCACTACTTCAAAACCTAAATCGGCTTAAAGGAAAAGGCAAGTGCTGTGCATCCCATGAGAAAAGGGGTTTTGAGGGTATAGCAGACAGAGAATGACCCGACTAGCCTGCACATTCGCGACAATCAATCAAAATCTTCGTTGTTCGCGTACAGTATATTCAATGACGGCCATCATGAGTGCACGCACTGGATCTGGGCTCAATATTTATTCGCGCCACGTGCTATCGTTTCAGGACACGTGTGTCCATAAAACGATTTCTCGTGGCACGCACAAAAATTGAGCCATTTTCTGGAGGAACTCCACTCAACTAACTATACATGCGAACAGAGACGGTTCATATGAGCCTGGAATAATGCAGTCTGAGTAGGGGCTTTCTGTTTTCGTTTTCATTATCGTTCTACTATTGCACTGCGAACAGACAGCGAAGGTCCTGACCAGTCTTGCGCATATGACAGACTGATCAGGGTTTTCTTATGTCTTTGCTTATGATAGACATATACGATGGTTTTCCTGTATCACTACTCCTATAGTCAATGATTATAAGCCATTGAGCCGTAACATGAGAAAATGTACCTTATGTGCGCCCAACGAATGCGCAGGCTGACCAGAGTCTTCGTTGGGCGCATGAAGAACTTTGCATCCTTGTCTATCCAAAATGCGCCCAGGGAAGATTCTGGTATCCAGGAATGAGCTCAATGATCACAAAGGGCCAGGAAATATAAACTCAGTGCATTATAGGGAAGTCCGCGGAGAGGTTTTAAAAATTGCGCTCGGACTATAAGCGGACGGACAGTAGGCAACAATGCAAAGAAAGGTACGTATAATATATAGTATATGCAACAATGGCAAAGAAGATGTGTGAAATGAAAGTCTTTGACGTACCATACATTTGAAGCGAATTTGATCAAACTTGGGTTTCACCAAAGACAGTAAATGACGTTTTACAGTTTCAAATCTACTGTCATGGGCATCGTCATTTTGAATATTTATTGAGGTTTTAAAATTTAAAATTCTTAAATAAAATCTTTCCTCTGGCACAAAAAAGCGATGTTCAAGCAAACAATATATATGTATACTAGAAAAAAAAAACACACACACACACGCGCAAACATTATTGCTAAAAACATTATCTATTCAGATTCCGTAGGCATTTTTTTTTTTTTTTTTTTTTTTTTTTTGCAAACTTGATCAAGCTCGGATGAAGAATCAGACAGTTATGGAGGACCGAAGCTTTTAAACTTGTTTATATGTCTGATATTGTAACTGTGCCGTGTACCTTATCATTGCTTCTCATCTCTTCTATTTTCTGGCGAAAGAATGTGCACAATACTGGTTAACCGCTTAGAGGACCAAGCCTGCCCAGTAAACGTGTGGTTAGGTAAACTGACCGCGCTCGACATGACCCCATTGGGTTGACTGGGCAGTAAAACCTCAACACAAACAAACAAACAAACATCTCTTCTATCCGTGCCTGAGGACGGCTTTGCTTCCTAACTGTGTACTTTCTAGTTTTTTATGTATCTTTCATTATGGGCGCCATCGGGGACATGAGCATATGTTATGAGCAAGGAAACTAACCTATCAGCACTACCTGATAAGTACATGCGCACCAAAAGCTAATACAATACATTATTTAAGTATTCGGACAGACAGGCCTGAGCAAGCAGTGTAGACCCAGATCAGACGCCGCAGAACGCGGCGTCTGATCAGGGTCTACATTGTTTGTCACTCATCCAGCAATTTGTGAGACAAATCAAAAGGCAGTGTAACGAATTTGTTCCAATAGTAGAACAAGTAAGTTAAGAAATAGAAATATCCGAATATTTAGGGTAAATACGGTGTGACAGAAAAAACATGAATTATGCTATAATTATGTAGACAGTAAATGTTCATGGCAATCGCCTGCGCAATCCGTTGAAGGTATTTTCTGTTTGGCACAGGAGTTTCACAGTTGTACCAAGTCAACATTACCCTGATCAGTGAAGCAATTATACAGACTGGTGTGCGTCTTTGCTGCTCTAATACGTTTTGTAGCATTAGCTAAACTTTTTTTCTTTGAAGCTGCGTCGAAGGTAACAGCTGTTTAACCATAATCACTCTCTGTGCAAATTCAACTGTTGACAAATTGATAGTTTTCGATTTCTTACAGAAAATACGGTTTGACATATCACGCAGATTTTCTCCTCAGGAGACAATCTGCATGATATAACAAACTGAATTTCCAAAGGAAAATTAGAAAAAAATATTACAATAAAGCCATTTACTGATATTTTACCAAGCATGCTTGGCATAAGAAACAAATCATTTCACGCGAAAACCGCTTCAGAATATGCGAACAGCGAAATCACAGTTGAGGACAATCTGATCAGGTTTTGTTTTCAGTTTTCTGTTTTAAATCCTAGGTTTTGCCAACGAACAGCCATGGTCCAAGGCATCAAGACGGATACTTTGTCGGCAAATGACAAATACATGGCAGCAAAGTTGGTAAATGAAAAAATACGCGACAGTAAAGTCGGTAAATAACAAATACGCGACAGTAAATACGGTAAATGACAAGTACGTGACAGTTATCTCGATAAGTGACAAATACGCGACAATAAAATCGGTAAATTACAAATACGCGACAGTATAAAAGGCCGTAAATGACAAATACGCGGCAGTAAAGCTGATAAATGACAAATACACTCCCGTAAAGTCGGTAAATGACAAATACGCGGCAGTAATGCCGGTAAATGACAAATATGCGACAGTAAAGCCGGCAAATGACAAATACGCGACAGTTAAGTTAGTAAATGACAAATACCCGGCAGTATAGTCGGTAAATTATAAATACGCGGGGGTAAAGTCAGTAAATGACAAGTACGCGGCAGTATGACCGCAAAATGACAAATAAGACAGTTCAGTCGGTAAATGAGAAATACGCGACAGTAAAGTCGGTTGATGACAAATAGGCAACAGTAAAGTCGGTAAAAGACGCTACGCGACTGTTATGTCGGTCAACGACAAGTACGCGACAGTAAAGTCAGTAAATGATAAAAACTAGTAAAAGACAAATACGACAGTAATGCCGGTAAATGGCAAATGCGTGACAATAAAGTCGGTAAATGACAAATGCACGGCAATAAATGACACATACACGACAGTTAACTCGGAAAAAAACAAATACGCGGCAGTATAGCCGGCAAATGACATATACGTGACAGTAAAGTCAGTAAATGTAAAATACGCGACAGTAAAGTCGGTAAATGGCAAATACGCGACAGTAAAGTCGGTAAATGAGAAATGCGTGTCAGTAAAGTCGGTAAATGACAGTTTAGTCGGCCAATGACAAGTACGCGTCAATAAAGCCAGTAAATGACAAATACTCGTCAGTAAATCACAACTACATGACAGTAAGGTCAGTAAATGACAAATGCCGACAGTAAAGTCCGTAAATGATTATTCTAACACCCCTGCTCGTGTTGTTCCTTATTTGTCTTTACATTTCTAGCCGTGCTTTATCTAGGGCATTTGAGCACAGGAATTTCGTCGCGCGCTATCAACGGGAAACCAATCTAATCATAATACTGAACATTGCGAAAGTTGCGTCCCTGGTAACTATGGACACTAGCTTACAATATTGGTCGAAAGATTCATATACATAATAAATTACATTAATAAGACAGAAAATGATCTATGAACATTGCAGTTCTTTGACCTTTTTTACTTGATGAGTTCCACTACAGGTTATACCATTCAAACACATTCGTTTTACTCGTTGTTTCCATCATGTATTTGTTGACATTATCGAAAACAAAAGTGTCGGTTAACATTCTTATTTTGCTGTTTTACATCTGTTCTTCTCAGATCCATCCCGGCACTCCAAATTCATCCGATTTGCAATTCTTTCATGAACACAGGATACAAGTTTTTATGTTTTACATCGTTTTAATATTTTACATCGTCAGCTGATTCGTATCAGTATCCGCCATTTTGAATATTCGTCATCGAACCTTGTAACTACGTAACCGTGTGACGTAATGCTTAAGAGGTATTGTCAACTACCAAATGGGGAAGTCAGGTAATAACAAAAATCTCAAACATCAATAAAAATCTATTTTTCAAAACATTCGCCCAATGAGGGGTGTTAGAAAAGAAATAAATTATTCCGAACCTTGCTCAAATGCCGCAGATAAAGCACAGTTGAGTTTGGGTTGTACCCATTTGAACACTCGCTCGCTGCGCTCGCTCGTGCTCAAATGGGTACAATCCAAACTCAACTGTGCTTTATCTTGGGCATTTGAGCACGGTTCGGAATAATTTATTTCTTAAATAAGCGACAGTAAATTCAGTAAATGTCAAGTACGCGACAGTAAATTCGGTAAATGAGAAACACGCAGCAGTAAAGTCGGTAAATGACAAATACGCGTCAGTAAAGTCAGTAAATTACAAATACGCGT
Source organism: Anodontia alba (assembly GCA_964016985.1). Lineage (NCBI taxonomy): Eukaryota > Metazoa > Mollusca > Bivalvia > Lucinida > Lucinidae > Anodontia > Anodontia alba. Next base: position 3,818,931 of record OZ024823.1, read on the forward strand.
CAGTAAAGTCAGTAAATTACAATTACGCGTCAGTAAAGTTCATATTTTATTGCAAAATAATCAACATGCAAATGGGTTGGACCACACGTTCTCACAACATTAGATAAGGTCCTCCCAAAAACAAGATATAGCATACAATGTTTGTGGAAATGTGTAATTCTTATTATGAACACGCTAGAATTCCGATTGTCCAGATCCTAGAAAAAAGGAAAGTAAAGGAGAGACAATTGTATATGATCAAACAATATACAGTATCTGGAGTGTCCGAATTCGTAATGTCGGTAAATGACAAATACGCGACAGTAATGTCGGTAAATGGAAAATACGCGACAGTATAGTCGGGAAATGTGAAATACACGGCAGTAGACAGAAAATGAGAAATATGCGGCAGTACAGTCGGTAAATGAGAAATGCGCGACAGTAAAGTCGGTAAATGACAAATAGGCTGGAGCAATGTCGGTAAATGACACACACGCTACAATAAAGTCGGTATATGACAAATACGCAACAGTAAATAACTTTCACTTATGATGCACAAGTGATGGCTATTAAATACACAATAATGAACAAATATTTTGCGATACATATACATCACGTATATAATTTATGCATACACTGCCACTGCCCAGAAAGCTGATGCTCTCTCTCTCTCAATCTCTCTCTTTCTCTCTCTCTCTACGACGGCTTGCTTTATTTTTGTTGCCCGTCCAAAACTGTCGGTGTGGTCATTTATAACACATATAGTTTATCATGTTACAATCAATAAACAGAAAAAGCAGGAATGCAAACGTGTTCCAAATTTCTGTCAAATTTAATTGCTCTTCGGGGTAGTTTAAAGTTATGGAATTTTAATAATTGTCATTTTTATTATGTGTTGATAAATTTGAATTGTGTATGATGTTTTGTTGCATGTTATCACGCAAATGCTACATTGTCAAAATTTTAAACAAACACCTTATCCAGCATCGCCCGCATGCAATGTTATTTTCATGGATTAACCCTGTCAGCCATGTAGATCAAAACAAATATCACTGCAAACAGTGTAGATACAGATCAGACGGCTTCTAATGAGCCGTCTGATCTGGATCTACGCAGTTTGCCATTTGGCCTTAATTTACTATTGACTCCCTTAAATGGAACAATTAATGGATGTATCCAAGTACAAAGACATAATAGTCTATTTCAGAAACTCTGGGGAGAAAGGATTAAAGTATTTAATCTAAGCATTAGGACTGTCAGTCCCATATGAAGTCATAGTAGCCTTTTCAAGCTGGAGGGCAACGTTTGCAAAGACATACAATGAATGATCTTGACAAACCATGCATTTTCACGTAAATTTGATGAAAATCGGATCAATAATAAAAAGAAGTCATTCGGTTTGAAGAGTGCAAAAATGCTTATATTGGCTCCGCCATTTTGGATATTTGCAAGGCTACATGGCTGAAAGGGTAATCTGTTTAAGTGGGAGATGGGGATGGGATGGAGGGAAGGGTGGGGATGGGGGCTAGATATACATTCAAAGGAAATCTCTTGACATGAAAACATTAATCTCACTTTTATAGCGAATAGCGAAGACCCTGATGTGACTGCGCGGATGCGCAGTCTGCTCTTGGTCCGCTGTTCGCGCATGCCCCGAAGGTACATTTTTGTTTGGCGTGGCTCACATGTCGGGAGACTGAACACGTGCTGCAAACAACAGAACGCCTTCGATGTCGTGAAAGTCCTATGAACTGGTCCTTACAATCAATGACTAGTCAAACAAACAATTAGCTGGAACCGTGCTTTGAGCGGCATGTTCTATTTTCTGGCCTGGTCCCATAACACTTCCCTGAGATTAAAAGCATACAACTTGATTATATTCTAATCAAACGGTTAGAAGTACAAGGACTGGCATTGGCTTCCCTGTGTTTATACCTTGTGGACAACTTGGGCTCCCTGTATATTTGACATGGAACCAAGAGATTGAGAAGTGAAGCAGTCCACAAGCGTTTGCTTCCCAAGCTGAAGAGCAGATATGAATGAAATCCTAGGCTGTGATTGGAAGAAAGATAATTTGTGCAATTAACCCTGATCCCGCTGAACCCGGATATGCCCTGCCTTTGCAAACACTGCAGATCCAGATCAGTTGGTTTCTGAAGAAGTCAACTGATCTAGATCTGCATTGTTTGTCATTAATATGTGGATTTGTATCAATAACCTGGATAAAGTAATCGGACTGGCTACAAAATAGCAGTGGGCGTGGCAGCTTAATGAATTCAACACGGAAAGGGTTAATATATGTTTTAATCAAGTTTTATTACTCCAATGTTTTAGAACATACAGTCATTTTAGTAGGAATTTTTGGCTGTTTTATATTCGATAGTTTTACAGAAAGGGCAGGAAAAAAAAAAGAAAAAAAAAAGATCAACTGAAATTGCCAAGAGGTTCCCCATTTAAAAAGGTGTACCGAAAAAAAAAAAAAAAAAAAAAAATACGTCCAACGTCCTGTAGGTAGCGGGCCAGGCCAGGCCAGGCCAGAACAGGCCAGCTCAGATAATAAAACATTCCACGTGGCGCAATATTATCTCGCGAGCAACATTAATGTGATTAGCGACTCAATTAGTCGCTGGGGACTCACTAAATCGCAGCTGATTTATTTTGCGCTGTTGAATGATCGACACTTATGAAGAAATGAGCAGATTTTAATCTAGTCCAAATACCATTAACTGATTTGTGACAATACCGTTTAATCAAAGAACCTGTGACGTTAGTTTTTTATTCTGATGGTTTAACCTTTAGCACTCTCTTTGGTAAAGAGACAGACCACAAAATAATTATCGTTTCCTTATTTTACACTGAAAATAAGGCTGGATATTCAATTCAAATTATCTCCTCTGGAGAAAACATAAATAAAAAGGCAAACCTTATTTTTTTCTATGAAAATACGAAACTCGAAGAGGACTGGATACCCTTGGTACATTGTCCAGAAGTTTTGAACTTCCTGTTTATTTTCCTGCAAACCTAGACTGGCTCCAGTCTCCAGTGACCAAATATTTACTCTTTTTGTCCTGTTTTTTTTTTTTTTTTTTTTTTTCACTTTTAGAATAGACCCTTTTTAAAATCGAGGTAAATATGACAGTTTCCTCCCCGGAAAGTGCATCAGTTCTATTTGGATATTGTCTTCTGATATTTTAATTAAAAAATATATAAAAATATACGTATATCACAAAGCTTTTAATACCTTTAGATAATAATCACTGTTTACTTGATGGCATATTTGATTCCATTGACTTGGCTACGTAGCCAAGTTCTCAAACCACATATTCAGACAATATTTTCTTCCATTATACTTTATTATGCAGTCCTGAGTATCATTTTATATCAAACTAGGTACAGCTGAATTTCATTTGGAAATAGTATTTTTCAGAAAAAAGTAAGGTATCTAAAAAGTAGCGTAGGTATCAACCTTTAACATGTACAATTCTTTTTTTTTTTGTCATTTGAGCCGCAACGTCAGAAAACGTACCGTCGGACAAGTGCGCATTCTGGCAGCCTGATCACATCACGAAAACATGCCTATATAATTTTAACCCCCTTAAACACTTTTATATAGTAAAACTGGGGTTTATAGGAGTATACATTATTTTTCTTATTTCTACTCAAAAACATAGATTGTGGGCACTCGTTAGAACCGCCTCGTTGAGGCGGTTCTAACGAGTGCCCACAATCTATTTGGAGCAGAAATATGAAAAAATATCAGAATTTTTATCTGAAAAAGTTCATTTTTGGTGGTAAAATTTTCAGTATATTTGAAAAGGCATGTTTTCGTAATGGCCTTCACTTTGCGTATTTTGGACAGTCGAAGATGCAAAGTTCATGCACTCAAAGAAGACTCTGATCAGACTGTGTGAAATGCGCAGACTGACTTGAGTCTTCACTGGGCGCACATGCCAGCAGGTCGTTTTCTGAAAGTGCGATTCATTTGATTTCAGCATGGTCTTCTTTATGATTGACTGCAAAAGCCTTTATTGTCACTGAAAAACTTACCGATATGAATTGTTATATTCTTTCTTTCTTTCTCAAATATTGTTTTCTCTGTTTTTTTTTTTTGTTTTTTTTTTTCACCAGATTGCCAAATTCTTTTTACCTGTAGGTAATACAATGTGACTGCCAGTAAACAGAAGGCATGAGAAAAATTCTCCCACGGTCTCTGCAGAAGCGTAACCTTAACCACTCTCTGGGCTAATTCAGCAGACGACAAACTGATATTATTTTTATTTTTTTTTTATTTCCCAAAAAACAGGATTTGACATTTCATGCAAATTGTCTCCATTGGAGACAATTTGCATGAAATGTCAAAACTTGTTTTCTGGGAAGTATAAGAAAAAATATTTCATTATGCTGAAAAGTTTACCCAGAGTGCTAAGCGTTAGTGCAATTGTTCCATCGATCCAAACTTAATTGGGCTGTCTCCCATAAAAAGGGTGATCAACGCTTATTCAAACAGTGAAAGCCAGAACCAGTCCATATATCCACAATGTACTGCAATTCATTTATAGAATTGACAAAAAATAGTGTTTTGACGAACTGTGAATGCCATGATCAAAATCGGTTGATAGACAGACTGATATGAGTCTTTGCTATTTGCTTGCTAGCAACATTCCCTTTCTGCACTAGTGGCTTAATTATAAATCAATTAAAACTATTTCATTAACTCTGCGGGCCTATTGCTCATCAATATTTCATTGTTCGTAATTCGGCGGTCAGATTCTGCGTAATTATATAAATTAGAAATGTTTTTCTACGATTTTACTACGCCGAGTGTTGAGCTATGCTTGTAAACCTGTTACCTCGCCCTCGGGGGACAGTTTTAGTGCAGTGTCATTCATCAGTGCTCCGTGCCACGAGGTTTCGAACCGCCGGAGGGTAGGTAACTTCTGCTGTCTCTATCAGCATTGTCACATTCCGTTTGTAGTTTTTTTTTTGTTTTGTTTTTTTACCTTTATATTTATACAATCATACCTCCCCATCTGTCATAAAATGATGGTATGGAAGTCGGTAAACCAAAATTAACGACATAAAACACTTTCTTTAAAGAGAGAATCAAACTGTTTATATATATGGCGTCTGATCAGGGTCTTAACTGTTTGCATTAAATACAGGAATTTCTTCAAAACATGGTGATGTAATAATTAAAATTATGTTTTTCTACAGTAAATTATCGCGTATAACGCATTGTGTTAGAGGGCAGATTGCGAAGTATTATAATTCACCACGGCGAAGCCGGAGTCATTAATATTCGCATCTGCCCGACAACACCATGCGTTATTTGCGATAATTCACAGTAAAGAATATTTCGATTCTAGCATGATACAGAAAGAAAAATCGACAATGTTGCAATGTTTTCTTTCAAAGAACTCTTATGCAGCGGACGTCGCAGAAGTTAATGTATACATGTGACGCCATCAAACGCGCCCTTTTGCACGCTCTACGTTGACAACTTCAACTATTGCATATTGATGACGGTGACGTTGCCATTAGGCTGAATGGGAAAACGTTATCGTCATGTTAGAATAAATACTAACCAAACACCCTTCCTTTTTGAACGAACTCTTGTCCAAAGAGTTAAGGTAGGAGAGTCCACTATGCATAAATGGGTTAAAGACAGGATGGTCTGGTTCCCAGTACAGGGAATATTTTACCTGTACAGGTAAAGGTGAATTTATTTTAGCCAATCAGTGGACTAGAAATACCATACACGGTAATTCTGTTGGTTGACTGGAGATGTTACATCCTTGGGATCAAGAGACAGAATGCCACTGTGGAACTCCTGTCTATAAGAAATAAACATAACACGTTTAACAGAGCCTTGAGCCCATCACGAAAACATGCCTATATAATTTTGACCCCCTTAAACCCCACTTTTGTATAGTAAAACTGGGGTTTGCAGGGGTGTACATTATTTTTGTTATTTCTGCTAAAAAAAATAGATTGTGGGTACTCGTTAGAACCGCCTCATCGAGGCGATTCTAACGAGTACCCACAATCTATGTTTTGAGCAGAAATATGAAAAATATGAGAATATTTTATCTGAAAATTTTAATTTTTTTGGTGGTAAAATTTTCAGTATATTTGAATAGGTATGTTTTCGTAATGCTAAGGAGTTTTGTTGGGCTATACAACAGTATTGCATATTGTATCCCATAATAATCTTGTTAGAAAGCCAACAGCTATCAGTCTTTCATAAATGAGTCGCAACGTCAGAAAACATACCTTAAGGCATGTGCGTCCAGCGAAGATTCAGATCAGCCTGCGCAATCGCAGTGTGATCAAAATCTTCCTGGACGCATTTTGGATAGCCAAGGATGCAAAACTTCCTCATGTGGACAACGAAGACTGATCAGACTGTGCGGATTGGCTGACTTATTCGAGTATTCGTTGAGCACACATGTCAGAAGGTACGTTTTCTCACTTTGAAGCCCAAATATTTTCCGTATATTCTTCAAGCTATGAAGATATTAGGACCATTAAAAGATTCTAAATATTTTATCTCGCTACTTTACATCAACGATTCCCCGTCTCACCCGATAAATACACCGTTTGCCATGAAATAACGTCAGGGTTTTAACCCTTAAAGCGCTAATGATATAACTGCAGCAGACGATATTTTGATTTTGTTTTTATATTATTCAGAGAAAACAAGGCTTGCCTAGCAGACGATTCACATGAAATGTTAAGCCTTATTATCTCTGAAAAATAATTTAAAGAAAAAAAAAATAAGATATCGTCTGCTACAATTTCCTTAATGTTTTAAGCGTTAAGAAAGTACGAGAAGTCAAGACCCATGACTTTGAACCGATACAAAGAATGGCGTAGCAATAAAAGTCTGGAGATGAGATTTAGATAGCGAGAAAAACACGAGAGCGCGTCAATAGATCGTCACGTTACGACAATCTGTGATGCTAGTCTACAGTTGAGGCGTTGACACCATGCGCGAGCTGCGAAGATTATCGCCACGCGATCGACAGTTTGTACTTGTTTTTCGGGGAGATTTAGAGTCATTGTAAGAACAAAGTTGTGGAAACTGGTGATATTCCCACAGATGTGATTTTGAGCGTTCACTTGTGACAATGCTGCTTTTTAGACGTCTAATCTGCACGAGTTTGACCTGGGCTGCGTTCAGAAGCACAAAATGATGGCGAATATTTTGTCCTAGATCCCTGTACCTAATGACGAGTGCCAAGATGAGCAGGGCCCAGGGCAAAACAATCGCGAGTAACTTGCACTTCTTAAAGCAGTCCTTATGTATAAAAAAATAACGCTTGCACGCTGGGTAGATTTTTCTAAACGGCATATTGAAATTTTTTTCTTATTTTCCCCAGAAAGCAGGTTTTGACATTTCAATGAAGACACTTGCATGAAATGTCAATTTTGTTTTCTGGAAAAACTAAGAAAAAGTATCATTTTGTCGTTTGCCTGGATTAGCAAAGAGATGGCAATAGCTAAAGCAAACTGCCAGGCTTGTCATGTCTGTATGCCACCGCCAATCGTTTCATTAAATGCCAAATATAGAACACTGAATCGCCCTTTTGCAGCAATAATATGTTAGGGGCACGAAAACTCACCATAAAATATTTTGAAGTAGGGATTCTTTGGAAATCAGTACAAATCAAAACTAGAAAATTAACAGACTCGGTTTGATTGAGTCTGTCCTTATGCGGATCACAAAAACCCAGCTCAGCATGCACATTAGCGTAGTTGAAAAGAACTTTCGTTGCCCGCTTACAGAGTCAGTGCCGGCGGATAGAAGTTAAATTAACAAAGATAAAAGGCTCTAAACTTGGCCTTTGCTGTTTGCATATACATTTAGTATAATGGTCCGTTTCCCCGTTATACACCATATTAATCGCGTTCTGACATAAGTTGTCTTTTATATATATATATATAAAATTTCAGGACAAAAATAAATTCAATCAGTAGGCTACTAATCGACTATTTGCGAATCATTTGCAACACCAAAATCGGCTATGTTTTTTAACCATGTTAACGCTCAGCATGCTGGGAAAATATCAGCAGGCGACATTTTAAAATATTCTTATTTTCCAAGAAAATAGACTTTGCCATTTCAAGCAAATTTCTCCGAAGTAGATAATTTGCAAGAAAGGAAAAAAAAAATACGAATAAAATATCAATTTGTCGTCTGCTGAATCTGCCCAGAGAGTGGTATTAAACCATGGTAACTGATAGTGTTTATTCATGAAAACAACTAACATATGGTCTGAAATGTTAGTGTGCCACTATCAGGATCAGATTTTTTTACAATCTGTTTCATTTCTTTCGCACCAATCGGCTGTGATGTCTCAAGTTAAATAGGTTTAAAAATCCCCTATGAAATCCACAGCTGTCGATGAAGATGATATCACTGTTTAAATTTTCGACGGTAAACTCATTTGAGTGAAGGAAGCTTTGTTAAGTTGAATTGGAGTTTTACGGCCCATTCAACACGGTTACTGTCATGTCGAGTCGGTCAGTTAACCTATTCGCACTTTCCTGGGCAGGCTTAGTCCTCTAAGCGGGTAACCAGTATCTTGTGCACCTACTTTCGCCAGTAACTGACAACTGCCCTCTTTGAATCAGCGTAAGGGCGAGAATGGCCGTTGAGATTATTCCATGATCAGTCTCCACGAAAATTATGTGGCCGAGCTGGGGTTCGAACTTTAGATCCCTGGATCGACAGTCAGACACACTTTGTGATACACAGGGAAAACCTAAGTTACATGGTGTACACTGTAATAAAAAGTTCCATCACACACGACCCCTCGTGATGCACATACTAACAATGAAAGTCATAGCTTGCACATCTACACAATTTATGCCACGGCGTTTCACAGACAACTGTAAAAAAAAAAAAAGTCTTATGCCAACCTTATTTACTCTCAAGTGTTCAGACAGGTAGGCCTGAGCAAATAGTGTAACAGAATGTGGCCCCTGATCAGGGTCTACACTGTTTGCCACGCCAACAGTTTTTAGACACATCGACAGCTAGTAAAAAGGACTTTTTTTTTCAATTTTTAGGACAAGTATTGTAAGGAGTTGATGTGTTATAACAATTGGGTTAAATATAGTAGATCGTCTGTTTCGTATTATTGTGTATGCCCATGGGCGTAGACAATCTTAGAGTTTGCCACTGCTCCGGAAGGACTTTAACTCTTGTCCTGCTGAATAAATTAAGATGTCACGCCCATTTCTAATTTTCATCCAATCAGATTACTTGACCCAGATTATTGATATAAATTCACATACTTAATGGCTAACAGTTCAGATCCAGATCAGTTGGCTTCTTCAGAAGCCAACTGATCTGGATCTACACTGTTTGCAAAGGCGGGGTATATCCGGGTTCAGCAGGACAAGAGTTAAGAACGGTCCTTGACTTGTAAAATGCTATTTTCCACGGACTGCTCGACGTTATTTATAGCCAAGTATTAGCTTTCACAAAAAAAAAAAAAAAAGCTTGGGGTAGGCTTAGCACACATTGTAGACCAAGCTTTTTTGTGAAAGCTAATACTAATAAATAAATTTTAGGGAAATGGGTACCAGTTAGGACTGGAACCAGCAAAAACGTATACGGAAGACAAGAGCTATATTTGATAAAAAGCTTTACTCATTTTTTGTGACATTCAATTTCACAACCATTAGTTATAAAACTAAGATCATTCAGCCGAATGCCTTAGTTGAGTTTTATTATTTCTTTTGATTGGTTTATTTATTTATTCGTTCTTGGTGTTTGTATCTAATTACTCTAACTCTTACTATCCGATGGACGGAACATAAATTTAACCCTTGTCATGCTGAATAAATTAAGATGCCACGCCTTTTTCAAATTTTCAGCCAATCAGAACACTTGATTCAGATGGTTGATATCATTTCACATACTGAACGGCAAACAGTGCAGATCCAAATCAGTTGGCTTCTTAGAAGCCAACTGATCCGGATCTACACTGTTTGCAAAGACAGGGTATATCTGGGCTCAGCAGGACAAGGGTTAACCACCTAGACAACATTGAGTATTTGATTGTTAACATAATTTTTGTTTACAATATTTTACATTATGTGATAAAAAAGAAATAATAATTAAACATTCTAAGTTCAGATTCCCTTTAAGTTTACATCTAGGTACAAGTTAAACATTAGGTCTCGCTGTTCTTTTCCATGTCGGCATGATGTATTTAAATATTGATGTGGCCTTTTGTAAATCTGTGTTATGTATACATTTTTATTATTACCGAAATTCAGTAAAATATAGAAATAATGTCTATTTTGGGATGCTTTAAATAGTGTTCATCTTACTTCAGTAAAAATGTGACTTTGTTGAAAAATATGTGTCAGTAAATGTTTTTTTAATTGCACATAGTGCATGTTGGACTATTATATTGTTGGTATTTGAGAAATAATTTTGTATCTAATAAAATATTCGCCAGTCGGTAAGACACTATATGTATATCCTCTAATTACAGACCAAATTTAAATTGTCAATGGCATTTTCCCAGCTAGCATTCTACGTAAATCTACATCGGGCCGTCATCGGCCCGTCAGCTACCCTGACGGGCCGATGACGGCCCGATATCGATTAACGTAGAATGCTGACTGGGTTAGTGTACTAGTGCTGCAAAATCAGACCTGGTAAACGTTTGTTTTCTTTTATCTATTTCTCACCAAAATGAGGGTAGATGTGTTCAAGGGGAGAAAAATGTCAACATATGCAGAGAGACCCTTTCCTTCCTTCCTTTTTTTTTAATTTATTTTTTTATTTTTTTTTTTATGTAATTTATCAGTCCAAGGCTAACCTTTAATTTGAGACCAAATTTGGAAGTCAGTGAATACTATGATGGTCAGAATTTAGCCAAATTCTATAATAGAAGCCTGCTGAAAATTAATTAGGCTCCAGATCCATTTAGCAAATAAATCTGGCGGTTTGCTTTTGTTAGCAAGAGAGAGAGAGAGAGAGAGAGAGAGAGAGAGAGAGAGAGAGAGAGAGAGAGAGGAGAGAGAGAGAGAGAGAATCGTTGCTGCGAAGCAGCCTCGCTGCTGCGGGTGATACAACCGAAGCAGCCATTTTTTTCTCTGTTTTGCGAAGTTTTAATGATACCCGCAAAACAGACTTTGTCATGTGGGTGACCCAGTATGGAATGCAGAGCACGGACACGGTTGCTTTATCGATATTTACATCAACATATATAGTGAAATTAATGGGCTATGAAACACATTAACAAACTTAACTGCTTTACTAAATGTGAGATCAATAGAAACAAAAGAAATATTTTGACTGATCAAAAGAAAGAACATAAAGGCATCTCGACAAAATAATACTCCAACAAAATTTATATTTACACCAAATCACATATAGCGAATTGGCTTTGGGATTGTCGGACAGCGTAAACCCAGAGGATCCGTCGATGCAGTCCATCACGAAAACATGCCTATATAATTTTAACCCCCTTAAACCCCATTTTTATATAGTAAAACTGGGGTTTACAGGGGTATACATTATTTTTCATAATTCTGCTCAAAGACATAGATTGTGGGTACTCGTTAGAACCGCCTCATCGAGGCGGTTCTAACGAGTACCCACAATCTATGTTTTGAGCAGAAATGTGAAAAATATCAGAATTTTTTATCTGAAAAGTTTCATTTTTTGGTGGTAAAATTTTCAGTACATTTGAATAGGCATGTTATCGTAATGCTGATCACGGTCTTCATAAAAGTCCGCCTGTAGATGCTTTTCTCACTGTACAGCGGCATGGTATGCTTAAGACTACTTTGAGTGAATTATTATTATTATTATTATTATTTCAGCTGTCGTATTTACCAAGAATATTGGGACACCCCTTACCATATTCGTCCCCAAATCATTTACAAGTCTATTCGAACTTTTACTGAAGGCACGGAATGCATCACGAAAACATGCCTGTGTAATTTTGACCCCATGAAACCCCAATTTTATATTGTAAAACTGGGGTTTACAGGGGTATAAATTATTTTTTTTATTTCTGCTCAAAACCATAGATTGAGGGTACTCGTTAGAACCGCCTCGCCGTTTTGAACAGAAATAAGAAAAATAACACAGTTTTTTATCTGAATTTTTTTTTTTCAGTTTTTGGAGGTGAAATTTTCAATATATTTGAATTGGCGTGTTTTCATAATGGAAACCAGCTTAAACTTGTTGGAGGAATAACAAACAGTGTTGACCTGATCAGACGCCGCGTTTTGCGGCTTCTGATCTGGTCTGCACTGTTTGCTCAGGTCTGTTTATCCGAATATTTAAGGTAATTACGGCACATAATTGCATGTGTTTTTGGTTGGTATTTTCCTTTCATGGAATGTTAATATAAAAGATTAACATTCCATGGCCACGCCCATGGAATGTTAATCTTTTATATTCATAAATAAATTTATCAGTTTATTATAAAATAACATATAATATAGTATGCACTTTACAGCGTCAATGCGGGTACAAGGCTTTCGGCAACAACCCGAAAATTGTCCTTTCGTCAGCTACAAAACAAATTAACACTGGATTAAGGTTTTTTTTGTTTTGTTTGTTTTTGTTATCGTGTTTACCCTTAGTACTTGGACACCTTTACTCCTAACCCCATTTTAGACTATCTCTCTCTCTCTCTCTCTCTCTCTCTCTCTCTCTCTCTCTGCCTGTCTGTCTGTCTGTCTGTCTCTCTGTGCTTGTGTGTAGGGGGGCTTCATTTTAACAGTTACCACATGCCGCTGTAAGAAAACAGGTCTCATCAAGCGAAATTATGAAACACAGAAGCTTTCGTCAAAATGGCCATCTGCCTGATCACTATTTTCACTTAAAGCTGCCAAGCGAAATACTCGAATAAGTGCACTTATGCACGTTACGCACAATTCAAGGAAAGGACCCTGACACTACAAACAGGCATCGAAGACCCATATCAGCATCGGTATCCGCACAGTATATTTACTAATAGTGAAGGCCCTAGCTTGCACATCTGTGCAATCTGTGACCATATGTGCTTCGCATATGTCCAAATACAGAAGTTGAAACGTAACGAAGTATTTATCTTAAATACTCGGACAACTTAACTCCTTGCATTACCTGCACTAAAATTTAAAACAAGTCCACTTTACTACCTGCTGCATGGCCTGTCTTAAACTTGCTGGATGAGTAGTATTAAAACAGTGCAGACCCGATCAGACGCCACGTTCAGTGGCGTCTGATCGGGTCTACACTGTTTTCCCAGGCCTATCTATCCGAATTCTTGGAGTAGATACGATCCTTGATTTGTAAATAATAATAACGTGTGTAAATATACTGTTGTAAAATATTACAACTGGTGTCGGCCGGCTGTCGCTCATACCGGTGTAAAGTTACATTTGTTTAAGAACAAAGAAAAGAAGAATCATACACAAAGGGCATCATCCTATGAAGCTGTAACAAAACCAGTGACAGTAACTGACCATTGGGTCATCCTCGGCTTTCTGTGCTCAATTAGCTTGTCAGTAGCAGAAGTCTGAAGCCACGCCCATGGAATGTTAATCTTTTATATTCATAAAAAATGATATAGCGAATATCTAATGTGGAAGAAAGTGACCGGCAATGTAATACTTTAACCTTTAAAGCGGTAATCACCATTGCAGCAGACGATATTTTGAAATATATATATTTTTATTTTTTGGGAAAAAAATAAGGCTTGACATATCTCAGACGATTCACATGAAATGTAGTTTTATTTTCTCTGAAAAGTAACCGTATCAATTTTAGAATGTCGTCTACAAGTTTGCTTAGCGCTTGACGGGTGTATAATTTACCTGTAATTTGAAAACTTTCAGCATTCCCTCCTGTACCTTATTCCCCCAAAACATTCCCTTCTCTTAGCAAAAGTGATAGAACACCGACCAGTGACTATAGGCATGTTTCCCTGACGTGCATTCCTTGCACGCTTTTGGAGTACAGTGTATGTTCGAATATCATGAGTCTCTTCGATGAGCAGAAACTCTGAAAACAGCATGCTTTTCGATGGTATCATTATTGTGAAACTTACACAATAGTCGTAAACGACTGGGCTAAAATCTTGGACAATGGAGACCAGATCGACACATTCAAATTATATTTCGAAAAGGTGTCTACTCTAAAAGGAAAAAAAAAATGCTCCCTTTTTAAAAGCGACTTTTAAAAGGATGGGCAATCAACGAATTGCATCCGGTCCTTTTAAACAGACTGACTCATTCCTGTGTTTTAGACAGTTGTGTGTTGTTACGAATGACGTAAAGTCTGACTAGAACCCTGTTTGGTCTGGTGTTTGTGAGTGTATGGTTAGACTGGCTCCAGTCTCCAGTGAATAAATATTTTTCACATAATCCTGTTTGATAATCCACTAAAATAAAACCAAAATAATATCATGACTTTAAAGATTAGTCACTAGTGACCAGCCTTTATAGTCATGATATTATTTTGGTTTTATTTTAGTGGATTATTGAACAGGATTATAAGAAAAAAATATATAGTCACTGGAGACTAGAGCCAGTCTAGTGTATGGTCTGTCTGTATTGTTTTCTCGAATGGCATACCCTCTGAAATCCTTTGTTCGCCGACGATTGCATTTGCTTCTGGCAAATCAAAACAGTCAAAGACTCGAAGTCCAGTATAATCCAAAACTTAAAAATAACATTGATAAGCTTGCAATTTGTACATGGTGAAGAAAGTAAGGAACGAGGTTCCAGTCAGTAAAATGTACCAAAATGCGGCCAAAAGAACAACTTTAACGCTTAGCACTCTGGGTAAAATTTTCAGCAGACGACATTTTGAAATATTTTTCTTATTTTTCTCAGAAAACAGGATTTGACATTTTATGCAAATTGTCTCCTCAGGAGACAATTTGCATGAAATGTCTAATCCTGTTTTCTGGGAAAAATAAGAAAAATGTTATCAGTTTGCCGTCTACTGAAAATGCCCAGAGAGTGGTAAAGGTTAAAAAGCTGATTCGGCCAGTCCTGGATTAAGCATACTTGTTCGGTTTGAGAACCCCATAGTTCAATTCTTCAAGAAGAACTGAAAAGATGCAAATTAAGGCTGTCAGATTTGTAGCCTCGAATTACTGAAGACACGGAATGAAACCAGGTTAATTCTACTAAATAAGGGTCTAAAGGGTCTCAAGCCAAAATACCTACATCCGCTCTCGTTAGTCCAAACAGATTAGGCAGAACATAAATTCTTCTTGCCGTTATTTTACTGTGGTATCAACGAACAGTGAATAATGGTATCGTTTAGGACTCTCTGGTCAAAATCAGCAGATCAGATAACAGGTTTATGATACTTTTCTTATTTTTCTTTAAGGAAGAAGAAAGATCTATTTCTTCGCGATGTGTGAATATTTAAGGTAAGATTGTGGCAACTGCCACTACCTCGTTTTTTTCCCACGATTTTCCCAGGTTATGATTATTGACCAAACAAGATTTATTGTCGAGCAGAATTATTTTCCTATAACCGAAGAGAGTTTGGTCATAAATGCAATTATTATGATCAGCATCCATATGGCTGTTACGACAATCAAATAAGGTACACGCGCAAACAGTGCCGTAAAAACTGTCAGACCGAATTACGGAATGCACTGGTACCCCAACGCAATCTTACTTTCTCTTTAAACTGATCAGTGCGAACAAATACCCAGGATACATCCTAATCAGTTCCATGTCGGTTGTAAAAAGCAAATAAATATTAAGTAGGCTAAAAAATAAAAGTACAAATTATACATTCATTATGTCTATATTAATTACGCTTTTGTTTCTGCTCGGCGTAAAGTGAGTCACATAACGCACAGTATGCTTGAACTTACTGAATGTTTGGAGAGTTACAGAATGCTTTCGTTACCCCTCACTTGGTTGTGATCATGCTGCAAACAACATTTCACCCTTACAATGCCAATCACAGCAGCAGTAGACGATATTCTGAAGTGTTTATAGAACTTCATGTGAATAGTCTGCTAGGCAGAGGATGTAAAATAGTGGATTTTCATATCTTCGCTACGTTATAGAGGATACATATGATTTTCTCTGAAAACAGAATTTAGAAGGTCGTCTACTACAATTTTACATGCCACTTTATATGTTAAAATAGTTTTCTGAATAACCAAGGAAGTAGGCCAGGAGACGATTTACATGAAACGCCAAGCCATATTTTATTAGAAAAAATAAGAAATTTGTCGTCTGCTAATTTCTTCATGAACATATAAAGGGTAAAATGTAGGTCTTGTTTTTTTTTCAGCGGTCTTGACATTTATTTCATTCGCGTCTCCTTTTAGTAACACGAGCTAAAGAAAAATATTTCTGTTTGATTTCGTCTGCAGCAGAGTAAAATACACAAAGGAGCCATTTGTTGCAAGAAAAAGGTCGTTGCGTCATCCACTGAATGCATTTCAAAGAGCAGCATATGTGAAACTGATTAACCGCATAATGCATGTTATTTCAGTAAAAATCTAATCATTTCAGCTTAACGCTTAGCATGCGGGATAAAAATTTCAGCAGGCGACATTTTAGAATATATTTCCCAGAAAACAGATTTTGACATTTCATTCAAATTGTCTGCTTTGGAGACAAAACTTATTTTCTGGGAAAAATAAGAAAAAGTCATGAATTTGTCGTCTGCCGAATTAGCCCAGAGAGTGGTAAAGATTAACATGCATGAAAGTAAAAAACTGTTGCATACATCTTGACTAGAAAATCTCCAGGGAGAGATCAATCATTCAGTGACAACAACAACAATATAATACATCACAGAAGAAGTAAATACAGTTCCAGATAACGAGTGTTTGAGATAAAGAGTTCTTTCTTATTTCTACAGCAAACAGTTGTTATGGATATGCATTAGAAACGCCGCGCCGAAACGAGGCTCAAGTGAGTCACAGAACATATACATCCGAATAGAAAAGAGAAAATTGGTAGATAATTTTGGTCAATCCTTGAGAGATGCAGTCTATTATATAACGTATGTAAGCGTTATGTAACATGTATATGTGAACAACGGAAACGTGGCCATATCCATGTGTTAATCCAGTACGAGTTGTCTCATTACAATAATCCGAAATATTAAACATGCTCATTTATTAGTTTTTAGTCGTTCAGAAATATTTGTTTTCACTACTATACATCACGAAAACATGTCCATATAATTTTAACCTCCTTAAATCCCACTTTTATATAGTAAAACTGAGGTTTACAGGGGTATACATGATTTTTTCTTATTTTGCTTAAACATAGATTGTTGATACTCATTAGAACCGCCTCGCCGAGGCGGTTCAAACGAGTACCCACAATCTATGTTTTGAGCAGAAATATAAAAAACATCAGATTTTTTAATCGGAAAATTTCCCTTTTTTGGTTGTAAAATATTCAATATATTTGAATAGGCGTGTTTTCGTAATGAGAATAAATTTCATTTTTATGAATTTTATCGATGTGTAAATAACTGCGAACCACTCATAAGCTGAATTAAGCCCGGGGTTTATGATAATTGTCCGAGTGATTCGCCCTATTTATACATATCGATAAAATCTACAAAAATACAACTCCAGAAGAATTGTTAAGGAGGAGTATTTGGTGAAAATTATGGGAAAATTTTCTCCAGTTCTCCATAAAAACATACGTTGTGGTACTCATTTGAAGCGCTTCTACTGAGTACCCACAAGTATGTTTTATGGAGAAATAAGAAAAAATATCCCAGAATTATCACCAAATATTCCTCCTTAACAATTCCTCTGCAACCATTCTCATAATTCCAACTAGGTCGAAATATGGGTAAAATAGCTCATTTTAGAAATTTGTGCAGAGAAAATAGGTCCGGGATTCTTGCTTGTTGCTTTATCGAAGTATCAATCCCGTTTTCAAATTGCTCTTAGCCAATCAAATTGTCCTAAATAGTTGTAAGTCTGTTGAGTTGGAATTATAGCAAAGTGAATAGTTTTAACGGTTAGCTGGCTGTGTAAAATAATCAGTAGATGACATTTTGAAATAGTTTTTATTTTTATTTTTCCGAGAAAATATTCTTTGGTATTTCATTCAAATTGCCGCCTAAGAAAAAAATAATATTAAATTGTTTTCTGCTGAATTATCCCACAGAGTTGATTACACATTTGTTGTAATTGTTTTCAAAATCAAGAGTTCTAATTATTTTCGTTGATATCAAAATTAAAGGGAATTCATGATTGCACGTGCTTTGTGTACGTTGCAGGCTACAGGAAGCACAAGCTTTCCCGTTTCCCATATTCCTAGGGGTGATATGCTGGTTAGACGGGATTCTTGTAACTACTGCACGGCGTTCCCTTACATAGAGCTGCTGTCAGGTTTTAGTCACTTTGTTGTATTCCCAAAATGACTGAAATAAAAAGACCCATATACGCTAGGCGCCTTATATCCTCCGATGGACAAGGATTGGTAGCAGTAGTAAAATTACCAACATCCACCCAGTCTGTTCAGTCTTCTCTGTCCGCATGAAGAAAGCTCGGGTCCTTAGCTATCCATTGAGCGCACAGCGAAGACTCTGGTCAGACCGGGCGGATGTCCAGGCCTTTCTCTCTTCGCTGGGCGCACATGCCATTTTGTAGGTTTTGTCATGCGCTGGCTCAAATAAGGAACAGTATTGAAAATTAATACTGTTGACAGCTGTTATCTCTACATCTTGTGTCAATGAAGAAACCATTCATAGATTGGCAAAAGTGAAGTTGTACATCTTTTATCAATGAAAAGACCATCCATCGCAAGTTTGCCAAAATGGAGTTGTACATCTTCCATTAACGACGCAGCCAGTCACTGATTGCCATAGGTGGACAGATTTCCAGCAATAAAGACTCAATTGTCACATTGTCACAGATAGAGCTGTACGTATTTTATCAATGAATAAATCGTCAACAGATTGCCACAGGTGGAGTTCTACATCTTCGATAGATTGCCACAAATGGTCACAGGTGATGTTATAGGAACATCTTCCATCAACGAAGAATCAACCGACTCCGCCATAAATGTAGCTGTACGCCCATCTTCAATAGATTCCCATAAATTGAGTGTAAGGAAGAATCTATCGATAGATTTCCACTTTTGCACTGTCAGCAAAATACATATCAACAGATTGTCATAGGTCGTGTTCAACGTACATCTTCTGTCATTTAACAATTTCAAACACATCCACACGTATTAAAATGGAATTGTTCTGTGTTAGGACTAGTATGGTAAGGAGTTCGGGTTCCCGAATATTTAGGGTAACTCACCATATGTAATTTTGATACTTCCTTAACTCTTTCGCTGCCAAATTTCAGACGACATTTGTTGCCTGTTTTTTAAACAAACTATTGCTTGGAAAGAAGTTTATATGTAAAGTTGAAAGACTGAACGTAAAACAGCGTAGATCCAGATGAGACGGCACATCATGAGCCGTCTCATCTGGATCTATGCTGTTTGCAAAAGCCTATTATCATCGCCTGTGGCAGTAAAAGGGTTTACACTGTTTAGAGTTAAATACATAGGTCCTTAGTCTGTAATATTTTGAGACTATAAAATGTGAAGATCTTTACTCTACAATGTTTTTATACTGTAAAAATTGTATGGGTATACTCTACAATGGTTCGATACTGTAAAATGTGTACATCCGTATTTTGTAATGTTTTGATACTGTAAAATGTGTATGTCCTTACTCTGTAGTGGTTTGATTCTGTAAATTTTGTTTGTTTGATTTGGACTTAACGTCGCTTTCAACAATCTGTCAGTCATATCGAGACGGTGTCTGGATGTGGCAGGGAGCTCAATGCTCATTTTTAGAGTGCTGCCTTACTGAAATATCAAGCCGTGGATCGAACCCGCAACCCCCCGGTCACAAAACGGACGCTCTACCACTGAGCCACTGTGCCGGTGATACGGTAGAATGTGTATGTCCTTACTCATCAGTGTTTAAATATTGTAAAATGTGTATGTCCTTACTCATCAATGTTTAAATATTGTAAAATGTGTATGTCCTTACTCATCAATGTTTAAATATTGTAAAATGTGTATGTCCTTACTCATAAATGTTTAAATATTTTAAAATGTGTATGTCCTTACTCATCAATGTTTAAATATTGTAAAATGTGTATGTCCTTACTCATCAATGTTTAAATATTGTAAAATGTGTATGTCCTTACTCATCAATGTTTAAATATTGTAAAATGTGTATGTCCTTACTCATCAATGTTTAAATATTTTAAAATGTGTATGTCCTTACTCATCAATGTTTAAATATTGTAAAATGTGTATGTCCTTACTCATCAATGTTTAAATATTTTAAAATGTGTATGTCCTTACTCATCAATGTTTAAATATTTTAAAATGTGTATGTCCTTACTCAGCAATGTTCAAATATTGTAAAATGTGTATGTCCTTACTCATCAATGTTTAAATATTTTAAAATGTGTATGTCCTTACTCATCAATGTTTAAATATTTTAAAATGTGTATGTCCTTACTCATCAATGTTTAAATATTTTAAAATGTGTATGTCCTTACTCATCAATGTTTAAATATTGTAAAATGTGTATGTCCTTACTCATCAATGTTTAAATATTTTAAAATGTGTATGTCCTTACTCATCAATGTTTTAATATTGTAAAATGTGTATGTCCTTACTCATCAATGTTTTAATACTGTAAAATGTGTATGTCCTTACTCATCAATGTTTTAATACTGTAAAATGTGTGCGTCCTTACTCATCAATGTTTTAATACTGTAGAATGTGTATGCCCTTACTCTATAATGTTTTAATTAAAATTATATAGGCATGTTTTCGTGATGTCAATGTTTTGATACTGTAAAACGTATAGGTCCTTCGTCTACAATGTTTTGGTACTGTAAAATATGTATGTCTATACTCCACAATGTTTTGCTATTGTAAAGTGTGTAGGTTTTGTTACTGTAAAATGTGTAGGTTTTGAAACTGCAAAACGTCCTGGTCACTACAATGCTCTTACACACACAAAAAAAACCCCTCATGAAACCGTATTTATTCTAAATTTTATACATGTCTTTTCCCTGTCTGCTGAATGTGTCTAAAAGTTGTGGCAGAATGGAAAATAGTGTAGTTCCTGATGAACTGGGCCATCACCGTTTGCGCATTCATTTCTGTCCGATAATTCAGAGTAAATACTGTAAAGTACATTTGCACTTCGCTACTCGACTGTATGGAAATCTCTAGTTGTAGTACAGTGGAGAACTGTGTTTCAACATGTTTGTATGAAAATCTCTATTTAAAGTACTTGTAGTACAGTCGGAGAACTGTGGTTCAAAATGTTTGTATGGGAATCTCTAGTTGTAGTTCTTGTAGTACATTCGGAGACTTTTGGTCAACAAGTTTGTAAGGAAATCTCTAGTTGTAGTACTTGTAGTACATTCGGAGACTGTTGGTCAACAAGTTTGTAAGGAAATCTCTAGTTGTAGTACTTGTAGTAAGTCGGAGACTGTTGGTCAACATGTTTGTATGGAAGTCTGTAGTTGTAGTACTTGTAGTATAGTCGGAGGACTGGGGTTCAACGTGGAAATCTCTAGTTGTAGTACTTGTAGTATAGTCGGGGAACTGTGGTTCGACATGCTTGTATAGAATCTGTAGTTGTAGTACTTGTTATACAGTCGGAGACTGTTGGTCATCGTGTTTGTATGAGAATCTCTAGTTGTAGTACTTGTGGTACAGTGGAGAACTGTGATTTAACATGTTTGTATGGCACTCTCTAGTTGTAATACTTGTAATACAGTCGGAGAACTGTGGTTCGACAATTTGTGTGGAAATCTTCAGTTGTAGTACTTGTAGTACAGTCGGAGAACTGTGGCTCAACATGATGTTATGGAAATCTGTAGTTATAGTACTTGTAGTACAGACGGAGAAGGAGAACTGTGATTCGACATGTTTGTATGGAAATCTTTAGTTGTAGTAATTGTAGTACAGTGTAGATCTGTGGTTCAACATGTTTGTATGTTAATCTCTAATTGTAGTACTTGTAGTACAGTAAAGAACTGTGGTTCGACATGTTTGTGTGGAAATCTCTAGTTGCAGTACAGTCGGAGAACTACGGGTCGACATGTTTGTGTGGAATCTCAAGTTGTTGTACTTGTAGTACAGTGGATAACTGTGGTTCGACATGTATGTGTGGAAATCTCTAGTTGTAGAACTTCTAGTACAGTCGGAGAACTATGGTTCAACATGTTTGTATGGGAATCTCTAGTTGTAGTACAGTCGGTCAACTATGGTTCAACATGTTTGTATGGAAATATGTAGTTTTAGTACAGTCAGAGAACTGTGGTTCGACATGTTTGTGTGGCAATCTCTAGTTGTAGTACAGTTGGTGAACTGTGGTTCCACATGTTTGTATGGAAATATGTAGTTTTAGTACAGTCAGAGAACTGTGGTTCGACATGTTTGTGTGGCAATCTCTAGGTGTAGTACAGTCGGTGAACTGTGGTTCGACATGTTTGTATGGAACATGTTCAACATGTTTTTGTCGAAATCTCTAGTTGTAGTACAGCCGGAGAACTGTGGTTCAACATGTTTGTGTCGAAATCTCTAGTTGTAGTACTGTCGGAGAACTATGGTTCAACATGTTTGTGTCGAAATCTCTAGTTGTAGTACAGTTGGAGAGCTGTGGTTCAACATGTTTGTGTCGAAATCTCTAGTTGTAGTACAATGGAGAACTGTGGTTCAACATGTTTGTGTCGAAATCTCTAATTGTAGTACAATGGAGAATTGTGGTTCGACATGTTTGTATGGAAATCTTTAGTTGTAGTACTTGTAGTACAGTAGAGAACTGTGGTTCTACATGTTTGTATGAAGATCTCTAGTTGTAGTATAGTCGGAGAATTGTGGTTCGACATGTTTGTATTAAAATCTCTAGTTGTAGTAGAGTCGGAGAACTGTGGTTCGACATGTTTATATGGATATCTTTAGTTGTAGTAGTTGTAGTACAGTCTGAGAACTGTGGTTCAACATGTTTGTGTGGAAATCTGTAGTTGTAATACAGTCGGAGAACTGTGGTTCAACATGTCTGTATGGAAATCTCTAGTTGTAGTACAGTCTGAGAACCGAGGTTCGACATGTCCGTATGGAAATCTCTAGTTGTAGTACAGTCGGAGAACTGTGATTGGACTAGTTTGTGTGGAAATCTCTAGCTGTAGAACTTGTATTACAGTCGGAGAACTGTGGTTCAACATGTCTGTATGGAAATCTTTAGTTGTAGTACAGTGGCGAACTGTAGTTTCAACATGTTTGTATGGAAATCTCTAGTTGTAGTACAGTGGAGAACTGTGGTTCAACATGTTTGTATGGAAATCTCTAGTTGTAGTACAGTGGAGAACTGTGGTTCAACATGTTTGTATGGAAATCTCTAGTTGTAGTACAGTCGGTTAATTGTGGTTCAACATGTCTGTATGGAAATCTCTAGTTGTAGTACAGTGGAGAACTGTCGTTCAACATGTTTTGTATGGAAATCTCTAGTTGTAGTACAGTGGAGAACTGTGGTTCAACATCTTTGTATGGAAATCTCTAGTTGTAGTACAGTGGAGAACTGTGGTTCGACATGTTTGTGTGGAAATCTCTACGTACATATTCTCCAAAATCTTATGGCCGTGTTCGTGAACACCGAACTTGGGCCTTGACCAGGGTATACTGTTGAAGTTATTGGTACCTGTATTGCGTTTGGGGCAAATGATAACAAATGTTGGCTTTCTCTCATCTTCAGAACAGATGTGAAATATCTTTTCGCGATAAAAGATAAAATGGCGACAAAGAGTGGCTCTTGAGGAATGCTCTTGTGTAATTTAAAGTTCTTTGTTCGGAAGATGTAACAAAGAAATCTGCAAACATATGGAACCGCTAGTTTTAAAATTATGGCATTTCATTTTATATAAATCTGTCAAGCAGTTATGCTATTTATCCGCCTGTAATCACCGAATCTTTCTGTTCCATCTTGCTTGCTATAATTATTTAGAGATTTCCATGTCAATGAATTATTCTGTTCCTCCAAGTATATGGACTGACAGTGACGAATACGACCAGTATGTATCCACACCAGACTATGCATTTATGTTCGCTTACAGAATATTTAATGTTCAAAAGTTCAAGGTTAGCGCTCAGTATAGAGCTAGATTGGTGTTGACTCCGATCAGACGTCTCGAATGTTTGTTTGTGTTGAGGTTTTACGGCCCAGTCAACCAAATGGGGTCATGTCGAGCGCGGTCAGTTTACCTAACCACACGTTTACTGGGCAGGCTTAGTCCTCTAAGCGGTTAACCAGTATTGTGCACATTCTTTCGCCAGAAACTGACAACTGCCCTTCTGACCTGGATACATATACTTGAACAAACAATACATGCAGGAGCAGTGGACTTGTTAAGGAGGTGTATTTGGTGATAATTATAGGATACTTTTCTCAAGTTCTCAATGACAACATGTGTTGTGGGTACTCAGTAGTATCCACACCATATGTCTTTTTTTTTTATGGCGAAATAAGAAAAAAAATCCCAGAATTATCAATGAATACTCCTCCTTAATCTTAGTCCTGCTGAACCCAGAAATACCTTGCCTTTGCAAACAGTGTAGATCCAGATCAGTATTTGTCAGTCAGTCACGTGTTATGTAAATTACCCAAACAGTGAAGTATTGAACTGTGCACAGAGATATTACAGATGCCAGCATCCATGCATGGCTAGCGTTGCTAGTGGCTGCAACCAGTGTTGGTGGCAATTCAAATCTCAAAAACAATCGAATTCAAAGGATCCGAAAATGAAGACCTATCATTCCTCTAACTGAGCGATGGGGAGGAATATCAGAGATGTTTTTCTAAAATTTTTAACGCACAGTATGTCAGGTAAAACATTCTGCAGAGGGCAGTTTAAAATATTTTCTTATTTTTCTCAGAAAATATACTTTGTCACTTCATGCAAATTTTCGCTTTAGGAGACAATTTGCATGAAATGTCAAAGTTTATTTTCCGGGGAAAATAAGAAAAAAATATCAATTTGTCGTCTGCTGAATCTGCCCAGAGAGTGGTAAAGGTTAATGACGTCTAATCAAACTAACTTGTTCATATATAATGTTTAAGTACCCTTCAATTTTGGTGTAAAGCTGTGAGATAGGTAGCGAACAAACAAGCAATAAACTGACAATTGAATGATTTTACAACTTAGAAACAGTATTATATAATTAAAGCAAAGAGGTACTTAGTTCTAAGTGCCTTTTTACTAAACAAATTGCAAGCCGCGCGTTTACGTAATACCTTACTTGATATGTGCTTTACATCTCTGGAAAAGATCGTTATAACACTTAGCATTCTGGGCAAAAATTACAGTAGACGACAATTTGATTTTTTTTTTTTCTTATTTTCCCCAGAAAACAAGTTTTGACGTTTCACGCAAATTGTCTCCAATGGCGAGAATTTGCATGAAATGGAAAATCCTGTTATCTGGGAAAAGTAAGAAAAATGTCATCAATTTGTCATCTGCTGAATTTGCATAGAGAGTGGTAAAGGTTAATCTTCATAGATATATGCCACCATGAAACTGGGTCTAACAGCTTCTTACCCACAGCAGGATGATTGTAAACACTAACAGACGACATTCAACGCTTAGCATGCTTGGTAAAAAATTCAGCAAACGACAGTTTGAAATATTTTTTTTTCTTATTTTTCGCAGAAAATAGGATTTGACATTTTATTTGCATGAAGGATCACACCTTATTTTCTCCTCAGGAGACAGATTGTATGAAGTCTCAAATCCTATTTTCATCACGAAAACATGCCTATATAATATTGACCCCCTTAAACCCCACTTTTATATAGTAAAACTGGGGTTTACAGGGATATACATTATTTTTGTTATTTCTGCTCAAAAACATAGATTGTGGTACTCGTTAGAACCGCCTTGATGAAGCGGTTCTAACGAGTACCCACAATCTATGTTTTGAGCAGAAATATGAAATATTTCAGATTTTTTTATGTGAAAAATTGCCATTTTTTAGTGGTAAAATTTTCAGTGTATTTGAATAGGCGTGTTTTCGTAATGCTAGGGAAAAAAAAAAACAAACAAGAAAACTTTTATCAAATACAGATTGGTTATGTCTCCGAACAAAGATACCGTATTTACTCTAAATAACCTTACCGTACATACTATATTTGTTCTAAAATTTGAACATGTCCAGTTTACTTTCTGTCGATGTGTCAAAAACGGCTGGATAAGTGCAAATGATACAGACAGGACAAGCAAACAGTGCAGACCCAGATCAGACGCCGCGTTCAGCGGCGTCTGATCTGGATCTTCACTGTTTGCTAGTCCTGTCTGTCCGAATACTTAGGGTAAATAAAGTAAGCCTTACAAAGTATCCTTCTTCGGGTATTTAAATTAAAAAGATCGACAGAGGTCGCCTCGAAAGACTACAGTACAACTTCAATGACTCGAACATCAATCTCTTGTTTATCGTGGCTGATTCGAACTTGTTTTTGAAATCCCTAGGAAACTCTTCCGTTACCTTAAAAAAAGAAATATTTAAGGGAAATATTTTCATTTCATCATGAAAATGTACGTTGTGTGTACCCTTTAGAATCGAGGCGATTCTTATGTGTAAACTCAACATTCTATTATTTTACAGAAAATAGAAAAAAAAAAAATCTCTAAATTATTTCCATTTCCCCCTGATCTTCGTTATGATTAACCCTCAGTGGCTCGAACTACCCATGTCTGTTTTTTAGAACAAATGTACACGGTCCCAAAGATGTACGAGCCATTAGAGTTCGGCTGTATTTACAAAGCTGTAAATATGGCGAAAGATGACTTCCTTCTTCCTATATCAATTGCAGCAATATTTCACCTTCTTCAGCACGTGTTACAGTTTGTTATTTATTCTAAAACTTCATTTCAAGAGGCCATCTGCTTAGTTTTGGCTTTTTATACAAAGTTGCTTAAAAGCAAAACTTCTGTGACTCATATCAGACCGCAACCTGCGAAAGTGGTCCTTATTAAAGAAGCGGACAACGAATACCCAGATCAGAAAGTGTTTCGCTCAGTCTGATCAGGGCCTTCGTTTACAGAATCATTGAATTCTGTAGAATATATAGAGATATATGTAAAGCTGTGGAATGGGCAGATTGACAAGAGTGATCACTGGGTGCATATGTCATATGGTACATTTCTTGCATTGAGGCTGATTTTATACCCTATTAATTGGGACAACAAGGCCTGAGCAAACAGTGGAGACCCAGATCAGGCGCCACAGAACGGCCAGTGTGTTCTCTGATCAGACTCTGAGGATGTGTAGGCTGATCTGAGTCAACGTTAGTGGCATATTTCACATGATCCTTTTACATCTGGAGGGACTCATATTATTGTGTTGCCCTCACTCTCTGACGCCTATTGGACAAGTATTTGGATGTGAGAGCTTTGAATAACTTGAAGGTCTAAAAACAGCTTTCTTTTCGACTTGTACAACTAATTTCCGAATTTAAAAAAAAAAAAAGGTTTGTTTCTGTACATTTTTATTTCTGAAGTAGGGAGAGAAAATCAATTAAACCGAATAACTGCGACTTTAGATGGACCACGCCATGAGAAAACGCGTTTTCGGACCTATTCGGACAGCGAAGACTCAGATCAACCTGCGCATCCGCGCAGTCTGATCTTGGTCTTCACATTCCGCTAACAAAGCCACTGAACACTGTAGAATGTATCAATGGAGAGCGAATGCCCGAATGCGACTTTGCGCATGCGTGATACGAATCTGAATCTGTGCATTTTGAGAATGTTCGAAGACACCTTTTTGGCTTGGTGTGCCCAAGATGACTGTCACTTTACCACTTTAATTTGCTGTTGGTAATTAAAACTGTAACGAAATTACCAATTTCCTTTAGAGTTTTCTTCTTAATTATAAGGGACTTAATTATTAATGACCCGTCAAAAGCCAGCGTTCAGTTTTCTGGAATTTAATGGACACCAACAGCAGAGAGAGAGAGAGAGAGAGAGAGAGAGAGAGAGAGAGAGAGAGAGAGAGAGAGAGAGAGATACGACAAAGATTGTTTTCTAAGTTTGAAACTTTAAAAAGATGATGCTTTATGCGAGAAAGTCGTATATATTTTCGCCATATGTGCCTGAGTTTTACATTCTCGTAACTTCTTTAATAAAGTCTTGGACATAGTGGGTCTTCGTGACTCGACTGTCTGCGCCATTTGACTTCTACATATATTTGACCAATACATATATTGGAGCCTCGTTCTAACGATATTTATTATAATGCTATATCCGATATAATGCTATCAAGTTGTGGCATTCCTATACTGATTTCTGTGTGATTAATAGATTTAATTAAGGTGAATTTATATACTTTCATGTCAAAATAGATTTTGGCCCCTTCTGGAAAGGGATCTACTCTCAAAAGGCAATAAATTCCTCCTCTTAGGAGCAAAATTCTTTCCTTTTATTGTAGACCGTTTTTCATTACGAAAACACGCCTATTCAAATATATTGAAAATTTTGCAGCCAAAAAATGACAAATTTTCAGATAAAAAAAATCTGATGTTTTTAATATTTATGCTAAAAACATAGATTGTGGGTACCCGTTAGAACCGCCTCGCCGAGGCGGTTCTAACAAGTACCCACATCTATGGTTTTTAGCAAAAGACAAATAAGTATACCCCTGTAAGCCCAAGTTTTACTATATAAAAATGCGGTTTTAGGGGGTCAAAATTACAAAGGCGTGTTTTTCGTGATGTTCAGAAGGGACTTGAGGTGTAGGAAAGCAAACAGGAAGTCACAAAAGTTGTCTCCCTTGTCAAAAGTGGTGAAAATTTTACAAAGTGTATCCATTACCACTTAAACAATATTTGTAGAGATAATTTAGGAGATTATCATATATTTTTGCACCAAATCATATCTTGTGGGAACTCACAGGAATCGCCTCCCCAGACATAAAAAACATATTTTCTCTTCCCAATAATCCAGGCTGTTTCATTAGAAAACAGAAATCTAGTGAAATGCAAATTCTCTTATTTCCAGAGGTAATAAGAAGCTCTCTGTTAGTCAAATGTGGAACTATTGAAGTTATCTTAAATATTGGGATACAGTGACCACTTATACTTATAATATGAACCGAGGCGCAGCAATTCCTACAGTTTTTACATTTGCGCACAGAGAAGACTCTGATCAGCCTGCGCATCCGCGCAGACTGATCAGAGTCTTCGCTGGCCGCATGAACTTGGTTTGAGTCTATAGCTATCCATAGAACGCTAGGCGAAGACTTTGATTAGCTGCGTGAAGCGCAGGCTGATATGAGTCTTCGCTGCGCGCACATACAATCTTGTAGGAAATGCTGTTTCTCGGCTCATATTTAAATCTCATTTGACTACATCGGTTTTGATGTGTTGACAAAGGGCTGGCTGAATGGTAAACAACACAGACCCCGATCAAACAGCTTCTCTAAGCTGGGTCTACTCTAGTTGCTGAGGAATGACAATGCAGTAAATATGGTAACCGGATATATACATGCATTTTCTTGTGTTATTTATGATTCTTTAGATTTTATCTTTTCACACTAAAACAAAACAGTTTACACCTAGCATGTTGGGTTGGGTAAAAATTTCAACAGACGACATAGGAGACGGCATTTTAAACTGTTCTTCTTATTTTCCTTGAAAATAGGTTGGCATTTCATGCAATTTGCATGAAATATAAAAACCTATTTTCTGGGAAAAATGTCATCAGTTTGTCGTCTGCTGAATTTGCCCAGAGAGCATTTAAGGTTATTTTTTTCTACTGGTAATGAGTGTCCTTTATTTTGACTTGGTCCCCTTGAGAGTCCGCACAGCAGAAATATCAACCCGGCAATGATATCTTAATTACGTTTTCGTCTGCTGCAAGCTATATGTTTTATATTTGTCTGTCTTTTGCATCTAACAAATGTCTTTAGGGCAATATTTAGCATAAAATATAGATATTAGTGTAAAATATTAATGACACCGTCTTTTGCATTATCATAACTTTCAATAAATATTAAACAAAGGAATATGTCATGCAGAGAGGAAGAGATTTAACCCAGTACATCAGTAGCAGACGACATTTTGATTTTTATTTTTAGTTCTCAGAGAAAATAAAACGACATTTCATGTGAATCGTCTATATTCAATTGAAATGTCAAACTTTATTTTCAAAAAGCAGAGAAGAGAATATAATTTGCTACAATTTAAGATTTAATGACTGCAAAATAACAAAATAAAAAACAAAACAAAAAAAACAAAAACAAAAAAAAAAAAAAAAACTAAAAACAAACAAACAAACAAATACTGTCCGCGAAGGTGATTCGGCCTTTAACAGCAGCAGCCGACATTTTGAATCCATTTTTTTTTTTCACGGAAAATACGGCTCAATAGTGGTTTATTTTAATGGAATGTCCCTCAGTGTATCTTATGGCGTGCCCCTAGATCTGCCTATTCGTCTGCACAGGAAGATCAGTCTGCTATCCGCCTACAGAAGCATTGAAGTCTTGGCTGTCCAATGTGTACCCAGCGAAGTTATCTGACTGCGATTCTCTGGGCGAATTTTGCGAAGGTACATTTTCTAAGGTTGCGCCTAAAATATCAGATCTTATTTTCTGTGAAAAATAAGAAAACTACCCCTCATATATCGGCTTCTTATATTGTTTAGAAAGTGTGAGAGATTAACCCCTTCACCACTGATTTTCTGAAGTGGACTCTTCCGTTCTTGAATATGAACATGTCCATTGATGCAAATAGGGGTTTCAGTCTGAAATCCAAAATAGAATGGCAAATTGTGTAGATCCAGATAAGCCCTCTCATCTGGATCTACAGTTTGCACAGGCATTTGGTTTGGTCTGTCAGATTGAAAAGGTTAAACAGTTCCATGGCGACATATACATACGTTTGCTAGGGCCACCCCATAAGGATCTTTGCCCTATGCAAAGCCCCAAATAAGCATTTGTATCTGCGCAGAGTGGTCTAGGGTATTGTTGTTTACTTACGCAGTTTTTGTCAGAACCGAAATACTGGAAAAAAACAACAAAAAACTAAAAAAACAAAAAAACAAAAAAAAAAGACAAAAAACAAAAACAAAAAAAAAAAAAAAAAAAACACTCACTAGACAAAATGCGCTGATGCACTGCACACACTGTTCGATGACTTGATCATTGGCGTAAAAGTTTGTTTTTTGTTTTTTTTCTTAACGTGGCTTAGTCCTGGAGTTTGGTAAGATGCACATGGCTCGTGGCATTCATGTATAAAAACTATCATGCTTCCTGTTTTACTTCATTTTTTCAGGAAGTGCTGTTTTTACACAATAACCATATGAACCGAAACGTCAGGAAAAGTACCTTCGCATATGTTTGCCCAGCGAAGATTCAGATCAGACTGCGCACGCGCAGTCTGATCAGAATCTTCACTGGGCATATTTTTTTGATAACCAAGGTCGGAAAGTTTCTTCATGCGGACAACGATGACTCTGATCAGACTGCACGGATGCGCAGGCTAATTTGAGTCTTTGTCTGGCGCACATATCAGAAGGTACGTTTTCCCACGTTACGGGTCATATACCTGTCTCAATAACAGATGCAGAACCCTGATCATACGCATAGTAAGTAGAAAGTCTGTTTAGTTTGAACTCACACGTATAACTGTCTGCTGCACAAAACCATTCGCAGACGACATTTATATATTGTTGTTTTTTTTTGTAACTCGAACTCTGCATTGCCTTAACCTGTTCATAGGTCACTAATGTTGTTTTTGTCATTTCGTGTTAATACTTCTTACACAAATTTCTGCACAAGTAATGTCAACAAGTTTAAAGGCTCCATATTCCTCAAAAACAGACTTATTTTCCGAGCAAGGTTTAATAAATTGATATATGGAATTAATACAATCATAAAATGTGGCATCTGACAGCCTGTAAAATTTCAGTTCGTCTCTCGTTCTTGAAATGAAATTATTTCCTATCGCATCTCTTAATTAACGTTGCCAATATTAATTCATAAAATTCAATTTATTTTTGATCCAGTTCAAAAACGAGACTCTCATTATCGTGTAAATATGATTGTTCCGCTCTCTATGAAACATACAGTTTGATCCAATTAATGTTTTTTTGTTTTTTTTACAAAAAAAAAAAAAAAAAAAAAAAAAAAAACATTCCTAAATTAATCGAATCACTGATGTGACAGTTATCTTTTCTTGTTTCTGTTTATTTCTTATTTTATGGAACACGGGATTAGAGATTTTATACTTTCGGTGTTGTACAGCTGACTCTCGGTGTCGCAACCACTGAAAACTCAAACTACTGGCTTAGTCAAACTACATGAAGGACAATTCTGATTTAGTGTATTATATGTTCCATACATTTCAGCTCCCTTTATCTAAACCTAATATCTCAAACAATACATTCTGTTCCCTTAGAGTTTCAGTTGTGATGAGCTCTTGGAGTCGACTGTAATATATGAAAAGGAGACATTTCAGTCAGTGAGTTACGTACCTTCACTGCAGAGGATTTCCTTTAACCCATACCAGACTCTGGGTACAAGTTTAGTAAACGACAAATAACGATAATTTTCTTATTATTCCAGAAAATAGTTCTGTCATGCAAATTGTCTCCAAAAGAGACAGCTTGCATGAAATGTCAATCCCTGCTTTCTGGGTAAAAAAAAATAAGAAAACTATTTTAAAATGCCGTCTGCTGAAAAAATTTACCCATCATGCTAAGCGTTAAAAAAAAAAAAAGAAATACAAAAAACTAGAGTATACAAGTATATAACCGAAGACTATCATTGGAACGCCTTGACATCGCTGGAGTCGAATTTCTACCGCTCTTGTATCGTCAGCCATTTAAGCATCAAATTTGAAGTGAACCACTTTCAGAAGATGAATTTTCTAGTCAACAATAATTGTACTGGCGACATTTTATGAAGAGATATGAAGAGCAACACTCTACTTAGCAGAGACAATACATATACATTTATTGCAGTCTCTCAGAGAAACTCTATTAACGCTTAAAAAGCGAATTACATCTACAGCAGACGACATTTTGATTTTTGTTTTGTATTTTCCAGAGAAAATAAAGATTGACATTTCATGTGAATATCCTGCTTAGAAGACGATTCATATTGGCTACCAAGTCTTCTTTTCTCTGAAAAATAATAAAGAAATGAATGTCGTCTGATGCTACGCGTTTGCTCAACGCTTACAAGGCTAATACAGCATTTCTACTGAAGTCTTCTTTTCCAGCGTCAGTTTTTTTGTTTTTTCTTTTTTTAGAAACTGCACATAAACATGTTTTGTATACCAGAAGTACATTTATAATTCTTGAGGATTTTGTAAGTTTAAACTTTCGCACCATGCTCTCTTAGAACTAACCTTTCGACATTACATTTTCTATCAGTACATAGCAAGAGTGTCGTGCACATGTCACTTTAGATCCCCTGCTTATTTAATGAGATTTTTTTCTATTGTATTTGAATTCTTCGTCCCTTAAGAGCTATTAAATATCTAGATAAATAATTCTGGTTCTCATTTGCGGAGCTTGTTGATTAATGCCATGGGTGTGGGGAAAAAGAGACCAAAGCCTCGCCACTTTAGGTGCATTTAAAGTACCTACACTGGGGAGTCATATATACCATCCCTATGAAGGTTTCATAATTAGAATGCATCCTGCAAAAAAAAAGGAACTTACCGTAAATACGAACAGGGAAGGCCCGGATGAGACTGCGCATGCGCAGTCTCATCCGGGCCTTCGCTGTCGCCCGGAAGAACACGTATACTGTAAATCTGTCAACAGAATACAAATGCTCTGATAAAACCGAACGGATTCGCAGACTGATCTGGGTCCGTTCTGTTCGAATATATACTGAGGTTTTTTGTTGCATGACATTATTTTCATTGAATACAAATAATGCTCTTTCACCATTGGCTTTTACATGTGCATTTCATCATTGAAGTACATTTCTCAGAAAAAAAGGCCTTCTATACAGGCAAGTGTTGTGGCTTCAGTATACTTTTTGCTGGTTCCAATCCTCACCATGCTGTTTGGTACCCTGTTCTCTTTTACTACATTTAATACATTTGTAGTTGTTTCTAAAACCTGCTGGATGAGTGACAAACAATGTAGACCCTGATCAAACGCCATCAGATCTGGGACTACACTGTTTGCTCAGGTGCGTCTGTCCCAATACTTAGAGTAAACAGGGAATGCTTTTAATGACAGTAGCTGCTTTGAGGCGTGCGTTCCGTTCTTAGACAAAACAATAAGCTCAATTATTGGAAAATAAAGACTCGTGATTGCAATAACAGAGGGCAAGTCCGCTTAAGAGACAAGTAATACCTTGAAAGACACTCAAAAAGAAGTTGATAAATATTTATCAGATTTGCTAGTAACTCTTATTCTGTTAAAACACTCGAAGCATTAATGAATTCCCGTAAAAGTACCGTGTATCCCTTAATTATTCGGATAGACATGCCTGAGCAAACGGTGTAGACCCAGATCAGACGCCACAGAATGCGGCGTCTGATCAGGGTCTACACTGTTTGCCACCCATCTAGCTATTATTAGACACATCATTTGGTAGCAAAAAGGACTTGTTCAAATGTAGGACAAGTAAAGTAAGGACTTAAAGTTTCAGAATTTTTAGGGTAAATATGGTTAGCGCCTTGAAACAGCAGGGTAGCGTAGAAAGCAAATTAAAATATATAAGACGCAGAACGCGAAAAAAGTCCTTGTGATCAGCCCATGTTCGAACAGGAAGACACAGATCAGTCTGCGCACATACACAGGGTCAGCATAGTCTTATAGCTGCCTGGGACAAACTAATTTTCCTTTGAACACAGCAGTGACAAAGTCCCCATCCGATTGCAGGGATGCGCAAGTTAATCCGGGTCGCCACTGTTTGCGCATGCGCTAAAGTACATTTTTTGGTGATATGGCCCATTTATCTGGAATATTAGGTACAAGATGCTAAATATAATCCGCGTAGTTTAAAATGGATAAGAAATAATCGGAATGAAGATGTTAGGGTTCTATTCATCTCTTTTTAGTTATATCCGAGAAATAAGAGATAATGTCTTGGAGTAGGAAAACATGTTGGGATAAAATCTTCGTAATTAAATGATTTGGATTGTGTTTTTCTCACGATAATGTACTTCTTAGTACAGACACCAAAAGAATGTTCTGGTTAAACTGTTTAATTTGATTGGTTGTTTGTCTGAGTTGGAGTTTTACGGCCCAGTTAACACTGTTAAGATTATGTTGAGTCAGTCAGTTAACCTATCCACACTTTTCGTGGGCAGGCTTAGTCATTTTAAGTCATTAACCAATACTTTCGCCAATAATTGACAACTGCCCTTCTTGAATCAGTGAAGGGGGGTAAATGACCGTAGAAATCATTTATGCTATTAGAAGATGGACGATACCACTTCATGAACTCAGGGGTGAATTGTTTTATATAAATTATTGGTTATCTGTGAAAAGGAATAGAGTCTCAGAAAATATATGATAGGGCATGATAGACCGGGAAGCAACGCATGGTATATAACCATTGCGCATGCCAAGATCTTCTCTGCGCATTATTTAAAACATAATTATTTTATTTGATAATCAACATATTCACTTTATACACATTAACCTTTACCAGTCTCTGGGGTAATTCTACAGACGACAAAATATGATGTTTTGCTGGTTTTGTTTAGTTTTTTTGCCAAAAAATAGGCTTTGACAGTTCATGCAAATTGTCTCCAATGTCAAATCCTGAATTCTGGTAAAAATAAGAAAAAAAAAAAAAACTTCAAAGTATCGTCTGCTGATTTTGTTATCCAGAGTACAAGCGTTAACAGTAAAATTGGAAAAATAAGCTATAAAACCTGTGCATTTGCACCATCTCATCATTGTCTGTGCATTTTACTAACACAAATATTTCTGATCCTTCACAAGCTAATAAGATGTGCAGGTCGATCAGATCTGAGGCGGTAGGGTATCTTTTTGTTTGTCACAACTAAATCTGTAGTACATCAGTCTGTAATATACATCAAATTTTAATATTTGTCTGAATTTTATTTCGTTTTCATATCTGGTAGATTTCATTCGCAGCATTTCATATAGTTTACAGGTGCAAATAATCAAAATATTACTTAAATTAAAGAAGCATTGCATAACCAACAAAAAAATCAGTAAGCGAAGACAGCAGAGATAAGAGGTAATGATTGAAACAAATTTATTACTTATTTGAAAAATCTTATCGCACTGTTTCATCGCATGTTAATCATCTGTTTCTTAAATGCTCATCATTTTGATGCAATATTGCCAACAGAAACTAAGATGAAACAATAATGATAAGATTTATGGGATAACAGCCGAGGTGTTATGAAGTATGCGCCTGGAGTCAAAGGTTATTTAGACAAGGCAATATGGCCGCAAGTGACGACACGTATACCATAAAACAATTGTGTTTGTGACAAATAAAAATAAATTTTGAAATCATTTCTGCAATAAAATGATACTGGAATATATAAGTACATTTTTGATGACATTATACGACACAGCTTCTGAACTCTTATTATATCGATATTACATAGCAGATTTTATGATCATGTTAACATTATTTTCGATGAGCTTTCCATGTTCCGCATTTTATTGACAGTTTTCTATAATTCAACAATGATTTATGACATTAATGAAATTCCACATTATCTAAGGAAAATGTAAGAACGGATGACAGAGAGAGAGAGAGAGAGAGAAAGAGAGAGAGAGACAGGCAAGAGAGAGAGAGAGAGAGACAGACAGACAAACAGACAGGCAGACAAACAGGAAGAGAGAGGAGAGAGGCAGGCAAGAGAGAGAGAGAGAGAGAGAGAGAGAGAGAGAGAGAGAGAGAGAGAGAGAGAGAGAGAGAGAGAGTTCTAACCCAAAGATTTCTCGAAGTTCAGAATTTTCCCAGGCTAATAAGTCACAGAAAAACTAAACTTAGCATTCTTTTGATAGCCACAAATTACAGTTTCCCAAACATAGCCGAAGCAGCAGAATCAAGATCTGTCCAGTTAAGAGGATTCAATGCGCTTGGTAATTTTTAGCCATTAGGGAAAACACACGTGTAACATCTTGTGTTGATTTTTTTGCATATCAAACCCCTTAGAAAAGCGATCTACTCTAAAAGGAAAGAAATTGCTCCCAAGGGGTCTAGTGTTAAAGAGTAGCCCCTACTTTGGAAGCGATACTGGGGAGGATTTTTCAAGATTTTCCCTGTGTATTCGTAAAAACAGTTCCGTTCTGGCTATGGCCTTGTGCAGGTATACAAAAACTCTGGGATATTTTGAAACCAGCCAGAAACTAATGGACCAGAATACAGGAACTTGGACCTTATGACATACGCAAAGAATATAAACTCACACAATCCAACGCATCCGCACAGTATGATCAGGGTCTCCACAGTGTATTTACAAATACAGAAACCAAATGAAACGCACCACACGAAAATACACATCGGCGCATTCACGCAGTCTGATCAGGACAGTGGCTGTCCGCTTACAGTATCACTGTATACTGCATTACGAAAACATGCCAATTTAAATATATTGAAAATTTCACCACCAAAAACTGAAAAGTTTCAGATAAAAATTCTGATATTTTTCATATTTCTGCTCAAAACATAGATTGTGGGTATTCGTTAGAACCGCCTCGGCGAGGCGGTTCTAACGAGTACCCACAATCTATGTTTTTGAGCTGAAATAAGAAAAGTAATGTATACCCCTGTAAACCCCAGTTTTACTGTATTAAGTTGGGGTTTAAGGGGGTCGAAATTATATAGGTATGTTTTCGAGATGTGTAGAATATAACAACGTATAGCTGAGTCCATGATCAGAATTTATAGATACGCAGGCTAATTTGGGTCTTTAATGTTTATTTATGCTTCAACGACACCTTTTCTCATGACCCGGCTTTAGAAGACTAGACGCACGGTAGATTTTGCGCCATTTTTTACAAGGAAGATAACCATGATGACTTCCTGTTTGCTTTCCTGTTTACCAAGTCCCTTCTGAAAATGGGTCTATTCTTCTTTCCTTTTAGGGTAGACCTATTTTCAGAAGGGAGACAGAAACAATGTGATATAGTTACTTCCCCTGGAAACGCATTATTTCCCCTTAAATTCAAAGCAACTAATATTCAGCACAGACTGTACTGCTTTAGCTGGTCCGAGCTACACTGGTCTTGTCTAATGCAAGTTTTTCTGTGTTCAGACTCAGTGTTGGTACTTGTATTAATTATTCCAGTGCCATAGACATTGCGCTTTCAGCATTAGGTACTTAATTTACAGAGTATTAGCCCTGTTTTGTGTTTCTATAATACTTTGACCTCCGTTTATTAGCCATAGCTCAAAGTTAATGAGTGTAGAATAACTCCCCGTTTCCTTTACTGTTTTAATAAATGCCAGGGCGAATAAAACATCAAATACACATCAGCGAAAACACGTGCTCCCAATTTGTTCGTCTCGAATGGAATATATTCTGAGAGGTTTGTAGTGAATTTCTTCAAAGTTCACTGAAATTCCTTTCGGTAGCATCTCAGGGTCTCATTGATTTTATTGCAAAAAAAAAAGAGAAAAAATAATAATTGAGCAAGCAAGAATTACTGGCGGCCAGAACGTTTCGTTTTTACTGAACCAGTTTAATAACCGCTAGTTTGACATGTCTTAAAGGGAAATTATACGCCATTTTTTTTTTTTTTTATACAACTGAGGCAGCTATTGTGGCTTCTTGTTTGTCATCTAGTCTGTCTACAGACTCTATCTTTTCTAACATTTTCTCTTTTCTTTTCAAAGGTATACAATCTAGTACAGCTTATAATGATTTTATAAGTTATGTCCTTTAGTAAAACAGTGAAATAGGATTAAAGAGACAAATACAGCTACAGGAAGTGATAAACAATGACAAAAAAAGAAAGAAAAAAAAAAAAAAAAAAAAAGAACAATTGCAGAAACGACTGGAGCCAGTCTATTTGCCAGCCTTCACACCAATCCTCTCCCAAATAGGATTCACTTTAAAAGAAAAACAGTACATGTGCACATATGGGAGGAAATTCCATCCTTTGAGAGCTGACCTCTTTTGAGAAGGGAAACCCAAAGCGTTTTGCCAGAGTTGCCGTCCTGAACGTTAAGCCATTTCCTTTCAAACGGAAGCGATTTTCGCTTTTATAAGTGCTGTCAAAAATGATTAAATTATAATAGATAAAAAAGTAAGCCTCCGATACTTAATATTCATTCTGCTTTACAAATTGTCCTGTTTAGGTATATCTAATGGTTTTGTTGGATATAAATGCTGTATAACACGAGGTATTATGTAACTATTGGTTCCATACAAATGTTACAGTTAATGCAATGTGTTGACGAATGTATCGACAATACGCGCCAGTTAGCAATTTCTACACATAAAGAAAGGTATGTCGACAACAGGCGTCAGTTGTTCATTTCCATGTACAAGGGAAGATACAAGCTTATTGAAATACAATGTATAGATATAGCACAGCTAATTTTCTTTATAAAATTCTACATGAAATCTTTCCTCAATATTGTATTTACCCTAAATATTTGGACATTCTGGTCTACATTGTTTGCCATTCATCCAACAGTTTTAGACATATCCACAGATAGTAAAATTGACTTGTTTCAATTTTAGGACAAGTACATGTATCTTCCCAGTAAGCATTCTACATAAATCTATAGCGGGCCGTTATCGGCCCGTCAGCTACCCTGACGGGCCGATAACGGCCCGCTATAGATTTATAAAGAATGCTAGCTGGAACACGGTAATATTAAATGTTCAGACATTAGCCCTCTGTAACTAACTGATTTAGCCTGAGACTCGGTGCACCAACCTGCACTAAAATTGGGAAGGCTAGGTTTGTTGTTCACCATAATTATGTTAATACTTTTGTTCTTCTACTTGTTGTTCGTACTTTTCATCGATGTCCGTCCGTCCACGTGTTGCTTATATTTTTGTGCTTGTTTGAATAAAGCTCGACTTTGTTATTTTGGCGTTTTCTGGACAACTTCGCTTCTATTTTTCAACATAAACTTTATGTATTTGGCTAACCCTATCTGATATATAAAAATCTCAAGTATGGTAAATTCTGTCGTTTATACAAAAGTCTGATCTAGTCAAGTTTCTCTTCTATCTCTTCTAGATAAAAGTACAAGTCTTCTTTAATACATAGCTCCAGATAAGCGGGGTAGCTAGTAAATATTGTCTTATGTCGCCATAGAAATAAATATTATGGATATGAGTTCCAACAAAATATACGCCTACCAAACGAATGAATGCGTAACCATCGGTTAAGAACGTGAAACAATTAGAGCGACATCGGTTAGGCATTCGATGACTCAAAAAAAGGTAAACAAACTTTGCATTTTCTGTGTTTCATGAGCAATATAAATGTTTTGAGGAAATTGTATAAAAAACTGGGAATTACATTCAACAGCCCATTGATATCGGCGTCTGTGGAGTAACTCTTAGACTACCTACTTCACGCATATTTGCTGAATTATTTTTCGCGTGCTTAAGGTGTACCGACAGTCATTAAAACACGTGGAAATTCGTGGTGTTTATTGTCCTTTATGTAATTTTGCGCTTTGCTAGAATTTTAGCATATCATCACGCACACACGACAGACACATATGATTATTTGTGTTATGGATATTTTGGTTGTCAATGCAGCACTGTTGAGACATCGCACGGTAGGGTCGAAAATGCATGGTTACGCATTAGATCTAAATAAATAAAAACAAAACTTAAGCTCTAATAATTGTCGTCTATAAGACAGTCTATGGTCTGGTAAAACTTAGCTTCTTCATTAAAGGCTAAGTTCTGATAAAGTTT
This sequence comes from Anodontia alba, assembly GCA_964016985.1. Classification (NCBI taxonomy): domain Eukaryota; kingdom Metazoa; phylum Mollusca; class Bivalvia; order Lucinida; family Lucinidae; genus Anodontia; species Anodontia alba. The sequence goes on from OZ024823.1 coordinate 3,859,828, forward strand.
ATCTTCAATATAAGACTCTATGGCTTGGAAAAGTTTGTAAAAGCCATGGTGTAGTTAGAAAAAATGTTTTCCATACAAACGTATGAGGTCTGTTATCGCTTTTCTTCTATATATATAACAATCTAGTTATTGTACTGAAGTTTCTTCTCAGGAAGAATAATTAACTATAATATCCTTACTGGTTCCCAAGAAATGTGTGAACAATAAAATATGATAAAGATCTAAGTTTGTTAAATTTTGTCTTTCATATATGAAAATAGGCTTTTGCAAACAGTATAGACCCACATCTGACGCCGCAACAATATTTTAAACACATCAAGAGGTAACAGAGTATAAAATTTTAGGACACGTATGGTAAGTAGATAAGGTGTCCCAATACTTAGGATATTACGGTAACTAGAAAAGTACATAGTCTAGGAACACAAACCTCATAAGGCACGCGATGAAGGTAAAATGAACTGAAATGATAAAACAACACATCCTCGATAACAGATAAAAAGAACTCGATGAAAGTGGACAGCTATAGCAGCTGATCCAATGCGAAATGTACAAAAATATAGGAATATTGAGGAACGATCACAATCACGAACACATCTCTCACAGGTTACCGAATAAAGGCTGCATGACATGAAATGGCATACCAAAAAAAAAAAAAAAAAAAAAAAAAAAAAAAAAACTGCACTTCAACGAACACAGAACGAACAAACGAAGAGGAGTTGTAACAGAAATGCTGATTTAATACAGTCAACAGCAAAACTGTTAAGGGGCTGTGTGCGTGCGTGTGTGTGTGTGTTAGGGGGGAGGGGTGGATGCGTGTGAAGACCCTAAAATGTAAACTATATCAAACCTTCTTAACAGTCGCACAATTAAAACTTGCAGCAAACTTCATTGGATTAATCACTACTCCTGCAGCCTGACGCGTAACATCTGATTTAATTGTTCTGACAAATCAATCTTACAAGCAAGCAAATCTCTTGTGTTTTGTATAGGCAGTCATGATAACATGCTTTGCTGACAGTGTTTTTTCAAGCCAAGTTAAATGTAGAAAATAGGTGAGATATAAAGGTTAGAAATGATTTGCGAAGTTTCAGATGTCGATAACCTTGATGAAGAAGTTTAATGGCTTAAAGTTTATTACGGTTGTTAAAGTCGCTGGCGTAACAAACACAAATAAGCTCTGGGAAACTTGTAAAATATAACCCGTATAACAACATCATGTGCGACATCACCGTTAAAAAGAATACGGACGATGTCACAATCAGTCATTTTCCCCTTAGAGCCTGTAGCCCTAACACATCCTTCGCATTGTTTTAAGGGGCGGCTGTTCTGCATATCTAATACTTGCTATAACAATTAGTATATTGTTTCAATGTTAACCCTAGTCCTGCTAAGCCTGGATATACCCTGTCTTTACAAACAGTGTAGATCCAGATCATTTGGCTTCTGAACGATCTGGATCTGCACTGTTTGCCATTAAGTATGCGAATTTGTATCAACAAACCGGATCAAGTAATCTGATTGGCTGAAAATCGGAAGTAAGCGTGACATCTTAATTTATTCAGCAGGACAAGGGTTAAAACACTTTGGACGTCCAGAGAAAAGTCCAGGGAGTGCTACATTCACAAGTCGCAGCCCTTCTCAGATACCAAGAGGAAGCAGACAAAACCAAACAAGCGCAAATCGAACAGACGTACGAAAAGCACTAAGATTAGCTCTCTCTCTTCCCTAAGCGAGGTAATCGCAATACTAAAAGGACTGAAAAACACAAGAACAAAATAACACAAGGCAAGACTTAAAACAAATCGCGTCGTAGAATGAACCACAAAGTAACAACCCTGCTAGCATTCTTTATAAATCTATAGCGGACCGTTATCGGCACGTCAGCTACCCTGACGGACCGATAACGGCCCGCTATAGATTTATAAAGAATGCTTACTGAGAAAAAGTAAGACATAAGATCGTTCCAATGCATGGGTGTTTTCATATGTGACATGTGTTTTGTGATTATTTGTTCATCATATCATCTTTTCTGTGCCACGGGAAGGCTGTGTTTCGTGATTGTGGCCTTTTTTAAGTATTTCACATATATAGAGCATCTTACACGATTGGTCATGTCATATGAAATTTAAGAAACTAGACTTCGGCGAGTTTCATTAATTTCATATGAAATGACCACGAGTCATATGATCGTTTTAAACTGAAATTCATTGCCTTAAACGTTGACGATTCTTCAACAGAAAACGCATGGTTGATATGGACGTCGTCATGACATTACATGTTCCTACCAAAGTGTTATTACACGTGTGGTCATATGATATTTATGACACGACGTTATCCACTGCATATCAGCTACGTCATATGATATTTTTTCCTTATAAAAGTATAAGGTTTAGAGTGGCATCGGGACTCAGGGTGAAAAAGGCTAGTTTTAAAAGTGCTTTAAACCCCCTGATGGTTTACTCTACTGACCGTTCTAAGGCGGTGATCCCGGTGTTGGTCTTACTATTTGTTGCTTTGTGGTTCTACGAGGCGATTAGTTTTATGTCTTACCTTGTGTTATTTTGTTCTTGTGTTTTTCAGTCCTTTTGGCATTGCGTTTACCTCGCTTGGTGAAGAGAGAGCTAATCTTAGTGCTTTTCGTACGTTTGTTCAATTTGTGCTTGTTTGGTTTTGTTGGTTTCCTCTTCCTCTTGGTGTCTGGGAAGGGCTGCGGTTTGTGAGTGTGGCACTCCCTGGACTTTTCTCTTACCTTGTTTTAATAAAGCTAGTCCTATTTAAAAATCTGTGGTCAGGTAAAGTTTGCTTTCTATATAAAATCTAAGGTCTAAATTAGCTTGCCCCATACAAAAGTATGTGGTATGATAAAGTTTGTCTTCTATTAGTTGCAACCTAACCATTGAGAGTGTGTTCTATGTAGCGGCCTTAGACCTAACAAAGTTCTCCTTCTATATAAAAGTCAAAGGTCTGATACATGACAAGCCATAAACTACCATTGGCCGATCTTGTTCTGAACACAATTCATAGTTAAACCAACAGGTCAGTTTATCTAATGTCGTAAACTGGTCTACTGTATGATGCGAAAAGCAGCATTTATGCCTGTCCATGTTACCGGAAATTAAAATAAGTATCTATTTTTTTTTCATCAAGGATTAAAAGAAAATCATTCAGTTTAATGTGTACTTTGATTCCAAAGGCAATCTTTTAGACTTTTATTCATAATTCTTACGTCAAACGAATAAAACTAGAGGTAATTATATCGTGCGAAGTCTCTACAATGTTCATAGGAAAGTGTATAAAATGCCATGTGCTAATTGCGACGTATTGGTCCAGCCTGACCAGGCTATGACTCATATCTATAGGAGTATCTCTTAAGTGTGGCAGTGACCGCATGACGTTTGCTGGGTCTCTGACAGAAGTCCTGTATGGGTTTTGATATGAATATTCGTTGCTCGCATATACGTGTGATTCGTAAGTTTTCTTTTGACATGCAATACATGTTATGATGCCATAAAGTCACGAGACAACATAAAAGTAAAATCTGTAAAGCCTGCTAAAAAGATTAAAAGCATTAATTATCACGCTATTCTATCTTTTCGTGATTTCATTGTATATAATATTTAAAATCTTTATAATCATAAAACTGACTTTATGGAAGTTAACGCATAATCGGGAGCTAAACTTAATGATTAAATTTTACCATCTATTTCATACTGATATTAATTGATGGAAATCAGTCTGTAATTTACCAAATTTTCGATTTAGAACAATGGGAGGAAATATTTGTCTTTTAGGGTAGATCCCTTTTCAGAAGTGATTGATATGCAGGAACGCAAACAAAAAAAAAAAAAAAAAAAAAAAAAAAAAAAATACAAAATTTTCTCATTGTAAAGAAAGGCACATGGAAACAATACCGCCCTTTCAGAATAGACTTCTTTTCAGACAGTACTCGGTGTGCTGGAAAGCAAATATGAAACCAAAATGCTGTCTCCCACGTAAAGACAGCGAAATACAGCAGGCGTATCTAACTCACTTAAGAGTGAAAAAAAAAAACGGGCAGTTTTAGTTGGTTCGCAGCCGATCTGAGTCTTTTCTGCTCTCGTATATTCTAAAGTAGTCCTTCAAGAATGACAGAATTCCTCCTCCCAATAGTTGACAAATAACAACCTTCTTTTTCACAGACTATTTTAGCTTTCTGTCAACAATTTGTTCTACTTGTCGATTCCTAGCTCCCGTTAATTCATCATTTACATTCTGATTGCTCAAGCCACGCACTTTTAACAGTAAACACTCAATGAATAAAAGCCTGATAGAAACAATGACGTCACTTTCAGGCATGATAATTATGATTGCTCATGACTGCTTATATTAGACTATTGATATAATGCTCGTTTTGGATTTAATCTATTTTTTTTTCTAACTCGCTGCCATAAATGTCACTATTAATGGAAGATTATTTGTCATATGAAAATGCCAGATTCTAAAACTGGGGATACTGGCATACTGTACATTAAAAATAACTGCGTGTTCTTATCAATAAGTTATAGTATTTTTAAAACACAGATTGCTTTGATCGTTTATTATTTTACGTGATAACTATTGATTTCGTGTTTTGGACATTAACCTCAAGTATAGACAGATCCACCTGACCTGTCAGAGTGACATTTTCATTATCCTACATAAGAGGATCTATCCACAGCAGCGCACTGTATAGCAGAGTGAGAGTAACACAAATTCTCATGCAATACTACTTTCACTACAAATTGTAATACTGTTTAATGGCCTCATGTCCGTTTGCACAAAACACAGTTGGGTTAGACCAGTAAAATGAAAGTAAGATACTATGAGATTTGGCGACACGAACGTCATCGAGCACATTACGAAAACATGTCTAATCAAATATACTGAAAATTTTACCACCAAAAATTGAAAATTTTCAGATAAAAAAAAATCTGATATTTTTCATACTTCTGCTCAAAACATAGCTTGTGGGTACACGTAAGAACCGCCTCGCCAAGGCGGTTCTAACGAGTACCCACAATCTATGTTTTTAAGCAGAAATAAGAAAACTAGGTATACCCCTGTAAAACCCAGTTTTACTATATAAAAGTGGGGTTTAAGGGGGTCAAAATTATATAGGCGTGTTTTCGTGATGAAAATGTGATCTCAGCTCAGTAAATGTAACACCCAAGAACTCATAGAACTTGACCGATGCACTGATATGCTTGACAATCATATATGAGCCAAATCACAACAATACCTACAATAAGACTTATGTGACCAGCGAAGACTCAGATACTTCGCTGATCGCATGTGCCTTCTATAGCCTTCGGGTTATCAAAAGATGGATAAACGAGAACTTTTGCCATACTGGGTGGATATACAGGCTGATCTAAGTCATTGCTGGTTACACAGCTCTTATTGTAGATTTAACAGCAGCCTAAACTAGACATCGGTTGAGAAATATGTTCAAAACACTACTTTGCTTACTTGTTATAGTTATCATGACCCCTCCCTCATCAGATGAAGAATGAAGAACAGCACATACCATATCAGAATCTCGAAGGCTCAGACCATACTGTACATCGGCGTAGTCTGATTAGGACCTTCTGTATTCATTTACGTTTTCTATAATAGCTGCTGTATCCCTATGAAACAACCAGGGCCCAGTTGTTCAAAGCGTCGTTAGCTTAACGAGCTCGTTAAGGGTCATTTCGTTAACTGTATTAGCGGATTCAATACACAATATTTTGATATTTTTTGCTGAAAAAATGTGAGTAGCTACTCACATTTTTTCAGCAAAAAATTTCAGCGTATTTGCGTATCACTCGATGTAAATTTTAACGAAATCGTTAACTAACGACGTCGTTAGCTTTGAACAACCGGGCCCAAGACTCTAGTAAAACTAAGCACAGGCTGAAGGTGATCTGGGTATTCACTGTTCACATAAGACATAAAAACCCTCTTCAGACATTGCGTATGATACTGATAATCCTACTTATTATCTGTAGTTCCCTTTCTCTTAAAGAACTTTGTTGGATGATTATGCCAAGACGAAAAAAATCAAGTGTAGTATTCCCCAATCTGCAACCCATATGAAACGGGAGGAATAGGTTTGTCTTTCAGGAAAGATTTCTTGAAGTCCTCATTTCTTTTTTGTTTTCTAACCTTCCTGTGCGTTGTCGAAGGCCATATAATGTGAGTAGACATCGTCGACCATCCCAGTTCTCGACCTGAACTATTATGTCTGAAAATCTTTAAGCAAGGACTTTTTATCACTCGATCTCTGAAGACCTCCGGGTGTCGAAATTTATATGCATTTTACGATTGCTTGCACCTCAGAACTGGCTTCCATCATCTAGTGACCACCTTGATGGTGTTCAGGCGACAGTCATTAAATGTGTATTGAAAAAGCGTGTCATGCGGGGTTTGATAAATGATATGTCACCGACTGTTGCGCTCTTACGGGACATCGATTAATCAGATGACCATGAAAACTGACCACCCTGAAGACAACACAAGAAATACACAGCCCCATCAAAGCAGAATAGTCAGGTATATCGAACAAGTGCTTCATAGGAATATTAAATGAGATTCAAGGACATATATTTCGTTTAGTCATATAAACGCATATCAAAACTTATCCAGAACCATAGTTGTGCAACATTTTTTTAATGACGCAAAATGTTAATACTCTTCAATACAACACTTATACTTAGGAATGCTTTAAACAGTATTTATAAGTAACTAATTTAAAGAAGGGATTTTCCTGAAAAAATTCAAAGAGGTTAGAAATCGATATGAAGATAAAGGATGTAAAGGAGATTTTGTGCGATAGACTGATTGCTTAGCAGTTAACCCATATAAGGTTAGCAGTTTCGCTGCCCTCCTTAATTGCACGGCAACGGATCCGGTCGCAGACTCAATGACTGCCCAGTCCTAAATATCTTATAGATAGCAAGCCCAGCTAGCATTGTTTATAAATCTATAGCGGGCCGTTATCAGATTTATAAACAATGCTTATTGGGTTATTCCTGACCTTACTCGTCGTTGGTCAGGCGTTCTATTTTCCTTTGGAGTGTTGTTTTGAGATGTCATTTCATGTCATTCAAATCTTATCTGGTCACTTGGAGGACTGTTCCGTGAGTATGGCCTTTCCTGAGTATCCCCATATTTATATCCTTTTTCTTGGTTTATGTAAATCATCCCCGATTTATACGATTAAATTGGCAATGCATTTGGAGACGACCAGTAAATACCAAACAACAGGAATGGATGTGAGAGTGTGGAGTGGTGAAGGAGAATTAAATGCCGATGGATAATAATAAATTCAGATTCTAAAGGTGAAAATCATGAAATGTATGTACCATGCACTTGACCATGCACCTGAAAATCTGGGACCTGAAAAGCTGCCTCTTTCTTTGCTTCGTTAAATATGGCAAAGAAAAGGTTATTCAATGAGAATATAGAAGTGATTTTTATAGGAAATGAATTATCAAAAGGCATTTTTAAAAGCATTCGTTTCCTCCTCCTTTAGGTGATTCGGAATCTGAATTCATTAAGATGATACCTGTATGTTCCTGACACTCTGCTTGAGCAGACGTTCAAAACAAGGAGCAGCAGAAAGACAACGCAGCTGTTTCCGTCCCCAACAACAAGTCACTGCAGGTGATTGCGCCACAAGAACTTGTTACCTTTCAGTGTCAAGAGGATGAAAAATGAAAATTGAACTTTGATATCCTGCCTCTTAATTGCATTTCATTAATTTCTTTCACATTTCTACTTTCTTCTCCAATTAATTACTTCCACTCTGATTGATTTGTTCAGCAAACGACTTGGACCATTAGTCAAACGTCGTGAAGCTTTCTGTATGCCGTAAACGGAAAGGTTTAAATTACGACATATTCTTTATAGTAGTTAATGACATTGTAACGAGACCGATGTCGTTATATGTCGTTGACCGTGGCTTGTATTGGCGAATGTTTAATGATGGGTATATTGTATACAGTTTTAACCCATAGATGCCTAGTGTGAACATGTGCATACAATGTAGACCCAGATCAGACGCCAAAGCACATGGTGTCTGATCAGAGTCTGCACAGTTTGATATGCCCCATTGCTTTGTTTACAATCAAAGAAACACTTGTCTATATAACATCCATTTTGGGTAAAGGAAAATTCGACTTCATCGAAGACTTCATCGAGGATATCTGGGCATTGGTGGGTCAATCATTTTACAGAGAAAGAGTAATTTTAGCAGAGATTTTAAGACATTTCTTGTGCTTTTTCTGAAAAGAGATGAGTATTTCAGCGCAGACCTATGTATTAAATTATATTTTTTTCTTTTTTATTTTGCTGTTGTGTTCCACTTCAGTATGCTAGTGTAAACATTGCTTTATCAATTTCGCTTAGCCGTCCGCTTGCAATAATTACCGTATCTACCCTCAGTATTTGAACAGACAGTCCTGAGCAAACCCTTAGGGTCAGATTAGACGTCATAAAACGATTATTTAAGGGTCACGTGTCTCAGGCTCTATACACCTGAAAAAAAAAATCCTGTTACTTATCTTCGCATTTCTAAAGCGACTCGAGGTTATATACCGTATTTACTCTAAATATTGGGACACTCCAACACTATATCCTAAAACAGGAACGAGGCCTAGAAAGTGCTGGTTGTTTATTTATTTATTTAAACAATGTTTAAAGAGGATGACACAATTAGCTATAAATAACTATTCTACCTTGTGGTCCTCTAACTAAAATTTATATACATATATACAACAAGACTTAACTAACAGCTAAGAAATTCATGGGATAAAAGTAGCTTGCAGCGAAGTGAATGCTTGTATAAAGTTTTTATCAAATAAAAAGTGCTAACAGGTATGTGCAAGTGATTTAAAACCAAACATGGCACTTAATTATATCAAAGACAAATCTGTATGTTATCACAGTTTTTGTAAGTGCTTTAAGATTTGACGAGCGCATAAAACCAATATCTAAAACAATTATGCTAGGTCATAAAAGCTCTCAATTCAGTTACAATAACGGTTTCAGCGATAATTTTACACATGGTATATCATTTAAAATCATAGTTAAAGACATTTTATAAAGGTTAAAATGTTGCTTTAAGAGACTGCTTAAAGGTAGAGAGTGACCCCGATGTTTTTACTGTTTGAGGTAGAGCATTCCATAGTCTTGGTGCGGAACACGAAAAAGAGCCATCAAAAAGTGCTGTCCGTGCTTTCGGCACATAAAGTGAGCCATTTTCTGATGACCTGAGGTTAAGAGTGTGTACCTCGGATACTGGTTTTAGAAGTTGTGTTATATATTCAGGGGATAAATAGTTGGGTGGCAAATATTGCAGATCCTGTCAGTGTTCTGTGGCGTCTGACCTGGATCTACACTGTTTTCTCAGGCATTACTGTCCGAGTGTTTAGGGAATATACGGTATCTGTATTTTATGTCGGATATTTTTTTCCTTTGTATTACTCTATGTTAACCCTTGTCTTGCTGAAGAAATTAAGATGTCACGCCCACTTTTAATTTTCAGCCAATCAGATTCCTTGATCCAGATTGTTGATATATATCCACACACTGAATAACAAACAGTTCAGATCCAGATCAGTTGGCTTCTTCAGAAGCCAACTGATCTGGATCTACACGTTTTGCAAAGGCAAGGTATATCCGGGTTCAGCAGGACAAGGGTTAGGGTATAATTAAGCATAAGAGCTTCAACGACGAAAAACGTTACGTCGGATATGTGCGCCCAGCGAAGATTAAGATCAGCTTGCGTATTGCGCACAGTCTGAACAAAAGCTTCATTTGGCGCATTTTAGATAGACAAGTATACAACGTTTCTTCATGCGGACAACGAAGACTCTGATCAGCCTGCGCGGATGCGCAGGCTGATCTGAGTCTTCGTTGGACGCGTATATCAGAAGGTGCATTTTCACTTTATTCACTTTATGTAAAAGTACAATAAAGCATATTGTTATGTAATTACGGATGTTTTTTGAAGTGGGTAACAATAAATATTATCGAACTCCTGGAAGCTGGGGAATTGGTGACAATTATCAGTCTGAAGTGCTTTTTACGCAAGTATACTCATAGTAAATCGATCTTTGTGACAAAGCAATTATGCCTGTATTTCTCAAATGGCAAACAAAGACAAGATTCAATTTTGTGAATGCGTTTATTTCAAACCATTGAAAATAAAACTAGGTCAAAATCACATCTAAAATACCAGATTTACCCTAAGTATTCGGGCAGACAGGCATGTGCAAACAGTATAGACCCTGATCAGACACCGCGAACGCGGCGTCTGATCAGGGTCTACATTGTTTGCCACTCATCCAGCAATTTTAGACACATCAACGGAAAAAAATAAAATGGACTGCTACATTTTAGATTTTTATTTTATTTTACTTCACTGCGCCATGTTGGGGACGTAAGACGTCCACCCGTACTTCATCATAGTGCGGCTTATTTTTTATTTTCTTTAGATCATTGAGCCCATTCTGGTTACTTTGAAAATCGAATACTGCTTAAGCTGGTGCTAGCGGTCGTATTCAGCCTTACAAACAACATAGCTTTATATGAAGAGAAGCAATAAAGCCGAATTCTGCAGTTCTCGTTCTCATCACGAAAACACGCCGGTTCAAATATATTGAAAATTTCACGACCAAAAACTGAAAGTTTTCAGATAAAAATTCTGATATTTTTCATATTTCTGCTCAAAACATAAATTGTGGTATTCGTTAGAACAGCCTCGCCGAGGCGGTTCTAACGAGTACCCACAATCTATGTTTTTGAGCAGAAATAAGAAAAAAAAATCTATACCCCTGTAAACCCAAGTTTTACTACATAAAAGTGGGATTTAAGGGGGGTCAGAATTATATAGGTATGGTTTTCGTGATGTTTGTGTGTTCTTTGTTTCCAAAGGCAACCATTTGGATTTTATTGTTCGAACTTCAGAACAGGTTTGATAATGAACTAAGGTATCCGAATATTTCAGGTATATACGGTATCACATTCTTGGATAAATAATTATGGTATATTAACCCCATTTATGCCCAGTGGAATCTTCTACCTTAACTCTTTGCACCAGTTCATTTACAATAAAAAGGGTGTCTGATTAGTTTTTATTATTATTGTTTTTTTTTTTTTTTTTTTTTTTTAGAAATCCCTGTATTTAATGCACATCATGAAAACATGCCTATATAGTTTTGACACCCTTAAACCCACTTTTATATAGTAAAACTGGGGTTTACAGGGATATGAATTATTTTTCTAATTTCTGCTTAAAACATAGATTGTGGGTACTCATTAGAACCGCCTCGCCGAGGTGGTTCCAACGGGTACCACCAATCTATGTTATTTAGCTGAAATTATTCAGTTTTTGGAGGTGAAATTTTCTATATATTTGCATAGGCGTGTTTTCGTAATGAAATAGTATAGACCTTGATCTGACGCCGCGTTGATCTGGGTCTACACTGTTTGCCATTGTCTAATTTATAGGACGTTAGGCATACATCTTGTTCCATGTTACTGTACTCTTTATTTTCTTCGTGAGTTTCCAACTGGATATCATGTGGTTGAAATCTGACCGATTGCGACATGCCCTTGGTTGGTTATAGTGGACAGGGAGGTGCTTGGTTTAAACAGATTTTGTTCGAATAACTTACAGCAGGTCTTAGACGTTGCACTAGATGCAAAGTTACTAAATACGGTTGTAGAGGGTCCCAGTCTGCTCATTTGCCTGAGTATAACAATACGATCTCTCCCACCCCTCCGTCACTGGAATGCTACATAAGTTTTATGACAATTTAGTTCTAGTATTCTTTTATGGGACAGGGATTTGTTACTACCAGTTTACTTTTTTAGACATCACTGTTTTCCGGCCGAAAACAACCGGAGCAGTACAAAACAACACAACAACAACAGCATCAACAACAACAATGACGGAAAATCTTTCAGGTTTATACCTCCATCTTATAGAGCGAAGAAGACAAAAAAAAACAACAACAAAAAAACAACAACAACAACAAAAAAACAAAAACAAAAACAAAACATGAATTAGAAGAAGACAAAATGTATAATGATTGTTACAGGTTACAGTTCATGTTGAGCTTTGCTCAGGTGAGCCTAAACAATCCTGGCAGTGTTTGTGAAATACGGTTTGTTACATTCCTGCATTTTAGGCCAAACACAAACAATTTCAAGCAGCATTTAATAAATAGGTCGCATTGACACACATCTGAGCAGCGTCACTCCAGAAGAGAACGTAATACACATGTATATGAATATTGTAGGTCCAGGTTATGCTGTGAATCCAGGCAATGTGATAAGAACCTTCTCTGGCCATAGAAAATCCGGGCGCTGCAAAACGAACTTGCGGGAAGCGAAGGTCCCGATCAGATTGTTTGAATGCGCAGGCTGATCTGTTTTTTTTTTCGTATATGCGTTATAGCTTTTTTTTTGGCGGTGAACATAGCTTCAGATAAGGTGCTTTTTTCAATAAAAAAACAGAGAGCTGATATTTTTTCTTGTTATTCCATGAAAATATATGTTGTGGGTACTCATTAGAAGCGCCTCATCGAGGCGCTTCTAATGGGTACCCACAACAACTTTTCATAGAGACATAAGAAAACTTTTATATGGCTACCCCTCTTATCTGGAGCTAGGGTACAGCATATGTGTTGTTTTATTCTTTAGTTCTTATACAAGAGAATGTAAGGTGTTAACCCCATAGTACTTTGAGTAAAATTTTCAGCAGACGACAATTTGCAATGTATTTCTTATTTTTCCAAGAAAGCAGGATTTGACAATTCATGCAAATTGTCTCCGGGTGAGACAATTTGCATGAAATGTCAAATCCTGTGTTCTTGGAAAAATAAGAAAAAAATATCATCAGTTTGTCGTCTGCTGTATTAGCCCTGAGAGTGGTACAGTCTTAATGATCAATAATTTGCGTAGATCCAATGTTATAGCTCTGATAAGCTTATATTATGTCTAGACAAATGGTGTTCAAAGAAATATGTAAGAACCCATAGTTCTTGGAAAACTACTACCCATTAGTCTTTAGCAATCTCTGGGCAAATTCAGCAGACGGAAAATTGATAACTATTTTGCTTGCAGAAGAATCAGCAGATGACCTTTTGAATGAATATTTTTTCTCCAAAAAAATAGAGCCTAACATTTCATGCAAATTGTCTAGAAGAGTTAGACTCTATTTTCCCGGTGAAAAAAAAAGAGAAAAAGATAATATGTTAAGCGTTAGACCTCAGAGCGTTAGAAGTTAATCAGAAAAGCATCAAGGAAGCATATTTGTGTCGTCAAAAGTGCCTAATACCCAAATATCTTTATACGCATGTATCTCTCTATGTATTATCCAAAACCGAACAAACTTGTTCAGATTCCTATTGTCAGAAGTTAATTAGTAGTTCTGACTACTAACTAGGCCTACATCTGCACATTCATAGTCATGGACCTTCTAGAATGATTGCACCCGGCGTTTCTGTGGTTTTAGTGTATAAAGTTTACACGAAGAAGTTCGCACGGTGTGCTTACATTTACTGGTCATATGAGAGAGAGAGAGAGAGAGAGAGAGAGAGAGAGAGAGAGAGAGAGAGAGAGAGAGAGAGAGAGAGAGAGAGAGAGCAATATTTCTATACCCGTATCATTTATTGTCAGCACAATATTCTGCAACATGGCACAAATGCATTTGTTGTCTTATCTTTTTGGCCATTCTCACAATCTTCTAAATGTTCCTCGCCATCCAATGGAGACATCGTCTCCGGGGCATTTGCGTGTATCAGTGGCTCAGTTCGGCCTACCAAGATCGACTACTGTTCGTTGACAATTCTACAGTACTGTAATTATTCAACATTTTGTTTACGCCTTCTAAGTCTGTTCCAAGAAACAAGAACATATCGATTGTATCGCCTGATTCTTGTGGCGTGCTTTTCCTCTCTTTACATATTCATGAGCCGTGGCAAGTAAGAACTGCATCATGAAAACATGCCTATATAATTTTGACCCCATTAAACCCCACTTTTATATAGTAAAACTGGGGTTTACAGGGGTAAACATAATTTTTCTTATTTCTGCTCAAAAACATAGATTGTGGGTACTCGTTAGAACCGCCTCGCCGAGGCGGTTCTAACGAATACCCACAATCTATTTTTTGAGCAGAAATATGAAAAAAAATCAGAATTTTTGCCTGATAACTTTCAGGTTTTGGTGGCGAAATTTTCAATATATTTGCATAGGCGTTTTTTTTCATAATGAGAAGTAAGAAACAGGAAATCGGAAATAGGAAATAAGAAGTCCCTACCCGGCTTTCGTACGCAACATAAAGAAATGGTCCTCGGACATCAAAGACCTAGATCAATAATGTGCGCAGTCTGATAGGGCTTTCACTATACATTTAAAGAATGTTCCTTACTTCCTAATTTAACTTGTCCTAATAGTTAAATAGATCCATTTAACTACCCTTTGATGTGTCTAAAATTGATGGATGGTTGGCAAACTGGCAAACAGTGTAGAACCTAATCAGACGCCGCGTTCTGCAGCGTCTGATTTTGGTCGACACTGTTTGCGCAGGACTGTTTGTCGAAATATTTAGGATAAACACGTTACTGCATGTCGTCACGTGTTTCTTCATGAAAAATAAACTGAATTAAATATGAAATCGATATAAAATTGTAAACAAGAGCGTAACTATTTACAAGCAGTCGGTGACAAAGCATTTAAAAACAAACAAGAAAACAAACAAAAAAACAAACAAAAAAAAAAAAACCAAAAAAACACAGATCATGTTTTTCACCGTTTGAGTCATATTTTAATATGCACGCATTTCGATTTTGTGTGAGGCGAAACTTAGGCTTCTAATGTTACACATCATCACGAAAACATGTCTATATAATGTTGACCCCCTTCAACCCCACTTTTATATAGAAAAACTGGAGTTTACAGGGGTATACATAAATTTTCTTATTTCTGCTCAAAAACATAGATTGTGGGTACTCGTTAGAACCGCCTCACCGAGGCGGTTCTAACGGGTACCCACAATCTATGTTTTGAGCAGAAATTTGAAAAAAAAAATTAGAATGTTTATCTAAAAAATTTCATTTTGTGGTGGTAAAATTTTCAATGTATTTGAATAGGCTTGTTTTCGTAATGTGAATTTGCCAACTGGATAAAGAGTATGCATATTGGAGGTTAACCACCCCATTCCCCGACCCTACATCTCCTGCACCAAACATCTAGGGAGGTAATGACGTATGCTGATAGCAATGGCACAGACAAGCCGATTTGTGTAGGCATTTACAAATTAATTCAAATTGTATGTATGAAGAATAATAATGCAAGCCTTTTTATCGAAGAAAACAAAAAAAAATGTCGTTTGGGGCATCATAGATATAGCATAAGCCCACTTCTATGGGCGTATCCGAGCAAGGATGTTCAAGGCCACAATATTAACGTATAGCATGTTGGGTTAAACTTTCAGCATCAGCATATGCGCAGTTTAAAGAATTTACAGTTTTCCCAGAAAATGGGAAATGTCAAATCTTTTTTTGCGAAAACAACAATAAAAAACAACAACAACAACAACAACAACAACAAAAAAACATAAATAAATAAATAAAAACAAAAACTTAAGGTCAATTTGTCATCTGCTGAATCGTCCAGAAAGTGCTAACGGTTAATGACCAATGAAAACAACCAACAGAAACAATGCTCCAATTAATGATAATAAACACGCATTTAAATGAAGAAATCTAATTGCTAAAACATGTATAGGAAATACGTTTTGACAGGACATCACATTAAAGTACATGTACATGTGTGCCCAGCGAAGATGCAGATCAGTCTACGCATTCGTGCAGTCTGATAAGAATCTTCACTGGTGCATTTGCATTTTGGATAGCCAAGGGTGCACATTTTCTTCAGAAAATGTGCACCCTTGGCTATCCAAAATGCACACATTGAAAATGTGCACCCTTGGCTATCCAAAATGCACACAGTGAAAATGCGCACCCTTGGCCATCCAAAATGCACACAGTGAAAATGTGCACCCTTGGCTATCCAAAATGCACACAGTGAAAATGTGTACACTTGGCTATCCAAAATTCAAATGCACACAGTGAAGATTTTTATCAGACTGCGCGAATGTGGACAACGAAGACTGATCAGACTGCGCGGATGAGCAGGCTAATTTGAGGCTTCGTTGGGTGCATATGTCAGAAGGCACGTTTTCTCACGGTATGGCTTAGAGATATACTGTTTCCGTGTCATGATATATTCCTCACATCTCCCTGCACACTCTTCCAAAATTCTCACGTTCAAAGCTTTATTATGACGAGTAATTCATTTTCAGTATGAAAGTTGGCATTTTATCTCAACCAGGTGTGTAAAAATTCATTTTGTGATAACTGATTTCATACAGGTCCACATAGGTTAAGTAATCAAACATCATTACAGGATTCAGTGAAATAGCTACCTTGTTTCCCACCAAAAAGTAGGTTCGACTATAGGAATATATTTTTTGTGGATTTGTCAATGTGTAAACTCCGCCATATCGATAAAATCCACAAAAACGTTCCTCATAATTCCAACTTTTGTCATCAAACTGTTACACATGTTGCCAAAAATGTCATTTTTTAAGACGGCGGAAGGAAACTAGATCCGACGGATTCCTGCTCTGGGCCCAGCTGTTCAAAGCGTCGTTAGCTTAACGAGCTCGTTAAGGATCATTTCGTTAACTGTTTTAGCGGATTTAATACACAATATTCTGATATTTTTTGCCGAAAAAAATGTGAGTAGCTGCAAAAGCTACTCACATTTGTTTTCAGCAAAATATTTTAGCATATTTGCATATCACTCGATGTAAATTTTAACGAATCGTTAACTAACTAGCTTTGAACAACTGGGCCCAGGACTTTACTGAAATGCTAAACGTTTCCCTCAACCAATCCAATTGCGTGAAATTTGTACAAAGACGAGGAGTTGGAATGATACTGAAATAAAATCTGAGACCAAGTAGTCAAGAGATGGGACAGACCGCGTTATATAGCAATCAACTTAAAACTAAATTGAACCATTATCGGCCAGACAGGCATATGCGATCAGAAAAAGGCCCTGGTCAGTCTGCGCAGATGTTGTATGCTTACATAATCATTTGATACAATACAGGAAGAATATATCGGTGTATTGCAACGCTCCTGATCAGATTGTGAAGAGACTTAATAAAACCGAGTCTCCGATTTTCGTTCTTTTATGTGTTCTTTGTTTCCAAAGGCAACGCTTAGATTTTTTTATTCTACTTCACTGCAGCTGTTGTTAAGTGCCATGTGGCGGTCGTAAAATGTCTCTTCATACTTCACTATAGTGCAAATTATATTTTTATTTCCTTTTGGGATCATATATGAGCACATTCGGTTTACTTTGAAAATCAAATACCATTTTAAGCCGATGCAAGGGGCGTTTACATTGCTTAATAAGAAAGAGACTAAATAAAACCGAGTCTCCTATTTTCGTTTCTTTTGTATGTTCTGTGTTTCCAAAGGCAAACTTTTAGATCTTTATTAATCGACTGTTCGCATCTACTCAGAAGACAGTTTCTCATGACATAGCTTATTGTATTTTTTTCTGCTAAATTCAGGATCAGCATTCACGGCTAGACATTTACCCCTTCATCCCCGTTCAACCCCAGTGGACTCTTCTACCTCATGCTTTGCATTGGTCTGTTTTCAGTTGCATTCAGTTTAACCCATTTATACCTAGCGGCCCATAAAAGGGACATTGGCAAACAATATAGACCCAGATCAGACGCCACTGAACGCGGCGTCTGATCAGGGTCTGTACTGTTTGCATTAAAGGCTCCATATTCCTCAAAAATAGACATTTTATTATCCAAGAAAGGTTTAATAAATGGTATTAATACAAACATAAAATGTGGCACCTGACAGCCTGTAAACGTTCAGTTAGTCTCTCCTCCTTGTAACGATTTTTTTTTTGTATCTCTGAATTAATGTTGCCAACATTAATTCAGAGATACGATAAAAAATCATTTCATTTTTGATTCGGTTCAAAAACGAAATTCGACTGTGTCTCCTATCTTGTCAGGCTCTACACTGTTTACCTAGGTCCCTTTTTCAGAGCGCAAGGCATTAATGGATAAAAGATTAAAGCGACCAATTTCTTTTTATCAAACTATTTTACTTTTAACCATCAATTCCTCCTAATGCCCATCTGCAATCATATTTTGAAGAGTGTTTTTTCAAAGATAATCTTTCCACACCCTCTGTTGCATTAGCCTATAGATATCTTTGATCTTCGTGCCGTGTTTTGACCATCACTCGTTTCAGGGAACAAACATGAAAGGCAACTCCAATCGTCTTGTCAAAACAGATCCATAATCTTCTAATTATCATCTTCGTAGATTTCCGTTTCTGTGCTCGTTATATACCGAAAATACCCTAAGTAATTGGACAAACAATCTTGACAGTGAAAACGCGGCGTCTGATCACTGTCAATACTGTTTGACCTCATCAAGCCGTTTCAGAAACATCAATTGTTACCGTATTAACCTTAATTATTAGGACACTCTAACTCTTTCCATATTGCCCAAAACTCTTAAACGACTCCACTGAAGTAACTTTTGTTGTGTATGAAAACTGTTGGATGAGTGGCAAACAGCGTAGACCTGATCAAAAGCTTCGTTCTGCGGTGTCTTATCTGGATCTACATTATTTATTCGGACCTGTCTGTCCCAATAGTTAGGATTATTACGGTAGTGAAATGTAGAAATAAGGTGTCAAAATATTTAGGTTCTTTACGGTACACCGTACTTACAATTTGTGCGCAACGCAAGGAGCAAGACATCAACCCTTGTCATGCTGAATAAATTAAGATGCTACGCCCACGCCAATTTTCAGCCAATCAGATTACTTGATCCGGGTTTTTGTTAAGAATTCACATATTTAATGACAAACAGTGCAGATTCAGATAAGTTAGCTACATCATCAGAAGCCAACTGATCTGGCTCTACACTGTTTGCTAAGACAGGGCATGTCGTGTTCAGCAAGAGAAGGTTAAGCTATGTGCCAAAAACGAAAGCCCCGATAAGCCTGCGCATGCGCAATCTAATCAGGGTATTCTGTCCGTGTCGATATATTTTACTGTATTCATTGACTTTTCGCAATCTAAACTCGACTTTGATTTTATCTTTTTCATTCTGAATTTTTCACGATAACTTTTTCTATACAATAAGGCCTAAGTTTTTAACGAAAAAACTATCCAAGATAAAAGTTGTAGAGGAAGATAGGCGCCGACATCTTCAAAAATTCCATGGACGTAACATAGAGCAGTTTTTGCTACACACTGATGGAGATGTTCAATAAATAAATAAATAAATAAATGAATAAATCTGCAGATGCCTGGGTGGCTGGATTATGCACTCTTCTGCCGAAACTTTCTGAATGTTGGCGCAACCAGCATTAGGGTTTGGCAGGGAGGTTCTTGTCTTACTTGAAGTAAGTTCAGGGCATGCTTGGGGCCTTTCCTCATCTATCCCATTTTCCTTTTCTTTCTTTTTCTCATTCTAAGAAATGGCTCGACATGACTGAAATATTGTTGCTGGGCCTTTTAACCTCAATTCAAATAAACATAATTATCGATCGCCTTAGTGGGGGCCAAATTCTTCGCCGGGCGTGGGGGAGGGGGCGCGGGGCGGTGGAGGGGGAGCAAATTCTTTCCTTGTTTGATAGAGTTACCTACCCGTGAAAAAGTATCCATTCACCTTTATAACGTGTTTCAAAACGACGACGTTGATAATGAAATAAAGATCTAAAGGCTTGACTTTGGAAACAAAGAACACACAAAAGAACAAAAAATTGGAGGCTCGGTTTGAAGTCTCTCATATAGCAATGCAGTTTGCATTACGAAAACACGCCTATTCAAATATATAGAAAATTTCACCTCCAAAAACTGAAAATTTTCAGATAAAAAACTCTGATATTTTTCATATTTCTGGTCAAAACATAGATTGTGGGTACTCGTTAGAACCGCCTCCGCGAGGCGGTTCTAACGAGTACCCACAATCTATGTTTTTGAGCAGAAATAAGAAAAATAATGCATACCCCTGTGAACCCCAGTATTACTATATAAAAGTGGGGTTTAAAGGGGTCAAAATTATATAGGCGTGTTTTCGTGACGGCTAGGCTATTACGAAAACAAGCCTATTCAAATATATGGAAAATTTCTCCTCCAAAAATTTTAAATTTTCAGATAAAAAACTGTGATATTTTTCATATTTCTGCTCAAAACATAGATTGTGGGCATTCGTTAGAACCGCCTCGGCGAGGCGGTTCTAACGAGTACCCATAATCCATGTTTTGAGCAGAAATAAGAAAAATAACTTATACCCCTGCAAACCCCAATTTTACTATATAAAAGTGGGGTTTAAGGGGGTCAAAATTATATAGGTATGTTTTCGTAATTCTGCATACGCCCCTAGCCCCAGCTTAAGCTGTATTCGAAAGTCTACGGTATACAGCTTTATATTTCTTCTTTGGTTGTGTAACTGTCATTGTGTAACTGTCAAGTGAAATTCTTGAAGTTTAAAATTCTAAAGTTCAATTTCAGATCAGAAATATCGGTTACTTTTGATTTACAAAGTGTATCTTATTTCAAATAAAGATCTATAGTACATCGTCCTCATTAACCCTAAACATGCTGAGTAAAAAACTCAGCAGACGACATTTTGAAATATATTTTCTTATTTTTCCCAGAAAATATACTTTAATATTTCTGATCTTTAGATTAATTAGCTTCTTCGGTATGTTTTGGCAAGTAGCAATGATATTTTATACAATGCACTGAAAAACTGTCTAATTGTGACCGTCACTTTTCGAATACTTTTCTCGCGCCATTGTTCATTATTACGTTACTTCAGGGTTGCGACTGTTGAATGAATGTAATTCAAAGCGATTACAATTATTGGTTTCTATTACAGATCAGAATATTTTCTACTTCATGCCTTTATGAGAGTAGTTTCCAATTTTCAGCCTTGTCACGCAAAACGGGCCCCAGCAATGTATGCAGAAAGCGATGTCGGTGATCAGTCGAGAAACCCGTGCTGTCAGGCCAGATTCTTCGTCTTATGCCGTGAGATTCTGTAGTGCCAAGACTTTCTCTTGGACCATAGCGAAGACCCTGAACAGAATTGACAGATGTGTAGGTTTATTTGGGTCTCGCTGTTTGCACGTGTCCTAAGGCCCCTTTTATGCGTGACAGTTTTTCATTTGAAGGCTTAGCATTCTTGGTAAAGGTTTCAGCAGACGACATATTGAAATTTGTTATTTTTCCCAGAAAACAGGATCGGACATTAAATGTAAATTGTCTCCAATGGAGACAATTTGCATTTAATGTCAGATCCTGTTTTCTGGGAAAAATAAGAAAAAAGATCATTAATTTGTCGTCTGCTGAATTAGCCCAGAGAGTGGGAAAGGTTAACATGGGTTACCACATTCCTCTGTTACCGGAGAAACTCTTATTCACCAT
Organism: Anodontia alba; assembly: GCA_964016985.1. Classification (NCBI taxonomy): domain Eukaryota; kingdom Metazoa; phylum Mollusca; class Bivalvia; order Lucinida; family Lucinidae; genus Anodontia; species Anodontia alba. The sequence continues at coordinate 3,881,392 of OZ024823.1, forward strand.
GTTGGACGATCTAATGAGGTGTAAATTGTTATTTTAAACTAAAGGCAATTTTTTCAAACTGTTTGTTTACTTTCCTTTTATGAGCGTTCCCCCTATAATTCACTATGAAAAAGTATCCCTAGCCTGTAGGATACTGTTAGTGACCCTTTACTGTCAAAGTGAATAAAGGTTACCTAAGCTTACAATTTATTTTCGGTCCATGAACTTCCACATTGAAAGGAAAGCAAAATTTGAATAACAAATTAGGAAGCAGAGATTGAAAATGAAACAAAACTTAGTTATCTGGACAAGTTGTCGCCACGATTGAAAGGTCCAGCTCGTCCAAAGAGTTGACAAGAGCACATCTGTAGTGCCAAGAGTTTTATTGTATTTACTTTTATCCAGCTTAATTTGCAAATTAACACACCCCTAAAAGGGTAACTGGCAAACAGTGCAGCCCCAGATCAGTCGCCGCAGAATGCGGCGTCTGATCAGGGTTTCCACTGTTTCCAAATAGTTTAGCATCTTTTCTCCAAGAATATCTCAATCTCAGCCTGATATACCTAAAATTGAAACTAGTCTTTTCTAATATATAATGTGGGGGAGTATTCAATCTAAAATTGGTAAAGTGATATTTTTTATTGGTTTGGTTTTCCATTTACAAAGGAAATAGGCACACATCTAAGGTAAATAACTCTGACATGGAAACATTTGCCGCCCTTCTAACTGGCTTCTCACTGGGAGCTAAGTCTTTCTTTTAAGAGTTGTCCCCGTTTTTTAAAGGTTTCAAATACTAGGTATAGGCTGCTTTCTGTCGTCTCAAATAAAATGGCGAAAAGCCACTCGCCTTAAATTCAATCTGTCCTAATTTCAGTGAAGGACCATGGATCCCTGATTTGTTGTTCGCATATTTATTTCTTCAGAATAATAAATGAGCCGATGCACAGCATTTCCTATAAGATTGCATGTGTGCTCAGCGAAGACTCAGCTCAGCCTGCACATCCGCACAGTCTGATCAGGGTCTTCGCTGTCCGCCGGAAGATGCTTTGACTTCTTGGGTACGCAAGGTTTCGATCTAATAAAACTACAGTTGACTCTCGTTATCTCGAAATCCAAGGGACTCTCTGAAATACTTCGAGATGTCCGTTCCTCGATGTATCAGATATGCAGAATTGAGGAAAAAAATCGAACAACCACATTTCACAAAGGAATAGGTAATTTGACTCCCTACGTTAGAAGATACATTAAAATAGGCGGAAAAGAGGAGAAATTGCTCCTCCTCTTTTCCACAATATTTTGTTACCTGTTGTTAAATTACCATGTTCAAACAGGGACCAGATTTTCACTTCGAGATAAGCGTTTATTCGAGATAATCGAATTCGAGATAACGAGTCGACAGTAGTTTAAAAAAAAAAAAAAAAAAAAAAAAAAAAAAACCCGCAGTAATTCGTTTCTGCTGACCGTTCCAATGCTGTTGTTCTGTTATAATTCTTCTTAGTTTGTATGTCGGTTATTGCAACTTGCTGCTATGTCTTGTCATTGTTTGTTCCTCGTCTCTTCTTCTTTCGATGCCTCAAAAAGGCTACGCTTCGTGATTATGGCCGTTCATAGATTACAGTCGACTCTCGTTATCTCGACTTCGCTTATCTCGAATAACCGCTTATCTCTAAGTGAAAATCTGGTCCCTCTTTTAAAATGGAAATCTAACAACAGGTAACAAAATATTGTGGAAAAGAGGAGAGATAGCTCCTAAGGGGCAATTACTCCTCTTTTCTGCAATATTTTCAATATATCTCTAATTTCAGGAGTAAAATTTTTAACATTATTTATTAATTCTGCAAGTATGATGTGTCGAGGTACGGATATCTCGACGTATTTCAGAGTCCCTTGGTCTTTGAGATAACGAGAGTCGACTGTACTTTGCCATGTTTTATATATAAAAAATAATATATACGTAACGCCGGGTTCTGCGGCGTCTGATCTGGTCTACACTGCTTGCAAATGTCCCTTTTATGTGACATTAAGTATGAAAGGGTTAATATTTTTGTCTGAAATTGAAACCAAAACTCTAACAGAATCTCCAGAAACTCTTCTAAAGCAATAAAACGCAGGTCATGATGATCTACAGAAAAATAGAATAGCAGATAATGCACATCTGGTTCGCATGTCCAATGTCGTCTGCCAAAATACTCAAGACATACGATCGTTGTAATGTTTTACAGCACACGTGGTGTAAGAATTTACGACAGTGCAGTCAAGATGAGATATTAGACAGAATTCTGACACGCCACAGATATGAAAACGTCTTTCTTTCTCTGTTAAAATGAGAAAAAAAAAACAACAACAAAGAATATAATGAGATGCAGTAATGATTTGAAATAAGGTGAGCCGTAACGTGAGAAAACGTACTTTCTGACAATTGCGTCAAACGCAGACTCAAATCAGCCTGCGCATCCGCGCAGGCTGATTGGAGTCTTCGTTGTCCGCATGAAGAAACTTTGCATTCTTGGCTATCCAAAATGTGTCCAGTGAAGATACTAATCAGACTGTGAGAATGCAATTCTTTCTCTTTGGAACTTGATAGATCCCATTTCAAAAGGGAAGCAAAAGCAAATTTGTGAGAGTTGCCTCCACTTGCCTCCCCTAAAAGTGTTTACATTTCCTTTAAGGTTAGCATGCACCAAAATTACTATTCCCTCACATTGACCAATGGAAGCCAATAGTGAGAATAGTACGTCTTACCTCGAAAATAAACAACTGCAAAACTAACAGATAGCATGCGTATAACCCGTATTTACCTAACATTTAATTTCTTTGATGACGTCGGGACCTAACGTAAACTGCAACTAAATTGTAGAAAAACTTCTGTACTGGAACCAAGCAAACACCCACTGGTAGAATTTCGATGCGCTTCTTACTTTGACCAATGGTGAGAATGGTGAGGCCAATAGTGACAATAGTATGTCTGGCGACAAAATAATAATAATAATAATAATAATAATAACAACACTCCACTAAATAAAACATAACCAGTTTATTTCTTCCTCACTCTTTGCACAAGCCCATTTTCAAATTTGGGTAGTCTGGTTTATTTTATCTGCAAAAACATATGTTTAATGGAAACAGAGTAGACAGTGATCGAACGCCACACTACACTGCTTGCCAATGTCCCTCGGTAACTAGGTACAATAGGTTACTGGAACAATATACCCTCGTCCATCCTCAATCCAGTCTGACCCAATGCCACTACCCTGTATGACGATACATCATGAAATACCAGGTTACATGTTTTGAAGTACATGTATATATATCAAGCAAAGGCTAAGCAGATAGCTGCAAGTGCAGATAATGTATTTGGGTCTGAACGAGAGAAAATGTACCTTATGACGCCCAGCGAAGACTCAGATCAGCCTGCGCAGCTGCGCAGTCTGATCAGTCTTTACTATCTGCCTGATGAAACTTTTGGCTAATCAAACCGCGCACAGTGGAAACTCAGGTCAGACTGTTCGGATGCGCAGGCTGATCTGTGTTCACTGGGAGCACGTGTCCGAAAGTAAATCATCTCAAGTTGCAGTTCATATAGCCATAAATCTTGGACCACTTAAACAGCAGCTACAGACAATCTTGAGTGCTCTACTGCATTCCAGCGCTTTTCCACCCACCATGATGAAAGATGTGCAGTTTATATGTTATGAAAAGCATGGGTTAAGACAACTAGAACTTGACCTTATGAAAGGGTCGCGTCAGTTAAGGTCAATTAGGGGTGACTAAGTTCGATTATTGATTGTTTTAACAGAAGATTCGTCAATCAGGTCTGACTTGCAAGTAGCAAGTAGCGATACGCTAAAAGATACTGTATACCACTGATGAAACGCACACGATTTGATGAAAATATGTGCGTTTTCACATACTTAATAGTCGAGCCCTTAAAATCTTCAATGTTCGGGCATGCAATATTTTCCTTGTCGCGAATCAAATAGAACATGTTCTGTATAGTAAACATTTTGCATGTGAAGTGGTTAGTTACTTCCTAGCACAGGCACAAACACATTTTTGGAAAAGTTTCAGCTTGGAATTACTTATATTCAAGGAGTAATGATAAAAGAACATATAAACCGTTAACTACGGCTGTGTTTTACAAAATTGCAGCGGTCAAAGATTACAGTTTCATCAGCACGTTTAATCAATAATAAAATCAAGTTATATCAGCCTCAATCTTCATACCCACATTAGTGGGACGACAATTTATACTAACATAACGCCAGCCTGAAACAGATCGCCGAATCGCTCTACCTCCACCAATCCCATGCTTTCTATTAAATTAACTCAATCCTTACATCCATTTTATGGAATGACAATTTATGCTTACCTAATGGCAAGCTCCCATGCTTTCTAATGAACTAACAGCCTGCAAACAGTTCTTCGATCCTCACATCCACATTAGTGGGACGACAATTTATGTTTTCTTAACGGCAACCTGAAATGCCGGCCTCTGTGGCTCAGTTGGATACGCGTCCGACTGGTGATCAGGAGGTTGCGGATTCGACTTCCACCGGGTCGGCAACATTCTTTCGTGGAGATTGATCACGAAATATTTTCTACGGGCATTCTCTCCCTTCCGCTGATTCAAGAAGGGCAGTTGTCAGTTTCTGGCGAAAGAATGTGCACGATACTGGTTAACTGCTTAGAGGACTAAGCATGTCCAATAAAACTGTGGTTAGGTAAACTGACCGCGTTCGACATGACCCCATTGGGTTGACTGGGCCGTAAAACCTCAACACAAACAAACAAAGCAATTTGAAACAGATGGCCGATTTACTTTCCATGCGTTCTACTTAAGCAATTTCCTCCACAAAAGCCTAGCGCATTTTCAGCAGCTATCTAGGGTTGCTTATTATTAAGAGATGACCCAGTACATATGCGTGCTTCATTCCTCCGCAACAGCTTGTTGATACGGAAGTCATCTTTATGAAATCGAGCTAAACCCTTTCTCACGACAATATGGTTCGCGCAATGCGAAAACATGTCTTCGAGCATATGCGGACAGCGAAGGCCCTGAGCAGACTGCGCATCTGCGCAGTCTGCTCAGGGCCTTCACTGTCTGCTAACGGATTCATTGGAATCATACAAAATGTATGAATGGAGAGCAAATGCCCGGAGGGGACTTTGCGCATGCGTTGGATAAATCTGAATCTGCTCATTTTGCGCATGCTCGAAGACACATTTTGCTTGGCAAGGCCCATATTATTTGCGTGGTACATGTTCTCTGCTACCATATTTATTCTAAGTATTGGAACAGACAGATCTGAATAAACAGTGTTAACCCAGATCGAACATCTGATCAGGGTCTACACTGTTTCCAAGTCATCCAGCAGTTTTTGACACATTTACACATAGAAAAAATGGACGTGTTATAATTTAGTACAAGTAGGGTAAGGATTTAATGTGTCCCAATATTTATGGCAAATAAAGTATTCTATGAAGAAGGGGTAATATTCTGATCAGAAAAAAAATGCAGAATGATGATTCCATTATAATAGCCGGGACGTAAATTGCGTCTTCGGCATACGAGGATAGCGAAGGCCTAGATCAGTCTATGCATCCTCGCATTCTAATCAGGGCATTCTTTGTCCGCTTACTGAATCAGTGGATACTAAAGGCACAGCATGTGCGGATGCACAGCATGATCTGAGTATGTGCATTTTGCTCATGCTCGGACATATTTCGCTTGATGAGACTAACATGAGGATTACGGGAAATTAAACACTTCCGTGAGAGACAACTCTATTAATATTGTTTTACTCCCTTCTGAAAATGGATCTACGCTAAAAGGACAGAATTTGCCCCCCCCACCCCCCCCCCTTGGGAGTTTGCTTCCCTTGCTCCCCTTGGGAGCAAATTCTTTCCTTTAAGAATAGAACCCTTTTTCAGAAAGTGGTTGGTGTACAGGAAAGCAAACAGGGAGTCAGAAAAGTGGCCTCCCTTTTCAAAAATGACGGAAACTCTACCCAGTGTATGCATTCACTATACACTTCAACCGAACTTCAATAGCTCGAACACCGATGGCTCCTTACCATAATTCGAACTATTTTGTGAGTCCCTACGAAATTCTTCCGAAAGCAAATAATTTAGGAAAATTTCTTATTTTATCGCGAAATTGTATGTTGTGTGTACTCATTAGAATCGCCCCGATCAGGCGATTTTAATGAGAACACTCAACAGACCATTATTGTATAGAAGATCGAAAACATTTCCCTAAATTATCATCATTTGCTTCCTGACCTGGCGCCATGATTAGCATTCAGTGGCTCGAACTACCCATGTCTAGCACAAATTTCCACGGTCCCAAAGATATTCGAGCCATTGAAGTTCGACTGTACAAAGTTTTTGTTGCATAGTTTGCCTTCTCTTTGACAGGACGGAATGCGGCTGCAAGCGTGAAACTTTTTCAGAATGAATATTGTGAGTACAAAATAAACTACAGATGGAGCTCCATGCGGGAGAAAACCGACATTATTCATTATATGAACAGTTATATCCTAGATCAGGGTGCACATGCAACCTATTTCTCGTGTCTTAGCCGTATTTTACAAAGTCTAGATATTGCACTGGCGAGCAATGGGGATTAAACATGGTTTCACAGATTCACAGGTTGGGCTGGTTATTTGATTTTTAGATATGCCGTCTTGTACGTTTTTACCATGAGAAGTACCAAATTAATACATCTTTACTGCCAGAATCTGAACTCTTTTAGCCAACCGCAATTTGTTATTACCAGCAAAGAACATAATGAACCGCAATGTCAGGAAACGTACCTTCCGACACGTGACCCCAGCGAACATGCAAATCAGCCTGTGCACTCGCGCAGTCTGATTGAAATCTTCACTTAGCGCATTTAGGATAGCCAAGGATGCTAACACTCTTCATGCGGACAACGAAGACTCTAATCAGCCTGCGCGCATGCGCAGGCTGATTAGAGTTTTCGTTGTTCGCACATGTCAGGTGGTGCGTTTTCTCACGTTGCAGTTCAACATGCTTTGAGTTATTTTCATAGCATAAAGGCTCCATGATTCTAATTAGAATACTTTCTGCAGAGGAACATTTAGACACGCGCATTGCATCGTTGTAAGTTTAGAAAATCAAATGCAGGTGAATAAAGAGGGAAGTGATGTATGCAGACGGCACACAGAGGCAACCTCCAGATCAAACGGCTGTCGGCAGGGGTTAATATAACCGTCTCGCTCTGCTTTAACCTTTTCCAACCTCTGGGCTAATTCAACAGACGAGATATTGATGATATTTCTCTTATTTTTTTTTTCCAGAAAACAGGCTTTGACCTTTCATGCAAATTGTAAATTGTCTCCATTGGAGAAAATTTGAATGAAATGTCAAAATCTGTTATGTGGCAAAAATAAGAAAATATTTGACCAGGTCGTCTGCTAAAAAATACCCGGCATGCTATAAAAGCATTAAGAAAAAGCCAGGAAAAGAAAGGAGAACAACAGTAACATGGCAAGAAAGCAACATGGAACATAATACCGACACAATTAAAATCTTCAATGCCCTTTGGAATAATCTGAATAATAAATAAGGAAGAGGCTAGTGACAGTCGACTGTAAACAGTATTTGTCAGTAACGCGTTTATGTTAAAATCGCTATTTACGGTCGGCTCTCGACTGCGACTTCAATGTAAATTCGCCACTTACATTCATCTATCAATAGCGTGTTTATGTTAAATCACTCTCAACTGCGATATCAACATAATTCGCTACTTATATTCGTCTCTCAAAAGTGTGTTTACGTTGAAATTGCTATTTACAACCGACTGTTAACTATGATTTCAAGGTAACTTCGCTACTTAAATTCGTCTGCGATGAATTTGCTTTATACAATCGACTGTAAACTGCGATTTCAACATAAATTCGTCTACTTATATTCGTCTGTCGCCGTGAGTTTACGTTGAACTTGTTAATTACAGTCGTGTATGCCGTGAGCGAATTAAGAATAGACACTTTCATAATGTATGTTAGCTTTGCATTAATAAAGTCGGATTTCCTTGGTAAACTAACTTTTCTAAGTTTGTTATTGCATGCACTGTTATTGAGGATGGGACGCTACCATTCACCCAAGGCACAACAAACAGTCTGTATAGATAATTAACCTTTAACCCATTGTGGACAGAATTAACTCCCCCACGCTATATATTGGAAGATTCTAACTTGATTTTAGGCATGTCAGGCTATGTGATTTAGATATTCCGAGAAAAAATGACTGAACTATTTACAAACAGTGGAGATGCTGATCTAGGTCTGCATTGTTTGCCAATTATCCTTTTACGGGTCTCTAGTCCACAACGGGTTAAATGGAAAAGCAAAATTTGTAGCAGACGACGTTCTTTTTATTATTGTTATCATTTTCATTAAAATAAATCTCGACGTTTCATGTGAATCGTCTGCTTGGCTCTGGACTGCCAGCAAATATATGGCAATAGGAGCTTATCATCACGAAAACATGCCTATATAATTTTGACCCCCTTAAACCCCACTTTTATATAGTAAAACTGGGGTTTACAGGGGTATACATTATTTTTCTTAATTCTGCTCAAAGCATAGATTGTGGGTACTCATTAGAACCGCCTCACCGAGGCGGTTCTAACGAGTACCACAATCTATGTTTTAAGCAGAAATATGAAAAATATCAGAGTTTTTTTTATCTAAAACATTTCAGTTCTTGGAGTGATTTTTTTCTATATATTTGAATAGGCGTGTTCTTGTAATGTTACTGACGTACACTCTCTACAATTTTTATCTGTGACTGCTTATAAAGTTCGACGCATGAAGTTAGCACTTCAGTAAGTAAAGAATTATTTTATGACATCCTCTACAGTTTATGTTTTAATATTACTGGTATACCAAATCGGTTGCATATTCTGGCTAGCAAGCCTATATTATCATTACATTTATCAAAGGGAGGATAGAAAGCAAAAATAACATTCTCAAATTATAAAATACTCCATTAAAATGTCTTCCCTTAATTATATACGTATGTTTTATAAATGCTTCTAGAGACTTTAGTCAAACATCAAACAAAATACCTTATACTTAGTGGCTCTGGAGCTTAGACGGAGATGAGCAGCAACGACGTCGTATTAAAGTGTGCTATCAGACATGTCCGTCCTGCTAGGTCCTGACCTAGCCTAGCCACTAGGCGTTAAAATGAATAATATGGATACGATATCATCTGTTTGCATTAAAATGAAAGTACTTAGCCAAGATATGTATTGGAGACTCTACCAAATAGACTTGCCATTGTTAACAAGTTGATAAAATTTTGATAATAAACAAAAATGACCAGGCTTTTATTATCAGACTAGCAGCTAGTCTAGTCCTGACCAGACGCTGGGTTCTGTGGCTTCTAATTACGTAGGACTACAGTTTGCTAAGGTCCCTTTTGTGGGGACATTGAGTACTAATGTGTAAATGCGACTGGGTTTAACTTGACATATTTTCTGTACCTTTTACAAGGGAGACAACATTTGTCATTCCCTGTTTGTCTCTCTTGTAGAGAAGACTTCTTTACAGAAGGCAGACCAAACCATATTGCTGCCACTGAAAGTGTATCCTTTTCCGTTTAACCCATTTATGCCGAGTGTACTTTTCTACTTTAACACTTTGGACAAGTCCCATTTCCTGTATAAGGGGTGTCTGGTTAGTTTTTATTATTGTCATGTTTTCTAGAACTCAATGCAAACAGTGTAGACCCTGATCAGACGCCGCGTTCTTCGGCGTCTGATCTTGATCTACACTGTTTGCAGAAGTCCCTTTTATGGGACGCTAGGCTTATATAAGTTAAACAAGAGTTTCTGTAACACCCGAGCTTGGGTTCAGTGTGGTATATTTTGATGACGGTCATATCTTGTTATTGTCTGAAATACACATTCTTTTCAAGCATTGTTCTCATACAAAATAACTGGTTTCAGTCAAGTAGTGTTTTGGGAAATAGTGTTTCTTATGAAAGGCACCCCTTGCTGTTTGTGTCTTTCCTGGTAAAGCTAAATTGAACTGACGTTTGAAATGATTGACTAAATTGTAAAATTAGGTATGGAGCGGAGCGGGGTGGACCGAACGTCATAAGGTACATTTGCTAATGGTGTTGCTCGTCCGATTTGGGACTTGGCAATTCACATGATGTCCAGCTCATGACGAGCATACATTTAAGAGTAGGCCACAATAATATGGGGGTGGGATGGGGGCGCAAATATTTCCATGTCAGAGGTTTTACTCCTTAATGAGTGTACATTCCCCTTTAGAGCCGTTTGGTCTGACTACACCTTTTGCCTTGCACGTCTGTCTGGATAGTTAGGATAAACATTCTTATGTACATCGTTAACTTTACTTCCAATGTTTATCAGTTAACCATGGTGAGCGACTGTATACACAGACTTTCTTCTGTTATTCTTTGTCCCATATTTTAATAGATATTAAAAGCTAATTAGATGTTAATATTAATGAGACTGATGAGTTATCTAATTTCCGTCCTTATAACAGGATTCCACATCATTAATCTTATGCTTGCTGAAAGATTGCATCTATAGACAACCAAAGAATGGTATTAGGAAACCAGTTTTGTGTTAGGACACGCATAAAAGCCATTCGCCCACAGCTTTTAAAGGGAATTGATACTGTTTCAAGGGGAGGGAACTCTGTTATGATTGGGAGCAAAGTCTTTCCTTTAAGAGTAGACACTTTTTAGAAGGGGGTTGGTGTGTCGAATAGCCAAAGAGGAAGCCACAGTAGTTGTCTCCCTTATAAATCTACTATGAGTATGCAGTGTCTTTAAATCAGCATTGTGACTTTCAATAATCAGTCTTTTTTTTTTTTTTTTTTTTTTTTGTTTTGTCATGCAAAAATGAAGCGCACAATGAAGAAAAATGGGACTTTAGTCCTACATCTAATCAGCGAAGGTCAGTGGATAGGTTAGTAGTTCCTTTTTTGGTCTAATTTCTGACAGTAAAACAGATCAAGCAACAGTTGTCAATATATATTACATAGAACACTTATCAGTTTATATTCTGGGTCTATGGAAGCAAAAATCATTGGACATCTCCAAAATTCGTCAAACCATGACAACATATTCATGCAATTTCTGTGTGTAAAAAGTACACATAAATACACGTATGAATGGAAATGAATGAATAAATAAACAAACAAATAAATAAAGAAATTAGCATGCAATATATCATAGAGCAATAATGTCCAGACTTCTTGTCATATCCGTAAAACATTTAATATTCTATGGTACTATCCGTCCTCCTCCACACACACAGAGGATCCTATCAACTTTGATCTCAGCCATTGGCCCTTAAATCTGTTTCCCATCTTTGTGATTTGTGTCTGTCAAACAATGATCACATACTTTGATTTGGGCTTCCTCTCAACTGAACAAGAACATCACGAAAACACGCCTATATAATTTTGACTCCTCAAACCCCACTTTTATATAGTAAAATTGAGGTTTACAGGGGTATACATTATTTTTCTTATTTCTGCTCAAAACATAGATTGTGGGTACTCGTTAGAACCGCCTCGGTGAGGCGGTTCTAACGAGTATCCACAATCTATGTTATGAGCAGAGTATGAAAAATTTCAGAGTCTTTTTATCTGAAAATTTTCATTTTTTGGAGGTGAAATTGTCTATATACTTGAATAGGCGTGTTTTCTTAACGTAATCACCTAAAGTATTGTTTTACAAGACGATACAGTAAGTTACAGCTACAGATGTAGCAATGTTCATTTACAGATGAAAAAAAAAAACAAAAAAAAAAAAAAAACATATTCTTTAATGAAAATTATTAATTAAAGCAGTGTCCATAATTTTTCATAATTTTCGAAATTTCAAAACATTTTTTTTTCCAAGATGCTTTCTATGAAAGTTTGAAGATGCCGCTTCTGTGACAACATTCAAGTATCAATAAAGACTTTATTTTGTAGGACACAGTTTTATTGTTATATAATCTGCCAACAGAAAACTCAGTTTTGTAGGACCCGGTTTTATGACTGAATAAAGTATCAACAGAACACTTAGTCTTTGTAGAACATGACTTGTTGGTAAAAACAATACCGTTTTAACTAATTAGAGAGATAGGCATGAGGGTACAGACGAATTTAAAGACGAATAAAGCATTATCAGAAAACTCGTTTTGCCTAGGATATGTTTTTATTGGTGAGAAACTCTTTTGTATAGGGAACGATTTTATATTGGTATCTTTACAAGCAACAGAAAGATCAGTTGGTCTAGTGCAGAATTAAATCAGTAGAAAACAAAACAAACAAACAAACAAAAAAAAAACAACAAAAAAACAAACAAACAAACAAACAACCAAAAAAACATTTAGTGTGAGTTTCATAGCACACACTTTTGTCGCTATGCATAACGAAAACATGCCTATTCAAATATACTGAAAATTTTACCACCAAAATATGAAAATTTTCAGATAAAAAATTCTGATATTCTTCAAATTTCTGCTTAAAACATAGATTGTGGGTACTCGTTAGAATCTCCTCGGCGAGGCGGTTCTAATGCATACCCAGAATCTATGTTTTGAGCAGAAATAAGAAAAATAATGTATACCCTTGTAAACCCCAGTTTTACTATATAAAAGTGGGGTTTAAGGGGGTCAAAATTATGTAGGCATATTTTCGTGATGGTGAGCTCATTTTTTTTCAGTACATATGTCATAATGTACGTTTTCTCACGTTGCTGCTCAAATGCTTGATTATTGGAACAAAAGTAAGCTATCCTGTGAATGGTATGGTATACAGGAGCTTATACTGCTCATCCCTGAGTTTCTGCAATGGATTCTTCAGTTTTTGAATTTGGACACATCTATTATTGCAAATAGGGAATAGTCAAAAATATGGAACCAAATAGCAAACAGTGTAGATCCTGATGAGACGGCTCGCACGAGCCGTCTCATCTGGATCCTCAATGTTTCGATAAGTATTTGTTTTGGTCAATAGGGCTGAAAGAGTTAAACTGGATTGTTATAGTAATATTCTTACGACATGAAAGCCGTAACAAAGGAATGAAGCATAGCTGAAAAAATATTCCGTCTTTCCTGGGAATCGAACCCGGTCCTCCCGGTTAAAAATCCAATGCTCTAACCACTGAGCCAAAGAGTCGACTCCCTGACGTAGTTACCAGAGATTGAATATATACTTAGAAGCTATGCGTAATCTGCCAAGGCAGATAATCGAAGGTAGGAGTGCTCGGTCGTAACACTCCCCCTTTTCAAGGAAGTCATCATTTATGATGACGTGAAGCCATTTTCGGCGTATAAAGTCCAATCCCGGACTAGCCCCCATCTTACGACATGAAAGCCGTAACAAAGGAATGAAGCATAGCTGAAAACATATTCCGTCTTTCCTGGGAATCGAACCCGGTCCTCCCGGTTAAAAATCCAATGCTCTAACCACTGAGCCAAAGAGTCGACTCCCTGACGTAGTTGCCAGAGATTGAATATATACTTAGAAGCTATGCGTAATCTGCCAAGGCAGATAATCGAAGGTAGGAGTGCTCGGTCGTAACAATATCTATATATTACATGATGCACAAGAATGGTTCTTGGTCACTATGTAAATTACAGACAACGAATTTCGAAATTAACATGCACATTCGAGCAACCTGATAAGTACAGTCTTTATTTTCGGTTAGAGTATAAATTATGTCAATGTTCAGAGAAGGTTCTGTTCAGACCGTGCATTAGTGCATCAGAGCCTTCGCTGTTCGCATTTGGCATGTGGACGTTTTCTCATTTTCTCACGCTGGTATCACTTTTTGTTTTAAATAATTATGAAGTAAAGACTAGTTGTAGAGTGGTAGTTTTTGTTTCCTTTTCGCGGCAAGTGCCTTTTATTTCTATTTCCTTTACTGCGCTGCCATTGTAAAACAATTACATGTGTTGTGTTATCTTTAAATTATATCGACAGAATGGCAATATCTTTCCACAATATTTATTTGTCTTTGAAGACGAGTAAGTGCATTGGAATACAAAACTGCCAGTACGAAAACACGCTTATTCAAATATATAGAAAATCTCACCTCCAAAAACTGAATGTTTTCAGATAAAAATTCTGATATGTTTTCATAATTCTGCTCAAAACATAGATTATAGGTGCTCATTAGAACCGGTTCTAACAAGTACCTACAATCTATGTTTTTGAGCAGAAAAGAAAAATAATGTGTACCCTGTAAACCCCAGTTTTACTCTATAGAAGTGGGGTTTAAGGGGTTCAAAATTACATAGGCGTGTTTTCGTGATGAGCATCAGCAAACGACAGAAACATTGCAACATTAGCAAATTTAAGGGGAATGGGGAAAAAATAAAACAGAAAATAATTCCGACATGGAAGTATTTGCTTCTGTTCCCAAATGGGGCCTACTCCCTTGAGGAGAAAATTATTTCATTAAGAGTAGCCCCTATTGTTTTGAATGATTTCAAATACTAGAAGGGCAGCTTACTTTCTGCAAAATTGTCTCTATTTGCAAAGTGGTGGTGAGTGTGTGGGTGATTAGGGGTGCGAGGATGGGGTGGGGTGCGGTACGGGTTGGAGGGAGCCGGGCAAAATCTTTGAAACGTATCTATCATATTTAAGAGCTATTTTATCTTCAATATCATTAGAAATAAAACATTTCCGTATCGTATTTTGATAGCAGATAAGACAATGATTAGTTTATAATATTTTGTTATTAATCAAGTGATTTGATAATGGCCCAGTTACAGGTTCTCGGTCAGCTGTATTGGCCCGAGGCCGAACGGGCCGATTTCCACGTATGAATCCTATATATTAAGTTGATAATTAATAAAATCAATTAAAACTTGAACCAGTGTAATCCTATCTTGTCTGGTTACAATCGAACAGTTGCATACCCGCAAGTAAATCAAACAGTTTCTTTTATGACATATTGACAATAAAATGATTGGAATGAATTTCAACCCGAGAAAACGTATCTTCGACATATACGCTCGTCGAAGACTCAATTCATCATTCGCATCAACGTAATCTGACCAGTCTTCGTTTTCCACATGAAGAAACTTTGCATCCCTGGCTATCCAAAATGCATTAGTGAAGAATCTGACCAGACTGCGCGTCGCTGGCGCACATGTCCGAAGATATATTTTCTGACGTCATGACTCATATATTCTTTAAAACTCATTATGAAAAAACGCCTATTCAAATATACTGAAAATTTTACCACCAAAAAATGAAGAGTTTCAGATAAAATATTCTGATATTTTTTCATATTTCTGCCCAAAACATAGATTGTAGGTACTTGTTAGAACCGCCTCGATGAGGCGGTTCTAACGAGTACCCATAATCTATGTTTATGAATAAGCAGAAATAAGAAAAAATAATGTATACCCCTGTAAACCACAGTTTTACTGTATAAAAGTGGTTTAAGGGGGTCAAAATTATATAGGCATATTTTCGTGATGTGCTTAATAGCATTCAGTGCTTTTCAGTTTCAATCACTTCATCAGCTTGTAGTCTATACTGTCAATGTAACCTGGAAGCCGGTGCAAACATAAATAGATAATTAGAAAATTAAGACCATTCCGATGTTAAGAGAATGTTTTGCCAGTCCTAAAATGTTTCTTTCTTATTATTCTCTGTTCAGTATTAAAACCGCCCCACAAAAAAAAAAAAAAAAATAAAAATAAAAATAAAAACCCTTGGGTACAAATATGAGACGAATTACGTAATGCAGAAAAGTGATGCATATGATCTTGTCTTTTGCCACTGGATTCGCAGGCGAGATAGTAACGCGATTGTTCTTAATTTAATAATGCACATACATTAATTAGGACGAGCTTAAAGTAATAAAAACAAAAGAAATTTTATGGTCTGTATGAATATTAAAAATCTCATAAATTCGCAGTAATTATAAAACCTTGGCGAAATTTATGGCTTAATGAAGAAAAATGTTTTTGTTTTATTATATCAGGTGATTTAGAGCTAAATTGCTTTCGTAGCACCACATACACAAAGCAATGAATGACAGATAATGCTCACTACAGAACGAAGATTAAGCGACTTACTATAAATTATTTATAATATAAATTACATTAGGAATATTGAAATATCTGCCATGGTTTTAAGTTAATGCGCTACTTTTTTTTGTTTTTTAGCATTTCTCATAATATTATATCATCTTTATATAGTTTTTATGAATGATATGAATGCATACCTGACTGCTATGAAATTGCTTGCAGCATATGGGCCTGAAAATCAGAAAACGTACCTTCGGACATGTGCGCCCAGTGAAGATTCAGATCAGCCTGCGCATTCGCGCAGTCTGATCAGAATCTTCCCTGAACGCATTTTGGATAGCCAAGGATGCAAAGTTTCTTTACGCGGACAACGAAGACTCTGATCAGACTGCGCGGATGCGCAGGCTGATTTGAGTCTTCGTTGGGCGCACATGTGAAAAGGTACGTTTTCTCACGTTGTGGCGCATATATTTATAATAGAGGAGATGCAACGGAGATAATGTATCTTCTGATATGTGCGCGCAGCGATGACTAAGATCAGCCTGCTCATATGCGCAGTCTAATCAGAATCGTTGCTGTCTGCCTGTAGAAGCCGTGGATTCTTGCCCATTTACAGAGCGCTCAACGAAGACTCTGATCAGACTACGAGGCTGCGCAGGACTGATCTGTGTCTCCGCTGGGCGCATTTGTCATGATGTCATAAGATTTATGTTCACAAGTTGTGTCTCATCCATTGTTGCAGATCTGAAATCGCAGCTTCCATTTTAGCCACTGTCCCCTCGACAATCACCCATGGTTACACATATCTCTTGATAACAGGGAATATCAGATAAATATTTTCTGATTTGTCCATAAAAAACATACATTGTGGGTACTCATTAGAAGCGCCTCGGCGAATGAGCAGGTAGATCTGAATTTTCGCTGGTTGCATATGTCCGAAGGTGCGATGTCTGACGTTTCTCCTCATATGTCGTAGTACTCATTAGAAGCGCCTCGGCGAGGCGCTTCTAATGAGTACTACAACATATGATTTCATAGGAGAAATAAGAAAAATATCAATTCTTTTTTGGTGGACCAAAAAGCGCCTAATTTAGAGCTATGGTTACAGACGTGCATTTGTGGCACGCGGACGTGGTTGATAATTATACTGACTTCTGTATCAAATTGTAAGCCCAGATTCGCTTTTCGCCGCGATCTAATCGTCCAAGAAGGCGTCATCAGTTGTCCGTTTAGGCAAACTTTGCAGCATCCATTACGAAAACACGCCTATTCAAATATATAGAAAATTTCACCTCCAAAACTGAAAATTTTCAAATAAAAAAAAAAATCTCTGATATTTTTCATATTTCTGCTAAAACAGATTGTGGGTACTCGTTAGAACCGCCTCGGCGAGGCGGTTCTAACGAGTACCCACAATCTATGTTTTTGAACAGAAATATGAAAAATAATGTATACCCGTGTAATCCCCAGTTTTACAATATAAAAGTGGGGTTCAAGGGGGTCAACATTATATAGGCATGTTTTCGTGATGTATAAAATGTATGAGCATAGCAAAAATCATCCCAGAACTTTCGGACAGCTTAACCGCTTACCATACTTGATAAACATTTATCAAGTCCATTTGATTATAATGTGATGTGTATTAATGTGCAGTTTTTGAGTTTACATTGTTTGCTGGTACATACTTGACCGAATGCTTCATGTTTTACATGGCTATAGCAATCTGGATATCACCATCAATTAAAAAACAGATTGAGTCGATATGCAAGCAGCACATTGAAAATCATTACAGTCAAATATCAATTTGCAAGCAGTTCAGAAAGTCATCTTTCTCCCAAACATGCTATCAAGGAGGACCCGTATTCAAAAATCTCCAAAGAAAGTGTACTACATTTACCTGAAATCACCTTGAAAATTGAACAATCAAAATCTAAAATGTTGCCTTGGTTGGAAACAAAGAACATACAATAGAACGCAAATCGGAAGCTCGAATTTATCCAAGTTGACTGCTTGGGAATTTCTCTGAAATACTACTGGCTGAATACAATCAGCTGCATCACAAGTCCAGTTGACTGTTTAAGAATTTCTCTGAAATACTACTGGCTAAATACAGACAGCTGAATCATGTCCAGTTAACTGCTTGGGAATTTCTCTGAAATACTGCTGGCTGAATACAGACAGCTGAATCATAAGTTCAGTTGACTGCTTGGGGATTTCTCGGAAATACTGCTGGGCTGAATATTAAAAGCTGAATCACAAGTCCAGTTGACTGCTTGAGAATTTCTCAGAAATACTGCTGGCTGAATACAACTAGCTAAATAACAAGTCCAGCTATAACTGATTGGAAATTGCCCTGAAATACTACGGACTGAATACAAACAGCTGAATCATACGTCCAGCTGACTGCCTGGAAATTTCCCAGAAATACTGCTGGCTAAATACAAACAGCTGAAACAAAAAATTAGTTGAATGTTTTGTAATTTCTCAAAAAAATACTGCTATCTGAAAACAAAGAGCTGAATCACAAGTCCATTTGACTGTTTTGTAATTTCTCAGAAAAACTGCTTGATTAAATTTAAACAGCTGAAACACAAGTTCAGCTGAATATTTTGTAATTTCTCAGCAATACTGCTGGCTGAATATAAACAGCTGAATTACAAGTCCAGTTGACTGCTTGGGAATTTCTCAGAAATACTGCTGGCGTAATACAACCAGCTGAATCACAAATCCAAATGACTGCTTGGGAATTTCTCAGAAATACTGCTGGCTGAATGTAAACAGTAGAACCACAAGTCCAGTCAAATGTTAGGGAATTTCTCTGAAAAACTGCCGTACTTCGGCGTCTGACTTGGTTTTACGCTATTTGCTAAGGTATACTAGTCCAAGTACGTAGGGTAAAACGGTACCATTTTGTAGATTACGTCGAACCTATAGAATTACAGTAAAACCCAACTGGATACAACGTTTAACATCGATGACGTTGCATATGACGCTGATACAACGATGGTCTAAATGTAACAAAAGAAAAGGAGACTGGGTGTAGTTGGTAGATTTTCCGTCATTTTTATCAGGGAGGCGCCTTCCCTGCTTTGCATTGCTGCGCACCAATTCTCTTCTTAAGAAAGGGCAAAAAAAAAAAAAAAAAAAAAAAAAAAAAAAAACAACAACAAAAAAAAAACAACAACAAAAAACAGAAAAATTTCAAAGTTGGCGCCACTGAAATAAGACAAATTCCCCATTACTTCTGATTAACCTTCACTTCTCTGCAGCACCTACCTTAATACATCCATAAGGTCACTATTGTTGTTGATATGTAGATTTGGGACGCTACCAGGCTCCTGGGGCATATGCCCAGCTAGCATTCTACGTAAATCTACATCGGGCCGTCATCGGCCCGTCAGCTACCCTGACGGGCCGATGACGGCCCGATATAGATTTACGTAGAATGCTAGCTGGGTGGGGGTGACAACGAATATGTTATGATCGTGCATTTGTAAAGTATGTCTTTGATTGAAAAGCTGGTTTTAAAACTATAGAATTCATAAAGACCCGCTAATAATATAGACCAATAAATTAATTGTCTTTCACTATATGTGATGGGGAAACACGCGTTATACATGGTTCTTGGTTATTGTCGATTTTGTTTCCGCTCAATATCCTGGGAACAATTTGATAGAATTCGATCGAGTTTTGCATAATGTTGCATTGATGTTGACCAGATCTAGGTTGGAATTGTTACAAATCAATTTTCATACCCTCCGCAAAATGTATATGTGGAGGCGTATACTGTTTTCGTGTCCGTCCGTCTGTCCGTCCATTACGTTTCGGTTTCTGTGCGGGTATATCTAATAAGCTCTGTTTATTGACATTTCTTGTTTATAATTGCTGAGGAGTGCTATGATAAACTTGTAAGCGCTAAGTTTAATTGTCGAATTTAAATGTCTGGGCCCAGTTGCTCAAAGCTAACGATGTCGTTAGTTAACGATTCGTTAAAATTTACATAGAGTAATACGCAAATATGCTGAAATTATTTGCTGAATAAATGTGAGAAGTTTTTGCAGTGCAAAAGCTACTCACATTTTTTCAGCAAAAAATATCAGAATATTGTATATTGAATCCGCTAAAACAGTTAACGAAATGACCCCTAACGAGCTTGTTAAGCTAACGACGCTTTTTGTTAAGCTAACGATGCTTTGAACAACTGGGCCCTGGGCAATAAACTGATGTACAGCGGCACCAATCGAGCATTGACGAGCCCTGTAAGCAATCCATGTAAACACATCCGTCGCCGCCTCCATGTGTCTCGAGTGCCTGTCAACGATAGAAACCTACACAACAACCAACAGTGACTCTCTGAATAGGTCTTTGCAGAACTACTAGTCTTGATATGAACCACAACGTCAGATAACATGCATTCGGACGTGCGACCGGCGCATATTCAGATAAGCCTGCGCATTAACACAGTCTGATCAGAATCTTCTCTGAGCGCATTTTGGATAGCAAAGGGTGCAACGTTTCTAGATGCGAATATTGAAGACTATGATCAGACTGAGCAGATGCGGAGGCTGATTCGAGTCGTCATTGGCTGCACATGTCAGAAGATACGTTTTCTCACGTTGAGGCACACAGTCGACTCTCGCTATCTCGAACTCGCTTATCTCGAATAACCACTTATCTCGAAGTGAAAATCTGATCCCTGTTTTAACACAGATATCTACCAAGCGGCAACAAAATATTGTGGAAAAGAGGAGAAATTGCTCCTTAGGAGCAATTCCTCCTCTTTTCCACAATATTTTCAATATATCTCTCTTAGGAGACAAATTACATAGCCATTCTGTTAAAGGTGGTTATTCGATTAATTGTTTTCCTCAGTTCCGAAAATCTGGTTTGTCGAAGTACGGATATCTCGAAGTGTTTCATAGAGTCCCTTGAAGTTCGAGATAACGAGAGTCGACTGTATATTCTTTTGTACTTCTGTTCTTAGATACCTTAGATACTAGTTTACCCGACTATCTTCGCACCAAGGTTGGAATTAATCCAGAAGCCGCAGCATCTTTAGACAATCTCACAGCCATCAACCGAATTCTTTCCTGACAAACCAGTTATTCAAAACTGTTTACTCTGTTTTGAAGTTCATTGAGATTCTTAAGGTAGGACATGTCTAATACAAAATCTGCATACGGAAGAATAATTTATCGAAATAGCCAAGATGTCAACAATTCTTCAGCTATTGTCAAAGACATGGAACATTGAAAGAATACTGTATTGTCCCACCGCATAAAGGACTTGACCTGATGTAGAATGGGGTCATTACTTTCGCCTAGTTTTAGGCCTATATCCGCCTAGTTTTAGGGCCTCCATTGTCCGCTTTCGCGGAATGTACAGAGAAATATCAACATTTGCTTGGCGAACAGTTCATAACATTACGTAAACACGCCTATTCAAATATATAGAAAATTTCACATCTAAAAACTGAAAATTTTCAGATAAAAAAATCTGATATTTTTAA
The DNA here is from genome assembly GCA_964016985.1 of Anodontia alba. NCBI lineage: Eukaryota > Metazoa > Mollusca > Bivalvia > Lucinida > Lucinidae > Anodontia > Anodontia alba. The sequence continues at coordinate 3,902,931 of OZ024823.1, forward strand.
TATTTCTGTTCAAAACATAGATTGTGGGTACTCGTTAGAACCGCCTCGGCGAGGCGGTTCTAACAAGTACCCACAATCTATGTTTTGTGCAGAAATAAGAAAAATAATATATACCCCTGTAAACCCCAGTTTTTCTGTACAAAAGTGGGGTTTAAGGGGGTCAATATTATATAGGCGTGTTTACATGATGAAGCACATTTTCTCAAAGAGCAGCTCTAACAGCGAATACTGAACACCGACTTACTATGCGACACACACACACACAGACATACAGAGAGCGAGCGAGCGAGAGAGAGAGAGAGAGAGAGAGAGAGAGAGAGAGAGAGAGAGAGAGAGAGAGAGAGAGAGAGAGAGAGAGAGAGTTGTTTTGTTTGTTTTCCTTCGAAATATTTCTGCTTTTGCCTAGCTTCTCTCTTTTATGCCCTGTTATTTCGAAAGTATAGTCTTATAATCTCACAAAGAAATCGGTTAATTAAGAGCACAGAATAGATAAGGAAAATTTCCTTTGGAAGTAAACCTTGCTTTGTTAAAGTCTCCCCCGTACTTCATCATACTGCAGTGTTTAATTTTTATTATCCTTGGGATCTTTGAGCCCATTCTGATATCTTGGAAAATCAGGTTTCGCTTACGCCACTGCTAATGGGTGTATGCAAATCTGTAAATTACATTGCGGTCATATGAAATGTCTCAATGTACCTGAGACCCGATTTTCATTCCTTTCGTATGTTTTATTGCACCTACAATTTTATGTGTGTATCATGGAATACAAAACAAGGAAAATTAACATAAATACAAACGAAGGTCCCGTTTAGCTCACTTAAGTTCAGCTTGCGTATCAGTGCAATCTGTTCGATACCGGTGCTATTCTCGTGCTGAATCACGAACTACAGTCGAACCTCGAACTCGCTTATTTCGAATTACCGCTTATCTCGAAGTGAAAATCTGGTCCCTGCTTTAACATGAAACTATGACAACAGGTAACAAAATAATGTGGAAAAGAGGAGAAATTGCTCCTAAGGAGCAATTTCTCCTTTTTTCCACATTATTTTCAGTATATCTATTTTCAGGAGTCAAATTACATATTCATTTGTGAAATGTGGTTGTTTGAATTATTTTTTTCCTCAAGTCTGCAAATCTGATATGTCGAGATACGGATATCTCGAAGTATTTCAGAGAGTCCTTTGGACTTCGAGATAACGAGTCGACTGTACTTTTGAATTTACTGATGAAAACGGAAAGCACTGATCAGACAGCACAAAATACGAAGACCCTCTTCGGACTACGATCCCAGGCACCCATCACGAAAACATACCTATATAAATTTCCCCTTAAACCCCATTTTTATATAGTAAAACTGGGGTTTACAGCTAGCTGTAAAAGTGCTTTAAACCCCACGGTGGTTTACTCTACTGACCGTCCTAAGGCTGTGGTCACGGTAGTAGTCTTACTCTTTGTTGCTTTGTGGTTTATTCTACGGTTTGTTGTATGTCTTTCCGTGTGTCATTTTGTTCTTGTGTTTTTCAGTCCTTTTAGTATTGCGATTACCTCGCTTGGGGAAGAGAGAGCTAATCTTAGTGCTTTTCGTACGTTTGTTCGATTTGTGCTTGTTTGGATTTGTCGGTTTCCTCTTCCTGTTGGGGTCTGGGAAGGGCTGCGGTTTGTGATTGTGGCACTCCCTGGACTTTTCTCTTACCTTTTTTTTTATACATTATTGTTCTGATTTCTGCTCAAAACATAGATTGTGGTACTCGTTAGAACCGCCTCGCCGAGGCGGTTCAAACGAGTACCCACAATCTATGTTTTGAGCAGAAATATGAAAAATATCTGAGTTTTTATCTGAAAACTATCAGTTTTTGGTGGTGAAATTTACAATATATTTGAATAGGCGTGTTTTCGTAATGAGGCAATGAGGCCTCTTTTTGTCTGATAGGACGTACCTTCCTTTATTGTTTTCTCAAAAAACTCTTCATCTTTTCTGAATCATAAAACATGGCATCGCATCATTACAAAACATGCCATTATTAATATATAGGTCAGATCACGCAGTGACAACAAAACATTAACTCTGCTAGTGTACGCTATATTTTGCTGAATCTTGTTCTTATTAAGAACTAGGTCATATCTCACGTACAAACCACAAAAAATTGGACTCAACTGTGCACCTCGCTGTCTGGTCCGTCTCTTTGTAGACATCGTGTAGTCTAACATATACCATATTTGCCATAAGAATTCGATCAGACAGACCTCAACAAACAGTGGAAACGCGGCGTATTATCATGGTCTTTACTGTTTGGCGATGTGTCAACGTCGGCATTTTCTCACGTTTTCTCACGTTTCGCCTCAGTAGGTTCCTTTCTGTATTTCTTTTCCTTTCTGTGTTCCTCATGATCCGAGGTCGGGAGCGCTAACCACTCGGCCATCGGGTGGCCGAGTGGTTAGCGCTCCCGACCTCGGATCATGAGGTCCTTGGTTTTAGTCCCGCTGGAAGCGGAATTCAACTCATGACTGTATGGCGTTTCTTTGCACAGAGTCTTTCATTATCATCCTTCCATATGGTCTCGATATGACTTAAACAATGCTGAAAGGGACGTAAAACATCAAATCATCATGTTCCATAGTTCCAAAGGATGATCACGATCAATTGTTTCCATTACCTTTGACCTCGTGGCATTCTAACTGACATAACGTAAAATGAACCGCAATGTGAGGAAACGTACCTTCTGACATGTGCGCCCAAAGATGACTTAAATCAGCTTGAATAGCCGCTGTCTGATCAGAGTCCGTATGAAGAAAGATTGCATCCTTGGACATCCAAAATGCGCCCAGCGAAGATTCCGATCAGCCTGCGCGAATGCGCAGACTGATCGGAATCTTCGCTGGGCGCACAAGTCCGAAGGTACGTTTTTGCCGTTTCGGCTCAAAGAGCTCCATTATTGTAGCTTTTACGGAGTAAGTGAAAATACGGTTCTTTGGAGTAAACCATAATTAACTCCAGATTTACGGCTAGAAAAGAGAACAATTAGATAAACGCAATTTGCAAGTATTTACACAGAGAAGCATGTTTAAGTTATTTTCATAACCAGATTTATAATTTTAATTAGAATACCTTCTGTAAAGCAACATTTTAGCACGCGCCGGCAGACGACAAATCACATATGGTTAATTTATCTGTAGTATTACAGGCTGAGTATGGCCAGGAAACATACAAATAAGCAACAACGTCGTTTCGATGCTGCTGCAACGTCATGCAACGCCATGACCTTGTGGTGACGTTTTGTGTTAACTACAGTACCCTGCGGGCACGTTGCATCTACTTTTAAACAATATTGTTTTTACGTTGGAAGGTAACACAGCTAAGAACATACTCTTGTAAGCGCTTGGTGACACTTGTCTACAATGGAGAAAGACACAAGCAAAATAAGGCACCTGGTTCATTCGGGTTACATTGGGAAAGAAAACATGGATTAACTCAGATAAAGGGCGCAAACATGGAACATAGCTATTCCAAAGCACCGGATGATGGTTGAAAGACATGAAATGAAATCACAAACAAGAGGACCATGGGCCACAGTTCTCTTGCCTGCATATTTGCAAATGCCATGCAACAGTCTTCCAGTATTGCCACAGCAACTGGGACACAAAATTGGCCATACCATAAAAAGGTCAAAGGTCATCCTAGTCTTATCATTTTAACAAACTTGGTAGACCTTGAGTTCCTAATGCTGTATACCAAGAGTCAGCCTCAAAGCTTTCTTAGTACTGGGGAAGAAGATTTTTAAGTAATTTTTACCATAAAGTGTGTACATTACTTCGATAGAAGGCTCTATGTGAAATCTGGTGAAAATTGGTCGTGGTTTTATAGAAGAAAACGTTTAAAAATTTCATGGTTTTATACCTGTATATAGCACAGGGGCAAGGGCAGATAGCCCCTTTGAGGCAAAATTTTGATCCTAACTAAAATATTTATCTTCTTTAATCATACTTTGTAAGTTTCAGCCATTAGTCTTAAATACATATTGAAAACAAAAATGATTTTTCAACTTTTCCTCCCATACAAATCTATAGAGACGCAAATTTGACCTTGTCGTAAAAAGGTCAAAGGTCCACCTATGATCATCATTTGAACAAACTTGGTAGAGCTTGAGTCCTTGATGTTATATACCAAGATTCAACACCTCAGCTTTCTTGGTTCTGGAGAAGAAGATTTTCAAGAGTTTTTTACCATATATGGACATGACGGCCATCTTGTTCAATTGCGCGGAACCATTTGAACAAATTGGCAATACCCTTTCGATAAAAGGCCCATGTGAAATCTGGTGAAAATTGCTCAAGCAGTTTCAGAGAAGAAGACATTTAAAAATTACACAATTTTATACATGTATATAGCACAGGGGCAATGGCAGATAACCCTCTGGGACAAAATTTTCAGTTTCAGCCATTAGCCCAGTGGCAAGGGCAGATAACCCTCAAGGGACAAAAGTTTGATTATAACTAAAATGTTTTACTACTTTAATCATACTTTGTAAGTTTCAGCTATTAGTCTTTCATACATTCTGAGAAAATGACTTTTCAACATTTCCCCATACAAATGCATGGGCTTTGCAGTTAAAAAGATCAAAGGTCCACTTACCATCACTTGAACAAACTTGGTACGCCTTGAGTCCCCGATGCTATATACCAAGATTCAGCCCCAAAGCTTTCTTGGTTCATATTTGGGCATGGCGGCTATCTTGTTCAATTGCGCAGAACAAATTGGCAATATCCGTTTGAGGGAAGATCCCATATGAAATCTGGTAAAAATTGCTCAAACGGTTTCAGACAAGAAGACATTTAAAAAATACACAATTTTATACATGTATATAGCACAGGGGCAATGGCAGATAACCCTCTGGGACAAAATTTTCAGTTTCAGCCATTAGCCCAGTGGCAAGGGCAGATAACCCTCAAGGGACAAAAGTTTGATTATAACTAAAATGTTTTACTACTTTAATCATACTTTGTAAGTTTCAGCTATTAGTCTTTCATACATTCTGAGAAAATGACTTTTCAACATTTCCCCATACAAATGCATGGGCTTTGCAGTTAAAAAGATCAAAGGTCCACTTACCATCACTTGAACAAACTTGGTACGCCTTGAGTCCCCGATGCTATATACCAAGATTCAGCCCCAAAGCTTTCTTGGTTCATATTAGGGCATGGCGGCTATCTTGTTCAATTGCGCAGAACAAATTGGCAATATCCGTTTGAGGGAAGATCCCATATGAAATCTGGTAAAAATTGCTCAAACGGTTTCAGACAAGAAGACATTTAAAAAATACACAATTTTATACATGTATATAGCACAGGGGCAATGGCAGATAACCCTCTGGGACAAAATTTTGATTATAACTAAAATGTTTTACTACTTAAAGCATACATTGTTCGTTTCAGCCATTGGTCTTTATTGTATTTTGAGAAAAAGACTTTTAAACATTTTCCCCTTATAAATGTATAGGGACGCAAATTTGACCTTGCCGTAAAAAAGTCAAAGGTCAACTCACGGTCATCATTTGAACAAACTTGATAGACCTTGAGTCCTCGATGCTATATACCAAAATTCAGATCCAAAGCTTTTTTTTAAATTTTATTTTATTGTTTTTTTTTTTTTTTTTTTTTTTTTTTTTTTTTTTTTTTTTTGTTTTTTGTTGTTGTTGCTGTTTTGTTTTTGGTTTTGGTTCTGGAGAAGAAGATTTGAGTGTTTTTACCATATATGGGCAATGCGGCCATCTTGATTTACGGACCGTGACCATTTGTACAAATTTTCAATTTCCTTTTAACAGAAGGCTCCACATGAAGTTCGAGTAAAGTTGGTCCAGGTATTACAGAGAAGAAGTCCTTTGAAGGTGTGGACGGACGGACGGACGACGACGAACGACGGACGACAAGTGATCACAATAGCTCATCCTAGCCTTGCTCAGGTGAGCTAAAAAGTACTTCATTGAAAACGGAACGAACAAACGAGAAGAAATGGCAGCAGAATTACCGCCCTGGAACGGTAAGCTACACAGTTGTTGAGGTGGAGTAAATGTGATGCTTAAACCTGGTCTAGTTAACCCATCTATGCCTGGAGTCCCATAAATGGAACATTGGCAAATAGTCTAGACCCAGATCAGACGCCGCAAAAAGCGGCGTCTGATCAGGGTCTAGACTGTTTGCATTTAATACAGGGATTTCTATAAAACATGGTAATAATAAAAACTAACCAGACACCCCTTCTTATAGAAATGGACCTGTCCAAAACCCTGAGATAGAAGAGTTCATTCGGCATAAATGGGATAATATCCGATTATCAAGAGCAATCAATGTACTAAACAGGGTAATGATATCTTTGTTTCAGACAAAAATGTAGAATATAGTTATGACGCTACCGTTATACAGACACATCTCATGCATCTCAGAGTTGCTCTAGGTGGTGTCCGCTAATGCACGGTTCAACGAAACTTGCACCGGAACCAAACAAGCCGAAGAAAACAACCACCAGTGGTCCGGAATGACATCATGGACACAGTCGTTTTAGAGAGAGAGGAAGAGATAAGATTCATCTATTGTTACCACTAACATTGTTCTTCGACTTGTAACAAGAAATGATGTCAAAATATATTAGAATGGTTATAAAACTGGTGATGACACAGATCAATTAAAATTACACTTAGTGTATTCGCAAGATTCGAGTCATACTATTTTATAATAGAAAATATACATTTGTTATTATAATACACACATCAACACAGATTCACGCTGAAATGTTGAATATGTTTTGAATGACGCGCCAAACACCAGGTAACTGATACCTGCAGGAAGAATCGGTTTCATCGGATAAAAATATTTTGTATATCCAAAGAAATTAAAAATCTATAAGTATATATCTGATATTAAATTTGATGCCTCTATATTCATACTTCTTGCTCATTACAGCACGTCTTTATCGTAGCCTAAGGAAACTATATATTAAAACATATACAGTTATTCACTAATTATTCTGTAGTTGCTAAGCGACAAGAGACAACGCTGTAAATATTCTTTTTTCCTTATAAAGCAACTCCATAGACTGGATCTAGCTTGAAAGGTACCTGTCTTCAGTCGACAAAGCTGCAATTCTCAATGTCTCTTTGATTGTTTATTCTTTATTGTAGGTTTGTTTGACGTGTGTTCGTTCTATTTTCGAAGAAGTGTTGCTTTGTGGGGATATTTTGTGTCACTGATTTCTTATCTGATGCCTTGAGAAAGAGGGGAGTGTTCCATGACTATGGCTTTTTATGGGTGACTCCATATGTATTTTAAGGTCATTGCATTAACAGGCTGCGGTTGTAATGTAAGTCAAATTTTATTTGTGCAAAGCAAGATGTTGATATAAGCAATATACCAAATTAAAGTTACATAAAAAATATAAGGAAATTGCCAAATAATTCAGACTTATGTTTTCATTAAATATATCAGGGGAAAACCCAGAGGTGTTCAAAGCAGAGACTTGCTGATATAATGTCTACTTGCATTACTCGCACAACTGCGAGTACACATGTAACCAGCCGTGCACAACAATTATTTGGAATTGCATTATATCATTCTTTAGTTCAAAGCTGACTTCTGAACTCATGTCGATCTTGCACGCTAAGAGTCTCATGAACATTTGGGTGTGTCCCAGATGTCTGCAAGAGTGCCAATGCCGAGAAATCGGCACTTTTGCAGACATCAAGAACACACCCAAATATTTATGAAGTACAGTTAGAGTTATTCGTAGATTATGGCTCTTTAATCCGTCTTCAAGAGGCGGTCCAGCATTTTCAAGGACTCTGCCATTGCAACAATTTCATCTGTGATGATTTTTGCTGTCTTCTAGACTTTAAACATATAAAATTGAACCATCTCATGACAAAACGAACAAAATTGCATGTGCGCCCAGTGAAGACTCAGATTAGCCTAGGCGTCCGCCCAGTCTGATCGGTCTTCGCAGTCCGCATGAAGAAAGCTTGGGTCTTCAGATATCCATTGAGCGCACAGCGAAGAGTCTGATCAGACTGGGCCGATGCCCAGGCTGTTCTGAGTCTTCGCTCGGTGCACATGACATTATGTTGGTTTTGTCCTGAAGTGGCTCTAATGAAGTAACCCAGGAAAGGACACAATCACAGCCCGAACAAGAAGGGATCCACCTCATGACAAAACCAGCAAAAGGCATGTATTCCCAGCGAAGCCTCAGATCAGCCTTGGCATCCGCCAAGTCTGATCAGAGCATTCGCTGTGTGCTCTATGGGTAGCTGAGGAAACAAGCTTTCTTCATGCGGACAGCGAAGACTCTGATCAGACTGGGCGGAAGCCCAGGCTGTTCTGAGTTTTCGCTGGGCGCACATGCCATTTTGTTGAATTTGTCATGAGGCGACTCAAATAAAGTTACCCAGAAAAGGCCACAATCAAAGCATTCCAGGGACACCAAAACACGAAGGAATGGGGGACAAATAATGACGAGACGGAACGACACAGTTGCAATAACCGACATACACAGAAAGAACTTCCAACAGAGGAACCGCCTAGGAACAGGCAGCAGAAACAACTTCTGGGGCACTTAAACTAGTTTTACTCTATCGAAATCTAGCCTTTATTTCTGATGCAGGCCAAAATTACAAATAATGTCCTCTCCCTATCAGTGAAACATTACAGTGAAACACAAGTAATCACAAAACTGCAAAGAAACAAAGATGCGGGCTCAAATCCTCAAACAGACTCCTCTTTAAGGTTATCATGGTTTTGCCAAATTAAAAGACCATTTCGCATTTTGTTGACAATTTGAACAGAATAAGTAATGCGCTGATGGTGCCTTTGTGTTTTCACCTTTCTTTGTGAGAAGCGTACCGTATCCAACAAGTACTTACCATGCTATGGATAGATTCAATAGACGACATATTGGTAATGCTTGTCTTAGTTTTCCTAGAAGATAGGATCTGACACGTCACGCAAATTGTCTCCGAAGGAGACACTTTGCATGAAGTGTCAGATCCTATTTTCTAGGTAAAGTAAGAAAACTATTTCAAAATGTCGTCTGCTGAATTTTTACCCAGCACGCAAAGTAGAATGTAGTCTGATAGCTTAAAACCTTATCATACACGTACCTGTTCTGAGCTTTGAACGCCCATTAAACTACCTGCTGGTGTGTATAAAACTGCCACGGGAGTGACAGTGTTGGCCTTGATCAGTTGATGCATTCTGTAGATATTTTGTTAGTTCTTTTTAGTTTTTATTGAACGCCATATCAATCCTTGTGGGTCATTTGGAGTAGTTTCCCAGAGCAATGAGAAGAAGGACAGAACTCGGGTATCATTTTATGTAGCGGGCAGATATCGGCCCATCAGCTCCCCTGACGGGCCGATAACGGCCCGCTATATATATAGAATGCTTACTGGGAAGAGCTAGTAAAAAAGAGGAAGGAGAGAAATAGTGGAGGAGAGGTTAATGTGAATGGCAGTTCAGAAACAGAAGAAATACTACCACGCCCCTTTCCCCAACCTGCTGCAAGCACGCACGTCCTACTACCACTATCCTACCGTATAATTGTTCGGTGATCAACACGTCATATCCATGATATCAAACGGATACACTTCCTCTTCCATGTGGCCTGAAAAGGGAAAGAGAAAGTCAAAAAGGTTAGTAGTTATGGAAATGTGCTATCCATCTAAACCCAGCTAATTCTGCTACGGTGCAGATTAGATTTCATTTCTTTTGGGATCATTGGGCCCATTGTTGTATATTTAAAAAATGAGTTCTGCTAGGACGTAAGCAGTTTTGCAAACTTCATTACTGCTTATGAAGAGTCTTAATAAGACCGAGACTCCCATTTTCTAATCTGTACGAATAGTATGCTCTATATTTCCAAAGGCAATCTTTTTGACGCTTATTTAGATAGCTTGTTCTGTCAGCTTAAGGTTTTTACTCCCGTTTTAAAAAGGAGCAGAAATTGTTATTGTGTTATAAAAACTATACTTATCCAAAATATTTGAATTCCATTCCAAAGGTCTTTTGATAAGCATTTCGAAACAAGGACAAGTAGAATGATAATTAAATATTACCAGTATCTTCTGGCCACGTCTTGGAATCAATCGTAGGGTGATCTAGTTCCTAAGTAGCACATATCGTCTGTAGAAGTACCTATTTACACCGGGCTGGAGCCCGGCGTTTCTATTTGAGGTTGTTTTTGTAAAATGTGTATGCATTTGAAGAACATCGGTTTTCTTCCAGTTTTATGGGGTTCTCAGTGGGGTTGTATATAACTATTCATCCCCACTTTTTATTATTCAGTCACACTTTTGCAGCAGAGAATCGGGCTATTGGTAACATAGTGAAATAAAAATGGGAAGTTCTGTGTAGAATGAATGTAACAATGTGGGTTTTGCTCATTTAAAAGAGAAATGAGCAGTTTTCCCGTAGGAGCCCCAATTTGACCATTCGACCTGAAATGAGCTTGTTGCTGTCAATATTCGTACACGTTTGAATTTTTTCATTTCGTTTTTTTTTTTCGTCGTACTACGAAGACGAAACAAAAGATAGTTTTCTTTGTTTACGGTTGGAAATATGCATTCTCAACTCGAACGGATTATAAGCTGGTTTAATAATACAGTTTAATTTGATATTCAAGCATTGAAAGATTTGGGCCGAAAGAAAACGTTATGAGTGGAGAAAAGAACGAAACACTGCTACATAGATGATTTCGGATATAGTATGTACGGCCTAGGCTGAGGGCCTAGGCTATGGATGGCGACATGTAATTATGTATGCGGGATAGAAAACAGACGATCATAGCTGATTTTTTTAATTAGCTCTGATAACGTCTATAATGTTTTATCGTTGAGTATCGCGATAATTTATATAATTACAACATTTCATAAATTATAACATGTTTTCACTATATTACGATCTATAGGGAGCTAAGTAATGCATGACATTAGTTTTCCGGGCGTATTGATGCTTTGCATCAATGTTTTCTTGTTAATGGCGTTGTGGTGTTCCTTCAGCTTGTTAGGTTCTTTGGTCTGTCAGTAGATGTGCTGAAAATTGAATATAAAGCATGAGAAAATACTATGCAATAATTTTAGATTCCGACTGAATTTACTTGATAACTATAATCAACTTTAGCTTTATGCATACTTTGGAACGAGTCCAATATTAGTGCAGGAATTTCTGCAGGTAAATATTTCACATTGAATAATTTTAAGATTAACCTTAATCACTCTATGGGCAAATTCAGCAGATGACAACTGGTGATATTTTTCTTATTTTCGAAGAAAAAACGCTTTGAATTTTTTTTTCAAATTGTCTCATGAAAATTTAAAGCCATTTCTCTTCGAATAATAAGAAAAGTATTTTAAAATGTCGTCTGCTGTAGTTTTTACCCAGCATGCTATGTGTTAAAGACTAAAGTACGTTACAGAATGCTTCTTCTAATTGGTAAACTACATTCTGCACTAGATGTATTGATACAAATGTAATTGTAACGATATACGAAAACCGCTGAGTATCTTAATTGAGCCCTTTCCGGGATTTCTGAGTAAATATTTACATTACGAAAACATGCCTGTATAATGTTGACCCCCTTAAACCCAACTTTTATATTGTAAAACTGGGTTTTATAGGAGTAGACATTATTTTTCTTATTTCAGCTGAAAAATATAGATTGTGGGTAATCATTAGAACCGTCCCGCCAAGGCGGTTCTAATGAGTACCCACAATCTATGTTTTCAGCAGAAATATGAAAAAAAAATCAGAATTTTTATCAGAATTTTCATTTCTGGTGTTAAAATTTTCAGTATATTTGAAAAGGCTCGTTTTCGTAATGAGGTCACTCGGAGAACTAATTGGCCAAAACTAACCAGTCTTGTCCAAAACACTTGACACTTAAGCTGCTTTAAAGTTTGTGAGTGCATTCAGTGCTCTCAATACTCCCAAGGTCATTCCTTTCAGAATATATTACTACATTGTAAAACCCCACAAAACTCCCTTGGCACAAGGGCCTGATGAATTTGTTATAGTTATTTATTAAATAAGCTTCTAATAGTATACATGGTTCAGTTATAAGTAGACTTGCAAAATCCTGGGCATATGCTTCTACCGATATTTCCTTCGTTCAGGCCTATGGGCATGGTGGGCGAAGCTTGCTTACCAAGTAATGCTTACTATCCGCGGACGCCTGATTACACCCTTTATTCTGGGGTCCATGTCTGTTGGTCTGAACATTCTGATCCGTCATTCTTTACGGATTTATGAGTTTGGATTATGGCTTAGGTACCATGACCGCTACTACCTTAATTATAGCCAAGGACGAGAATACTAAGTGCATGTTTCTATTTAAAACTTCAGTAGGCTATACCGAAGTATTACCATGCGAGATTTTAAATATTGTTCGCATTTTCTGCACCCCGTACCCCCATGCCCTGATCCCACAGGGTCAACTTAAAAAAATAGTTTGATATTTCATTCAGTTCTTTGTTAGAAAAAAAACAACTATTTTAAGATTTTTATTTGTTTTTGAATGAAATGACTGAAATGTTTTAATTTTACAGGGACTGCTTTGAAAGCCGATGTGTAAGGAACTTCTCTAAATCTCTACGGAAACACAAATGTACAGTAAAACCTGTATACGACAGCCACCTTTGAAATTGACCTTAGTGGTTGATGTGGAAAGGTGGTTGTCTTATAAAGGTACATGTCATGTAATGTACCTTTATAAGACAGACAACTTTTCCACATCAACCACTATTTAAAGTCAATCTCGAAGGTGGCTCTCTTACACAGGTTTTACTGTATTGTACAGTCGACATTCAATCTTTGTATCTTTGGAACCGTAAAGGATTGTTCTAGACATAGATAGTTCGAGCCACTATGAGTTAGTCATAGCGCCAGGTCGGGGGACAAATGGGAATAAGGATGTCTTTTCGATCTTCTATAGAATAATGGTATGTTGAGTGTTCTCATTACAATCGCCTCGATGAGGTGGTTCTGAAGAGTGCACACAACCTACGTTTTCATGATAAAGTTTCCCTTAATGCCCCTAAATTATAATTTCTTTGAGAATTTCCTGGGGACTAAAATCATCCACGGTACACGAGCCATCGGTGTTCGAATCGTTGAAGATTTAGTGTACTTTCTATTAAAGCAGTTCTCTAAGTATCAAGCAGTTTATTAATTATATGTCAGTTACAGTTTCCTAGAGCATTTTTATTCTGGCAACTTACCTCAATCAACCGCATTTCTGATGAAAGAAAATCCGGAATCTTACTCGAAACTAATGTTGTACCGTTGCCATTCTGTAAGGCGCGTTCTCATTGCGTAACATTTACTGACACGTGGAACATCACTTGTGACTTGCTGTGGGAAAACTGTCTTCAATGTGGGAACAGTGAAACCTAGTTTCAGACTGTGCAGGCCATACTGTACATACATAATTCATAGCTCCAGATAAGTGGGAGTATCCAAGTAACAGTTTTCTTATTTTTCACCAAGACATGTTGTATGTACTCATTAGAAGCGCCTCGCCGAGGCGCTTCTAATGAGTACACACAACATCTGTTTTCGAGGAAATATAAGAAAAAATATCAATAGAATTCGGATGAAAAAAAGAGCCTTATCTTTAGCTATCATAATAGCGAATATCGAAGATCCTGTCAAGTCTACACAGTCTTCGTCTATAGCATTCATTTACAATAAAATTTCAAGGACTCGAACACCGATGACTCGTTTACATGGCTCATTCGAACTCGTTTTTGAGTCCCTAGGACATTTTTCCGATAGCTCAAGAAAAACAAATATTTAGGGATATTTGAGGGAATATTTCATATTTTGTCATGAAAATGTATGTTGTGTGTGCTCATTAGATCGCTTCGTCGAGGAGATTCTAAGATGCACTCAACATAACATTATTTTATTGGTCGAAATGACATCTCTAAAGTATCTACATTTCCATGGTTCCAAAGACGTTTGAGCCATTGAAGTCCGACTGTACAGAAAAATGTTGGTTTTCCCACAACTCACCTCATGTTTTACTGAGCTGGAAGAAAGTTCCAGATATGTTACTGATAATAAAAATAGTTTGTGTTCTGAAATTGCATGTTTCCATGTTTCACGACAACTAGGCCTACGTTTTGGCAAAGTTCTGTCTGGAATTATGCCACGTTGTATTATAGTTGCAGGGAAAAAGTATACTACAGTTTACTGTTAATGGAGAGAATGACGTAGATTCTAGGTTATTTTCAGAATACCGAATTATGTTTTGGTTTAAACAAGAAATTCAGCCGTAACGTCACCTGATAAAGCACGCTTATTCAGGTAATATAATCACATTGCTCAACACGGATTTGTTTAACCCTTCCAACCGTGAACACCCAACATAAACGAAGCAAAACTATATTTAAACACTATCTGTCAGTTTTCCGTAAAGGCTTCAGCTGCCAGTCAGTGCTATTGGCAATATCTGAGGAATGGCGGAGTGCACTGGGCAGAGGTGACCATGTAGCTGCTTTTTTCATGGACCTGTCCAAGGCATTTGACTGTCTAACCTACACCCTGGTAACGGCTAAGCTGACAGCATACGGATTATCTAAAAATGCAGTAAACCTGAGTAGTAGCTACCTGTCTGACCGCAGGCAATGTGTTCAGATAGGAAACTGTCGAAGCACATTCCAGTACTTAGTAAAAGGTGCCCCACAGGGATCCATATTAGGGCCCCTCCTTTTTAATATCTTCTTAATGACATCTTTTATTCTATTAAAGAAGGTAAACTTTTTAATTATGCTGATGATAATACCTTGTCCTGCTCCTACTCGCTCTAGATAGAAACCCAGAGAGAGAATGCAAATCTTGTCGAGGGTTTACCCAAAATCAGATGTAGGTAAATCCAGAAAAATTCCACATCCTGGCAGATGAGGAGAAGCTGCACGACAAGATCGCCACTTTCAAAATAGGAGAAGCTGAGGTTGCATGTGAGAGGACTTTTAACTTTTAGGTGTGGAAATTGACTATCTTTTAAAATTTGTTGGCCAAATGTCAAATATTTGTAAAAAAGCTTCAAAACAGATGAATGTTTTAAAACGTATTGGAAAAGTTTTAAACGAGACAAGGAAAACAATGTACCGTGCTTTTATTAAGTCAAATTTTAAATTTTGTCAGCTTATCTGGCATTTTTGCTCTAAAACAAATACTGTAAAATTAGAAAATTACAAAAGGTTCACTTTAGAGCTCTAAAATTCATATATCAAGATTTTAATTCATCATATGAGACTCTGCTAGACAGAGCAGGTTCAACAACACTACATCTGTCATAAGAAGCCTAGCCATTGAGACATTAAAATAGTATATGGCATGTCCACAAATTACCTGAGTGACTTTTTCTTTAAAAAATAATTCATACAATTCCAGGTATACAAATTTACTAAAGTACCAAGGTCAAACACAGTCAGATTTGGACAAAACAGTTTCCATTTCCAGGCGGCGAAGCTCTGGAGCTCACTCCCGGAAGAAGCCAGAAAGATAACAGACTTAAGCACCTTCGTCCTTTATTAAAGAATTGAGTGGTACACAGTGTAGGTATGCCCTTTGCCGGTAGCTTTAAAAGGTGCTTTAACCCCCGGTGGTTTACTCTACTGACCGTTCTAAGGCGGTGGTCCCGGTGTTAGTCTTACTCTTTGTTGCTGTGTGGTTTATTCTACGAGGCGATTTGTTTTATGCTTACCTTGTGTTATTTTGTTCTTGTGTTTTTCAGTCCTTTTAGCATTGCGATTACCTTGCTTGGGGAAGAGAGAACTAATCTTGGTGCTTTTCGTACGTTTTGTGCTTGTTTGGTTTTGTCGGTTTCCTCTTCCTCTTGGGAAGGGCTGTGGTTTGTGGTTGTGGCAATCCCTGGACTCTTCTCTGACCTTTTTTTGCTAGCTGTGCTTTCTGACAGCTTCTTGTGTTCCTGTGCTTGCCTGCAAGCACAGGAACACAAGAAGCTGTCAGAAAAGACAGTATCTGTGCATTGGCTGTTCACTTATGACATGTGTCTTTTTTTCATGCTAGGCATCAAATAAATGTATATGTTTCGTCTCCTTGACGATTTATTCCTTCTATGACTCTGAAAGAAATAAGGGAATGAGGAAGTCAAGTCAAGTCAATATGCAAAGCATGCATGTACTATTTTTAGTACTTGTTCTGTTACTCTCTTGCATTATTACATTCCATTTAACCCAAGTAGATTTATTGTCATTATTTTTGTTTTCTTCTTAAAGCTAGAAATCCTTTTTTCATAGCTTTTTTTTTGTTGCATATTTTCATGCATGCTTTGCATATTTTCATGCATGTTTTGCATATTTCCATGCATGCTTTGCATATTTTCATGCATGCTTTTAGTTCTGTGCTCTTGTTAAGCAAGTGCTTCTGTACTTTGTATTCCTTTGTTAGTTGTTGTACATTAGTTTTATACTGTGATATATTACGCTTATTATATAGTCGGTAGAAAAGTTTGAAGTTTGTGTTAACCTGTTGTATAAACCAATCCGACTTTAAATAAACTTTACTTGACTTGACTTGACTTCCTCATTCCCTTATTTCTTTCAGAGTCATAGAAACGCTCTGTTTTGTGATTGTGACCTTACCTGAACAGTTCCACTTTTTACATTCGTCTATAAACCTGAGGGAAATTTCTCTGCCTCTGGCATCAAAAGAAACTCACTGAAAATAAAACACAAGGAATAAATCGTCAAGGACACGAAACATATACATTTATTTGATGCGTAGCATGAAAAAAAGACACATGTCATAAGTGAACAGCCAATGCACAGATTCGCTGTCCGCTTATAGTATCGTTGGGTATTGTTGAATATATCGTGAACCCAGCGGGATGTTTATACAACATCGCATCAACGTCGATGGAACATCATAACGTTGCATCGATGTTGATACGACGTTGTATAAATGTTGTGTGCCCGTTTGGTTAATGCACTAAAACTAGCGATTGGCGTCTTATGCGAATTTTCTCGTAATGGACCCTTTTAGAAAAAAAAAGCGTAGAATGAAACGGAATATGTTCTGTAAAAGGGGGCCTTTTGAAACAAGGGAAACATTGAAGAAACGAAAACAACAGATTTTCTTTAATTTGATCTGTACATGTGCAGTATTAGCCAGTACGCATTCTACATAAATCTATAGCGGGCCGTTATCGGCCCGTCCCCTACCCTGACGGGCCGATAACGACCTGCTATAGATTTATAAAGAATGCTAGCTGAGTGCGTTATGCTACGCAGCACACCTACTTAAGCCTTGAGTTGAGCAAAAAAATGGTAAGGCAGCTTTCCAGGGAGAGCCACAATTACAGAACTTAGCCCACCAATGACAGCAAGAGGAAGAACAAACAAATCATGACAGATAGTACACACTCCACAAACCAAACAAAGACACACAACCAGCTCCCTCTACTCTAACAAGGTGATCACAATGCTAGACAGGATCCACCAAACACAAGTCAACAAATAGTACCAACTGACAGAAAGCCCAGCAGCGGGCAACCACAAGGCTACACAGAGAAGAAACAACATCAGAACCATCGCCTTAGACCGGCCAATAGCAAAATCTCTATTTTCCGTACCAAAGGAACTGCCTCAATAGTTCTAGAGGCGCTCGGCTCATTGAACATGATGTCTGCATTATAATCTACACATTAACAGTGCCAGACAGGAGGATCTGTGTTTGATAAGGGGCCTTTGTGCTCGCCCAACACATTTGTACTTTAAAATTATCACGCAGGTTGTGATTGAAATCAGTTAAATGCATTAAATATCAATTAGGGATGTACTGTTAAAGTTCTACAATACGATTCAGTATCAAAGACGCGTTCGATCTGTTATTCAGATATCATTCAAGTATTACACACTATATACTCCAACAAAGAAGAAATTTTGTATTTTTTGGGTAGACTGTTTACAATCGATGCAAAATATTTCTATAGGTTGTTGTCCACGTGATTATCAAACCATTAACGGTTATCTATAGCCGGGCTATTCTTGTCAAAATATCAGGCAGCTAAGGGTTAAATGAAACAATCTTAAGTCCCCGTTCATGACCATTTTCCTAGCCTACACTCAGAGACAATCGACCCACCAGTGCTGTCAGTGCTTTGATTTTAAATTGTTTCAATTCTTTGTTTGCTTCCTATTTCAGTTTTGCTATATACTGCAGACATCATGTTCATCGAATGTACGCATCTCTGATGAAATCTGCTTATTCTTTCGATCTAAGTTCCAAGAACAAATAGATCTGCAACGTGAGAAAACCTACCTCCTGACATATGCGTCAAGAAACTCAAATCAGCCTGTACATTTGTTGTCCGCGTGAAGAAACTTTGCATACTTGGCTATTCAAAATGCACCCAGTGAAGATTCTGATTAGACCGTGCAAATACACAGGCTGATGAACGAATGTACGTTTTCTGACGTTGCCGCTCAAATACAGAGTTTATAAATTACAAATATCTTCTTTGTATATACCGACATATACACAGAGAAACTAATTTATTGAAAGACCTAACGTGTTCAAAAGAAAAAAAATCTAGTGTTTATCATAGTCTTATGTCATAAGATAAAATATAATTCCTTGTCATTAACCCATTCAGCCCCGCAGACCAAACCAAATACTTATGTAAACAGTGTAGATCCTGATGACACGGCTCATAATAAGCCGTCTTATCAGGATCTACACTGTTTGCCATTCGGTTCTAGATTTTTGACGGATATACCTATTTGCATCAATGGACGTGCCCAAAGTCAAAGACGGAAGAGTCCATTGCAAAGACTCAGGGATGAGAGGGTTAAGCTTTGGTGCTCTCTGGATTAATCAGAAAACGAAAAATTGAACCGCGCTAAAAAGTGTCTTCAGACAACATGCGAATGTTCAGATCAGCATTCAGAAAGGCAACAACGCACGAGAATTTATCTGTCAGTCGATAATGCAGAAGCGACATGGCAATCAAAGCAGAAATGATAGACCGAGTTGATTTTATGCAAAGAATGTGCAAAATGTACACGATTATTGACGGTTGATCTGCACTTATAGAATAATTCTGGTGTTCAATAATTCACCATAAAGGAACAGTTTGCTAAATTTTACTTCAGACCGACGATTTCATAATCATGATAAGGCATAATATATTGTGAGGTAATAATAATTCAATTCTGCCATGATATGAAAGTGATCAATTACAATGTTTGACTGTTTCAATGCAGACGTTAAGGTAAAGTGAACCACTTTCAAGGGAAGTGTCTCTGCCAAAACTGTTTTCTCTCCCTTCTGTAACGGAGTAAATTATTGCCTTTTAGAGCAGACACCGTTTCAGAAGGGGCTTGGTATGCATGGAATCAAACAGGGTTACAAAATACCGGAAAAATCTACCATGTATGTCCAGTTCCCTTGAAGTAAAGAACAAATTTCAGTCGAGATCATCATTTCGTCATTCACACGGAAAAAAACATCACTGATCATGTTATTGGGTAATTTACGTTACATACATGTACACTAGAGTTCCTTCTTCGGTAAAAGAGAAAACTTAAACGTCGTGTCAGAATTTTATACGGAATATTACGAGAAACAAACCGCACATTCAATCAAAGTACTGACAGCACTGGTCGGTCGATTGTCTCTGCCGGTGTAGGCTGGGAAAATGGTCCTAAACGGGGCCGTGAGACTGTTTCATTTAATCTTTAACTTCCTATTTTTTAAGCAAACAGTGCGTTCTGCGGCGTCTGATCTGGGTCTTCTCTGTTTGCCAATTTCCCAGTCCAGGTTTTACAGATAATCCTCTTTACACTGCACTCTGACGTTACAGCGACAAGAATAGCGCAGCTATAAATAAGCATTACCTGGATTTCGTCTAACGCGCGGTTTGATTTCATTGGTCAAGAATAATTATGTGGACAGCTACCTTAAGGAATTTCGGCGTTTGTATACTATGGCTCGATTGTAAACAATCGACCAAAAAACTTGGATGAAACATCCGGAGCAGGGGCAAATTACTCCTACTCTTTCGTCACTGGTGAAGTAAGCCCACCATATTCTGCACAAAATGTCGCGATCTCATGAACGCAGAATAAAATGAAAGCTACCAATGATTGTCTGCTGAAATTCAACCTTAACCATATTGATATCATCTGTAGGCACGGTGCACAAATCATTCCGAATGGCTCCAAACATGGTCTTTGAACAGAACATTTTAATACAGCTTTGATAAAAAAAAGTAACGAAGAAGAAGTGATAGAGAAATGGGATTCATTAATAAGTCCGCGTCATGCAAAAAGAGGGCTTAACGTTAAGTATATGCAAACCGCAAAGGGCCAGAGCTACCTTCATATCTACTTAGAATAAAAGAGGCGAAGATTCTCCAATAAGCAAAACCTTTGTCTGAACATCGAATGGCCTGCTAATCTTTGCCTTCCCTGTTCACATATGCATTAAATCTCCCTTTTCTTGACGCGGTCCAAATTACATAATAAAGACCAGCAACATATCCATTGCCCTAAGACTTTGGACTACTTCCTGTATACTTTGGACACGATTAAGGTATTAGAGTAGCAGTGTTTGTTATCTAAATGAGTTCTTTGAACAAAGATGTGTCTTCAGCTCCAATAAAATATTCAATGGTCTAACCGCGTAGCATTTTGCTCTACCCTTCCAGTATGTTATGACATTCATGTTCACTTCGCTACAAGATCCATGTTTTACAGAGCAATAGATGCAGCTGTATTTATTTATTTATTTATATACATTATTTACTGAGGGTAAACACATTTAGCTTAATAACTATTCTACCATATGGCCCTCACTACAAGTTATAAGTTAAAACAGCAACTGCAATATATATATATATATATATATATATATATATATATATATATATATATATATATATATATATATATATATATATATATATATATATATATATATATATTTATATATATAAACATACACACACATATACACACATATAAACACACAAAACTAATAAGACATAGTGACTACTGTAGGTTTTAAAATAGTAATAAAACTTAAAAAAAAACAAAACAAAAAAAAAACAAAAAAAAAAAACACACACACAAAAAAAACAAAAAAAAAAAAAAAACACACACACACACATATAAAAATACAGGGCGCATAAAACTAGTAATAAAAAATAATAAAAGAAATATTGCGTATTAAACCGCTGCGTTAACCTTTTTCAAGTATGTGTACGTTAAAAGGTTAAAATACACTATCAGTACGTTAAGAAGTTAAAATGTAGTAGTTTAAAGTATCTGTTTGAGATTTTCTTTAAAACTGAATAGTGTAGCTGAATTGCGTACTGAAATAGGAATTGATTTCCACAGTTTAGGAGCGGATTATGAATAGGACCTATCGAACAAAGAAGTGCGTGACCTTGGAACAGCCAATGCGCCACTGACCGATGATCTTAATGTGCGAGTATGAGCATCAGAAATTGGCTTCAGTAGGTCTGTAATATACGGAGGCGTTAAGTTGTTTAAGGCTTTGTATGTGAAGACAGCCTCGTTATACTTTAATCGTTTATGTATAATTTGGGGGTCTATAGAAGACCCAGTCAATAGCGTTCAGCCACATATAACAGTTGCCGAGATATTTTAATAGCTTCCGCTACACTCATGATATAATTATTTGAATGTATATTTGTTTAATTCTGTGACAGACAACACAGCCTTCCCTGGCCACCATATGGGTTAGAATGATACGAAACGACATCATAGAACAACATACCAACGAAAAGTGAAGGGCAAAACGAAGAAGAACTGTAACAGAAATACCGTCTTGGAACTTTAAGTAGTGAAATCGTAAAGACGATGTAACCTGTTGAGACTTGAACCAGGTTTGATGCCATTATGAAAACATGGCTATTCAAATATACTGAAAATTTTATCACCAAAAAATGAAAATTTTCAGATGAAAAATTCTGATATTTTTCGTATATCTGCTTAAAACATATAATGTGGTACTCGTTAGAACCGTCTCGAAGAGGCGGTTCTAACGAGTACCCACAATCTATGTTTTTGAGCAGAAATAAGAAAAATAATGTACACCCCTGTAAATCCCAGTTTTACTATATAAAAGTGGGGTTTAAGGGGGTCAAAATTATATAGGCATGTTTTCGGTGATGTCAATCCTCTCCCATTATCCTTATGCAGCTCCAGCTATAGTTTTGTTCGGTCCGCATAGCAGTTGCATAGGAGTTCCCTAACTCGTCACTGTACCGACGCACAAAACATATTGATTAACATCTCAATATAAAGATGAGACATTGATGACGACTCGACTACAAACTGAAATTCCGAGCAAAAGAAAACTACTAGTAGAAACACGGTGAGCTCGTTCATTGTATAGTAATGTCATGTTCAAACCATCTATAAAACGTTCAAGATTGCGGCCCGACCCACCGTTCCGCTCACGTTAACTCTTTCACCCCTAAGTTTCTGAAATGGACTATTCCATCTTTGCATTTGGACACATGCATTGCTGCCAAAAGGGTGACAGTTGTAAATGAAGAAAAGAATGGCAAACAGTGTAGATCCTGATGAGACGGCTCATTATGAGCCGTCTCATCAGGATCTACACACTGTTTGCAAAATAATCTGTCTTGGTCTACAGGGCTTAAAGGATTAAAGGCACAATGGTAGAGAAGATATCCAGCAAGGACCACAGCAATAGAACAGAGCCTACAAATGCTACCAAGAGGAAGAGTAAACAAGCGATGACAGACAGTACACAGACCAATAAAAGGCAAATCAAGCAGCTCCCTCGTCCCAAACGACTGACGACAATGCCAGACAGGACCCACCAAACATAAGACTATGACAACAAACAGGATAAAACATGAATAGAGTCCCGTAGCGAGCAACCATAAGGCACTCAAAGAATGAACAGTGCTGGACTTATTCTCAGAGATATATAAAACTGGGTCTTATATGCCGTCTGTATATTTTATCAACAGAAGTGTGAAGTTCGAGAAACCAACCACAATACTTTATGAGTTGTTTTTTTTTTTTTTTTTTTTTTTTTTTTCCATCATTAATCTTTACCACTCTCTGGGCAAATTCAGCAGACGACATATATATGATAGTTTTCTAGTTTTCTCAGAAAATAGATTTTGACATTTTATGCAAATTGTCTCTTTAGGAGACAATTTGCATGAAATGTCAAAGCCTTTTTTCTGGAAAAAAAATTAATAATAAGTAAAATATTTCAAAATGTCGTCTGCTGAAATTTTTACCCAGAATGCTAAGCGTAAATTCATTTAGAAGCAAAAATACAAGGTACGTCATTTAGCTTTATGATAGAAAGGTCATTTACTTAATGTTGATGTAATTAATGAAGAATAGTGAGTTAATTATTAATCTCTCATCCAATTACTTTGTTTTCTTTTATGCGTTGCATGAACATGTAAAGAACGAATATAGGTACCTTGTGTTTCTGTTTGTTTGGTAGTTAACGCTCAGTACTCTAGATAAAAATTTCAGCAGACAACATACTGAAATATTTTTCTTAGTTTTCCCAAAAATCAGAAATGTCAAATTTTGGAGACAATTTGCATGAAATGTCATTATGAAAACGTGCCTATTCAAATATACTGAAAATTGTACTACCAAGAAATGAAAATTTTCAAATTCTGATATTTATCATATTTCTGCTCAAAACATAGATTGTGGGTACTCGTTAGAACCGCCTCGACGGGGCGGTTCTAACGAGTACCCACATTCTATGTTTTTGAGCAGAAATAAGAAAAATAATGCATACCCCATGTAACCCCAGTTTTAATATATATAAAAAGTGGGATTTAAGGGGGTCAAAATTATATAGGTATGTTTTCGTGATGCAAATCCTGTTTTTTTTTTTTTTTTTATTAAAAATCACCACTTTTGTCGTCTGACGAATTAGCCAAGGGGGGGTTGGAGGGTGTGGGGGGGGGGGGGTGGGGGAGTGGGGCGGTAAAGGTTAAAGCTGCGAAGATTCAGGAGATATGAAATGGTGTGCTGAAAATTCATTCAGAATAGATTCTAGCGTTCAAAAGTGCTTTGACATTTTCTGCATTCGCGCAATCTGATCAGAATCCTCACTGGGTGCATTTTGTAAAGCCGACTGTCTGGGTGCGCAGTTTGATTTGCGTCTTCGTTGGGCGCATATGACCGAAGATAACTTTTCTCACAAAAGTTCAAAAACGTTCTCGCAGTTTGTGTTGGTATTGTCTCAAATACAGTGTTTTTACTCTCAATTATGTATGATAAACCATTTCTTTCCAAGCGTTCTGTAGAGGAATAGTCAATTCAGAATTAAACTGTATTCTTGACATACTTAGTTTGCATGTGTTTAAACATGTTTATCTTCACTACAGCTGGTGTCTGTGCCATGTATCGGCCTTGAAAAGTCTCTTTGCAGTTATATTTTCTGTCCTTTGATATAAATGAGCCCATTCCGGGATTTTGGAAATTGATGTGATGATCTCTGATGTAGCCTAATTGGCCAAAACTAGTCAGCTGACACACATCACGAAAACATCACGAAAACATGCCTATATAATGGTGACCACTTTGAACCCCACTTTTATGTAGTAAAACTGTGGTTTACAGGGGTATACGTTATTTTACCTATTTCTGCTCAAAAGCATAGATCGTTGGTACTCGTTAGAACCGCCTCGCCGAGGCGGTTCTAACGAGTACCCACAGTCTATGTTTTGAGCAGAAATATGAAAAAACTATCAAAATTTTTATCTGAAAATTTACCCTTTTTTGGTGGTAAAATTTTCAGTATATTTGAATAGGCGTGTTTTCGTAATGACATGCCTATATTCTTTTTACCCTCTTAAACCCCATTTTTATATAGTAAAACTGGTGTTTGCAGGGGTATACATTATTTTTCTTTTCTTTTCTGTTTTTTTTTTTTTTTTGCTCACAAACATAGATTGTGTGTACTCGTTAGAATCACCTCGTCGAGGAGGTTCTAACGAGTACCACAATCTATGTTTTGAGCAGAAATATGAAAAATATCAGAGTTTTCATCTGAAAATTTTCATTTTTTGGTGGTAAAATTTTCAGTATATTTGAATAGGAATGTTTTCGTAATGAGAAAACTTATTAATTTTAGATTTTTTTTTTTTGTTTTGTTTTATTTTCATTTTGTTGTTTGTGTTTTCATTTCTCTTAAAGTTAATGTCGTGTGGCGGCCTTACAACATCTCCCCATACTTCACTGTTGTATAATTTATCATTCGAACCATTCCAGGATTTTGAAAATTAATATGAAGGTCACTTGTGATGCCTAATTGGCCAAAACTAGCTTCTTTTGTGTCTGTTCATTCCTCTCAGGAATCATTCCTGTTTAAAATCAATTTAATTAGCATCGGAGTGTTTCTTTTATATTTTCCCATTGTTTATTGAATACGCTTTAAATACATTTTCAATTCAAATGTCTTGCTGATTTTTTAACTGAACTACGTATCCAGAATTAGGCACAAATTTCTTGATTTCCTTTTTGCGGATTTCTTTATATAGTTCGATACAAGAATCGATGAGAATGTATCATTTCAATAACTCTGCAGTTGATACGGACAACAGTATAGATCTTTAGTATTTTTACTGAAAAACAAATCATGTTTAGAAGGCATTTAAAGTACAGTTTGCTCACCACTTCAATCCTACGGGTCATATCAACATCCTTGTAGCCCAACAGCTGCTTAATTCTAAACATTTTATAGATGACTGGTGTCTGACATTACTTGTCTCTGTGGTCGGGCTCACCGTCGTTCTGCTTGTAGTTTTCCTTGCTCTGACATTCAGTTTGTAGTCGAACCCTCATCTGTATTTCATCAGGGTGTTGAGGCGTTAATTAACAGGCGAGGTCTGCTGCCAGCCGGCTGGTAGCAGACTTTTAGGTCTGCTGCCAGCCGGCTGGCAAGAGACTTTTAGGTCTAGAGCCAGCCGTCTGGTAGCAGACCTAAAAGTCTGCTGCCAGCCAGCTAACTTAATATGAATAAATAGGAAAATAAGACTGAATATGACATTCTTTAATGTATTTATATATATATATTTATATATAATGCATAATACAACTTACAGGTAGAGTAGATCTATATTGAAAATGGTTTTGTTTGTTTGTGTTGAGGTTTTACGGCCCAGTCAACCCAATGGGGTCATGTCGAGCGCGGTCAGTTTGCCTAACCACACGTTTACTGGGCAGGCTTAGTCCTCTAAGCGGTTAACCAGTATTGTGCACATTCTTTCGCCAGAAACTGACAACTGCCCTTCTTGAATCAGCGAAAGGGAGAGAATGACCGTAGAAAATATTTCATGATCAATCTCCACGAAAGAATGTTGCCAACCTCGGCGGGGGTTGAACCCGCGACCTCCTGGTCTCCAGTCGGACGGCGCATCCAACTGAGCCACCGAGGCCGGCTATTGAAAATGGTTGTAAATGGTACACATTACGAAAACATGCCTATTCAAATAAACTGAAATTTTACCAACAAAAAATGAAAAATTTTCAGATAAAAAATCATGATATTTTTCATATTTCTGCTCAAAACATAGATTGTAGGTACTCGTTAGAACCGCCTCGACGAGGCGGTTCTAACGAGTGCCACAATCTATGTTTTTGAGCAGAAATAAGAAAAATCATGTACACCCCTGTATACCCCAGTTTTACTATATAAGAGTGGGGTTAAAGGGGCTCAAAATTATATAGGTATGTTTTCATGATGCACATGGAGTATACATAAGGCACTGACCATTTCAAGTACTTTCATGGTATGAACATTTCCCTAAATTAAACTTATGTACATAAATAGGTACTGTACATACATGCACATTTGAGGATTTATTTTAGGCCAAAATATACATGTGTATTCTACATTCCTCTGTATTCTTTCTTTACATATTAAAATTACTTCGAAAAAAAATCATTTCTTTGGAACAGATTGATGATAAAGATAGATCCACATAATGAATATCTTAACTTATGTGTACACAAACAAATGCATACTATAATACACGGCACGAGGGGTGATTAATAAATTTGAGAACTTTTCAGATAATAGGCTGACTATACAACCAATATCAAACTGTACAGTGGCAGCCAGTAAAATGATGTTCATGAACTACCCAGCAGGCACACAACATCAAAATGACGTCGTATCAACGTCGATGCGACGTGATCACGTCGCATCGACGTTGATACGACGTCATTTTAACGTTGTGTGCCCACTGGGTACAAGTTAGTTTATAGTACCAATTACATATAACCGTGCGTGGTAGCTTGGCGGATCTCCATGTTCGTCTGGCATGCAGACAGCTTCAGGTTCGATCCTCGTGCTTGGCACATTCTTTCGTGGAGATTTCTCCATGAAAAAAATTCTTCGGCCATTCTTTCCACTGATTCAAGAAGAACAATTGCCAGTTACTGGTAAGAAAAGGCATGCTTAATACTGGTAAACAAACTAAACTGCAGTGTGGTTAGGTTAACTGACCATACATGAAATAGCCTAAAATATGTTGAAGGGCTGTTAAACCACATTACAAACAAACAAACTTTTAATGGGTATAATTTTGCTACGACCATACAAAGTAGCTACAATGCATTGAAATTTCTATATGTTTGCCTATATATTGTCTTTTGAAAGTCATTTGCCCTTATTTTATCTTGTGAATGTCTCTGAATTGCTGATTATTAGAATAACTAGACAAAGTGCCCAGCGGGGCACATATACCCCTTGCTAGTGCCACCCCTCTACTTGAAAAGGCTGTCCGAAAAACAAAATCACTTGCTATTTTATCAAGATATAAGGCAAATAACTGGACTGTGAAATATAGGTCACTGTGACCTACATTATTTTGTGGTAAAACTTCGGGTCATACTGACTCATTATTCATAAGTATAATGTTTAAACATCAGATACTCTTCAAGATATAAGGAAAATTCACTGGACCATGAAATGTAGTTCACTATGACCTACATTATTTTCAGGTCAAACTTCGGGTCAGACTGGCTCATAATCGGAAAGTATGCTAGTCGTACATAAATACTCATTAAGATATAAGGCTCAATAAATCATTTGACCGAGCAAATACTTAAAGATATAAGGCAAAATCACTGACGTCGAAAAAAGGGTCAGGCTGACGTGCACGTCATGATCTTCAAGTGAATGTCACAAGGTTAACCGGTGTCTGAACAACTTAGACAAAGTTGTTTTCATAATAGAAAAGGAGAGAAAAAAACAACAACAACAACAACAAAAAAAAACAACAAAAAACAAACAAACAAAAAAAACAAAAACAAAAAAAAAAAAAAAAACAAAAAACTTTTTACAGGTGTCCTAGATTTTGACCTCTAGCCCCAACCCAGGGCATGGATCCTGGGGACTAATATCATGGAATTAAAGCCAACTCCCCAAGGTGCCTATAGTCCAAATATGGATGCTTTCTGGTCAGCAGTTGTCGAGATATGAACTTCTGAAACAATTAAACATAAAACTTTAAATAGTGTGACGGAATGCGGACATGGAAGACCTGGGTGACTACAACAGATCTCCAGTACTTTGTACAGGCGAGCTAAAACATTCAAAGTCCTGTGGTCATGTAGGGGCGTGGGGATGGTACTGCATAAAATTTTGGATTTTCATACCAGGTATAAACCAAATCCTTCCCAGGGTTTGTAACTACTGAGGACCTAAAAGCTTTAATGACATTGTAAAACTTTAACATACAAATTCTAAGTCCATGACCTTGACACTGATATCATGAAGGGGATAGGGATGGTACTGTGTAGAATGTTCGACCAATCAATATCTTCATACATATACCGTACATAAACCAAATTCATCAAAGGTTTGGAAATAATGAGGTTCTAAAAACTTTAACATAAACCTTTAACATAAAAATTCTAAGTCCATGATCTTGACCTTGAGGTCACAAAGGGGGCGAGAGTGGGAGGGATGGTACTGCATAAAACTTTGGACCATTATCTATCATCATACCATACCATACATGTAGATGAACAAAATCCATTGAATGTTTAGGAATAAATGAGGTTCTACAAGTTTTAACACAAAACGTTAACATAAAAATTCTAAGTCCATGACCTGAACTTTGAAGTCGTATAGAGGGGTAGGAATGGTACTATGTAAAATTTTGGACTAATATATATTATCATTCTATATATGAACAAAATCCATGCAATGGTTTGTAAACAATGTGGGCCTAACTTAAACATAAAAATTCTTTGAGTCTGTGACCTTGATTTTGATGTCCGGTAGGTTTTCGAATAAAAAACTGATATTTTTCATATTTCTGCTCAAAACATAGATTGTGAATACTCGTTAGAACCGCCTGAGCGAGGTGGTTCTAACGAGTACCAATGATCTATGTTTTTGAGCAGAAATAAGAAAAATAATGTATACCACTGTAAACCCAGTTTTACTATATAAAAGTGGGGTTTAAGGGAGTCAAAATTATGTAGGCATGTTTTCGTGATGGAATGTGAACAACTGCTTTGTATTTCCTATTTTCTTTCTTACATGTTGCATTATGCATTGATATATACATAAATATGGCATAACTATGTCTGTCAGTCTTTTATTTCCTATTGTTCTTTATATTCCATTAGCTGACTGGCAGCAGACTTTAAGGTCTACTACCAGCCGGCTGGCACTAGACCTAAAAGTCTGCGTTGACCCACTTTTAATTTAGGGAACCCCCTAAGCGAACAAAACAGTTTAATATAGCTGGAACTGCATCGGAATTAACTGCAAGAGGGCTGAGAGCTCGTAAAACTGGACGCTTAGCGAAGTTGTTAGCTAGCGTGACGTTAAAATTTCTATCTTGAAATATGGCAAATACATTGATATTTTTCCTTAAAAAAGCGATTTATGGCAGCAAAAATATTAATGTATTTGAAAATACCTTAGCTACAACAGTTAACGAGTTTGGCTTTAATGTGCTCCTTAAGCTTTGAACATCTTGGCCCAGGGTTACTGTTGACCATTCCAAAGCTGTATTTCTGTTGTAGCTTGCCTTTGTTTTGACCTGTTTTTGTTGGTATGTTGTTCTGTGATGACGTTTCGTATCAGTCTAATCTTATTTGTTGCCTTTCCAGCTAGCATTCTACATAACTCTACAGCGGGTCGTTATCGGCCCGTCAGCTACCCTGACGGGTCGATAACGGCCCGCTATAGATTTATGTTGAATGCTAGCTGGGAAGGGAGGGTTATAATCCGTGGTAGTGGTCTTTCCTGGCTTCCTCGTACTTATACTGTTTACAGGACACACTTCTAATGAGTACACACAGCATATGTTTTTGTAGTTTTTGTAGAGAAATACGAAAAAGTTAAATCTCGATATCCCTCTCATCTAGAGCTAGAAATACAAATTCAAATTGAAAAACTCCCAGCGGGTACACAATGTTGAAACAACGTCGATTCAACGTTGATTCAACGTCAAGACGCTGAATCAACGTTGAAGCGACGTTGTTTCAAAATTGTGTACCCGCTGGGCATGTTTAAAATGGCAAAATTTTAAAGCCAGTCCTTAGACCTCTATATACCCATGTTTTTACTATACATTATGGGAGAACACGAGGGGGATGGGGGATACACATTACAGGGTTCTGTAATGTGCAGAAATACATTTTAATGAAAAATAGTCGGGTTGTCAACATTTTATCGGTAAGTATTCCCTTTCTTGTGCTGTTAGCGACCATCAATGACAACCATATTGCATCTTAAGACAGTCTCTTGATTTTTTTTCACACGCAGATGTAACACTTCAGGTGTGCTATATTAATTAACTCTGATGAGTGTAACTGTCTTGTTTTTATTTCGTCAAATTACAATCAGAAGCCGCGAGACTTATTATTGGTATGATAAAGCGATTTGTAGCTATTGTTTCGAACTTGGAGCCAACAAGGTACGGTAAAGAAGATTATAAAAATGTGCCAAAACTTACAGTGGGATTTTATACCTGTGGGAAACAACAAACCATTGCTATGTAACATCATTTGTAGATATAGTATGAGAAACGAGTAAAAATCTTGGTACAGGAGTTAACTTATCTAGAATATTACACCAATATTCGTTGCCAAACAAATGTATCAAAGAATTGAAAACAATTGCCCTTGATAGCAATGAACATACATAAAATGTCGAAAATACGAAGCATCATATTTTCTTGGCCAGACAAGGTAGGTTTTTTTGCCCTCTTCTAATTTTCAGCCAATCGGATTGCTCGATCCGGCTTCTTGCTATAAATTCACATACTTATAGGCAAACAGTGTAGATCCAGATCAGTTGGCCAGATCAGTTGGCTTACACTGTTTGCTAAATCAGGGCATGTCGTGTTCAGCAAAAGAAGAGTTAAGCCCTATCAGTGACTGTCATAAATTTTCATAAATCTCAGAATAGGCTGTGGTCACGTGACCAAGGACCAGAGAATCTAAACCCCACCGTAGAATTGCTCAGGGATACGTTCATGGCCGCCACACGGTGACATGGCACTAACACCAGCTGAAACGAAGAAGTCTAACTAATATTCGCTAACACAAATAAATAAATAAAGAAAGAAAGAAAATTGGCATTTCATTCACAATGGTTTTAATGAAATGTCTAAACATTCAATTGGTTTGAATGAAATGTCTAAATCTCGAATTTCAGGGAAAATAAATTTGCATTTTAAAAGACATCAACGAGAACTGACACTTCGGCGAATATATGATTTGACCTTTACTATCTTTTACGCTACGATTGCTACCCATTAATGCAGATACACCATACATGTACAATCGACTCTCCCATTGGGCATCCCATCTATTTATTGGAAGGGGTGGGGGTGGAGGATGAAGAGGGGGGGGGGGGGGGGCGTGCTATATAGATTTTGGCGCAGTTACTTTCGTTTCGTTAATCATTTCATCCTAGAGTTTTCTTCTGAAGTGGACTTTTCCATCTTTTAATTAAGCCAGAACCATTGTTCCAAACAGACGACTCAGTCAAAAATAAAAACAGAATGGCAAACAGTGAAGAACTTGACGAGATGGCTCATAATCAGCCGTCTTATCAGGATCTACACTTTTAGCAAAAAATGTTTAGTTTTGATCTGTAGGGTTTAAAGGGTTTAATTTCTTATGTATGGCAAACAGTGCGGACATCGCTCAGACTTGGCATTTGTGGCATTTTATCCCTGTCTTCACCGTTTTCAATTGTTCATTTTCATTGGAATGGTAAACATTCATAGTGTTAGATATGAGGCAAATACGGGTCAATTTTCATATCGCAGAATTCTGTGAAACTTTCCACAGGCAAATGACATCACGAAAACATGCCTGTACATTACGAAAACACGCCTCTTCAAATATATAGAAAATTTACCTCCAAAAACATAAAATTTTCAGATAAAAAAAAATCTGATATTTTTCATATTTCTGCTCAAAACATAGGTTGTGGGTACTCGTTAGAACCGCCTCACGAGGCGGTTCTAACGAGTACCCACAATCCATGTTTTGAGCAGAAATAAGAAAAATAATGCATACCCCTGTAAACCCCAGTTTTACTATATAAAAGTGGGGTTTAAGGGGGTCTAAATTATATAGGCATGTTTTCGGGATGATTCATGCTTTTTATCAGAAGGAACTTTTTTTTTTTTTTTTTCAAAAGCCATTTGTCACATATCCATTCAGGCGCACGTTTTCAGTTATTTTCATAATTGATGGATTCTAAATTGGCATACCGCGTGTAGCATAGAGAAACCTTTAGCGCACGTGGCATGCACCATTTGCAGATAATAACTGAGTCGAGTCACTCTAAAGGGAACTTGATACACTTGGTAGAATTTCCGCTATTTTCACAAGGGAGATAACTTTTATGACTTCATGTTTGCGTTTCTGCACACCAATCCCCTTCTGAAAAGGGATATACTATAAAGGGGAAAAAAATGCTCCCAAGGGGTGCACATACTATGCCTTCTGAAAAGAGGTCTATTCTAAAAGGAAAGAATGCCCTTTCAAGGAGTGCAAATTCTTCTCCTTCTGAAAAGGGGTCTACTCTAAAAGAAAATATTTTAATCCCAAGGGGAGCCAATTTTTTCCTTTTAGGGTAGACCCCTTTTGAGAATGGAGGCAAAACAGTTTCGACACCCTGTATATGTATCCATTCTCATCCATTACGAAAACAAACCTATTCAAATATACTGAAAATTTTACCACCAAAAACTGAATTTTTCAGATAAAATATTCTGATATTTTTTCATATTTCTGGTCAAAAAATTAGATTGTGGGCACTTGTTAGAACCACACCTTAGCAAGGCGGTCTAACGAGTACCCACAATCTATGTTTTTGAGCAGAAATAAGAAAAATAATGTATACCCCTGTAAACCCCAGTTTTACTATGTAAAAGTGGGGTTTAAGGGGATCAAAATTATATAGGTATATTTTCGTGATGAAAGGGTTGGGGGGAGGGGGAGGGGGAGGGGGGGGGGGTAGGATAGGAAAAATCAATGTGAAAAATTGAGTCCCCAGTCGGCCTGTGCATTCGCGTAGTCTAATTAGGACCTTTACTGTTCGTCAGTGATTTTTTTTTTCGATCAGCATTACATTAACCCATTTATGTCAAGTGTCCCGTGAAAGGAACTGACAAATAGTGTAGACGCAGATCCGACGTCTGATCAGGGTCTACACTGTTTGAATTTAATACATGATTTTTTATAAACATGGTAATAATTAAAAACTAACCAGACACCCCTTATATTGGAAATGGACAAGTCCGAAGAGTGAAGGTAGAAGAGTCCATTCGGCATAAATGGGTTTACACGGGTATGTAATTTATTCTTCTGTGCCATGGCTCTAGATAAGCCAGTTTTTTACACCAAAATATTTTTTTCCATATTTCTAAAAACAACAACAACAAAAAGAAAAAAAAAGAAATAAGAATAAAAAATTAAAAGAAAGACACAAAAAAAAAACAAAAAAAAACAAAACAAAAAAAAACAAAAAAAAAAAAAAACAAAAAAAAACAACAAAAAAAAAAACAACAACAACAAAAAAAAAAACAACATATATTTATTAGAAGTGCCTCGCTAAAATAATAAAATCTTCCATTTCAACTGCAGTCTTTATAAACGTTGCATTTCCTTTCCAATATTTAATGTAATTTAACGAGCGCTGTACATCATTACTCCCTGTCTCAAGCAGACCGGCTATGTCTCATGATGAAACTCGGGCTAACTTCTGCCATTTCTTGATATATTTCTTCTTGTCCATTTTCATCCACTCAAACATATGTTGTGGGTTCTCAGCCCAGCAGACATGACGTCTATACAACGTCGCCTCAACGTCGATGCAACGTCATGACGTTGCATCGACGTTGGGACGACGTTGTATAAACGTCATGTGCCCGCTGGGAGTAGATTCTCCTTGCTCAAGCAAATCTAATGCGTACCACATGTTGTGTTGTAGGAATAAACTGGAAAGGCATTTCTAAAGAGAATGCAAAACTTATTTTTACGCGGGCGAATAAGGCCAATATTAGGTCGCAACTGGAGACAATATAATATATCTTGTGACATTTGCGTCCAGCAAAGACGTTCGTCAGTCCGCACATCCACGCAGTATGGTCAAACTTTAAGAAGGCTTGGGTCAATGCTCTAGCTACAGAGCCCCAGTGAAGACTCTGGTCGAACTTAACGCTAAGCATGCTGGGTAAAAATTTCAGCTCACCTGAGCACAAAGTGCTCAAGTAGAGCTATTGTGATAAGCCTCTGTCCGTCGTCCGTCCGTCGCCAACTTTTGCTTTAAACAACTTTTTCTCCAAAACTGCTGGACAGGTTTTCGAATAATTTCACAGAAAAGTCCCTTGGGTGACCTTTTACCAAAATTGCTCAATTCGTTCCGGTCCATTGCACATTTAGGTCACAGGAGCTATAAAAAAAAAAGATTTTTTTAAACTGAAAACTTAAAAAATCTTCTTGTCTGAAACCAGAAGGATCAGGTCTTTGATATTTGGTATGTAGCTTCATCTAGTGGACCTCTACCAAAGTTGTTCAAATTATAGCCCTGTGGTTAAATGGTTAAAAATGGCCCCGCACCGGGGGGCACTTGTTTTTCATAGACCCATATAGGGGAAAACTTTTAAAAAGTCTTCTTGTCTGAAAGTAGAAGGCCCAGGCCTTTGATATTTGATACTTAGCTTCATCTAGTGGACCTCTACCAAGATTGTTCATGTTATTGCCTTGGGCCAAAAATGACATGTTTTACACAGACTTATATAGAGAAAACCTTTAAAAAAATCTTCTTATCTGAAACCAGAAGGCCTGGGTCTTTGATATTTGGTACATAGCTTCACCTAGTGGACCAAGATTGTTCAGATTATAGCCCTGGGGCCGACATGTTTTACATACACCTATTTAGGAAAAACCTTAAAAAATCTTCTTGTCTGAAATTGCAAGGCCTAGGCCTTTGATATTTGGTATGTAACATTGCCTAGAAGTCCTTTGACATGAGTGTTCAAATTATGCCCCTGGGGTGAAAAAAGGACCCAGGCCCCACCTAAGGGGGCGAGGTGGGTGGGGCGATTAGTCACTTGTTTTACATAGAGCAAAAAACATTGGCAAAGGTTAGGCCTAGGACTATCAAACTAATAAGGAGGATGGACCTGAAGAGTAGATGACCTTTAAGTCTAAGGTCAAGGTCACCGTGACCTTTAGTACCAGAAAAGCTAATAATTCTGCAATGCTTATGGTTAGGACCCTCAAACTTAGTAGAGATCTTGGTCCTCACCAATAGATGATCCTGAGGGCAAATGTCAAGGTCACCAGAACCTTTAGTTCTAAAAAGCTTGATAACTTGGCAATGCTTGGGGATAGGACCTTCAAACTTAGAAGGGATGTTGGTCCTCACTAGTGGATGACACCGAGGGCAAAGGTCATGGTCATGGTCGAGGTCACCGT
Organism: Anodontia alba; assembly: GCA_964016985.1. Taxonomy (NCBI): domain Eukaryota; kingdom Metazoa; phylum Mollusca; class Bivalvia; order Lucinida; family Lucinidae; genus Anodontia; species Anodontia alba. The sequence goes on from OZ024823.1 coordinate 3,938,948, forward strand.
GACCTTTAGTACTAAACAGCTTATAATTCGGCAGTGCTTGAGGCTAGAACATTTGAACCTAGATGGGATGTTGGTCTTGACCAGTAGATGGCCCTTATGGCAAAGGTCAAGTTCACAGTTACCTCTAGTACAAAACAAGCTTATAATTCGGCAATGCTTGGGGTTAGGACTCTCAAACGTCGTAGGGATGTTTCTTCTGACCAGAAAATGACCCTGAGGGCAAAGGTCATGGTCAAGGTCACCATGACCTTTAGAACCGCATCTCTCTTAGCAATGCTATGTATAACATGATTCAGGTGAGCGATATAGGGCCGTGAAGGCCCTCTTGTTAAATATATTTCTTATTTTACCTAGAAAATAGGATCTTATATTTCATGCAAATCTCCTAGGGAGACAATTTGCATGAAATGTGAAATCCTGTTTTCTTGGAGAAATTATCATAAAAAAATCACCAATTCCATCACGAAAACAGGCTTATATAATTTTGACCCCCTTAAACCCCACTTTTATAAAGTAAAACTGGGGTTTACAGGGGTGTTCATTATTTTGCTATGTTTTTCATATTTCTGCTCAAAAACATAGATTGTGGGTACTCGTTAGAACCGCCTCGGCGAGGCGCACAATTTATGTTTTGTACCCACAATTTATGTTTTGAGCAGAAATATGAAAAACATCAGAATTTTTACGCGATAACTTTCAGTTTTTGGTGGTGAAATTTTCAATATATTTGAACAGGCGTGTTTTCGTAATGCGTCGTCTGCTGAATTAGCCAAGAGAGTGATAAAGGTTAATCTGAGTCTGATGGACGTAGTCATTAGGCACGTTTTCTCAGTTCGCGGCACATTAAATTTTTTAACTTCCAGAATATTGTCTGACCTTGAACTAAGAAAGTTAAGACGATTCTTAAACTTTAAGACAGGGAAAACATATCGGAGGAAAAAGTGCAACTTTATTTATGTTTTATTTGTTATCACATCCCGAAGAACATAACCATGTTAATGTTTATCACACCCTGGACAAATTCAGCAGACGTCAAATTGATTATATTTTTTCTTATTTGTTTTTACCAGTAAATAGGGTTTGGTATTTTCATGAAATGACAAAGCCTTTTTGCTGGGAAAGATAAGAAAAATATTTCAAAATGCCGTCTGCTTAACATTTTACCTAGCATGCTAAGCGTTAAATGTTTAAATTTCTGACACAGCTGCTGTTCTCAAGTTGATTTTCTGCGTTGGCATTTTATCAGAAGAAGATAGTTCTTAAATACCACGGTGAAAGTCTGTCGAGTTCTCACAACTGTATCATAAAACGAAATTTAACTTAATGCTTGATAACATAAAATGTTATTTTTAGCATTCTGTGTAAAATTTTAAGCAGACGACATATTGAAGTATTTTTTCTTATTTTCCCAGAAAACAGGATGTGACATTTCATGCAAATTGTCTCCTTAGGAGACAATTTGCATGAAATATCAAATCTTGTTTTCTGGGAATATCAGAAAAAATATCACCAATTGGTCGTCTTCTGAATTAACCCAGAGAGTTGTAAAGGCTAAGTCGCACAGAGCAAAAGAAGATCTTAAAAGTTTATTCAAGCAGGAATTTGTTTGAACAGTCTACATATCCGTGCATTCTTTGCTGTTGAAATTCAGAAACACAAGATACCCGCTAATGTTTTACTCGTGAAATGAGATGGCACTAATTAGTCTGTGAAAGTGTGCTGGCTGAACAGGACCATTAATATTTGCAGATGCATTGAGCACCTTTTTTCTCTTGAGACATCTAATTTCACGGAATTATCGTAGCCACACCAAGGGAAAAGAGGAATAAATATACGATCCAGCGCATGGCAAAACCAACCAAATGGCATGTGCGCCCAGCGAAGATTCAGATCAGTCTGGGCATCTGCCCAGTCCGATCAGAGTCTTCGCTTTGCACTCAATGGGTAGCTAAGGACCCAAGCTTTCTTTATACGGACATCGAAAACTCTGACCAGACTGGGCGAATGCCCAGGCTGATCTGAGTCTTCGCTGGTCGCAGATGCCATTTTGTTGGTTTTGTCATGCGCTGGCTCAATATACTTTCAGGAGAAATAATAAATTGTTTTGTCTCACCTCTAAAAAGTGGTCTACTCTAAGAGAAAATTCTTTCCTTTTAGGGTAAAACCATTTCGGAAGTAGACTTGTGTGGAGAAAAGAAACCGGGAAGTCACACAAAATGTCTTCCTTGTAAAAGTGGTGCATAATCTATAATGTATAAGGTTCTGTAATATCTGACACTATCTGCTTTGCAAATACCAGGAAACGCCTGCTCACCCACACAATAACAGGGACCCTTTTCTAATGTTGTGACTAATCTGCGCAGCTTATTGGATGGCTCCAAGTTTACAAAAGGTACTTTTTAGAAGCTTTTTTTTTTTTTTTTTTTTTTTTTCATTTTTTTAACGAATACATCGTGTTGTAATTAAACCCGTATCTTCCACATGTACAGAGATAAAATATTAACTCTTTCACTGCAACAGGTGATAATAATAGCTTTTGCAAACAGCTTAGATCCAGATGAGACGGCTTAATGAGCCGTCTCATCTGGATCTACGCTGTTTGACATTCAGCCTTTCGACTTTACATATAAACGTCTTTCCGAACGATAGTTTGTTAAAACCAGAATTCCGCGAAGGCGGCGTCGCACCTGCTGGGGCAAAAGTCACAGGAACCACAATCAGAATGTGGTTATTAAATAAGTTTATTTCATTCTTAGCAGAAAACATGACAAAAATTAAGACAAGGATTATATGAAAAGCAGATGCACATCTTCAGGCTATGGAGAAAACATGTGCAAAGTTTCAAAAAGATTGGTATAAAATTGTATGAGGAGTTGTGCTTACGAGGTATAACTGTTTATATACTGAGGTAAAAAAAGGACTAAGTTCACAATATGGAAAAAATCTGAGATTAAGAAAATGACAAAGTTAAAGTGGAAAAAATGACAAAAACAAATTTACAAATCATATCCAAACCACGTGCATTTCTGCAGATGTGAGAGAAAACATGGGCAAAGTTTCAAAAAGACTGGTTTAAAATTGTATGAGAAGTTGCAATCACATGGTACCCACTGTCTATACATCTGAGGTCAGTAAATGACAACGTTCAAAAGGAATAAAAAGTTGACAAAAAACATGGCAAGGATTATGAAAAGCACATGCACATCTTCAGACTATGGAAAAATCATGTGCCAAGTTCCAAAAAGATTAGTATAAAATTGTATGAGGAGTTATGTTCACGAGGTACCAACTGTCTACATATCGAGGGTGAAAAATGTCTAAGTTCACAATGTGGAAAAAGTGAAACAAATAATCTAACAATTACATCCAAAACATGCCTCATACTATGAAGAAAACGCATGCAAAGTTTCATAATAATCGGTACAAAACTGTAAGAGGAGTTGCGCTCACAAGAGGTACCAACTATTTATTTATAAAGGGTGAAAAATGACTAAGTTCACAATGCGGAAAAAGTGACAAAAAATGATCTAACAATTATACCCAAACCATATGCACATCCTCATACCATGAAGAAAACACTTGCAAAGTTTCAAACCAATCAGTATAAAACTGTAAGAGGAGTAGCGCTCACAAGAGGTACCCACTGTCTCTATATTTAGGTGAAAAATGACTAAGTTCACAATGTGGAAAAAGTGACGAAAAATGTTTTAATAATTATACCCAAACCACATGTACATCCTCATACCATGAAGAAAACACATGCAAAGTTTCAAAACAATCAGTATAAAACTGTAGGAGGAGTTGCGCTCACAAAAGGTACCCAATGTCTATATATTGAGGTGAAAAATGACTAAGCTCACAATGTAGAAAAAGTGACAAAAAATAATCTTACAATTATATCCAAACCACATGCACATCTTCATACCATGAAGAAAACATGCAAAGTTTCAAAATGATCGGTACAAAACTATAGGAGAAGTTGCGCTCACAAGACAACCAGGGTAAATAATGACGGAAAGACGGACGGACGAACGGAATCTTGCACGCCTAAGTCGCCCATGCTAAAGCAGGTGCGACAATAAAAAAAAAAGCAGACGACAAATGACGTCTGAAATTTGGCGCCGAAAGAGTTAAGCATGACAGACGCTTATACAGTGGGGTGCATGGGCTTATCTCATTTTTTTTATTATACGCGCATGTCACAATGGTGGATAAATTGTCAGAAATATCAATTGCCTCATATGCGAAAGATGGAGAGCATACAAACTACGTTCAGTCTAATGAAATTTGATCTTCCCGTTTCGCCCCATTGTATAGACAAACAGCTAGGATCCAGGCCAGACTGCGCATGTGCAGTCTGGTCTGGATCCGTGTGTTCGGATATGAGAAAATGTCCGCTTTCTAACAGTGATCTTCACTTTACGAACAGTGAATGTGGAAGAGGGCATAAAGTATGAATTTTATGGCTGCGTCTCCATTAGTACTCCCTCCCCTTTTTTTCGTCTTTAGATTTTCAACATGTTGCGCATTCCACATCTTTAAAGGGAACGAATATCGGTTTGCGTATGTGCAAGTAGGTCAGTGCCTTAGATTTTTCCTAGGGATGATTTGGGCGTAGATTGTTTACTTATGCACTGATACATTTTTGCAAGACGAAGCTCGTTTAAGGGGAATTGGTAGACTTTTTTTTTTATCTCCCTTCTGGAAAAGAGTCTATTCTAAAAGGAAAGAATTTGCTCCCATTGGGAGTAAAGTGGGAGCAAATTCTATGGGTTTAGAGTAGACCCTTTTTAGAAAGGCCTTGGCGTACAAGAAGACAACTAGGAAGTTACAAAAGCTGTCCCCTTGTGAAACTGGCAGAAAATCTATTAAGTGTATAGGATCCCTTTACATGCGAATATCACATTTTTCTGACTAATTTACAATGATGCACTTACTCCGTATTCTAGAATGTACTATAGCCGTTTCATTTCGATTTTTGTCTTGCTTACATAAAGTGCGTGTCGCTTTTACAAGAGCGTTAGTATCATACCCATATCGTTTGTCCCGTAGATGGTAGAGTGGTGGTAAGGTCCTGTTATACTTGCAGCAGGCTGGGAGGAAGGGATTTGAGTACTTATGATGTTTCTACACCGTCCTTTGCTTTTTCCCCTCGTCCTGTTATAGTTCCCTTATTCCTCTTCAGTTCGCTGTTTCTTTTTCTCTGGAACACCGCAAGAGTTGAAGAGTCGTTAAACAAAAACACAGACAAATTTTATCATTTATCCCAGATCACAGATCCAGATAAAATGATAATGTGGGTGCTGATTTAGGACGATTTTATAGTCTTTTCTTTTTTGAACCACAGTACCGTTCGTTGTGGGTACTCGTTAAAAAGACCTTGTTGGTTTGATGTACAATTGACAAAACTATCATTATGTTAACAAATCTATGTAATGTGTACCCGCGTGTTCCTCCATGCATAAACAGGGGTAGACTAGCTACTAGTCGGATATTAATATTATTTTCATCAATGAATTATAATTATTAATTTACTAAATTAAGGGCCAATTATACTGCTTACTGCTTGCCTCACCTCGTCCAGAGACCAACTATTAGAGACTGGCTATACAAGGTATCATACATAAATTTGAATCAGCTTATATTAAGGAGTGATAAAACATGACATCAAGGTCTAGGAGCTAGTCTAAAATAGGAGTAAACAGGGTTCTACATTATTGAGCTGATTTTCAGAATTTTACAATTTTTAAACCAACTTTTCAATGTAATGTTTACTTCAGTCAACCTTTTCTACTGCATAAATATGTCTTAAGTTGCTACATAGCAAAAAAAAAAAAAAAAACCTTATTCCCTATATTATATGATCCAGCGCAGGAAAAACCCTACAAAATGGTATGTGCGCCCAGCGAAGACTCAGATCAGCCTGTGCATCCGCCCAGTCTGATTAGAGTCTTCGCTGTCCTCATGAAGAAAGCTTGGGTCCTTAGCTATCCACTGAGCGCACAGCGAAGACTCTGATCAGATTGGGCGGATGCCCAGGCTTATCTGAGTCTTCGCTGGGTGCACATGCCACTTTGTAGGTTTTGTCAAGCGCTGGATCATATGGTGAAAATACCATGATTTACATAGGGCTAGACAAGATTATAAGAATCCATCATGAGTGTCCATGCAGGATAGGAAAATCTCACCCGAGGGGTAGAAATTTCAACCAGGAACGAGGCTTGCCAGGTCCCTGGTTGAGATTTCCCTATTCTGCATGGACTGGCTCATGATGGATTCTTTTTCTCCCACCTTAAAGTGGATTGTTCCTAGGACCAGCGGGTCTACTTCATGGTCATGTGAGATAGCAGTTTCTCACATGGGCAAAAAGTCTATCTCATACAAGCAAACATCACGAAAACATACCTATATAATTTTGACACCCTTAAACCCCACTTTTATATAGTAAAACTGGGGTTTGCAGGGTACGTTATTTTTCTTATTTCTGCTCAAAACATGGATTGTGGGTACTCGTTAGAACCACCTCGCTGAGCAGAAATATGAAAAATATCACAGTTTTTTATCTGAAAATTTTAAATTTTTGGAGGAAAAATTTTCTATATATTTGAATAGGCGTGTTTTCGTAATGGGCGGGAGAAAAATATATTTCTGATCTCTCCTCAAAAACATATGTTGTGGGTACTCGTAAGAGCTTCTAATGAGTATCCACAACACATGTTTTGTGAAGCAGTCAGAAACAATGCCAATACCTTTGGTTAAAACTATTGGGTTTTCTAGATCTATTGCAAAGACTGGTACAATTGACATACATGTGTTTGTACGTAATATTCTGAGCACTTTTTGTCTGGAACTGAGATTGCTGTAATTATATCTAAACCATAGAATGTTTCGTATGTCAATAATTGTGATAAAACTCAGTAAGTATCGCTTCCCTCTTTACTTCTCTTAGTCAACAATGCACTTTTTGCTACTGGAATTGACGAGTCAGAAAGTACGTTTCATTTAGGTTGCGTAGTACAATTATCAGTGGCCTATCCAAGAACTTTATGAAGATGAAGCCTACGAACAGAAATTTCAGCCGAGGCACAGCATGTCCTAAACGATTGCAGGGATGTTTGGCTAATAAGCGCAAAGCAATGACTCTGATCAGCCTGCGCATTTGCGCAGGCTGATCTGAGTCATTGCTTAGCGTCATGTGGTCTTGTAGGAAATGCTCACTTGATGTGATCTGTACAAGTTTGCGGGGAAAATAAGGTTAAATTGTCAAATTTATGTTGAAGCCCGGGCTTCATTGCATCCGCTTGGCTACGCGCCTGTTATCATTAATTCTGATTGTGTTTTCTCCTGTAGTTGGAGATACCGAGTCGGATGATTTTTGCAGGATCTAGGGCGTCTGGATACATATAGGTACCACACTCTATTAATTTCTCCATGGGTCACAATGCTAAGAGTTATAAAGCGTTTCACCTGCTCCAGTTCCATAGTCCCGCATCAGATTCGGGTTTTGGTTCAATGTGATCGCCACGTGAGCCGTCAGTCAGCGTCAGATCCTGGGTGTTTCGTGCCCTCTTCACTCTTCACTTTGAAAACACGTGACATTGTCCGGCATGAGACACCCCCGCCCCCACCAGCAAAAAAAAAAAAACAAAAAAAAAAAAAAAAAAAAAAACTCTTGTACAGGGTCACAAACTGGGATGACCGACTCTTTGTAGCACTCCTCAGAGCCGAAAATTCCCTACAGAATCTTTTCCTGTCGGGAATTCTTCTCCTCCAGGAACCTCCTGTTGACTGAAATAAACAGAACAATGCATTTTTTTTACCTTACACTGTATACACCATCTAATCAGTACACTCTAGTTTTAGGAACGACTATTTTTCAGGGTACTGAAACAATGTAACGTCAACAGTAGTCTGATTCCACCTGGTGGATTTCTGCCTTTAATATAAGAAAGACAACTTTTGTGACTTCCTGTTTGCTTTCCTGTGCTCCTATCCCCTTGAGAGCAAATTCTTTCCTCTCAGAGTAGACCCCTTTCAGAAGGGCGGCAAAAACAATTTTGATAGAGTTGCCTCCCGTGAAGTTTAAAAATTTCAGCAGGCAACATTTTAAAATATTATGTCTTATTTTCCCTCCCTCTTTTCCCTCTTAAATTGCCTCCTTAGGAAATGTAAATGTTTTCTACTAAAAACAAGATAACACATCATCAGTGTGTTGTCTGCTGAAATTGCTCAGAGAGTGGTAAAGGTTTAGGGGTTAAGTTAGTAAAAACAAAAAACGACTATGTCTGGAAAGACAATAAAGGAGACCATGAGCAGGCATATGTAACTGAAGTTACAATATCGAAGAGCAAGACGGATCGACCTGGTGATATAAACGGCAACAAAGTTCATCCCCACCGAGAAAGACATAATATTCATTTAACCTCTTAGAGCGCCAGACATTTTGAAACATTTTTTTTAAATTATTTTTAAACAGTTTTTCAGAGAATATAAGACCTGACATTCCATGTGAATCGTCTGCCTGGCAGACGATTCACATGAAAAGTCAGGTCTTATTTTCTTTGAAAATTAAATTTAAAAGAAAAAAAGAAAAAAAAATGTCGCCTGCTACAATTTTGCTTGGCGCCTTTTAGAGTTAAGGTTCACCACGAGAAAATCTGTGTATGGGTTAAAAGTGTCGAACATTAAAGATCCAGAATAGTCCGCGAATCCGCACAGTCTGATCAGGTTCTTTGTCATACATCGATATGTTCTACAGTATCCAGTGAATTTATAAGCGGACTAAAAACTAAAATGGCTTTATCGGACTGCGCAGAAGCGAAGGCTTATCTGGGGACTTCCGCTGTCCGGATAGGGCCCGAAAGGCACATTTTCTCAAGACGCGGGTAATTTTAAAACGGAAAAAGCAATTTTTAAAGCAGGCCACCCGAAACACAAGTTCGTCTGTTAATTTTATCACTGTGTCTGAGTTTGGCTAGAATTTTGTCAATAATATTCTTCAAGATCTTTTAAACATTTTGCCAGTTCTTAGCAAAATGTTTCATATTTCCGAAAAAACAAATTTTGATATTTTATTCATACGTCTCCGAAGCGACGTGATTTGAATGAAATGTCAAGCCCTATTTAAAGACATGGGGGCGGGGGTGACTTACACAAATCATGCAAAGTATTTTCAAACGATGACATTTTTAATGTTTTGTTTACTTTCCTCATACAATAGGGGTTGAAATCTCAGACCATATTGTCTTGGAAACAAAATGAAAATATCGTCAATGAGTTGTCTGCTGATTAAAAAAACGAACGCTATTGGTTAAACTATCATCTAGTAATATATACATGTAAATGAGTCAAGTTAACAGTTGAGGACGTGATGATTTAAGACCATTTTTATACTCACCGTCACTGAAAATGCATGCCCAAGGATATTATGAAAATGATTAACTTCACTTGATCGTTACGAAAACACGCCTATTCAAATATACTGAAAATTTCACCACAAGAAACTGAAAGTTTTCAGGTAAAAAATCTGATATTTTTCATATTTCTGCACAAAACATAGATTGTGGTACTCGTTAGAACCGCCTCGTTGAGGCGGTTCTAACGAGTACCCACAATCTATGTTTTGTGCAGAAATAAGAAAAATAATGTATACCCCTGTAAACCCCAGTTTTACTATATAAAAGTGGGGTTTAAGGGGGTCAAAGTTATATAGGCGTGTCTTAGTGATGTTATTAATCATAATCCGGGAAATATAGCTCATTCCCATTCTCTATTTTCTCGTGAGTTATCTCATATAGACTAACCGAAACACGTGAGTAGTAGTAAAGGGTGGCACCCTATACTACTCACGTGTCTATACATGCATGCTGTGTCTGTTTTCTCTTTCTTTTCTTTTTTCTTTCTTGTTTCGATCAAATAAGAATCATATCGACAGTTCAGAACTCTATTCCCTACCTGGGATGGTCTCTCTGCGTTCCACCAAAGGGGATACTATAGCTGGTGTGAGTGCCGTTTGGCGGCCGTAAAATGTCTCCAGGTACTTCAATATAGTGTACTTTATATTATCTGTCCTTCGTTATCACTGAACCCATACACTGAAGTTTTCTTGGCCAGACTGGATCTGTGTTGACAGATATATTTGATTTAACTACAGTTGGCAATAAGTGCTGTGAGGCGAATGTAGGAAAGAAAGTATCAGGAAAAAAAGTATCCGGAAAAAAAGTATCGGAAAAAAAGAATCCGGAAAAAAAGTATCAGGAAAAAAAATAAGTCTCAGTTTCATGTACAAAGGATAGATAAAAGGCTATGTAATGTCATCCTAATTAATCTTTAATTGCATTTTGATCATTCAGTACCAAAATTCAGTGTTAATCCTGACTGATGGTAAGGTTTTTAATTGCACTTTGATAATTCAGTACCAAACTTTGGTACCAATCATAATCATGTTAATCCTGATTGATGGTAAAGGTCAATGGTAATTAAATTGTTTACTGTTTGTTGATTGTTTTGTTAATTTATTATTGACTTTAATGAGTTTGTTTGAAATTATCATTGCTAAACAAAACAATTATATGCAGACATAATCTTAAATGGTCTTTAAAGTACCCTTTGATCAAGTAAGTGCAAACATTCATATTTTGTTAAAATGATTTTATTTCTGATTTTTATTTTTGATTGATAATTTGCATGTTTATCACAAAAATCACAATTTGTAAATTTTGGATAAAGTATAATCCCATTGGTAGAAATTAACATATGTAAATTGTTAGTACATGTATATAAGCTGAAAAAGTTAATTTTCTATCAGTATATTGTGTGCAATTTTTTCATATGTGCTTATCTATATAAGAAAAAATGGAGTTAATTACAACTTCTAAAGGTGGACTTAAGTTATGTTTTGAGGGTTTTATGTATACCAAGGCCTATACTAGAAAGACAAAAGTGTGGTGGAAGTGTTCCAAGAAAACTAGCTTAGGGTGCCGTGCTACTTTGAGTACTGCACAAGACCACACAAATCCAGTTCCTGGGCAGCCACACAACCATCAAGCGGATGAGACAGATGTGGTATATGTTAAACATAGAAAAAACATGCGTGACCAAGCTGCTTCTTCCTTAGACAAACCATCCCAGATCTTTGCCCAAACAGTTTCCCAGATGCCGCCTGAGGTTCTATCATTCTTACCAACTGAGGAAAACGTGAAACGTAGTTTACGTTACCAGCGTCGTACACCTCCTGTTCCACAGAATCTGTCAGAATTTGTCATTCCAGACGAATGGACAACAACTGCCGGTGTCAACCAAGAACCCTTCCTTCTGTATGACAATGGTCCTGACAGCAATTCCCGAGTTATAGCCTTTGCTACAGAGGCTGACCTACGCCGACTATCTGCAGCTGATACTGTTTTCATGGACGGAAACTTTGCCATGGCACCTAAACTATTCTCCCAACTTTATGTTCTTCGAGTTCCTTTCGGAGAAACGTCTGTGACATGTGTTTATGCGCTCTTACAACACAAAACTCGCGCTGCCTATGATGAGTTGTTACAGGCAATAGTTGATAAATGTGAAGCCATTGGATTAGTCATGAACGTTCAGACAATTATCACAGACTTTGAGGAAGCTGTACTGCGTGCTGTAGCAGGTGTGTTTGGTCGCGATGTTAACAGCAAGGGGTGCTTCTACCATTTAACACAAAGTACCTGGAGAAAGATTCAAAGCCTTGGACTAGCTCAACATTATAAGTCCAATGAAGATTTCAGACAGTTTTGTGGCATGCTTGATGGATTAGCTTTTCTGCCACATGCTGATGTTCAACAAGGAATAGAGTATTTAAAGACAATTGCTCCGGCTGAAGCTACAGACCTTGTGGCATACTTCGACAAAACATATGTTAGTGGTACATTCAGGTTACTTCCAGGTGACAACAATATTATTCGTGTGCGACATGTTCAACCGCTCTACCCACCTGTAGTCTGGAGTGTCCATGAGGCTACACTGAACGACAGTCCAAGGACAAATAATGTGTGTGAAGGATGGAATAATAAATTTCTTAATCTTGTTGGACACTACCATCCATCAGTTTGGAAACTAATCCAGTGGTTCCAAAAAGAAAATGCTACCGTCAGGACAGTGATCCAACAGGATGCTGTTGGAAATCCTCCCAAAAGGCGTGTTAAAAAAGGACTTGAACGCTTGCAGCATCGTCTAAGAACTCTTTGTGAGCAGTACAATATCGGCAATAAAACTCTTCCAGAATTCCTTGAAGGAGTGGGACACAACATACGCATTAACAAACACTATGAAATCAATGAGTGAATAAGTGCAAGAATACAATAAAAATCTAGTGCTCATTTGAACACTTTGAACACATTACGAAAACATGACTATACAAATACATTGTAAACTTGATCGTCGAAAAAACGAAAATATAGATTGAGGATACTTATTAGAACCACCTCATTGAGGCGTTTCTAACGAGTACCCACAATCTATATTTTAGAGCAGAAATAAAAAAAAAACATAAAGTATACCCCTGTAAACCCCAGTTTTACTATATAAAAGTGGGGTTCAAGGGGGTCAAACTAATATAGACGTGTTTTCCAATCATGAGGTTTAAAGGCCCTCTCAACACTATTTAGGTCATTTTGGACAAATACTTTTTGCGGTCACTTTCATTTGCATGGAGGCACAAAATGCTTAGGTTAGTAAGGTATTGTGGTGAATGGTGAAAAGAGAGATAGCTCAAAATGAGGAATTTCTCTTTTTACTAAACCAGAAAAGTAGACTTCAGCATCAAATCTATGATAATGTTGTATTGATATATTGCAATTAAAAACACATTGTTCACACATGTCTTTATTACATCATTACGTTAATTGGAGGTTTAACACCCCTGTCTACACTATATAGGTCATTTCGGAGACGTTGCTACTAATTTGTGGGACTGTTACCCGACATTGAGATGAAATATCATCTCAAGACATGCCGCCCAATGAAACCCAAATAGGGTTCATGAGCATGGACTTTAGCTTGTTTAATTGGAGGTCTAACATCCCTGTCTACACTATATAGGTTCTTTTGGAGAGTTGCTTCCAGCTTGTGGGACTTTTACCCAACATTGATATGAAATGACATCCCAAGCCCTGCCACCCAATGAAACCCAAATAGGGTTCATGAGCATGGAGATCCGACTTGCACACTTAGCTCAAATGAGGAATTTCTCTTTTTACATCCCTGTCTACACTATATAGGTCATTTTGGATAGTTGCTTCTAACTTGTGAGTCTTTTACGAAACATTTAGATGAAATGACATCTCAAGCCCTTTTATAAGGTAAGGATTACAGAGATAGGTTGCAAAATTTATTATTAAACTGAAAAGTACTAGTAAACATACAAAAGGATCCTAATCATCATCTCATTGTAACATCAGAGGCGAATCTGGTTAAAACTGATACTTTTTTTCCGGATACTTTTTTTCCTACTCAAAAGTGATACTTTTTTTCCGATACTTTTTTTCCTGATACTTTCTTTCCCTGTGAGGCAGCCGTTTAACGTCCCCCGTACTTCATCATAGTGTTAATTATAGTGTTAATTAAAGTTCCTGGTCCTTTGGACCAGTTCAGTTTATTTGTACGAAAATAAAAAAAAAGAGGTCTGCTTAACTCAAGGGAGTATATAGCGTTACTTAGTCCATTATTTCATATGAACAGACTCAAAACATTACGAAAACACACCTATTTAAACAATAGAAAATTTCACCTCCAAAAACTGAAAATTTTCAGATAAAAAACTCTGCTATTTTTCATATTTCTACTCAAAACATAGATTGTGGGTACTCGTTAGAACCGCCTCGGCGAGGCGGTTCTAACGAGTACCCACAATCTAAGTTTTTGAGTAGAAATAAGAAAAATAATGTATACCCCTATAAACCCCAGTTTTACTATATAAAAGTGGGGTTTAAGGGGATCAAAATTATATAGGTATGTTTACGTGATGGGAGTTTGCAGTTTTCATTTCGTCGGTCTGTTCTTTTTTCCCAAAGGACCTCCATTAACAGAAGATACTGGACTGCACTACAGCTGGCGTAAAATGCCGTATGAACAACCGTATCGCCGTAATACGTCTCCTTGTACTGCATCACAATGTAGGTTATATTTTCTGGTCATTTTGGACCATTGATCCATTGCAGTTGTAGGAAAAAACAGAGATCTGCTCAACTCGAGGCTAGAGGGCGTATGTAGCATTATACAATACTGCACAAGAACAGATTCATTAGAATAGAGTCTGATGTTTTCATGTGTGTTTTGTTTCCAAATGATCCCTACTGACAAAACAAATTTGCTTTCAACTATTCATCAAATGTTGGCAAATTAGTTTCAGCTTTCTGAGTTGGAATTATTATGTATATGATTATACCGTTTGATACTGATAAATTTAATTCGTGTTGTTTCTTATACGTACCTTTTGTTGTTTGCATACATGCTTGGGCCCTTTTGAATATCATGTCTATAAGAAATGCGGCGCTACAATGATGGTAGATCTGCCAAAAAAAAAAAAAAAAAAAATTCAATATTATTAGCACTTGACATGCTGGGTAAAACTTTCAACAGTAGACGTTTTTTTTTTTTTTTTTTTTTTTTTTTTTTTTTTTTTCAGAAAATAGGGGATTTGTATTTCATGCAAAAATGTCTCCTACAATTTGCGCGATGTGTCAAACCCAATACCCTGGAACAATAGGAAGTAAAAAATATAAATTCGTCACTACGGCATAAACTTAGAGAGTGATCAAGGTTAAATCTTTTGAACTCTAGATACTCACGGTTCACTTACTTGATTAACTCCCCTTGCTTATTCTGAAGCTGAAAGGCGAGCAGGGCAAGTCACCATGGGATATGATAGCTGGTTTGTTAATCTTCCTTTCATCTTTTAGATTAACGCTTAAAGCGCTAATCACAACTGAAACAGACGACATTTGGATTTCGCTTGTAGTTTTCTAAAAATAAGGGCTTGAAATTTCATGTAAATCGTCAGCCTAGAAAACAATTCACGTGAAATGCCAAGTCTAATTTTCCCCTAAAAATAATTTAAAAAGTCGGAAAGAGCAAAAGTCTGCTACGATTTTGCCTAGCGCTATAAGGGTTAAATTTTCTACTTTTTCTCAATGAAAAAAAAAATAACCCTGTATAAACAATGTAGGTTAATTATATTTGTTAACACTTTGCATGCTTGGTAAAAATTTCAGCAGAAGACATATTGAAATATTTTTTCTTTTCTTTTTTTTTCCTAGAAAATAAGATTTGACCGTTCATGCAAACTATCTCCTTAAAGGACAATTTGCATGAAGTGTCAGATCCTATTGTCTAGGAAAATTTAGAAAAAAATATCATCTGTTTGTCGTCTGCTGAATCTGCCCATAGCTTGCTTACTGTTAATTGCGTTCTTTGCCAAAACGATTCCTTACGCTTTTTTGCTACAATCCTGTATCTGTGCGAGGAAAAATGACAAATATTAACGCTAAGCATGTTGGGTAAAAATTTCAGCAGACGACATTTCGAAATGGTTTTTCTTATTTTTTTTCCCCAGAAAACAGACTTTGGCATTTCCTACGAATTGCTCCAAAGGAAGGAGACAGTTTGTCAGAAATGTCAAAGTCTATTTTCTGGAAGAAATAAGAAAAAATAACATCAATTTGTCATCTGTTGAATCTGCCCAGTGCGCGGTAAGTGTTAAACTGCATGTCAAGTAATAGGTTTTTCAGTCCTGATGAATGAACATGTTTGAGATATTTCTTCTGAATGCGTTTTCCATACCAGTTCTTTCTTTTACTAATGTAAAAACCAGACGAGAATTATCCTTCACTTTTTTTTTCTGTTGAACACGTGACGCTGCAAAGGGTCACGCTATCATTTACCTTGGCTGTGTTTTTTGCTAAGGGAATCTTATCAGGATAGTTTTACTCTTAGCATGCTGGGAAAAATCAGCAGACGATATTTTGAAACAATGTTCTTATTTTTATTTATTTATTTATTTAATTATTTATTTTTATCTTTATTTTTTTATTATTTTTTTTCAATAAGAAAAGTTCGCTTTTTCAAGCAAATTGTCTGTCTCCCAAGAAAGGAGACAATTTGCATGAAATGTCAAACTTATTTTTTGGGGGAAAAAGAAATCAGAAAGTGATCACCAGTTTGTCGTATGCTGAATTTGTCTAGATAGTGGGTTAGGTATACGAGCTCAGGACGGGCATGAATGCTTTACAAAAGTACAGATGAAACCATCCGGGAAAGGTAAACACTGACCTCATTCATTGTGATACCGGACTTACCGTATATATTTGGACAGACAGGCCTGAGCAAACAGTGTAGATCCAGATGAGACGCCGCAGAACGCGGCGTCTCATCAGGTTCTACACTTTTTGCCACCCATAGTAAATTGTACTTGTTCAAAATTTAGAACACGTATGGTAAGGAGTTGAGGTGGCCGAATACTTACTGTGCTTTCGACATCTTTCAGAAAGTTGTTTTTTCTTAGCGCTTTACACAGAAGAATTAAATTTGCAAACGTTTGTCATGATTTAATGCAAAACCATTTGTCGTAACTTCGTATTGACAAAACGTTTAAATACAGTATAATCAAATGTTTTCACTTTTTCCCATAGTAAAAATGAATGCAAATTATGCAGAAATTTGTAGGGTAGGTAACTTGAAGGCACATTTTCAACAAATTCCGCTTGTTCATTTTTTCTGAAATTTTCACAATATTGCCGTGAAACATCAATACTTTAAAGTCAGTGAAAAAAAAAGTTGAGAATATTTTCTTAGACAAAAACTCCAAAAATCACTTTACTATAGAAAGTGCATAGGTCAGACTAATTTTTGGCCATACAATTGAATTTTACTGTAAATATTTAAGAACAAAACACAGAAACAGAAAAGACAAATGGTTTCTGATAAGATATGGTCAATCTGAACAAAATATGTTCATTTAAAATAAAACGCCAAGCAAAAAACATCTTTCCGAGAGTTTTTGAAAGGACAGTACATCACAATAACATACCTATATAATGTTGACCCCCTTAAACCCCACTTTCGTATAGTAAAACGGGGATTTACATGGGTATACATTAGCTGTCATATTTCTGCTCAAAAACATAGATTGTGGGTACTCGTTAGAACCGCCTCGCCGAGGCGGTTCTAACGAGTACCCACAATCTATGTTTTGAGCAGACATATGAAAAATATCAGTTTTTTGTCTGATTTTTTTTTTTTTTTTTTTTTTTTCATTTTTTGGTGGTAAAATTTTCAGTATAATTGAATAGGCATGTTTTCGTAATGAGATTTTGGTGACCACTTTGCATGTGCACTAATCAAAATTATAAATAAAATCCTAAGTATCCTCATCATCCATGAGGGAGCAAATTCTTTCCTTTTAGAGTAGAATTCTTTTTAGAAGGCTCTTTGTGCAGGAAAGCAAACAGACAGTTATAAAATGTGTCTGTCTCCCTTGCTAAAATGGCGGAAAATCCTACACGTGTATTCGGTCACTTTAACCCTTGTCCTGCTGACTGAATTAAGATGCCACACCCACTTCCAATTTTCAGCCAGTCAGATTGCTTGATCTGGATTGTTGCTATAAATTTACATACCTAAGGGCAAACCGTGCAGATCGAGATCAGTCAGACGCCAACCGATCTGGATCTACACTGTTTGCAAAGGCAGGGTATGTCTGGGTTCAGCAGAACAAGGGTTAAGAGTATGTGTTTGTCACATTAAGAATGTTCTAGACATGGGTATTTCGAGCTACTGAGGGTTAATCCTAGCACTAGGTCAGGAGGCAAATGGAGATAATTCGATCTTCTATAAAATAATGATATGTTGAGTGTACTCATTAGAATCGCTTCAGTGAGGCAATTCAGTACACACAACATATATGTTCATGATAAAATAAGAGAAGAAAAAGAATAAACTATTCTTAAATATTTTTCTTGAACTATCGAAAAGGGACTCAAAACGAGTTCGAATCAGCCACGGTAAGTGTTCAAGCCATTGAAGTTTTACTGCAGATAAAACTTGAATTCTATAAAAACACAACTTTGGTAAAAGTGATTGTATTAAAAAGACGTCACTGAGTACATTGGTTAATTTCATATTTGATCTTTACGTTTGTTAAACTTCACTACTCTCTCGACTGATTCAGCAGACGACAAATTGGTGATTTTTTTTTATTTTCCCCAGAAAAAGGCTTTGACTTGTGGTGCAAATTGTCTCCTTAGAGAAAATTCGCATGAAATGTCAAAGCCTAAAGCATGTTTTCTGGAAAAATATGAAAAATAATTTCAAAATGTCGCCTGCTGAAATTTTTACCCAAATTTACGGCAAATTGATATTTTTCTTATTTTTCCCAGAAAATAGGCTTTGTCTTTTCATGCAAATTGTCTCCTTACAATTTTCTTAGGAGACAATTTGCATGGAATATCAAAGCCTACTTTCTGGTAAAAATAATTTCAAAATGTCGTCTGCTAAATTTTTTTTACCCTTTACGACATATTGGTGGTATTTTTTCTGATTTTTCCCTGAAAATAGGCTTTGACTTTTCATGCAAAGTGTCTTTTTTCTGAGAAAAATAAGCTATATAAGAACTTTCAAAATGTCTTCTGCTGAAATCTTTACCCAGCATAAGAGCGTTAATCTGACCTGTAGACGATTTAGTGAACTCTAAAGAAGAAAGTGAGGGATGTTCAACGAACGGCGGGAGCCAACAGGTGTAAATGGAGGATAAGTTGATCAAAATCATTATTGTCTATGTAACACATTCCGCAACTATTTCTTCTTTTGTTCTTACATACCAAACAACACCACTCTTGGTGTAATTTGTACTTTTAGTAGGTTCTTTCACACATACCATGTAGACAATAATCATTAGCTGTCAAGGTGTAAGAAGAAACAATTTGTTACCAGTAAATGATTTAAGAATTATTCGCGGAAACATTTATCACTTCTTCGACCAAGTGAATCGTGGAAGAAAAATATCTCGTAAGTAAATAGACAGATATGGACAATATGTCAGGCAGGTGCTCTGTGATTTATTGTATATATAACCCATTACTGTGATTAGCTTTCCAAATCCTGAGCTCACCGCAGAACTGGGCATAGGATCAGGATCTGCAGTTTCTCATTACGATAGCAAAAACAGTTGACACAATTGACACAGTCTCTATCTGTTCAATCTTCCGACTTGCACAACACAATAGTCCATTAACCCTTATCCTGCGGGTCGCGTATATATAGGTTTAGGGGGTAGGTCTATTTAAGAGCACCTCAGGGCATCCAGAAACAAGGTCCATGCTTTAGTTCAGAACTCTACTTTCACAACTTCCGGTGATAAATGTACACAACGGTAGACATATAATCGCAAGTTGTCAAACCTTTCCTGCAATGACCATATGTGCGCTAGTCTGGAGTTTTATTTATTTATTTATTTCGATTTTGTTTTTTCTCTACTATTGCTAGTCCATCAATACACCACATATACGAGTGTGAAGGAAATCGACGGAAATCGAGGGATATATCATGTGCTCAGGTAAGAGTACCTCTTCCAAAGACCCAGATTAGAAACTTTCGTAGCAGGATAAGGGTTAAGATAACCGGATATGCTATTCTAATGCCTCTCTGGTTCCCAGGTATGTCAGCCTCAGAGAAACTACAAATGGACCACAACAGGAGAACATGTAACTTACTACATAGGCGTAGCTCTCATTACGCACTTTACGCATGTCCGTCATTCCTCCCAGCGACAGTCGATTTTATTGTTATTCATGCACGAATAAGGACAGACTGCAACGACTTGAACAATGACCACTTTTGCATATGTATGTTTTTTTTTTTTTTTTTTGTTTGTTTGTTTTTGTAATCTATTTGTATGTTAGATATACCACTTTATATAAATTTCACCGTAAATAAATTTGACTACAAAACTCCATGATCTTCTATTTTCTTTTATGTTACCATTTATCATTCTTGTTCTTCTTCCTCTTCTTCTTCTTTTTCTCCTTCTTCTCATTACATGGTCTTGTTAATTGATTTCAAATTTAATTACTAATTTATATGCTATTGTGTTACATATTATGTGTGCTTGATATTGTAGGGGAAGGACCGAATCAAATGTTGGTATAACTTGTGGTCCAACCCCATTTCCTTGTTTATTGGAAATAAAATATGTTTAAACTAACTAAACATGCATAAGAAAAACATTAACAATAAAGTGACATTAACGTAAAATATTTTTCGTCTTCACATAGGGGCTGCTCTTAAAGGAATTAATTTGCTCCCAGAGGGAGTTCATAGTTTTGAAAGGAAGCGATTCTAGGCATAAATTTCTAAGATTTTTTCAGGGTCTGCGTAGAAATAATTCTGTTATGGCTACGCCCCTGTTGTACATGTCATCACGAAAACATACCTATATAATTTTGACCCCCTTAAACCCCACTTTTATATAGTAAAACTGGGGTTTACAGGGGTATACATTCTTTTTCATATTCTACTCAAAAACATATATTGTGGTACTCGTTAGAACCGCCTCGGCGAGGCGGTTCTAACGAGTACCCACAATCTATGTTTCGAGGAGAAATGTGAAAAATATCAGAATTTTTATCTGAAAACTTTCAGTTTTTAGTGGTGAAATTTTCAATATATTTGAATAGGCGTGTTTTCGTAATGTACAAAAAAATAACGATAATTCAGATTATCCTGCTCATCCGCATACTGTGATCAGAGCATTCATTTAATTTTTTTTTTTTTTTTTTGATAGTAAAGGATCAAACGTTTCTTGAAGTAGAGAACCAAGACTCAGACCAGACTGTGCCTGACCAGACTGTACGGCTGCGCTGGCAGACCTGAGTCTCTCTCTTCGCTTGGGATACATATCCAAAGATCGGAAGGTACATTTTCTCAGGTTGCTGCCAAAATGCACCTGCACTATGCCTTCCCCGGCATTTATAAATGCTTGTGTTTTTGTAGAGATTAGCGAAAACAATGTGTGAACAAAATTGTCGCGTGCAACGAGATAAGAGACCTTACGATATTTGTAAGCAGGAACGATTCATAACAGATCCACCTAGCATTGGCATCACCAGTCCTATCCCAGCGGGCACATGACGTTTTTACAACGTCGCATCAACGTCGATGCAACGTCATGACGTTGCATCGACTTTGTCGCAACGTTGCGTGCCTGCTGGTATGTTTTTGCGGTTTGCATAAATTTACCTTACTACATGTAGTCCTAAAATTTTAATGTCCATTTTTTTTCAGCTGCGGACGTGTCTAAAATCACCGGATGAGCGGCAAACAGTGTAGATCCTGATCAGACACCGCGCTCTGTGGCGTCTGATCTGGGTCTTCACTGTTTGCTCAGGCTTATCTGTCACATTATGTAGAATTAATACGGTGCCTTATATCTATAACGAACATCAGGGGTTCAGACTTTACGGCGCATTTGCGCATTCTGGCCTGCCCTTTTTTTTTTTTTCACATAAAGAAATGCATGTATGTTTTTTTTTCTTAAGGCGCCTCCAAGTCATTCGTGGGAAAACTGAACTACAAGACTGATTAAGACATGGAGTAGCCTGCATTTCTCTGCACTCTGGCCAGTGTCTTCACTATCCATCAACATAATAATCGATGTTGTTTCTAGTGTACATCACAAACAGATATATTAAGATTCTGACAAGATTTCTCAACGTCGCAGCTGGTATTGCTCACAACTTTGCAACACGCCATTTTTTTTTCATGCAAAGCTTAAGGGGTCTGTATCCATTTTGCAAGGGAGACAACTTTTGTGGCTTCTCGTTTGTGTTGCTACACATCAAGCTCCTTATGAAAAGGGGTCTACTCTTAAAGGAAAGAATTTGCTCCCAGCGGGAGCAAATTCTTTCCTTTAAGAGTAAACCTCTGTTCAGAATGGGAACAAATTCTTTCCTTTTAGAGTAGACGGAGCAAAATGATTTAACATAGTCATCTCCCCTGAAAGTGTATGCATTCCCATTGATATACTCTTGACATTTGCGTAGCTGCACTGTAAAGGAAAAAGCAAATGATTACTGTCAGATTGTGCATATCTTACAAAACAATACTGCCATTATTCTACAAGTTTTCTTAGTATTATATGCCAAGTACTTTAGCTTTAGTACATTCTGGGCACATTTAGCAGTCGACAAACTAACAATTTTCTTATTGTTTTTCCTAGAAAAAAGGTTTGATTTTTTATACAAAACCGGCGATTAATAAGAAAATTTGAATAAAACGTAAAATGCGATTTTCTAGGAAAATGTGAAAAATGTCTGCTGCAATGTTTAACCAGGATGTACTGGGATAGACAGATATTAAAATAGATTGTTGTAGATTGTGCGATTATAGGAACATGAACGTTTGTACCGATGGTCTAGGTTTCCTTCTACAGTCGAACTTCAGTGACTTGAACATCTTTGGAACCATGGAAATTTATTATGGACATGGGTAGTTTGATCCACTGAGGGTTAATCATAGCGCCTGCTCAGGAGTCCAAGAAGAATATACAGTTAAACTTCAATGGCTCGAACACATCTTTGGGACCATGGATATTTGTTCGAGAGATGGATAGTTCGAGCCAATGTGATTTAATCATGGCGCCAGGTCAGGAAGCAAATGGCGATAATTTATGGAAATGTTTTCGATCTTCAACAAATAACAGTATGTTGCGGGTACTCATTAAAATCGCCTCGTCGAGGCGGTTCTAACGAGTACCCACAATCTATGTTTTGTGCAGAAATATGAAAAATATCAGAGTTTTTTATCTGAAAATTTTCAGTTTTTCGGAGGTGAAATTTTCCATATATTTGAATAGGCGTGTTTTCGTAATGAAATTAATAATACGGCATTTTGTATTTAAATGTACAAATAAATAGGAAACTAGTTTTAATCGTTTTGATAAACATGGAAATTTCTACATATAAACCATCATAGATACGAACATTTCGAGCTAATACGGAATTTATGTTATCGGTTTGTCGGTAAAGACTGAAAAATATTTTCATCAAAATCGGCGAAGTATATTTTTTATTTGTCTACTGCATTGTGACATTGTATTGGACATTTCGTGATTGTTTTATGCTGTAGCATACTAGACATTTATGAACAACAGAGGTTAAAACAAGCCTAGGCTTCCTCTAATTTTGACCAGAAGCTTCGATTTTCGCAGATTAATTCTACAAGATCAGAGCTTTCTGCAGGTGAAAAGTCTGGCCAAAAAAAAAAAAAAAAAAAAAAAAAAAAAACACACACACACACACACACACACACACACAAGGGGTCATGACATGCTGTTCTTAAAGTTTTCTGCTTTCTCTGTTCACAATACCCGATAGTCTGTTTGTGCTTCACAATACCGTAAAGTCTGTTTTACCTAAAGTCTGTTTTGGCTTCGCTATACCCTAAAATTTGTTTTGGCTTCGCTATACCCTAAAGTCTGATTTGGCTTCGCAAGACCCTAAAGTCTGTTTTTGCTATACACGACTGAAATACATGTGATTAGAAATGCCAGAAAGGGGCGGTGCGTAAAAAGAAATATTATTTAGATTGGCCGCATTAGTGCTTATGTAAGTACTCATGACAATAAAAAATAGAGAAACAATTATATTAAAAGATTTGTATTATTGCAATCAGCGTCCAAGGGTTTATTACTATTATTAATTACCGCCCTCTTTTAAACAATTCCCGTTTTATTGACTAAGTAATACTATGTTTACGTACAACATAATAAGTTCATTTCTGAGCCGCAACGTCAGAAAACGTACCTTTGTACATGTACGCCCAGCGAAGATACAGATCAGCCTGCGCCTTCGCAGAATCTTCCCTAGGCGCATCTTAGATAGTCATGGACGCAAAGTTACTTGATGCGGACAAATGACAACTCTGATCAGACTGCGTGAATACACAGGCGGATTTGAGTCCTTGTTGGGTGTACATGTGAGACGGTACCATTACGAAAACACGCCTATTCAAATATATTGAAATTTTCACCTCCAGAAACAAAAAGTTTTTAGACAAAAAAATCTGATATTTTTTCATATTTCTCCTCAAAACATAGATTGTGGGTACTCGTTAGAACCGCCTGTTTTGAGCAGAAATAAGAAAAATAATGTATACCCTTGTAAACCCCAGTTTTTTCTATATAAAAGTGGGGTTCAAGGGGGTCAAAATTATATAGGCATGTTTTCGTGATGCGGTATCTGACATTATAGCTCCTTTGTTACTGCTCGTAGAACTCCTAGACTCGCAAGCAAATGACCTAATTCCCACAAATTTACTATTACTTCGTATATTTATTCTTCTGTACTTTCATTTGATTGTTTCTTGTCTTCAATGACGTCTATAACATTATGATATGTGATAATTAATCCGTGAACATTGTTTATGTCTTTAATTACCACAGCGATTGATGGAGGAGCAAGTCATGTTTGCTGAAAACTGCCCCTAAATAAGATTTCTAAGCACTGTTTAGACTGGCTCCAGTCTCCAATGACTAAATATTTTATTCTTATAATCATGTTTGATAATGCACTATAGTATCATGACTATAAAGGCTGGTCATCAGGCCAGCCTTTATAGTCATGCTATTTTTTTTTTTTTTTTATTATTAAAGCGGATCAAACAGGGTTATAAGTATAAGTATTTTGTCACTAGAGACTGGAGCCTGTCTAAGTACTGACTGGTACGTCTTGACCTGAGTAAAACCCAGCAGACGACATTTTGAAATACTATTTTATTATTTTTCTCATAAAATAGGATTCGACATTTCATGCAAATTGTCTCCTTAGTAGACAATTTGCATGAAATGTCAAAGTATTTTCTTGAAAAAATATGGAAAATATCATGAATTTGTCGTCTGCTGAATTTGCACAGAGAGTGGCAAAGGTTAATGAACCTTACGCACTATCTGGACACATTCAGCAGACGAAAAAATGATGACATTAGGAGATACTTTGCAAACCCAAAGTAATGAAAACCTGATTTTCAGAGAGAAAAAAAAAAAATAAGAAAAAAAAAAATCTAAATGTTACTGCTGAAATTCCAGCATTCTGTTTCAAAATGTTACTGCTGAAATTCAAGCATTCTAAGTGTTTGTCTGTTTGTGTAGAAATAACACATATTATTTGCAGGTATTGTTGCATATTTATTTTTTATTATATCTATTTAGAAATAACACACAGTATTTGCAGTAGCATTACCTATTATTGCAATTCAAGGTTACATACACCAAATGTGTTAGCAAATATAGCATATGTTTATTCGTGCCAATGGCTGATTTATTGGAAACTCATGGGTCACCACTACGTATGTTTGCTCGATGCCAAGTGCGTAAAGATGTAACATATTGCAAACCGTTATCACCATTTAACATGTACTGTTCGCTCACCTCTCCATTCTTTTCAGGCTAGGATTTGGGTGGATCAGCGCTTGCTGACACTAATTATTTCAAAGGTATAGGGAGGGATCTTTCCCACAGCTCTATAATTACTTCAGGTGTTCGCAGGCGAAATGCCAGCTTCTAAACTGCCAAGACCAAGCCGGACCAATTTCTAGAGAACGAATAACAGTCTGTGAAAGGCATTTCCCAGCTTCATGTCATACCCTACCCGACCCCCAAATCATTAAATTTGCACCTTTCTCTGAAATAGAGGTAAGCTCATTTTGTTACAGTAACCATTGATAAGGCGCGGCCATTCATTACGAAAACACGCCTATTCAAATATACTGAAAAATTTACCACCAAAAAACGAAAATTTTCAGATAAAAAAACTCTGATATGTTTCATATTTCTGCTCAAACCATAGATTGTGGGTACTCGTTAGAGCCGCCTTGTCGAGGCGGTTCTAACGAGTACCCACAATCTATGTTTTGAGCAGAAATAAGAAAAATAATGTATACCCCTGTGTAAACCCCAGTTTTACTATATAAAAGTGAGGTTTAAGGGGGTCAAAATTATATAAGCGTGCCAAATTAAGACATATACGAACTGCACATGGGTAGTCTGGTTTGGGTATGCGCAGATATCGCCCAGACTTCGTACGGGTGGTACAGATGTTATTAAGTGCTAGGACGAAAAAGAAACGCCAGGTAACCTTTACAGATAGTTTTAAAGTGTCTAATGTAATATTACATTCATTTTTTGTTTTATTTTTGTATAACCTTTCATCTTTATTGATCAAGCTGACAAAGTTTCATTCGATTTTCAGTGACGATTATGAGAAAAAAAAAAACAAAAAAAAAACCAAAAAAAAAAAAAAAAACACCCTTTTGACAGTCTGACTGGCACGTCAGTATCTTGTGTATTTGTTATTTGTTGCATATACTTTGTACCCGGGGTTTATTTTTCGTCCTAGTATATATAAAACCTGACCAAAATGCGAACGTATGGTATAAGGTACCGAATTCTTAAAGGCTCCATGTTCCTCAGAAAAAGACGATTTTATTATCCAATAAAGATTTAATAAATTGATATATGGTGCTAATAATACAAGCATAAAATGTGGCACCTGACAGCCTGTAAAATTTCATTTAGTCTCTGGTTCTTGAAATGAAATGATTTTTTTGTTGTCGTATCTCTGAATTAATGTTGCCAACATTAATTCAGAGATAAGATAAAGCATCATTTATTAGCTCACCTGGAGCTGTGCTCCAGGTCAGCTTATGCCATGGCCTGTTGTCCGTCGTCAGTCCGTCGTCCGTCGTTAGCTTTTCACATTTTCAACATCTCCTCCAGAACCATAAGTTGGATTGAGCTGAAACTTAGTGGGAGGCATTGTGGCAACATGGAGATTCAGAATTGCTAAAATCGTTCCGTTCCGATATCCAAGATAGCCGCCATGGCGGCCATCTTGAAATTCTTCAAACGACATCTCCTCCCAAATCGGAAGTCTGTTGAGCTGAAACTTGATGGGAGGCATCACAGTGACACAGAGATTCAGAATTGCTAAAATCGTTTCGTTCCGATATCCAAAATGGCCGCCATGGCGGCCATCTTCAAATTCTCCAAACGACATTTCCTCCCAAACAGTAAGTCGGATTGAGCCAAAACTTCATGGGAGGCATCACAGTGACACAGAGATTCAGAATTGCTAAAATCGTTCCGTTCAGATATCCAAAATGGCCGCCACGGCGGCCATCTTGAAATTCTTCAAACTACATTTCCTCCCAAACCATAAGTCAGATTGAGCCGAAACTTGATGGGAGGCATCGGAGCGACATACCGATTCAGAATTGCTAAAATCGTTCCGTTCCGATATCCATATCTTGAATTTCTTCAAACGACGTCTCCTCCCGAACCGTAGGTAGGATTGAGCCGAATGATGGGAAGCATCGCAGTGACACAGAAATTTAGAATTGCTAAAATCGTTCCGTTCCGATATCCAAGATGGCCGCCATGGGGGCCATCTTGAAATTGTTCCAAGAACGTCTCCTTCCAAACCATGTCAGATTGAGCCGAAACTTGATGGGAGGCATTGGAGCATTATAGAGATTCAGAATTGATAAAATTGTTCCGTTCCGACATCCAAGATGGCCGCCATGAAGGCCATCTTGAAATTCTTCAAACAACATTTCCTCCCAAGCCATAGGTCGGATTGAGCCAAAACTTGATGGGAGGCATCGGAGCGACATAGAGATTCAGAATTGCTTAAATTGTTTTGTTTCGATATCTAAGATGGCCGCCATGACCACCCTCTTGCAATTCTTCTAACGACATCTCCTCCCAAACCGTAAGTTGGATTGAGCCGAAGCTTGATGGGAAGCATCGGAGCGACACAGAGATTCAGAATAGCTTAAATCGTTCCGTTTGGCTCTTCAAGATGGCCGCCTGGGTAGCCATCTTGAAAATCTTGACACCACCTCTGCCCCCGTACACTGTCAGGTTGATGGCCACCATCTTGAAACTTGACAGGAGGCATTGGGGTCACATGGAGATTTAGAATTGCTAAAATCATTCCGTTCCGATATTCAAGATGGCCGCCATGTCAGCCATCTTGAAAATCTTCAAACAATATCTCCTCCGGCCATCTTGAAAGTCGGATGGAGCAGAAGGTGGAAGGCATCAGGGCAGCATAGAGATTTAGAATTGCTAAAATGGTTCCTTTCTGATATCCAAGATGGCCACCATGGCAGCCATCTTGAAAATCTTCAAATCACATCTGCTACCGAACGGTATGTCTGATTGAGCTTAAACATGATGGGAGGCATTGGGGTGTTATGGAAATTCAGAGATGCTCAAATCCTTCTCTTCCAATATCCAAGATGGCCACCATCTTGAAACTCTTCAAACAACATCAGATTCTTAAATGCGAAAGGCAATCTGATCTGATAGCCACAATAACACAATGGAACATATCATGATCAGCATAATCCAGGTGAGCGATTTCTGGCCCACTTGGGCCTCTAGTTTTTTTTTGTTTTTTTTTTATCCAATTCAGGAACGAGAGACTAACTGAAATTTTACAACATTTTATGATTGTATTGACTGCTGGACGAGTGGTAACCAGCACAGATCCTGATCAGATAATGGTGATGACGGATGAACGGATAGCATGAACTGCCGGGAGGGGATCAACCCCAGATTTTCGGGCGGTCAAACCTCGCACCTTAACTTAATGTGAAGTTAATGAATTCAATTCACAATCTTACAGTTTAACACAAAATGGTCATATAGTTTTTACTCTGTTTGCTTATTTGTTTGTTTTGTTTTTTGTTTTTAAAATTTGTGCACGCTGGTATAATGTTTTAAAGTCTCGCTGTTTATTTAATCCATTGTAATCGGGAGACCCGTAAAAGGGTAATTGGCAAACAGTGCAGACCCAGATCAGACGCCGCAGAACACGGCGTATGATCAGGGTCTCCACTGTTTGCAAATAGTTTAGCCATTTTTCTCTAGGACTATGTAAATCTCATAGCCGGGTGTATCTAAAACGGAAATTTGACTCTTCCGTTATATAGTGTGGGAGAGTCTATTCAGTATACAATGGGTTAACAGTTTAACTCAGTTGAGGTGCAATCCATATATCAATTCACGACTGCATTATTCCACTTGTTCCGTTCGGTCGGTGCTAATGCCCAGATGTTGACATCGTTCAGAAGTAGCACGTACAGGTCCGGATTCTTTTAGACGGGATCAATGTCATTCGAACAGTTTAACAAGTTCTGTTTTTTAAGATAAGGAAATCTTACATATTAAAGAGTTTCTAGTGTAACAATAAAATGTTAATTGGTTTCAGGGCTCCTAGCTTTTGCAAAGTGGACATATATTGAGCACTGGCATTGAACTGATTGAATTTTGCCTTATTGGACTGCAATGTATACGTTCCAGTCAGTTGAGCCTTCATTTCAGCCCTATAAACGTGTAATTCGCAAATAGTGCAGACCTAGATCACACGCCGCAGAAGCATCTGATCTAGGTCTTCACTGTTTGCAAATAGTATTGCCATTTTTTCTCTAGGAATATTTGTCACATAGCCTGGTATACCTAAAATTGACATAGGACACTTCAAATATATAGTGTGTGTGTGGGAGGGGGGAGGGGGGTGGGGGGTGTAGGGTGTTCAGTATAAACTGGGTTAACCGACATTGAGCTGCTTGTCAGAAAGTTCGGTCAATGACTTCTTCCAGTAACTTCTGTTATTGCGCAAGTACGAACAGGTAAATGATATAAAAAAGAAAGAAAGGAATTAATCAAAAGCAGTAAGGACAACATTACGAAAACATGCCTGTTCATATACATTGAAAATTTTACAATCAAAAAAGGAAAATTTTCAGATAAAAAATTCTGATATTTTTCATATTCCTACTCAAAACATAGACTGTGGGTACTCGTTAGAACCGCCTCGGTGAAGCGGTTCCAACGAGTGCCCACAATCTATGTTTTTGAGCTGAAATAAGAAAAATAATGTATACCCCTGTAAACCCCAGTTTTATATATAAAAGTGGGGTTTAAGGGGGTCCAAATTATATAGACGTGTTTTCGTGATGAAATGCTACACAGGTCTCATCTATAGCCTAGCTACTAGGCCAATATATAAGTATATTTGTCACTTTTTGTTTACTTATTATTATTTTTTTTTTCATTTATGGTCTACTTTTTGATTGAATGTTTAGCTAGTCTATTGGGTGAACTTTTCTTCTGTGGTTGTCTCTGAAATATATTGAAATCCAGACCATATTATCTATAGACTAGCCACAGAGCTCAATAAGCCAAAAAATATATATGTATATTTCTAAGCCTTGGGCAAGGCTAGAAACTCTTTAATATGTAAGATTTCCTTATCTTAAAAAAACAGAACTTGTTAAACTGTTCGAATGACATTGATCCCGTCTAAAAGAATCCGGACCTGTACGTGCTACTTCTGAATGATGTCAACATCTGGGCGGGGGGTGGAGGGTGGCACCGACCGAACGGAACAAGTGGAATATTGCAGTCGTGAATTTATATATGGATTCACGACCAAATCCAGACCATATTATCTATAGACTAGCCACAGAGCTCAATAAGCCAAAAAATATATATGTATATTTCTAAGCCTTGGGCAAGGCTAGTCTCATCTACTGACAATAACTGTGACATTTACGAAAGGCAAAGGCCTAGATGAACCTACGTCTCTGTGGAGCCTAACTGGAGGCTCCGTGCTGGGCAAATTGACAAAATTTTCAGCAGAACACGTGTTGAAATAGTTTTCTTATTTTTTCCCAAAATCAGGTCTTGACATTTCATGCAAATTGCTGTCTCCAATGGGGAGAATTTGCATCAAATGTCAAATACTGTTTTCTAGGAAAAATAAGAAAAATATCATTAATTTGTCGACTGCTAAATTAGTACAGAGTGATAAGAGCAAACCGCGAAGTCACTTATCACGCTATACAGTTGCACAGGCTGGTGTGGGATTCATTATTCGTTTAGATGTTTTCGCATCAGTGGTCTGCGGCAAATATAGTTTCATGCATTATTATTATGAAATATTCATACTGACAATGCATATAAGCTCCCTTGAGGGTAATGGAAATTAATGGTTTCTTTTACAGAAATCTAGATTACCGAAGTTATTGTAGTTTCATAGTGCTCTTTGGAGGGTTGCACTTTGAATTATATTTTGTTCGTGTTTTTTTTTTTTTTTTTTTTTTGTTTTTTTTTTTTTTTGTTGTTGTTGTTGTTTTTAACGAAGGAAAATAACTCTAGATACTAAAAGGAACAACAGAACGGAGAGCAGAAAACCGACACATGCTATTAAGGGGAATGGATACACTTACAAGGGAAATAACTCATTCAAATTGTTTTCTCTCCCTTCTGAAAAGGGTTCTACTCTAAAAGGATATAATTTGCTCCCAAGAATCCTTTGAAACCAAAGAACGCACTAAATAATGCGAAAATACTGCATACATGGTTATTAATCCAATTATGGTTGATAACTTTGCTTCCCTCTTTAATTGCACGATGTGTTCCGGTTCTCAGACTAAATGACGGCTCCCTCCACAATCTGTTTCAGAGGAGTGGTACCTGACTATCAATGTGTGTGATCGAGCACATCATAGTCCTGTTTGTGGTTTTCTTGTGCTCTGGCTTCAGATCGCCATTGAGTACAGCTGACTCTCGCTATCTCAACCTCGCTTATCTCGAATAACCGCTTATCTCAAAGTGAAAATCTGGTCCCTGCCTAAACATGAAAATCTAACAACAGGTAATAAATATTATGGAAAAGAGGAGAAATTGCTCCTAAAGAGCAATTTCTCCTCCTTTCCACAATATTTTCAATGTATCTCTAACTTCAAGAGTCCAATTACATATATATTTAGGAAGAGTCTATTGACAAACGTTTGTCAATAGCACAAAGTCGGTAAAAATGCTATTGACAAACGTTTGTCAATAGCACAAAGTCGGTAAAAATGCTATTGACAAACGTTTGTCAATAGCACAAAGTCGATAAAAATGCTATTGACAAACGTTTGTCAATAGCACAAACTCGGTAAAAATGCTATTGACAAACGTCTTTCAGATTTCAGAGTCGAAATGCGAAAGTTTTTTTTTCTATTTCTTTCAAAGATTTCTGTTTTTCCTGTCTTTTTTGAAGAGCGGTTTGAATTAACGTTCGACTGGAGCCATAGATGATGCGGGTTTGGCCCACCGGTTCGCGGCCTCTTTCTGTGGAAAGACATTCCGCTTTCCGCTGGTTGGTTTGATTTGAGACCAACAATTTTTTTCGGAGCTTGATCATGAATCCGCTTACATGTATTTGTTCACCGCTTCCGTGTAAGTCTGTCTTGGGAAATTGTGGATAGGTAAATTGAGCGGCTTGATATGACTTATAATAACCGGCTTGATATGATTTAAATAGTGTTGACTGGGTAGTAAACTCCAATACAGACAAACAAAACAGAAAATAAGAACTAGCTAAATTAACTCTTTATTACATACACGAGGCTCCAGATAAGACATGCGAAAACATACGATCTGGGTACACATTAGAAGTGCATCGATGATTCGCTTATAATGAGTACCCACAGCATATGTTGTCATGCACACATAAGAAAGGTAAGTCTGTCTTCGGAAATTGTGGATAGGTAAATTGACCGGCTTGATATGACTTATAATGACCGGCTTGATATGACTTAAATAGCGTTGACTGGGCAGTAAACTCCAATACAGACAAACAAAAAAGAAAATAAGAACTAGCTTAATAACTCTTTATTACATACATGAGGCTGCTGATAAGACATGCGAAAACATACGATCTGGGTACATTAAAAGTGCATTGATGATTCGCTTCTAATGAGTACCCACAGCATATGTTGTCATGCACACATAAGAAAGGTAAGTCTGTCTTCGAAATTGTGGACAGGTGAATTGACCGGCTTGATATGACTTATAATGAATGACCAGCTTGATATGACTTAAATAGTGTTGACTGGGCAGTAAACTCCAATACAGACAAACAAAACAGAATATAAGAACTAGCTAAATTAACTCATTATTATCGCTCAGATGATGCAATTCTAATCAATACACACAGCATAAGATGTGAACATGATGCCTTATCATAATGATTTCAAACATTATACAACTAACAGCATTTGAATACGAAGTTCTTTTTCTCTTCAATCAGCTTTACTGTACGTTTGTCGATACAACGGTGGTGAAGCCATGCATCGCAGGCCACGCATTGTACCATTTCGCTGTCATACAGACCGCGACATTTGCAATATATGTTTTCCTTGGTTTTTGTTATTTTTTTCTTTTTCCAGTTTGTATTAATATTGAATGGGAAATTGGAAAATTTTTTATTTTCTAGACAACTAATGAGATGGCTGCGCATTTTATCTTGAACAAAAATGAGTTTCGAAGGATTCATTCCAAAACAGATTGCAACAGCAAAAGCAATCGCAAATAATCCACAGTCGACTCCTCCTACCTGGTTTTGTACCGGACATTTCAGAAAATGTAATTGTGATCCTTGTGGCTTCATTATTGCGCAAATTTGTTTTTTAGTGTCAACATCTAAATCGGTGAACAAACTGTCAAACCAATTAACCTGCCCTTCATTGCAATCTATTGTTGAAACTGTAAGCCAATGTCCGGAATCAATAGTACCCCTGTGTAGAATTTGAATCATGTTTTTGTCTTCTGTTTTAAAATGTTTTAAATTTTGTTTAAATAAAGTTGATTGAAAGCCCTTTATACTAGAAAATTGTTGCTTAAGTATGGATTGCGAAGCCTCTATGATTTTGTCGTTGAGTTGACTTTTACCCTCTATTTCAGACTTGTCAGCGTTACTTAAAGTAAAATGTGTTGTTTTAACCCAGGGCAACTCTTCGTTGTCATTAGTAGAGCTACTTTTAAGTGAATCCGAATGGTCATTTGTTTTAGCTTTTTTGTTTACATCGAGTTCAGTTTCAGTTCCAGAACAGTGCTTTCTCTTTTTCCCGCTGGACCTATTTTTATTTGAAAAACTCCAAAATGGTTTTTTTGAGCCCTTAGGTCTTCCCCTGCGAGACTTTATCTTGTCTATATTTACATCTTTCATTATATCAAATAAATTGATGGTTTCGCTGTTTTCGTGTGATGAAACATTAGTGCTCAGACAATCATTGTTACCATCATTCTCGGTGCTATCAGACTGAGCATCATAATTTATGTCATCTTTACTAATGGGCAACGCGGGCAATTCGTCCTTTGCCGTTTCGCTCGAAATAGGTTTGGGGTCATCATTATTGTTGGTAACATCACCATTAATAACCTTTTGACTCTCGGTCACCTTTGTCATAGAGGCAGTTGCCGCTTCGTTTGAGCTTTGTTTGACATCAATTTGATGTGCAATTTTGATTAAGTCTTCATCAGCGTTAATGGGAATTGGATTAGTGTTTGATACCTCTTCATTTAAATCAGTAGTTTCTTGAGAAGACTGCCAATTAGCATGGAGTTTCCTCAGTACAGTTATTTTTTCTAAAAACTCATTTTCCCCGCACAGAGAAAGAAATGTTGCAAGATCGCGACATACTACAATCGCTTTATTGAATTTATCGATTGTAGTTTTTGGATTGGACTTTGTTTTTTTTCGTTTATTAATCTCAGTAGTGGTTTGAACGACATGGATATCCGTGTCATCATCGACAGGTTCAAATTCTTTACGCCATCTATTGGGTATTAAAACTTCGTTGTATATCTCATGACCCTGTTTTTCTCTACTTATGAATATGTGGCGACAGGGTAGCCCAAAATTCATGTAGACTTTACAGTCACAGGTATTTTCTAGCTTTGAAACTGTATGGCAGAACTGTTTGATTTTTATTGTAAACGTCTTATCAGTCTCAGTACAATCATAATTTGCAGACTTGTACTTTTGATACTCATCGGCAACAATTCCAAAAGCCTTGGCATTACACAACAGAGAAAATTGCATTAGGGCCTTGTCAGTATTTCGGTAATCAACTTTAGTTTTAAGGTTACTGAACCTAGTATATGAACTTTTAGTGAACGCCTCGTCTATGAATATTGCCAAATTTGAAACGGATTCATATAGATGCATGTATTGTGTCAAATAATGTTTAAGCTTCTGATTATGACTTTCAATTTTGTTGTTTGTGTTATTACCATGAGTTTGAAGGCGTGCCCTAAAATGTATTACCCACATGCTTTGACATGAGTGCCAATTTTTATCAAAATACTGCACGAACTCAGAGTTGTGTAACTGTAACTCTTTGTACAGTGTATCGTAATGGTTTTGGTCATTAGAATCGATCATTTACTGGAGCAACAAACCTAGAGATTTCTTTTCATCCTGTTTAATATCAAGGTCACTGACTTTCTTTTTGAAATATTTCATTACGTGAAATTTGCATAGTAGCACTGTAGCACCAGGTATGAATTGCTTGATTGCGTTGATCTCGTTCAAATCCTTATCGACCATAATTATCCTAACGTCTGAAACATCATTGTATTCGCAAAATGTTTCTAAAACCTTCTGCATGTTTTCCTTAGTTTCTGACTTTACATAGCAATAAGCGACACAATCCAAACAAGAATCACTGTTTTACACTACTTCATTATACAAGGAAATACACACAATCCTAACAAGAATCCAGCATAAGTTATTTATCACTGTTATACACTATTTATTTTTTAAGGAAATACTTAAGAATACATTTAATATGGCTATGTTATAAAGAACATTCACTTTTAATGTCCCGAAAAATGGGCGAATCGAAATATATGGGCTTTTGTTTTTTTTCTTTTGCAACTTTTGATTGGTAAATATCTAACAAAAAAAAGAAGCTTGAAAACAAGTGGCTGGGGTCTTTACCCAATGAAATTCGGATTTATGTAAATTTCCGAAGAACATCAAAAGTCGGCATCACAACTTTAATCTTTTAAATATGAAACAATTTTCTTTACAAGCTGCGAAATAGTACTCTTAATGGTTAATTATGAAAGGTATCAGCAACGTTAATACCAATTAAGGGCTATTGAAGAAAGGTATTAGCATCGTTTTGATTAATGATGTGCAAAAATTATTATCATAACCATTTGATTATTGTTTGATCGTTGTTCTTTGATCTTCATAACGAATTAGAATCAGATTAAGAAAGAAAAACGTTGATCTATGGGATACAAGATACGTCCCAGTCATCACATTTTAGGTCATTTAAGTGACATTTATAATACTTATATCATATTTCCTCAACAAGCTTAGACCAAGCGCTCATCATACTGTCGTCTTCCCTGAATCAACAGAAGGACGGCCCCGCCCATCGGGGTTTGAATAAATAGATGGGCTGCACGAGGCTTCATCGGAGAACTGAAACTGACAGCACAAAATTTGCGGTTAAACCGCTTAAAGAATTAAGCCTGCCCGGGCTAAGCGGTGCAAATAGGACTGTCCATGCTTATAAACTCTATAGGTTTCATTAGGTGACAGATCTTACGATGTCATTTCTTTCCTACGATGCCTTACATGTAAAGTCCCATAAAATTGGAAGCAAAATGAAAATATTCAGTGTTGACGGGGACAATAAATCTCAAATCAAACCAACCAGCGGAAGGCGGAATGTCTTTCCACAGAAAGAGGCCGCGAACCGGTGGGCCAAACCCGCATCATCTATGGCTCCAGTCGAACGTTAATTCAAACCGCTCTTCAAAAAAGACAGGAAAAACAGAAATCTTTGAAAGAAATAGAAAAAAAAACTTTCGCATTTCGACTCTGAAATCTGAAAGACGTTTGTCAATAGCATTTTTACCGAGTTTGTGCTATTGACAAACGTTTGTCAATAGCATTTTTATCGACTTTGTGCTATTGACAAACGTTTGTCAATAGCATTTTTATCGACTTTGTGCTATTGACAAACGTTTGTCAATAGCATTTTTACCGACTTTGTGCTATTGACAAACGTTTGTCAATAGACACTCCGATATATTTATTAAATGCGGTTAATAGAATTATTTTTCCTCAATTCTGCAAATCTGATATGTCGAGGTACGGATATCTCGAAGTATTTCAGAAAGTCCCTTGGAATTCGAGATAACGAGAGTCAACTGTACTTTTCTTCGCTGTGATTATATGTTTCACGTTGACATTTCACTGATGAGGGAGAGGAACCCTGTGAGGACCGGTCGTATGTGTGTAATTGGGAGCTGCATCAGAATTAAGAGTAAAGTTTCGTACGAGTAAGACTGGTGTAACTCCCCCAGTAGTTTTTTCTACTGACGTTCCAACGTGGTAGTAACCACGTTGGAACGGTCAGTAGAAAAGCTACTGAGGGAGTTGTTGCGGGTACCAGCATGATAGGTTACATGGACTTGTTAACGTGATAATCCAGGAGACAATTTATATAAGACCATTGGAACCATTTATGAACTATAAAGCGGGCAGTATAAAGTCCATAGAACAAACTAGAGGTATTATTACAGCACGTACATACCTTTTCCTTCATTTTCTTGGGCTGATTTATCTCTGTATGTAATAATTACATAAAAGTAGCCAAAAATAAAATAAAATAAAATAAAAAAGTGGGGTTAATGGAGCCAAATGAATAAATCAGCTTCAAGCTAACAAGTTTAAATGTAAAAAAAATATAGTATGTATAGCTATTTGTATCTTTGTCAGTGCCATGACACAACATAAGAATCTGCGCCTTTATATGCATTCCAGATCCCTGAACCCAAACTATGGGTTTTTTTTTAAATATCCTACTATGTACAGGCCAAAACAAGGAAATATTTTACTCAAACTGAGTACCAATAATCTACGGTTTTGAGCAGAAATATGAAAATATCAGAGTTTTTATCTGATCTTTTTCAGTTTTTGGAGGTGAAATTGTCTATGTATTTGAATAGTCGTGCGTTCGTAATGATTTTTTGTTCAAATGGATCTACTATAAAAGGAAAGAATATGCTACCGTGGGTGAGAATTTATTTTCCCCCAGGTAATAATTCAAGAAACCCTATGCCTGTTGAATACTAGAAATACGCATGCCTATAAATATTGTTTGTAAACAAATAACAATGATAATGCATTTACTGGCAACTATTACAATAAGAGTTTACATTAATGCACAGACTGGCACACAAGAATGTGTGAAGCAAATTATCTTGACACGAAAGCAACTATACGTTTCAGAACGTTCACCTGTATCATAATAGTCAGATTCGGTGTAAACATTTCCTGCAAGGCTTGGGCCGTGTTCAACACTCTTATAGAAAAAGGTGCAAAACAAATTATCATAGAATTACCACTGTTATCAGTACTCAAAGAAATAAATATGGTGATATCCAGGACTCACGGAACTATGTCGTCATAAAACACACTCATGGAACTATATCATCATAAAACACACTCACGGAACTATGTCATCATAAAACACACTCACGGAACTATATCATAATAAAACACACTCACGGAACTATATCATAATAAAACACACCCACGGAACTATGTCATCATAAAACACACTCACGGAACTATATCATAATAAAACACACTCATGCAACTCTGTCGTCATAAAACACACTCACGGAACTATATCATAATAAAACACACTCACGGAACTATGTCGTCATAAAATACACTCACGGAACTATATCATAATAAAACACACTCACGGAACTATGTCATCATAAAACACACTCACGGAACTATGTCATAATAAAACATACTCACGGAACTATGTCGTCATAAAACACACTCACGGAACTATGTCGTCATAAAATACACACACGGAACTATGTCATCATAAAACACACTCACGGAAATATGTCTTCATAAAACACACTCACGGAACTGTGTCATCTTAAAACACACTCGCGGAACTATGTCATCATAAAACACACCCACGGAACTATATCCTAATAAAACACACTCACGGAACTATGTCTTCATAAAACACACTCACGGAACTATGTCATCTTAAAACACACTCGCGGAACTATGTCATCTTAAAACACACTCACGGAACTATGTCATCATAAAACACACTCACGGAACTATTTCATCTTAAAACACACTTACGGAACTATGTCATCTTAAAACACACTCGCGAAACTATGTCGTCATAAAACACATTCACGGAACTATGTCAAAACACACTCACGGAACTATGTCATCTTAAAACACACGGAACTATGTCGTAATAAAACACACTCACGGAACTATGTCATCTTAAAACACACTCATGGAACTGTGTCATCTTAAAACACACTCACCAAACAATGTCATCATAAAACATCATATACCATCAAAGAGGTACATGCCGTTTATACAACACCACATTAACGAAGATACAACGTCAGGTTAATGCGACCTTGTATAAATGTCTTTTGCCCACTTGGATAACTTAAAAAAAGCAAACGACGAAAAAAAAAACAAAACAAAAAAAAAAACCGCATTGGAACTGCAATAGAAATACAACCGTGGAATGATCAACAGCAAAGCTGGTCGATGGCGGGTCGGGTAGTGGATGTGAAGTATTTGACCAAACATTGTTTAAAGAGCGGTCAACCTTCAGCCTTAATCCTGAGATATAAACAAATAAATTAACGTATCAACACTTTGATGTAACAAAGATGAGGGCTCGAAACCGCAAGTCAGAGCAAAAGAAAACCACTCAGCGGGCATGCAATGTCATCAGCCTGTTTGGCGCTAGTAGAATCACAGTGAGCTCGACTACAGATGAGTCAGGCACAAACCGTCAAAAAAAAGGTTTAGGATTGAGCATTACTTACTCTGCGACCCGACCTACCATCGTACAATTAAAGAGGGCAGTAAAAGTGTTAACCTTGATTGGCGCAACCACTAAGCATGCAGTCTGTCACACAACCTTCACATATCCTATCCGCTCCTATCGTAAAGAATAAGAAGCGTTTGAAAATCAGGCTTACCAGCAACTCACCTGAGTTTGTAAACCAAACTACCATAAAACTGTTTGCAACTGGTTGTTAACACAGTTATGGTTGATAACT
This sequence comes from Anodontia alba, assembly GCA_964016985.1. NCBI lineage: Eukaryota > Metazoa > Mollusca > Bivalvia > Lucinida > Lucinidae > Anodontia > Anodontia alba. The sequence goes on from OZ024823.1 coordinate 3,978,960, forward strand.
TTACATCCCTCTTTAATTGCATATCGATGAGTCAGAAGGTCCCTTCCTCAAAGTATTTCAGAAGGTTGGCACCTGACTACTGTAGTCAGCGGTCGAACGCATCGTGGTCCGTCTTGTTTTTATTATTATTATTATTATTATTTCTTTTTTGTTGTTGTTGTTGTGTGTTTTCTTTTTGTTGTTTTTTTTTGTCAGGCTCTATATACTTAGCTTCGTTGCAGTTTGTGGTTATTTCTGTTTTACTGTGATATTTTACTGATGTAGTAGGGGACAGGGGACCCTACGCGAACCGAATACTTATTTGTAATTTTGGGCTGCATCAGAATTAAACCTTGTCATGCTGAATAAATTAAGATGCCACACCGACTTCTAATTGTCAGCCAATTAGATTTCTTGATCCAGATTGTTGATATGAATTCACATAGTGAATGGCAAACAGTGCAGATCCAGATCAGTTGGCTGATCTGGATCTACACTGTTTTCAAAGGCAAGGTATATCGGGTTCAGCAGGACAAGGGTTAAGGATAAGTTTTCGATCGAGTAAAACTAGTGTAAGCCCCCATTAGTTGTTTCCGCTGGCCACCTTTTCTGTGTTGCAGTTTTTATTGTATTGTTTTGTTTTGTTTTATGTCGGTTATTGCAACTGTGTCGCTGTGTCTTGTCATTGTACTTCTGTCGGTACCTCGAGAAGGGTGGCCATGATAGTGTTCTTTCCTCAGTAACTTAGATTATACCTTTACATACATAGGCCTCTTGTTTACCAGGGTGACATACTGTTTTTCTTTCCGACACAAAACTCGCCCACTGAAAAGGCATTTACTAATAAAGGAAAGGGGGCCAATCAGGGTAAAGTCTCTTTCATGAGGAATGCAAAAAGACTTTGATAAAGCTCCATGCTCCGATAATATATACATCACCTTTAATGCCTGTATGTTACGAAGAGTACATAAGTAACAAATGTATTGATAGTTTGATTCAGAGACGTAGCTTTTTTTCTACGTACTGCAGCGCTGCATTAAAAACAAACAGTCGACTCGTTATCTCGAAGACCAAGGGACTCTCTTAAATACTTCCAGATATCCGTACTCGACGTATCAGATTTACAGAGTTGAGGAAAAAATAAATCGAACAACCACATTCCACAAATGAATATGTAATTTGACTCATGAAGTTAGAGATATATTGAAAATATTGTAGAGAAGAGGAGAAATTGTTCCTTCCATTGGAGCCGTTTCTCCTTTTTTCTACAATATTTTGTTACCTGTTGTTGGATTTCCATGTTAAAACAGGAACTTCGAGATAAGCGGTTATTTGAGATAAGCGAAGTCGAGAGAACGAGAGTCGACTGTAATTGTTTTCCATATTTATTTTTGTATAATTACAAATCATTTATTTCCAAATAATTGAATAACATCCGTTTTCATTTTTGATGTCATCAGCGTTAGGCTTATCGAGGGTTGAGCGCAAGACTATTGTAACTCAAACATATTTTTGAAACCCTTGTTTAGGGGCAACTTGGACCCCTTTGTAAACAATGCAAATTTAGGTGCCATTGCTCATACGAGCAATGGCACCTAAATTTTCATTGTTTACAGAAAGAAATGTTGTAATCTTCATAATGCCTTCATGGTGAGGAGATTAGGTTTGGGGAAAAACAACCGTCTGACTTACGCTAGTCTTGCGCTCAACCCTCGATATGTGATGACATTTCGACAGTAGAACAACGTGGAAAATCAATACCATTCAAATATAGCGTGATGATTTAATGGCTGCACCAGGAAAGTTGAAGAAACAGGTAAATTCAATTTTTTTTTCTTCTGTTTATAAGTGGAAATGTGTTATTGATAGCCACATACCATTACGAAAACCTGCTTTTTCAAATATATTGAGAATTTTACAACCGAAAAAGGAAAATTTTCAGATAAAAATATCTGATATTTTTTCAAATTTCTGCTCAAAATATAGATTGTGGGTACACGTTAGAACCGCCTGTCTTGTTAGAACCGCCTCGGCGAGGCGGTTCTAACGAGTACCTACATTCTATGTTTTTTTAGCAAAATAATAAAAATATGTATACCCCTATAAACCCGTTTTACTATATAAAAGTGGGGTTTAAGGGGTTCAAAATTATATAGGCATGCTTTCGTGATGCCTTTTGCACAAGAAGCTGAAGTGCATGTCCACAAAAAATAAAACAACAACAAAAAACAAACAAAAAACGATAAATTCGACTTTTGTGTGATGGAACAAGATATTTTTGAGACAGGATGATTCCATATGTATGGCTCCCTGTGCTTGTGTTGATAAAGGATGGTTGCCTGTCTTTCAACTATATAGAGCATTGATTGATAACATGCAAAAACAAACACCCAAGATAAAATGGCTATGCATTTCTGATGAAGAATGTGCATATTTTGAGACCTTGCCAGTGATAGTATAGAAAAAAAATACTACGAGAAGCAGACTGACGCTTGTTTACAGAGACAAAATGCACATTATGTATAACAAATAAAAACTTGGAAAAGTACGCCGTCCAAATGAGGCACAACATCAGAAAATGTACCTTCGGACATGTGCGCCAAGCGAAGATTCAGATCAGACTGCGCTTTCGCGCAGTCTGATCTGAATCTTCACTGAGCGCATTTTGGATAGCCAAGGATGCAATGTTTCTTCATGCTTACAAAGAAGACTTTAATCAGACTGCGCGAATATACCGTTGATTTGAGTCAATGTTGGGCGCACATGTCAGAAGGTACGTTTTCTCTCGTTAAGGTTCCAATATAGTGTTTGTTAAACGGGTAATCCCTACCCAGGCTTGACACCCTACCCAATCTGGACTTCCTACACTGTCTGGGCTTCCTACATAGTCTGGGCTTTCTACTCAGTCTGGGCTTTCTACACAGTCTGGCCTTCCTACACAGTCTGGGCTTCCTACATAGTCTGGCCCTCCTACACAGTCTGGGCTCTCTACACAGTCTGGACTTTCTAAACAGTCTTGGCTTTCTACCTGGTCTGTGCAGATGCCTAGACTGAGTTTTGTTTTTATTGCATGTACAGTCAAACCCCAATAACTCGAACATCTTTGGGACAATGAAAATTTGTTCTAGACATGGGTAGTTCGAGCCACTGAGAGTTAACCATAACGGCAGATCAGAAGGCATATGGGTATAATTTAGGGATGTCTTTTAGATCTTCTCTATAAAATGGTATGTTGAGTATACTCATTAGAATCGCCTCGATGAGGCGATTCTAATGAGTATACACAACACACATTTCAAGATGAAATAAGAAAATTTCCCGTAAATATCCATAAATGGTTGCTTTCTTGGGCTGTCAAGAGAATTTCCTAGGGACTCAAAAACGAATTCGAATTAGCAATGGTTAACGAGCCATCGGTGTTCGAGTCATTGAGGTTTTACTATTTATGCTATCGTAAGTTTTACAGTCAGTCACTATTATAATTATTGCTTGTTACAGCAAGATGAGTCGCCTGATCTGAAAATATGCATTACGAAAACACGCCTCTTCAAATATATTGAAAATTTCACCTCCAAAAACTGAAAAATTTTCAGATAAAAACTCTGATTTTTTTCACATTTCTGTTCAAAACATAGATTGTGGGTACTCGTTAGAACCGCCTCGGCGAGGCGGTTCGAACGAGTACCACAATCTATGTTTTTGAGCAGAAATAAGAAAAATAATGTATACCCCTGTAAACCCCTTTTTTGCTATATAAAAGTGCGGTTTAAGGGGGTCAAAATTATATAGGTATGTTTTCGTGATGTCTGATAAACCCTTGTAATGCCAAGTGATTTTTATGGCAGACGGCATTCTAAAATTGATTTTTTTTTGTGTGTGTTTTGTTTCTTTTTCTTAGAAACCTTTCACTGAAAAAAAAAATGAAAAGAATATTCAAAGTATCGTCTGCTGTGATGAGCGCTTTAAAGGTTGGTCCTAAATATTCATACGCCTTAACCATACTCGTCCTCAAATTTGAACAAGTCCATTTTACCATCTGTTGATGTATCTAAAACGACTCGATGACAGCAAACAGTGCAGACACTGATCTGACGCCGTGTTTCCTTGCGTCTGAGCTGGTGTCACACTGTTTGCTCTGGTCAGTCCGTCCGAATATTCAGGGATAAATGTAGTATTAGCGAATGTTTCGTGTCACAAATACATCTTTCACTGGTGTGCAGTGACGTTGTTGTTGTTGTTGTTGTTGTTTTGTTTTGTTTTGTTTTTTATCAGATACGATTAATTCTTATCCATAACCGTTCATTGTATTGTCAGTTACTAACTGTATTTTGTTTAGAATTTTTGTTTAGAATATCGGATAAAATATTGTTTGCACTAAATACGATAAGGAATGACATAATCATCAAAAAATAAATAAATAAATAAATAAACAAGAGAAAAACAACAAAACATCAGTACATACAAAATCTTTGCATTTAAATACTATGTATGCTCAGTTGCTTATGTCCAGTTTTTTTAAGCCATTAATTATAACATTCAGTAAAACAAAATTGGTGTTACCCAGGAAGGCTTTAGTTTTGAAGCACAGCCTTCCCAAAGCACCTGAAGAAATATGGAACAAATAATGACAAAAAAAAACAAAAAACAACACTACCCAGCGGACACATAATGTTGTAAAAACGTCGATGCAACGTTGATTCAACGTCTTGACGTTGGATCAACGTAGATTCGACGTTGTTTCAACGTTGTGTTCCTGCTGGGTGCACTTAGCAGCAATAAGGCTGGGTGAAGCTTTCAAACAGCATATGTTTCAGCGCCCTCGTAACAACGCTTAACAATAATACGTTGAGCTTTACCACTCTCTGGGCAAATTCAGCAGATGTCAAATTGATATATTTCTTATCCAGGCTTTAACATTTCATGCAAATTGGCAGGATACAATTTGCTTGAAATATCAGAGCCTATTTCCTTGAAGGAGGCAATTTGCATGAAATGTCCAAGACTATTGTCTTGAAAAAAAAAAGAAAAATATTTCAAACTGTCGTCTACTGAGTTTTTACTCAGAGTGCTAAGCGTGAAGCTCTAACAGCGTCGGCATATTCTGACCGATGTTCCTAAATTACCATCACAACATCAAACCAAACATAAAAGTCACAAACATAAAATTCTGACACCACACAGAAATACAATTCCTCTATTAGGAAAGGAAGTGATATCCCATTTCCGGTTGCTAAAATCAAAGCCATTAAGAACCGGAAGTTCAAGGTGTTTCTTGCAGCATACTGGATCATGTGTCGAAAGCGGATCACTTGGGTCCATCGATTACTGGAATTAATGGCCATTGAAACAAGAAATCCATATATTCAAATAAAAGTGGCCGGAATAGTATACGCTGTTTACACATAATTTATAAATAAATTTATGCGTGGAATAAATACGTAATCAGGAAAACCACTTTTAACTTCAAGAGCCGTACTTGACAAAAAAGGCACTTGAAGGCACGTTTTGTCTATATAAACAGCATATGCCCATTTAACCAGTGCATCTCTACTATTTCATCTAGGTCTTCTCTATCCATTTATTTTCAAGCATATAATGAGTCTGTAAGAGTGCAAGCCGAAGACTCTGATCAGAATCATAGTCTGCCATAGGCCTTGAGTAATTTTTTTATATAAAATGTAGACATATAATAATACAAATAATAATGCGAAATTATGAGACTGGAGCAAACGCAAGTTGCTTATTTACCCCTTTTACCAGTAATCACAATTACACTATTCTGAACAAGACTTGCGTCACATCTTTTGATTGTGATATATTTGCGTCACGTCTATAGATTTTGATAATTTTAAGTAAATGCGAATTTTGGACCAATGTTCTGTTTATAATAAGTTTATACCATCCAACAAATCTACCGTCTTTGGGGATAATCAGCCTATAGCTGTTTAGACAATACGTATTTATGAATGTAAATGGAAGTGTCCCCACAAAAATTTACAAATTCATGCTTTCAATTCACATAATCAGCCTATAGCTGTTTAGACAATACGTATTTATGAATGTAAATGAAAGTGTCCCCACAAAAATTTACAAATTCATGCTTTCAATTCACACCGCGGAAAAATAAGCGTGGTCTAGCTTCTGTCGTCTGCTTTTATCAAATTAAGCACAATTTTGTATAAATGCATAGAGGTCTATGCTAAATTTACAAAATAAAAAAGTTTTGGTAAATGCTTAAATGAGGTAAAAATGCATTTTTGAGAAAACTAGACACTTAGCTGTATTCAGTATCCCCACGCTTTAGCGATGGGGATATTGTGTACGCCTCAGTCCGTCCGTCAGTCCGTCATGTTATCTCCTCCTAAATCACTGGGTGGAATTTGACCACACTAGCGATATAATTCCCCCCTTGTGGTAAGGGTGTGTGAGAGCAACATTTTTTTGTCCGTCCGTCACTCTATTAGCAACACTAGCACGGAGCGTGGGGATTTTGCGATAGCTTTCCATCGACTGCGCAATCTAGTTCAATTTTGTGACTGTGTTCGTTGTTCTCAAAGATCACTCCTTCTAGAAACAATTAAACTAGGGTCGTAATGGACAGGGCAAAAAAACAAAAGCCCTGCAGCGAACAGTCACATGGCAACACATAGAACAACCAACACTAGAATCGCCGTCTTAGAATGGATCAGTGCTGGTGTTTACACCAGCACTGATCATTCTAAGACGGCGATTCTGGTGTTAGTTAGTGGCCATGTGGTGGCCGTAAAACGTCTCCTCGTACTTCACTATAGTGTAGTTTATATTTCTAGTTCTATGGAAATGAATGACCTTTGAGAGCAACGTGTTAAGTTTTCTTGGCCGCATAGTACTGCATGCTAAGTAATTTGAAATTTAAACGTGAGAAATACCCGGACTTTTACGTTCGGTGTATAATCTAATTCCACATATTGCTAAACTCTGCTTAAACGTTCGTTTTCTGTTTTATCTTCTAATTGTCTTAAAACAATATGTGAAAGAGATAGTCTTTACCGTTACGTAAATGCAACACCTGGCAGCAGTACAAATGGCAGCAGATAACAGATTTACCATAGATATTCTAAACAGCATCCAACTTTAGCCATGTGCGTAAAAGAAGTGATCAACTTTCAGAGTTGAGGCACTTAATAATAATAATAATAATAATAATCGACCTTATTTATAGAGGGTAACACATTTAGTAATCTAGTACTAATCTTCCATGTGGCCCTCTTTTTTCCTGGGTAGAAACCAGTACTAAGCAATGTGGATAAAGTCTCTTGCTCAAGGAAACAACACTTGCTGTTAGTGGGGATCGAACCCGGTACCTATCGATCTCGAGTCCGACGCTTTACCACTGCACCACAGCGCTCCAAGATGTCCCTCACCCCGACCACGTTTGCAAAATTTGTAAATGACCTTTACTACATTGATACTGTCCAGTTTCTAACACGTGTTCTCTATCGCTTATTGTATCGAATTTTATGGACATGCAATATTTGAAAAGAATCCAATTGTCATATGCGCACAGAGAAGGCCCAGATCAGCCTGCGCATCTGCGCAGGATGATCTGGACCTCCTCTGTTCGTCCTTACATTCTGAAGTTTTCACTGAATCTGAAAGAGAGCAGAATATCCTGTTCCGTTAGCGCAAATGTATGGCCTGGCCTGAGCCTTTATTTCGCGCATGTGTGATAAGGCCCTTTTACCCAGAATACTCGTCTATTGAATTTATGGCATTTTTTGCATGAAATAATACTATAGATCTAGAAAATGAGTAAATTCCAGGCCTATGCATGATATCGGTTATGCGTATTTTCTGGATTGACGCTTAGCATGCTGGGTAAATATTTCAGCAGACGACATTTTCAAATATTTTTTCCTTATTTTTCTAGAAAGTAGAATTTGACATTTCATGCAAATTGCCTCCTAAGGAAACAATTTCCATGAAATGTTAAATACTATTTTATTAGAAAAAATAAAATAAAAAAATATCATCAGTTTATCGTCTGCTGAATCTGCCTGGAGTGTGGAAAAGTTAACAGTTATAAAAATGCAACATTCCAAGAACCGAAAATGAGCTGCACAGATATTTATTTGTACTGCATGTTATTTCCTGGTAAAAAATCCAAAAGCAACTGACGTGATGTCATGTAAATGTCCCTGGTCTTGAATGACGTGTACCGTTTTCCATCTAATAATTTTACCGTACTTGTCCTGTATATTTAACTAACAGGCGCGACATACCGCATTCCGTAGAATATCGGCGATATAGGGATCCAATATTCCGTCACTCTCACAAACAATCAGATAAAGTTTTGTGTTTAAATGTGAAGACGCTGAGGAAACTCTAGTGATTATTGCGAATATGTACGCATCAGTAAAACATTACATTAATAAAAAGATAAGTGAAGACATATCAGGTCCATGTAATGCATACAACCATATTCTGCAATAACATATAGTAAAAACAAGGGACTGCAGATATACATGTATATATATTATCGCGCAGTTTTTCGCGGTTTGGTTTAGTAATTTTACACCAAACTTAAAAGTACTTTTTATTTGTTTTTGTCGGTCATTTGATCTGCGCCTTTTCATCTTAGTAGACTTGATGACCGAGTTTTCATTATTATTCCGTTTTCATACAGTGAATAGCCTAGGTCGTGACACGGAAAATTATATTTTGCGCAGGTATGTTAATGCAAGTTAAAGAAACATTGAAATGCATTTATTATTGTGTTTTACAAGGAAGCATTAATAAAGTCTCAACATATATGCTTAAAGTCTCAAAATATATGCATCACATGTTTATTAAAAATAAAAATAAACCAAAAGAAAAACGAAAACGCCGGTGTTAATAAATCGTTATAAATCGCATATAGCTGCGGCGTTAGTCGTACTTGGCTTTTGTAAGCCATTAAGGAAGATCTTATACATGTATTAAATATTTAGCGGATCGGACCAGTTTAATTACCATTACGAAAACACGCCTATTCAAATATATTGAGAAGTTTATCACCAAAAACTGAATAGTTCTGCTAGTTTTCATATTTCTGCTTAAAACATAGATTGTGGGTACTCGTTAGAACCGCCTCGGCGAGGCGGTTCTAACGAGTACTCACAATCTACGTTTTTAGCAGAAATAAGAAAATTATTGTATACCCCTCTCAACCCCAGTTTTACTATATAAAAGTAGGGTTTAAGGGGGTCAAAACTATATAGGCGTGTTTTTGTGATGCACAACTTTAATGCATATAAGAGATGAACAATATAAATGAAGTTACCCAGGAAAAGTCACAATCCTTCCTGAGCCACCGAAAGAAGACATGATGACTACAAACAATGGCAAGACACATGAATGGCACACTTACATAGAGCAATATAAAACCAACAAAATGCCATGTGCGCCCAGCGAAGACTCAGGTCAGCCTGGGCATCCGCCCAGTCTGATCAGAGTTTTCGCTGTCTGCATGAAGAAAGCTTGGGCCCTTTTCTACTTATTGAGCGCACAGCGAAGACTCTGATCAGACTGGGCGGATGCCCAGGCTGATCTAAGTCTTCACTGGGCGCACATGGCATTTTGTTGGTTTTGTCATGCGGTGGCTCATAACACGAACAAGGAAAGAACTGCAAGCTAACATTACGAAAACACGCCTATTCAAATATATAGAAAATCTCACCTCCAAAAACTGAAAAATTTCAGACAAAAAATTGATATTTTTTTAATTTTCCTCAAAACATAGATTGTTGGTACTCGTTAGAACCGCCTCGGCGAGGCGGTTCTAACGAGTACCCACAATCTATGTTTTGAGCAAAAATAAGAAAAATAATGTATACCCCTGTAGACCCCAGTTTTACTATATAAAAGTGGGGTTTAAGGGGGTCAAAATTATATAGGTATGTTTTCGTGATGAGAACCGCCTTGGCTTCATATGGTCAGCAGAAACTACTGTAGGGGTGCTTAAACTAGTTTTACACGATTGCAGCCTCGCCCATAATTCTGTTGCAGCTCAGAATTACAAATATGTGTTAAGGGTTGCTGAATGAGATAAGTTTTGATATGATAAAAATCACAGAAGTCCCACTTTTGTTTCTAACTGAGTTTTGCAGACTGTTGTTTCGATATTTATAATGTTCGTAAAATTAATTAGAATAAGTGTTCTGATACACTAAGTTTCACGAAAATATTTTAAGCTCTCAGTTAGGTTTTGAAGAATCTGCACACACTCACTGTGAAAGAAATATACTTTATCATAAAACACATAAAAATACACATGTTCCTAAAAACTTTTAAAGTAACTAGAGTATAATCACTATTTAATTTAAAAAATTATTACCCCCCCTTGTCCTAACTTGGCTACGAAGCCTAGTTAGAAAGTACATATTTAGGTGATATTTTCTCGTATAATTCTTTATTGCACAGTCCTCAGAAGCACAGTCCTCAGAAACTAGGGGTAGTTTAATTTCGTTTGGAAATTGTATTTTTAGACAACAAAAAAATAAGGTTATATCGATATTAGCTCCGTCAACCATCTTTAAACTGTAATGGACCACAGTAGAGGGCTCAAGTACGGTTACACCAGAATATGCATATGTTTGTCTTTAACTAATCCAGAAGAGAACCAAAATCATTCATGTATCTTTTATGAGGAATAATTAGTCGTTCTGGCAACAGAGAACATCTTCCTAATATATACATATATAGCACCTGCTAGAATGACCTTTATATTCTCCCTTTTCGGGGTTTTAGAGCTTATCTTAGTGCTTTTCGTACGTTTGTTCGATTTGCGCTTGTTTGGTTTTGTCTGTTTCCTCTTCCTCTTGGTGTCTGGGAAGGGCTGCGGTTTGTGGTTGTGGCGCTCCTTGGACTTGTCTCTTACCCTATTTTTTACTATATAAAGTAAAGGAAAATGGGATAAGTTACACGCAGAGATATTAACGTGGTTGTCTTTCTTCGACATGGAAGCAGCCATTTTTAGTTTTGTCATGTGACCAACTGTTGGTATATATTGTCAGTATAGCGGTCGTTGTTTGCCCTTGTCCATTTGTGTCTAGCTTTTAAAAGTGAGTTTATGAGTTCTTGCTATAAGACTCGATTTCAATAATTGTTCTGTGTTAAAAAGAACATAGATGTAGCGATAATGGCCAGGCTAAAAATAACCTGAACCCCTCACCTTCATTAACATCTTAATATGAGAGCAACCCCAAAAATTCAAAGTCATATGAAGCCGAGGTAAGATGTCAGTTTGATACAGGGGCAAATGAACCTAACACAATATGATATACAACACAAGAAAAAGTCCCAGTGTTGCATACCAATAATGAAGGTACAGATCAGACTGCGCATCCCTGAATACACAGCATCACGAAAATACGCCTACATAATTTTGACCCCCTGAAACCCCACTTTTATACAGTAAAACTGGGGTTTACAGCGGTATACATTATTTTTCTTATTTCTGCTCAAAACATAGATTGTGAGTACTCGTTAGAACCGCCTCGACGAGGCGGTTCTAACGAGTACCCACAATCTATGTTATGAGCAGAAATATGAAAAATATCATAATTTTTGTCTGGAAATTTTCCCGTTTTTGGTTGTAAAATTTTCAATATATTTGAATATGCGTGTTTTCGTAATGAGCTGATATCGGCCTTCTGTGTCCGCATATGACATAAGGGTTATTTTTCTAGTGTTGCGCATCATATAACAGAATATCAAAAATGTTTGACGCTGTAATACGTTCATATGACAGACAGGCACGTCATTAATACAGCTCCACCTACCTAGTAGGACAGTTTACCAGGCAGAGACATGACGCAAAAATCAAAACCATCATTGCCCAACCAGATTTAGCTTTACCGGTATAATAAAACACGTGATTTTGTAGTATATTCAGTCTACTATTATTTGGCAACCTCAGCAACCCATTTGCGTGCCTTCGATATCAAAAATCTACTAAAAAATCCTTGTACTGGTTTTATTGTCTTCTTCTCATGCTAAAAGGTGAAGCATCAAATAATAATGGACGTTATTGCATCTTTTTCTAAAGATTCGAAGCGATACACTTGAGCAAACAGTGTATATCCAGATCAAACTGCTCTAAAGAGGAGTTTGATTTGGATCTGCGTTGTTTGCCATTCAACCAATACTTTTGGATACATGATGTTATTACATGTTATCATGTATCACCGAATAGTCAAATGGAATATAACATTTTAGGAGAAGGACTATATATAAGCAGTTAGAATTTCTAAGTATTTTTGGTAATCATGGCGAGTCTGGGTACGCCCATTCATTTCTTGATCGCAGGGCAGATAAAGGCATATTGCAATCTACAGTACAAAGGTCCCTATGACTGTTTGTTGTGGTAGTGTTAGATCGCTTAACCCTTGTCCTGCTGAATATATTAGGATGCCACGCCCACTTCCAATTTTCAGCCAATCAGATCACTTGATCCAGATTGTTGATATAAATTCACATACTTAACGGCAAACAGTGCAGATCCAGATCAGTTGGCTTCTTCAGAAGCCAACTGATCTGGATCTACATTGTTTGCAAAGGCAGGGTATATCCGGGTTCAGCAGGACAAGGGTTAAGAAACTACCTTTTTCTCTTAGAATGCTGGTAAGATATTTGGCAGCCATTCCTGACATTTGAATATTACGCGTACAATATAACAATTGGAAGAAGCAGCTATTCTAAAAATTGCATGTTTCCAATAAGAAGCCAACTAGGTCTCGGCAATTTGTATCCTGGCCCTTTGCCCATACATTTCAGTCGGGTCACATCGCAATATGCACATTTCTTATAAGGCCAACATTTGGCCGAACCAATTGTTGCATCAGCGCAATTAGGCCTATTCATTCGTACTTCGATATTTACACCCCGACACAATCACATAAGCGAACATCCTGACCAGAGAGCATGGACAGGTCTTTACTATACATCTATGTCCTCATGTAGGATTTCCTTTGTGACGGCTCGGTTCTAGTGATTTTACACCTGTGAGAAGAAGCTATGCAATTTACCTGACGTTAGAAAGTCACGTGAGCTAATTGCAAAGATATTTTAGTGTGCGTAACTTCTGCATATGAAAGGGGGACTAAAGTGGTATTCTTTAGTCAGATGTATCTTAGCAGTGCAGTTCCAGGTTTGGAATTGGTCCTGGGAACAGGAAAGTGCTGCGCATTTTTCTGTCCCCAGCACCAGCTCTAAACCTCAAACATTTTACATCTCTGAGCAAAATCAGCAGGCAACGAATTGGTGGCATTTATTCTGATTTTGTCAGAAAACAGTGCAATGGTTCATGCAACTAAGGAAATAATTCATGAGATGACAAACCCAATGTTCTGAGAAAAATGACAGAATGTTTTATACTGTTATCTGTTAAAATTTGATTCACATGCTAAGCGTTAAACAAAACTAGGTTGTTGTTGTGCGGATTTTTAACGCTACCAGGCACCCGAGGCACACAGAAGCAGCGGCGATTGTTATGTACATGTATTTGTACAGCCTTGCTTTCATGGATCACCCATGCACACTTGGTGCCGCTGTCTGTCACCAAGCGCCGCCCTGTCCACTTTATAGTCAACCCAGGGCACGTCGAGTATGAGCTAGGCGTACTAATGGTCTGAACATTGTCTCGACCCGAGCGGGATTCGAACCCATGATATCCCGCTTGAAAGTCTATGTTTTGAGCAGAAATATGAAAAATAATGTCTACCCCTGTAAACCCCAGTTTTACTATATAAAAGTGGGGTTTAAGGGGGGTCATCATTATATAGGCGTGTTTTCGTGATGGGAAGATAGATAGAGTAGGTTGCAGGACTCAGATCCGACGTGTAACACTGATACACTCAGCAGAGCTACTTTCACACATTTCTTTTTGTTTTGCTTTATTTTCCAATATAGCGTTCGACCCGCCTTATCTCAACAGAATTTCCCTTTTTAAGGAGAAAAACTTGGCAATCATTTTGACCAGGCTCACTAAAAGCAAGACCTAACGCCGGACAGAAAAGCTCGCCTGAAATCGCGCTTGTCCATCATATGAAAACAATTTACCACTTAACCTCAGGGTCACTGTTGAGAGAGAGTGTTGTTCTGAACAAATCTTTATATACTTAACCCTCTTTATATCGACACTCGATACGACAAAATTCGTCATAGTGATAAGCCAACTGATCTGGATCTACACTGTTTGCAAAGGCAGGCATATCCGGGTTCAGCCGGACAAGGGTTATTTAAAACTATATCCAAGTAAAATGATTCGAGCCGGGGCACAGCATTTCCTACAAGACTGCATCTGCGCCCAGCAAAGACTCCGACCGGCCTTCAAATTCGCGCAGTCTGATCGGAGTCTTCTCTGTCCGCCTGAAGACGCTTTGGATCCTCGGCAACCAACATAGTGCCTGCGAAGACTCTGATCTGAGTCTTCGCTGTATGAACATGCAAATGTGTAGAAATGCTGTACCCGAGCGCATATGGTATTCCGAAAATAAACGAACCTATCAAACAGATGATACAGCATTTAGATGGCTTTCTGAAGCTGTTTTTTTTTTTTGTTTTTTTTTTTTCTTTTTCGTCTCTAAATTTGGACGAGTCCATTATCTCAGAAAGGGATGTCGTGTAGACAAAACATCGGAAACAAAATGCCAAACAGTATATTGACAAATCAGAAAATGCAAACAGTGTAGATCCAGATGCGACAGCACACACTATACAAAAATGTATTATGTATAATTAATGTTTCGATTAACAATATTTACATCATTACCAGTAAAAATTGCCCTTTTCTATAAAATCTGAAGATTGTGTTTGAAAAAAGAAAATTTTCTTTTATTTAAAACATTCTTCAGATTTTATAGAAAACGGTAATTTATGATGGTAGGGTAGACTGGCATCAGTCTATTGAATTAAACATTGATTGCAATAACTGTATAAATATGCATTATCAGTGCCTATAGAATTAAATTAAACTCAACTTTTTTTTCTCATCACGAAAACATGCCTATATAATTTTGACCCCCTTAAACCCCACTTTTATATAGTAAAACTGGAGTTTAAAGGGGTATACATTATTTTTCTTATTTCTGCTAAAAAGACATAGATTGTGGGTACTCGTTAGAACCGCCTCGGCGAGGCGGTTCTAACGAGTACCCACAATCTATGTTTTAAGCAGAAATCTGAAAAATATCAGAGTTTTTTATCTGAAAATTTTCAGTTTTTGGAGGTGAAATTTTCTATATATTTGAATAGGCGTGTTTTCGTAATGTGATGCGGAAATCAATAATGACAGCCTTTACAATCATGACATTATATTGGTTTTATTTAAGTGAATGTATTTAACAGAATTATAAGAATAATTATTTAGTCACTCGAGACTGGAGCCAGTCCTTGTAATGATGTAAATATTGTTAATCCAAAAATATATGATTTAGATGCTCACCTTTTTTTTTTCTAGAAAATCTGAAGAATGTGTTTTACAATAGAAACTTTTTTTCTATATTTTCAAACACCTCTTCAATTTTTTTAAAGAAAAAAAAAGGTAGAATATTTAACTGTTAACAGAAAGATGTTTTTACTGAGAAAAATTAAAGGGAACACACTTTCAAAACTGGGTAAGCCGTTGTTTTTAAAGGAAACTTTGTTTTAGAAAAAAGCGATTCAGCTAAAATGTCGGATGCATAAAAGAGTAATTTATCCTAGAAAACAGGTCTTGAAATTCAACGTGAACCGTGTGCTTGGCAGACGGTTCACATGAAATATTAAGATTTATTTTCTATGAAAGAAAAATATTTTAGAATGTCGTCTGCTGCAGTTGTGATTGGTGTTGTAAGGGTTAACATCTTCAGATCCATGTGTAGTTAAGTAGTGCATGCTGGGGATATTAGATTTTCTAAGAAATAATATGCAGATGTCAAAAACCAACAACTGATCCCGTAAAGAAGAAACGGTCCTTATTACAAACGAAGTCAGCATAAACCCGGATACATCTACTCATCCGCGCAGTTTGATCGGGGTCTATGTTGTTCGCCAAAACGAGGTCTTACATTTGTAGCCATAAAGATTCTCTATGCGAATACTGGTCCTGACTGGACTACTTGGGTGCTAATCTGGTAGCACACTGGTTGGTTATGTGATAATCTCCTTTTCGCTTGAGCTATTCATTTAATTTGATCCGCAATGTGAGATGATTTCCTTTCGGGCTTGTGAGCCTAGCGAGAACACAGATCAGCCTGCACATCCGCACAATCCGAACAGTGTCTTCGCAGAGTGATCTTTGGATTGATAAGAATCCAAGAATTTTTTCAGGTGGACAGTGAAGACTTTGATTAGACTGTGCACATGCTGATCTGAGTCTTCGCTGGGCGCACATGTCCGACGGTACATTTAACGTGTTTCGACTAATGTATATTGATTGGTATTCGGGCCCATGCTGAAAGCATTCCGCCTCCCAAGACGTGCCATGATTATATTTCACAAAAGTGACCATTGCGAAGCATACTGGATCCTAACCAATATTCTAACCCTTGTCATGCTGAATAAATTAAGATGCCACTCCCAATTCCAATTTTCAGCCAATCAGATTACTTGATCCAGATTGATGCTATAAATTCACAAACTTAATGGCAAACAGTGTAGATCCAGATCAGTTGGCTTCTTCAGAAGCCAACTGATCTGGATCGACATTGTTTGCAAATGCAGAGTATATCCGGATTCAGCAGGACAAGGGTTAAAAGAATAGGAACGATGAAATAAATACTTGGTAACATTCTGCAAATATTGAAAACTTAAAAAACACAACACCACTTTGCATCTAACTGCTATGTTTTTTTTTATTCCATAGTGATATTAAACATATGCTTTTGTTGAAAATGATCTTTAGTGTCCATTAGGACGAAAATGGATTCGGTAGAGGAAGGTAGCATCATTTTAACAAATCAAGTGTCAGAGTGAAGAGGTGTGGCATTTATGATGATGAAGGTAGTAACAAGTCTTGACAAGCGAAAAGGTTCCTTATCACGTCACCCGAAACCCAGAAACCCCGGATTTGACTGTTCAGGGTCATCGTCGATCAATACAATATATTTATGTACTACAAACCTCAAATTGAGTGTGCTTACGAAACACTGACATCAGACTAATTGAGTCGCTCTACAGAATGATTTGAGTCTGTGCCTACACAATAAGGTTCATTTTAGCATGTTGGCGTACAAGTAATAAGTACAGCGTATTACTTACACAATAAAATGCAACACTGACAACTGGACTTCATAAAAAAGTGGTCAATTTACCAAATAAAAATGCCATTCAGTTTACTACTGTTACTTAAACTTAGAAATGCTTTATTCTTATTTAAAGCTATTTTGTTATAATCACAATATTGTCGATATTGTAGAAAACAATATAGAAATCAAGACTACTTAAGATGCAGTTACACTGTTCAAGTCTTCTTACTGTTAATTTTGCTGGCTCTAAAATACTAAGAAAATGACTATAAATCTTGAAAAAGGAGACAAAGTACTAGGCATATAGTCATTTACGAATATGGATGTGGGAAAATAATTTTGGTGATCCAAGAGGTCTGATCTTAACAAGTATATGTCTTATTTTGACGAGTGGTCTAAAGCGTTTTATTAACAGACAATTAGCTTCAATACCCGTGTTTCTAAACTCATTGGACATGATATCACTAAAAAAATCGTTCTCTATTAACACTTTCACCCCTGACTTTCTGAAGTGGACTTTTCCAGCTCTGAATTTGGATTGGTCCATCTTTCTAAGATGTCGCGTAGACAAAATCGTAAACAAAATGCCAAACAGTATAGTGACAAAACAGAAAATGCAAACAGTGTAGATCCAGATGAGACTGCTCCTTAGGAGCCGTCTCATCTGGATCTACACTGTTTGCAAAGTCTTTTCCTGGTCTGAAGAGTTGAAAAGGATAAAGGACCAACATTTATTTATTTTTATTTAAACAATGTTTAAAGAGAATGACACAATTAGCTATAAATAACTATTCTACCTTGCGGTCCTTTAACTAAAATTTATATATACAACAAGACTTAACTAACAGCTAAGAAATTCATGGGGTAAAAGTAGCTTGTAGCGAAGTGAATGCTTATATAAAGTTTTTGTCAAATAAAAAGTGCTAACAGGTATGTGCAAGTGATTTAAAACCAAACATGGCACTTAATTATATCAAAGAAAAATATGTATGTTATCACAGTTTTTGTAAGTGCTTTAAGATTTGACGAGTGCATAAAACCAATACCTAAAACAATTATGCCAGGTCATAAAAGCTCTCAATTCAGTTACAATAACGGTTTCAGCGGTAATTTTACACATGGTATATCATTTAAAATCATAGTTAAAGACATTTTATAGGGGTTAAAATGTTGCTTTAAGAGACAGCTTAAAGGTAGAGAGTGACCCCGATGTTTTTACTGTTTGAGCTAGAGCGTTCCATAGTCTTGGTGCGGAACACGAAAAAGAGCCATCAAAAAGTGCTGTCCGTGCTTTCGGCACATAAAGTGAGCTGATGACCTCAGGTTAAGAGTGTGTACCTCGGATACTGGTTTTAGAAGTTGTGTTATATATTCAGGGGATAAATTATTTATTACTCGGTATGTCAAGACAGCCTTATTATATATGTCCGGAATTGACAGCCATCCCAGCTGACTGAACATATCTACTGATGGGGTATCGTAATCTGCTCGTAGGATGATTCGAGCAGCGCGTTTTCGCAGCTTGGATATGCGTTCAATATTAGTTACAGAGGCTGACCCCCAGGTAACAGAGCCGTAATCAATGTAAGGAAGAATATACCCCTGATAGTAAACTTTTTGAATATGTGTCGGTACATACGTTGCTAACTGGCGTAATAGAAATATTTTAGATGAGATAAGGAAGCATAAGTGGTCTATATGGGCAGACCAAGAAAGGTGTTCATCGATATAAACACCAAGGAGTTTCTGTTTACTAACGGATTGATTGTTGACATCGTCAGCAAAAATATTTAGAGGTCGAGAGTCGTTCAAGCGCTTTCTAGCGCCAACTAGCATGAAAGTTGTTTTGGTCATGTAAACATTCATTTTGTTTATCTTTCCCCATGTTTTTGTGTTACCGAATTCTCCTTGCAGATCTTCTTCAATAGCATCTATGTCATTACCATGCGTGTGAATCGTCGTGTCATCTGCATACAAATCAGAGGAGCACTTTTTGATATGAAGCGGAAGATCGTTGATAAAAATGAGAAATAAGGTCAGGCCCAATATTGAGTCCTGAGGCACACCAAATTGTACGGTGGTGAAATCCGTCAACCCTTTATCACTCTCGATTACTTGTTGTCGAGAACATAAATATGATTTGAACCACTGTATGGCAGAAGGGTTAAGTTTGTATAATGCAAGTTTATTCAGCAAGATGGAATGATCAACTAGATCAAAAGCCTTCCGAAAATCGATAAAAAGGGCTCCAACCAAGTCACCCTTATCAATACATTTCATCCAGTCATTAATGAGTTTGACTAAAGCTGTTTGGCAACTATGTTTTGGCCTGAACCCGGATTGATTGTCATGTAGAAGTTTATATTTGTTCAAATATGCCATAAATTGTTTGTTCACGTGCTTTTCGAAAATTTTAGATACAGTGGACAGGATAGAAATTGGCCTATTATGGAATAGCTTATAGTTACCGAATGTCATCTGAGAATGCACCAATCACAGCTACTTTAAGAGTGATCTGAAGCATTATGTACTTCACTATTATATAAACTGGCAACATTTTATTTCACAGCAGCTGGAGTAAAATGCCGGGTGGCAGCTATAAAAAGTTTCCCGTACTTCATCATATTGCAGCTTTTTCCCTTCCGATTATTGTGTCCATTCTTGGACATTCGAGTTCCGCTAAAGCCAGTACTTAAGCCAATACTAGGGTACTTAAGCCAGTACTAGGCTGGGAGTGTATGTGTGTGTGTGTGTGGGGGGGGGGGTGGAGGACGATTCAACGTTGATTCAACGTCTTTTTAAAATAACATTGATTCAACGTCTCCCTAAAAAATATCGATCCAACGTGGATTCAACGTCTTCTTGACGTTGAATCAACGTTGTTTCAATGTTGTGTGCCTGCTGGAAAAGCACTACCTTTCCAAAGCATCGACAGACGAAGAGATAAGGAACAAACAATGACAAGACAACACAGTAAAACAAATAATCACTAAACAACAATGATTCAGCAGCAATCGGAAGCCAGAGCAAAACAAAAATCACGATAGGCCCCATCACAGATAGCAATAGTCAGGTGCCAACTGATGAAGAAGCCGTCATTCAGTCTGATGTCCGGCAAACATCTTATTATTAATTCATAATTAGTTGCATTTTCCAGTGGTCTAGGAACAAAGAAAGACTTCGCATGAACTCTTCCAGCCCGGCAGACCAAAACCAACACCAGTGCAACATTGTAGATCCAGATGAGACGGCTCGTACGAGCCTACACTGTTTGCCATTCTGTTTTTGACTTTTGACTGAAACCCCTATTTGCATCAGTGGATAATTCCAAATCCAAAAATGGAAGAGGCCTCTTCAGAAATTAATTGATGAAAGGCTTAAATATCTCTAATGTTTTTAAACGATCGTTAACTTTGTTATAACAAAAGATATTATTAATGAAAGTAAACATAGGATAGTGTTTTGAAACGATGTACACATAATGCATCCATGTTTTGTAAATCGTTAAAAAAACTGTCCTCTGAATAAACCCCATCAAATCTTAGAACCGTGTTTTATATAAACGACCCGGACACGAATTCTCCCGAGAGTACACGAGACGAGAGTAAAGACATGTTTGATAGATTGTTATGGAAAGTCATTTACAGAACAAACAAACTGTTGTTTGCTTCTCTTGCTTTATCAATGATATAAATGAATTAATTCTAAACTATTCAAATAATACAGGCATTACGTCTCTTTTACAACTTTCAATTTCTGCAGAATAAGGGCTAATAATTAGTAGTCGGGATTGATATTGATTCTTAACACAAGTCATGCTGGGTGAAAATTTCAGCAGGCGACATTTTGAAATATTTTTCTTATTTTTCCTAGAAAATAAAATATGACATTCCATGTAAATTGTCTCTAAAGGAGAGAATTTGCATGAAATGTTCAATCCTATTTTCTCAGAAAAATAAGAAAATATCATCAATTTGTCGTCTGATGAGTTAGCAAAGAGAGTTGTAAAGATTAAAGCAGCAGACAACAAAAGGACAAATGCTCTTCAAATACTCTTTAAAGGAGAACGATAGCGTATCTATTATTATAAAATATAGGTCACAAATTTCCTTTTCAAATGTCAGCTCGGTGCACTTGTCATGTATATTCAGATGACCTCCATAAAAGCTAATTCCAACTAGTAAGATCGATCAAAGTATGAACAACTAAGGTGGATAACACCTCGTTTGATTATAAATACTCTCTCTCTCTCTCTCTCTCTCTCTCTCTCTGTGGTGTGTGTGTGTGTGTGTGTGTGTGTGTGTGTGTGTGTGAAGAACAGAACGTATAATTTAGAAATAAGATTTCAAATAAACAAATATTTCAGATTAAATCACAAAATGCCGTCTGGCTGGGCTGAATTTCATGTAAAACGAGGATTGGTACACTTTAAGGGGAGACAACTCTGTCAAAATTGCTTCTCTCCCTCGTGAAAAGGAATCTACTTTACAAGGAAATATATTGTTTCTCTAAGGAGTAATTTCTTTCCTTTTAGCATCGACCGCGTTTCAGAAGGGGCTTGATGTGTTGAGAAAGGAAGTCACAAATGTCGTCTACATGGTAGAAGAATGGTGGCAAACAACGAAATATATCCAATTCTCTTTAGGAAAAATGCACGTTTGTTTTCATTTATTTATTTATTTATTTATTTATTTATTTCAGTTACAACGTTTACCAAAAATTGAGAAGATCCGCAATGACATCACGAAAACAGGCCTATATAATTTTGATCCCCTTAAACCCCACTTTTATATAGTAAAACTGGGGTTTACAGGGGTATACTTTATTTTTCTTATTTCTACTCAAAAACATAGATTGTGGGTACTCGTTAGAACCGCGTTTTCGTAATGGATAATAATAATCAAGCACACATCTGCGCAGTCTGGTCAGGATTTTCGTTGTTTATGCATGTGGCTGCGCAGTCAGCGGGAGCGGTTTTCTACCCTCCACGCAGATAGGAATATTGGTATTCAGTTTTTTTCTATGCCCAGTTTAAGGTAAGTCGGTGAAATAATTTTTAAAAGTGCAGCAATCGTACACCATTAACCCTTGTCCTGCTGAATAAATTAAAATGCCACGCCAATTTCTAATTTTCATCCAATTAGATTACTTGATCCAGATTATTGATATAAATTCACATACTGAATGGCAAACAGTGCAGATCCAGATCAGTTGGCTTCTTCAGAAGCCAACTGATCTGGATCTGCATTGTTTGCAAAGGCAGGGTATATCCGGGTTCAGCAGGAAAAGGGTTAACTTTTAGCTCTGTTTGAGCAAATTTAGTAGACAGCAAACAAATGATTTTGTTTTCTTCTGATTTTTTTTCAGCAAATAAGGACTGATATTTTTTATATGAGACGTCAAACCGTTTCAAAATATATTCTACTGACTTTTAATTCAACATGCAAAGCGTTAATACAGAAAATCAAGCCGGAACACAGAGCGAAATGATTGAAAAGTGAATATCTAATGAATGTCTTGATATTTCATATGAAAAAAAAAAAAAAAAAAAAAAAAACATCTACGCACAAGGAGAAATTTACAGAGCGAAATTGCCGACTAGTTAACCTGTACGGAATCGCAGACTGGTCAAAATGTTCGTTGTATGCACATGCCACGTCGTTGACGTTCAATATTATAGTTTTATTGATATATGTGACGTCATTTGTTTCCGGCTACACGTCCATCCCATTAGTCGTTATGTGATCGCATGCATTCCTTGAAATGTGCGGTTTCGTCCTGGATATATTGCATGTTAAGAAATTCCTTAAAAAACCTCATTTCCATATTTCAAAGCAGACAAAATAAAGTCAATAACATCAGATCATGAGCTGAACATGCGTGGTGCAACAGTGTGATTTAACGCCCAGCGCATGCTAGGTAAAATTTTCAGCAGACGACATTTTGCAAATTTTTCTCATGTTTCCCAGAGAACAGGCTTTGATATGACATGCACATTGGCTCTTAAGAAGACAATTAGCATGATATACCAAAGTATGCTTTCTGGGCAAAATAGTAAAAATATAATCAATTTGTCGTCTGCTGAAGTTTTCAAGAGAGTGGTAGAGTTTAAACCACAAATAGATCGTTTCCTTCTCCAGAAAGCCATTATCTACAATTACATGTATCGGCAACAAAATTATAGTTGTTGCTATAGAGTTGTTAGGAACAAGTTTTCGCTGACTTTGACTTTACACCACGTTGGACAATCCCTTAATCTGAAGTGCACGAAATGCAGGTTTGCTCATGCAATATGTTCAGCAACTACCGTCTATATTTCTTTGTCTTTTTTGCATTTTCTGGACAAAAGCAAGAGTTGACAATTTCTTGGTATTTTTCTATTTTTATATATAAAATAAGATTTGAATTTTCATATATATTTGCCTCTATAAGAGACAAATTGCATGAAATGCCAAACCAAACTTTCTGGAAAAATAACGTAAACAAAAACAACTAAAATATCGTCTGCTGTTATTTAAGGGAAATTGATACGCTTTCAGGAGATACAACTCTCTCAAAATTGTTTTTGTCTCCTTCGGAAAAGGGGTCTACTCTATAAGGAAAGAATTTGCTTCCAGAAGGAGAAAATTATTTCTTTAGAGAGTCCTATTCAGAAAGGACTTAGCATGCAGTAAACCAAACAGGAAGTCACAAAAGTTGTCTCCGTCGACGGAAACGGCGAAAACTCTACTGCGTATCCAGTTTTCTAAAGACTAGCATGTTAAATGCTAATTATAGACTGCCACTGGTTGACCTGTGCATTCATTGGCCATTTAGTGAGCACCGGAAGCTGACAATGATTACATGTCGCAGTAATTATGGACTACTTACATTTTACGAGCGTATTAGAAAATTCATGAGCCGGGGACTATTTCATTACGTGAAAACTGATGTTTGATATGGGGACAAATGAGACAGATATGAGGGTTGGCATGAGATGTTTATCACTTTAACTGGTGCCGAAAAAGTTGAACATGTTGTTCCTAACAATACAAGGTCTGGACATTGTGTTCAGTGAATCAAACATTATTATAATCCCAGTGAACCAAATGCTCATATAATTATGCCTACAGGTGCGAAACGCTAACAGTGAATATACATATCAAAGCTCCAGATAGGACGGGGTATCCATATAATGTTGTTTTTTTTTTTTTTTTTTTCTTATTTCTAAACAAAAACGTGTTGTGGGTACTCATTAGAAGCGCCTCTGTGGGGCGCTTCTAATGAGTACCACAACACGATTTTTATGAAGAAATAAGAAAAAATATCAGTATTTTTTCGGTTGGAAAAGCGCCTTATCTGGAGTTATGATAGTCATATACAATAAAGGCAGGTGACTGAAGCCCTTATTTCTTGTAACCGTCGCCTGAAAATTAAAATTTTCTGCTGTTCTGTAATAATCCATCCATCCATGAGTCCTGAATATGGTGAAACTTCGGCTCATTGGATTATTACCCACACCATCACGACTGGTGGCATGTTTGGTGATTTTGTTTTCTATTTCATGCGTGACAATAACCCTTTCAATTTTGCCATATATTTTGTGGGTGACAAAAGGTAGAGACATACAAAACAGGCATATCATTATTATTATAATTAGTAGTAGAAGTAGTAGTAGTATTCAAGTTCAAAGTTTATTGAGCATATAGGCACAATGTGCCCCTCGCCCTAACGCATAAAAACGAGACCATCAATAGATACTACATATAAAAACAAAACATGCATCATGTACAAATACAGACTGAACAGCAAGATAGCTATGTGAATTATTATTATTATTATTATTTGATTACAAATGGAACCAACCGAATTTCATACTTTTGGTTTTAAATGAAAGTTAAACAGAAAAGAATCGAATCTTAATCCATTATATTTGAATTGTGTAGACGGTTTATGCATATCGTATCAAAGTCGATAGTACAGTGCAGCAATGAGAAAGAATTTAATAACTGTACAACCTGGGCCACCAGAAGATGTAAGAAGAAAGAACATATGAGCAATGAAACATTTCACGAAGACAGAAAAATGTCCAACAACAAATATAGAATGTCAGCAGCAGGACAAGTGGGACAGTGTGGGAAGGTTTAAATCACCATGGTGCAGATTATATTTCATTTTCTTTGGGATCACTGGGCCCAATGTGGTATACTTGGAAATGGAGTTCTGCTCATGTATACGCAAGAGGGCATAAGCAGTGTTGTAAACTTCATTACTGCTTATGAAGAGTCTCAGTAAAACCGAGACTCCCATTTTCTAATCCGTAGAGCGTTTTTCTTTTTTTTTTTTTTTGTTTCCAAAGGCAATATTTTTTACTTTTATTCCGAAGTTTTACTGGATGCGCCCAACCTTGACCTCACTTCTGATGCAGTTTCAAATATAAAAAATAATGGAATGATTCACATAGAGATTTCATAATGCAACATTGAGTTATCACAGTATCACATACGAAAAAAAAAAAAAAAAAAAAAAAAAAAAAAAAAAAAAATGAAACTCAGAACTCGATGACAATCTGAGCAAACAGAAACCACCAATACAGAGACCACGATGCGCCCGACCATAGACATCAGATATGACACAACAAGCGTCGGATACAGATTAAGAAAGGAGCCATCATTTGAATCGCCTCAAGCCATCATAGAAAACACGCCTATATAATTTTGAACCCCTTCAACCCCACTTTTATGTAGTAAAGCTGGGTTTTAAAGGGGTATACATTATTTTCTTAATTTTGCTAAAATAAAGATTATGGGTACTCGTTAGAACCGCCTCGCGAGGCGGTTCTAACGAGTACCCACAATCTGTTTTGAGCGGAAATATGATATATATCAAGAGTTTTTATCTGAAAATTTTAAGTTTTCGGAGGTGAACTTTTCTATATATATATTTTAAATAGGCGTGTTTTCGTAATGGAAAATGCCTTCGAATATGCGTAAAATGCGCAGACAGATCATCTTGCACATGCGCAAAGTCTCATCCGAGCCTATGCACTAGATTCATATATTCTGTAGTATCAAATGATTCTGTTTGGGAACAGCGAAGGCCCTGATCAGACTGCGGGGATGCCCATGCTGATCTGGGCCTTCACTGTACGCATATGTCCGATAGCAGGTTTTCGCATCGCGCGGTTAGTATTAACAGAGAAAGTTAAACTGTCAACTGTGAAGAGGTTGACAACCAAGCACGCTGTCGCTATACCACGCTAGCCAGACGATATATAGACCCAGATCTGAGTCTACACTGTTTGCCACTCATCCGACAGTTTAACAACAAGAAGCAAACAGGTACAACAGGTAGCAAAATGAACTAATTCAATTTTTTAGGACAAGTATGGTAAGGAGTTTAGGTGTCTGAATATTTAGAGTACATACAGTAAACTGGGTTGATCATGTTGATGCACAGGTTGTCCCGATAATTTGGCGTTTCTGTCTAGAAATGTTTAGCTGTTGTTCTGCTGAACTCGGATATACCTTTCCTTCGCAAAAAGTGCAGATCAAGATCAGTTGGCTTCTGAAGAAGCCAACTGATCTGGATCTGCACTGTTTGCCATTAAGTATGTTAATTTATAGCAGCAATCTGGATCAAGTAATTTGATTGGCTGAAAATTAGAAATAGGCGTGGCATCTCAATTTATTCAGCAGGACAAGGGTTAATTTCGTAATTACTATAAATAATCTTAACTCCCTACAAAATGCAAGAAAAAAATTAACAAGTCCTTTGATTGCATAGTGATGTGTCGGGTAAAGTGTGATGATTGAATGGCGAACAGTGTTGACCCTATTCAACTGCTTCTTAGGAGCAGTTTGATCTGGGGCTACACTGCTTCCTCAGGAACGGTTGTCTGCATATTTTTTTTTTTTTTTTTTTTTTTTTTTTGGTAAATACAGTGAAGAATATTTTCACACAGAAAATTATATATGGCAATGAAAACGTTGGTGGGCTAAGACATCAAAACCTCGACAATCTTGAAATGTTAAGATGGGTGAAAATAAAACGACAAATCAGGTGTGAAATTTTTCTTTCTTTATACCTTTGATAGATCTTGTATCAAAGATTAAAAGAAGGATAGAAACATGGATGAAAGGCAAATATGATGGGCCGTGAGGCATCTGCACAGGTTTATGTTTTAAACATGCCCGATAAAAGATAATTCGCGCTTATCAATATTTGTCCTGACAAAGGTCACAATGGGGTCAGACTGACCAAAGGTCACGTTTGTGAAGCCACTCACCAACATGTAAATTACCTTCTTTGTTATTATCGTTTCACCTGCCGCCTTTCAATCTTATTTTTTAAAATCATATTTTCATTGATCATGGTCGCCATTAATCAGCGTGATTGAGTCGCCAACCTGTCACGCTCATTTTCTGACCAGCTTGACCAGAATCAAGAAAAATCGCATTAATAATTGATGAATCTGTCCCAATAAACATGTCAGTTTTAAGTCAAGCGAAATTTACATATTTCTGTGATTTTATGATCTTGTAAAAATCCCATTGTACATGACCCTGTCCATCATATTCACATCTCTCTTCAACTTATGGCATGAAAAGACAATGAAATGATACGGTTAATTTCTGTTTTAAGACTTGGGTTCTGGGCTAAAGAAAGCCACTCAATGGATAATCCCTGGCACTTGAGTTTTGTCAATAGCCTTTTTATGTCAACTTGTTGGAATTCGATTTGAATGGCAAGAATTTTAAGATGTGTCATAAAGTATGCTAAAATTCAGATTTGACAATTGATGCTCTGTTTGTTTTACAATTATATCAAAATTTAACTTTGTCGTTTGCAGACATGAATGATAATTTTCTTGACGTCAAGCAAGGTCTTCAGTCCGTCAATAAGTCTCATGTATTAGTAAATAGTTGAAGAACAAATTTATGTGTTTACGTAAAATGTCTTCGACGTGACCATGCATTACTCTTCCATCCTGTTAACCGCATCACTCCCTCGTCCCACTTTATACCTAAATTAGTTGCAATTGTTCTGTGAGAGACTATTTTTCTTGCTTACCAGATAATACGCTCAACTATATGCGCTTACAATTTCCACTCCTTGTCAATTACGTTTGTCTACGAAAGAATTGAATGAGCAAATCTCTCTGGATAAAGAAATCCGAGAAAATACCCATGTTTCTAAACTGACGTAATTCTAATGTTGACAAATGACGTCAACTTTTTAGATGGCAGACGTCAACTTCATTCCGTATCGAAGGGAGTGT
Organism: Anodontia alba; assembly: GCA_964016985.1. Taxonomy (NCBI): domain Eukaryota; kingdom Metazoa; phylum Mollusca; class Bivalvia; order Lucinida; family Lucinidae; genus Anodontia; species Anodontia alba. Next base: position 4,007,445 of record OZ024823.1, read on the forward strand.
TGCATTTAAAATCAATGAAAAAGATCAACAAACACTGGAAATTGAAAGGTATGCAAGAAAAAGGATATATCATGGATGTTCTTGGGTATAGAAAACTCCATCCCTCAGGACCACTGCCTGACATCACTCGGGCAAAGCCCCATGATGCCAGACAGTGACCCTTTAGGGCGGCTTTTTCTATACGCGTCGCCAATAAAAGATTCTTCTATTATAAATTATATTTTAATAAAATGTATGAGTAAGATTTTTTTTATAACGTGTGGATTAAAAGCTTAACAAAGTGAAACAGAAAACAAAAATTAATTGGTGTTGCCTTCTTCATCACGAAAACATGCCTATATAGTTTTGACCCTCTTAAACCCCACTTTTATACAGTAAAACTGGGGTTTACAGGGGTATACGTTATTTTTCTTATTTCTGCTCAAAACATAGATTGTGGGTACTCGGCGAGGCGGTTCTAACGAGTACCCACAATCTATGTTTTGAGCAGAAATATAAAAAATATCGGAATTTTTTATCTGAAAATTTTCCTTTTTTTGGTTGTAAATCTTTAATATATTTGATTAGATTGTTTTCGTAATGTAAGTAATAATTTTGTGACTTAATAAAATAAACATGACAATTTTTTCTGTTGGGTTAAACTGCGGTCAACAATTAGCTAGGGAACAGAATTCATGAATGAATTAATGACTTCCTGAAATCATGACAGTGGAATTCCCATCGTGCAACAGGGCGACAGAAAGTAAATATTTATACTTATTAGGGCGGCAGCTGGCAAAGGCTGTCTTTGAGCATATGGGGGTAGCTATGTTTGGCAGATTTTGTGCCATTAAGTTTTATAATAAAGACAATTTTTATGACGTCTTGTTTGCTTTCTTAGATACCATTTCCCATCTGAAAAGGATTCTACCCTCTAAATGAAATAGTGGGAGCAAATTCTTTCTTTTTAGAGTGCAACCTATGTGCGAATGGTATCTCGTATATCAGTCTTACTTTTCCTTGTATTTGTTCTCCTTCTTTTCCTTGTCTCTTATTACCACGCAATAAATATAATAAGAACAGAATACACGTACTCATATTTTATATCCAAAGAAGAATGTTGTAAGAAAGCATAACAGCTCTATAATTGTTCTTAAACCCATTTATGTCTAGTGGACTCCTCTACCTCTCTCTTTGGACAGGCTCATTTCCAATTTAAAGGGAATCTTAAGTATTTAGTTTTAATATACTCATTAATTATAGAAATTCCTTTATTTAATGCAAGTAGTGTAGACCCTGATCAGACGTCGCGTTCTGCGGCGTCTGATCTGGGTATACACTATTTGCTAATATCCATTTGAGGGGACGCTAGGCATAAATGTTAGTATTCTATACTGAAAGGAAAAGGAAACGCAGGGTAGAGATTTTTCCTTCTTATTTTAACCATTTTTACGGTGTTTACTATAGCCATACACTTTTACAGATTGTCCTGTGAATGTGAACCGCGGGTATACGTGTCTTTGGTCGATGTGCTATCTACCCAGTGTGTGAAATCATTCAACCGTGCACTACACAGTGCATTGCACGGACAATACGGAAAGCCAAAATTTCGTGCAAAACAAGCATGTTTAAACCTTCAGCACAAGATTTCCTCACACCATTTGGTACACTTCAAAGATACACAGCGCTCTTCGATTCTTTTACCGATTTTTCTTTTCATTTTTACGCTACTTTGAACTTTTTTTCAATCATGGTACTATTGACTGATGTTCAGAGGGGTAGGGCAATTGCGTTGCTGATGCAGGGTCAGAGGCAACAGCAAGTTGCCAATCATTTTGGGGTTAACGTCTCAACAATTGAACGTCTTGTTAGACGTTTAAGGGAGACAGGGCATTTAGCAGACCGACCGCGGTCTGAGCGTCCACGCGTGACGTCGCGACGTCAAGACAGGACAATCCGTCTAGCACATTTGCGGAATCGTCATCTCACTGCTACCGAAACTGCCCTTAATACAGTAGGTACGCATAATCAACAAATTTCTCCGAAGACTGTTGGAAGTCGATTGCGTGAGATTGGTCTTCGAGCTCGTCGTCCATACGTTGCTCTGCCTCTGACCCAGGCACGTAGGTTGCGTCGTATGGCGTGGTTGACGGCGCATGCGCCCAGGCTATTTCCGATGAGGCAGTGGAGACGAGTTCTTTTTACGGACGCGTCTAGGTTCACTCTCTATCGCGCAGATGGTCGACGTCGTGTGTACCGACGTCGCGGAGAACGTTTTGCCGACGCCTGTGTTGTCGAACGGGATCGGTTTGGGGGTGGCTCCGTTATGGTCTGGGAGGCATTGCTCACGGGATAAAATCACAGTTGATTATTGTTGCGGGCAATATGACCGCAGTAAGGTATAGGGATGAGATCTTGCGTCCTTATGCAGTCCCGCTTGTGCAACAACGTAATCTGATTCTGCAGCAGGACAATGCCCGACCACATGTTGCCCGAGTTTGTCAGGATTTCCTGGCAAACTATAACATCGCACCACTAGCATGACCACCGTACAGTCCAGATTTGATTCCAATAGAGCACATGTGGGATGAGCTGGACAGAAAGGTTAGGAAGCGCCGAAATCCCCGCGCAACTCTCGCACAACTAAGGAATGCGTTGATCGATGAATGGAATAACATCCCGATGCGAACTGTCAATGCTTTGGTTAACTCTATCCAAAAGAGAATTAGGACAGCAACGGCAGCAAGAGGGGGGCACACCCGACATTGATTTTCAAATTGATTTTGATTTCAAGATTTGGGGGGTAGCTACCAATGAACTTCAATAACTCGAGACTTGTTGATCACAAACCAATGAAATTTGGAACTTTTGTTCCATACATGTACCGTTTTGTAATCATAGTAAAATATTTAACAAACTTTTTCAAACTTGAATGAAATTTAGGAATAAAATTTACCCTGCGTTTCTTTTTCCTTTCAGTATATATACTATTTCTCTAGTTCTGTAATTGATAGCATTACGAAAACACGCCTATTCAAATATATTGAGAATTTTACCATCAAAAAAAAAAAAAAAAAAAAAAAATGAAAACATTCAGATGAAAAATCCTGGTAGTTTTTATATTTCTGCTCAAAACATAGATTGTGGGTACTTGTTAGAACCGCCTCGGCGATGCGGTTTTAACGGGTATCCACAATCTATAGTTTTGAGCAGAAATAAGAAAATTAATGTATACCCCTGTACACCCCAGTTTTACTGTATAAAAGTGGGGTTTAACGGGGTCAAAACTATATAGGCGTGTTTTCGTGATGTCACGTAATCTATCTAAAATTCAGAATAATTTTAAAGCGAATCATAGTATTTACATCATTTTGCAAAGGGAGACAATTTTGTTTTACGAAAAGTAAGTCGCCTTCAAAAATAGGGTTCATGAACTTGATCCCAGTGGGAGATATTCTTTTTCCTATAAAATTAGTCACAGTGAGAGGGAATATACATACATATAACAGGGACCCACGTATGTCTACGTCATAGTTATTTCTCTTGAATGTGTATTTATTCCCCGAAGGGGGCTGCATACACTTGCTTGATTTTCCTCACATTACGAAAACACGCCTATTCAAATATACTGAAAATTTTACCACCAAAAAATGAAAATTTCAGGGAAAAAATTCTGATATTTTTCATATTTCTGCTCAAAACATAGATTGTGGGTACTCGTTACAACCACCTCGATGAGGCGGTTCTAACAAGTACCCATAATCTATGTTATTGAGCAGAAATAATGAAATTAATGTATACCCCTGCAAACCCCAGTTTTACTATATAAAATGGGGTTTACGGTGGTCAAAATCATATAGGCAAGTTTTCGTGATGATTTTCGCCAAAGAAGAAAACTGTGACTACCTGTTTGCTTTACTGTACACCAACACCATTTGAAAAAAGGGTCTGCTGTGAAGGGATAGAATGTAATGCAAAGGGGAGCAAATTCTTTTCTTTTATAGCAGATCCTTTTCAGAAGGGAGGCAAGAACTATTCTGACAGAGTTGTGTTGGCTTGAAACGAACCACCTCATGACAAAACCAACAAATTGTTTGTGCGCCCAGCGAAGACTCTGATCAGACTGGGCATCCGCCCAGTCTGATCAGAGTCTTCGCTGTGCGCTCAGTGGGTAGCTAAGGACTCAAGCTTTCTTCATGCGGACAGCGAAGACTCTGATCAGACTGGAAGTCTTCGCTGGGCGCACATGCCTTTTTGTTGGTTTTGTCATGAGGTGAATCATATAGAATAAATGAATAAATGAACAGGCAATAATAGAAAACACAGTAGGTTTAAAATCTGCAACAATTATAGAAATGCAAGAATCTGATTTCAGAACAATAAAGTGTTTATTGTAAGCTGTAACTCAAGTCTGGCATTTTTATTTCGAAATGCATATGGTGACTCCGTCGAAAATTGGATAACAATTTCTGAAGTTTTATAAGCCGACAACGCCCTATCAATGAATATGATTATTGATATCATTTCTTTAACAGGGAGGTATAGCCTTAAAAATAGCAATTTTAGAGTATTTTATAACACGTCATACCTCGATTCGTGAAATCCGAGCTCTCGTTTCGTACTAAATGTAAATTTACCTCTGTGTACTTGTAAAACTTTAATTCTAACCTGCTCTATCGATAGTGTTCAAATTTTAACAAATTACAGTCCTCGATTTATTGCACTGATTGAGTTTTTGACACGTCCCAATTTAATTTGGAGATCACCTGTCGAGGAGGTAAGACACTCTTCTTCCTATAAAAATGAATACCTCAGTTTTCGCTAGTGTATAATTAAACAGCAGGACGAAGTACTCGCGGGCCGAATGATAATCTTCAAGGAAGATCATGTGACTAGACAATAGCCACAAGAAACGATTTCTCATAAAGAATTCTCAACAGGTTGCTTGTAACATTTGTGGAGCCATATTTCACATTTATAAGCCTTCGGACTTCATCTGTTCATCCATTCTCTGCAATTTCATTATACATTACGAAAACACGCCTATTCAGATATACTGAAAATTTCACCACCAAAAACTGAAAGCTTTCAGGTAAAAATTCTGATATGTTTTCGTATTTCTGCTCAAAACATAGATTGTAGGTACTCGTTAGAACCGCCTCGCCGAGGCGGTTCTAACGAGTACGCACAATCTATGTTTTGAGCAGAAATGAGAAAAATAATGTATATTCCTGTAAACCCCATTTTGACTATATAAAAGTGGGATTTTAGGGGGTCAAACGTATATAGGCATGTTTTCGTGATGATGATAGTGGCTGTAGTCTCAAGAAGCCTAAAATACTAAAAACTTATATTGGTTACCCAGTCCATGCTGTTTAATTCTGGCACGTGACGTGCTTTATTCGTAACAAGGTACAGTTAAGAGCACTTAATACACTTGGTAGGTTTATCGCCATTTTTACAAGATAATCAACTTTGTGACTTCTTGTTTATTTTTCTGAACTCAAACTCTTTTCTGTAAAAGGGTCTATGCATGTGAAGCAAATTCATTCCTTTAGTGTCAACGCCTTTACAGAAGACTGGCAAAAACAATTTTGTCTTCCCTGAAAATGTATATGCTCCTCTTAATGATGCAGGTAATATGCATGGTTTAATCTTTTATCCGATTGTAGTCTGAATGAACTATCCCACACTATATACTGGACTCGATTTTAGGTTTGTCAGGCTATGTGATATAGATATTCCTGCAGAAGAATAGTTGAAATATTTGCAAAATGTGGCGACCCTTATCAGACGCCGCGTTCTGCGGCGTCTGATCTGGGTCTGCACTGTTTGCCAGTTACCCGTTTAGGGGTCTCCAGACTACAATGGGTTAAAGAAAGTAAGAAGTTGAAAACTTCAAAGCAGCAAAATCTTAAACAAAGTTCTACAGCACATAAAAACTCGAAGAAAATTACTGTACGAGCACATAAGTACTCAGTGAGTAATGAGAAAAATAAGAAAAATATATGAGCGTAATAAACGCTCAGTAAATAAACCGAGGTGCCTTACCTCAGGTAAACCTGAAGGTTCGCTGATGCGATAGTGAACAAAATGTTAAACTTGAGGGCAGGTTATAAATGAAAATATTATTATTTATTATGGTTCCAATCTGGATCTGATTCCACCTGAAAAATGCTTGATATATAAGAAGCTACTTATAGCAGAGCTTCAAGCTTGACGGTCAAACATACTTCATCTAGAACCATTCCAGAATTTATCTATCTCAAAGTAACTTGCTAAATATCCTTTCAGGATTAATTATTTTAATGAAAAAAGTGCTGATACAGCCCAGTTAGGAAGATAAGAAAGGTAATTAAGAAACAATAAGGTTAGGTAATTCGATTCAATTCAGATTCATAACCGTGACCATTCGTCGTGATCCGTAACCGATCGGACAACCGTCTTGTAAAGGGTTCATCGATTGGCCGAAATGTTTATAACTGACCAATGAAATAACTCGTAAGCAAAATCTTCGGTCAGTTCAGAAACATGTCCGCTTCCATGAACACAGAACTGCGACAGACATTTCTGAAAGTAAATATTATCAATTTAATAAATGAAAGACTATATCTGTCCACTTTACAAGCGGTCAAAACAGCATTGATATCTGAATTCATGACAACCATGAAACAACAAAAGGCTAGCACAGATAGCCACGAAAACGGATATCAAAACGGTAAGAATATTATACCTATAAAGTGAGCACCCTATCAATATGGACCTATTTCATTTATATATATATATATATATATCCTGAATTCACCTTAATTAGAGATATTTCTAATTGAAATGCAGATATCTGTATTTGACATATAGATATCTCTAATTGAAATGCAGATATCTATATTATGATCGAAAATAGAGATGTCTGTATTTCAATACCAATATCCGCATTTCATTTAGATATCTCTCAATTTCAATCACAGATATCTTCATTCAATTAAAGATATTTGTAAATTACAGATATCTGTATTTATTAAAAGAGATAACCGTATTTGAAACGCAGATATCTATATTAAAAGGTTAAAACCCTAAACTGGTTGCCATTATTGAGTGTTGTTTATGTATTGCTTTTTTATTATTTCAACGTAAATCTCAATCAGTTAAAGAGTTCAGGCAACCGACCCATCAGCGCTCTCGGTGCTTTGATTCTATATGATCTACACGTGCTTGTTTAGCTAGAACACATTCTGGCTCCATCTGTGAATGTTCTAATATCCACAACCCTGCTACAACTTACGTGACGAACCCTATTATAAGCCTATTATGAAGACGCTACAGTGTGTTTCTTTAATGCTGGGTAAAAATTCAGCAAACAATATTTTGTAATGTTTTTCTTACTTTTCTAAGAAAATAGGCTTCGAATTTTCAAGCAAATCGTCATAGCCTATTTCTGGGAAAAATATGTAAAAAAATAATTAGTTTGTCATCTGCTGTATTTGCACAGAGGGTAATGGATGTTACTTTTGATTATGATATTATGTCAGCTTATTTATAGCTGCATGACACATTTTAAATTGCATAATACCCAGTCAGCATTCTACGTAAATCTATATCGGGCCGTTATCGGCCCGTCAGGGTAGCTGACGGGCCGATGACGGCCCGATGTAGATTTACGTAGAATGCTAGCTGGGTAAACAGAGCAGTTCATTTCCTCTTTTTTTACTCTGTTCAACAAACAGCAGCAGACCTTTCGTTGTGATTCTTTTTAAAGAAGCCCAATTGTTTTACACAAGCAGCGGACTGAAACACACGTGCAAGAAGACCCTTCAGATTTACGCTTCATTGAACTTGTGGTATTCTTCTATCTGTGGACAAGATTTGAAGTAGGCTTTTCGTATATTTGCATCTGAATGGCGTGTTTGACTGAACCGAACTTAATTCAAATTATGCTTAAAAAATGATAATTCGTGAAATTTCCATCACATATAGTAGGGGTCAGTAGAGCAGGGGTCAGTAGAGCAGTGCAGGCCCCAAAACTTATCTTATTTATAACTTTTCTCTAGGTATTTTTGCATTTCAGTGCAACAGAAACGCTGCTGATAACGAATAATCATATTCTGTGACTTCTTAAAAGGTTCTAAAAACATAATATTTCTCAATAATGGTAATATATGTCTGTGAATATGAATATTTATTATCAGCAGTGTTTCTGTTGTACTGAAATGCAAAAATACCTAGAGAAAAATTATGAACAAGATAATTTTTGGGGCCTGCACTGCTCTACTGACCCCAAGTATCTGTGCTCAAGTTTAGTAAAATGGTATTTGATTTTCAGTCTTGTCTCTCTGAGAGTGATTTGAGGCTCAAAGCTGTCATTCAAGGGTTTTAGACAGCCTTAGTCCATATTGTCTAATCACGGGTCATTCTTTCCATGGTTTGGGTGGTCGGGTGTGGTGAAGGTGTCGTTTATTTTACGTCACTGTGGCTTCCAACTGATACTTGCTTACAGTTGGGCAGGGCCTGCTATCCTTGTAGCAGATAAAGGTAGAAGGGGAATGTTTTTTTTATTTCTTCTGTCGTTTTTTTTTTCACTTTCATTCCTGTTCCTCTTTCTTCTTCTCTTTCATCTCCTCTACTATCTCTTCTATCTCTTTTCTCCCTTTCTCTGGAAGATGACATAATATGACCCATAAGGGTTGACGTGTCGTTAAAGCCCAACACAATCGATTCTTTCCATGGTGATTAGTGCTAAAACGGAATTAAATGAAAATAAATACCATGTAAATGAACTTTTTTTATTTATAGACTATCGAACAAACAAACAAAAAAATAATACATAATAAAAATACCAAACTAAACAGGGTTCGCACTTTGGATTTGTTTCTTTCGCCACCATTTTCGCTGGTTCAGTAATTTGACAGCCAAGAGGCGTGGTCTAGCCGAGTCAAAACTAAGACACCGCACACGTTTTCCGCGAGGTAAAAAAAACTCAGCTACCGGTTGACAATAATCGGTCCGGATGAAAGGTATTTGAGCATAGGTGCACCAGTAGGTGGCTTGTGTCGGCCAGTTTCCCCTTCCCCACTGAGGTCTGCATCTAAATCTGCCAGATATTCCAAACACCTCTAAAAGAGTACTGCAGGTAGTACATGCGATAAAGGGTCAAAATATAACCTGACGAAATTAAAACTTCCTTTTAGTTGAAACTGTGAGATGTGCATAATGTCAGAAAAAATTTATGTTATTGAGGATAATGATGGTTGTGTAACTGATAATGATGATGATTATGGTGTATGTATAGTGAAGATGTTTGTAATCACATTGCAATATATGATGATCATGTAACTGATGATGAAGATTATTATGGTGTATGTTTAGTGAAGGTGTTGGTAATCACACTGCAATATATATATGATGATTATGTAACTGGTGATGAAGATGATTATGGTGTATGTTTAGTGAAGATGTTTGTAATCACACTGCAATATATGATGATTATGTAACTGGTGATGAACATGATTATGGTGCATGTTTAGTGAAGGTGTTGGTAATCACACTGCAATATATATGTAATGATTATGTAACTGGTGATGAAGATGATTATGGTGTATGTTTAGTGAAGATGTTGGTAATCACACTGCAATATATGATGATTATGTAACTGATCATGAAGATGATTATGGTGTTTGTTTAGTGAAGATGTTGGTAATCACACTGCAATATATGATGATTATTTAACTGATGATGACGATGATTATGGTGTATGTTTAGTGAAGGTGTTTGTAATCACACTGCAGTATATGATGATTATGTAACTGATGATGGCGATGATTATGGTATATATATATGACGATTATATAAATGGTGATGAAGATGATTATGGTGTATGTTTAGTGAAGGTGTTGGTAATCAACCTGCAATATATATATATATATGATTATGTAAATGGTGATGAAGATGAGTATGGTGTATGTTTAGTGAAGATGTTTGTAATCACACTGCAATATATAACGATTATTGGTAGGGTGACTTTCAAGACTGAAAAAATGTGACCCCACCCCCTCCCCCCCCCCCCCCCCCCCGTACAACAAGATGTGTCATATACCAAAATATTCCACATTCTCTGTAGTTTCTGAAACTGCCGGCATAAATTGGCATAAATGATGGCGAACCGAGAAATCCAATATGACCGCCAACATGGCCACCAAATACTTAAAGTCTGCTTTTGAAGCCTAAATTGTCTTCTGGTTGTTCTAATATGCATGCAAAATGTATATTTTGATTGACATGTACTTGTTTCAGACAATACTATTTATTTAAATACAAAAAGAAGCATGATTTAAACATTAAAGGCAAAATTAGAGGACGATTGGCCAATTTTTGGTCTAAAAATAGAGCACTTAGAAGAAACAGAAGTTCCCTAAAATTTCTTAAGCGATATCTCTTGCTTCATTTTAATTTAAACAACACACCAGTTATCATTGCCAATTTAAACATCATATTTCTGTTGAAAATATTAAACCAGTATTGAACAGTAAGCAGTTTGTTACCCCTACCCCCACCATTTGATTTCAAATTTTCTGAACTGATGCTTGTGAAGCTTGACAAGAGACAATAGAAGAAATGAAAAAGATGGACAGAATGGTAAACTATTTCATTTATCAACATCTTTTAATTAGGAATTGTTTGATTTTCTTCATAGTTCAAGTTTTAAATCACAGACATAATAACAAATAAGAAACACTGACCTGGATAAAATTGGCTTGATAATGTTTACTATAACACCGACAGAAAGTGTTATGGAGGGAAACTTTACAAATACATGCATGTAAACATTGTAAATAAATTAATTGAAACCAAATCTAGAAGGAAATGGCAAGTGTATTTATAAACTATCAAACACATGCAGACATTTTGCAGAAAAGTCGACACACTGTAAGGTCGACTTTGGAAGAGTGTCCTATAATGGACTTATCCATCCATCGTGGACACTTCGTGAGCCTGTCTGTGGACAGTCAGCGAAAAATACAAAAAGCTATTTTGATATGTTGGACATACTCGAGCTATTGAATTCCCTTTCTAATGCCACTTTTCATTACTAAGGCCATGCATCTTAGCGCCAGTTGATTTTATTATTAACCCAATCTAAGTAGGCAATTAAATTGAAAAAAAAAACATGACAGTCTTCAAATGTTAACAATGATGCAAGATGCAAATATGGCTGAAAACATTAATTTCAGTGGGTAAATCATCCAAAATTGCACACAATTCGGAGCAATTGTCGTCAGAATGAAACATATTTTGGCGTAAATTTTGGTGCTGGGTTGTATGGAATTTAATTCTGCACAGTATAGCATTCTCCAATTTTTAAAATAACGCCCTCCTAGATGACAAAAGCCCTAGACTGTCGACAACCCACCTGAAACAGCCACCTTTTTAGCTCGCACTACTCATGTCCGGATATTCACGTCATTTATTTCTTTGCAAAACAATTGTGACATATATTGCTGAAAGAAACAATGCATTTAAAATCCCGCCTGAGCAAAGCAAGTCTGAAGAAGCAAGAACCATTTTAAAGGAAGAATTTAAGGAAAACATTAAAACTGACTGTCAATAAAATAAGAAGATAATTTAGATTTTCTCTTATAATATATATCCAATGCAGTCTAGTGCTCCGTTGTGTGAAAAGTTGCAGACGTAACAAAGTGTCTGACTGCAGAATAAGCTAGGGTTTACCCGTATGAGTTAAGCTCTTCTACTGGCTTCTTACTTCTATACAAATAGTGAAGATAGACTGTTCGCCCAGATGTTTCGGTGTTATGATGATTTGACCAGAGCTGTTATGATTCGGAACAGATGGAACCATCTTCGTATATCAGTTTTATCGTAACTATATCACCAGCTTCATTTAACTTTTGCCTTACTGGACAACCAAATGACGAAAAAAAAAGAAGATGGTCTGGAAATTTACATTGTGCCTCAAGACAGCTCCAATACAAAACATACTGGGAGCTGCCTATAGGTAGCCTGTAGGAAGTGCAATAGGCTGCCTATAGGCTGCCTACTGGAAATTTGCCATGCAAATTTTGAGTGGCCTACACCTTATATGGAGTAGGCAGCTCATCTATGAATGACTAAAAAGGGATCTGGAGCTGCCTACTGTTCCTATTCTGCTTTCTTGTCTGTCATTGGCCACTGAGCTACTGCTGCCTCTTAAATGCTTTCCCTGCCTATGGAGCTGCCTACTACATGTTCACTGGCAATTGAGCTGCCTACCCTGCCTATTCAGTGGGAACTGAGCTGCCTATTCTGCCTAATAGATGTTCATTGGCTACTGAGCTGCCTACTCTGCCTATTCAGTTGGAATGTAGCTGCCTATTCTGCCTAGTGCTTGTTTATTGGCTACTGAGTTGCCTACTCTGCCTATTCAGTGGGAACTGCTCGTGAGCTGCCCATTCTGTCTACTACATGTTCATTGGCTGGCATTGAACTCGGTACCTCTAGCAGTAGAGGCCAGTGCACTAACCACTTAGCTAATCACGCTCTACATTGGCTATTTGGATGGGTTTTTAAAAAAATCTGTCCCTTAAAATAAGGATGTCCAGGTAGGTGGGCGTCGGGTGAGCGGGCGGGAATCGTCCCAGGTTAACCTTTTGGTTAACCTTTTGTCAAAGTTATGTTACCTTTATTCTTCAGTGGATTGCTTTCGTATTTGGTAGGGATGAAGAAAAGGACCAGTAGGTGTTTCCCATGCAAGAGAGGCAACTCTCACTTTCTTCATTATTTAAAAAAAACATTCATAATGCCTTTAGGCGTTTTTCTTTTTTTACAGAAAAAATGTTCACGGAGGGAGCAAATTCCTTCCTAGAAGAGTTGCTCCCATTTAGAAAGAGACTGAAAACCAGGGAAGCGAAGTCATGTTTCAAACAGAACTCACAGTAAATTCAAATTTGCTCGACTGAGCTATCGATGCTAGGTTTATAACTTTATGATACCTTATGGTTATGCATTGATAGCAGTGATATCAATATCAACCCTCAGCGTTATTGGACCTGAAGCTTAAGCTTAATTGATCTCGAGCTTATAATGGGGTCTCAGGTTGATAATTCAAGCAACAATCATAACCCCATCATGTGAAAATCTCCATGTACACATTTGCAATCAAAATGGCTGCTATATTTTCCCGCCAATTTCTCCTGACAAAGGATAGAGCTGCCTACTGTGCCTAATAATTACACAAAGTAAACCCAGCTGGAGCTACCTACTCTGCCTACTGCAGAAAATAAAATAAGCTTGAGTTGCCTACTCTACCTACAGGAAAAAGAAAATTAAGTTTGAGCTGCATTCTTTTACTGCAAGAAGTAAAATAAAGTTAGAGCTACCTACTCTGCCTCCTGCAGAAAATTAAATAAGTTTGAGTTGCCTTCTCTGCCTGTATGTAAAACATACATTAAGTTGCCTACTCTGCCTGTTGTACAAAACAAACTTACTTTGAGCTGCCTACTGGTTGCCTGTTCTGCCCATAGGCAGCAAGAAGGGCAACAAATAGGCAGCTCTTGCCTACTTGAGCTGCCTACAAATTAAATGTAAAACAGTAGGCCACCCATAGACAGCCTCCTTTTCTTTTATCATATGGGAGAGTTCACTGGGTGAAAAGAACTCCTGCTGCAGCCCTTCAGTTTTTGTAATTCTGTTTTGTAGGATAATTGTGGCTTGGTGCAAAATCAAGACATCACTTGATTCCAAATCTTTGAACTTGTCAGAGAGGTCTGTGTTGCAGTCTTCTGATTCAGGATTTTTCCAGCTTACATATTTTGACATGGGATTTCAGCCCTTATAACATTTAACAGAAGATCTAACCCCTAGAATAAACATCAGTCCTGGACAAATCTATTTTATGCTTTTTATGTACATTGTTTTAAACTTATGTTTACCAATGGATACATCATTTCTATTAAGCGTGACCTCAAAAATGATAATTTAAATAGATATTTTTTCAGTTTCAATCTTTCCTTTCAGTATTCTTTAAACTGGCTTCAGCTTTCTCTAATTTGCTTTGCTCAGACAGGGTTTTAAATACGTTATTCTTTCTTTCAACAGTATAAGTGGCAAGACAACCTTTTTTTCTTGATTACTCATTGCTTCATCAGCAACAAAATATCCCTTTGAATTTAATATAGGGATATAATGCAGCAAACTGCACACCTGGCTGTTAACCAAATATGGTAGGTAACTTTGCTTCCCTATTTAATTGCACGAAGGTGAGTTGGTCCTCCGTCTCAATGAAAGCTCCCTCATCAATCTGTTTCAGACGGTTGACACCTGACTATGAATGTCTGTATGTGGTTGGGCCAATTGTGGTCCTGTTTGTGGTATTCTTGTGTTCAGATTGCCATTGAGCTTTTTGCTTTGTTTCTTCACAGCGTTTAAGATTATATATACTTCACTGTGATGTTTCACTGATACGGTACAGGACCCCTATGCGAATCGAACATTATGTTTATAATTTGGGGCTGCATCAGAATCAACTGTGATGAGGTTTTTCATAAAAATAGTTAAAGCCCACAGTAGTTTTTCAACTGATAGTTCCAAGGTTGCTCTTCTGTTGCAATTCTATGTTTATGCATCGATGGTTTCATAGGTAACATTTGCTTTGTCATTGTTTTTCCTGAAGTCTCCTTTTTTTGAAGTCTAGGGAAGGAAGGCTGTGCTTCGTTATTGTGGCATTGCCCGGGTATCTTCACATATGACTTTCTAAAAATTGTGGATATCTTCTGGCTATTAAAGCCCCTAGTGGCTCTGTTTCTGTCTCATAACTATAATGTTTGAATTGTGGATAGCTTCTGGCTATTGGAAGCCGCTAGTGGATATATAGCCACTAGTGGCTGACATAGCTGGTCGCGACTGATACTTGTGGCAATATTGCAACAATAGATCTACTGGCCATTATCATTGGCTACTTTCTGGCTAGCAGTTGTGTCTACTAAATTTTAAAGCGGCTTTATTGCAGCTACAAAGCCACTTTAAAGCCGCTACATTTTCATTTCTGTAAGGGTTAGGAAAATATGTGAAAATTCTGAAGGCTATCCACGGGATTTTTGACACTAAATTAGAACTCAGGGGTCCCATATCAGAAGTATGGAACAGGACATAAAATTTTCAAAATTATCTAATGCCTGGAGGTAATCCTGCCACCCTGTTCAGAGGAAAACATTTATAGGTGCATATTTTATGATAACAAGTGCCTTTTATTTCTATATTTTGTTTCAATTAATTTATTGACAACTTAACATAGTTTCAAATTTTCCCGCCACAAGTTCTGTCGGTGTCAAAGTAAATATTGTCAAGCCAATTTTATCCGGGTCATTATTTCTTATTTATTGTTCAGTCTGTAAATTAAAACTTAAATTCTGCAGCAAATCGAATCATTCCTGGAAAACAGAGGTTGATAAATGAAATAGCTTGCCATTTCTGCCTGTCTTTATCATTTTTTCTACTGTCGTTTATCAGTCTTTACCAGAGTCAGTTCAGAAGCGATGAAATCAAATGATGGGGGTAGGGGTAAAAATCTGCTTACTGTTTAATACTAGATTAATATTTCATACTGAAACCTGAGTTTTGAGCAGGCCATGATACCTGGTGTTTCAAGTAAGAAATATCACTATAGTAATTTTCAGGAACTTCTATTACCTCTCAGTACACCATTTTTAGACCTAATATTGACCTTTTGACCCCTAAAATTGCCTTTTATTTTTAAATTATGCTTCTTTTTGTATCTAACTAAATAGTCTTGCTTGTAATGAGTTAAGGCCAATCTAAATATACATTTTGTATGCATACTAGAACAACCAGAAGACAATTTAGGCTTCAAAGGCAGACTTTTAGTATTTGGCGGCCATGTTGGCGGCCATATTGGATTTCTCGGCTCGCCATCATTTATGCCAATTTATGCCGGCAGTTTCAGAAACTACAGACAATAGGGAACATTTTGATATATGACACATCTTGTTGTACGCGGGGGGGGGGGGGGGGGGGTCCGGGTTACCCCTAGAAAGAGTGGCCAGTTTCACTCATTGTCACCCTACCATATGTAATTGATGATGAAGATGGTTATGGTGTATGTTTAGTGAAGATGTTTGTATTCACACTGCAATATATGATGATTATGTAATTGATGATGATGAAGATGATTATGGTGTATGTTTAGTGAAGATGTTTGTAATCACACTGTAATATATGATAATTATGTAACTGGTTATGAAGATGATTATGGTGCATGTTTAGTGAAGACGTTTGTAATCACACTGCAATATATGATGATTATTTAACTGATGATGACGATGATTATGGTGTATGTTTAGTGAAGGTGTTTGTAATCACACTGCAGTATATGATGTTTATGTAACTGATGATAGCGATGATTATGGTATATGTTTAGTGAATATGTTTATAATCACACTGCAATATATATATATATATATATATATATATATATATATATATATATATATATATATATATATATGATGATGATTATGTAACTGATGATGACGATGATTATGGTGTATGTTTAGCGAATATGTTTGTAATCACACTGCAATATATATATGATGATGATGTAACTGTTGATGAAGATGATTATGGTGTATGTTTAGTGAAGATGTTTGCAATCACACTGCAATATATATATGATGATTATGTAATTGATGATGAAGATGATTCTGGTGTATGTTCAGTGAAGATGTTTGTAATCACACTGCATATTGCAATGTGATTACAAACATCTTAACTAAACATACAGCATAATCATCTTTATCGTCACTTACATAATCATCATTATGACAACAAACAGAACAAACTTTAAGATTCAAATGCTGCAAGTAACACAAAGTAACTTGATTGTCACACGTGAAAAAAGACCCGCAGCGAGCATCCATGAGGTCCAACAAACACCACCAGAACCACAGTCCTGGAACGACCAGTAGTTGCAACTACCAAGGGGGGGAAGTTAACGCATAGCACTCTAGGTAAAAAATTCAGCAGGCGACATTTTAAAACATTTTTATTATTTTTCCCAGAAAACAGGTTTTGACATTTCATGCATATTGTCTCCATTCTGGGGAAAAATAAGAAAAATATCAATATGGAATCTGCTGAATTAGCCTAGAGAGTGGTTAAGGTTAAACTGATTTTACTGGGCACCATATCGTCACCCAAGTTCAAATAGTTTCCACCGAACTAAACCAGTGTAGGGAATCCACGTGACCAAATGACTAGGTACATGGAGTTTATTACTATTTTTAGCTCCGCATAAGGTAGGATTTTTTAGAATATCTTTGTTCATACCAAATGGAATTTGTTCAAATAAAGCGCAGAGTACGCGGAAAATCAAATTATTTCTGGTGGTGTAAGTGCTATTATACGATCTTGTCTAATTAACGAGAACATTCGAATAATGTTTTAGCGGTCAATCTTGGCTACCGGGACAATGTACATGAATTTTGACGAAAAACATTCTCCGAATATTCTCGAGAATCAGACCAGATTGTAGAATAGCTCTTACACCACCAGAAAGAGCTCGATTTTACGCGCACTCCGCGTTTTATTTGAATAAATTCCATCCTGTATAAATCGAGATATCCTAAAAAATACTACCTAATGCGGAGCTAAACATAGTAACAAACTCTGTGCATCTATTCATTTGTCACGTGGATTCCCCACACTGTAAACAAAAACAGAAAGAAATAAAGCAGCAAAGTCGACAACAACTGAAGGTTACTGCAATGATTGCACCATAACAATGAAAACATTAGAAAGCGAACCGTTTACACCAGAATCCTTCTGAAGTGGAGTCTATTCTAAAAAGAAAGAGTTTTTTCCTCTTCAGGAAATATATATATATATGATTGTTTTTCTTTACGAAGTTAAGCAACGGGGATCGCGGTTAGAACCTGGATGGGTGACCGCGTGCTTGACTTTGTAGAAGACCCGGTTTCACGCTACACTTGTCGCGAAAAAATTGAGTGTCGCAATTGTTTCGATGTGCGCAAAGGCAAGTCCGGTTCTGCACTGTTCTCATATCACCTACACTTTGCGCCTGCTACAAAGAGACCGAGATCAGACTGAACATACTGCACAGTCCGCTCAGCGTCTTTCATAGACATTCCTTTCACGCAAACCGGAGATACCTACCAGACCGAAATTGCGTTTGCTAGAGAGAGGCCCTGATCAGACAACATACTGCACAGTCTGCTCAGCGGCCTTCCTATCCACCTCATGCACTCAAATTGCGAAAATTCCCACTAGACTGAAAATTTTAGCGCAACCGGTCTAGTATACATGAAAATCCTTTGTAACAAAATGCAGAACTGGATCACCCTGCGTCCATTATGTAGACGCAGCAATCAACAATATGTAGGCTTTAATTCAGACTCGACACATTTCCGGCATTTCAGACCTTGCACAGAAAACCTACAAATTGATGACAATTACGAAAATATAAACTATCACTCACCGAAATGACTCCTCTAAGGACTGCGGTCCTCTGACGCGCAGTAATGTCCTGTTAATTCGCCCTTAGCGGAATCCGACTGAGGCAATTGAGTCACACAGGCAGCGCCATTATCGGAATCGTTCGCACTGCGATATTTATATACGTCCAGGTAGCCACGTATTATCTTTCACGTATCGCGCACGGGTAAACCGTGACTATACAATAGTGTCCGACCTGTTAGAAAGAAGAATTGCGTAATAGGTAGGTAAGGCAAAAATGACCTTATTTCAGTAAAAAGGTACTCTACGTCGGGAAAAAATGCATTGTGTGTCGTGTGACGTAACAAATTCTATCTTATCGGAAAAGACGTCAATATTTTCATATTATACAGTCTATTTACCGAGCAATGTTTTCTCATTTCCTGAAAATTAGCTCTTCACATTTTAAATGATTCACATGAAATACCGAACCTTAAAAAAGAGGGAAAAATATCACTAGCTTTGTCTTTTTGCCTTTCGACCCCACATGTTTACACTTCATAACAGTCTTATAGTAATAACTTTATTTCACTCAATCCATACAGAATATGAGGTGCACTGAGAAATACCAGCCATATGCAGGAATTCTCGTACTACAGGTACTAATCCGCACCAATCGGTCCCTTCTGTGACGTCACAGCATGTCGCTAGTTCTCAGACAGGTACTAGTGTGGAAATGTATAGAATTATATAGGAGCCCATCATTTAACTAATAAAATCATTTATTTTCAATAATACAAGATATTATTATAACCTCGCAATAGATGGGAAAATGTATCTGCTTCAATTTGATACCAAATTTGTTGAAATAAGATAAATTTTAAAATGGCCCAGATTGTAATGAATGCTACAAGGGCTTTTCCTTATTAAGTTTTTGTATTTTACAACAAAAATGAAAAATTGCCTTGATTCAATCGCCCAAAAGTCATATTTTTTAAAATTTCTCCGTTCATTATAACCTCTCATTCGATAGATCTATTTAATATCTAGTTATGTAATAAAATATTGAATAAATTATTTTATTAAAAATGGCCCACAGGTTGCAGAATATAGCTATATTTTAAAAATGCGGAGAGAAAATGTGTAATGATTACACAGACGCAGGTCTTGTGTACACATGATACTAGCATGAATTGCAAAAGAGGTTGTAAGAATTGGAAAATAAAAAAAGAATTGGTATCCATTGATAGTATTATAAAGATTATTTAGCTTCAAAAAGGAAAACAAAGATATATATTTATGATAATATAAACTTATTTATTTAATTTTTGTTTATGTCGAATTATGTTTTTATTCGGCAATTTATTGAAGCTTTAATGAAAATTTGATATAATTACTTTTGACCATAGGAAAACTACAAACTGCTTAATTACTTGTTTTTTTGTTTGTTTGTTTTTTTGTTTGTTTGTTTGTTTGTTTTTTTTTTTTTTTTTGTTTTTTGGGGTTTTTTTTGTTTTGTTTTTTTGTTTGTTCAATGATGAAAAAAAAAAATGCTTTGTCGGGATACAAGAAAAATACCTAAATGCGCGGCCACTCTTGCGATGTTTTCTTAATAACAATTACTGCTAATGAATGCCAATTATGTCCTTATCTTGACAAAAGAAAACAACGAAATCACTTTTTACATAATTGACATACATGCTTATGCGCAATTTTAATTGCATAAACAGAATCAAATCCAATATTTGATCTTTTTGCATAAACTAGCACTTTAATTGACACGATTTGCTCATTTTAGATTCCTGTACACAAATAAGGACTAAATGAATGAGATTGAGTCTCTCTCTCTCTCAAACGTTCTCTAAATCTGTGAATAACAAGAGTCTCTCCAAATAAAAGCAGCATTAAATATGACGTGCAACCATTGTAGTTCCAGATCAGCATGTGCATACATTTTTTTCTCTGATAGAATGTGCAAGCTCTATTCAACATGCGGTGTTAAATATGTATATTTAATAAAAAAAAATATAATATTTAAAACAAAATACATTAAAACAAAATGATAATTGATATTATTTTCAGAAATTTTGTTTCATAAAATGGTTATCTAGGAAATTTAAACATTATGATACTAATGATATTATTATTATTAGTAGTAGTAGTAGTAGTATTTACTACTACTATTATTATTAGTATGTTGTACATCACAATTCCGAAGAATAAATATTATTAAGCTGGTCATATTCGAAATGTTTTATTTGTAAAATAGCCACATGGACAGTTTATACTATAGTACATGTGTATTTAGGGGTAAAATATTGGTAATTACCGTATAAACCCTATTAGACACATAAAGTTACTATCATACTGAAATTTGATCAAGTCCGTTTGGCTGCCTATTGACACAGATTATACCTGCTATCTGAGTGGCAAACAGTGTAGACCTTTGTTAAGATACTCTGTGATGTAATGTCTGATCAGGGTCACTGCCTTTTCTTATGGTGTGTTTATCAGAATCCCGAGGTTAAATACTATAAACCACTTTCTCAGTCAGATTCAAAAAATTGTTCAGTACACACCTTTTCAAACATTACTCTAAAGACAATTGTTTCAAAAACAAACCTGGGATACCAGATGATTCGATCAAGTTCTACTCTTTACAACACTTGCCCTATCTTTTTAACAATGCCATTACAGAACCAGCTGATTTGTCTAAACATTGCTGGGTAAGTGTAAAATAGTGTAGACCCTGAACACACAATGCGTAATGTGACATTTGATCTGGGTCTACACCGTTGGCACAGACCTCTCTGTCTAAAAATCTAGGATAGTAGTAACAGTCATAATCCAAGGAAAACGACATTTTATCCATATTTGCTAATTACCCAACACAAAAATAACACGAGTCTCTCCAAATAAAAGCAGCAACCATTGTAGTTCCAGAGCAGCATGTACATACATTTTTCTTTGAAAGATTGTGCAAGCTGTATTCAACATGCAGTATAGACTGATCAATGTATTTCAGCGGACACACAGACTAATCGGGTCTACATTGATCGCATAATTCATAAGGCCCATTTTTTTTTTTTTTTTTTTTTTTTTGAAAAAGATTCAATCATAATTGTTTCTTATGTTACTTGAAGACATCTCAAAGTTCTTGAAACGATCAACAAAACATTTTACTTTCATTTATATTAGCATTAAAAAAATTGTTCAAACATATATAAATACAAGTTAAATAACAGCACGTTGTTTATTTTCTGGTTCCATTTGTCTACCATTATTATTATTATCCCTTGGGAACTAGAAGCCTCAGGCCACTGGAGAATGTAATAATAGCTTAATCTATACCTTATGCAATAAAAACAAAGTGGTCAAAATATCAAATGAACATCAACATTTGAAAAGGACCATTATAACTATGATCAAGGAATATGGGCAAACAAAGCACCATCTTTAACCGTGTAACTAAATAAACACTAATTACTGTAGAATATATTGATTAAGATTTAAAATCCTGATCAGAGTGTGCAGATGCGCAGACTGATCTGGATCTTTAGTGTTTGCATAATACATAATTTCCCTTTTTTCATAATCTGACACAACTGCCCTTTATCTGAGACAGGTCACGTGGTCCTGCAATTCTTGAGATGATAAGATAAAACTAGAAATAGCATATTCTACATTAATTTTTATGAAAGTTTTTTGACAGTTTGTCTATTTTTTTTCTTAAGTTTAAATGATTGTTAAACAACGTTCATGCATCAAGGGAAAAGTGATGATGATATTCTTATTTTTCCCAGAAAGTAGGCTTTGACATGTCATGCGAATTGTCTCCAACAGAGACAGTTTGTATGGACTGTCAAACTTTATTTTTTGTTGTTTTCTTTTTTGTGGGGGTGGGGGAGGGGTAAAAATTTTAACCCTTAACCTTTTCCACTCTCTGGGCTACTTCAACAGCAAACAACTGATGATATTTGTTGAATTTTCCCCAGAAAATAGGATTTGACATTTCATGCAAATTGTTTGCAATGGAGATGCTTTGCAAGAAATGTCAAACCATTTCCTTTTTGGGGGTGGGGGTGATATTTGATCCCTAAACGTTTATCACTTTCTGGGCTAATTCAGCATGCGATAAAGTGGTTATTGTCTTAGTTTATCCAGAAAATAGGATTTGACACTTCATGCAAATAGTCTTCATTGGAGACAATTTTCATGAAATGTCAAATCCTGTTTTGAAAATAAAACATACAGAGGAAAATTGTTCAGGATAAGTATTTGGTGATTGTATTTTTTTCTCCATAAAAACATATGTTGTGGGTACTCATTAGATGAGCCTCACCAAGGTTCTTCAAATGAGTACTCATAACATGTTTTTGCTTCACCGAGGTGCATCAAATTAATACCTACAACATATGTTTTAATGGAGAACTGGAGAAAATTGTCTCATATTTATGTTGTCTGCAAAACTTTTACCCAAAGTGCTAACTGATAAGTACTATGCTAATTCGCGCCACCAATGGGTCCTAAGTTTATGAAATAGCTAATTGTCTTTATGCTGTGAACAAATAGCCCAAAGCTATTTATGTACCTCTCTTGAAAGAAATGTCCTGTTTGTACACCTCTGTCCAGCTGATGGTCTGTGTGAGCTTTGCAGACTGGTTTCAAACTACTAAATTATCAAATTACCAATAATTTAAACCTCTAAATTTGCGTGTTTTTTTTTTTTTTTTTTTTTTTTCTAATCATGTATGTACCCTAATACTACTACTATGCTCAGGCACAGAATGGCCAGTAGGATTGTTTAGCATAAGCATCTGCACATACTAATCTTAACAATCAGATCTGTAACACACATTAAGCAAAGAGCATAACCTTGCTCAGAAAGCGCAATGGGGTCTTGGTCCACAAAGGGCACATACCTGTAGGTTGCTTAAAAGTTGAAGTGCATGTGTGAAATTGACAATTAAAACTAAATAGTATACACTACACTGCCATAGAATATCGTTTATACTGTATGTATCGTATGTATTCGGTCAGACAGGCCTGCATTACGAAAACACGCCTATTCAAATGTATAGAAAATTTCACCATCAAAAACTGAAAATTTTCAGCTAAAAAACTCAAGATATTTTTCATATTTCTGCTCAAAACATAGATTGTGGGTACTCGTTAGAACCGCCTCGCCGAGACGGTTCTAACGATTACCCACAATCTATGTTTTTGAGCAGAAACAAGAAAAATAATGTATACCCCTGTAAACCCCAGTTTTATTATATATTATATAAAAGTGGGGTTTACAGGGGTCAAAATTATATAGGCATGTTTTCGTGATGTGGGCAAACAGTGTAGACCCAGATGAGACATCGCAGAACGCAACGTCTCATTAGGGCCCACACTGTTTGCCATGTATCCGGCAATTAAACTTTTACAACATATAAATGTTCAATCGTGAGGAAATATGTCTTTGGGGCATATGCAGTCTGCAAAGGTCCTTATCATAGCATGCGGCTGTGCTGGCTGATCTGAATCTTTAGAATTCTTTACTAGTTGCATATGCCCCGAATATCGCTTGTCTCATGTCGCGACGCAAATGAACTTGCTCGGGAAATGTCCATCACGAAAACATATCTTTATAATTTTGACCCCCTTAAACCCCACTTTTATGTAATAAAACTGGGGTTTACAGAGGTATACATTATTTTTCTTATGTCTGCTCAAAAAAAAAAAAAGATTGTGGGTACTCGTTAGAACCGCATCGGCGAGTACCCACAATCTATGTTTTGAGCAGAAATATATCAGAATTTTTATCTGAAAATTCTTAATTTTTGGTAGTGAAATTTCAGCCTGTTTAAATCGCCAAGTAAGTAAATCAAACGTATTTTCTTAACACGTAAAACTTACAATTTGAAAGGTAGGAGATGTATTTTCATATTAGTACTTCGAATTAGATCATCTAACTGACCATCTCCAGCCAGGACAGCGAATACTGGTGCTGTATCGCTGAATTTGTATGAAAAATATCAGAAGTTTTATCTAAACATTTTCAGTTTTTGGTGGTGAAGTTTTCAATATATTTGAATAGGCATGTTTTCGTTATGACAATCCCTGTACCTCACGTGTGTAGTTCATATTTTCTGATCTTTTGTGATCATTAAACCCATTCCAGTATGTTTGAAAATTATATGAGGCTCAATGAAGATGCCTAATTGGCCGAAACTAGTTAGTCTGTCCCAGAATATTTAATACTTAAGCTGTTTTGTGTGTCCATTGCTTTCAAGGGTCATTCGTTTTAGAATCTACTTAAACCAGTTGACTCGTACAAATAAAGGTAAGAGAAAAGTCCAAGGAGTGCAACAATCACAAACCGCAGCCCTTCCCAGACCCCAAGAGGAAGAGGAAACTGACAAATCCAAACAAGCACAAACCGAACAAACGTACGAAAAGCACTAAAATTAGCTCTCTCTTCCCCAAGCGAGGTAATCGCAATACTAAAAGGACTGAAAAACACAAGAACAAAATGACACACGGAAAGACATACAACAAATCGCCTCGTAGAATAAACCACAAAGCAACAAAGAGTAAGACTAACACCGGGACCACCGCCTTAGAACGGTCAGTAGAGCAAACCACCGTGGGGTTGAAAGCACTTTTACAGCTAGCTAACTACACCCTGGGTCCCGATGCTACTCTTAATACAGAAACACATTAAAATTCGGTTCGCATAAAGGCTCCCAACTCAGTCAATGTATCAAAGCGAAAACATAAAAATCAGATTAATCACTGTAATAAACAAAGACGAGTACTCATGGCTAATTCTACTGTATGCAAGAGTAAATGAAAACCAATAGTTGAACCACGGCGGGCCAAGCTAAAGACATATCGTCAAGCCCCAACCCACTGATTAAAGTTTTACGAAGAGACCGTCAATGAGTCTGAGGCCCGAACCGCCGTCGTGCAATTAAAGAGTGAAGCATAGCCATCAACAATGATTGGGTTGATTAAATAGAGCAAATTCTTCCGATACCGAGGCACCTTTTTTGGATTTGAATCTATGTATATCTAATGGTACAGTTTCCACCAAAATTTATGATAAACGGGACGATTTTGATTTTGATATAGTCAATTTCCCTTTTCTGGATGGCGATGTTCCCCGGCGTACCTCATATGGGGTATACATATCTCAACTTATAAGATTCGCCAGAGCTTCTTCAAATCTTAATGACTTTAACTACCGCAATTCAGAAAACTCATTAACCGTTATAAAAGAATTGGCTATAGCCTGGATATTATGCGCAGACTGCATGCCTAGTTGTCAACCCAATCATTGTTGATGGCTATGCTTCACTCTTTAATTGCACGACGGAGGTTCGGGCCTCAGACTCAATGACGGCCTCTTCGTAAAACTTTAACCAGTGGGTTGGGGCTTGACGATATGTCTTTGGCTTGGCCCGCCGTGGTTCAACTATTGGTTTTCATTTACTCTGGCATACAGTAGAATTAGCCATGAGTATTCGTCTTTGTTTATTATAGTGATTAATTTGATTTTTATGTTTTCGCTTTGATGCATTGACTGAGTTGGGAGCCTTTATGCGAACCGAATTTTTATGTATTTCTGTATTAAGAGTAGCATCGGGACCCAGGGTGAAGTTAGCTAGCTGTAAAAGTGCTTTCAACCCCACGGTGGTTTGCTCTACCGACCGTTCTAAGGCGGTGGTCCCGGTGTTAGTCTTACTCTTTGTTGCTTTGTGGTTTATTCTACGAGGCGATTTGTTGTTTGTCTTTCCGTGTGTCATTTTGTTCTTGTGTTTTTCAGTCCTTTTAGTATTGCGATTACCTCGCTTGGGGAAGAGAGAGCTAATCGTAGTGCTTTTCGTACGTTCGTTCGGTTTGTGCTTGTTTAGATTTGTCGGTTTCCTCTTCCTCTTTGGGTCTGGGAAGGGCTGCGGTTTGTGATTGTGGCACTCCCTGGACTTTTTTCTTACCTTTTTTGACAACTAGGCATGCAGTCTGCCGCATAATATTCAGGCTATAACCAAATGTTTTATAACGGTTATTTGTAAAATTGTAAGTAAATCTAACTTTTCGGAGCAATTCAGAAAACTTTTCTGAATTGCTCCGAAAAGTTAGATTTACCTACAATTTTTCTAAATCTGTACACTAAGTCACCGTAAAATTCTGGTTCCGATATACTTAAAAACGCTTACTGAGACAACTCATTAGTCTACACTGGTTGCTAGTTTATGTGGAATCTTGTCAAACACACCTTCCGAAATAATAGACTTGTTCAAAATTAATGGGGACTGAATACACGTATTTGCCCATTTTTATAAGGGAGGCATTTTTGTGACTTCCGGTTTGACTTCCTGTACACGAATTCTCTTCGGAAAAGAGGTTTAGTCTATGGGAAGCAAATTCTTTCCTTTTAGAATAGACACTTTTCAGAAGGAAGGCAAACTCTTTCTGATGGAGCAGCCTCTCCTGAAACTGTATCAGTTCCCCTTAAAGACGTAGGGTTCTGTGAGTGTTGATTGGTTTGAAACTACCTTTTCCTGCAAGCAAGTAACTGTTTCAATAGGATAAAGTCTGTTAAAGGCTTTGGTACGTCTCTAACTTTTACAAACTCATGGATACAACGTCCTTTAAAATGTTTTCTCAAGGTATCTCGGCACTTCAGTTTGAGAGATCTTGGTTCACTTAAGTAATTATGAATGTATAACTTTTCCGACAAATGAAGAGATTCCCCAAGATTGATATAATCTTCGAGTTCAGTGCGATCTGCTGGAAATCCACACTCCATTAAGAGCGGTGCGAAGTAATTGAACACCCAACAGCTGTCTCCTAAGTGACCATAATCCGAACGCTGTTTAGCATCCATGATTAATTCCATTCTAGAATACCTTTCCTGTGGACCGACTTCGTCCTCTGATGTATCCCACAGATCCATTAATAATCCTTCACTGACTGCAGTCTTATGACTTTGTGTGCACGGGTTTTCATAAAGAAGTTCTTCGAGTGTTTCTCTAATGTTTGTCTTACCCGTATGACCATTTATACCAATTAGATTAGTTAGACTCGTATTGCCTGTATGGTCAACCCAGTCAATGTCTGCTCCAAGATCTATAAGCATTCGTACAACTTTCGGATTAACATTATCATAACTTGCATATATGTAATACTGAAGGGGAGACAGGCATCTTTTCAA
The DNA here is from genome assembly GCA_964016985.1 of Anodontia alba. Classification (NCBI taxonomy): domain Eukaryota; kingdom Metazoa; phylum Mollusca; class Bivalvia; order Lucinida; family Lucinidae; genus Anodontia; species Anodontia alba. The sequence continues at coordinate 4,035,085 of OZ024823.1, forward strand.
AACAAAAACGTCGTCGTCAAACCACGTGTTGTTTAAGTCCTGGTGAAGTTTGGGCATTCCTTTAAAACATTCCAAAAGTTCATCCAGTGAATATTTACTATGTTTCATTATTTGCAACATTGCCGTAATTTGGCTAGTCGCAGTTATTTTCTGATTTCCACATCTAAAACCGTGTTTTGATAAAATATCCATACACTCACTTCTCTCTAGTGCACCGCAGATGTCAACTAGCTTCCTTCGCTGAGCATTAATTTGGGTGACCGACGACTCTTGTTCGCACTGTGTGGTCACACATCCTGCTTCCTTGAACTGGATTTGTGGTCCCGTGTACCGTTCTAAGAGTAGGTCCAAAATTTCCGGTTTGTTGTGGAAAATTGCTTGTTGCATGTACAGGAACCGCACATTTTTATATTCAAATTTTAGAGTATTGCGCCCGTCCGTTATTTCTATTTCGCTGGGAATTTTGCTTTCAAATTCCAGTAAAAGCGGTAGAATATCCAATAAATTATTCTTTAATACCAACTCGAATGCTCCAGACATATCAACAAAAGACGTGAAATCTAACGAGTGACCTAAAATATGGTCTCTTCGCCACAAAAGATTGAAATAATGTTTAAATAAGATGTTCAGAGATTGTTTATCCTCATTTCTAATACAGAACTCAAGAAAGGAAACGTTTTCAAAATTGATGATATTTGGATTTTCTTCTGATTTATTCACTATTACGTAGCCGAGGTCGTAAGCAGGAAGAATCCAAGGACCCTTAGCCTTCTGAAGAATAACCTCAAGAATTGAGTGATTGTTCTTCATCACCGCCATCATATGCGGTGTGACTTTGAATATTCCCGATTCCGTGTGTCTATGGTCTGTGTCCAACAGCTGTTTCACCACGTCCTCTGTTCCTGCGGCGGCTGCGAGATGAAAACCCAAGACACTTGTCTCTGTCACATACTCTTTTGGAACTTGACTTACATGAGGACAGTATCCATTCTCAATACTTTGTACTACTCTCTCGTAAATCTCTTCATCTAAATCACCAGTTTCCGAGAGATAATCTATAAATTCATGTTGAAATCCACATCCACAGCAGCAATAGGCAAATCTGTTGTCATAATAGACTGTCTGAAAGGAAATTCTCTTGCTATAATTAAAGTTCGTCATGTATTTATTATTCACTAAGTTTCTAAGTATTTCCCTTATTTCCATTTTATGCAGAAAAATTAGCTATGGTCGGCTTTGACCTTCCCCTGCAGAACGATGCAAACTGTGTAAATTCGCTACTTCCGGGTTGTTTTAAACCTTAGTCCTTGAAACGTTAATCACAACTACAGCATATAAGCAGACGATCTTCGATTTTTTTTATTTTCCATAGACAAGTCACATGAAATGCCAACCCTTATTTTCTCTGAAAAAAGAAAATAATCAATGTTAGAATGTTGTCTGATACAGATTTACTTAGCGATTTTAAGAATTAAAATATGACAACACTTCTGTTTATCTTTCACACACAGTATATTAAACCTAGATAAACACCTATGTATATGTAAACGCGAGCCAATAATAATACCTTATAGCGCGATTCACTCTGCAGACGAAATATTCGTACTTTTGGACTAATATTTTAACGGTTACATGGTTACTAGAATGCATAGACGAATATCGGGAATATCAAACTTTTAGCTCAGTCCTTGCAGGATACGGTTTGGGCTAAAGAATTCAAGGTGTTGGGTAAAGAAAGGGGTGGGTAGTGGGGCAAAGTTACAGCTTTCACAGCATGTGTTTATGAACCAAATAGAATGAAGAGTAGAAGTATTTACCTTTATTGTGCGCTATTCAGAGAAACCAAGCGCGAAATATGAAGGTATTTGAGATGGTGTGTGTCATCGACCACCGTAAGGTTGTTTGAATGGTTTAAAAATAAATTGTGTACAATAGCGAACGGTTTTCCACGGGTAAACAAAACGCCATTTGTTTGTCCGAAACTTGCAACGGTTTATGAAGTTTGTCATATCAGGTCAAAAGCATGGGGACAATAATGAAAGCCGTCACATTTGTCGTCTGCAATGCGTAAAATAACAGTTAAAGTTTCGGACAAACAAAGCTATTTATAATTCAGTACCTGTATAGAATCAATCGGATAAATACCGTAGATGGGAGTCCTTGTTTGGTCCTAGTTTGTGATCGCCTCACTAGGGGAAGTTGGGGAAGAGGGAGCTTGTCGCTTAGCAGCCTTGGCTATATATATATATATATATATATATATATATATATATATATATATATATATATATATATATATGTATATATATATATATCTGTGTAGCAATATGGAGCTCTCAAGCACTGGTCGGCAATCCATCTAGGAGTTGGCATGTGGTGGAGCGCTGTGGTGCAGTGGTAAAGCATCGGACTCGAGATCGAGAGGTACCGGGTTCGATCCCCACTAACAGCAAGTATTGTTTCCTTGAGCAAGATTTATCCACATTGCTTAGTACTGGTTTTTTACCCAGGAAAAAAGAGGGCCACATGGAAGATCAGTACTAGATTACTAAATGTGTTACCCTCTATAAATAAAGTCGATTATTATTATTATTTATTATTATTATTACTCCAAACAAAAACCTGCACATCTGGATTTGCCTGTTCCAGTTATGTAAAGTCTGCTTCGGCAGCTGGGGGCGAAGGATATCATTACTACGAATTAACGGCCCAAACGGCGATGCAGCAGCATGTTGTGAAACATGGAGAGCGTGACAAGGAACAACAGGTCATGGTCATCACTGCATCCGGGCTTAGCTCCAGATGTCCTGACACTGTCTTGCCTCTGGATCCAGCTAGGTCAGGACGAGAGAGTGAGGTTGACTCTGCGCGCCTCTCCCTCACTAATCCAATTCACAGCGCATGTCATCTTAATCAGCAACAAACATTCACAGCAAGCACCCATATGCAAGTCATACGAAAGCCCTGTGGCGATGGGCGAGCGGCGAAGCAGCGGGTGAGGAAACACTTAAGCTGTAGTTGCAGACCTGCACACAGGCGGCTTGGTTCTATATGGTCGCTTTCTTTAAGAGCGAAGCAGTATGGGGAATTCGGCAGCCGAACTGAGCGAATGAGCAGACCTTTTTAGGATCGCACTGCTCACCCCCGTAGCATGGGGAAGGGGCTAGAAAAGGTGCCCTAAACGATTGCCTGCTTCAAAACTCCTGGCTGGTTAACCGCGATCAGAGGGAATCCCACTTAGCGGTCAAACAAGAAAAAAGAAGATGAAGGTGATACCTTTAACTATCAGCGCTTGGAATGTGCGCTAATTGACAGTTCTGGTTCTGACATACCTCAGCGAAGAACAGTTCTAGTTAGTAGAGAACTTGACCGATACAAAGTCGAGATTGCAGCTCTGAGTGAGACTCGCCTTGCAGAGGAAGGGCTTTTAAAAGAAGTTGGTGCTGGCTACATTTTCTTCTGGAGTGGGCACAAGAAAGAAGAGCGGCATGAAGCAAGCGTAGGATTCGCCATCGAGTCACACCTAGTCAGCAAGCTCTCAGGACTTCCAAAAGGCATACATGACCGCCTGATGACGCTGAGACTTCACTTATCTGGCAAAAGGCATTGAACAATTGTACGTGCCTATGCACCCACAATGACCAACCTAGATGAGGTTAAAGACAAGTTCTATGATGATCTTGATTCTGTGATTCCTGCAGCACCCCGGACTGACAAACTCATCCTACTCGGGGACTTCAATGCCAGAATGGACCACCAAACCTGGGAAGGAGTACCTGGATCTGAAGGTGTAGGGAAGCTCAGTACCAGCTCAGTATCTAGTAAGACTGCCTATTCAAACATGTGCAAGACAGTACAGACTAGGCTCAGAGACATGCAAGACTCCTGGCTGAGCAAAAAGGCTGATGGAAACCAGTCCTTTGCAGACAAAAAGGATATGAAGAAGTTCTTTGATGCACTCAAGACAATATATAGTCCCAGAGCTCAGGAACCACCCCACTCCTTAGTGCAGATGGAACTAGGCTTCTGATTGACAAAGAAGCTATCTTGAAAAGATGGGCTGAACACCTTGATGGTGTCCTTAATCGGCCATCATCTATCAATGATGAAGCAATCAACAGACTACCACAGGTGGAATGTAATCCGCTACTTGATGAGCTCGCAACCGTCTCTGAAACAGTGAAAACAATAAAACTCCTGTCATCTGGCATGACTCCAGGATCAGATGCAATACTTGCAGAAATCTACAAAGCAGGAGGCCATCCAGTTGCAGAGAAACTGACAGTTATTTCACATTATGTGGAGAAAAGAAGCCGTCCCTCAAGAATTCAAGGATGCAACAATTATCCACCTGTTCAAAAGGAAAGGGAATCCTCAAGTCTGTGACAACCATCGAGGCATCTCTTTATTGTCTATTGTTGGGAAGATCCTTGCTGGTCCTACTGAATCGATTGAATGAAAAGGCTTCTACCAAAAAGCCAGTGTGGATTCATGAAAGACAGAGGAACAATAGACTTGATCTTTACATCACGACAGCTTCAAGAAAAATGCCAGGAATAGAATATGGACCTCTACATGACCTTTGTCGACCTTACCAAAGCATTTGACACAGTCAGTCGTGGGGGACTTTGGAAAATTATGGCAAAGTTTGGCTGTCCTGCCAAATTCACAGCAGTGGTGCAGCAGTTCTATGATGGTATGCTTGCAAGGGTCCAGAATAATGGCGAGTTTTCTGATCCTTTTCCTGTGACAAATGGAGTTAAGCAAGGATGTGTATTAGTTCAACACTGTTCAGCATGACGTTTTCTGTCATGCTTACAGATACTTTCCAGGATAGTGACAATGGTATACCTATTAGATAGCGCTTTGATGGGAAACTTTTCAACCTAAGAAGGTTGCAAGCTAAATCCAAGGTGCAGACAGAGGTATTAGATGAGTTCCTCTTTGCTGATGACATGGCAAAGGGTGCTCCAACAGAAGAGAAAATGCATATAGGTGTGGATCAAGTATTTGATTCATGTGACATCTATGATCTCACAATCAGCATAAAAAAGACTGAGTTAGTATATCAGCCGCCAGCACCTAGAAAGCCTTACAAGGAGCCTACCATTACAGTGAAAGGTCAACGACTGCAAGTGGTAGACAAGTTCACCTACCTTGGAAGCACATTGTCTAGAGTTGTGCACATTGATGATGAAGTCAATGCTAGAATTGCCAAAGCTAGTGCAGCATTTGGCCGGCTACGTGGAAGTATCTGTGACCGAAGTGGAATCAGACTTGACACAAAGCTGAAAGTATACAGATCGGTGGTGCTGCCAACACTATTATACGCATTCGAAACTTGGACAGTTTACCAACGGCATGCCAAAAGACTGAACCACTTCTATACAAGCTGTCTTAGAAAACTTCTAAAGACCAAGTGGCAAGACAGGATTCCAGACACTGAAGTCCTGATAAGGGCAGGGATGCAGAGTGTCGGGATCATTATACAATATGAGCCAGCGCATGACAAAATCTACAATTAAACTTTTGAGACCAGCAAACTCAGATCAGCCTGCGCATCCGCGCAGTCTGATCACAATTTTCGCTGATCGCATGCGCCTTCTACAGCCTCCACTATCCAAAGAGAGATAAACGAGAACTCTTGCCATACTGGGTGGATGTATCTGTAGGCTGATCTGAGTCTGATGGTCACACAGGTCTTATTGTAGATTTTGTTGTGTGCTAGCTCAATTATGATATTGCAGAGTTTGAATGCAAATTGAAAGGCAAGTCAGCTGACTGTAGCAGAAACTGAATTAATTGCCATGGTTGTAGGAAACGATCGCCGTGAAAATAGATGATGGTCATAAATGATGCGCACAATATCTGAGACAGCCTTACGCATGTTACGCATGTTGCACGCATGCGCAGTGTGCGTAACGAGCGCTACGCCTGCCTATGGCGTAGCGCTCGTTACGCACACTACGCATGTGTGCAACATGCGTAACATGCGTAAGAAATAAAATTATTTGCAATAAAGAGACATCAAATAACACATTAGTTTTGCTTCTTTACCTTAGGACCTGCTTTTAAATGAAAGAATTTATCTCTTCCAAAACAGTGGATCATCTTCAAGGATCTATGGTCAATATAGACGCAAAATGTAGAGATGTAGAAACAGTTTCCATTTGCGTTGGTAGTTGTGTTATGTCTCCTTGATCCGTATAAGGCAAATCACCGTGAACTACGCGGGAAACTACGCTGACTGTCATCTCATGACATAAGAAGAATTGTTATAAAGTTGAGCGATCTCCGAACACAGTTTGACATATGAGCCAGCACATGACGAAATCAACAAAATGACATGTACGCCCAGCGAAGACTCAGATCAGCCTAGGCATCTGCCCAGAGTCTTCGCTGTGCGCTCAGTGGGTAGCTAAGGACTCAAGCTTTCTTCCTGCGGACAGCGAAGACTCTGAACAGCCTGGGATGCCCAGGCTGTTCTGATTCTTCGCTGGGCGCACACGCCATTATGTAGGTTTTGTCGGCGCTAGCTCATATGGGAAATGTATCAATGACTGGGTTGATTTGTGAAAACGATTTTATACAGAGTAGCCGAACGCTGGTCTTCACTTTGAGGCAAGCGTCTTATCTCACCATGTATTTATTATTCATTAGTCCATGGAGTCTATCTGGAAAAATCTTGTATCTCACGAAAAGTACACATTAAGATATGTTTCCCTTTTTTTAGGAAATGAACATCAAAGACTTTTTTTTACAAGAATAACGCTTTTAAGAACTACGGTATTACCCCTATTTATCAATAGATTTTATACACAAATTAATTACTTTGTTTAGTATCACCGATGGCGTGTTTACCGTGCTTCCGATGCTCAAGAAAACAAATATTTAGGGATATTATAGGAAAAAAAAAGTCTTATTTTATCATGAATATTTATGTTGAGGGTACTCATTAGAATCACCTCATCGAGGTGATTCTAATGAGTACACTCAATATACGATTATTAAATAGAAGATCGAAAAAATACGAAACCAAAAAAATAAGAAAAAACGTAAATTATCCCCATTTGCCTCCTGACCTGGCACTATGATTAACCCTCAGTGGCTTCAACAGCCAATATCTAGAACAAATTTCAATGGTCCAAAGGATGTTCGCGCGCCACTGACGTTCAGCTGCACTCTAATTTTAGCTTACACGTGCATTTCAGCCACAACCTGTGATAATGAGCCTTTTAACATCCGGGGAATCCAGTGAACACTGAGATCCTGTGCTTTCTTATTTAATGCATCTTTCGCTTGGCGCTCAGCATTAAGAAAGTAGAGCTAGAACTGGTCAGCTCAGTGTCAGTATAATGTGACTGGGTGGAATATCATGTCAAAGTGTCTGGGGCGTGATATTTCAGTGAGGCAGCACTCTAAAAATGAGCATTGAGCTCCCTGCCACATCCAGACACCGTCGCGATATGACTGAAAAAGGTTGAAAGCGACGTTAAGCCCAAATCAAACAAACAAACAAACAAATATATATATATATATATATATATATATATATATATATATATATATATATATATATATATATATAGAACACTAGACATTAACTCTTTCGCTGCCAAATTTCAGACGGACTTGTCGTCTGCTTTTTTAGCTCACCTGAGCCGAAGGCTCAAGGTGAGCTATTGTGATCACTCACCGTCCGTCGTCGTCGTCGTCGTCGTCCGTATGTCCGTCCGTCCGTCCACAATCTTTAAACAACATCTCCTCCTGAACCACTGAATGGATTTTGACCAAACTTCACAAAAATGATCCTTGGTTGGTCCTCTTTCAAAGTTTTTCAAATGGTTCCGGTCCGTTGATTATCTAGGTCACAGGAGCTAAAAATAGATTTTTTAACTAAAAACTTAAAAAATCTTCTTGTCAGAAACCACTAAACCGATTTCAATATAATTTTGCAGAAATGTTCCTTAGGTGATCCTCTATCAAGATTGTTCAAGCCATTTGGATTCGTCAAAAAACATGGTCGCCAGGGGGCGGGGCTTATTTTCCCGATATATCTATATAGAAAAATTTAAAAATCTTCTTGTCAGAAACCACTAGACCGATTTCAATATAATTTTGCAGAAATGTTCCTTAGGTGATCCTCTACTAAGATTGTTCAAGCCATTTTGATTCGTCAAAAAACATGGCCGCCAGGGGGTGAGGCTTATTTTCCCGATATATCTATATAGAAAAATTTAAAAATCTTCTTGTCAGAAACCACTAGACCGATTTCAATATAATTTTGCAGAAATATTCCTTTGTCGATCCTCTACCAAGATTGTTCAAGCCATTTGGATTCGTCAAAAAACATGGCCGCCAGGGGGCGGGGCTTATTTTCCCTATATATCTAAATAGAAAACTTTAAAAATCTTCTTGTCAAAAACCACTGGACAGATTTCAATATAATTTTGCAGAAATGTTTCTTTGGTGATCCTCTACCAAGATTGTTCAAGCCATTTGGATTCGTCAAAAAACATGGCCGCCAGAGGGCGGGGCTTATTTTCCCTATATATTTCTATATAGAAAAGTTTAAAAATCTTCTTGTCCGAAACCACTGGACCGATTTCAATATAATTTTGCAAAAATGTTCCTTTGGTGACTCTACCAAGATTGTTCAAGCCATTCGGATTCGTTAAGAAACATGGCCGCCAGGGGGCGGGGCTTATTTTCCCTATCTATCTATATAGAAAACTTTAAAAATCTTCTTGTCCGAAACCACTGGACCGATTTCAATATAATTTTGCAGAAATGTTCCTTAGGTGATCCTCTACCAAGATTGTTCAAGCCATTTGGATTCGTCAAAAAATTTGGCCGCCAGGGGGCGGGGTTTATTTTCCCTATATAAGTATATAGAAAACTTTAAAAATCTTCTTGTCCAAAACCACTGGACCGATTTCAATATAATTTTGCAGAAATGTTCCTTTGGTGATCCTCTACCAAGATTGTTCAAGCCATTTGGATTCGTCAAAAAACATGGCCGCCAGAGGGCGGGGCTTATTTTCCCTATATATTTCTATATAGAAAAGTTTAAAAATCTTCTTGTCCAAACCACTGGACCGATTTCAATATAATTTTGCAAAAATGTTCCTTTGGTGATCCTCTACCAAGTTTATTCAAGCCATTTTGATTCGTCAAAAAATATGGCCACCAGGGGGCGGGGCTTATTTTCCCTATATATCTATATAGAAAACTTTAAAAATCTTCTTCTCCGAAACCACTGGACCGATTTCCATATAATTTTGCAGAAATGTTCCCTTGGTGATCCTTTAGGAAGATTGTTCAAGCCATTTGGATTTATCAAAAAACATGGCCGCCAGGGGGCGGGGCTTATTTTCACTATATATCTGTATAGAAAACTTTAAAAATCTTCTTGTCCGAAACCACTGGACCGATTTCCATATGATTTTGCAGAAATGTTCCTTTGGTGATCCTGTTGCAAGATTGTTCGAGCCATTTGGATTTGTCAAAAACGTCGCCGCCAGGGAAGGGGGGCGCTTATTTTCCTTATATATATATATACAGAAAACTTTAAAAATCTTCTTGTCATAAAGCACTGGACGGATTTCAATATAATTTTGCAGTAATGTTTCTTCGATGATCCTCTACCAAGATTGTTCAAGCCGCCATGATTCGTTAAAAAACATGGCCGCTAGGGGGCGGGGTTAATTTTCCCTATATATCTATATAAAAACTTTTAAAATCTTCTTGTCATAAACGACTGGACCGATTTTAATATAATTTGGCAGAAATGTTTCCTTAGTGACCCTCTATCAAGATTGTTCAAGCCGTCATGATTTGTCAAAAAACATGGCCGATAGGGGGTGCGGGGCTTATTTTCCATATATATCTATATAGAAAACTTGAAAAAATCTTGTCGTCAGAAACCACAGGACTGATTTTTATATAACTTCGCAGAAAAATTTCCTTGGTGACCCTTTACCAAGATTGTTCAAACCGTTATGATTTGTCAAAAAACATGGCCGCTAGGGGGCGGGGCTTATTTTCCTATATATCTATATAGAAAATTTTAATAGTCTTTTCAGAAACCACTTGACCGATTTCAATGTAACATTGCAGGAATGATTCTTATGTAACCCTCTATCAAGATTGTTCAAGCCGTCATGATTCGTCAAAAAACATGGCCGCCAGGAGTCGGGGCTTATTTTCCTTATATATCTATAGAAAACTTTAAAACTCTTCTTATCAGAAACCACTGAACCGATTTCATTATAACTTTGCAGAAATGTTTCCTTGGTGACCCTCTACTAAGATTGTTCAAGTAATCATGATTCGTCAAAAAACATGGCTGCCGGGAGCAGGGCTTATTTTCCCAATATATCTATATATAAAACTTTAAAAATCTTCTTTTCAGAAACCAATGGACTGATTTCAATACAACTTGGCAGGAATGTTTCTTTGGTGACCCTCTACAAAGATTGTTCAAGCCGTCATGATTCATCAAAAAACATGGCCGCTAGGGGGCGGGGCTTATTTTCCAATATATCTATATAGAAAACTTTAAAAATGTTCTCGTAAGAAACAGTTGGACCGAGTTCAATGTAACTTGGCAGGAATGTTGCTTTGGTGACCTTCTACCAAGATTGTTCAAGCCTTCATGATACGTCAAAAACCATGGCCTCCAGGGGGAGGGGGGGGGGGCTTATTTTTCATATATATCTGCATAGAAAATTTTAAAATTCTTCTTGTCACATACCCCATGACCGATTTCAATATTACTTGGCCGGAATGTTGCTTTGGTGAACCTCTATCAAGATTGTACAAGCAATCATGATTCGTCAAAAAACATGGCTGCCATGGGGTGGGGCTTATTTTCCCTATATATCTAAATAGAAAACTTTAAAAATCTTCTTGTCAGAAACCACTGAACAGATTTCAATTTAACTTGGCAGGAATGTTCCTTTGGTGACCCTCTACCAAGTTTGTTCAAGCTGTCATGATTCATCAAAAAACATGGCCGCTAGGGGGCGAGGCTTATTTTCCAATATATCTATATAGAAAACTTTAAAAATGTTCTCGTAAGAAACAGTTGGACCGAGTTCAATGTAACTTGGCAGGAATGTTGCTTTGGTGACCTTCTACCAAGATTGTTCAAGCCTTCATGATACGTCAAAAAGCATGGCCTCCAGGGGGAGGGGGGGGGGGCTTATTTTTCATATATATCTGCATAGAAAATTTTAAAATTCTTCTTGTCACATACCCCATGACCGATTTCAATATTACTTGGCCGGAATGTTGCTTTGGTGAACCTCTGTCAAGATTGTACAAGCAATCATGATTCGTCAAAAAACATGGCTGCCATGGGGTGGGGCTTATTTTCCCTATATATCTAAATAGAAAACTTTAAAAATCTTCTTGTCAGAAACCACTGAACAGATTTCAATTTAACTTGGCAGGAATGTTCCTTTGGTGACCCTCTACCAAGTTTGTTCAAGCTGTCATGATTCGTCAAAAAACATGGCTGTTAGGGCGTAGGGCTTTATAGCTATATAAAACTTTTTAAACCACTAGACCAATTTCAATATAACTTGGCAGAAATGTTCCTTTGGTGACCCTCTTTTAAGATTCAGTTCAAGTCGTCAAGATTTGTAAAAAAAAACATGGCCGGGGGTGTTGTGGAGTGGGGTGGGGGTGGTTAGTGCTATAAAGTTTATACAAAAATCCTAGAGCAGTGAACTTGGCTGAAACTTCAACAGTAAATATGCAAATCTGTTTGGTCAGGTGAGCGATATAGGACCATCATGGTCCTTTTGTTTTTTTGGGTTTTTTTTTAGCAAACTATCGTTTGGAAAGACGTTTAAATGTAAAGTTGAAAAACTGAATATCAAACAGCATAGATCCAGATGAGACGGCTCATTGAGCTGTCTCATCTGGATCTATGCTGTTTGCAAAAGCCTATTATTATTGCCTGTGGCAATGAAATATTTAATATATAATGTGGAAATCACAGCTGGAAGCATTTAAGATTTATTTAAGAATTAAGATCAACATGTACAACATGGCATAATGATTAAAAAATCTACAGTTAAAATGGCACACTTGAATGATTAATAACTACGGCTAAATGAGTTGATAAAAGAGTTTATCACCTCAAAATTCGGCCTGGAATTATAACTTTAGAAAATCGAGATAGGGTGCCAGCACCCACATATCACATTCTACAAAGTTCATTATCTTAAAACATACGGATAGCCCATAATAGGGGGGCGGGGCGGGGCGGAGGGGGTCGGGGGAGGGCATGTGATTGAGTCACGTTTTTTGGCGCGAGAGAAACAGCATTATATTGCAAAAAAATATTCATACTAACCATCACTGGAGAGTTAAAACTTCTTATATAAAGTTCTTTGTGGTACATCACATACGAGCCGGCCTTGGTGGCTCAGTTGGATGCGCGTCCGACTCAGTCGGCAACATTCTTTCGTGGAGAAGGATCATGAAATATTTTCTACTGCCATTCGCCCCTTCCGCGGATTCAAGAAGAGCAGTTGTCAGCTTCTGGCGAAAGAATGTACACAACGCTGGTTAACCGCTTAGAGGACTAAGCCTGCCCAGTAAAAGTTTGGTTAGGTAAACTTACCGCGCTCGACATGACCCCATTGGGTTGACTGGGCCGTAAAACCTCAAACCAAACAAACATTACATACGACATTAATGTTTCTATAATAAAATTTGAAACAGCCATTGCTGATCGGTGACAGAATACTTTAAACAAGTTTAAAGTGAGTAACTGTTGGTATGCTACAATAAAAAAGGGGGTTTGACCATAAATAATTTCCAGTATCTCTGAACGAAGATGTTAAAAATTTAATTATGTAAATCAGTGGGTTATTTTATTTCTATTCACTGAAGCTTACCATAAAACCCAAGGGCACATTTTATATGCTACGTGAGTCATAAAATTTGCCCTTCTGGGTTTAATTTTAAGCCTCAATAACCAGAAAAATAAGCAGTTAATTCTTAATTAATCCAACTCATGTTATCAGCACACTAACTACCGTGTAGGCTGAGGAGTGAAATTTTGTAGCTTTTTCCCAGTCAGCATTCTACGTAAATCTATATCGGGTAAATCTATGTCAGGGTAGCTGACGGCCGATGACGGCCCGATGTAGATTACGTAGAATGCTAGCTGGGTTGTTACGATTAGAAGGAGCACCGAATTCAGTATAACCAACTTTAGTCTGGAGACCCCCAAAAGTATAATTGACAAACAGTACAGACCCAGATCAGACGCAGCAGAATTTGGCATCTGATCAGGGTCTCCACTGTTTGCAAATAGTTCAGCTATTTTTTATCCAGGAATAACTAAGTCACATAGCCTGACATACCTTAAATTGAAAATTTTTTAATATGTATATAGTGTGAGTGGTCGGGGGAGGGAGAGGGGGGATCTATTCCGTGTAAAATGGGATACGAAACGAAAGAAGAGTCCTGGAGAGAACCTCCCAACAGTTGACGGCAGAAATGTGCCTGTGGTTTTCACCCATTTATCGGTTTTCTTTCAGTTTGTACATATGGAATACCGTATTGGAACGAGGATGAGCAAGTTGGGAGGAACAGGCTGGAATGAGCCTTCGCTGTTCGTACAAGACATAAGATTTTTTTTTTCTTATATTCCGCATGAAATATTTCACGACATGAATCGTGTTCATAAATACACTAGAATGGTTGTTGTCTGTTCGTAAATACACTAGAATGGTTGTTGTCTATTCGTATGTGTTTCTGTTGAGGTTTTACGGCCCAATCAACCCAATGGGGTCATGTCGAGCGCGGTCAGTTTACCTAACCACACGTTTACTGGGCAGGCTTAGTTCTCTAAGCGCCTGCCTCAGTGGCTCAGTTGGATGCGCCGTCCGACTGGAGACCAGGAGGTCGCGGGTTCAACCCCCGCCGAGGTCGGCAACATTCTTTCGTGGAGATTGATCATGAAATATTTTCTACGGTCATTCTCTCCCTTCCGCTGATTCAAGAAGGACAGTTGCCAGTTTCTGGCGAAAGAATGTGCACAGTACTGGTTAACCGCTTAGAGGACTAAGCCTGCCCAGTAAACGTGTGGTTAGGTAAACTGACCGCGCTCGACATGACCCCATTGGGTTGACTGGGCCGTAAAACCTCAACACAAACAAACAAGTCCTCTAAGCGGTTAACCAATATTGTGCACATTCTTTCGCCAGAAACTGACAACTACCCTTCTTGAATCAGCGGAAGGGAGAGAATGACCTTAGAAAATATTTCATGATCAATCTCCACGAAAGAATGTTACCGACCTCGGCGGGTGTTGAACCTGGGACCTCCTGGTCTCCAGTCGGACGGCGCATCCAACTGAGCCACCGAGGCCGGCCTATTCGTATGTGTACTAGAACAGTTGATGTCTGTTCGTAAATACACTAGAATAGTTGATGTCTGTTCGTAAATACACTAGAATAGTTGATGTCTGTTCGTAAATACACTAGAATAGTTGATGTCTGTTCGTAAATACACTAGAATAGTTGATGTCTGTTCGTAAATACACTAGAATAGTTGATGTCTGTTCGTAAATACACTAGAATAGTTGTTGTCTGTTCGTAAATACACTAGAATAGTTGTTGTCTGTTCGTAAATACACTAGAATAGTTGTTGTCTGTTCGTAAATACACTAGAATAGTTGATGTCTGTTCGTAAATACACTAGAATAGTTGTTGTCTGTTTGAAAAAGCATACATATAATGTGCATATAGGTAGCTGGTTACCAGTTTGGGTGGTGAGGACTGGAACCAGCAATAAAGGATAAGGAAGCAAAGGGCTATATTTCATAAAAAAAAAAAAGTGCTTGACTCTGATTGGACAAGGATAGATGAGACTAAAATTATGTCAGTTTTACACATAAAATATATTTCATTGAATTGATGAAAAAAAAAATGAGCATGGGCATAAAAGTGTCACTTTAAATTGAGACCTTTTTGGAAGCCAAGGTATATTGTGAGGGTCAGAATTTAGCCAATTGCTGTAATGGAAGCCCATGGAAAAAATCACTACGTTCCTGGTCCCTGTACATGTAATATAAATGAGGCAAAGTTTCAGTTACTGTTTATAAGCAGTGAAACTGACGTCCATCACGAAAACATGCCTATATAATTTTGACCCCCTTCAACCCCACTTTTATATAGTAAAACTGGGGTTTACAAGGGTATACATTATTTTTCTTATTTCTGCTCAAAAACATAGATTGTGGGTACTTGTTAGAACCGCCTCGTCGAGGCGGTTCTAACGAGTACCCACAATCTATGTTTTTATCAGAAATATGTAAAATAAAGGATTTTTTTATCTGAAAATTTTCATTTTTTGGTAGTAAAATTTTCAGTATATTTGAATAGGCATGTTTTCGTAATGTAAGATGATAGAAAAACGAAGTACATGTGATCTTTCCTTATCTTGATAAAGTATATTTAAATTTATACTTTATCAGAAGAACGTTTCATCAGAGCGAATTCAAACTGATTTTATTCACCATGAAAATACATACAAACACCAGAAGGTAAATATAAGAAAACAGATGTCACGTGTAAAATGCTTTTACTGCTGGTAAATGACTTATATCTGTGGAAGATATACTTCTTATCTTTGACTTATATGACGTCAGCATTGGAAATTGCCATAAAATTGAAACCAAGTAAGGAAGCGTATTGCGACCATCAAAATACCGTAATAATCCTAAGTATTGAGATACACAGACCTGTGCAAACAGTGTAGACCCAGACCAGAGGTAAGATCTATTTTGTTTTAACCTATCAATATGCGTTGATGCATCCGTTAGAGTCACTCAAAGAACATCCCTGTATTTGATTGCGTTGGAGTTAAACGACACGTCAACCCTTTTGGGTCATTTTGTGTCGTCTGCCAGAGAAAGGGAGGAAAGAAATAGAAGAGATAGTAAAAGAGATGAAAGAGAGGGACAAGGAAGAAAGAGGAACAGGAATGAAAGTGAAGAAACAGAAGAAATAAAAACATTCCCCCTATATCCTTACCTGCTACAAGGATAGCAGGCCTTAACCAACTGTAAGCCAATATCAGTCGAACGTCCCAGTGACATAAGATACACGACACCTTCGCACCACCCGACCACCCCCGAATAGCCCTGTAAAAATTCATTGAAATCCATAGGGTAGATTCTAAGAGGAAGATGTTTGAAGTCTGTCGTGTTTTTGACTGATCAACTTGAGTCGAAGGAATCCGATAGAGAACCACTCAAAGAACATCCCTGTAAGATTTCTTCGAAATCTCTTGAATAGTTTCTGAGAAGAAGATTTTTGAAGTTCGCACTAAAGCCACGTAAGGCAAAAATGCCCCATCAACTGGCTGTCATGTTATTTATCAGATCAACATGAGCTGAAGGAATCTGATAGAGAGCCACGCAGAGAATATCCCTGTAAACTTTCATTGAAATCCTTTAAACAGATGCTGAAAGTTTCGAAGTTTGCACTCCAGTCGTATAAGGGGAAAATGCCCCCATCCCCATTCCCCCACCCCTCCCCACTGGCGGTCATGTTTTTCGATGGATCAACATGAGTTGAGAGAATCTTATATAAGGTCATTGTAAAATTTCATTGAAATCACTTAAACCGTTCTGAGAAGAAGATTTTCGAAGATTACACTATAGCCATATAAGGCAAACATGCGGCACCAACAGGCGCCCATGTTTTTAACGGATCAGCATTGATGGGAAGGAATCTGATAAAAAGTCATCCACAGAATATCCCTGTAAAATTCATTGAAATCCCTTGGTCATATTCTGTGGAGAAGATTTTTTTTTTTTTTTTTTTTTTTTTTTTTTTTTTTTCCCGCTGACATGGCAAAGTTCTAAAGTATCTAGATGCAAATGTTTTGAAGGAGTTAAAGAGAGGGTGTAAGAGCTTGCCTTTTGTGAAGTTTCAGCAAATCGGCCTTACAGTTTCAGGGGAAAGGATGTTTAAGTCAAATACCGACGTAGGACGCACGGAAGATGATGGACGACGGACACCAGGTGATCACAATAGCTCACCATGAGAACTGCTGCAATTATGAGTGAAATTACCCAGAAAATGCCACAAGAAACACTATCATGGAGCTTAAACCAGTTTTACTCGCGAGATATATCGCCCTTAATTCTCATGTAGTTTCCTATTGCAAAAACATGTTCGATCCGCATAGGGTTCTCTACCTCATCAGTGAAAAAAATATAAGTGAAGATAGCCAGGGCCCTGTTGTTCAAAGCGTCGTTAGCTTAACGAGCTCGTTAGTGATCAAAATGTTAACTGTTCTAGTAAGTAAAATACCAAATTCACAGGTATTTTTGCTGAAAAAATGTGAGTAGCTTTTGCAAATGCAAAAGCTACTCACATTTTTTCAGCAAAAATATTAGCATATATGCTGTCTTTAATGACAAACTTTTAACGATACGTTAACTAACGACATCGTTAGTTTTGAACAACTGGGCCCAGAAAATGCCACAATCTCATAGCACAACCTTCCCAAGGCAACAAAAGAAGGAGAGATGAGGAACAAATAATGACAAAACAAACGCCAAAAGTGAAACTACCGACGCACAAAGAACAGTAATAGAGGAATCGCTTTTTAACAGCCACACTATGAAAACTACTGAAACATCACAGTGAAACACAGAAATTCTGTGATATTACAAAGCAAAGGGCTCAATGGTATCTGAAGCCAGAACACAAGAAAACAACAAACAGGACCACGCGTTGAATCTGGTACCAGAGCAGCCTGGACAGAGATTACTGACCTACACATTTTGCAGCCTAGTCAGGATCTGCGATCTGCATTCTGCGGCGTCTGATCAGGGTCTGCAATGTTTGCCAATTACCTTTTGGGGTCTCCAGACTTTAGTTATTTGTATTAATATAGTTTATTTGGGTTAATTGCGTGACGGTAAGTCTGGTCTCATACTGAATGACGGCATTTTCAGAAGGTTGGCGCCTGACTATTGCAGCCTATGATCGAGCCTATCCTGGTCCAGCTTGTAGTTGACTTAGTTCTGGTTTCACACTGCCGTTGAGCCCTCTGGTTTGTTTTTTCGTTGCAGTTATATGGGTGATTATTGGGTTTTAGTGTGAGGTAGAGGACCCTATGCTGACCGAACCGAGTAAAACTAGACCAGTAGTTTTTTTTTTTTTTTTTTTTTTTTTTTTTTTTTTTTTTTGTGTGTTTTTTTTTTTTTTTTTTTTTTTTTTTCTACTGCCCGTCCCTGGGCTATTTCTTATTCTTCCTGTGTATATAGGTAATTGCTACTGTGCTGTGTCTTGTTTACTTTCGGCGCCAAATTTCAGACGACCTTTGTCGTCTGCTTTTTTTTCTTTTTATTTTAACAAACTATCGTTTGGAAAGACGTTTATATGTAAAACTGAAAGACTGGATGTCAAACAGCGTAGATCCAGATGAGACGGCTCATTGAGCCGTCTCATCTGGATCTATGCTGTTTGCAAAAGCTTATTATTATCGCCTGAGGCAGTGAAAGAGTTAATGTTTGTAACTCATTGCAGCTTCTTCTAGTGTCTATGGAAGGTTGTGCTTCGTGACTATGACCTTTCCTAGGTAACTTCATTTATATTTTTGTTTTGATTATTATTACTATTTTGATGTTTCCTTTTTCGTATGGGCATCTCCTCACATGACAAGGTATTCGACACAGTCAAGGAACGTCTGTAACATGTTGCCTTGATCTCGGAAAGGAATCTGACATTTAATGAGATTACTATCTGTCTTTTCACCTGTAAACCCAAGTTTTACTATATAAAAGTGGAGTTTGAGGGGGTCAAAATTATATAGGCGTGTTTTCGTGATGATTCTGTGCAACAAAGACTATCTAAAGCTCAATTTCATTTGGAACTCAATGGCAACAAACAATAAAGTAGGCTTTGATAATCAAATTCCACGATGCTTTAATTCCAAAGTGCAAGACATACCTATTTAACCAAAGCAATATTCGTAGCAAATTGTAACATTTTTAGTTCTCATAGAAATAAGTCTTGACATTGCATGTGGATCGTCCGCCAAGCAGGCGAATTACGTGAAATGTCAAGACTTTTTTTCCATGAAAAAATAGAAAATAAAATTTAAAAGTGTAGTCTCTTGCAGCTGTGATTGGCGCGTTTAGGGTAAATAATAAAAATGCGTATTAAAGTATTGAAAACAGTTCCTCTGCGAGACATCAATATTTGTCTTCTACAGATAGTCATCAATGGCGCTTCCTTCTGGATGCACATGCGTAGTGTGTCACCCAGGACTGGTTGCAATTTTTTAAAACAAAAAACTATCCCGCATGTACCCTAATTATGAGGACACCTTAATTTCACCAAACTTGTCATAAAACTTGAACAATCCATTCAACTACCCGTTGACTTGGCTAAGAATGCTAGACGAGCAGCAAACAGTGTAGACCTGATCAGACGCCGCAGAATGTGGGATCTGATCTGGGGTTTTACTGTTTGCTCAGGTCTGTCATTTCGAATACTCAGAGTAAATACGGAATCATCTTAATATCTATGTAACGGAGAATGACAGAACAGTCGTACAATTACGGAATCTGTGTCCATAGCCAGTGAAAGTGGGCCTTATAGCGTATGCGAACATTGGTCTGCACATCAAAATAATATCATTTAGGCGTTCATTTTTTTCCCTACACATTTCACAACCATCACGAAAACATGCCTATATAACTTTGACCCCATTAAACCCCACTTTTATATAGTAAAACTGGGGTTTACAGGGGTATACATTATTTTTCTTATTTCTGTTCAAAAACATAGATTGTGAGTACTCGTTAGAACCGCCTCGCGGGGTTCTAATGAGTGCCCACAATCTATGTTTTGAGCAGAAATATGAAAAATATCTGAGTTTTTTTATCTGAAAATGTTCAGTTTTTGGAGGTGAAATTTTCTATATATTTCTTTATATTTGAAAAGGCGTGTTTTCGTAATGATTTATTGATTTCATGTTAGAGAGGAAAATAAAAAACCTGGTCAGATGGGCTAGCTGATCCTGTCTTTGGTGTTCGCGTTTGCTGTGAGGTCAAGTTTGACTTGTAACATCTCATCTTCTAAACAGCAATGCATCAACACTTTGATGTAGTAAATATATTTTTTTCTCAGCAAAAAAGCAAGGTGATAAATTGTAAAAGATGTGCTAGCATTAACGCTTAGCTTGTGGTTAAAATATTAGCAGACGATATATACTTTTTCCCAGAAAATAGAATTTGACATTTCATGCAAAATGTCTCGTTGGGAGGCAATTTGTATGAAATGTGAAATCCTATTTTCTGGGGAAAACATAAGAATTTGTCATAAGCTGAAATTGTCCATGGCATTCTGGGCCCAGTTGTTGAAAGCTAACGACATCGTTAGTTAACGATTCGTTAAAATTTACATCGAGTGATACGCAAAGCTGAAATGTTTTGCTAAAAAAAATGTGAGTAGCTGCAAAAGCTACTCACATTTTTTCAGCAAAAAAATATCAGAATATTGTGTATTGAATCCGCTAAAACAGTTAACGAAATGACCCTTAACGAGCTCGTTAAGCTAATGACGCTTTGAACAACTGGGCCCTGAGTGTTAAACACAACGCTACAACATGTTCCATTACTAATTACGCATCGAACCAAAAGGGCACTTCATGTAGAAGGCTTTCTGAGTTTCACCCTTCTTTCAAAAATGGGAGTTTTCTTATATTTTATTAAAGAGACACACATTTGCTAATTTTAGTCTTGTCATCCTGTTAGTAGTATGGCTCATGTTATCAACATTAATTCCATTGGTTTCGTCTGTTTTAAACATGAATATTTGTTCCCCTTCAAAATTCCTGTCCGCTGGGCTAGCTTAAACAAAGGGACTTGATACATGTGCTTCGTGCTTAAATGTTTCGCAATTTTTTTTTACAAAGCAGATTTTATTTTTTGTGACTTCCTGTTTGCTTTCCTGCAATTCAAACTCTTCTGAAAAAGGATCTAATCTAAAAGAAAAGAATTTGGTCCCCTTTTAGAGTAGATCCCTTTTCAGAATGTTTGCAGATGCAGTTTTGACAGAGCCCCGCTTCTCTGAAGGTGTGTCAGTTCCCCCTAAGTACCAAAACACTTCCTGCTTTTCAGTCTCCTACAAGGATTGCCTTCTTGTATATGATCAAATAGAATGGAATAAAATAGAAAGTAATCTATAACAGGGGAAATGAGTCAAATATTCCAACTGTAGCTATATAAAATGCTTAAGGGGAATAGACTAATGGCAAATAAGTGTTGTTGTTGTTGCTGCTGCTGCTGCTGCTAGGAAACGGAGCTCGGGGCAGTTCGGTCGAAAGAGAGAATTGGTATATGAAAGCCTCCTACACGGATCACCTGCTTGTATATGATCAAACAGAATGGATCCAGAATGAAAAAAAAAATATGACATAAGAAATTATTCCTACTGTAACCATATAGCATGCTTTAAGGGGAGTGGTTTAATTGAGATTTTTCATATGACTGCACTGTAATTTGCAGGGATGCATATTCCCCGCCTTCCTCCACGAACCGCCACACACTCACCGAAATTGCTGTTCTTGCATATAATGAAACAGGATGGATTCAGAAAGAAAAATAATAAAACATGATTAATTATTTAAATTTTCCTGCTGTAACCATATAGCATGCTTTTAAACACCAGCTCCAATAATGCGTTTTCTTTCTACGTAGCTTACTTTACGGAACTGCTTATTCAGCGATGTCTGTTATATTGACAAAGTAATGCTGACTTGCAAATATTTGCACAAGTTGTGCAGTTGTTACCCGGATATTAAAGACGTCATGAAACCGCTCTGTATTGTTAGGTCAAATCAATATAGGTGTGATGATCTGTCATATATTAGTGCATGGCTGTATATTAAAATTTGCCGTACACTGAGAAAACGTACCTTCTGATATCAGCGCCCAACGGAGACTCAAATCAGCCTGCGCATCCACGCAGTTAGATAAGAGTTTTCGTAGTCCGCATGAAGAAATTTGCATACTTGGCAGCCTAAATGCACACAGTGAAGATTCTGATCAGACTGCGCGATTGCGCAGTCTGATCAGAATCTTCGCTGGGCGCACAACGTTTTCTGACCTTACGGCTCAAATCTCATTAAGACGGGATGGCCGCTGCTATGAACTGAAGCATGTTTTCAGACGAGAAAAAGCATATTAAAATAAAGTACATTTTGATGTCTCGCACGCAGAAATAGAAATAAAATGATGCACAAACCCACGCGTTCATATGTATTAGTTTCAATTAGAAGTAAACCCTTTCAGTTCTGCAGACCAAAACAGATACCCGTGCAAACAGTGTAGATCCAGATGACACGGTTCCTAACAAGCCGTCTCATCAGGAACCTCACTGTTTGCCATATTCTTATTCATTATTTTCGGCAGAAGCCCGTATCTGCATTAATGGAGATGTCCAAATTCAAGGACAGAAAAGTTCACTACGGAAATTCAGGGGTGAAAGGATTAAACAGTTAGTAATATATTCCCTTATTTTGATTAATTTATTATGGAAGATAAATAACAAATAAACGGAACTTGTTTTCTTCAGCTTAAGATTATGGTCTGTAATGAAAATATGACATTAAAATAAGCCGTATCGTCAGAAAACGTACCTTCGGACATATGCGCCCAGCGAAGATTCAGATCAGCCTGCGCATTCGCGCAGTCTGATCAGAATCTTCACTGGGCGCATTTTGGATCGCCAAGGATGCAAAACATCTTCTTGTGGACAAAAAGACTCTGATAAGACTGCAAGAATGCGCAGGCTGATTTGAGTCTTCGTCAGGCGCGCATGTCAGATAGTACGTTTTCTCACGTTGTGGCTCAAATATAGATTTTGTGCACAATTTGCATTACCTTGGCTAAAAGAAGAAAACATCGAACGCCTACAGCCGACACAAACCACTTCGAGAAGTTGTACCAGACTATTTTACAAGAAGTTATTTTGCATTTCGTCTCTGACGCCACATAAACAATAGTGTCTTCAGAAAAGAAGATAAGCGACGACGAATAGTAGATATTTTTTGCATTTTTTCAATATTATGATAGAAGTTCTTAAAACGAAGTTCACTTAATACCCGAACCTTTGCATCACGAAAACACGCCTATATAATTTTGACCCCCTTTAACCCCACTTTTATATAGTAAATCTGGGGTTTACAGGGGTATACATTATTTTTCTTATTTCTGCTAAAAAACATAGATTGTGGGTACTTGTTAGAACCACCTCGCTGAGGCGGTTCTAACAAGTACCCACAATCTATGTTTTTGAGCAGAAATGTGAAGAATATCAGTATTTTTTTATCTGAAAGTTTTCATTTTTTGGTGGTAAAATTCTCAATATTTTTTAATAGGCGTGTTTCGTAATAGACAGTTTCCTTGTCAAAGTCACATCCCACTCTATGTAACGCTGTGTACGGGGTTATTTCACTTCCGTACGCGCATTCTTTGCACGATAGCTTCTTTTTCGCAATTTAGACAAATCGCAATATAAATTTATGGAATGGCTGTTGAGTCAGAAGATATTATTGCCAATTAAAAATAGCATGCTTGATTTTACTTCTTTTGCGTCTTTTGCTGTACCATTTTTTTCATCGTCATCTTTTAAATTTAACAAATAAATATTTCAACCATCGATTAATTTACTCATACATATAACATGCTGTCAAGAAAGTTACAGGCTAAAAAGATTGTAGGCCTGAAATCTATGACATATTTATATGTCCTTACATACCTTCAATCATTAAGGCCCATTGTGATATTAATACGACTTCGTCGAAAAAGAAGCATTTAACGCAAGTTGTTGACAATTGTATGGTATGAATTTACTTTAGTTCTGCCGTAGGTCAATTTCGAAGAGGTAAAATTTAGGCTGAAAATAACATATATAACCGACGAAGTAAACTTTTTTGTAATAGAGGATGGCACAGTATTGAAATATCTTCAAGCGTTAAATTACAGAGGAAAAGCTATCATCCTCAACAATTGTCATGACTTATTTCAACCACCCTGAGCTAAATAGCGTCAATTAAAATGGGTTTTTAGACACCACTTCTTGGCCTTTGCATTCCCACAGACTGTCCATGTCTTTAGCTGTTCCCTTACATTATCACGTACGCAAGTTAGAATCTGCTGACGTAAAAATAAATTAAAAACAAAGCAATATATTGCGTGATTGTGCGTGCAAAATCACGCAATATATTGCTTTGTTTTTATAGGCTACTGTTAGCCTTCGTCGTTGTCCGTGTAGGCATAAGACACCTTTTACTGCGTTAATACAGCCATGTACACATTGATTGTAAATTAATCTACCCAGAAACTTTCAAACTAGAAATACGAAACCCACAGAAACCACCTGGGATAATTGCAATTCAATGAATCCATACTTCATTTAACCCGAACATGTAACTATTTTGACTGATGCTTTAATATATGTTGACTTTGTGTCAGTATATGGCTGATCTTGGTTGCTTTGATGTCCTTTCAATTTCAGTTATTGTAACACCTGTAAATTATAACGGTGTTGTTTGCTACTACAAGTGAATTGATACAGTTTGTTGAAGTTGAAGTTTTACGGCTAAATCAACCGATTTGGGTCATGTCGAGCATGGTCACTTAACTTACTCACACAGTTCCTGGACAGGCTTAGCCCTCTAAGCGGTTAACCAGTACTGGTGCACATACTTTCGTCAGTAACTGACATCTGGCCCTCTTGATTCAATGGCCGTAGAAATTATTTCACGATCAGTCTCCACAAAAGTTATCTAGCCGATCGCGAGCTGGGATGCCAACTAGCGACCCCTGGATCCACATTGAGATGCGATTTCGACTGCGCTATGAGGCCCGAATCGATAATATTGGGATTATGCAAACGCTTTAAAACAATCATCATAAATCGTGTACGTCTGCGAGGAAATGAAGGAAAACTGGATTCCAGTATGATGAAGATAACTCAAGGGGAATGGATACACTTTCTGGGGAGGCAACTATGTCAACATTGTTTGCCTCCCTTCTGAAAGTGGTCCACTCTAAAAGAAAAGATTTTTTTTAATTTTCATAATTTTGTCTTGAAACATCATCGATGAAAAATTACCAAAGAAAAGTAAAAAAATAAATTCTGAGATTAAAAAAAAATCAAAATATCACTTTACTATAGAAATTGCATGTAGGTCAGACCAATGTATCGCCATAAATTTATTTATTTATTTATTTTTTTTTTTTTTTTTTTTTTTTTTGGGGGGGGGGGGGGGGTGGGGGTGGAGGGGGTGGGGCGGGGCTTAATATTTAAGAACTCAAAACACAGAAACAGAACAGAAACGGTTTCCAATAACAGAACAAAATATTTTGTCTAAAATAAAACACCAAGCAAGAATGTCTTCCCGAGTGATCATCGAAAGCAAAGTCACTGATTCAACAGTCTTGTAGTGAGCAGTCTTCCTCGTTATGTCCCCAGCTTCGTCTGCTCAACCGTCCATTCGTTAGTCACCTTTTTGTGCAAAGCATAACTTTTGAACCGTCCCATGCTAGGGTTTTTATTTTAAATTTCATGTGTGGATTCCTCATGAAAAATAGTTGATCTGCATTTTTTATCAGGGTTATGCCCCTTTCTTGAGATATGCCTCTTTGAAAAAAAAAAATGCAATGAAATCTTGTAAGTTGATTATCTCAAAAACTATTCAATCATTTATATTGAAACTTGATAGATAGATAGATAGATAGATAGATAGATAGATAGATAGATAGATAGATAGATAGATAGATAGATAGATAATTTTATTTCAAAAACATAGGCTTACTGGCCCTTGAGTTCTACAGGTATACATATAACTAAGCGTGTACATAAAGTACAGAAATGGCGAACAATATGGCATTTTCCATTTTGTGAACAGTGAATTTAGGCTGTTTAACATATTTAAGATTTCAATATACTATTATCACTATTATGCACTGTACGGAGAGATTGTGAGCACCGACTCACTTCCAGATATCTTTTTATGCTGATAGGGGATAAGAAGTAGATGACCTGATTAACTTTTGAGAAAAAAAAAGTTTTGCTTTAAAAACATTCAGCAGTTAAACCTTGTAAGCAAAATATCTTGAAAATGTTTGAGCTATTGCCTTGGAGCTTGACAGGCTGATGGGGAATGATGAGTAGATGACCTGATTTTCTTCTTAAAAAGTTTCGTGTTTTTTTTTTTTTTTTGTTTGTTTTTTTCTTCTTGAGTTACGGCCCCTTTGTAAATTTTGGCATTTTAACCTTGAAAGCAAGCTATCTAAAACTAAAGCTAGGGGATTATAAGTAGATGACCTGATGAGGTTTTGAAAAAAAAAATCTGATTTTTTTTTTTTTTTTTTTTTTTTCATTATAGCCCTTTGAAATGTTCAGCATTTTAACCTTGTAAGTAAGATATCTCGAAAATGTGCATAGCATAACTTTGGAACCGTGCATGTTAGGTTTTTGAAATTTCATATTAGGATTTCTCATGAAAATATATTGACCTGTATTTTTTCTTATCATGGTTGTGCCCCTTCTTGACTGAGTTATGCCCCTTTGAAAAAAAATGCAATGAAATCTTATAAGCCAGATATCTCAAAAACGATTTGAGCTGTTATATTGATAGGAGATGATGAGTAGATGACTCGATTAACTTTTGAAGAAAAAAAATCAAAAACACATTTCTTGAGATATCGCCTTTGGAGTTTCGGCATTTTAATATTTTAAGTAACATATCTCGAAAACTGTTTAAGCTTTTGCCTTGAAACTTGACAGGCTGATAGGGAATGATGATCAGATGACCTGAATAATTTCTAAAAAAACAACAACATTTTTTTCTCAAGTTACAGCCTTTTGAAAATTTTACCTTGTAAGCAAGATATCTAAAAGGTATTGAAGCTATTGCCTTGAAATTTGATAAACTGATAGGGGATGATGAGTAAATGACCTGATTAACTTTTGAAAAAATATCTGAAATTATTTTCTTGAGTTACGCCTTTTGAAAATATCAGCATTTTAACCTTGTAAGCAAGATATCTCAAAAATTGCTCAAGCTATTGCCTTGAAACTTGATTGGCTGATACAGAATGATGAATAGATGATCTGATTAACTTCTAAAAAAAATCCGATTTTTTTCTTGAGTAACGGCCCTTTATATATTTCGGCATTTTAACCTTGTAAGCAAGATATCTCAACAACTATTTAGGCTATTTATTGCCATGAAACTTGATAGGCTGATAGGGAACGATGAGTAGACGACCTGATAAACTTTTTTTTTTTTTTTTAAATCTAAAAAGAAAAAAAAAATATATTGTTATGGCCCTTTGAAAATTTCAGCATTTTAGCCTAATGGCAAAAGACCTCAAAAACTATTAGAAGCAAACAATGTTTGGGTCAGAAATTCAGGGCATAATGTTTCATAAATACCAGCTCTTGTTCGATAAAGTGCTGATACTCAGAGAAGGCTTAAATGTGAAACGTTAACACCGTATGCTGGTGCAAAAGGAATATTGGTGCTCAGAAAAGGAAAATTAACTATGTGAAATTTGAAGTCATCCCGTTTGTCGTAAAGCCTAGTATCGATCTTTCCACTGTCGACATAGAGGTATAAATCCAAGTATGAGGAAGATGTCATCGTCTCAGATGTTTCTTTAATTTCAAGTTCACGTGGTAGATGAATTCGAGGTACTTTGAAAACTTTGAATTATTCATAGATAATACACCATCTATGTATCTGGCGGTGAAATGGAATTGTTGAGCAAGGCGTTTGTACCTGCTACTTGTAAAATATTTAAAAACAAGATAGTTCTAACTGGAAGATAATGCACTATTCTTTGAATTACATAAGTTATTGATGAATTATACATTGTAAAAAATCCCACAGATTTTACGGTACAATACTGGCAACTGGCTTCCCATTACGAAAACACGCCTATTCAAATATATAGAAAAGTTCACCTCCAAAAATTGAAAATTTTCAGATAAAAAACTCTGATATTTTTCATATTTTTGCTCAAAACATAGATTGTGGGTACTCGTTAGAACCGCCTCGGCGAGGCGGTTCTAACGAGTACCACAATCTATGTTTTTGAGCAGAAATAAGAAAAATAATGTATACCCCTGTAAACCCCAGTTTTACTATATAAAAGTGGGGTTTAAGGGGGTCAATTTATTATAGGTATATTTTCGTGATGCAGCGCACGTACCGTAAATTTTACGGGCGCCTATAGAACTTTTGTAGGAATTGCCTCGTAGAATGGGGTAAGGATGGGTAAGCTTAAGATACGGTGCGGTAGCCCACATCCCTACTCTATCCTACGTTACCTACCTTGCCCTACTCTGCCCCGCCATGCGTGATTAGTCCTGTAAATAATCCACAGGGTCCCATAAAATTTACGGTAAATGCGCCAGTACTTTACTGTAAAATCTATGGGATTTTTTACATACCCGAAAAATTGAGGACACTTGTGAAAAAAGTTGTAAATGTTATCCTTTAAATGAAATGCTGTTCTGCATGTTACATATAATTTGCGCAATAATTAGAGATTGACCATAAAAATGTATGAGTGCATGTTTTCATTGCTGCATTTATTTTCAAAGAGAAATTAATCGAGATAGTTTATGACAGTGATAAATTACTCATTTGCAGAATTTTAGTGATATCTGATGAATTAAAATTACAATAAGATGGTAATTTAATATCTCTCTCTCTCTCTGGCAAAGCAATTGCAAATTTAAAGTACATAAGTCGCATCGTCAGAAACGTACCTTCGGAAATATGCGCCCAGCGAAGATTCAGATCAGACTGCGCATTCGAGCAGACTGATCAGAATCTTCACTGGGCGTATTCCGAATAGCCAAGGCCACAACATTTCCTCATGTGGATAACAAAGACTGAATATGAATATGCAAATGAAGAGACTTAATAAAACCAAGTCTACGGTTTTCGTCATTTGGAGTGTTATTTGTTTCCAAAGACGATCTTTTAGTTTTTATCCGATCAGCCTGCGTGGATGCAGTCGGGTGCACATGTCAAAGTGTACGTTTTCACGTTGCAGCTCAAATGCTTAGCACAAAACATTTAGTTTTGCCTGGAACATGTACATAGACATATACATAATTTGGTTAATAATTGCATATTGTAGACACTGTTCCCTTATTTGCCATTAGGAATTATAAATTAAAATTTCATGAAGGAAAGCGCTCTGTCGTTAATGTATATATCTTGTAAATTTTCCCAGTTTATATAACGTTACATTCACGTCGATGCAACGTCATACGACGTTACATCGACGTGAATGTGACGTTGTAATGGCGTTGCATCGACGTGAATGTGACGTTGTATAAATTCCATATGCCCTCTGGATTCATTTAAAATAGAAGGGAAGGCAATGATCAGTAACCGATACAATTATCCCACACCTCCCATCAGAGACATCAAAGGGAAAGAAACACAAACACGAAAATACTAGACCCTAATGGAAACATCACTAGCGGAAAGACAAACGGACATTTGCCTCCCACAAAGTGGCCAAAATGGCTATCCAAAACAAAAATATGTTTGCGACACACACATTCAAAGACGAACTATAACAAAAATAAACCATGACAGAAGAACCGCCTTGGAACGGTCAGTGAAAAGTATTTCACTGCTGGGGTGGGGGGGGGGGGGGTGGGGTGGGGTGGGGGGTCTTAAATTGATTTTACGTGGCCACAATCCTCGCCCTTACTTCTACCGCGGTTTAGACACATAATTAGTTCAGTCCGCATGAAGGCTTCCTAACTCATCAGTGCTACATCTCCGAGAACACAAAAAAAATCAACTAATTACAGAGATGCAACAACGACAAGGACTCGACAGCACGAAACAACTGAAATGCTGGAGCAAAAGAAAACCAACAGTTAGACTCCGGTGGGCTCGACCAAAGATAGAGCATCAAGTACCAACCAACATTACCCAAAATTAAATTTCAAGTAAGCCTTTACGCTGGAACCATCATAGAATCTGAGGCCTAACCCGCCGGCGTGCAATTAAAGAGGGAAGCAAGGTTATTAACCGTGATTGGGTTAACAACCATGTATGCAGTCTGTCGTATAACATTTTTTGTTGTTCCCAATCTTTTTATATCGAAGAATGATTTTACGAAATTGGGTACTGAAGTCAGTTTTATATCCTGTTCGATCAAATCAACAATTACAAATGATACTATCTGTCGTAACCTTGGCAACAATATTTTGCACTTTAAGATTTTCTTCATTAAGCGTTTTGTGCTGACAAAGCATAGATCTATTAACAGATATGATGGTTGGCTTTTGTTTTTCTTTATTTTGCATTTTATAACACTTTTGGGAGGTTTCTGAAAATCTTCGATATGTATTAAAAAAATAGATAATGAAACGTTACAAAGCAGTAATTTCGGTTAGAATTTTTTCAAGAAATATGAGTTGGAGACTAGCTGAATATTAAGTACGTACAAAACTCGGAGAGGCAGCGAAATACCTGACCAAACTGCAGTCTATGCTAGTCTCTTTGGTGTGTTGTCAAACAGAAAGGAAACGCCGAAGAGAAATGAATTGTGTTGGGAGAATGTAGCGGTTTTTTGAATGTCTAAATTATAGTCATCTGAGGCCTCTTTGAACGCTTAGCACTCTGGGTAGTATTTTCAGCAGACGACATATTGAAATATTTTTTCTTATTTTTCCCAGAAACAGGTTTTGACATTTTATACAAATTGTCTCCATCGGAGACAATTTGTATAAAATGTCAGCACCTGTTTTCTAGGAAAATAAGAAAAAAATCAAAAAAGTGTCGTCTGCTGAATTAACCCAGAGAGTGGTAACGGTTAAGTCATTAACTGTTTATGACTAATCATGGAAAGAAATTCTAGAACCCGTCATTAATCTCAAGTCGCTCGTGATATCAATAAATTCTTTATTAGAAATTTACACATTTGAAAATAAAAGTTCAATTTCACACAAAGATGAATTTTAAAGATCAAAGGTGTTCGGCTTTAAATCTTTCAATGAGTTTCTTTCTTCTGGATATCAATTATTACATAAAAAAACACTCAATTAGATACTTGAAATATTCGAACACTAGCATATGGTGGCAGTGTTTAAGTAGTGGTTTTATGAATAGTCAAAGCTTCAAAATAAGCGAGGGAAAAATGAAACATTGGACATGTGTTGGGTTAACAGTGCCACTACTTTATTGTTTGAATAAAACATTGCAGTTATTGTCCCTTATCCTGGTGTTTGTGACTATACGCTTTCACATGTTTCAGTGTTTCAGGAGAGGGTATGTCTGCTTGAGCGCTTGTCAGGACCTCTAAAAAGAAGTCTCATTCCTTAATTCTAGGCTTTCGAACAGGGAACTTTAACACAAAGTTTCGTATGTCTGCATTCAAGGCCAATCAGTGAAATAATTTTCCAAAATCACAGCCAGATTCCATCATTTTCTGATTTTCCGTTTTTTACAGTTTCACGTCTCAGTATACGATTAAATAGAATCCTCTGTAAAACCATGTGGACTCAATCTAAACACATTCCGGTGATAAATGTACGCAAATGGCACATGAATTAAAGCATGTAATCAAATTCTTCCTGTAATACCATATTTGGTACTAATCTCTTGCAGTTCTTTGTTACGTGTGTTTAATGAATAAACACCGAGGCCCAGTTGTTCAAAGCTAACGACATCGTTAGTTAACGATTCGTTAAAATTTTAATCGAGTGATACGCAAATATGCTGAAATTTTTTGCTGACAAAATGTGAGTAGCTTTTGCAGTGCAAAAGCCACTCATATTTTTTCAGCAAAAAATAGAATATTGTGCATAGAATCTGCTAAAACAGTTAACAAAATGACCCTTAACGAGCTCGTTAAGCTGACGACGCTTTGAACAACTGGGCCCGACTTGTCAGGTGACTCGCTATCACGTGATGGCAACGTGATCACGGCTGATCTTGTCTATTAGTACATCACGTGGATGAGTCTGAATTTAATCAGTGATCAAGTCACCCAGAGGTAATTACAAAGTTAAAGATGGAACAAACATAAAAGCAATGTACCAAACAGGCAGATGGACCGAAAATAATTCCGCAGTCAGAGGCCACACAGCAATACAAGGAACAAACAATATCAGAACCACCGCCTTAGAACGGTCAGCGTTTTTAATCCTTTCACCCCTGAGTTTCTGAAATGGACTCGTCCTCCTTTGCATTTGGACACACCCGTGTTGCAACTAGGGGTAATAGTAAAAATCAATAACAGAATGGCAAACAGTGTAGATCCTGATGAGTTTTAAGATCCAAGTAGTCAACCTAGGTTCCGACAATAAGGTTCAAACATAAACATAAAGTAGAAAAAAAAAATATTGGTAGCACGGACAGACCGAAAAACTAAAAGGAAAACGGGAAACGGTTGGAGGCAGTTATATTGTATTTTATGTTTATGTTCATTACGAAAACATGCCTATATAATTTTGACCCCCTTAAACCCCACTTTTGTATAGTAAAACTGAGGTTTACAGGGGTATACATTATTTTTCTTATTTCTGCTCAACAACATAGATTTGTGGTATTCGTTAGAACCGCCTCGCCGAGGCGGTTCTAACGAGTACCTACAATCTATGTTTTGAGCAGAAATATGAAAAATATCAGAATTTTTATCTGAAAATTTTCATTTTTCGATGGTAAAATTTTCAGTATATTTGAATAGGCGTGTTTTCGTAATGTGAAGCTTATGTTGTTTCAAATATTATCGGAACCCAGGTTGAAAATTTGGATGTCAAAGTGAATCCATTTTGGATATGTCATATATATTCATCTTAGTTTAACCTTTGCCACTCTTTCGGCATATTCAGCAGACGATGAATTGATAATATTTTCTTATTTTTCCCCTGAAAATAGGTTTTTGACACTTCATGCAAATTGTCAGCTAAGGGAATAATTTGCATGACATGTCAAAACATATTTTTCTGGAAAAAAAAATATTTCAAATGTTTTTACTCACAGAGGCACAGTGCTAAGCATTAACTTGTGTTTTAACAAACTACTGATATTTCAAATTAAAGGCTCCATATTCCTCAAAAATAGACATTTTATTATCCAAGAAAGATTTAATAAATTGATATATGGTAATACAATCATTAAATATGGCACCTGACAGCTTGTAAAATTTCAGTTAATCTCTCAATCTTGAAATGAAATGATTTTTTATCGTATCTCTGTATTAATTTTACCAGCATTAATTCAGAGATACGATGAAAAATCATTTCATTTTTGATCCAGTTCAAAAAACGAGCATTTTATGATCGTATTAATACTATATATCAATTTATGAAATCTTTCTTGGATACAAATGTCTATTTTTGAGGAATATGGAGCCTTTAAAAGCACTCGTCCCATGCGCTTGAAACTAACAAGTTGGTATTCCCCGAATATCGATTTCCCATCCACGGAACACAACAGAAGACATGGACACAACAGAAGACATGACAACATTTAAAATTTAGTCTTTTAAATGACACACAACGCGCGAAAATATATACACTTATATCATATTGGGCATCGAAAGCTCAGATCAGCCCATTCCATTCATCAACGCAGCTTAATCCGGACCTCTCTTGCCCACTTACAGAATCAATGGATACGAAAAGCAAAGCCTTTAATCAGACTGCACGCATGCGCACGCTCACCGGAGTTATGTCAGTTTAGATCTTGCTTTTGGTTTGGAGACACGAATATTTTCAGTTTTCTAATTTCTCTACAAAAACACTTTTTTCTTGAATCTCGTTAAAGTTTGATGCCAGATCTCAACATGAGAAAAAATCGCTGGTGCTAGCAGACAGCAAAGACCCAGATCAGCCTGTACAACTGTATTGTCTGATCAGGTCCTTTTCTGTCGACCCCCAGATTCGTTGGATACAGCACATTACGAAAACACGCCTATTCAAAAATATTGAAAATTTCACCACCAAAAAATTGAAAGTTATTAGATAAAAATTCTGATATTTTTTTCATATTTCTACTCAAAACATAGATTGTAGGTATTCGTTAGAACCGCCTCGCCGAGGCGGTCCTAACGAGTACCCACAATCTATGTTTTTGAGCAGAAATAAGAAAAATAATGTATACCCATGTAAACCCCGGTTTTACTATATAAAAGTGGGGTTTCATCACGAAAACATACCTATAATATTTTGACCCCCTTAAACCCCACTTTTATATAGTAAAACTGGGGTTTACAGGGGTTTACATTATTTTTCTTATTTCAGCTGTTTTGAGCAGAAATATGAAAAATATCAGATTTTTTTATCTGAAAATTTTCAAGTTTTGGAGATGAATTTTTCTATATATTTGAATAGGCGTGTTTTCGTTATGAGGGGGTCAAAATTATATATGTATGCTTTCGTGATGGACTGCATCACCAAATAGAGACTGTCCTGATCAAAGTTAATAAGTTGCTGTTCTGGGCCTTCGCTTCACATGACAAAACCTAATGGCCTTTTTCTCGCATTACAACTAATCTGATAGAAGTGTTAGTTGGGTGCGTAAAACTGTGTAACATGGACTAATGATGCTTTATTGATTTTAGATGAATTTTAATGTTTTATCTTGCAGTAATATCTCAACATTTTGATTCAGATGAGCAGAGCCGTAAGAATTATTCAAAGCTTAGCATGCTGGGTAAATATTTGAGCAGACGATATTTTGAAATATTTTTTTTATTTTTCTCAGAAAATAGGCATTGGCATTTCATGCAAATTGTCTCTATTGGAGACAATTGCAGGAAATGCCAACGTCTATCTTCTATAAAAAAAAAAATAATAATAAGAAAGCTACCCTGAATTTGTCGTCTGCTGAATTTGTCCTCAGATTGCAGATCAGTACTGCTGTCAGTATCCTCACATTACAGTTATGCCTAAATCAATTACCGGGAACTTGCAAAACACAAAAAAATAAATTGATCGGAGTCAAAGTACTGTGAACTAATTAGTTGAAATCGGTGAAAAAGAATAAACTCAATGAACTATAATTAAGTTCTTTCAGAATCACGGCATTACGATCTGTTGCGTACGTTCATAATATTTGCACTTTTATTGAAACTTAAGGTGAAAGGATACGTCTCCAACTGGAAATAACTCTGATTTACATAACATTTACATTAGTCCTAAGACTTTCTTCCGAATCGCATCTGTATACTGGCTTGTTTCTGTATGAATGTCGTGTGTGACAGTTGTACAAATAAGATACGTTCTGCGGACCAAAACAAATACCTTAGCAAACAATGTAGATCTAGATGAGACGGCTCGTCACGAGCCGTCTCATCCAGATCTACCATGTTTGTCATTTTGTTTTAGATTTTGTGCTGACACTCCTATTTTTAACAGTGCACATGCCAAAATTCACAGATGGAAGAGTACAACACAGAAAATAGGGGTTGAAAGGTTAAACGAAATACTCTGACATGGAAATGCTTGCCGTCCAATTCACTGAAGGAATTTGCTTCTAGAGAACTTGCTCCCAGATTGCTCCAAGGGGGAGCAAATCCTTTCCTCTAATAAATGTAAGTCCTTTTTATAAGTTTCTATGCAAAATGACGGTAAAATTGTTCAGGTGTATCCATTTGCCTTAAATCCGAAAATGCTGAATGGTCTGACTATGGTAATCTGATATGCAGCTTTTTTTCTGGGCATTTGTCTTTCTAACTTGTTCATTCCAGGTATTGCTGTTGTCTATTATTTAACATAAGTTTGATTCTCATAAAAAGAAAGATTATTAAAATTTAATTATCAAGCTCGAATATTATTTAAAGTTCATTTGTCATTGGAAACGTGCTAAGCAAACGTCGCACAGAAAAAAAACAACTTGACAATGAAAAGGGCCGAATCAGCGTTTTAATGAAAGAGAGGGACAGAGAAGAAAGAGGAACAAGAATGAAAGTGAAGAAACAGAAGAAATAAAAACATTTCCCCTCTACCCTTACCTGCTACGAGGATAGCAGGCCTTGCCCAGCTGTAAGCCAATATCAGTTGGACGCCCAGTGACGTAAGATACACGACACCTTCGCACCACCCGACCACCCCAGTGGGGTCATATTTTTCTACTGGTACCTATGTTATTTACATATTTGGCGAAAAGCATTTTGTATGTTTAATGCCAATAAAACATTTTTATTGTATTTGTATATTTAGCTTACCTGTATCTGTAAAGGACCACAACTTTTTTTTCTAAATACATTTTTTTTTTTCTATTTTATTATCTAAAATTGTTGTTTGCACCATTATATCTTGAAGTGACTGTCATGCTGCAGGGAGAAGATTATCTAATGCTGTTGTAGCTTGTGTCCAAGCTCTATGAAATATGATTACTCTAATGTAATCCAGAACATTAACAGACAGTTAGAATAAGAGTACGTGGCTGTAGATTCTAAAATTGCCTCAATTTTGAATACAACAACGACAACACCAGAGCAACAAGCATTTCGAAGAGTCATAAAAACCTCCATGAATATTCAAATTAAACTATGATTTTTTTTTTTTTGATTTTTTTCTGGAAATTAACAAACAACTGAATTTTATTCGTGAATGGCCTTTTCTCATTGATGTTTCGGTGTGCGTTTCAGTGGAATGAGTACAATCCAC
Organism: Anodontia alba; assembly: GCA_964016985.1. Lineage (NCBI taxonomy): Eukaryota > Metazoa > Mollusca > Bivalvia > Lucinida > Lucinidae > Anodontia > Anodontia alba. Next base: position 4,071,804 of record OZ024823.1, read on the forward strand.
TTCAAATATTTCCAGACAATTTAAAATTTTGCCGCAAACCGAGAAAACGTACCTTCTGACATGTACGTCCAACGAAGACTCAAATTAGCCTGCGCATCCGCGCAGTCTGATCAGAGTCTTCGTTGTGAATATGAAGAAACTTTGCATCCTTGGTTATCCAAAATGCGCCAAGTGAAGATTCTGATCAGACTGCGCGAATGCGCAGGCTGATCCGAATTTTCGCTTGGCGCACATGTCCGAAGGTACGTTTTCTGACGTTGCGGTTCAATTATTTCTGATGGTCTTTCCAATAGACATATGTAGCAAAATCTGGAATCGAACGATAATTGCCCGCGATTTTTCTGCCCATAAAATCAATTGTCTTTTGTCTTCATGTGAAAGCGTTAGGACTGAACAAGTAATAAAACGACTACCTACACTGTTTCCCACGAAGATACAGAAAAAGATGTAAATATTTTATCGAATGGACCGTTTGCCATAAATGAAATTTACATGTTGTACAAAGTGCGAACCGCAAAGGGCGCAGACAAATGAACCGCAATGTCAGAAAACGTACCTTTGGATATGTGCGCCCAGCGAAGATTCTGATCAGCCTGCGCATTCGCGCAGACTGATCAGAATCCTCCCTGAGCGCATTCTGGATAGCTAAGTATGCAAAGTGTCTTAATGCAGACAAAGAAGACTCTAATCAGACTGCGTGGATGCGCAGACTGATTTGGGTCTTTGTTGAGCGCACATGTCAAAAGGTACATTTACTCACGTTGAGGTTCAATTGGTTAGACGGAATTATTGACTAAAAGTTATTGAGAATGCCAATAAATGTGGGAATACCGTATTTACTCTAAGTATTTGGACAAACAGGCCTGAACAAACACTGTAGACCTAGATCAGGCGTCTGATCAGGGTCTATAATATTTGCCAGTTATCCAGCAGTTTTAGACACATGAATAGTTGGTGAAATGCATTTATTCATATTTTAGGACTAGTACGGTAAGGAGTTAAGTTCACAATATTTAGAGTAACTATAGCAACTACTATTGCTGATATGGAATTGTACATTTGTCTGCATGAGTGAATATTAATGCTGCCGAGCACTCAGTTATTTAATGGATTGGTTATTTACGGTGTAACAAGCTGTAATTAACAAGGGCATGTCAAAAAGGGCACTTACGGAAGGTACTTGTAACAGAGGATCCAGATCAGACATCGTTTTGCCTGTATATTCTTGACTATCCAAGGATCATGTAAGCAGACATGATCTTCAAGCCTCAAAGAATCTTTTACGATACCGATGGTCATATTGGCCGTATAAGGCTCTTGTTAATTATATACTGTCACAAAAAAGAAACGCAACACAACTAAATGCCAAAAGAAACGAAGACTAACCTTATAAACCCTTGTCATGCTGAATGAATTAACATACCACGCCCACTTTTAATTTTCAGCCAATCAGATTACTTGATCCAGGTTTTTGATATAAGTCCATATACTAAATGACAAACAGTGAAGATCCATATCAGTTCTTCAGAAGCCAACTGATCCGGATCTAAACTGTCTGCAAAGGCAGGTTATATCCGGGCTCAGCAGGACAATGGTTAAATAAAGTAAAACTGGTTTTCTTTTTGTTTTCCTATTGTGATGCTAGATGCATTATGGTCATTATCTTCAACGGCTGACCAATTTACTGTTTTTTTTTTTTTTTTTTTTTTTTTTTTTTGCTTTTTGTATTGTTTTACTGTTTGGAGTTGCATCAGGAGGTTACGGTGAGGTTTCACGCGAGTAAAGCAAGTTTTCCTCCCCTCCCCCATAGTTTACCTACTGACGGTTCCAGGGCGGTTGGTATGTTGATGTTCTTGTTTGTGCGTCGGTGGTTTCGTATGGGGTGTTTGTTTTGCCATCATTTGTGCCTCATCTCTCCTTCTTTTGGTGCCTCGGGAAGATTGTGCTTCGTGATTGTGACATTTCCTGGGTATATTAACGAATATTCTAGTATATAAAAAGTGATTGTAGATCAACATTTTAAGGTATATTTGAATTGTTAAGTCCTAAATATAAAGTATACATGTAAAAAAAAAAGGACCGACACGTATGGGTATTTTTATTACAACAGGAAAAAAGAAGGTATTACTATTTTCTTTGCAGTTCAGTAGTGTTGCATTTTATTTTGGGGTGTATATATTTTTTTCGCCAACAGGAATGATATTCTGATGTTGTCCATAATACATACGGTTCTTACACTGATAATAGTGGCACTAAGAAATTTTGGATTGAATAGTCTTTCCTTTGCTTTGCTGCCCTCTTTTATTGCACGACAGTGATTAGGGCTTCAGACGAAATGACAACTCATTCCTCAATCTGTTTCAGAAGGATGGCGCCTTAATATTGCTACCTGTGGTCGGGTCCATCGTGGTCCAACATGTGGTTTCCTTTTCATTACGAAAACATGCCTATTCAAATATACTGAAAATTTTATCACCAAAAAATGAAAATTTTCAGATAAAAAAATATGATATTTTCCATACTTCTGCTCAAAACATAGATTGTGGGTACTTGTTAAAACCACCTCAACTAGGCGGTTCTAACGGGTACCCACAATCTATGTTTTTGAGCAGAAATAAGAAAAAATAATGTACACCCATGTAAATCCCAGTTTTACCATATAAAAGTGGGGTTTAAGGGGGTCAAAATTATATAGGCATGTTTTCGTGTTGTGCTCTGGTTTCAGATTTTCATTGAGCCACCTACTTTGTTTTATTGCACTTTTATGAAGGAAGGTGAAGTTGGTTTGTTTTTCGTTTATGATTATTTGTGTTTTATCGTGATGTTTCACTATGTGGTAGAGACACTACGCGGACCCAACACATATTTGTAATTTTGAGATGTACCAGAATTAAGGGCGATGTTGCGATCGTATCAACTGGTTCAACTCTTTCACTGTCATAGGCGATAACAATAGGCTTTTGCAAACAGCGTAGATCCAGATGAGACGGCTCATAATAGCCGTCTCATCTGGATCTACGCTGTTTGGCATTCAATCTTTCAAATAAACTGTAAACTTCTTTCCAATCGACATTTTGTTAAAAAAAAAAAAAAAAAAAAAAAATAGACGACAAATGTGGTCTGAAATTTGGCGCGGAAAGAGTCCAGCCCATCAGTAGTTGTATCTGCTGCCCGTTCCAAGGCGGCTTCTCTGTTGTGGTTCTGTTTTGTCTTTTTGTGTGTATATCTGTTACTGCTGTTGTGTTGTTGTATTCTGTCGAACCTCGGGAAGGTTTTGCTTCGTGACTGTGGTCTTTCTTGGGTGTTTTTCGCATATTTTTTGCATGGGACACACCTACGTTGTTCAATATTAATCCGCAATATGTTTATTCTAAAGGGTTTTCGGATTGTGTCAAATAATGTGTCATAAACAATAAAGTGAATATTTATTACATCACAAGGTAAATCTTCTTCATTCAAAATACACGTGTTTCAGTTTCGTCGAAAACTTCTAAGGGGTCGTCGTCATTCTTGCACACGATACGCCGTCGTCATCGCGTATATATTTGCATGAAGTTTCATCGAAATATTCCAGGGGCGTGTCCACAATGTGGCACGAACAGAATCATGATTATGTCTACAAACAGATGGTCCGATGCTCAGGTGTACACAGGCACATCCCACCGAAGCTTCTATTGAGGAATAGCATTTACAAGCGTTTTTTTTTTTTTTTTTTTATTTTTGTTTTTGCCGCGCAGAATGTAGCAGACGACAAAATTTAATATATAATATAGTGTGCTTACCACTACCAGAAAATTAGATATTACATTACAATTACCAGTGTTTGCACGAGACAAGAACTATATATAATAAGATGCACAAGATCAATTTGATTATTTAAACTTCTCTGTAACAAATTTATTTGCTATTTTAATGCTTACTTAAGTGTGTATAAACTATATAATCTAACTTTGCGAGTGCATCATGTGCAAGTAACACTGCATTATTTTCTATCAGAGAGACGCTATTATTTTTCTGTCGGAGGGACGCTATTATTTAATATTTAAAAACCTTTTAAATTCCAAAGAAAATATTCAAAAATGGCGGGGCTCTTTACATCTGCACTGAAAAGTTCGAACTTATATTAGTTTCTTGTTTAGTTTTTCAGCCGATTTTCACTATGTTTTCACCAACTGATTTCTCAAACGTATTTGTTATTGACAATTCATCAGGTTAGCAAGCAAAGAGGTGGAGGCAAAGTGAAATACAACCATTAGTATCAGATCAGAATACTTCATGTGGAATCCACTTATAATATCATATCTTTTATTTATTTCTACATGAAAATCGCATAACCGCATTTGTTTACAACAAGCTAAAACAGGTGGAAAATTTGATGATAACGATGGATGTAAAAGTTTTTATAACGAAAGTTAATACAAAGTAGCAGCTGGACAGATGGGAATTCATTTCAGCCACGCCATTGGGTAAAGAGCCGTTATGGCATATGTAAAACGCAAAGTCTAGCCAGTGCCTATGCTGTTCGCTCACATTAAAGCTGTAGGCCAAAAGGGAAAATTCAGCCAAAGAATTAGATATGTGGCCTTGCTAGGGGCTCGGGCATGCGCACTAAAAATATTGGTTCGACGGAAAATTAAAAGAGTTTTTTTTTTTTCCTCTCGCGTCGCGGTTCGTATTTTCTTCCGCAAGTTTTGGCTTCTATGAGATAAAATAGGACTCATATTTTATTATTATTATTATTACATGATAACGGTACTTAAGTGTTCTCTTACTTTTGATGGGCAGAAAATTCAATATTACCGTCTTTATAAATGGGCCGGTGGCTGAAAAAAGGACCTTAGAACATATGCGAACAGCGAAGATCCAGACCAGATTAGGCGTCCGCGCAATCTGGTCAGGATCCTCGCTTTTCGCCTCCACAAGTGGCCTTTGTTGAAGATGTGGAACTGATAGCGAAGATCTTGACACGACACGTGGCTTTGCAAACTGGTCAGGGGCTTCGCTATTCGCATATCATCACGAAAGCATGCCTATATAATATTGACCCCCTTAAACCCCACTTTTATACAGTAAAACTGGGGTTTACAGGGGTATACATTATTTTTCTTATTTCTGCTCAAAAACATAGATTGTGGGTACTCGTTATAACTGCTTCACCGAGGTGGTTCTAACGAGTACCCACATTCTATGTTTTGAGCAGAAATAAGAAAAATATCGGAGTTTTTTATCTGAAAATTTTCAGTTTTTGGAGGTGAAATTTTCATTGTATTTGAATAGGAATGTTTTCGTTATGTGTCCTGAGGGCCTTTTTATCAGCCGACGGCCCAAATGTTGGTAATATTCCTATAAGTACTAGTACAAACGAATAGTTGTGATAGTATGTAATATAAAAGATACAGTCTCTAGCTTTTGCATTTGCTTTTTGTGTGCAGCATTTTTATTAACTGCTCCGTGCACACTTAAGGTATTGTTTTAGGGAAATATATGCGCCACTGATATTCATGAAATGCGCAATGTTTGTTCAAAACGTTCAAATAATGAATCAGATTTCGGACATAGCTGTTCGAATCCCGCGCCAAGAATTCTCTTGCAAATTAGCACATGTACATTGTAAGAGCTTTAGGTTTTTGGTGGCCCTGTGGCCTTCTGGCTGTTCGCTGCGGGGGCTTTTTTTTATAAATTAAATCAAATCAAATCAAATCAATTTTATTGGTATAAAATCCAAACAAGAACAGGACTGTCACCAATGAAGACATGAAGAACAATTATAGACAAACTGTTGTCCGCCTCGCAAGAGAAGGGCCACTGTTTCAGAATTTTCTTGTGAGACTGAACAAGCTCTCTTTGCTACTCAGAGTTGGTACATCGAATAATGGACCTTCTCTTTCAAAGTAGTACAAAAATCACAAAATATATAAGAACTCACAGCTGGGGACAACAATCAAAAATGTTCTATATGGAGAGCATGTACATTTATAATGCTTTACCATTGGCAGCATGTGCCGGAGAGCTCTGGAATTACTTGTTAAAGGAAAAGAAGAAAACAGCAGTGATGCAGCAAAGGTGGACCATGGAGAAAGTATCTAATCAGTGACTGCACTGTTGCTATTCCAGGTCACTCCCCGACACATAACACCAAGATAAGCATCTGATTACAACATATATCACAGCAGTCCAAAATTTGAGGACTTTCAATTAAAGATCTAACCCTATCGTTAGACTATAAAATTACGGTACAAAGTCTTTAACCGCCAAATATCCTACAGACTATACATTACACGACATAATTCTGAAATTTACTACCGACCTGATTCAAGTAATGATTGTCGGAGTATATACATGTTACTTAATCCAGAGATACAAATATTGGTTATATCGTTATCGTTACTGCTTAAAATAAACTTTAACTTTGAACTTTCATCCATTGAATTGAACACAGCTACAGTCTCATTTAAGCGATTTATCATATTGGCTCTTGCAGGAGCAAGTTTACTGCACTTCAAAACTTATATATTTTGTACTGTTTGTTGTCTTAGTGTTGAGTTGAGTGGATCCTGTCTAGCATTATGATCTTGTTGGGGAGGAGGAGCTGGTTGCTTTGTTTTTCTTTCGTTTGTGAGTTGTGTACTTACTCTCTGTCATGCATTATTTGCTCTTCCTCGTCATGTTCATCATAAAAACACGCTAATATAATTTTGACCCCTTTAAACCCCACTTTTATATTGTAAAACTAGGGTTCACCGAGGCAGTTCTAACGAGTACCCACAATTTAGAGTTTTTTATCTGTTTTTTTTTTTTTTTTTTTTTTTTTTAGTTTTTGAAGGTGAAATTTTCTATTTATTTGAATAGGCGTGTTTTCGTAAAATTAGTGGTAGGCTATGTTTTGTGAGTGTGGCTCTTCCTGGACATCTTGTATACTGTTTGAAGATATAAACTATATAGCTTGCAAACTATTTCATATCCGATGAGAAAATGGCTGACTTACGCACTTTGCATTAATATGGTAGAACGATACAGGAAAACAATTAAAATGTGACCATCTTCAGGCATACGTTTTATGGATCTATACATGCCGGATGGATCCAGAACAGTTTTGCGGCGTCTGATCTGGGTCTACACAGCTTGCCAATCCCCCTTTCACGCGACTTTGGTATAAATGAGTTAAATGACTTCTTCTCTACAACTGCAAGTCAGATTGCACATAAAACATGCTTGGAACAAGGTCATTCAAGTCTGCATAAATATTAGGATAAGGCATAAAAATGGCCACCGTTATCGTATACATGAATGTTCAAAACCTTAAAGCCACTTCTCTGACACCACCAGTGGTTAACGCTTAGCACTCTGAATAACATTTTCAGCAGATGATATATTGAAACATGTTTCTTATAATACGCAGAAAACAGGTTTTACATTTCAAGAAAATTGTTTCCATTGCAGACAATTTGCATGAAATGCCATATCCTGTTTTCTCGGAAAAATAAGCAAATAATATGAATTTGTCCTCTGTTGAATTAGATAAGAGAGTGGTTAATGTTAAGTTCAAAATGCATATGAAGCATCTTTGGGACAAGACCTTTCAAGTTTCCGGAAAATAGAAATAACTCTAAGACTGTTGTTATAGCCATATACGCTGAAACGCTTAACTCCCATTACTGTTTCAGTAGACTGTGCAGCCTACTGAACTTAAACTGCATGCTGGAGAAGCAGTCTCAAATTTGTAAAAATTAGTATGAAAGAGCACTCGAGATGGTAAAGCCTTTAAACAACTCCTTCTCCAAAAAGCGCAAAACTGTAAGTGAAGATACCCAGGAAATGCCACAGTCAAGTAGCACAATCTTCCTAAGACAATTAGACGAATATCACGAAAACATACCAATATAATTTTGATCCCCTTAAACCCCATTTTATGTAGTAAAACTGGGGTTTACAGGGGTATACATTATTTTTCTTATTTCTGCTCAAAAACATAGATTGTGGGTACTCGTTAGAACCGCCACGCTGAGGCGGTTCTAACGAGTACTCACAATCTATGTTTTGAGCAGAATTATGGAAAATATTAGAATGTTTTATCTGAAAATTTTCATTTTTTTGTGGTGAAATTTTCAATATATTTGAATAGGCGTGTTTTCGTAATGGAATGGAGGGCCAAATAATGTCAAAACGCTTTCAATCCTGTATACCAAGACAGATACTTTTGCAAACAGTGTAGATCCAGATGAGACGCCTCATGGTATGCCGACTCATTAAGATCTACACTGTTTGCCATTCTGTTTTTGATTTCAGATTGGCACCCCTATTTGCATGAGTGGGCATGTCCAAATTCAAGGATATCTCTGAAACTCAGGGCTGAAAAAAGTTAAATTGCATGTGGGGCATCCTTTGAACAGGAGCTTTCAAGGCTGTCAAAATGTTGTAGAACTGGTATCTGCCAGGACAATATATGGCATAATATTTCAAATATGTCTTCGCAGAAACCCATTATTTGGTAGAAATTTTGCATAGAAATGGTGAATTCGAATTCAGACTTGTGACATTTATGCGGAGTGTTTCTTTTAACTGGCTGCCACGACAACTAAAATGTAATATACACTTAAATGGGTCCTATAGACCAAACTGTATGTGGAACATAGTTTTCAAATTTGCAAACATTGTTAGGAACTGCGTCCAAGATGGCCGCAATGACCACAGAATGGTAAAGTCTTTAAACGGCTTGTTTGCCCAAAGTGCAATGCTGATTGATCTTGAATTGCATGTGAAATGTCCTTAGGACAAGCTCTTTGACAATTGCATAAGTATTTGGAAGTAGCATGCAAGATGGCCACCATGCCCATATATGATTGGAAGCTTCAGATTTTGTTTTCTTATAGAATTGGAGAACGTATTGCTTATATTTCATTGGAACATACTTTGAACAACTTCTGTCAAATTTGGTTCTGGTGTTGTTTGTTCTTTGTATGGCCTGTGGCTTTTCGTTTTTATTTTCATGTTTTGTTCTGTTCGTTGTCGTACTGTTACATTACGAAAACACGCCTACTCAAATATACTGAAAATTTCACCTCCAAAAAACTGAAAATTTTCAGATAAAAAAAACTCTGAATTTTTTTTTCATATTTTCTGCTCAAAACATCGATTGTGGGTACTCGTTAGAACCGCCTCGGCGAGGCGAGGCGGTTCTAACGAGTACCCACAATCTATGTTTTTGAGCAGAAATAAGAAAAATGGTGTATACCCCTGTAAACCAGTTTTACTATATAAAAGTGGGGTTTAGGTGGGTCAAAATTATATAGGCATGTTTTCGTGATGCGCTTAGTGGCTTCTGTCTAGCACTGGGTAAGAAGGTGCTGGTAGCTTTGTGTTTCTTTAGTTTGTGGCTTGTGTACTGTCTGCCTTGGTTTGTTTGCTCTTCCTCATGCTGTCATTGGTAGGCTATGTTATATGATTGTAGCTCTTTCTGAAGATCTCTTATACTATACTGGGTAAAGTCTTTGCAAAGCAGACATGTCTACAAACGTTAATCAACTTCTCCCTTCGAAAAGTGTGGTCCAAAATTAGCACCATTCGTCCATGAAGACACGTATAGATAACTTCTTCAAAACTGTAATGCAAACTGAACTTAAATTGTATATGGAACATAAGTTTCCTTAGGAGGTGTCATAGTTGTGCATTAATTATTCTATATTCTAAGCAAATATGTTATTGCAAACTTAAAAAAAGTACGTCCTCGCATGAGCATAGATCTCGGATTTTACCACATTGTACATTTGTCAATCATTGTCAGTCATTGTCTAAAAGTCATATTCTTCAGTCTTCAATAGCCTTGGTTCCAAACATTCAAGCATTTTCTCGTCTGTTTTCGTCAACCACCGCACCTCAACCATTTGTAAATGACAGCAATATTGCCGACAAGCTGTGATATCCTAAAGTTGAGTATTTTCCACTTCTCAACAACACTGTTCTTGATTCCAGCTTGTTTCTGCCATAGTGATCCATCAGACAGGCTAGACTGTGCCCCAACAAGTAAAACTGTACCCTGGAACCAGCGGAAGCTAAACGTCATAACACGGGTCAGCCTGTGTATTTCCTAATTATCAAATCGTTTAACCGTATAGTTCCTATAATGTGTAAAGAGCATGTGTAGACATGTGTAGATCCTGATGAGACTGTGCGAATGTGCAGTCTCATCAGGATCTACACATTTCGCATATGGCATAAAATCCCTTTTTGCCTGTTTTGACACAGACTTGTTGACGTTTTCTAAAGGGATAATGAAATTGCCTCTTTGTTCTTCTTGCAAACCAGCTTTAATAACCAGAATTATCAGTTATTAAGATATTGAGCGAGTTCAGATTCAACAACAGATTTATCAATATGGTCATTTACGCTACTATTGTCTGACTGGCGCGTGTGTCTACCATATAAACGGATCATAAACAGTTTGATTTAATTGATATTGCCCGCTATTGACCGGACGTCGCTTGACACTTATTGGCAGCTAGCTCATGCAGAAGTATCATAGAGACTCGTAGTCTCCTGCTGCAGCAGACTGCTAGCAATAGTCACAGACTGCATGTGCGCCCAGCGATGACTCAGATCAGCCTGCGCATTCGCACAGTCTGATCAGAGTCTTCGCAGGGCACACTGTGAGTAGTCAAGTCTGGCTGACAGCGCAGACTCTTATCAGCCTGCGAGGGTGCGCAGGTTGAACTGAGTCTTTATTGGGCATACATGCAATATTGTAGGAAATGCTGTACCTTGTTCATATTTCTCTAAACAGACAGCTGTTTAACATTTTGCATGCTGGTTAAAATTTTCAGCAGACGTCATTTTGAAATATTTTTCTTATTTTTCCTGGAAAATAGGATTTGACACTTTATGCTAAGGAGACAATTTTCATGAATTGTCGGATCCTATTTTTAGGAAAAATAAGAAAAATATCAGTAGTATTGGGTGTCAAAGTGGGGTCCATAGTGACAACCAATACTACTAATATCATCAGCTTCCGTCTGCTAAATCTGCCCATAGCATAGTAAAAGATGATTTGGTAGGATTCCAAGGGAAGGAAAATATGTCAATTTTTTTTGCCTCCCTTCTGAAAAGGGATCTATTCTAAAAGACAAAAATTTCCTCCTCTTTAAAGATTAGTTTGCTGGAAAGCAAACAGAAAGTCTCAGAAAACGGCATAATATCTGCCAATGATATCAAAAATATAAGTGAAGATACCCAGGAAAATTAATGTATTTTGAATGTATGCCATTGGCATATTTGGTTTATATGTAAGAGAGCCGTATGGTGGCCAGCTTTGCAGCTAAATGTGTTGTACCCTTAAAGATAATGTAAAATAATGTTGGGAAAATGTTATATATCTTCTTCCCCACCGTTTTTTTTTTTTTTTTTTTTTTTTTTTTTCTGTCAGTCTCAGAATATTCAGGTATTCTAATTTCTAAAGGTGGATGGCCCATTGTAAACACGACAGTAGTAGCAGATATGACTGTAATGCAGTTGAAAGGAAAATAAAACTTCCTAATACATTTTTGTCGTCCGCTAGAATGCAAATTAACCCTTAAAGCGTCAAACACAATCTGTAGCAGACGATATTTTTTTTTTTTTTTTTTTTTTTTTTTTTTATTTCAGGGAAAATAAATCTTGACATTTCATGTGACTTTACATGAAATGTCAAGACTTATTTTCTTTGAAAAAAAATCAAAATATTATCTGCTGCAGTGGTAATTGTCGTTTTAAGGCTAAATAGACTGAAAGTTCAAACCACCTGATCAGGACAGGACAGTCTGGTGCGAATAATGCCATTTTAATAGCTTTAGAGCATTTAGGAATGTGAAAAAAGGACAGGGATCGTCTCCATTATCTTGCGCTTTGATAGTCAAATTTTTAATTTATATACATTGATTTCATTGATTTAATGACATGCAAGTAAATTATCAGTCATATTAAATCCAGCCAAGGTCTGGCTGTCATAACATAAAAAAAGATTTTGTCACGCAAAAGCCATCACTTCTCGTCAGGTGTTTGGTTTGGTTCCCTTTTTCTGACAGCCTTGGCTGTCTGACGTTGATAATTAGACGACAGGAGAACCAGTCTCGTCAGGTGACCATTTTCACCTGTGCAAAAAAGAAAAATAAACATAATTGGTGTAAAATCACCTGCACAAAAGGTATATGAGACGCAACGTGAAAAACGTACCTTCTGACATGTACGTCCAACGAATACTCTAATCAGTCTGCGCATCTGCGCAGTCTGATCAGAGTCTTCGTTGTCCGCATGAAGAAACACAAATATGCGAATGCACAGGCTGATCTGAATCTTCGCAGAGCGCACATGTCCGAAGGTACGTTTTCTGTCGTTGCGGTTCATATAATTTGCATGAAAAACGGGTACTGTAATTGTATCTTCGGCGAACAGACTGGTTTTAATTGCTTTGTGAAGCTGCATTCATTTGTTTAAGGTCGATTGACCTTCAAAAGCACAAAGGTCAAAGTAGTAGACAAACTTAAAAGTTTGCTATCTAAATTCGCAACTTTTTACTAATTCCAAATTCCAGTTTTATTTACATATATCAGACAGGATAGGTTTCACCTAGGCCGGCCACCCGCCTTCGCTGTCGCTTTAACATTCTATGCTTTCTTTTGTAGATCAAGCTACAGCCTATGAATGTAAGGTATGACGGTCACCTTCACGTGTCCGGGGTTAGTTTAATCCCCAAGATCTTACTGAACGTCAGGTTTGATTTTGTACCAGTGAACTTATTACTAGTTTCTATACAGAAATAAAATCTTCATTCAAACATATGTGTAACATTCATTTGAATAAAATTCATGTACATGTAAACAGAGAGCGTATGGTATCCACTCATATCATGAATAGTCGTACATAATTGTAAAATCTGGATTGCAAAGGCCAGTGGCGTAGCCAGGACGGAATTATATTTATATTATATTAAATCTAGAAAAAAATTTCTTAGCATTGCTTCCAAAATGGGAGCTTCTCTTATTCAATATATAGTCGCAGTCCTACTGTCCAGCGGTCTATGCAGATCTGGATATGAGCATTTTGCAATATAATTATATATAATTATGTATATTTTATCTGGCCTCACTTAGCATCTTATTTGTCACTACCTCAAGCTGGAAGCAATGATCTAAAATAATTCTATCTGCACTTTTGTCTTGTCCTTGCACGTATGGGTCGCTGCTGGTGAAACAGTGTCTTAGGGCATATGCGGGCAGCGAACCCACTGGTCAGACTGCACATTTGCACAGTCTGATCAGGGCGTTCGCTGTCTTCTGACAGAATCAATGTCTGTTGTATAGTATACAAAAACGGACACGAAACACTCGAATGAGTGAAGCTGCGCAGGGTAACCTGATTCTGCGCATTTTCGCATATGCTGAAAGACACCTTTTCATTCGATGAAGCTCAATCATCATGGCGACAGATAAATCTTGTATTGATTAGCAGTAAAGAAACTGTTCATTTAACTGCATCTCATCAAGTACAAAGACATTCATGGGCCTTCAGAGATACATAATACATTATAATTAAGGTATAATTCAGGGATGTGTTCGAGAAATACCGTGATTGCACGCAAGAACATGCGGTTTTCAATCGTTGTCTCAGACAACGTATTATTTTTTTTATTCCGAGCGTTGACTTAGCAAACTCCCCATTATTATGTAATATTAGCCAAATCTACTTCATGTATAATCGGCATTGAGAGCATAATGTTTTGGAATATGTGAAAATGAGCTATTTTTTGTTTATCTTTTTTCTGAGCAAACAAAAGACATATTTCATAAAAAGTCTTTCATCACGAAAACACGCCTATATGATTTTGACCCACTTAAACCCCAGTTTTATATAGTAAAACTGGGGTTTACAGGGGTATACATTATTTTTCTTATTTCTGTTCAAAAACATAGATTGTGGGTACCCGTTAGAACCGCCTCGCCGAGGCGGTTCTAACGAGTACCCACAATCTATGTTTTGAGAAGAAATATGAAAAATATCAGAATCTTTTATCTGAAAATTTTCATTTTTTTTGGTGGTAAAATTTTCAGTATATTTGGATAGGCGTGTTTTCGTAATGTATTTCATAAGCAGGTGGGGGGCAAAGGGCATGTTAGTATTTCTTCTGTTTCTGCTCTGTCATTCACTTTTTTCCCTCATCTGCTTCTATTTCTCTCGCTATATACTAGCTTTTCGCTCTTCTGTCCCTACTCTCCCTTTCTCTGTGAGACGACACAAAATGGCCCACAAGGATTGACATGTCGTTAAACAAGATCTCTTTCAAAACGTGGACAGCGAGTCCTGACCAGGCAGTCTGACCACATGACAAATATTACAAATATTTTCTCTTCTACAGTATTTTCCTATTTTCTGTACTCTCGAAGGTGAACCTTAGGTTCATGAAACAGACTACTTGGGCCGAATCAAACGAAAAGAGTCTTATCTTGGCTTTTTTACAATCTATTGATACATTCTATAGGAGTCAGTAATTCAGTACGGATATGCAGGCTGTTCTGAATCATTGCTCTCCATCTCATTACGAGAACATGCCTATTCAAATTTACTGAAAATTTTACCACCAAAAAATGAAAATTTTCAGATAAAAAAATCTGATATTTTTTCATATTTCTGCTCAAAACATAGATTGTGAGTGCTCGTTAGAACCGCCTCAATGAGGCGGTTCTAACAAGTACCCACAATCTATGTTTTTGAGCAGAAATAAGAAAAAATAGTATAACCCTGTAAACTCCAGTTTTACTACATAAAAGTCGGGTTTAAGGGGGTCAAAATTGTATAGGCATTTTTCATGATGTATGCTGGAATACATGTTTTCACTTAACGCGGCCCAGGCTGTTATCTCACGGCCCATGGTTCTAAATGCGCCGGGTGCAAAATCGGTCGTACGTGAGGTGCCAGTTATTTGCTGAAGGCTATGGTTATAAGTTCCTCCGTCATCTAAACCATTTTAGACTGAATATAAACTCCCCCACACTATGCACTAGAAAAGTCGAATTTTCAATTTTAGGTATGTGATTTAGATATTCCAAGAAAAAAATGACTTAACTAGTTGCAACAGTGAAAGCGTTGCTCAGACGTCTCATTCTGCGGTGTCTGATCTGGGACTGTACTGTTTGCCAATTACTTTTTTGGGGTATCCAAACTGAAATGGGTTAAATGGGCCAGTACATATTCTGACAATGGCGAAGAATTCCGAATCCCTTTCTTCCCGTGTTCTTGAGAAGATTTTAAAATTACGCTTGAAACTTTTTAGTAGGACCCGTTTATGGGCAACAAACATGCATATTGAACTGCTTTTCAATGGATGAAACATTAAACCTGATGACTTTTCATTACGACCAGTTTATGGGAACAGAGACGTACTGGCCGTGTCAAACGAAAAAGTGCTTTCGAGCATGCGCAAAATGTGCGGATTTACATCATCCTGCACATGAGCAAAGTCTCATCCGGATATTTACTCTCCAATGAAACATTTTAATATTCAATGAGTCTATTTTTGGACAACGAAGGTCCTGATCAGACTGCGCGAATGCGCAGGCTGATCTGGGCCTTCGCTGTCCGCATATGCCCGAAAGCACGTTTCCGCTTGGCGTGGCCCATATAGAAATTCTATATTACTCAGTTTTTCAATGGATGAAACATTAAACCTGGTCTTTCTTGCTGTTTCAATAATTCAATGATACCAAATATGGCTAGGCGTGTTCTTAAGACAATGTAGGTAAAATATCAATGATTTAAGAACCTGGCTCGTTGGATCGACCCAAGCAGGTAAATGTTATCAATCTAACATAAATTTTTCATGGTGGATGGGTGACGAGTAATCCAAACACGCACACCACGATGCACACTTAGTCTAATCTTCGTGTTGGGCACCGTTTTATCGCGGAAGGATCTTCAATGTGGCACTGTCTTGTTTTCCTATGAGGGAAGCTACGAAGATAAAATATATTTCACGCTATCTAATGATTGGAGATTAATATCTCGCAGAAAAAATAGGAGAGATCACGAGACTACTGTATGTACTAGTATCATATTTATCATAAATACTAGGACATAAATATTGACTCCATCCCATATTTGTCTTAGAATTTGAATAAGTCAATATGACGGTCTGTTTTCTTTGTTTGTTTTTTTTGTTGTTGTTTTTTTTAAACAGATGCATTCTGCGGCGTTTGATCTGGGTCTACGCTGTCTGCTCAGGCCTGTCCGTCCAATACTTAGGAAAAATAAGGTACATCAAAAATGTTGGATTAAAAGTCATACAAGCAAAACTATTTTAGTCAAACTATGGAGATTTTAGAAGCAGACGTATGAAGAAAGGGTCATATCGCATCGGCACTGTCTGATCAATGTTCAGCAATGTATGCTACCGCATCCAACCAGAGACTTAATATCTAACATTCGCCGAGCCTGTACTTTTCTCTCTCCTTACAGTGTCTTGAGAAGGTTCTAATATATTGAAAAAAACTGAGTTCCGCTTAAGCCAGTGGCAGGGACCCAATGCACTACTGCAAGCTACATTGCTGTGATATGAAGGTCTCAACAGGACAAAATATTTAGACGTAAACGTCTAAGTCCCGGCGCAAATTTTGTTCTTGATTACTTAGAGATATGGGACAAGGATATACTTAAGTTTAATAAAATTTCAAAGTAACAGGTAAAATCGAACAACAATGTGATTCTTTAACTTTCACTGCCACAGGCGATAAAAAAAGTCTTTTGCAAACAGCATAGATCCAGATGAGCCGTCTCATCTGGATCTACGCTGTTTGACATTCAGTCTTTCAACTTTACGTTTAAACTTCTTTTCAAGCGATAGTTTGTTAAAAAAAAAAAAAAAAAAGAAAGAAAGAAAGAAAAGCAGACGATAAATATCGTCTGAAATTTGGCACCGAAAGAGTTTATGTTTGCTTTTATTAAGCTTTAAGAAATTTCTTGATTGAAATGAAAATAAAATAGACATTAATCTGCTTATAACACATTCTGTAATACGATTTTTTTTTATATTTGCCGGGATCGTCAGAAACAGACGATCCCGGCAAATATAAAAAGTCCTTAGTGAGTTAATCGAACACCCCCATATGTAAAAATCCAAAGCTGTATTAAAACCGAGACTCTGATTTTCGTTCATTTACGTTGGTTCTGTGTTTCCAAGGAGAGCACTTGACCAATCTGCATGGATGTAGAAATTGTATAGTTTATGCGTCGATTTCCTATGCCAAGCTATACATTCGCATGTATTTGGTCATAAAATGTTTCTTACGGTCCTAATGCCTTAGCTACATAAGACACTAAAGTTACTTCTTCTGTATAGCTGTTAACTGAATATGTGTAACAATATCTAGGGTAGATGGAGCTCTCAAGCCCTAGTCGGCAATACATCTAGGAGTTGGCAACTCCAAACAAAAACCTGCATATCTGTATATGTCTGTTTCAGTTATGTTAAGTCTGCTTCGGCAGCTGGGACAGAGGAAATCATTACTATGATTCAACGGCCCAAACGGTGATGCAGCAGCATGTTGTGGAGCATGGAGAGCATGACAAGGCACAAAAGTAGTCATGGTCGTTCACTGCATCCGGGCTTAGCTCCAGATGTGCTGACACTGTCTTACCTCTGGATCCAACTAGGTCAGGACGAGAGAGTGAGGTTGACTCTTCGCGCCTCTCCCTCACTATAATCCAATTCACAGCGCATGTCATCTTAATCAGCAATACACGGTCACAGCAGGCGTACATACGCAAGTCGTACAAAAGCCCTGTGGCGATGGGCGAGCGGCGAATCAGCAGGTGAGGAAACACTGGAAGCTGCAGTTGCGGACCTGCACACAGGCGGCTTGGTTCTATAAGGTCGCTTTCCTTAAGAATGAAGCAGTACAGGGAATTCGATAGCCGAACTGAGCGACTAAGCAGACCTTTTTAGGATCGCACTGCTCACGCCCTTAGCATTGGGAATGGGGCTAGAAAAGGTGCCCTAAACAATTGCCTGCCTCAAAACTCCTGGCTGCTTAACCGCGATCAGCGGGGATCCCACTTAGCGGTCGAACAAGTCAAAAGGAAAACAAAGGTGATACCTCTAAACATCGGCGCATGGAATGTACGCACTCTAATGGACAGCGCTGGTTCTGATAGACCTCAGTGAAGAACAGCTGTAGTTGGTAGAGAACTTGACCTATACAAAGTCGAGATTGCAGCTCTGAGTGAGACTCGCCTTGCAGAGGAAGGGTTTTTAAAAGAAGTTGGTGCTGGTTACACTTTCTTCTGGAGTAGACGCAAGAAAGAAGAACGGCGTGAAGCAGAAGTAGGATTCGTCATTAAGTCACACCTCTTCAGCAAGCTCTCAGGACTTCCAAAAGGCATAAATGACTGCCTGATGACGCCGAGACTTCACTTATCTGGCAAGAGTCATGCAACAATTGTAAGTGTCTGTGCACCCACAATGACCAATCCAGATGAGGTTAAAGACAAGTTCTATGATGATCTGGATACTGTGATTTCTGCAGCGCCCCGGACAGACAAATTCATCCCCCCTCGGGGATATCAATGCCAGAGTGGGCACAGATCACCAAACCTGGGAAGGAGTGATTGGAACTGAAGGAGTTGGGAAGTGCAACAGCAATGGCCTCCTCCTTTTAAGGAAATGTGCAGAGCATGAACTACTGATCACCAACACAGTCGTCCGTCTACCAACTCGCAAAAAGACATCATGGATGCACCCTCGCTCCAAACACTGGCCTCTCATTGACTATGTCATAGTGCGAAGGAAGGACAGACAGGATGTCAAAGTGACAAAGACTGTGTGTGGTGCAGACTGTTGGACAGATCACAGGCTTATTGTCAGCAAACTCAACCTGCGCATTCAGCCTGTACGACAACCACAAGGCAAGAAAGTGCCAATGAGATTGGATGCCTCCAAGCTGAAACAAGACAGCAAGAGGCAAGCATTCGTCAGTGATATCTGAATCTGTTTAGATGCACTGGAACACCGTTCAGAAGATGTAGATGAGAGCTGGACAGTCTTCAGAGACACCGTTCACTCTTCAGCGATGGATTTCCTAGGACCAGTATCTTGCAAACACCAAGACTGGTTTGATGAGTATGACAAAGAAATCCAGGGACTCCTTGAAGAGAAACACACACACACACACACACACACACACACACACACAAAGAAAAACACGAGATACCTCAGTGGTACCAGCTCAGTATCTAGTAAGACTGCCTATTCAAACATATATAAGACAGTCCAGACTAGGCTCAGAGACATGCAAGACTCCCGGCTGAGCTAAAAGGCTGATACAATCAAGTCCTTTGCAGACAAAAAGGATATGAAGAAGTTCTTTGATGCACTTAAGACAGTATATGGTCCCCAGAGCTCAGGAACCACCCCACTCCTTAGTGCAGGTGGAACTAATCTTCTAACTGACAAGGAAGCTATCTTGAAAAGATGGGCTGTACACTTTGATGGTGTTCTTAATCAGCCATCATCTATCAATGATGAAGCTTTTAACAGACTACCACAGGTGAAAGGCAATCCGCTGCTTGATGGGTTCCCAATCGTCTCTGAAACAGTGAAAGCAGTATAACTCCTGTCATCTGTCAAGGTTCCAGGATCAGATGCAATACCTGCAGAGATCTACAAAGCAGGAGGTCCTCCAGTTGCAGAGAAACTGACAGAGTTATTTCACATTATGTGGAGAAAAGAAGCCATCCCTCAAGAGTTCAAGGATGCAACAATTATCCGCCTCTTCATAAAGAAAGGAAATCCTCAAGTCTGAGAAAACCATCGAGGCATCTCTTTATTGTCAGTTGCTGGGAAGATCCTTGCTAGAGTCCTACTGAATCGATTGAACAGTCAAGGCTTCTACCAGAAAGCCAATGTGGGTTCAGGAAAGACAGACGAACAATAGACATGATCTTCACAACAAGATGGCCTCAAGAGAAATGCCAGGAACAGAATGACGGCGAGTTTTCTTATCCATGCCCTGTGACAAATGGAGTTTAGCAAGGCTGTGTTCTAGCTTCGACACTGTTCAGCATGATGTTTTCTGCCATACTTACAGATGCTTTCCTGGATGGTGACAATGGTATACCTATTAGGAATTGCTTTGACGGGAAACTTTTCAACCTAAGAAGGTTGCAAGCTAAACCCATGGTGCAGACAGAGGTGCTAGATGAGTTCCTCTTTGCAGATGACATGGCAAAGGGTGCTCCAAAAGAAGAGAAAATGCAAAAAGGTATAGATCAAGTATCCGATTCATGTGACAGCTATAATCTCACAATCAGCATAAAAAAGACTGAGGTAGCCAGCACCTGGAAAGCCTTGAGCCTTTATGCAAACCGAATTTTTATGTTTTTTTTCTGTATTAAGAGTTTACATCGGGGCCCAGGGTGAAGTTGGCTGGCCGTACAAGTGCTTTAAACCCACGGTGGTTTATTCTACTGACCGTTCTAAGGCGGTGGTCCCGGTGTTAGTTTTACTCTTTGTTGCTTTGTGGTTTATTCTACGAAGCGATTTGTTTTGTCTTGCCTTGTGTTATTTTGTTCTTATGCTTTTCAGTCCTTTTAGCGTTGCGATTACCTCGCTTGGGGAAGAGAGCTAGTCTAGGTGCTTTTCGTACGTTTGTTTGATTTGCGCTTGTTTGGTTTTGTCTGTTTCCTCTTCCTCTTGGTGCCTGGGAAGGGCTGCGGTTTGTGTTTGTGGCACTCCCTGGCCTTTTCTCTTACCTTTTTTTATAAGGAACCTACCATCACAGTGAAAAGTCAACGACTGCAAGTGGTAGACAAGTTCACCTACCTTGGAAGCACATTGTCTAGACTTGTGCACAATAATGATAAAGTCAATGCCAGGATTGCCAAAGCTAGTGCAGCATTTGGCCGACTACGTGGAAGTATTTGGGACCGAAGTGGAAGCAGATTTGACAACAAAGCTGATAGTATACAGATGTGTGGTGCTGCCAACACTATTATACGCATGCGAAACTTGGACAGTTCACCAACGGCGTGACAAAAGACTGAACCATTTACATACAAGCTGTCTTAGAAAACTTCTAAAGATCAAGTGGCAAGACAGGATTCCAGACACAAAAGTCCTAAAAAGGGCAGGGATACAGACTCTTCTGAAATTAGCACAGTTAAGATGGACAGGCCATGTTACCAGAATGCCTGATGAACTTTTGCCAAAGAAAATCCTCTATGGAGAACTACAAATGGGAAAACGCTCCCATGGTGGTCAGAGGAAGCGATACAAGGACACCCTCAAAGCTTCCCTTAAAGACTTCAACATACCAACAGAGTCGTGGGAACAGATTGCACAGGATCGAACAAAGTGGCGAAACCTCATAAGAAGGGCTGCTGGGGAATACGAAGCAAAAAGAATCAGCGAAGCCTAGCAGAAATGTGAGCAGCGGAAAGCCAGAGCTAAGGCATCACCAACAGAACTTTCTTCCTCAGACCTCTCTTGTGCTATCTGCAACAGGCAGTTTAGAGCTAAGATTGATCTCATCAGCCATGTTAGAACACACAAATTATAACACTTCACGCATTTGATTAGGATTGGTCATTGTCAGTGATTACAGACGAACTTAAATAATGCCTTTGGATAATGAATAAATAAACAAACATAACAATGGATTACACATCGGTATCTTTCGAGGTACCTCCCAAATGCATTTGTGACTCTTTGGTCTTCAGACTGGCACATTTTTATCTGCATTCGTTTAACAAATGATTTGTCCATATACAAAATTCGAGTAAAGTTAAACTGTACCACTTTTTGTGCAAATTCAGCAGACGGCAATCTGATGATATTTTTTTCTCTTTCTTTTTCCAGAACCTTTCAGACAATTTGCAAGAAATGTCAAACATATTTTCTCCGAAGGCTAGAATTTGCATTCATTTATTTGTTTATTTATTTATACAATATTTCGAGAGGGTTACACTTTTAGCTAAGAGCCAGTCTACCAAGTGGCCCTCTATCAAATACAAAAAAAAAAAAAGAAATAATAATAAAATCATAAATACAGATATTTACAAAACTGTACATATTAAAGCTATAACAAGGATGCAATAAAATATGTAGCATACATTTTAGTTTGGTAATATGTTAAGCGATTGTAAGAATTAAGTTAAAACGTTAAGACTGGAAACTTTAAGAGTTTAAAACGAACGCTATAATTGAATTGATATAAACGGGTGAAAAAATGTAAAACGATCACAGAAAAGTCCAGGACATGCAATATTTTGTTTAGCATTTCAAACGGGGGAAATTAAATACATAAGCATTTGCTATTTAGCTGGTATAGATATTCAGATATAATTCCTTAGGCCTGTTTTAAATTCGCCAAGCGAACTTGCCGTTCTTACATGAAATGTAAAAGCCTATTTATTTTCTGTAAAAACAAAATATATATATATATATATATATATATATATATATATATATATATATATATATATATATATATATATATATATATATATATATATATATATATATATATATATAGCAAACTTGTTGTATACTGAATACTAAGCATACTAAGCGTTAAATGCTTTCTTTGTGGTATACATATATACGACATGTATATGTATTAATCAGTAATATAAGTCATAAACAAAGACTATAGGCAAACTAACTGACAAAATCTCAATTATTCGGATCAAGTAGACCATTATTAGCTCATAGTCTGTTAGTTTTGGATACTGATATAGGCAAGATAAGAAATACCTGTTAAACAGCTGTTTTAACGCTTAGCACTCTGGGTAAAAAAATCAGCAGTCGACATATTGAAATATTTTTCTGAATTGTCCCAGAAAACAATGGAAACAATTTGCATGAAATGTCAAAACCTGTTGTCTGAGAAAAATAAGAATAATGTCATCAATTTGTCGTCTGCTGAATTAGCCCACAGAGTGGTAACGTTTAAGGACGAGATACCTTGAAGATTTGACTATTCAGCATATTTTAATGTCAGAAACAAATTTCCTACTAAATGTAGCGCATGCAGGAAAAAAAATTCAGCAGATGACATTTTGAAATATTTTTCTTATATTTCCCCGAAATAGGCTTGACATTTCATTCAAATTGTCTCCTTATGAATATTTACGAAATAATCACAGTAAATTTATCTGAACAATGAGTCAAAGGCGTTTTGTGGGCATGTACAAACTATAGTACATACTCTATAATGGAAAGCATTGTCTGACTAGAAATAGTTTTCACCCTGTTATGGATCATTGTATAATGTTACATGAACGATACTGTAACGTGTTACATAAATAGTAAATGCACCACGCTATGATCATGCATGTTTTGATGTGTTTTGTTACATTTTGGCTATGTTTGCGGGAAGAATGAGCCCTTGTAAATGTCAGTTCTTGCAGTGGGGGTCTGAAAAGTCACTGAGTGATGAGTTCCATCACGAAAACATGCGTATATAATTTTGACCCCCTTAAACCCCACTTTTATATAGTAAAACTGGGGTGTATAGGGGTAAACATTATTTTTCTCATTTCTGCTCAAAACATAGATTGTGGGTACTCGTTAGAACCGCCTCATTCATTGAGGCGGTTCTAACGAGTACCCACAATCTATGTTTTGAGCAGAAATATGAACAATTTTAGAAGTTTTCATCTGAAAACTTTCATTTTTTTGGTGGTAAATGTTCAGTATATTTGAATAGGCTTGTTTTCGTAATGCTACTGCGCCTAATTGGGGGATATAAGGCCATCTGTTGGAATGCTGACAGCACTTTTAAGACGTTTGTACAAAAAAAAAAAAAAAAAAATAGTCTACTGTCTCCCCTCCTTTTCTTGAGAGACTCCCATTTTAGGTTTCTTGGGGTCAGGGAAGGGCTGCGTTTTGTGATTGTGGCACTCCCTGGATTTTTCTCTTACCTTTTTTTCACTAGTATTCCACGCCATGGGGATCCTAAACACAGCCGCCATATTCGAAACGGGGCGAACTAGTCCTTTATGTGCTATCTCTTTTACATCCTGAGGACATTGATAAAGATTTCGTCTCATGAAATCAAGAGTTCTATTTGCCTTAGTACACATGTTGCTAATATGAGTATTCCATCTCAAGTCGTGTGTGATTGTTACTCCTATGTATTTAATGGAATTTTTCGAGGACACATTATATTGCATTTGACTGGCTGAAATCTCATACCCAATTTTCTTGCCCAACATCCTAATCTATCCAAGATATATCCTTCTGAAGTTTCAATGAGTCCTCTGTAGTTCTCATTTCACGATAGCAAACACAGTCATCGGCGAAAGGTCTTATTTCTGAGTCAGTATCTGTGGAAATATCATTAATGTACAGAGAGAACAACAATGGATCAAGAACGGTCCCTTGTGAGACACCTGACAAAACTGAAGCCCACTCCGAAATTTCACCGTTTACAACAGCTCGTTATGTTCTATAACAAAGAAAGGAATCTATCCACCTGAGTGTCTTTCCGCCAATGCCATAACCAAATAATTTGCTTTTAAGAAGTTCATGAGGGGCGGGGGTTGTCGAAAGCCTTTTCGGTCCAGAATAAATGCCTCAACTGGCTCTCCTTTGTCCAAGATTTTTACCCAGTCATTATAACAGTGGTCATTGAGTTTCACAACTGTGTCTTTTCCTAAATGCATGTTGCCTGTCGGACATGAACTGTAATTTATCCAAGTGAGCCATGATATTTGAGCATACTAAATGTTCAAGCAACTTACTTGGCACGCGTGTTAGGGACACAGTGCGATAATTACAAGCAAGAGCCCTATCCCCCGTCTTAAATAGAGGACAAATGTTTGCAAGAAGCCATTCCTTGGGGATTTCACCCGTATCATGAGCAAATACTGGACCTAGTTCATTGCTAGCTCCTTTAGAACTCTAGGTCGAAGCTCATCAGGTCCAAAGTTTAGCATTACCTGTTTTCATCGCTTTAGCATGAATTTTATTTCTTCTGCGAATCTTTTTTTTTGTATTGTCTAATTTTATTTTCAATTCTTCTGCGAATCTTTGGAGTGATCCATGGAATCGAGGAGACAGTTTTTGAGAGGATATGCTTATCGGCTGAATCATGAATGAATGAAGTTATTAAATTAAAGTTCTCCTGTTCTGATCGAGCATCCGAATGGCCATTCAAGTACTTCTCATTTGCAAATCTTAACGCATTCTTTCTCATAGTTTCACAGTCACCTTTCTGATATGAATACACTTTCCTCCGAGGTTTCTATATGTTAAATGAATATTCTTAAATATCCTGAAACAATGTCGTGATCACTAAGTTTGTCTGGAGAGTGAATATCCTGACATTGACCCGGTAAAGGGGTAAGAATCAAGTCCAAGGTGTTTTTACCACGAGTAGGGAAATCATCACGAAAACATGCCTATATAATTTTGACCCCCTTAAACCCCATTTTTATATAGTAAAACTGGGGTTTACAGGGGTATACATTATTTTTCTTATTTCTGATCAAAACAAAGATTGTGGGTTTTGAGCAGAAATATGAAAAATATTTGAATTTTTTGTCTGAAAATTTTCAATTTTTCGGCGATTAACTTTCCAGTATATTTGAATAGGCGTATTTTCGTAATGTTATCATGTGATTCTAGCCGTGATTATCCATAATGTCAAGTAACATATGTCCTTCGGAGTGACTTAGCATGCTACCAGATTTTGCTAAACCGCACATCATGCAGGCCAGACAATTTCTCTGAAGCTTGAGTCCCCTAGAACATGGACTGATGGAAGTTTTTACCCTTATGCTGAGATTTAATATGATCAAGCTGATCTCGAAACAACTGGAAGTCCTCGACAGTCACATTTGGCTGTCGATACCAATTTCGCACATAGTGAGAAGATTTGTTTGCGAATACTTTTACCCAAACTGAATCAGAGTTATTTTCCAATTCCATGATAGGCATTTGAGAGATGTCTCTATGACTGAGTAGCATCACCCCATAACCATGAGTATTTCTATCTTTTCTGTACAGACTGTACATACAAGTTTCTGGAAACAGTTCAGAAGTTGTAATTGTGCTGTCAATTTTTCTTAAATAGCCACAACATGTGGTTGGTGAGCATCTAGAAAACATAAAAGTTCCAGGATTTTGCCTCTGCTACCATTGATGTTTATACTGCAAAATGTCTATCCTTTAATAAACCCGGGCTTAATTATGTCAGGGATTGGGGATTTATCTCTTTTTTCCCTTGATAGAAGTCCAAACCTGTTTTGATTTTCCTGTTCAATGAGTTCCCTAAAAAAAGGGTCAGAAAAGTTCAAAACCGCATATTTTTTTGCATATCCATGCGCATTTGGAGTTTACCAAAGTTCCATGATCAGCATCCGAAATGAAAGAACATTCGGTGTGGAACCACATTTCACAATGTTCACATTGAACTGCCTTATGGTCGTTTAGAACAGCACCACTGCACAAGCCACAGTCAGCTTAACAGTATGTGCAGTACCAAGTTTCAACTCCACATTCAAGTTCCAACAATTGGTTTTCATCAATTTTAGAGCATGGTGTGTGAAAGCGCTTTTAACAGTCTTCACATTCGACCCATTTCTCCGAATCTTTGCAGTACTTTTGCAAAAGCCGCAGCGATGCCTTGGACCGTGGTTAGTTTCGCTGTCCCTGGCCAAGATCAGACGATCCATCAGGTTTGTTCCATTTGAGCACGAAGTTACGTTAGCCCATCTGAGCATCTT
Source organism: Anodontia alba (assembly GCA_964016985.1). NCBI lineage: Eukaryota > Metazoa > Mollusca > Bivalvia > Lucinida > Lucinidae > Anodontia > Anodontia alba. The sequence goes on from OZ024823.1 coordinate 4,098,549, forward strand.
TTCTTCGTAACAGCCAAATACTGTGACACTCCCTTGCTAAGTTTCTTTACCTTAATCACACCCGATTAATTTTTTAACCAAGCCCAGAAATACAAATTATGTTTGTTGTGTTTTTAGCTAGTAAACACTTGAGCATACTTTTACAGGCCAAAGGCATAATATTCGCAAGTATATTTGCACTTTTGAACGCAGCCCAGAATACGAAAACTATTTGTTGTGTTTTTAGCTTATAAACGCTTGAGCATATTTTTTACAGGCCAAAGGCAAAACGTCAGCAAGTAAATTTGCACTTCTGAACGCAGCTCAGAATGCAGAAAAAAAAAAAAAAAAAAAAAAAAAAAAAATGTAATTTTAGCTTATAAACATTTGAGCATACTTTTACAGGGCAAAGGCAAACTATTCGCAAGTAAATTTGCACTTTTGAACGCAGCCCAGAATACCAAAAATATTTGTTGTGCTTTTAGCTTATAAACACTTGAGCATACTTTTACATGACAAAGGCAAAACGTTCGCGAATAAATTGCACTTTTGAACGCAGCCCAGAATACGAATCATATTTGTTGTATTTTTAGCTGGTAAACATTTGGGCATACTTTTACTTCCGGTGAACACATAGTGGAACCTCCACCTACGGTCACATCCCCAACAGTCTCCGCCCTATTACAGCCACTTTCCTCGCATCCAAACGTAAGTTTTACTAGTCGACTCTCGTTATCTCGAACTCGCTTATCTCGAATAACCGCTTGTCCGAAGTGAAAATCTGGTCCATGTTTTAAAACAGAGATCTACCAACAGGCAACAAAATATTGTGGAAAAGAGGAGGAGCAATTTCTCCTCTTTTCCATAATATTTTCAATATATCTCTTACTTGGGAGTCAAATTAAAGATTCATTGTTAAAGTTGGTTGTTCGACTAATTGCTTTCCTCAGTTCTGCAAATCCGATATGTCGAAGTACGGATATCTCGAAGTGTCTCATAGAGTCCCTTGGATTTCGATATAACGAGAGTCGATTGTATTTACATTTATTTCTCTACAAAAGCCACCTCCGTACAACAGCTAATCAAGGGTTGCTGTTGAAGGCAGGTGACACTGTATATTTGCAACTTCATATTGCGTTTCTTTACCAATTTTAGTATATATATTATTGCGCTATAAATCAGTATACAAAACCCAACAGTATGCCAGACAAGAGGACATGACAAGATTATGATCTAATTTGTACACGTCACATTATATAAAACAATGTCAGCAAATAGCGTGCAAAATGTCCGTGTATCAAGTTCATGTCTTGGTATGCTATTATTACTGACTGATTACAAAGATGCCGAAAATTGTTTCTTTTGCCTTGTTCTCATACCTCACACTCCGAAAACCAAATGAGCGGCGACGTCAGAAAACGTCCCTTCGGACATGTGCGCCCAGCGAAGATTCAGATCAGCCTGCTCATTCGCGCAGTCTGATCAGAATCTTCACTTGGCGCATTGAATAGTCAAGGGTGCAAAGTCTCTTTATGCGGACAACGAAGACTCTGATCAGAATGCGCGGATGCGCAGGCTGATCTGAGTCTTCGTTGGGCACATATGTCAGAAAGTACATTTTCTCACGCTGCGGCGCGAATTGTGGCCTGTTGTAGAAAAAAACGACTTGTTCCCCATGCGCGAACAGTGAAGAACCAGACTACCATGCATGTGCGCGCATTCTGATTAGGCTCTTCAGTATTTGCCATATAAACTATCCAAGACACCTGTATTATGTGAACGAACACCGAAGACCCTGCTAGTCTGCAGAGTTTCGCAGACTGGATTAGAACTGCACCATTTGGAGGTGCAAACATTTTGGTTTTCCCTTGGTAATTTTCATTATTATTTTCGTAAAACAATAGAAATGAGACACAAAGGAATTAAGCTAACCGATTAATTGATTAAGATATTAGCTACAGATGTAATCTGCCGTGGTTTACACGATCAATTTGTCCCCTACTGATAAGATTGTCGGATAAAACAACTTGGTGTAAAAATTCTTCATTTTGTTGTTACTATTGTTTGTGTGGTGGGTGGGGAATGTCAGATCCGTTTATGATAAGATGTTACGAGTTTAGACAACAATGCATAAGTCATGAGATATTTAACAAGTCTGTCTAGGGTTAGATGATAGCGTGTGAAATGTATTTTGGCTTGGTTCTGGCAGAATTTAATGCCTGTTTATTGTTCTCACTGTTATAATGTATGTTGTGCACGCGTGTGTACGCGTGCTTAACTGAAGTATATATGCTCACGACGTTTTGCTCGCTCTACGGCTTCATTAAGAATTCATCACGAAAACACGCCTATATAATTTTGACCCCCTTAAACCCCACTTTTATAGAGTAAAACTGGGGTTTACAGGGGTATACATTATTATTTTTATTTTTTTGCTCAAAAACATAGATTGTGGGTACTCGTTAGAACCGCCTCGCCGAGGCGGTTCTAACGAGTATCCACAATCTATGTTTTTAGCAGAAATATGAAAAATATCAGAGGTTTTATCTGATTTTTTTCAGTTTTGGAGGTGAAATTTTCTACATATTTGCATAGGCGTGTTTTCGTAATGTTGACTGCCCTGATCCATCTTTTCATGTGGATATTTGCACAAAGTCACCCTACACTGGGTCTTCAAGAAGCAAACATCGTATGCCTCTGTGCCAGAAAGATATCAAAGTCGTTGAAGCAGATTTCAAAGCTTTTGTAGTTTTCTTTCCTGTACACCCTGACCCTATTTACCAGTAGTCTACCGTAAATAGAATGCTTTCTTTTGTTGGTAGATAGAAGCGTCTTGCAGAATCGCGATAGGACGTTTCCCTGGAACAGGCGATAATAATAAACTTTTGCAAACAGCATAGATCCAGATGAGACGGCTCAATGAGCCGTCTCATCTAGATCTACGCTGTTTGACATTCAGTCTTTCAACTTTATATATAAACGTCTTTCCAAGCGATGGTTTGTTAAAATAAAAAAGCAGACGATAAATGTCGTCTGAAATTTGGCGCCGAAAGAGTTAAAGGGACCAGATACATTTGGTAGATTTTCCACCATTTTTGTACAAGGGAGATAACTTTTGTGACTTCCTGTCCGCTTATCTGCAAATGATCCCCCAGAGAGAGAGAGAGAGAGAGAGAGAGAGAGAGAGAGAGAGAGAGAGAGAGAGAGAGAGATTTTGTCTATAAAGATATAGTAAACTCTTCGTTTTGATTCTAAATCGCAGAGTTATCACTCTATATATCTCTCTATCTCTCTATGACTGAGATTTAAAAAGAAGAAATTAACATAATTATTAGCATATATCTAGAAGACTTGTTTATTCAACAGCATTACCTATCATGCCCTGGCATCTTGAGATGGCATTATCTCTGGTATACTCCGTTTGTATATTCAAAGTGAAATTTTATGCTAAAACAATATATACATACATGTAGATCGCATTAAAATATATAGATAACAACAACAAACAAGGCACTTATTTTTATCTCCTTACTTAAATCTGTTTTCGCTTTAGAAATCTCTAGGCGAATTTAGCTTTTGACAGACGACTGATGTTGTCATTGCCCCGGGGATCCAGCAGGCACGCAACATTGAGACAACGTTGATGCGTCGATAAACATTCAACGTTTAAAGACCTACAACGTCGATGCACCATCATGAAGTAGTAGGTCTATAAATGTCATGTGCCCGCTGAAGATATTGTTCTGGTTTTCCCCATATGAAGTGGCTTTGATAGTCTGATCTGCGCATTCTGCGTTTGTCGACATAGACTACAGTATAACCACAGCAAGCGCACAACGTAGGCCCACTGGGACCAGCCTGTGCGAATAAGCCCAGTAAGCATTTTTGATAAATCTATAGCGGGCCGTTATCGGCCCGTCAGGGTAGCTGACGGGCCGATAACGGCCCGCTGTAGATTTACAAAGAATGCTAGCTGGGAGGATATATGACGCGCAACACACGAAAATTTCCTATATACTACTGTATGTAATGCAACATTTGTAAGGGGTGTAAGTGGGATGGTCCTCCCCGACCCACTTCATACCCAGAGTGCTTAAGCGTTAACTAATATTGTTGTTGCTTTGGAGTACTTTTTCAAAGCCCCAGCACATCACCATCACCACCCACCCACACATACGAGATTTCAATGTGGAGAAGCCTGATGAGTTTACACGCTCGAGTAATCAAAATGCATCCACATCATAGTTACTGACTAAGCCGCTTATATTTGCAACTTTGACACAATAGCATGATATTATATATACAGCCCACTTCTTTCTTATTTCTAAAATATTCAACAGATGTCCCGAAATTTACGCGTCAGACATGAGTTTTCATACACTCAAATTACTCATGTGTAAAATTAACCCAAATTGAAATCATACGAGCCGCAACGTCAGAAAACGTCCTTCGAACATGAGCTTTCAGCGAAGATTCAGATCAACCTGCGCATCTGCGCAGTCTGATCAGTCTTCAATGTTCCCATGAAGAAACTTTGCATCCTTGGCTATCCAAATTGCGCCAAGTGAAGCTTCTGATCAGACTACGCGAATGCGCGGGCTAATCTGAATCTTCGCTGGGCGCACATGTCTAAGGTACGTTTTCTGATATTGCGGCTCAATTCTTACGTTGCTTTTGATAATGAAGGAAAACTAGGATTGCTATATCCAAAATATGAGAAAATATTACCTTTGTACACTGACGGTGAACCTAAAAGTGATTCCTGAGTAAGAGGAATCGTTACATTTTCATGGGAGGCAACGCTGTCAAAACTGTTTTGCTCTCCTTCTGAAAAGGGGTTTATTCTAAAAGCAAAGAATTTGCTTCCAAGGGAAATAAATTGTATATTTATAGAGTAGACCCTTTTTCAGAAGGGTGTTAGTGTATAGGAAAGCTAACTGAAAGTCACGAAAGTTGTCTCCCTTGTTAAACAAATGGCGAAAAACTTACTAAGCGTACCCGAATCTCCTAAATGCGTCTGTAAAAAAGGTTTGCCTTCTGATGTGAATCATCTCCTTAAGCACGGACCCTATAGGGAAATCCTGAAGGCTTCGTGCCTTAGGAGATGCATCACATGCAATCACGATTAATATTCTGGAAAAAAATAATAAAACAGCTGACATCACGAAAACATGCCTATATAATTTTTACCCCCTTAAACCCCACCTTTATATAGTAAAACTGGGGTTTACAGGGGTATATATTATTTTTTCTAATTTCTGCTCAAAACATAGATTGTGGGTACTCGTTAGAACCGCCTCGCCGAGGCGGTTCTAACGATTACCCACTATCTATGCTTTGAGCAGAAATATGAAAAATAACAGTTTTTTTTTTGTTGTTGTTTTTTTGTTGTTTTTTTTTATCTGAAAACTCTCAGTTTTTGCAGGTAAAATTTTCTATATATTTGAATAGGTGTGTTTTCGTAATGAGTGTGATCTGCTAATATCTAAATTCAGCAGATAAAAGGTTAACAGCATGCATGCTTAAAAACCGTAAAGAAACCTTTACCATTCTATGGACAAATTAAGCAGACGACAAACTGATGATATTTTTCTTATTTTTCCCAGAAAGTAGGCGTTGACATCTCAGACATCTCTGTCTTCTGAGGAGACAATTTGCCTGAGATGTCGAAATCTATTTTCCGGGAAAGTAAGAAAAATATTTCAAAATGTCGTCTGCTGAAATGTTTACCCAGAGTGCAAAGCGTTAAATACTATTAATTGGTTTGCGGTGCTCTCTTCCTATTTATTGGACCGAAACACCAAAATATGAAACATGAAAATATGCAGATTAAAAAAAAGTGTTTTAGTCATACGCTTCGTACGAGCATACGATACGAGTCGAATTGACCAAGTATTCGGACAGACAGGCACTATTCGCTAATATAATGCGTGGCTTTTGAAGATTCTATCGAAACGATATCGAAGCATATTTATTTCATATAGACTAAACTTATTTCTAAGAGTGAAATTCCTTTAAAAAAAATGACATTCTTTTTCAATGAATTTCGCTTTTTACTTTACATGGTCATTATTACTACTGCATTTCAAGTTGCAGTTTATATGAGATAAATTGAGCTGCAACGTGAGAAGCCTACCTTCTGACAGGTTCGCGCAACGAAGACTCAAGTCGGGCCTGTGCATCTGATCAGAGACCTCGTTGTCCGAGGAAACTATGCATCCTCGGCTATCCAAAACGCGCCCAGTGAAGATTCTGATCAGACTGCGCGAATGCGCAGTCTGATCTGAATCTTCGCTGGGCGCACATGTCCGAAGGTACGTTTTCTGACGTTACGGCTGCGTTGGATATCGACACGACGTTGCTGCGACGTTTTGTGTGCTGTGTATGAGAAAGCAACATTGGTCTGATTGCAAATGTGCGCATATGTGAAGAGTCTCTGAATTAACAGTGTGGACTTGATGTTGTCGAATACGAATAATAATTTAAAATTCAAAAGAAAATTATACATGAATCATACAAAATAAAAAAAAAGTACATGTATATGACTTTCTCCCTATATACTTCATGTCTAAATGAATTTTACTTCAACCACATATGTATGTTAAAAAAAAAAAAAAAAAAAAAAAGCTGTGTTCTATGCTTTTTGCCAGTTGTATTGGTCTAGGTGTAGACTGGCATTTGTCTAAGATATGAGACATATTCAAACAAAGTCCAACCAAACATTTTAATTTTGTCCCTCTGATAACAGTCTTATAACTCCAATCTCAGTCAGCAAGATAGTGGCGCTGCCTCTATGTGACAGTTGCCTGTCAGCGTTAAAAATCTGAAAACTGAACTGAGCAAGATAGTAGCAAGGCAACGTAAAGTGCTTGTTTGAAAAAAAAAATTAAAGCGACGCATGTATATAAATATATATATAGGTTCTTATTGAATGGCAGTTGTCAGTTTCTGGCGAAAGAATGTGCACAATACTGGTTAACCGCTTAGAGGACTAAGCTTGCCCAGTAAACGTGTGGTAAGGTAAACTGGCCGCGCTCAACATGACCCCATTGGGTTGATTAGGCGGTAAAACCTCAACACAAACAAACAAATATTGAATGGACTGTAACCTGTCTAGTCGAGGGATTGATGTTTGGCCCAACAATCCGTCAGCCCGAACCGCGCTGACAGCGATTCGTTTCGTACTTTGTGATTGTGTCATTCTCATCATCGTCAACACAATCCTCATTCATTGGTCTAAAATTACTATAACATGAAAATACTGTTGAAAATGCCATTAAAAACCCTAAAAGTTTATCCATCCATTTATGTGTTTGCATTGCAGTCCCGTGTCGCAATTTGTTGAAAAATACTGATCGAGTTTCCTACAAGATTGCGTCCAGCGAAGTCTGAAGTCCGGCTGCGCATCAGTGCACTCTGATCAGAGTCTTCACTGTCAGCCTGAACCCGCTTTGGATCCTTGGCTACCCACAGAGTGCCCTGCGAAGACTGACAAGACCGTGCGGATGCACAGACTGATCTTCGCTGGGTACACATGCAATATTGTAGGAAATGCTATACCCAAGCTCTGTTTTTAGATTTTTCTACAAGTAATGGAAAGTGACGAGCACTGTTTTCTTTTATTGCCTTATTTACTCTTAGTATTATGACAGACAAGCCTGAACAAACAGTCTAGATCCAGATCAGACGCCGCAGAACGCGGCGTCTGATCAGGGTCTACACTGTTTGTCACTCATCCAGCAATATTTAGACACATCAACAGGCAGTAAGATAAACTGAGACTCCGAGTTTCGTTCTTTTACGTTTGTTATTTCTAAGGGCAACATTTATAGATTTTATTTGTTAAATTTGTTGTAAATATGACCTTCCAAGACACCATCTCATACTACACAACTTTTACTATCAATAATTTCTCATTGACCTTTAATGTACTGCCTTATTTTCCAGCGAGGGCGGTTTAACATTATTAGTTTATAACCAAATTAGAAACTATTCCATCTCAGTCAAGAAAATCCAATTAAACCACCTAATTTCCCGGAAGTTACAATTTAATCAAAAGTACTGCCTGTATATTCAGAATAAGGGTACAGTGAACTAATTATTTTTCCCATAGAGCTCCATAGTGATTCCACCCTTTTTGGTGCTTAAGGGTTCATTTCAGGGTATGGCTGGGCTTCTAAATTTTGTTTTAATTCAAAGCCCAGGCTTAGCATAGCAAAATAAACAAGGAAAAATACCACCATCACCAGCACTTTCAGGGACTTTTTGGAGGCTGAATGTAGCAACCCCTCAATTGGCAGGTATCAAAAATTGAAACTTTGCAATTTCACCACTTCTTCTTTGGGCTCCAGCAAACACACACAGAAACATTTATTTCTTTGAAACAATCAGAAAAATACAAACAGACATTTTTTTCTTCAAATTAGAATGATGAGTTTTAATTCATCTTTATTATTAACCAATCACAGGCCGCCTTACACAAAATAACTACCCCGGGCTACATTTTTTTGCACCAATCAGCAGTCCTGTCACAATCGGTTCACTGTGCCCATAAGGCCCTCAAAGTAGTCGTTACCGTGTTTTACCCAAATATTCGGATACCTTTACTCCTTGCCACAGTGCCACATAAAAGAACAGACCAAAGGTTGTTTTAATAGTCACACTTCCACATACGAACATTTAAAAAGTGATATATGTTAAAAACATTCGAGTTAAGAATTATGAGAGAGTTCTTGATAAAATTTCACAGTAATTTAAAATACTGGGAAAATTAGGACCATAACAAGCAGACGACACAGTGAGAATGGGCACAGCAGACTCGCACGATGCATTTATTCACACGTGTCATACTTAACAGCCTTAGGAACAAGGACAAATTATAATACACCTATGGTAACTGCAACAGACGACATTTCGATTTTTAAAACATTTTACAGAGAAAATTAGGCTTGACATTTCATAAAATACCAAGTCTTCTTAGAGAGAGAGAGAGAGAGAGAGAGAGAGAGAGAGAGAGAGAGAGAGAGAGAGAGAGAGAGAGAGAGAGAGAGAGAACGTCATAACATAACATAAATTTTATTTTGGCTTTAGCATAGTACAGGTCATTGTCAAACAAACTTAGTGCTTTTAGGGTTAAAATGCTCGTGAAATTCAACAGCTGAAAACTGGCGACTTTAGAACCACCGCTTTTCAATGCACACAGTTGTGATTATATTTCAAATCAAACATTGTTAATTTATGAAAACTTTTGTTCATGTACCGCTATTTCAAAACCTTCTATTGTCTCGCTGCTTCGCCTACTGTTGCGGTATTTTTCCGCGACGGCAGCTGGCAAAGATAATATTACAATAGGGGGCTTGAGTGGCGTTGCCACGCCCCCTTTCTGAGATGAAAACAAATATAACGGTACTTCAAGGCACCTGTTATATTCATATAATCGAAATAAATTGAACAGAGAGATCTATGGAAATTTGCTTTAATCCTTAAAGCGCCAAGAAAATCTGCATCTGAAAATGTCGTCTGCTTCTGTCGTCTGCTGCATCTTCTTGCAAACTTTTCAAACTTACATTTTGCATATAGGCAAACAGTGTGGACCCAGATCAGACTGCTCCTAAAGGAGGAGTCTGACCTGGGTCCACACTTTTTGCAACGATGACTTTTAAAGTAACCGCAGAAGACAAAGCAGACGACAATTGTTATGATTGGCGCTTTAAGGATTAATCCTTACCTTTCATTGGGGAAATTCAGCAGACGACATTTTTTTTTTCTCATCTTTTTTATTTTTAACAGAAAATAGGCTTTTACATTACTTATCTCCTTGGAGACAAGTTGCATATAATGTCAAAGCCTATTTTCTGGGAAAATTAAGAAAAATATTTTGAAAATGTCGTCTACTGAATTTTTTACCCAGCATGCTATTTACCCAGCATGCTAAGCGCTGAAATTTTTACCCAGCATGCTAAACGTTAATTTTGCTCTGTAATTTGCCTTGTTATAAAGACCCGGTTTCTTCGTTTTTATTCTAAATATGAAAATGTCACCACTTTTGAAGTTTATTACAGCAAACAGACTAGTAAAAAAATTCATAACGAATTTTCATTTAGTCCTCTCTGACTTGTATTTGCTCGACAGCATTGTTTCCATGACGTTGCCGAAATGAAGTCCTATATATATATATATAATTTTGGAAGTATTGCAAGAATTGTAAATCCGGTATGAGAACCATAGGGCGGAACCACGTAGTCTGACCCTGCTATTAGCTATTAAAGGAACCCAATATGAAGTTTTCCATTTTACCCTAAGTATTCGGACACCTCAACTTCTTTATCTTATTTGTCACAAACTGAAAAAAAAATTCGATTTCACTACCGTCGATTTGTCTATAAACGGCTGGATGAGTGGGAAAAAGTGTAGACCCAGATCAAACGCTGCCTTTTACGGCATCTGATCTGGATCTACACTGTTTGCTCCGGTCTGTCTGTCATAATACTGAGGGCGAATACCTTACCGGAGGTAAAAAAGGCGAGGAACGGTCTAAGGGAAGTAACAAATACAACCTTATCGAAAGCAATTCTTCTCGACACCTTTAAGGCCTCGCCGAATTGTCTTCCATTGCAAAATTAGTGATAGTGGAATTATGTCTCTGTTTTTAGTCCAATATCTTTACAAGGCCTGCGCTACGAGCGCGCGCGCGCGCGCGCGTGCGTGCGTGCGTGTGTGTGCGTATGTATGTGTGTGTTCCGCCGAAGTCACTGGAGCTTTGAAGAATATATTTATTCACAGCAACTAAAAATGGTTATATATAAGGAGAGATACAGCTGTTGATTATAAGTGATCCAATAAATTTTATTTGCAGTCAGATTTCGAATACCAACGTCTAAAACATTAGAAAATAGAACAAGCAGATGACCAATGGTCATGTAGCTCATTGAGACTATTTATTCTGTGCAAGTTTATGATAACACTTTTAAAGACTGAAACATATAGTAACTTGGTATTGCATTTGGTATGGTGATTAATCTGACGAAACAGACACTTCAAATAAATTATGGCTTTGATGAAGCTAAAAAACAAATATCAAAGGCTTGAGCCTTCTAAATTCAGATAAGAAGTTTTTTAAAAGTTTTCCCTATATGAGGCTATGTAAAACAAGTGATCCCTGAGGCGGGGCCATTTTTATCCCAATGCTATAATTTGAACAATCTTGGATGAAACTACATAACAAGTATCAAAGACCTGGGCGCTCTACTTTCAGACAAGAAAATCTTTAAAGTTTTTCCCAAAATGTGTCTGTGTAAACTATGTGAACCCTGGGGCGGGGCCATTTTTGACACCAGGGCTATAATTTGAACAATCTTGGTAAAAGCCTACTAGATGCTCGGCGTTTTACGAAATCGCGGATCAAAATATCAAAAGCGCAGATTTTTTTTAAGAAACCGCAGAAAATTTACTATCAAAAGCCCGTTTGAAATGTGCGGATTTTTAATTATCCTTCTTTATCTTAACGATTTATTATATTGGGTGTTGTTAGCAGTAACGATGTTCTTGTTATCATCACGAAAACACGCCTATATAATGATGACCCCCTTAAACCCCACTTTTATATAGTAAAACTGGGGTTTACAGGAGTAGACATTATTTTCATATTTCTGCCCAAAACATAGATTGTGGGTACACGTTAGAACCGCCTCGGCGAGGCGGTTCTAACGAGTACCCACAATCTATGTTTTTGAGCAGACATAAGAAAAATATTAGAATTTTTGTCTGAAATTTTTCATATTTTGCTGGTAAATTTTCCAATATATTTGAATAGACTTGTTTTCGTAATGGTTTAAATGTTTGTTGTGCAGTCGTTTCGCGTTATCTAGCACCATTGTACGAGATACCGACATTCGACTACACGGCTTCCTTAGCCGGGCGTTGAATACAACGTCCGTTGCCCCCTGCTCACCAATCGGGGAGGTGGAAGCTTGAGCAAGATATATTTTTTCATATTTACATATCTTAGCACATATGGTAAAATTTACTTTTCTAGTCAGTAAACACACACACACACACACACACACCGTTTACGTCGTGAAAACGAAAACTGACGTCAGCAAAGTGTCAAACTGTCGGAACGGCGCCAGATTGCGTCGCTTCCGCCCAGTGATTTGTTGCAGAATAAATCACTGAATTTAACCGTTAGTTATAAAGGCGAGGAGTGTTAGAATTCTCATTTCAAATAAGTCGTTGTCTGCAGTTTTGCAAGAACATCCATAAACAAGAAGATTGTGGGGTGTGCTGAATAATTTGCGCATTGAAGTGGGCATGGAAAGATTTGTCCTTTTTTGAGTGGATGGAGCTTCAACCCAAAGTTGTGAGGGGTATCTTGACTCTGCTGTCACATAATAGTCCACAAGATAGTCAGCATACTGTATACATCTCTCATCCGCCGGTGCTTCTGACATCACTTCTTAAGCGAAACTCTCCTCAAGGTCATCAGCATCGATGAAGTGCAGACCAAAAATGGCTTCAACCATTCGTGACTTGGGCTTGAAGTACGGTAGTTGCCCTTAAACTTTTTTCTCGACCCCTTCGTGATTATGATCCATGTTAATGGACACTAGGATTGTCATAGCACCATCAGGAAATATCTCCGCATTTTAGAACAGCATCGATTCGGAATACATATATTTCACATAACAAGCTTTTCTTCCTTTTGTCTGTGTCAGAAAGTTTAAAATCCATGGTTAAAAATTGCTGTATAAATTTTTTAAACGTTATTAACTGTCTTAGTTTATATCCGATTTTAACCAAATTCGGATCAAAATGCATGACGTCTAAATCTTTCATCAGATTATTACGAAAACACGTCTATTCAAATATATTGAAAATTTTACAACCAAAAAAGGAAAATTTTCAGATAAAAAAAAATCTATTTTTTCATATTTCTGCTAAAAACATAGATTGTGTGTACTCGTTAGAACCGCCTCGCCGAGGCGGTTCTAACGAGTACCCACAATCTATATTTTAGCAGAAATAAGAAAAATAATGTATACCCCTATAAACCCCAGTTTTACTGTATAAAATTGGGGTTTAAGGGGGTCAAAATTATATAGATATGTTTTCATGATGTACAATTTGTATCAGTGTCATCTTTCCCTTTAAGGTAGAAGAGTCCACAGCGCATATTTAAAGATTATACTTGCCATGGCGCCGTAACAACATAACACGTTCAGTACGTATCCTGAATTTTGAGCAGCCATTCAACTGTCAATATATCTAAACAGTGCTGATTGAATGGCAAACAGTTCATATACGTGCTGGGTTTTCCATCAAGAAAACCTGCCTATATAATGTTGACCCCCTTATACCCCACTTTTATAAAGTAAAAAACTGGGGTTTACTGGGGTATACATTATTGTGCTTATTTCTACTCAAAAACATAGATTTTGAGTACTCGTTAGAACCGCCTCGCCGAGGCGGTTCTAATGAGAACTACAATCTATGTTTTGAGCAGAACTATGAAAAATATCCGAATTTTTATCTGAAAATTTTTTAAATTTTTTTTGGTGGTAAATTTTTCAGTATATTTGAATAGGCGTGTTTTCGTAATGCTCAGTTTTTTACTGTCCGAATATTTAGGATAAATGCAGTATCAGAATTAAAATGCATGGCCCTGCCATGCGAAAACGTGTCTGCGGGCATACGCGTACAGCAAAGCGCTAGATCAGCCTGCGCACCTTCGCAGTCAGTTCAGGCCTTCCCTGTCCTCTAACCGTAGAATCACTGGATACTCAGAAAGTATGAGAGGAGAGCAAAGGCCTAGATGATACTTTGCGCATGCGCATGGTGATCTGAATGCGCATTTTGCAAATGTTGGAGGCACTTTTTCGCTTGAATCCGCCCTTTATATCTATTGTTTTGGGAAATATACAATGACGAGAACTCAGAGTAAGTTTAATAATGCGGAGTGGCTATTTGCAGTCGACTGCAAATAGCCAAAAAACGTTAAAATGGCTATTTGCAGTCGACTGCAAATAGCCAAAATACGTTAAAATGGCTATTTGCAGTCGACTGCAAATAGCCAATAAACGTTGAAATGACTATTTGCAGTCGACTGCAAATAGCCCAAAAACGTTAAACTAGCTATTTGCAGTCACCTCAAATCTTTGCAATTGATACATGCAGTCAGCTCCAAATAATGTCTAAGAATGGTCAAATAATGATGTGTTTAAATGTATTTTCATTTATTTTTGAGCATGTTAAGCATGTAAGTGGTATGTAAACCATACATTTAGAGTGTTACTGATTTCACAACATAAAGTAGAAAATGCATTACTGTTCTCCTTCCAAGATTGATTTTCTGTTTATTTGGTGTTGTTTTACCGGTAAAATGGTAGGAAAAGAGATGAAAATAATACGATACACATAACTCGAACATTCGCAAAGTCCACTATGAGCTATGCAAATTATATGCAATGGCATTATTAACATTGTGGCAAAATATACATGCATACATACGTGTATAACAATCATAAGCTAAACTTTGCGCGCCGGAGAAACCACCCATTATCATATTGCATGGTTACTGTCGGGTTTGGAGGAAATATATGTTGAGTTTGGTATAGTATACAGCTCCAATGATTCATAAAGTGTACGATTGAATGAGAAAAGGCCTAATTTCATAATGAAACTTTGTCGCAAATGTTCCGGCCGTATCAGTACGAATATATGTACATGTATGAGATGTATAAGACCCTATTTTCAAGCTCTTTGTGATATGCTGTACATGAAGAACGGCCCTAAGTTTCAAGTCTGAATAAAGCTCTGTTTTGTTTTGTTCTTTTCTGATATAACTATTTTTCATTATTCTTTCTCTCTATCCAAGCAATCAGCGGTGATTACGGTGATCAAAAGGATTGTAATGCATTCAAATAAGTTGACTGATGATACCAACGGACGGAAAAAGAATGTCTTTCATGTATCCATACCAATTAAAGAATTACAACAAAAAAACGGCTAATTGTGTTTACAGTCGGTGCTCCAAAGAGCGCTATGTCGAGTTAATCTATATAAAATATACTGTGAAGGGATATCATGTTTCTTATTTCTGCTTGAAAACATAGATTGTGGGTGCTAGTGGAAACAGCCAGTAGAAATCCAGCTACTGGCACAATGCTCAGACACAGCCCATGCAAGAAGCATGCACAAACGCAGAAAACATAAAAATGGAGCTCTTAACGAGCAACAAAAATAATCTCTTCTCAAACAAGGTGATTAGACTACTAGAAAGCACGAAACCAACATGCACAATGCAAAAGTAATAACAAACATGCTTTGCAAAAAGGAACCCGTTCCAGGTCCGACACAAAACCAATGTGAAAGTACTTGATATCCTTTCCAAAAAGTCTGATGTACATTATAAACACATCTGTCCCAAGCATTTACCGACACAGTTTGTTTGTAAGGACTTTTTCTGTAGTTAACTGCAAATAGTCAAATTAACGATTTTTGGCGATTTGCAGTCGACTGCAAATAGTCATTTTAACGTTTTTTGGCTATTTGCAGTCGACTGCAAATAGCCATTTTAACGTTTTTTTTTTCTGCAAATAGACTCTTCCTTAATAACGATGAGCCTTGTCAAAAAATACATACACTGTTTGCAAGCACTTCCTTGCCCTTTACATTCTTAATGTGACAAACAAACTAAAATGTTCTAGTGCACGTATACAAAACAACCGTTTTCAGAAAATAAACCAAAAATTCTTAGAAAGAAGGTAATCAAATCAACTATTTTATTGGAATAGCAAGCGTATATGGAATAGAGACATATTTGTTATTTCCTCTGACACATCACATGATATAAATGCCACATTTTATCAAGAAAAAATAGACCATACTTAATACGCATGTAAGTAAACTGATACGCATGTAAGTAAACTGTTAAGAAAGAATATGAAAGGGAACCAAAATAATTCTGGTAGACTCATCTCCATTAACATACATTCTTAAATAAGTTAAATGCTGTTGTTTCTACCTTATAAGACCCTTAACCCTTATCCTGCTGTTCACGACAACCACTACCTTTGCAAACAGTGTAGATCCAGATCAGATGGCTTCTGAAAAAGCCATCTGATCAGGATCTACACTGTTTGTCATTCAGTTTGTGAATTTGAATGAAAACATTTTATGATGTAATCTGATTGGCTGATAGTCAGAAATGGGTGTGGCTAATTAAATTATTCAGCAGGATAAGGGTTATCTGACAATTCAATAAATAATACATAATAAATCATAGATCAAGATAAGGCGCTTTTTTTATTGTTTTTTGTTTGTTTGTTTTTTTTTTTTCTCGTAATAGCTAATACGAGTTTTTTTGTTTTGTTTTTTTTAATAATAATATTAAAATCAGACTTTCACTAATATTAAAATCAGACTTTCACTTTTAAAATCCCATAAACTTCGCAAACATTTTAACCCTTGTCCTGCTGAATAAAAGAGAGGCCATGCCCACTTCTTATTTTTCGCAAATCAGATTACTTGATCTGGATTGTTGCTATAAATTTGCATACTTAATTGCAAACAGTGCAGATCCAGATGAGTTGGCTTCTGCAATTGATCTGGATCTACACTGTTTGCAAAGGAATGGTATATCCAGGTTCAGCAGGACAAGGGTTAACATCAAAGGCATGGAATGTATTCCTACATTAGAAATTGCATGAGGTGTGGTTGTTGTAAGCATTAATGTTCAATGTCTACCATTGCATCATCTGTTAATGGTTAATGAATAATACGGGTTGCCTTAGATTGTTATTCTGTAGAAATATATTCTGACATGAAATGCAAAGGAAAAGACCTAGAAAATGCAATGTATGTTTGAAAAATATTCAGCTTTAGAAATTAAGCATCGCCACGCAAATTTCATCGAAATCGGTTAAGTATAATAAAGATATTGTAGATTAACGTTTGTAAAACTCTGAATATGTGCGCTGCCATTTTGAATATTTAACTAGATGTTTATTTCTTTATTTATTTATTTATTTTTTTTTTTTTTTTTTTTTTTTTTTTTTTTTTTGTAAAACACAACTATAAGCTGTCTTTTGACAGGAGTAGATTGCTTATGTGAGCTAGTTGAAAGTACATATGCAAATGATAACATTGGTTTAAACATATTTTATTCAAGTTTCAAGTCAAATACATAATCCACAAATTACATAAATAATACATAGGATTTGAACGAAAGCTAAGAGCTTATAGTGTTCATCTCCCTCAACACATGATTTACAAACTTAGTGGAGATCACATAAACAGATTGAACGATCATATGTGGACATAATTAGACAAATAAGAAATAGTAATGACAGAAAAGGGAAACACTATTAACTTAGTTAAGAAATAGTAATGACAGAAAAGGGAAACACTATTAATTTAGTTAAGAATGCTCGAAAGACAGATACAAAAAGATACTTTCAATTTCTAAGTTTCAACTGAACAATATAATATAGAAAAATATGAATAGTTGTATATTATAATAAATGTTACTGTTAAACAACTCAAAATAGAAAGAAAAGAACAGAACATGAAGCGATATTCGATGAAACACAGCCCATGACGATCCTGAAACCTCAAAAGATGCTAAAATTATATGTATGTGAACCTGTTTCCCTCAAAATATACCATATATTAACAAATGAGAACAGTTTAATAATAGTAGCAATTATAAGTAGTCAGCAAGTAATAACACATTATCCATTTTTATAATCAATAGTCTAGGGATCTTTAATGTATATAGATTTTCATTATTATAACTGTTTTAATCGCAACCATAATACTATTTATTTATTTGTTTATTTATTTATTTATTTATTTATTTATTTTTAGAACTTATACTTTTAACTTTAAATTGTCAATAAACAGCACTCCCACAACAAACTCGCGTATTTTGTTTTAATTGTTACATGTATATGTACCATTATTAAATGCCATTCAATTTCATAAAATTATTATTTTATAATTTTTAAAATCTTTTACTCTTTTCAATAAACTTTTGTACACTACTAAATATCACAATATTTGATGCTTGATTCAGAGAATCGTCCCCATACAATAACTTTGCCAAACTTATATTAGGTATGAACGATAAGTCATTCATTAACTCCCGTCTAATAATACTGAAGCGCTCACAAACAAAAAGGAAGTGAAAAGTGTTTTCAACTACACCACATGTACATAAAGGAGAATCAGTAATATTTTTCAAATAAAGATCGTTATTTAAAGCACTACATCCTGTTCTTAACCTTGTATGCAATATCTGATATTTTCTTCTGCCATAATAGAAATGTTTAGGGACTTTTTTCCTTTCACGATTAAGATAGGTTTTAAAAGACAAAAGAGAGTTTAACTGTTTAGCTTCTTCTGGTAAACCATTCCAATCTCTTACCACCGAGGGTAAAAAAGTTTTGTATGATAACATTAACAGATATACAGCAATAAAATATGTTTCATAACTGATTTATTTAATTTTTCCATACTTAATTGCATACTTAATTAAATGGCTATGACATCACTTACTCACAAAATGGCAGTTTCCATGACAGTATTTTCTAGATCTTCACAGCCCAGTAAACGATTTTCATAAATTTTACACCAAACTGTTCACCTTAAAAAGGTTATTTATTTTCATGTATGTTTGTTATTTGTTGTGTGTTTTCCTTTAAACCTGTGGAATATGTGTACAGTGTGCCTTGTCCGGACGAGCCAGCAGAGCCAGATACTGTCAACATGTTTATATATCACGAAAACACGCCTTTATAATTTAGACCCCCTTAAACCCCACTTTTATATAGTAAAACTGGGGTTTACAGGGGTATGCATTATTTTTCTTATTTCTGCTCAAAAACATAGATTGTGGGTACTCG
Organism: Anodontia alba; assembly: GCA_964016985.1. NCBI lineage: Eukaryota > Metazoa > Mollusca > Bivalvia > Lucinida > Lucinidae > Anodontia > Anodontia alba. The sequence continues at coordinate 4,117,430 of OZ024823.1, forward strand.
TTAGAACCGCCTCGCCGAGGCGGTTCTAACGAGTACCCACAATCTGCGGTTCTAACGAGTACCCACAATCTATGTTTTGAGCAGAAATATGAAAAATATCCGATTTTTTTATCCGAAAATTTTATGTTTTTGGAGGTAAAATTTTCTATTATATTTGAATAGGCGTGTTTTCGTAATGAGAAATAAAATTCTAATAATAACAATAGTCCAATAGAGTTATAAATTTTTAAATACATGTTTGTTGATCTTTTAGAAGACGTGAGACCGTATGCATGTTTATAGTAATTTACCATACCGTCATACAAGAGGGAGTATCAGTTAAATACTTTTCATAATTTTCTCACAAAAAAGAGCCTTAACCGAGACGCTTCTAATAAGTACCCATAACATATATATTAGAGGAGGAGATTAACTGAAGAAACAGAAACAAAGTTTTCGAGAATGTGATTTTAACTAAAAGCCACATAGCTTCAACTGGCAACAGGAAAAGGATTCTGTATAGTTAGTGTTTGAGCAAAAAATGGCATCCGAACACCTATATGAAAATGAAAGCCCACACCACACAAATCAAAACATGCTTTTTGTGAATAGTGTAGCCAGCTTAGATAAGTAGCTAGGTTACCTTCAGTTTTCTAGGGCCAAAAATATAAGTGAAGATACCCAGAAAATGCCCATCACGAAAACATACCTATATAATTTTGACCCCCTTAAACCCCACGTTTATACAGTAAAACTGGGGTTTACAGGGGTAATAAGGGTAGTCCCTGTCTATCCCGAAATTCGATCCTTTCAAACGGTTGCCCTGTTCTAAAACCCTTTCTGTGTCAATACAGTCTCGGAAGCGCACAATTATGGGTCTTTTGGGGTCAGTTTTATTTCTATATACGTCACTATTTAAGGACCCAAGGCGGTGAGCTCGCTCAATGTACATTTCACTGGGGTCAAGAACTAGTTCGTCACGCATGAACTTCTGAATCAGCTGTTTACATTCTATTCTCATATTCTCAGTTATACCCCAAAACACTATGTTGTTTCGCCTACTCCTGGATTCTATATCTATGGACCGATAGGACAACATTTTTAATTTACGTGAATATATGTCCATACCCTTTTCCATAAGCTCAAGCCTTTTATTTGCATAGACCACCCCATTCCATACCTTGTTGTTGTCAACAATGCCCTGCCTCTGTATTTCTTCTAATGAACTGAGCTTATCATAATTTTTGTTTAATGTTTCAAACAAACACACTAACTTGTCATCATTCGAAAGCATCATGAAAGAATCATTGTCCATGCGACTTGAACTGGTTTTCTTTCTTTTTGACGCTTGCCGATCTACAAGTTGCCAGTTCCCACCCACAACCAGCTTGCATTTCAGGGCGGGCATCAAATCGATTTTGAACAGGAAAGGAAAAACTTGCCGGGTCAACTATCTCAGCCGTTTCCTCATCCTCTATTGTCATTCCGCTAGTATCGCTATCAAACCCACACCCAGCCATACTGTCCTTTTTATCATATAAGACCTCAGACACTATTTTTCAAAGATATTTTCCGAGCGCCAAAATTTGCTGCACAATGGCCACCATTGACCGGAAGTATCTCCAAAGCTATCAATCATAATTGGGTAAAACAAAAAAAAAAAAAAAAAAAAAGAGTTTATCTTTTTGAAGCGAGTGACAATATTTTAAATAGCTCCGAAAAATCGGTTTGCCAACAATCTTTTCTGAATTTATAGATTAAGTCGCCATAAAATTCAAGTTCGACAGACCTTACTGAAGTGTTTTCAAATCAACATTATAGTAGGACATTAAATCAGAACTTAGAATATGTTTTACATAGTTTGTAACTTAGAAATATATTCATCATAGGATGTAGCACGACAGGCATCGACATCCACATTACGAAAACATGCCTATTCAAATATACTGAAAATTTTACCGCCAAAAAATGAAAATTTTCAGATAAAAAATTCAGATATTCTTCATATTTCTGCTCAAAACATAGGTTGTGGTACGCGTTAGAACCGCCTCGGCGAGGCGGTTCTAACGCGTACCCACAATCTATGTTTTGGAGCAAAAATAAGAAAAATAATGTAAACCCCATGCAATTTTGCTATATAAAAGTGGGATTTAAGGGGATCAAAATTATATAGGCATGTTTTCGTGATGAAAAAAAGGAACATTTACTATACCAATATCAAAGGCGTCCCGTTTATCAACAGAGTTTAGTAGAAATTATGAAATTATGTCATTAGATATTGGTAAATTTAAATTCATGCGCCGTCAGTGTGATAACTGGTTACTGACAGCTAAATAGAATTATAGAAACCGTCAAATAAAGCAAAACATTTCGTTACCAACACCAACTGTCGACAGTGTTTTGTCTACCTGAAAGCAGTCAGAGACAGCGAACAGTTTTAGATCATATATCTTTTTAGTCATAGAAATATGCAAAAGACTTGTGGCACGAATAACCTTTCGGAATATTTTGATAACACGTTAGAAACATGGGCCGTGTCGTAATGGCTCTTTAGACAGGTTCTAGCATTTATTTATTTATTTATTTTTACATTTATTATTGATTAATGTTTCTGTTTTCTGTTCTCAATGGCAATAAACTTACAAAACAGGCCGTTCTTTTACCTTGACCTTACTTAATATGTCGCTCAAATCTCCTGTATTAGAATGCACGAGTAAATAAACGAATTGACCAGTTACTTATTAAAAAATATATATATATACATAGCCATGAGAAGAGATGGCGAAATCCCGACCAAACCGCCATTTCTAAAATTGGTGTATATTTCAATTAGATATCATGGAAATATTGAAACAGAGCAAAGTAAAAAGATGCAAAGACATTATGAAATGTGACCAAATTAATAAGAGTAAAACAATAATAGGTGTACTGTAAATGATTTTACTTTTGCATGTTCTTTTATTTTTATTTTATTATACTTTTGCTATCTAGGAGACATGCTCTCAGCAGCATGTGGCTGTGAACTTTCAACCACAACACGTGTGAAAATCGCCTGGAAGTAGTTCAAGGAGCTGCTACCAGTTCTCTCTTCACGCCACCTCTCTTTCAAAACACGTGGCCGTGTGTACAGCTCTTGTGTGCTTAGCGCAATGCTCCACGCCAGTGAGACTTGGCCATTGACAAACCCAAACCGCCAATGTCATCAGCAGAATGACATGGCAATGATCAGACAGATATGCAACGTCAGGCCGCAAGACGTTGTCACCACCAGGTCCAATGAGCTACTTGCGCGGCTTGGCATTGAGGATCTGGACCTCATTCTGAAGGAGAGAAGGATCCGCTGGTATGGCCATGTGGAACGCTCTAATGATGCAGTCAAGACAGCCTTTCACATACAGGTTGAGGGAAAGCGTGGGCCTCGGAGGCCCAAGATGACATGGAAGCAGCTGACAGAGAGGGATTGCAGAGAGTGGAAGCTCTCGGCTATCAACCCTCATGATAGAAATATGTGGAGATCTGGTGTGAGATCTGCCATGCGTGCAGCAAGCCAGCTATCTGGAAGGGGGCCCATTGATGTGGATGTTGCCCCTATACATGCACGCTAATAAAAAATCTGATTATGATATTATGATTGATATATATATATATATATATATATATATATATATATATATATATATATATATATGTGTGTGTGTGTGTGTGTGTGTGTGTGTGTGTGTGTGTGTGTGTGTGTGTCAAGAATCAGATTTCAGCGACTTCTGATGTGATAATTTGTTCAGGATACACAATATTTGCAAAAACTTTGAATTTGTGAGTGTACATATTCAGAAATAATAGCAAAAATAAATGCCTTGTAAAGGTAAAGGTACTTGCTGTATGTTTATTGGGGTAATAAATCAACGCAGCAAAAGTTGTCCTTCTTGCATGTGACACGCTTACTTGACTCGATGTATGTCCCTACCAAAAATTATCAAGTTCTCAAACAGTATAGGAGTTATGGCCTGCACAAGATTTCGGCATCAGGGAAGATAAGTACATATTAATGGAGAAAGTGAGAGTATTCTTGAACATGACATGCCTACTGGTCATTATCCATGCCTCTACCAAATATCATCAAAATATTTCAAACCACATACACAAGAATTTGGCTTAGAAATTCATTCAGGGGAGGTAACTAGATAACAACCACAGCAGAGGTTGTCCTTGCATGCGACATGCCTACTGGTCCTCATCTAAGCCCCAACAAATTATTATCAAAACATTTCAAACCATTAAGAAGTCAATGAGTGCACAAGAATTTGATTAGGATATTATTTAGTGGAGTGTACAAGAAAAAGAACAAAGCAAGAGTTGTCCTTCTTGCATGTGACACTCCTACTTGACCAGATATATGTCCCACAAACATATTATCAAATTATCTCAGACAGTATGGGAGCTATAGCCTGCACTAAATTTCAGCTCCACGTGAGATAAGTACATAACAAAAGTGAGAGTTGTCTCGTGGCACGTGACATGTCTAGTGGTCCTTATCTATGCCCCTACCAAATATTATCATACTGTTACAAACCATTAAGAATTTATTGAGTGTACAAAAATTTGGCTTAGAAATTTATTTGGGGGAGATAACTAGAACGTGACATGCCTACTGGTCCTTATCTATGCCTGTACCAAATATTATCAAAACATTTCAAACCATTTAGAAGTTATGGAGTGCACAAGACTTTGGCTTAGAAATTCGTTCTGGCGAGATAGGTAGAAAAAAAAAAAGAACAAAGCGAAAGTTGTCCTTTTTGCATGCAACTGATATATGTCACCATCAAATATTATCAAATTACATGTATCTCAAACAGTATAGGAGTTATAGCCTGCACAAGATTTCGGTTTTAGGAAAGATAACTACATGACAAAGAAAGAAAGAGTTGTCTCTCTTGCATGCAACAACCCCCCCCCCCCCCCCCCCCGGTCCTTATATTTGCCTCTACCAAATACTATCAAAATATTTCAAACCATTTAGAAGTTATGGACTGCACAAGAATTTAGTTTAGACATTCGTTCAAGGAGATAAGTAGAAAAAGAACAGAGCTGTCCTTCTTGCATGCGACACTCCTACTTAACCTGATAAATGTCCCTACCATATATATCAAATTATCTCAAACAGTATAGGAGTTATGGCCTGCATAAGACTTCTCCTTCAGGGGAAATAAATACATAATGAAGAAAGTGAGACGTCTCTCTTGCATGTGATACGCCTACTGGTCCCCTTCTTCATCCCTACCAAATACTATCTAAATTATCTAAAAAGGTATGGGAGTTATGGCTTGCACAAGATTTGGGCTTCAGGGGAGATAACTATAAAATAAAGTGATAGTTGTCGCTTTTGCACGTGACATGCCTACTGGTCCTCCTCTTCATTCCTACAAAATATTTTTTTAATATGGCTAAGGGTATCATGGCTATTGAGCGCACAAGGATGCGTCTATGGATATCTGCTTCAGGGAATATAACTACATTAAAAAGAAAGTGAGAGTCGTCTTCATTGCACGGGACACACCTACTGGTCCTCCTCTTCATCCTTGCACAAGATTTTAGCTTCAGGGGAGAAAACTACACAATGAAGAAAGTGAGAGTTGTCTCTTTTGCACGCGGCACGCCTACTGGTTCTCCCCTTCATTCCTTTCAGACATTATCAAAATATGTCTGAGGGTATGAAAGTTATGGAGCACACTTGGATGAGGCTATGGATTTCTGCTTCGAGGGAGATAACCAGAGAACGAAGAAAGTGAGAGTTGTCTCCCTTGCACGCGACACGCCTACTGGTCCTCCTCTTCATTCCTACCAAATATTATCAAATTATCTCAAACGATAAGGGAGTTATGTCATGCATCAGATTTCGGCTTTTGGGGAGATAACTACATATTGAAGATAGTGAGAGTTGTCACTCTTGCACGCGACATGCCTATTGGTCTACCAAAAATTATGAAATTATCTCAAACAGTATGGGATTTATGGCCCACACAAGTTTTTTGCTTCAGGGGAGACAACTACATAATGAAGAAAGTGGGAGTTGTCTCTCTTAGACGCGACACGCCTACTGGATCTCTTCTTCATTCCTACCAAATATTATCAAAATATGTCTACATGTATGAAAGTTATGGAGCGCACAAGGATGCGTCTATGCATTTCTTCTTCAGGCAAGATAACTACATAGAAGAAAGTGAGAGTTGTCTTTCTTATTGCACGTGACATGCCTACCGATCCATCTTTTCATCCATACCAAATATTATCAAAATATCTCAAACAGTATGGGAGTTATGGCCCGCACAAGATTTCTGCTTCAGGGGAGTTAACTACATAACGAAGACAGTGAAAGTTGACTCTCTTTTACGCGACACGCCCAAAGTTATGGAACACACAAGGATGCGCTTATGGATTTCTGCTCCAGGGGAGATAACTACAAAGGAGAGAGTGAGAGTTGTCTCTCCTGCACGCGACATGCTTACTGGTCCTCCTCTTCATCCCTACCGAAAATTATCAAATTATCTCTAACAGTAAGAGAGTTATGGCCTGCACAAGATTTCGGCTTTAGGAGAGATAACTATATAACGAAGATAGTGAGAGTTGTTTCTGCCACTTTCTGAAAAATGGTCTGCTCTAAAAGCAAAATAAAAAGGTGTCCCCTCTAAAAGAAAAAAAAAGCTGTGCTTCCTCGGGAGCAAATTCTTTTGCTACCCTTGAGAACAAATTCTTCCTTTCAAAATATATTCATTTTTGAAGTGGCTTCACCTGTAGGGAAGCGAGCACGAATCAAACAATTTGTCTGTCTTGTAATACATGACGACAAATCTAGCAAGTACTTGAAGCCTCTTAACCCTTGTCCTGCTGAATAAATTAAGATGCCAAGCCCACTTCCAATTTACAGCCAATCAGATTGCTTGAATCGGAATGTTGCTATAAATTCACGTACTTAGTGGCAAACAGTGCAGATCCAGATCAGTTGGCTTCTTCAGAAGCCAACTGATCTGGATCTACACTGTTTGCAAAGGCAGGGTATATCCGGGTCAGCAGGACAAGGGTTAAAACAACGACGCTGAGCGAGCCAGTTGCTCAGTTGCTATTTCTGGGCATATGGAAACTACCCAGGCCATAAAGGAAACATTGAATCTATTTTGAGTTCTTTTGAGAATAGAGCAGAGGCCCCGGGGTAATAAAACTTTTTTCATGCTCAACTCAGTTGAGCATGAAATTTTATCTGCTATTACATTGTAAATATGAAAATGCCAACAACAGTTGGCATTTTCATATTTATTAGCAGAGAATGTTTCATGTTCAATTATGTTGAGCAAGAAACAATTTGCAATTATGAGTAATTAGAGAGTTATTAGCAATACAAACTACATACTCAGCTGAGTTGAGCATGAAAAAAAATATAACCTCGAGGTCAACTTAAACCGGCGTTAGAGGGTGTTAGCAGAGATGCATAAATACAATACTTTTCATGAAAAGACTCAATAAAAGCGTGTCTGCTATTTTCGTTTCGAAGGATCCATCCATGTAGAAAGTATTTTGTTTACTACAGCTGATGTAACGTGCTTTATGAGGAGTCTCTCCGTACTTTACTTTCGTAATGTTTATATTTTATGGTCCTTCGCGGTTACAAAGCTCGGGCCCCGAGGTTATAAAACTTTTTTCGTGCTCAACTCACCTGAGCATGAAATTTGTAATGCTAATACATCTCAAATTACTAACAATGGCAAATTCTTTCTTGCTAAATATAGCTGAGCATGAAAATTTCTGAGTCTGTTATTTTCGTTTCGTTTATTTTTATTTATTTATTTATTTATTGCTTTGCTTTGCTTTGTGTGTGTGTGTGTGTGCGGCGTGCGTGCGTGCGTGCGTGTGTGTGTGTTCCTTGCTTTCAAAGGATCGAGTTCTACAGAATTTATTTCACTCATTCCTAGCCTGTTTAGAGCATGCTGCTCATAACATTCTAAAGTCGTTTGAGCTCGCCAAAATTATTTTCACGTTAACAAGTATTTTGATCTTTAATATGCTAGCAGTGCACGCCCTAGCCAGCCTGCGCACATGCACAAATCATGCAGTCAGGTGCGGGATTTCGCACCGATAACGTGGTTCCTTTTGTAAAGCACACTTTTTGTCCCGATGTAAAAAAGAAAAGAAAATGTTAAGGTTTTTGCATACTGATGTTTGATTTATAATACTTCACGACCCGTTTGAAGTCTATGAAGAAGTTCGTTTGAAATGAAACACGTATTTTTGTTTCCTTATTAAGCAAATTTCAAATACAGGAAATTAAACTCGGGTGAACTTTTCTATATCTATTATCAAAAATGTTTTTATGCGAATTTCTGAATCCTCCTAATTGTTGGACGATGCCCAAGTAATCAACATTGGCAGATTTTATTTTTAAAGACTTGTCATTCACTGACTGGAAAATTGTTCGAAGAATTCCCAGAACCTGTGTTCATTAATAGCCATGGCTAAATATTTCCTACAAGATTGCATGTGCGCCTAGCGAAGACTCTAATAAGCCTGATGCGGATGCGCAGGCTGATAAGTCTCCGCAGAGTACGCTGTGGGTTTCTAAGGATCCGAAGAATAAGCGCATGCTAATCAGTCTTCGCTGTTCGCGCATGCAATATTGTAGCATTTTTTTTTATTCAAAATGGCAAAAGCAACCTGTAACAGCGAACACGTAAGATGACGCAATAACACTTTTTTTTTTCTTCCCTATAAAACTGGCTGATTTTGAGCTTGTACACCATTGTATCGACATACTCAGGTCCGAAAGTATATATACAAAATACTTACGAATCTAGTTCATTCAAAGTGAGTGAACAGCAAGAGGCAGCATTACTTAAGTCGAAAATCATCTACATGAACGGTTTTGATAAATGTTTAACCCAGACTTCGGTACATTTATTAACTAATACCATCACCTGAAGGGGACAAAATCTGTCAACGAATATACTTGCTGACCAACTTGATGGCAACTAAATCGTCGAACATGCATTCATATTTAAGTGAATCGGACCTGCACATAATGTCTGAGAATTCGGACCCCGTATGGGTCTTCGGGTACGGTTCATTACTATGGAAACCAGAAATCAATTATTCAAAACGAGAAACAGGATTTATCATGGGTTTTAAAAGACGCTTTTGGCAAGGAAACTGCACTCACAGAGGAACTAAGGAGAAAGTGAGTATTTCATTCATGCTCAAAACTTTGTTTTTCATAAACTAAACTAAAAATCGGTGCAAAAGACGTTATAACACTTCTGTTATTTACTCTCTCTCTCTCTCTCTCTCTCTCTCTCTCTCTCTCTCTCTCTCTCTCTCTCTCTAAGTAGTAAAGTAGTTGTTTTTTGGTTTTTTGGTTTGTTTTCTTTTTCTTTTTTCATTTTTGTTAGTTTGGGACAGAACGAAAAACAGATGTAATATAAAATTCTCCCTTAACATTAACACTATAACAAGGTGTCTGATAGCCAGCCAATCGTATGGATGAGTCGTGTAAACTCTTAAGTTAATAAAATAGCCCTTGTCCTGTTGAATAAATTAAGATGCCACTCCCAATTCTGGTATTCAGCAAATCAGATCACTTGATCTAGATTGTAGCTATAATTTCACATACTTAATGGCAAACAGTGCAGACCTAGATCAGTTGGCTTCTTCAGAGGCTTCTTCAGAAGCCAACTGATCTGGATCTACACTGTTTGCAAAGGCAGGGTGCTGGACAAGGGTTAATTTGCACCAAATGATTTTAAAGCTTAGCATGCTGGGTAAAATTTCAGCAGCATAGTTTATAACGAAAACGCCCATTCAAATGTATATTGGAAAATTTCACCACCAAAAACTGAAAGCTTTCAGGTAAAAGTTCTGATGTTTTTCAAATTTCTGCTCAAAACATAGATTGTGGGAACTCGTTAGAACCGCCTCGGCGAGGCGGTTCTAACGAGTATCCACAATCTGTTTTTGATCAGAAAAAAAAGAAAAATAATGCATACACCTGTAAACCCCAGTTTTACTATATAAAAGTGGGGTTTAAGAGGTTCAAAATTATATAGGCGTGTTTTCGTGATGTTTCTTATTTTTCCCAGTAAATGAGTAAAATATCATGAGTTTATCATCTACTGAAGGTAACGGTTTCCGCGCTTTTTGTTTGGGATCGCATTATTACCCGATAGATTAATCCTATGCTTGCTAAATTTTTAAATGATTTTAACCGAGGGACACTGCAACTTGTATGTATAAGAGGTTCTAATTTATTCGTTTACTTCTATTTTTCAGCCTGGTAGAGTAGCTACCATAGTGGCAGATCCTAAGGTTAGTTTCGTTTTAACCCTTAAACTGCCAGTCACAACAATTGGCATCTGCTTTGTCATCTGCTTGTGATTAAAAAAAACACAAAAAAACATTTTTGCAAACATTGTGGACCAAGATCAGACTGCTCCTCTAGGCAAAAATATGTTTGAAAAGTTTGCAAGAATATTCAGCAGAAGGCATAAACAGACGGCATTTTCAGATGCAGGTTTTCTTGGCGTTTTAAGGGTTAATATATTCGCTTTAGTCGAACGTAGCCTATTCTTTTTTTTCTGTTGTTTTTTTTTTTTTTTATTGAAATTGTTGTTTTGTTTTGAATTGTTGTTTTGTTTTGTTTTCCAGTGTCTAAAGCTAAAGTAGACCATAGACGATAAATAATAATATTGGTTTTCTCGTGTCACCGCTGTGAAAGAAAACGTGTTTTTCTCTTTTACATTAATATAGGTTAACGGTGTGATGAAATTCTTGCATCATTCATACGCTTCCCACTACCGCAATCTCTGATTGATCGTTACTCCCCTGTCTTAAGATTTTTTAATCTTGACCACTCTCTGGGCTAATTCAGCAGACGAGAAATGGATATTTTTCTTATTTTTTTTTTTCCATAAAACAGGGTTTGACTTTTCATGCAAATTGTTTTCATTTTGAAATGTCGTCTGCTGAATTTTTTACCCAGAGTGCTAAGCAATTTTTTTTTATGTATGTAGCTAAACGGATTCTGCTGCGTATGTAGGGCTATGGTAACCAAACTACTAACCATATAGATACGTGCACTAAATCCGCAGTTTTAATACTGAATGATCAGACTCGTGACGTATATGAGTGACAGAAAACACCTATTTCTGATCGATATTGTTATCGTCACTACTTTTTTTGTTATTTTTTCTGACCAGAGATCAGTATTATTTATGGTTAACGCATAGCATGCTGGATAAAACTTTCATGCAGACGACATTCTGATTTTTTTTTTTTTTTTTTCTGATTTTTTTTTTCCAGAAAATAGGATTTGACATTTCATGCAAATTGTCTAGGAAAAAAAATAAAATAAAAATATTATCAATTTGTCGTCTGCTGATTTTGCCTGTTACAGTTCGTATAATTTGTCAAATGTTCTTTCACGCGAGCATAAATATTATTGCACAGTAGGTTAAGTTACTTAACCTATCCTTCATACCAGCTTCGTTAACTCTTAGCATGCTAGGTAAATCTTTCAGCAGATGTCAGTTTGAAATAGTTTTCTTATTTTTCCAGAAAATATGCTCCGACAATTTGCATGAAATGCTAGAGCCTCTATTCAGGAAAAAAAATGAGAAGGGTAACATTGATTTTGTCGTCTGCCGAATTTACCCAGAGAGTGGTTAAATGTTCAATCTTAATGGGTCTCGTCTGGCAAAAAGGTATCTTCAAGCATATGCGAAATAAATAGAATCAGATATCTTGTGAGTCCATACGTCCAGAACAGGGCTTAGTTCTTCGGCTATCATATTCTATACCAGTATTCAGTGTAACGTTGGTGCGGATTCATATGTCACTCTCGGCTTGCACTGACCGGATATGCCAGATGACACCTTTAACTTGGCACAGCCATAAGATACATGTATGCTGTTACACTCCGATAATCTCAAGCTTTTTATCAGGTTGAATGGTTTGAGGCGAAATATGTTGTTCTAATTTAAGAAACTGGTTCACATGTACATATAATATTATTAAAACACTGAACTGGTACCTGGTCATTCCTTCAAATAACTGTCGGTTCACTATTACCACGTCTTTTTCCTCTACTGGCTGTGCCATGGTTCTTTGCCCCCCACCGCCCCCTTCATTTTATTCAACCCCTTCTGAGAAGGTAAGGTGTCCGACTATTAACATACTCGACACCTAGCCAGTTCCGAAAAATAATACTTGACCATAGACAACTGATATTTCTTTCTTTCTCCAGGAAGTTGTTTGGGGTGTTGCTTTCAAATTAGATGGACAAAACAAAAAGAATGCGATGGACAGTCTCTTTAAAAGGGAGATGCACCTTGGTGGCTACGAAGTCATCAGCACATGCTTCAAGTCACGTGACAGTACGAAATCTCGGACAGTTATCGTCTACGCTGCCACAGAGAGAAACACTTATTATCTTGGAGATTCAGATCTTGATACCATGGCTACGCAGATTATTGAAGCACATGGACCTTGCGGCTCAAATGTCGAATATGTATTAAAATTAGCAGACTATTGCAGGAATAATATACCAGAAGACAACGACAGCCACTTGTTTGAACTTGAAAGGCGAGTAAAAGAATTAAAATCATAATATACGAACAGTAAGTTTTGTGAACTGAGAAGAAAATCTTCTTGACCGTGATTCTGATTATTTAGGCAGTGATAGCGACGTCATGGTAACTTAACCCATTTATGCCTGGCATCCCATAAAAGGGATATTGGCAAACAGTGTAGACCCAGATCAGACGCCACAGAACACGGCGTCTGATCAACTGGCAAACAGTGTAGACCCAGATCAGACGCCACAGAACACGGCGTCTGATCAAAGTCTACATTGTTTGCATTCAGTACAGGACTTTCTATAAAACGTAACACTAATAAAAGCTAACCAGCCATCTCTTTTATCGGAAATGGACCTGTCCAAAGTTAAGATAGAGGAGTCCGCTCGGCATAAATGGGTTAAACAAACGACAGGAGAGAAGAAACGGATTCTTAAGGTACCTGGTAGATTTTCCACGATTTTACAAGGGAGACCACTTTTGTGACTACCTGTTTGCTTTCTTGCATAAAAGGGGTCTACTCCCAAGAGGAACATATTCTTTCCTTTTAGAGCAGACCCTTTTCAGAAAAGAAATCTTAGGAGCAAAAACTACAGTTTACCCCTTTTCAGGAGGGGCGTAAAGTAATTTGTACAGAGTTGCCTATCCTAAAAGTGTAATCCATTTCCCTTAAGTCGAGCCATATACAATTGTAAAGAAAACGTCCTTAAATGGCCTTGGAAGCATCTGGAATCAGTGTAAATTCACAAGAGATCAACAAGTCCCCACCAACGACATTGTGAGAAATGTGTTTATGACACGTGCGATTGATGAAGACTCAAATCGGCCTGCACACCCACGCTGTCTGATCTGTCTTCACTTATATTTTTACTGTCCGCCTAAGGTGGTCTTGACCCCTTGTGTATCCACAGGAGACCTGGTAAATACTCTGATCAGGCTTGGTGGATGCGCAAACTGATACAAGTCTTCACTGGACATATATTTCTCCCACCTTTGCCTATAGGCTTTTTGCCCAAGTGAGAAACTTCTGTCTCACATGACCATGTGATAAGCCCGCTGGTCCTAGGAACAATCCACTTAAAAGGGGAGAAAAAAAATCCATCATGAGCCAATCCATGCAGGATCGGGAAATCTCACCATCGGAGTAGGAATTTCAATCAAGGATTCGACAAGCCTCGTCCCTGATTGAAATTCTCGGGTGAGATTTCCCTATCCTGCAAGGCCACTCATGACGGATTCTTATAGTCTCATACACTTTCAAGAAACCACATGATATGTAGACAATTTTACATGTCGAGACATGCTCAGTGAGGCTGGATCTGAAAAAAAAATGGACAACGTGTACTGGTATGTAGTCATGCAAGATACACGTTACAGACGAGCTGTACCACAATCTGACCAAACAGTTATCTGCCCGCCACACGAAAGTGGCACGGTATTATCGTTTCATGTTTGTTTTTTTTTTGTTTTTTTTTTTTTGTTTTTTTGTTTTTTTTTTTGTTTTTTGTTTGTTTTTTGTTGTTGTGTGTGTGTGTTTTGAATATGCAAATATTTATTTATTTATTTATTTTGTGTTCATTTTTTAATATACATGTATGTTGACTGTGTTAATTCTGACAAGCAATGTGGTATTTCACATGAATATGTTATGCCAAATTAAAATGCAACACCGAGTTCTTAGGTATTCCTCATTTTTGGTCTTGTATCTATTTTAAACCCCAAACTATGTGTCAATGCAATTAAATCTCGTCACGCCCTACAAAACCGATAACTTCATAGAAATTTAAATTCCTGTTTCAAGTCCTCTGTTCAATCTTTTGACATTAGACATATCCATTGCTGCAAACGGGTATGTCATTCAAAAATAAAACTAGTATGACAAACAGTGTAATGAGTCTCATCTGGATCTGCGCTGTTTGCAAAGGTATATGTTTTGGTCTTCTTAATATTTGGCTGACATACCTGAGCAAACAGTGTAGACAAAGAACAGACAACTAGTAAGATCACAGTCAGCACTACTTGCCATTCAACCGGATCAATCTGAGCACATCGAGGAGTAGTCAAAAGGGTGTGTCAAAAATTAGAACAGGTACCAAACTAGCATTCTACTTAAATCTCATTAGGATCGTTATCGGCTCGATAGGAATCCTGACGGGCCGGTAACAGTCAGATATATATTTTAAGTGTAATGCTGGCTGGGTAAGTAAGAAGTTAGTATTATTACGGTATTGGCTTCCAGTTTATTAACAGTATTTATTAGCTATCTTATAGATCGACCAAACTAGCCTGTCGGTTGGACAATATAGAGATCAGACATGGTTTTTCATGCAATAACAATCGCCAGGTCCCGAGGGAGATGCCTCTGACCCAGGCACGTAGGTTGCGTCGTATGGCGTGGCTGACGGACGGCGCATGCGCCCAGGCTATTTCCGATGAGGCAGTGGAGACGAGTTCTTTTTACGAACGAGTCTAGGTTCACTCTCTATCGCGCAGATGGTCGACGTCGTGTGTACCGACGTCGCGGAGAACGCTTTGCCGACGCCTGTGTTGTCGAACGGGATCGGTTTGGGGGTGGCTCCGTTATGGTCTGGGGAGGCATTGCTCACGGGATAAAAATCACAGTTGATTGTTGTTGCGGGCAATATGACCGCAGTAAGGTATAGGGATGCAGTCCCGCTTGTGCAACAACGTAATCTGATTCTGCAGCAGGACAATGCCCGACCACACGTTGCCCGAGTTTGTCAGGATTTCCTGGCAAACAATAACATCGCACCACTAGCATGGCCACCGTACAGTCCAGATTTGACCCCAATAGAGCACATGTGGGATGAGCTGGACAGAAGGGTTAGGAAGCGCCGAAATCCCCCGCAACTCTCGCACAACTAAGGAATGCGTTGATCGATGAATGGAATAACATCCCGATGCGAACTGTCAATGCTTTGGTTAACTCTATCCAAAGGAGAATTAGGGCAGCAACGGCAGCAAGAGGGGGGCACACCCGAAATTGATTTTCAGTTTGATTTTGATTTCAAGATTTGCGGGGTAGCTACCAATGAACTTCAATAACCCGAGACTTGTTGATCACAAACTAATGAAATTTGGAACTTTTGTTCCATACATGTACCGTTTAGTAATCATAGTAAAATATTTAACAAACTTTTTCAAACTTGAATGAAATTTAGGGATAAAATTTACCCTGCGTTTCTTTTTCCTTTCAGTATATATAAAGTAATATGATAGTTTGCATCACGAAAACATACCTATATAACTTTGACCCCCTTAAACCACACTTTTACACAGTAAAACTGGGGTTTACAGGGGTATACATTATTTTTCTTATTTCTGCTAAATTTATAGATTGTGAGTATTCGTTAGATCGCCGAGGCGGTTCTAAAGAGGTTCTATCTTCAAATATATTGAAAATTTCACCACCAAAAACTGAAAGGTGGAACTTCACACAATCTATGTTTTGAGCAGCAATATCAGAATTTTTATCTGAAAACTTTCAGTTTTTGGTGGTGAAATTTTCAGTATATTTGAGGCGTGTTTTCGTAATGGCCATTGGCAAAGTATTGTTATTTGTATGCTACTAGCGTTTTCGATACGCGTGTTAACTTGTTAATAAAACCTACAGAAAGTCGAAAAACGCGTGTTTGTCATTCATATTGCTTTCTACTTATATGTACTATGGGTCCAAATAGAGGAAGTGGGCAGGGGATAATTTGAGTATTTTTGCACCAAAGCATACCTTGTGTTTACTCATAGAAATCGATTCGCCGTGGAGGTTCTACTGAGTACACAAAAACGTTTTGGTGTAAAACAAAAGCACAATGTACCCTGAATTGTTACCAGCTATCACCTTATCTGGGACTATGCTGACTAGAACTATCAAAACGCATTTCCTAAAATTTTGCTCCGAAAAAAATCAGTATTACCAACAATCCCACTGAATATATAAACAAAGTCGCCACAAAAGGGAACTTAACACAGAAAATTTAAATTTCTGTGTTCCGTATGGATGCCAATTCAATATGGCGGCGAAACACCTAGAAACTGTGATCGCAGTTTTTGATATCGATACCCCTGATTTGGAAGTTTAGTAACTCCTGTGAGGTTGTGAATAAAATAAGTTCTAGATGTTTTCGTGTGTCCAGTTAGCCAACATGATTTTTCGACATTTTATTCTGCCTTGTCACACAAACTGATTAACGATAAACTTAATGACCTAATTCAAGGTACTTTCACAAGGAGGGATTCCGGTTTTTTTTTTTTTTGTTTGTTTTTTTGTTTTTTTTTTTTGTAATGAAATTCATTTATTTTTCACGTCTGAGAATCGAAAACATCATACTCTATTGTCTTGTCAAAGCATATTGAAGTTCTTACTTTTCATTATTAGATGAGTACAGATGGCGATCTCTTGTTGCTTATTTTGTTTCTGTTTTATTACATGAAAGACTTCATACTGTCTCTCGTTAAGGTAAACGAAGCCAATATTATTGAGGCATTTAACCTTTTTACCACTCTATGGGCATATTCAGCAGACGACAAATAGCAGACATTTTTCTTTTTCTTTTTTTCTCCAGAAAACGGGATTTGACATTTCATGCAAATTGTCATAGCAGACAATTTGCATGAAATGTCAAATCCTGTTTTCTGGGAAAAATAAAAGAAAAATATTTCAGTTTGTCGTCTGCTGAAAATTTTACCCAGTGTGCTGAGCGTTAATCCACAGTTCTAGGTGTTTAGATGACTTGCTAAATATTGAAGAACTTAGATGAATGAAGCAAATTCATCAGATACCGGTGCTTCATTTCTGCAACGAAATTTTATCAATACCAATTGATATAAATACAGCTTACATTTATGACAAACGAGATGACTGATTTTGATATTGTAAATTTGTCGTTTTTAGACGGTGACGTCCCATACGTGTTATATCAGCTTATTCGTTTTGCCAGACCACCTTGTCGCGTTAGTGACTTTATAAACCTTAAAAACTTCGAAAACATGGCTATCAGTATCATTCGTGAATCATTTTCTAGATTTTATCGTCAGCACTTTGAATTAATCTCTAACTATAATATTGGCTTGAGAAACCTTCTTCGGCCAGGCCAATCTTAACCCGACTTCCTTAACAAGCTTATGTTGGTAACACAGTAATAAAGGTGTCAAGTAAGAGCGACAACCATAGAACACAACCAACCAATGACACCAAGAACTACAACGGACATAGTCTGGGAACCGACCCATTGTCGTCCAATTAAGAGGAACGCATAGCTGTCAACTATGATTGGTTTAAAACCAAGCAGTCTATTGCATTAATCTTGACATATAGTCTGTAGCACTAACCTTGATCGGGTTAAAACTAAGCATACAGCCTGTAGCATAACATTCCTGTTACATTTTTTACAACAGGTAATATTTCTTAGAAAAAAAAAAACAACAAACCAATGGATGTCCCAGCAATTATCTCAACTCTTTCACTGCCACAGGCGGTAATACTAGGCTTTTGCAAACAACATAGACCTAGTTGAAACGGCTCAATGAGCCGTCTCATCTGGATCTACGTTGTTTGACATTCAGTCTTTGAACTTAACATTTAAACGTCTTTCCGAACAATAGTTTGTTAAAATAAAAAAAAAATAAAAAAAGCAGACGACGATTATCGTCTGAAATTTGGCACCGAAAGAGATAATCTTATAAACTACATGTAGGTCACCGTAAAACTCTGGTGTCATAACTTTCTGTTTTCAAGCCAACTTTATATGTAAGCATTCTACATAAATCTATAGTGGGCCGTCATCGGCATACAATACACATGCCACAAGCGAAAAAGCAAAGCAACCCTTCCCCAACAAGGTGATAACAATGCCAGACAGGATCCACCAAACACAACCATTATGAAAACACGCCTATACAAATATATAGAAAATTTCACCTCTAAAAACTGAAAATTTTCAGATAAAAACGCTGATATTTTTCATATTTCTGCTCAAAACATAGAATGTGGGTACTCGTTAGAACCGCCTCGGCGAGGCGGTTCTAACGAGTACCCACAATCTATGTTTTTGAGCAGAAATAAAAAAAATAATGTATACCCCTGTAAACCCCAGTTTTACTATATAAAAGTGGAGTTTAAGGGGGTCAAAATTATATAGTATATAGGCATGTTTTCGTGACGAATAAGACAATAAATAGGAAACAACATGAAAAGCCCCCATTACGAAAACACGCCTATTCAAATATCTTGAAAATTTTACCACCAAAAACTGGAAGTTTTCAGATGATATTTTTCATATTTCTGCTCAAAACATAAATTGTGGATACTCGTAAGAACCGCCTCAGAGAAGCGGTTCGGGTTTAAAGGGGTCAAAATTATATAGGTATGTTTTCGTGATGTCAGCAAGCAGCCTCAATTCCACACAAAGAACAAACAACACCCCCCCTAAGCATTCTTTATAAATCTATAGCGGGCCGTTATCGGTAGCTGACGGGCCGATAAGGGCCCGCTATAGATTTATAAAGAATGCTAGCTGGGCCAGAACCACCGCCTTAGAATGGTCAGTAGTAAAAACTACTGGGGGTTTAAATCGATTGCACTCAAAACGAATTTTCACTTGTGCTCAAATGTTTGTAAAAAATACAAAATAATTATTTGGCCCACTAACTCAGTGAAACATCACAGAAAAAAACAACAACTTGTAAATCAAATTAAATCGATCTGTTGAAACAAGGATGAGGGTTCGTGGCAAACATCTCAGACAGTGACAACCACAGCTAAAGAAAACAACTAACTGAACTACAGAGGACCCGAAGAAAGACATAACACCAGGCATCCGCCGTCTAACTGAAGATCAACACGAAAACACGCCTATATAATTTTGACTCCCGTAAACCCCACTTTTATATAATAAAAATGGGTTTACATGGGGTATACATAATTTTTCTTGTTTCTGCTCAAAAACATAGATTGTGGGTACTCGTTAGAACCGCCTCGTCGAGGCGGTTCTAACGAGTACCCACAATCTATGTTTTGAGCACAAATATGAAAAAAAAAATCTGAGTTTTTTTAGCTGAAAATTTTCAGTTTTTGGTGGTGAAAATGTCTATACATTTGAATAGGCGTGTTTTCGTAATGTTTAGAGTCTGAGACCCGACAGACCGTCGTGTAATTACAGAGGAAAGCATAACTATGAATAATATTAAACACGCAAAATTTAAAGCGTTATGCTCAACATATTCTCGTCTGCACCAAAACAGTGTTTGTTTTCAAGCAATTATCTCACGGTACTGTACCCATACTGGTCAACAGAAACGCGCAGCTTCAAAACAAACGACCGTGGATTCGTATTTCGAACGCAGAGGCTTCGAAGAAAAACGGTTGCAACTGATAAGGTTTGCATTTTTACAGGTTTTCAATGAGTTTTTGCCCTTTCGAAAAATGTATATCTTCTCCTTCCCGTCTGAAGTAAAATAAATTTGAACGAAGCATTGGAATGAAAAAGGAGACTCCAAATTAGCCAGCGCACGGAAAAAAAATAACAATAAGACATGTGTGATCAGCAAAGACTCAGATCAGCCTGTACGAGTACATCCGCCTAGTATGGCAAGGATTCTCGTTTATCCTTCTTAGGATACCACTGAGGCTGTAGAAGGCACATGCGATCAGCGAAGACTCTAATCAGACTGCACACAAGTCTTGTGTAGATTTTGTCGTTCGCTGGCTCAAATACAATTTCAGTTTGCATTTGTTTTTTCTTGAAGCTCACATGTTTTCGATTTTCATTATTTATTAATATTGTGGAATTGTAATGGCCAACAAATTGGTAGTGAATATTGCTTGGTCGAAATGTATGCAAGCTGTGAACATTTTTTTCTGGAATTTTCAATACAACGTACATGACTCCATATTTCTAAGATTAACCATTATTAAACAATATCGAAGCCATGTTATATGAAATTTTTCCTGCGAAGCCCATGCGTTCAAAATACGAATCCGTGGGCGTTTGATACGAAACCTGTGTGTTTCTACAGACCAGAGCGGTACCTTACGGACGACTGAGTTTCATTATGGGCAAGGTGTCTTCGGAGCATATGCGACAGCGAAGACACAAATCAGCCTGCACATCTGCGAAGTCTGATCAAGGTCTGGCTGTCCGCTTATAGAATCATTGGATACTGTATAATCGTACATCGATGCATCGCAAAGATCCTTTAACCCATTGTAGTCTGGGGACCCCTAAAAGCCCACACTATATATTGGAAGAGTCTAATTTCGATTTTAGGTATGTCACTATGTAATTTAGATATTCCTAGAGAAAAATGATCGAACTATTTGCAAACAGTGGAGACCCTGATCAGACGCCCCGTTCTATGGCATCTGATATGGGTCTGCACTGTTTACCAGTTACCAGCTTTCAATGTCTACAATGGGTTAATACCAGATTGTGCGATTTTGTTGAATGACCTGGTGGCATATTTCCAGAAGACACTTTTCTTTCTCATAGTGAGGCTCAATTAATTTGGTTAACACCTAGCACTCTGGGTAATATTTTCAGCAGACAACATTTTGAACTATTTTCTTGTTTTTCCCAGGAAATAGGATTTGACATTTCATGCAAAATGTCTCCAGTGGAGACAATTTGCATGAAATGTCAAATATTTCATCCATTTATCGCCTGCTGAATCAGCCCAGAGAGTGGTAAAGATTAATTTGGTTAATAAGGCATGGCTCCCACCATGAGCCCACTTTGTTTGTTTATTGCTGAAAGAACTTTCTTCAGTCTCCAGTCAGTTAGTATCCAGGCTTAATCTAGCATAGTTGGACATTGTACGATAAGTTGGACTGGAATGCTGAATCCATTCCTAATCGGTAATTGTTGATGTTGTTACCTTTTCGTACCCTATCCACAATAATACGGTGATATAATAACGAACATATTAACCTTTAAAACATAAAGCAAACTTGTAGCAGACGACATCCTATTTTTAATTATTTTTCAGAGAAAATAAGGCATGGCAAATCATGTTAGGTGTCTGACTGCTAGGCAAACAAGTCGCATGAAATGTCAACATTTTCTCGAAAAAAATAATAATAATAATAAAACTAATCAAAATGTCGTTTGTTGCAGTTGAGCTTAACAGAAACAGGATAGTCTTTCAACAGTTCATTTCCCCAGTAGCTGCTGTGATCGAAATATACACTGCCACAAACATTCCGGTCGTTGAGTTTTAACCTATTGTATACTGAATAGACTCTACCACATTATATATTGGAAGAGTTCAATTTCAATTTTAGGTATGTTCGGCTAGGAGATTTACATATTCCTAGAGAAAATGGCTTAACTATTTGCAAACAGTAGAGACCCTGATCAAACGCCGCGTTCTGCGGCGTTTGATCTGGGTCTGCACTGTTTGCAAATTACCCTTTTACGGGTCTCCCGACTACAATTGGTTAACAATATTTCATTACACGATCTGTATTCAAAAGGAAACAAATTATATTCCCACTCCTGCCCCATTCCATCCGGCTTCTTTTGCTAATTCCATTATTACAGCACTCTAATGTAGCGAGGTTTATATAAAGATTTACCCAAAGATTCAGCTTTATAGCAGGGCACATGACGTTTATACAACGTCGCCTTAGCGTCGATGCAACGTGATGGCAGGCAACATTCTTTCGTGGAGATTGATCATATAATATTTTCTACGGTCATTCTCTTCTTTCCGCTGATTCAAGAAGGGCAATTGTCAGTTTCTGGCGAAAGAATGTGCACAAGTACTGGTTACGAGGGATGTTCGAAATGAATTGCTTATTTCTATCTGGAGACTTCAAATTTCAAGTTAGCCCAAAAGTACTCATTTCATGCCCTCGAAGTACTCCCCGTGGCTAGAAATGCAAAGTTTCAGCCGATGTATCCACTTCTTGAAGGCGTCACGGTACGCTGATTTGGGCACAGTAATACGGTACTGATGAATGGCAGATCCAAGTGCCTGTCGGGACTGGTATTTCCGCCCAGCAAGGAATGCTTTCAATTTCGGAAACAAAAAGAAATCACATGGGGCAAGGTCTGGGGAATACGGGGGGTGAGGCAAAACAGTTACTTTTTCTTTCTTCAAAAACGCCGTAACTATTGCGGAGGTATGAGCTGGGGCATTGTCATGTAGAAGACGGACACGTTTAAAACCAGTGGCAGGGCGTCGTTTCTGATAATACTTTTACAGTTTCTTCAGTACTACGTCTTTGTAGTACTTTCCGGCGATGCTTTTGCCCTTTTTCACTGGCACTTTTATTGCGACTCCTTCACCAGAGAAGAAGATTGCATACAAAACCTTATTTGTACTCAAAGAACGTTTGACAATTATTGGGCGTTTGCTGTGTTTAGTGGCCCAGATCTTATTGCTAACCTTTCTGACGGGCTCAAAATAATGGACCCAGGTTTCATCACCTGTGACGACATTGGCAAACTGCTTTTTGTCGTATTTTGGAAACATTTGAAGCAGCTTTTTGGCCACATTAACCCGTTGCCTCTTTAGCTCGTCAGTCAACAGATGTGGCACCCATCAAGCAGAAATCTTTCTGACTTTCAAATGCTTCTTCAAAATAAGGTGAACCGTTGACAGTGATATGCCTACCTTTCGTGCAATATCACGAACTGTAAATCTGGCATCTCCTTCAATGAGTTCCTTTATTTTGGAAACGATTTCTTTACGAGATGCAGATTTTGGCCTACCTGATTTCGATGCATTTTTGATGGACTCTACACCAGACTCAAATTTCTTTTTCCACCGCCGAAATGTGCCATAAGGCACACAAGAAGGTCAAAAGCAGTAGAAATTTCAGTCATCAGCTTCTTCAAAGAACAACCAAGTTTTGAGCGAGCTTTGGTGTAAGTCCGTATTTCATCTTTTTTGTCGACGCTTCTACCAACCATTTTTACTGCAGTGGTCAATGACTGCGTGTATTCAAATGGCAAATTTTATGTCTTACACTTAGTCTAACATGTACATTTATACACCATTGTGTAGATATTGAATAGCCCTATACAGGTATATATTGGTTTTAATCGTGCCCCACGCGGATATCGAGCTAGAGGAGAATAAGCAATTCATTTCGAACATCCCTCGTAATTGCTTAACTAAGCCTGTCCAGGATAAGTGTAGTTAGGTAAACTGACCATGCTCGACATGACCCTAATGGGTTAACCGGGCCGTAAAGCCTCAACACAAACAAAATAACAAAAAAAAAAAAAAAAAAAAAAAATGACATGCATAACGGATTTCCTTAGTGTATCATTTTCTTCGTGGTACGATTCCTGCATCTTCTGCAGATGGAGTTTATCCGATATGCAAGAGTGAGCAGGTTATACTGGTTGTTTCAAAACGCATAGCTGGTCAAGTCATAGCTCCGATAAGAGGGGGTATCCACATAATTTTTTTCTTATTTATCCACGAAAACATATGTTGTGGTTACTCATTAGAAGCGCCTCGATGAGGCGCTTCTAATGAGTACCATAACATATGTTTTCGTGGAGAAATGAAAAATTATCAGTACCTTTCTGATGAATAAAATGCCTTATCGTGGACTATATCAAGTTCTGTTGCAATAATCAGCTTGTCAGCAACCTCAAGATCCATTAGCATTTTCACATTTTACGGATTTGGACTTTCATCCCAACTTTGGATTTGGGAATATAGCAGGTGATTTGCATTTTCACTCTTTACTTTACGGATTTGGCTTTCAACCAAACTTCGGATGTGGGAATATAACAGGTAATTTTGCCTTTTCACAATTTACTTAACAGATTTGACTTTCATCCCAACTTCGGATGTGGGAATATAAC
The DNA here is from genome assembly GCA_964016985.1 of Anodontia alba. Lineage (NCBI taxonomy): Eukaryota > Metazoa > Mollusca > Bivalvia > Lucinida > Lucinidae > Anodontia > Anodontia alba. The sequence goes on from OZ024823.1 coordinate 4,141,863, forward strand.
AGGTGATTTTCCTATGAGGAGTTTTTTTACTTGTTTTGCCAGACTTACCACGAATGAAGGTCCTTTCGCTTGTTCTTTTAAAGCTGAGACTAAGATTGATCCGAAATGTATCTTAGTCTCATGTTTAAAGTTGATCTGAAACATTTAACGATAGGTGAATGCTATTGCTTGTATTTTACAAGTAAAATTCCAAAATGCATCCAGGAGCCCATGTTAGAAACTAAGGCATGAAAATGAAGTAAATGCGCATAATTATTAAAAATCCGTTAGGAGTGATGTCGAAGTTTTTTAATAGAAATAAAAAATCCTCAGCTGATGTCACAGTTGAAAATTGTTTTGAATATTTTAGGTCAATGAATAGTTCTGGCGACGATGAACATATTCCGGAGACAAACTTTGATATTAATGCAGAAAATTTAGAAACTGATAACGAAGAACTAAATGGGCCAATACTATGGTCAGAAATTGAAAAGGCGGTTCGCTCTTTGAAAAATAATAAATCTGGCGGTTTAGACATGATCCTTAATGAGCATATCAAAAGTTGCTATACAGTGCAACCTATGAAAGATATTTTGTTGAAATTTTCTAATATAATTTTTGACTCCGGAATAGTGCCTCATGACTGGTCAGTTGGCAACATAATACCGATATATAAACAAAAAGGAGATCCAACCGATCCTGAGAATTATAGACCAATAACCCTTCTGAGCTGTTTAGGTAAATTGTTTACCAGTATAATAAACAACAGGTTACAATTATTCATTGAAAAATATGATAAAATAAGTCAGAATCAGGCAGGTTTTAGAAAAGGATTTTCGACAGTGGATCATATTTTTGCTTTAAACATGTTAATCAACTTAATACAAAATAGGCGAAAAAAGTTATTTTGTGCCTTTATTGATCTAAAGCGTGCGTTTGACACAGTCTGGAGAGATGGGTTATTTTATAAATTGAAATTACTTGATATAAATGGGAAATGCTATAATGTTGTAAAAAGTATGTACCGTAACGTTAAGTCATGTGTTTCTGTAAATGGTAAAAGCTCGGGGTTTTTTCTGTGTAATATTGGTGTTAGACAAGGGGAAAATCTATCACCATTGCTGTTTTTAATATTTTTGAACGATTTAGAAGATTTTTTATGTCAAAATGGTAATATTAACGGCGTTTCATGCGCTAGTGATGTAAATGATACACTGTATATTTTTCTTAAGGTTTTTGTACTTCTGTACGCTGATGATACGGTTATCATTGCAGAATCTGCCGAAGACTTACAAAATGCTTTAACTGCTTATGCTTCATATTGTGAAACCTGGAAATTATTAATTAATAGCAGTAAAACAAAAATTGTGATTTTTTCAAAGGGCCGATTTCAAAATTATAATTTTACATTGAATAATGAAACCCTAGAGATTGTCAAAGAATTTAAATATTTGGGTATACTATTCAGTAGAAGTGGTTCATTTCTTGCTGCAAAGAAGCTTATTGCCGCTCAAGCAACTCGTGCGATGTTTTGCCTTTTGAAGAAAGCACGGTCATTGTTATTACCAATTGATATACAAATTGACTTGTTCGAGAAGACAGTGAAACCAATACTTCTTTATGGGTGTGAAGTCATTGGAACGGGTAATATTAATATACTCGAACAAGTGCAGCTTAAATGTTTGAAACTTCTCTTAAATTTAAAGAAATCGACGCCTAATTGTATGGTTTATGGCGAGACAGGAGTCATGCCACTTAAATTAGATGTTCAGTGTCGTATAATCTCATACTGGTCAAAGTTAGTATACCCTACTACTAATAATTTATCGTCAAAATTATATGCGGTAGCTCTATCTCATTTCCAGCACTCAATAAGTAATAAATTCATATGGTTAGAAAATGTTAAAAATATTTTGATTTCATGTGGTTTCAGTGGCTTTTGGGATATGCATACATTTCCAAACAGGAACTGGTTGATAAAAGCAACGAAACAAAAACTCATAGATTTATTTTTGAATGAATGGAAATTTCAAATAGAAAATAATACATCTTGTTATAATTATCGACTTTTTAAAACACAATTCTGTTTCGAAAAATATCTTGTGAACGTACCGGCCAAATTTAGAAATTTTTTAGTAAAATTTAGAACCAGAAATCATATGTTACCTGTCGAGACCGGACGTTGGAGGCGAATACCAAGAGAGAACAGACTATGTCATTTATGTCATTTAGATATTGGCGATGAGTATCATTACTTGTTAACATGTAACTACTTCATTAATCTTAGACGGCAGTATATAGACAGGACTCTTTTTGTACGGCCTAATGTAATGAAGTTTTCAATGCTTCTAAATACAAAAAATCCTGCCAAGTTACGAAAACTTTGTATCTTTATTAAAAGTATTTTTGCAAGTTTGTAATCTACCCTCCCATAAGAAGGATATATACATATGTGTGTGCATGTATGTATGTATGTATGTGAAGGTGTATATATGTGTATGTATATGTGTATATGTATGTATATGTGCATATGGGTATAACTTTACGTATATGTATGTATATGCATATGTGTGTATGTGTATACGTTTGTATAGGCACATGTATGTATTTGTATGTGTATGTGTGTGTATATGTATATGTGTGTGTATGTATATGTATAAGTATATTGAACAGTAATAATATATGACATATTCAAATATGTAACTCGAATGCTGAATGTTTATTAGATGTGTAAATTGGGCAAAAAGCCTCGTATCATAATGTTTTTTCAATGTACCTCATGCTGCCTTTGTAAAAAGGATTGAGTGAAATGTAATAAACTAAACTAAAGTACTAACAAGCAGTATGATAATTGGTGGGTCATTTTCGAATCAAATTAATCATCAGATAATGTTTGCATATCTCAATATGCCCCGCCCCTTTCCCCTTTGCGAATAATAATAATAATAATAATAATAATCGACCTTATTTATAGAGGGTAACACATTTAGTAATCTAGTACTAATCTTCCATGTGGCCCTCTTTTTTCCTGGGTAGAAACCAGTACTAAGCAATGTGGATAAAGTCTCTTGCTCAAGGAAACAACACTTGCTGTTAGTGGGGATCGAACCCGGTACCTATCGATCTCGAGTCCGACGCTTTACCACTGCACCACAGCGCGAACAGGGGTCTACTCTAAAAGGAAAGAATTTGCTCCTCTTTGGGGCAATTCTTTCCTTTTAAAGTGAACCTTTTTCAGAAGCGGTTAGCAAACAGGAATGCACATATATATATTCAGGCTGCATCCAGTCTCCTAAAATATACCGATGGAGGTCAAAGGTTATGATAATACTGCGTGGATACGCAGGAAGATCTGTTTGGCTTGAAGAAAACCTTAAACTTTAGCCGGCTAATAGTTGTGGTCCAGCTCACAACAAAAGAAAGAAATAAAGAAAACTATATGTGAACACCAAATACTCAGATCAGCCTGCACAACCACAGAGTAAAACCGCGGCGTCGTTGTAATTTTTTTCTTTTACCCCCTTTTGTTGTTAACTCAATCATTCTGTATACATCAGTTAACTTTAGCAGTCTATGCATTGTATTAAGGGAGGGCTATCTAAAGTTATAACTTGTGTCCAACCCCTTTGTTTTATTGCAATAAAATATGTTTAAAGCAGTCAAATGCCATTTCTTTGACTTGTATTTAATGCATATGTTTTTCACACGTTTCGAAGACTAGATCTCCAGTTTTTTGACAGCTGAATACATTATTTAAAGAAAAACAAAATAATGCCAGGAGTTTGAAGTAAAGCGGTAATTTATTGATTATATGTGCTGCAACGTGAGAAAACGTACCTTAGATATGTGCGCCCAGCGAAGATTCAGATCAGCCTGCGCATTCGCGCAGTCTGATCAGAATCTACACTGGCGCATTTTAGATAGTAAAGGATGCAAAGTTTCGTCATGCGGACAACGAAGACAGCCATCAGACTGCGCGGATGCGCAGGCTGATTTGAGTGATCGTTGGGCGCACACGTCAGAAGGTACGTTTTTTCACGTAATGGCATTTATATTCACTCTGTGGGGTCCAGGATATGTCTACAATGCAACGGTCTAAATTGTTGACAATTAGAATTTAGTAAATTGAGAATTGATACAGGAAGCTGTTATTGAAGACCTAAAAATACAAGGGAATTCATTTGATACTGATCTTATTTTATGGACATCGGATAATGAGGATTATAGACTTGTCTTCTCCAGGGAGTCTTATTAAAGATGCAAATAGCCATTTACTTTATTACCTGCGCGGGAATATCTGTATTCAACAGGTGACTGTGTCCAACCTGTAATTTCAGACCACAAAGAAACATATTCTAACACTATACTTCTTTTCAGCGGACATGTATCCAGAAGTACACAAACTCGCTGCATCACGAAAACATGCCTAGATAATTTTGACCCCCTTGAACCTCACTTTTATATAGAAAAACTGGGGTTTACAGGGGTATACATTATTCTTTTTATTTTTGCTCAAAACATAGATTGTGGGTACTCGTTAGAACCGCCTCACCGAGGCGGTTCTAATGAGTACCCACAATATATGTTTTGAGCAGAAATATGAAAAAAATATCAGATTTTTTGTCTAATTTTTTTCTGTTTTTGGAGGTGAAAATTTCAATATATTTGAAAAGGCGTGTTTTCGTAATGTTTCAATTCCTTTTTTCATATCCCCACTGTTTCGATTCGGGCTGTCACACATTGCCGTATGAGCCAGACGTTCGCCGGGCGTTTTGAAAAAAAAATGACAGTCCCAACACGCTACCCAGTCAGCATTCTACGTAAATCTATATCGGGCCGTCATCGGCCCGTCAGGGTAGCTGACGGGCCGATGACGGCCCGATGTAGATTTACGTAGAATGCTAGCTGGGTGGTACTCGTTAGAAATTATGGATGTGTAGACCCTGTCCTGACTTGTCAAACTGATGTCGAACGTGTTCAGAGCGAGCTGCTTTTGGCGTATGAGTAGCGTAGTGGCGCACACTGGCGCATAGTCCAAAGTCGAGACGTATCTCTTACGTGTCTGGGACATGTCCAAAGCGAGCATCGGGCGTACTAGCGTATTTGTGGAGAGCCTTGGGCGTGTTCAAAGCATGTTCGTGACATGTGTCGGGCGTTGCTGACGTCACCTGCATGTATAAAAGGAATGCAGCGCATAAACCGCTTGCTACTTGTATTTTGTCGTCCTTCGAGGAGTGATGTAGCCATAAATATATAGGTCTTGTATTGCACCTTTAATTCAACTGTCAAACTGACAAATGTCAAACCTTTTATACCAGTACTAATGTCATTGTGTCTGCAAAGCTATTATTGTCCTCAGGCATTTGAAATGTCAGAATACGTTTCTGATACGCCACAGGAACGTTACAAGTGCGTTGCCTACGTTAAACGTACGATTGACGTATGCTTGGGGCACGTTACAGAAGCGTCCCGCAAACGTCCGACCCAAGGCCTTGGGAAATCGGAACGAGCAAGTAGCGTACATGACGTGTCTAAAACTTTTGCTGAACGCGCCCGTAACGTATTCGACGTGCTTGTGACGCATGTAAAATTTATAAGTGATGTATGGGGCATACGCCCGAGCTCCTGAAAACATTTTATGCATGCTTAAAAATCTTTCGGAGTCTTACTTTGCTACACCTTATTTTAAGCAGGGGCGTGAATAGAATTTTTATTACTGATTTGTGTTTTAAGCAAACATACATTTAATTTCAATAGTAGCTTTTTGCAGGGGCGTGATTTACTGATTTCAGCTTTTTGCCAGTATTTCATTTTATGAATGTGCTACCATATGTTTTGCGCATCACGCATACACGAGACAGACACATCTAACCCACGCGACACTAGCCAGCTCCCCTGAAGCTGCTTGCAGATAAAGTTGCTGTATACTGGGGAATACCAGCACCCCTTCTTATGAGGCCTCGCTACTTTGCTCGGTTCCCGTGACTCTGTTGGTATGCTGAAGTCTTTATGGGAGGCTTTGAGGGTGTCGTAATCGAAAGCCAATTGCTAAAAATAATTCGGATGTACATTCATCAGGTAATGTCCTAAATTTTCATAAATCAGGTTTCTTTCTTTCCTTTTTTCCATTACGTTTTAACCTCATAGAAGGACACAGACAATGTACATACTACACTCCGGGTTACAGACTGAAGGCCTCCAAGTAGCCACTTTGGGAGGGGGTGACTTTCCTTGCACGGGGGGAGTGGGGGATTGCGGTGGCTCCAGTTAACGTCCCGATCCGAAGAATGACGCACTGCCTAACGAAGGAAAGCGTGTTCGGACACCAAAACTACTTTGCCTACGCCTGGGATCTATCCCGGTACCTCTAGCTCTAGAGGCCAGTGCGCTCACCACAGCTACCACGCTTCTTGTTTAATTTGCCCAAATTTATTTTCATTATTTTCTATGATTTTTACATCAATAGAAAGAAGAAACTTTCTTTCCAAATCCGTATGCACAATTTTTATACTTTCATGATACATAAACGTTTTTTTTTTTTCAGTGTTAAAGAAGACACATACCATACGCTATGTATCTAGAGAGTGTTGGGTTATAAATGTACCCTCGATTTGCCCCAATTGAATATTTTTCTTTTTCATTTTTTTTTTTTTTTTTTTTTTTGAAAGAATATGCACAGTGGTTCAGAAAACACTGAAATTTTAGAATCCGTTTGCTTAGAAATTCTGTCATTATTAGTTGTGATGAAATATTAAGTTTAACATATATTTACCATTCAAATCAATGTATTTTGAACAGATACAATTATAATCTATTGGATACAGGTTGACTGCATATAGCATGGTCCAAATAGTGGGACTGACAAGCAGGTTTGGAGTTTTTATTCTTCCTTTTATCCAGCTGGCTTCTCTCCCTTGTTTCAATGTTAAAATGTTGTGCCCTAGTTTTCTCAGCACCTTGTAAAGCTGGGCCCACTTGTTCAAAACTAACCATGTCGTTAGTAAACTTATCCTTAAAAGTTTGCTCATTAAATATGCCATATAGGTTAAACTTTTTGCAGAAAAAATGTGAAAAGCTTGTGCATTTGTAAAAGCTACTCACATTTTTTTAGCAAAAAAATACCTGTGAATTAGAAATTGTACTTACTAGAACAGTTAACATTTTGACCACAAACAAGCTCGTTCAGCTGATGATGCTTTGAACAACTGGGCCCTGGAGCTTTCGCATCTACGATCATGGATACACAATTTGATGCATCCTGGGATTGGGAATCAAGATTGGACTTTCCTTTCTTTGTCAGGAGGCAACTCTGTCAACTTGTTTTTGCATCCCTTCTGAAAAGGTATCTACTTTAACCTTTGTCATGCTGAATAAATTGAGATGCCACGCCATTTCTAATTTACAGCCAATCAGATTACTTGATCCAGATTGCTGATAAAAATTCACACACCTTAAGGCAAACAGTGCAGCTCCAGATCAGTTGTCTTCAGAAGCCAACTGATCTGGATCTACACTGTTTGCGAAGACAGGGTATGTCATGTTTAGCAAGAGAAGGGTTAAATTGAAAAGAATTGGGTCCTCTTGAGCAAAACTGTTCCCATTTGGAGTAGATTCCTTTTCAGATTAGGCTTGGTGTGCAGGAGGTAAGCAGAAAGTCAAAAAAGTTGTATCCCTTATAAAAGATGGTGGAAAATCTATCAGGTGCATCCTGTCCTCTTAACCCTTAAAGTACCAGTCACAACTATTGTCGTCTGCTTTGTTTTCTGCTGGTTACTTTAAAAGTCATTGTTGCAAACAGTGTGGACCCAGATCAGACTGCTTCTAAAGGAGCAGTCTGATCTGGGTCCACACTGTTTGCCTATATATGCAAAATGTAAGTTTGAAAAGTTTGCAAGAAGATGCAGCAGACGACATAAGCAAACGACATTTTCAGACGCAGATTTTCTTGGCGCTATAATGGTTAAGGGCTACAAGAACAACCAATGCAGTTATACTGTTTAGTTTCTTTTTTATTTTCATGAAGTAGAAATGTTTTGTTCATTTATTTTTTGATAAATTTTGTCTATGACAAAAGCATTGTCTTAAGGTGACTTAAATATTTGTCACACATTTCCTACAGTCTTATTGAAGGTTGGGAAAACAAGCATAACTCCAGATAAGGCACTCTTTGCAAACAAAAAGTTCTGATATTTTTCTTACTTCTCCATGAAAACAAATATTAATGGTGCTCATTTAAAGCACCTCAATGAGGCACTTCTAATGAGTACCCATGTTTTTGGAGAGAAATAAGAAAAATATTACATGGATACCCCTTCTTATCTGGAACTAAAAACAAAAGTAACTGGTTTCATTGTCATAATACCTCATATGAGGTCTTGAACCAGGGTTAGAATTGGGAGGAAGACATTTCTGTTGTTTTAGGTAGTTTTCAGACATTTTATTATGGAATGAAATGTGGTCTTTTGAATATCTACAAAATCAAACTAGAAGACTGTATTCTGCACATTTACGGTAAGACTTTAATGACTTGAACATGGATTCTGTTAAAAAGTGCCATGTCACTTCCTGTCCAATACTGATTGATGATCAATATTGGACAGGAAGTGACATGGCACTTTTTATTGGTCATCAAGGCGCTTTATGTACTGGATGAAAACACAGGTAAATCCCTATATTATCCTATGCATTTTGGTAAAATTTTATATCGCTATATATTAAAACCTACTGCAGATTTTTCAATGAAATTTTCAGCATTTATTTGAATATGATCTTCTCTAAATGCTTGAAATATTTAAACAAGATAAAAAATTTGAAAGGAGATATCTTTTATGGAAATGTCAAGATTTTAAGCACTTTTTAATAAGCATGTTTTCACCTAGTAGATATGTGTAGCTCTTCACCACAAAACAACATTTGGCCCCAATACAAGACAAGACACCCAGATTACTAAACAAGAGAATGGCTTGTTTACTGTGGCTGATTCGAACTCATTTTTGAGTCCCTAGGAAATTCTTTCTATGCTCAAGATGAATATTTAGGGATTTTAATGGAAATGTTATTATTTTATCTTGTATGATTGTGTTCTCATTAGAACTGCCTCTTTGAGGTGATTCCTTTGAGTACACACAACATATCATTATTTTATAGAAGATTGAAAAGACATCCCTAAATTATAACCATTTGCCTACCAAGTTGGCACTACGAGGGTGTGTCAATAAATAACCAGCCTATCTCATTTCCGATGGACCGAGACGGTCACGATTTTATGCTTTGTTTCAATATATGTTTTATACATGGGTACAAAATTGCACGCGTATCGAGTCATTCTATAATAAGATGTTGAATGTCAAATATGGCTATTGATGCAAAGGCATGCTTTTCATCTAAAGTTGAGTACCGTGCTGTAATTCGGTACTTGTATTTAAAAGGTAAAACAGACAAAGAAATACACGGCGAGTTAGCCAAAGTTTATGGGTCTTCTGCACCATCTTATGCTCAGGTTAAATTCTGGGTAGGGGTACAATGTCTTTAGAAGATAAAGCCAGGTCTGGACGCCCACTGGATGCCACCGACGAAAAAATGTGTAAGAAAGTTCGGGATCTGGTATACTCTGATAGGCGAATTCAGGTGGAAGAAATAGCGCTGGCATTAGGCATTTCACATGGTAGCATTTCAACAATCTTACATGATCGTTTAGGTATGCACAAGCTAACAGCCCAGCCCGTTGGATCCCCAAATCCCTTAGCGATGAGCAAATGGCAACCAGAGCATCAGTATGCACCTTGTTGAAGCGTTTTAGGTCAAAAGATGATTTTCTTTTGTATCTAGTGACTGTAGATGAGATTTGGGTTCATTATTATGAGCCAGAGAATAAAGCTCAAGAGTCGTCAGTGGATAGGGCCTGGGTCCCCGAGGCCAAAGAAGGTCAAGACACAACCATCTGCTGGCAAGGTGATGGCCACAATATTTTGGGATGCAAAAGGTGTTGTTATGTTGGACTTTTTACCCAAGAGAAGTACAATAACTGGAGTGTACTGTGCAAACTTGTTAGACCAGCTGAGAACCGCCATCCATGAAAAACGCCGAGGTAAACTCTCTAAAGGTGTTTTGCTGCAACAGGACAACGCGATAGTCCACACTTGCAAAGTTGCAATGGATGCTGTAGAGCGAAACGGGTATGAATTAATACCACATCCTGCCTAATCCCCTGACCTAGCTCCTAGCGACTTCTTCCCACTCCCAAACTTGAAAAAGGATATCCCTGGACTTCATTTCTGGTCTGATGAAGAAGTCGTGATGGCAGTTGAGGAGTGGGTCAATGGAAAGGACCCTGACTTTTTCAGTTCTGGGCTGATGGCACTTGAATACCGTTGGTCTAAGTGCATCACACTAGAGGGCAATTACATCAAAAAAGAAGAGGCAGACCTCAACCAGAAATAAGTTAGGCTGGTTACTTATTGACTCACCCTCATATGATTAACCCTAAGTGCCTCGAACTACCCACGTCTTAAACAAATTTCCATGGTCCTAAAGATGTTCTAGCCATTGAAGTCTGACTGAATATATTTCATAGCTCTAGATAGCATAGATTTTTGTGGAGAAGAAAAATATTTATCTGACTGCTTCAGCAAGATAATTTTTTTTCTTCTCTAGAAAAATCTATGTTGAAGGTATCATTAGAAACATTTCACTGATGTACTTCTGACAAGTGCTCAAAATATATCATTATGAAAACAGACCTATTCAAATATACAGAAAATTTTACCTCCAAAAACTGAAAATTTTCAGATAAAAAAACTTCGATATTTTTCATATTTCTGCTCAAAACATAGATTGTGGGTACTTGTTAGAACTGCCTCAGGGAGGCAGTTCTAACAAGTACCCACAAACTATGTTTTTGAACAGAAATAAGAAAAATAATGTATACCCTCGTAAACCCAGTTTTACTACATAAAAGTGGGGTTGAAGGGGGTCAAAATTATATAGGTATATTTTCGTGATGCAGAGACAAATGTCAAAATGTCATCACTTTCTAGCTGAAATAAAATCATATCTAGAACTATGCAACTGATATCTGATCTATACTATTCAAGACACAAGCCCTGAATAGACAGCATAGATGTGCAGATCTATTTAGTAAGTCTAGGCAGTTCTTGGAGACCTATTTTCATTATCACCTATACCAAATGTGTTCTTTATTCAAGAATGAGAAGAAAATTATAACGTATCTTGCAAAATTTAGCAAAACACTTGAAAATGGCAGAAAAAGATGTGTACTGAACATGTATGCATGTAGTAATATAATGCAAATCTTTTAAAAATGTCATGACTGAGGTCAGCTAAAACACTTGACATTTCATTCAAACTGTTCACATTTGGATTTTTTTTTTTTTGTTTCTTTTTTTTTGTTTTTTAGGGAGAAAAGGCTTGACATTTCACATGAAAAATATATTTTAAATTGCCATCTGCTGTAGCATTGATTGACATTTTAAAGGTCAGATTTCTAGAATTTCACAGCAAACAGCAAAACCCCTTGGCCAGGCTGCAGGGATATATAGCTAGGATGTGCTGTAGCTGGTCTGAGTCTTGGTTGTTTGCATATGGGAAAAAGTTGTTTATTTCTTAACCACCACAGGCAAACTGCCCTATCACTTTGACCTTTGTATTTACTAATCATCTGAATACATCCATTATTCAATTTAGGGATGGCAGTCAGAAAGGGACAGGTCGATTTAGGTGGCCTCTATCACTCTCTGAGCTAAATCAGCAGACATCAAACGGATGTTATTTTCCCCAGAATATAGGCTTAAAGAAATACTTTGCATGAATACCAAAGCCTATTTTCTGGGGAAAAAAATAAAAATATTTCAAAATGTCTGTTGAAATTTTTACCTAGATGCAAAGCATAAATAATTTTGGCTGGCATAAAGAACAGGGCCCAGTTGTTCAAAGCTAACGATGTCGTAAGTTAACCATTTGTTAAAATTTACATCAAGTGATACGCAAATATGCTGAAATTTTTTTCTGAAAAAATGTGAGTAGCTTTTGCAGTACTCACATTTTTTCAGCAAAAAATATCAGAATATTGTGTATTGAATTCGCTAAAACAGTTAACGAAATGACCCTTAACGAGTTCATTAAGCTAACGATGCTTTAAACAACTGGGCCCAGATAACAAAGATATAACATGAACAAAACAATAAAATCTGTTATGTTCAAAAACTAGAATTTAACTGTTCACTGAGTTGTGCCTTAAATACATGCATATGTACAGAAAGAAAATATGTTTTAGATATTTACATGCGTATAAACTACTCTCTCAGTTCAAAGAATGTTGAGTCTTTAGTGAGATTACAATAAACATATCTTAACAGACAATTATCTACATCACTGGACAAACAATAGATACAGATATACAAATACATAGTAAATGACCTAATATTTCAAATTCCAAAACAGTTTATATACAGTATAACCTGTTGTAAGCAAGCCCTTACGGGAGAGCAAAAAAGTGACTGCTTCAGACAGGTGCTTAATACAGGTAAGTTTTTACATATTTGCCTTTCAATGGGGTATGAAAAAGTGGCCTTTCAATACAGGTGATTATTTAATACAGGTGGCCTTAAGTATATATATGTTATAAAATACCTTGAATGCCATACAAACATGATATGCATGCGTTTATCACATTATATGAGACGTAAGCATGTGATGCCATATCGCATGCCGTTTATCACATCTCAAAACCTGTATTGCACACTCTATATTGAACCCCATAAGTTGTATCGTACCTCTGCATACAATTTTTGCAACACTCCACTGTCTTCCTCTTGGCAGCAACATAGCTTCCAAATAGTCACCATTTCCAATATTCTTGTGATATCCAATTAGTAAATAAACAACACAAAATCATTAAAGAAACACACAGAATTTCAGAAAAATATGGGTGAAAAGACAATGGGGGCATTTGCCAACCAGCTGCTAGATCTTGATATCATCAACAAAAAAGAAATGAACAGGCACAGGGCTTCAACAACACCAAACTGTTGAAGAAATCTATCAGACAAAGGGGCAGTGGATACAATTTTTTAAGATTGGTTTAAGGAAAACTATTGGAAAATATATAATAAAAATAGATTATGATATGGCATTTTACATATCATACCCTATATCAGCCCTTGACCCATATTAGCCCTCGACCCTTATCAGCCCATATCAGCAAAGGCCCTCGGGCTAATATAGGATCTTTGGATGATATGAGGTATGATATGAAAAATGCCATATGATAATCACTATATATCATTATTAAAAATTTTAGAAATTGAAATTTATTATTAATATATTCACATTTTTAGTTAAACCCATCTTATCCAACATAAATTGGGACCTACATTTTTGATTTTTGGCACTAATTCAAGTGTTTGAAATTTTTGACTATGTGAAATTTTAGGTCTTTTACCATGTGTATGTATACATATGTATATACACATATGCAAATATATATATATATATATATATATATATATATATATATATACACTTATGCAATGTTATGAAGACAATTATAATTATATACATTGGTCCAGATGATGGCTGTATTCAAAATTATTCTCATGTTTTGCACAAAACTGACTGCACTCACAACCCATTACTTTATCTGGAGCTAAATAGTATTACGCTGTCCAAATTCTGGAGATAATACTGAATCTTGTCTCTCATTCCTTCATGAAAAGAATATAGGGATCAAACATGGTTTTTCATGCATTAACATTCGCCAGGTCCTGTGGGAGGTGTTGAAAACCGAGGCCGAAGGCCACGGTTTTTAACACCTCCCAAGGGACCTGGCAAATGTTAATGCATTGAAAACTATGTTTGATCGCTATTATTGCATGAAAACTGAAACCATTTGCTACATTTCGCATTTTTTCTTGCATTATTTGTATTGCCTTTTCACAGATGTCTCGCGAACGTTATTCCCACTGACTATGCTCGTTCTAAGGCCGGGCAGTACACATCTCATAACGGCAGCAAAGCTGTGGCCCCGGTATGATCATATTGAAAGTTGTGTAGCCATGCATTAACAGCCCCTGAATTGCCAATACACGGCTTTTCGCCAGTTAATGCACGGCTGTTAATAACATGTGACACTGCTTTTTATGCAATAATATGTTCTTTATACACAGTAAAGTTCTTTACACAACTCCAGATACAAAGTGTATCCACATAAATATTTTTCTTCTCTCTCTACAAAATGCCTGGAAAATGTGGCCAATAGGAGTAGACACTTACTGGAGACCCACACCTTTCTGGGAATCACGGACTATAGATGCAGAATTAAAAGATGTATTCAGGCATCTGGAGAAGCTGAATACTTTGTCCACATCTGCACTAGGCCATTCCTAGATCATGACATGCAAACATAATTTTACCAAATTTGGAATAGTGGACTGCAAAACACTAAATACACTGCACCCCTGATTAATGTTGAAACACAAATTTATTTGTTATTGCCAATAAAAGCACATATGCATATAGCTCCAAATATAAGAGTAATATCTTTATTATTTTTTTCTTATTTCTCCATGAATACCTGTGTTTGGGTATTATTAGATGTGCCTTATTGAGGTGCTTCTAATGAGTACCCCATTATGAAAACATGCCTAATCAAATACATGTATACTGAAAAATTTACCACCAAAAAAAAAAAAAAAATAAATAAAATTTTTTAGATAAAAAATTCTGATACTTTCATATTTCTGCTCAAATCATAAATTGTGGAATCTCAGGATTGTTTGTGTTGAGGTTTTAGTGCCCAGTCAACCCAATGGGGTCATGTCGAGCGTGGTCAGTTTACCTAACCCCACGTTTACTGGGCAGGCTTAGTCCTCTAAGTGGTTAACCAGTATTGTGCACATTCTTTTGCCAGAAACTGACAACTGCCCTTCTTGAATTAGCCGAAGGGAGAGATTGACCGTAGAAAATATTTCATGATCAATTTTCAAGAGAGAATGTTGCCGACCTCAGTGTGGGTTGAACCCGCGACCTCCTGGTCTTCAGTCGGATGGCGCATCTAACTGAGCCACCGAGGCCGGCGTGGGTACTCATGAGAACTGCCTCGATGAGGTGGTTCTAATGAGTACCCACAATCCATACTTTTTGAGCAGAAGAAAGAAAAATAATGTAAACCCCTGTAAACCCCAGTTTTATTATATAAAAGAAGGGTTTAAGGGGGTTTAAGTTATATAGGTGTGTTTTCGTGATGAATATATGTTTTCATGGAGAAATAAAAAAACAATACCAGCACTTATAAGATGAGACTAGAATTCCGAGAATCAGATGTGTCGCCTGCTTAAAGCGCCAACCATTTGATATGAAAAAGGAAAAAAACACTCGTCCTTATAATTGCTTCTATCCCTAAAAGGGACTAAGTCGAAAAAGGGCCATAACTTGCCCAAAATTTTGCGGATGATTACCAATATCGAACTTGACCTGTATTTTACAATAATATATCCTTCTGCAAACTTTCAATAAAATCAATGCATCCCTGCAAAAGTTATTGAGTGGAAACCAATATCAACACAACAACAAAAACTAAGTCAAAAAAGGGCAATAACTCAGCCAAAATTTTGCAGATGATTACTAATATCGAACTTTACATGTATTTTACAAAGATATATCCTTCTGCAAACTTTCAATAAAATCAATGCATCCCTGCAAAAGTTATTGATCGGAAACCAATATCAACACACCAACAAAAACTAAGTCAAAAACGGGCCATAACTCAGCCAAAATTTGTCGGATGATTACCAATATCAAATTTGACCTGTATTTTACAGTGATATAAAGTTCTGCAAAGCTTGAATGAAATCAATGCATCCCTTCAAAAGTTATCGAGTGGTAACGAACAATAAAAACTAAGTTGAAAAAGGGCCATAACTCAGCCAATATTTGGCGGATGATTACCAATATCGAACTTGACCTGTATTTTACAGTGATATAAAGTTCTGCAAAGTTTGAATGAAATCAATGTATCTCTTCAAAAATTACTGAGCGGAAACAAACAACAAAAACTAAGTCGAAAAAGGGCCAAAACTTAGTAAAAATTTGGCTGATGATTACCAATATCGAACTTGACCTGTATTTTATAGTGATATAAAGTTCTGCAAAATTTGAGTGAAATCAATACATCCCTTCAAAAGTTATTGAATGGAAATGAAAAGTGTGACGACGACACCGATGATGACACCTGATGACGACGACGACGACGCGGACAGACAACATGATCCCTGTATGTCTGCCATGCTACGCAGACGACACAAAAATCACCTTATCTGGACCAATGCCTAACACAAGCAGCAACAAACATGTACATTGTATATATCACATGCAGCAAAGTTATATGCATCAAACACAAACATATTATTATTAATGATGGTATTTATAGTTCTTCCCAAATGCGTTTCACAAACACCACTACCGGTAAATGCAAATGACTTACAGAAAATGTTTCACAGAAAGTTTTCTTTTTGAAAAATAAAATACCCTTGGGTATCCTCTACAAGAAAGAAAGATGTTTTTAACTTTCCAACTTAAAATGATATACAGAATTTCAAAACCAAAAACATATAAAATATATGTTATTAATATCAGTGATTTTAGGATCTTTTTGGCATATAAATTTTCACAGATATAAATCATAACTCTAGATGAGAGGGGTAAAGAAGAGTGCTTTTTTTTTATTTCTCTATGAAAACATGCTATGGGTATTCATTCAAATTTCAGCAAGGTGCTTCTTATGACAAGCAACATACATTTTTTTGTGGAGGAATAAGTGTAACATCAATACTGTTCTGTTGAGAAAAAAGGACCTTATCTGGAGCTATAAGTATATATGTATAACTGTACTTATCCTAGTATTCATGAAACCCTAACCCTTTCCATATTTATCCTAAATTTTATCCTAGTATTCATGAAACCCTAACCCTTACCATATTTATCCTAAATTTCAGTGTGTCTAAAATGATGAGAGAATGACAAACAGTATAGATCAGATCAAACTGCTCCTTCAGGAGCAGTTTGATCTGGGTCTACACTGTTTGCACATGCATATCTCCCCAAGTATTCTGGGTAACTACATGGTACATTCTAATAAAAAGTTTATTTTATTTTTATGATTCAATGTTACAAAAGTATTTATTGTATTTCAGTAATTTCTGGCAATGGTAAGCTGAAAACATTATACAAGCCTTCTGTAATGGAACAGTATATAATTATAATTATGACAGCATAAAATTATTGTAACATATTCCACACTCTGTTTTGATTTTAATGCTTAGCATGCTGGGCAAAAATTGCAGACATTTTGAAATATTTTTATTATTTTTCCCAGACAATAGGATTCGACATTTCATGTAAACTGTCTCCTAAGACAGTTTCCATGAAATGTCAAATCCTATTTTCTAGGAAAAATAAGAAAAAAATATCATCAATTTGTCTTCTGCTAAATTTGTCCATAACATGCTAAGTGTTAAACCTAAGACTTCTTGCGCTTAGCACTCTGGGTAAAATTTTCAGCAGACATTTTAAAATATATTTTCTTATTTTCCCAGAAAATAGGATTTGACATTTCATGTAAATTGTTTCCTAAGGAGAAAGTTTCCATGAAATGTCAAATCCTATTTTCTAGGAAAAATAAGAAAAAATATTATCAATTTGTCTTCTGCTAAATTTGTCCATAACATACTAAGTGTTAAACCTAAGACTTCTAGCGCTTAGCATTCTGGGTAAAATTTTCAGCAGACAACATTTTGAAATATTTTTCTTATTTTTCCAGAAAACTGGATTTCACATTTCATGCAAATTGTCTCCTAATATCATCAGTTTGTCGTCTGCTGAAAATGTCCAGACCGTGGTACAGGCTAGAGCAGCAGAGGAATACTATACTTGTTATACTTAATTATCACTTTGCATGCTGGGTAAATTACAGATGACATTTTGAAATAGTTATTTTCCCAGAAAATAGGGTTGACCATTCATGTAAATTGTCTCTGAATTTCTAGGAAAAATAAAGAAAATAACCACAATGCCATCTGCTGAATTTGCCAGGTGTGCTAAAGATCAAACATGGTGTGCCTTTTAATCTAACAAAAGTGAACACAAAAAGGTGAACATGCATCATGAACCTGCAGTTTATATTAAATGCACACAAGGGTAAAATCATTCATACAACCCATACTACTGTGAGAAAATGGATTTTAGGTACATATATTAACCCTAAAGAGCTAATCACAACTGCAGCAGATGACATTTTGTATTTTTTGGGGGGAATTTTTCAGCAAAAATAAGGCTTGAACTTTCATGTGAATTGTCTGCCTTGCAGACAAGTCATATGAAATGCCAAGCCTTATTTTCTCTAAAAAAAAAAAAAAAAAAATGTTGTCAACTACAATTCTGTTTGTCACTAAGGGTTAACCCTTAAAACGCCATGAAAACCTGCACCTGAAAATGTCAGCTGTTTATGACGTCTGCTGAATATTCTTGCAAACTTTTCAAACCTATTTTTGCATATAGGCAAATAGTGTGGACCTAGATCAGAGCAGTCTGATCTGGGTCCACACTGTTTGTAGAAATGACTTTTAAAATCACAAGCTAAAGACAAAGCAGACGACAATTGTTGTGATTGGCAGTTTAAGGGTTAACAAGGAAAGCCTTTATCAGTCTGAGCATCCATACAGTCTGATCATTACGAGAACAAGCCTATTCAAATATACTGAAAATTTTACTACCAAAAAAATGAAAGTTTTCAGATGAAAAATTCTAAAAGTTTTCATATTTCTGCTCAAAACATAGATTGTGGGTATTCGTTAGAACCGCCTCGACGAGGCGGTTCTAACGAGTACCCACAATCTATGTTTTGAGCAGAAATAAGAAAAATAATGTATACCCCTGCAAACCCCAGTTTTACTATATAAAAGTGGGGTTTAAGGGGGTCAACATTATATAAGCATGTTTTCGTGATGTCAAGACAGTTGTTGTTGCTAATATATTCTACAATATCCTATGGCTCCATTAAAATATAACTAAGAATCTGGGCCCATTGTTCAAAGCGTCCTTAGCTTAACAAGCTTGTTAAGGGTCATTTTGTTAACTGTTTTAGGGGATTCAATATACATTATTCTGATATTTTTTGCTGAAAAAATGTGAGTAGCTTTTGCACTCTACTCACATTTTTTCAGCAAAAAATTTCAGCATATTTGCGTATCACGATGTAAATTTTAACGAATCGTTAACTAAGGATGTCGTTAGCTTTGAACAACTGGGCCATGATCGTAATAAGCTGATACACAGGTTAGCATGCCTTCCCTACCAGCACATGCCCCAAAACACCTCTTTTTTTCTTCAAAGGCTCCCACCTGAAACAATCAACTTGGGCTGCATATCCATAATCATGTTAGCTGTGCCTTTACTGTTTGACAGTGTAACATTTGGACCTTGCAAAATGTAAATAATGAATAGAGAAAATCCTCAATGGACTCTATTTACAGTGCAGGTGTGCAAACCTGTCTGAGGGCTTGCAACCCGATTAATTTTCTCACACTGCCTCAATTATTGTAGCCAATACTAAATGTCCTATACTGTATCCTATTGCAAGTGTCCTAAAATTTTGGACACTAAAGTGTCGGACAAAATGCAAAAGGTGCAGACCAAGATCAGACTGCTCCTTCAGGAGCAGGGGTTACACTGTCTGCCATACCCACGAGTATTTTAAGAAACAATTGCATAAAAAACAAAATTCTGGCAAAAAAAACTTATAAAGTGTTTAAAATTTTAGGACATTTGCCGTAGTCCAACAATCAAGATGGTAACCACTGTAATAGAGCTCCAGATAAGGTGTAACTGAACTAATACTTCAGGATTTTTTCATATTTTTACATAAAACAAATCTTGTGGAATTCCTTGAAACTGCCTCAGTGAGGTGATTTCAAGGAATACCCACTAATATGTTTTGGTGCAAAAAGGTCATAAAAATTATTTTCTGATTATTCCCTTTATCTAGACATGCTTAATCCAGATTGTTGATCTAAGTTCACATACTGAAAGACAAACAGTGTAAATCCAGATCCAGTTGGCTTCTGAAGAAGCCAAATGATCTGTACCTACATTGTTCATGAAGGCAGGGTATATACAGGATGACAGTTAATATAGGTAATTTTCAAAATGAAGTTATATCAGTTTGCCTCAAACAGTGTTCATGTATCTCCACTGAAAATGGTAACTGCTGGACTGGTATCTGTATCAGCATTCTGTATAATGACAGGCTGGGAACCAGAGCCCAGGTGTTCAAAACTAACGATGTCATTAGTTAACGATTCGTTAAAATTTACATCGAATGATATGCAAATATGCTGAAATTTTTTGCTGAAAAAATGTGAGTAGCTTTTGCATTGCAAAAGCTACTCACATTTTTTCAGCAAAAAATATCAAAATATTGTGTATTGAATCCGCTAAAATAGTTAACGAAATGACCCTTAACGAGTTCGTTAAGCTAACGACGCTTTGAACAACCGGGCCCAGTTTCATAGTTTGACTCATCTTGGTTTTGATGACCTTGGTGATGGTGACACCGACTTTGGTGAGCCTGTTTGAGTTGGAGTCGTGGACCCTGACAGTGGGGCTGTAAGACCAGATGGCAGTGAGCTACCTGAAATTAATAACAATAATAATAGGTAATTTCTAATGATATAAAAGGTGTTCTAGTGTACAAACTTGTAATATTGTTTGTTGGCTATGGAAAATCTGTTCAGAGAAAGACCAGGATAAGTCAACATCTTTAAATGTACTTTTTATTACCTTTCTCTCCAAACTTTGCAACTAGACAGCTGGTGTTAGTTCCATGTGGCAGCTTAAAATCTCTCCCCATACTTCACATTCAAGTGACTACAGTGAAGGTCCTTTGTGACCACTGAGCTCATTTCAGGATTCTTTAATTTTATATGAGGATCACTGAGTGATGAGGCTTAAGTGGCCACAAATAGTTAGTCTGGCACAGACATCACGAAAACATACCTATATAGGTTTGACCCCTTAAACCCCACTTTTATATAGTAAAACTGGGGTTTGCAGGGATATATATTGCTTTTCTTATTTCTGCTCAAACACATAGATTGTGGGTACTCGTTAGAACTGCCTCAGTGAGGCGGTTCTAACGAGTACCCACAATCTGTGTTTGGAGCAGAAATATGAAAAGTATCAGAATTTTTATCTGAAAACTTCCAGTTTTGGTAGTGAAATTTTCAATAGATTTGAATAGGCGTGTTTTCGTAATGAAACTTGGCATTTCAGCTCATCATGAAAACATGCCTATATAATTTTGACCCCCTTAAACCCACTTTTATATAGTAAAACTGGGGTTTATAGGGGTATACATTATTTTTCTTATTTCTGTTCAAAAACATATAATGTGGGAATGCTTAGTACTGCCTCACTGAGGAAGTTCTAAGGAGTATCCACAATCTATGTCTTGAGCAGAAATATGAAGAATATCAGAATTTTTTATCTGAAAATTTTCAGTTTTTTGGTGGTAAAATTTTCAGAGTATTTCAATAGGAATGTTTTCGTAATGTGTCTTCAGTTTTGTGAGCATTTTCATTGCTTTCTGGCATTTGACTGCAAAAAAAAAATAACTTAACAGAAAAATGAAAAAATAAATAAGGTCCGCTTATTTTTCATGCTGATGCTATATATAAAATTTCAGGATTCTAGCTCTAACCATTCTTCACTGTATGCAAGTGTAACGGTAAGATGGCAAATAGGCCCAAACCATAAATGCCAAGATGCCACACCCACTTCTAATTGTCAGCCAATCAGATTACTTGACACAGGGTGTTAATAAAAATTCACATAATTTTTTGCAAGACAAACAATACAGATCCTGATCAGTTGGCTTCTGAAGAAGGCAACTGATCTGTATCTACACTGTTTGCAAAGGCAGTGCATATGAGAGTTCAGCAGGACCAGGGTTAAAAAAAGTGCATTACCTGTGAAATTATATCCATAAGCAGCATAAGCAGCAGTCATTCCTGCCTGTGCTCCAGCAATCTCAGCTGCAGACAATGCCCTCTTTGTTCCACCTCTTCCTCTAGGCCTACCCCGTCCTGTCCCAGATCCTTTTGGTCTGCCCCGCCCCCTCTTGCCAGTAGGGGTAGGGATGGGGGAGGAGTTGTTAGCATCATCCACAATGACAAGAGCATCATTACTACTATCATCACCAAGGAAGAAGGATGGCTGCTGCTGAACTTCACTGCCAACTGACAACTGAAATAGACATATGGACAATTCAGGTTTACAATCCATCAACAAATGATCATTATTTAGAGAGTGCATCAATAGCACATCATGCAGAACATGGCAACTACAGAAAATTCATGACTTAATTTAACCATAACCACTCTCTGGGCTAATTCAGCAAACGACAAATTGGTGATATTTTTCTTATTTTTTCCACAAAAAAAACAACAACAATAGAATCTGACATTTCATACAAATGGAGACAATTTGCATGAAATGTCAAATCCCGTTTTCTGGAAAAAAAATAAAAAAATATTTCAATATGTTGTCAGCTGAAAACTGTACCCAGGGTGCTAAGCGTTAAAGCTATAAACATTTTCTTATTTCTCCATGAATATGTATGTTGTGGGTACTCATTAGAACTGCCTACTTGCTAATAAGGCATTTCTGGTAAGTACCAAAACATGCCTTCTTGAAGAAATCTGAATAAATACTAATAATGTTTGGCTATAACACCACAACAAATAAAATAATTTTAGACGATAGTCAAGCAACTCTTCCACAAACGAAACCTTTACCCGCCCACAAGCTAGACTCTGTTATTACCACACCCCAAGAAGTTGAATCAACTCTAAAATCACTTCCCCTTGGAAAAGCATCTGGTCCTGACTTGATAAATAACCGACTTCTCAAAGAACTTGCACAATCTCTCTCTCTTCCTCTCAGTAATTTGTTTAACTTTTCATTAAATCATGGACTAGTACCAAAAATTTGGAAACAAGCGAACGTCTCACCCATACACAAGAAAAATGACCCATCCGATGTCTCCAATTATAGACCTATCTCCCTCCTAAGTACAGTGGGCAAAGTTCTTGAAAAAATTGTTCATAAACATTTATTCAACTTCCTTAACGTGCATCATGTCATTACAACTCTACAATCAGGTTTTGTCCCTGAGGATTCAACAGCTAATCAATTGGTCGACATATATAATACTTTTTGTAAGGCTCTTGATGAGGGTAAAGAAATCCGTGCCATATTCTGTGATATAAGCAAAGCATTTGACAGAGTATGGCATAAAGGATTGCTTTACAAACTCGAAACAGCAGGTATATCTGGGTCTCTTTTATCTTGGTTTACTGATTATCTCAATGACAGACTCCAAAGAGTTGTACTGCCAGGTGGTTCTTCTGCATGGACACCAATAAAAGCGGGTGTTCCTCAAGGCTCTATTCTTGGTCCTCTGTTGTTTCTTTTATATATAAATGATATTGCTGAAGATATTAATTCTTCCATAAGGCTCTTTGCAGATGATACCAGTCTGTATATCATAGTGGATGACGCTATTCAGGCAGCCGAAACACTTAACTCAGACCTAGAAAAAATTAGTCGTTGGGCCCAACAATGGTTAGTAACATTTAATCCTGCAAAGTCTGAATCTATACTATTTTCAAGAAAACTTAACAAACCGTACCACCCTCCAGTTTTGATGGTAGAAACTCAAATTAATGAAGTTACGTTACATAAGCATTTAGGTGTTATTTTTTCAAACGACTGCAGTTGGCACAATCATATTGAACATATTAAGACAAAGGCATGGAATCGAATAAATGTTATGCGTAAATTGAAGTTCAAATTAGATAGGAGATCTCACCAGACCATATACTTTTCTTTTATTCGTCCTTTATTAGAATATGCTGATGTTGTATGGAATAATTGTGCACAATACGAATCGAATGAACTAGAAAAAATCCAGAATGAAGCCGCACGTATTGTCACAGGGGCAACAAAATTAGTCTCAATAAATTCACTTTTGTTGGAAACAGGCTGGGAAACTTTGTTTTCAAGGAGAAATAAACACAAACTGACTTTTTTCTACAAAATGCAAAATGATCTTTCTCCTGATTACCTCTGCTCACTTGTACCTCCTACCGTAGGAAGTACATCATCTTACCCTTTGCGTAATGCCAATGATCTTCAAATCATACATGCAAATTCACAACTTTATTACAACTCCTTTTTGCCGTCTGTTGTTCGCGAATGGAATGAACTCCCGGAACAAACACGTAATTCATCTAGTCTCAACATATTTAAAACCAGGATAAACAGCAATATTAACCTACCACCTTCTTACTATTTCACAGGCAAAAGAATTGGTCAGATTTATCACGCCAGACTTAGAACTAAATGCAGCTCTCTTCGCCAACACTTGTTTTCTAAAAATCTTATAGACAGCCCAAGATGCGCATGCGGTTCTGTGGAAGACAATCACCATTTCTTGTTAGTATGTGATCAGTATACAGACCTTAGGCAGGAATTATTGACTACCGTGTCGGAAAAATGCAACCCTACTCTAGATGTATTGTTGTATGGAGATCTTTCTCTATCATTAGAAGAAAATAAAGCTATTTTCTTAGCGGTACATGATTTCATACTGAAGTCGAAACATTTTCAATAAACAAATATTAATCTATAAGGTTCCTTGCTACTTTTAGTAACTAACTCACAGTGACCTCAAATAAATATCCCAAATAAAAAAAAAATCAATTCATTTATATTTGATATTGACGGCTAGCTAGATTAATTTGTCACCTATTAATCGGACCTAGTATTTATATAGTACATTGTATATCTTCCTCCACCTCTTCCCCCGTGGAGACAATAATATATCATAGTTTCATATCTATTTCTTGACATTTTGTTGAAATAGTTTACATTCATTACTTTTCATATAACTTATTGATACCACATACTTTTTTGTTGACGTTTGTCAGATTGTCTCAAATCACAAATTAGTTGTACTGATATGTACTATGGTCTGGGATGATTTAAAAAAGTCAAACGACTTTCTTCTGGATCCCATTTGCAGGGATAATTCTGGCCCCAGATTTTTGTGAGAGAAAAAATCCCATTTGGACAAAAACAGTGAGAGATTTTCAAATTCAGTGAGATTTTTTTTTCGCTCGCTCGGACAAACTGAGTGAGATTTTTTTTTTTTTTTTTTTTTTTTTTTGTAAAGGCCAGATTTTGTATCAGAACTGTATGTATAAGTATTATTATTGCTTATTTTGTAATGTACTCTAAATCAGGTTAATAAAATTGTTATATACATGTATAGGGTGTTTGATTATTTTAAGTATCATTATTTTCATGTTTACTGCAAGTGTTTATATATAAATTTGAACTTTCTGGAAAATCATGTTTACAATAACAAGTTGTTTATATTCTTTTTAGAATTTCCAAATGGAATATTCTAGATTAAGCTATTTTTGGCATGTCACAGAACATTTAAATTTTTCTTGACAAATACTGGAAAATAAGTGATGTTTCTAGTACTCTATTTTTTTCTTACAATGTGCTTTGATATTATATAAGAAGAGAAGATTTTCATATGAGCATCTTTGTACACTTTCATTCTTTATTGGATTACTTCAATGTTTCATTAATTCTGGAATTAAACTCTGAATTCAGGGACTTTAAATTGTGGGATCAGAAACTACAATTCAAAGGATTTGTTTCAGAAATTCTTCAGGAATTATTTCTCTGGGATTTTGTGACATTATCCAATGGTTTTTTTACCTGCGAGTTCCAATTCATACTCATCATTTTTCTCTGGGACTCACAAGTTTTATATAAGTGAGTCCCTGAACTCACAAAAACAGTTAATATCTGCTCTAAAATATATTACAGACTCATGATTTTATCATAGGACTCATGGAATTTCAGTTGTGACTGGATAGAATCACTGTAAATAAACCCCTGATTATCTTGAAAGTACCGTTTACATTTATTTTCTGTCTTGCACATTTTCTTACTTTTTGTTATCAACTAAATAATTTTAAAGCTTGTTGCTGGTTTCACTTTCATTTCTTTCTCGTTACGCCTGGCTCGTATCAAAATGCAAACGGCTGAATAAGGGCTTCATGGGCTTGTTATTCATCAAGCTCAGCTCGGTCTTGTGTTTGATCGTCCTCCGAATCAGGGGAGGAGAGCGTGGCCGCTTCAGTCGAGCTGGGTTGTGCTCGAACAAGATACTTTAACATGTTGCCATCCCGACTGGACGGCTTCGGGTCGGATAATTTTCTTTTTTTTTTTTTTTCCGAGTCGGCGGACATGTTTTTGCTGACTCGAGGTAGCGATCAAATAAACGCTTACTTAAACCAGAGACCGACAATGATTTTTTACGATAAAGCTTTCCAATGATACAGATTAATGAATGGTTACCTGCGGTCATATGTGAAATGAATTTTGGCGCCACAATAATTCAGAAACCGGTCAAACAGAACAGTCCGATAGTCTCGAAATGAACCGCATGTGCAAAATAGGAACTTAACGGCGCGAAATAAGAAAAAATCAGCGTGCGATTTTTTTTCTCACTCCTGGAATTTTGATGCGATTTCTTGCAAAAAAATGCGAGAATATCGCGAAATCGCGCCAGAAAATGATCCCTGCATTTGTATGTATTGATGTTTTGTCATGTCTCGTTGTAAACGGTAATGTTATATGTATACAAATAAAATAAAAGTTAAACTAAAAAAAATAATGAATTGCTAATAAGCAATAGTCCATGCAAGGACCAAAATGCAATGTAAGGACGGATGGAAACATGAAACAGTATACTCCCCACCAACACAGTTTGCAGGGCTATAATAATATGGATATGTACTTTCATTTTTGCAGTCACCATAAATTTATTTACGGAATCTACAACCAAATTAGGGATTACTTTTATACAAGCTGTGACAAGCAATAAGGCAAGCTCTGTGCAAACGGTTTGTCTTGGACTGACTTGCTTACAGTGCAAGAAGGTTATGCCCTTTGCTATATGATTACTACAAGGTCCACAGACTTTGCCAAAAGTGCACCCTGTCAAGATTGCATGGATGTGCAGGCCGATCTTGGTCTGCTCATTTCACATTAAGTGACAAGGTACTCTTCTGCATGTCTTAGATAATATCAGATTTATAAAATGTCTATCATAATAACTAATGCTGGGATACACCCCACTCTTCCGCAGTCCCCTAAAACTTTTTAATCATGTTGATTTGACTACAAAAGGACTCATAAAATTACTGCTGAGTGCAAACAGTGTAGATCCTGATCAGACTTTTCCTTAGGAGCAGTCAGACCTGTGTCTACACTGTTTGTTCTGGGGCTTCTGTCATACAATACATACAGTTGAATTCCATGTATGGCGTGTGTGAACAAGTCACAAGTCAAACCTAGAGGGCCAAGATGGCCCTGTATCGCTCACCTGATTACCAGACAAGTTTCAATCAGTTGGCCTTTCAGTTCAAGAGAAGAAGTTCAATATAGATT
The DNA here is from genome assembly GCA_964016985.1 of Anodontia alba. NCBI lineage: Eukaryota > Metazoa > Mollusca > Bivalvia > Lucinida > Lucinidae > Anodontia > Anodontia alba. The sequence goes on from OZ024823.1 coordinate 4,169,448, forward strand.
TTCAAGATGGCGCCCATCTTAGATTTCTAATCAGAACAATTTTAGCTACTTTTTTATCTACAAGTCACCTTGATACTTCTAATGAAGTTTCGAGTCAATTGGCCTTTATCTTCAGAAGAAAAAATTCAAAATAGATTTTCAACATTGCTGCTAGGGCGCCACCGTCTTTCCAATCAGAATGATTTTATCTATCTTTGATCTACAAGTCACCCACATACTTGCTACCAAGTTTCAAGTCAACTGGCCTTTGGGTTCACGAGGAGAAGCGCAAAATAGATTTCCAAAAACTGCCATGGTGGCCTTCTTCCATTTCCGATTGGAATAATTTTAAATATTTTTGATCTACAAGTGATCCTTATGCTTTCTACCAAGTTTCGAGTCAACTGGCCATTCGGTTCAGGAGAAGAAGCGAAAAATAGGTTTCCAAGATGGCGGCCACCCTTGAATTCAGATCAGAATGTTTTTGCTATTTTTGATCTACAAGTCACTCTGATGCTTTCTACCAAGTTTCAAGTTAATTGGCCTTTCGGTTCAGGAGAAGAAGCAAAAAATAGATTTTCAAAGTGGCGGCCATGGTGGCCATCTTGGATTTCAGATAGGAACTATTTTAGCTATTTTTGTGTATTAGTCAACCTGATGCTTCCTACCAAGTTTCAAGTCAATTGGCCTTTTGGTTCGGAAGAAGGAAAAAATAGATTTTCAAGATAGCAGCCATAGCAGCCATCTTGGTCCAGATCGTAATGATTTTCGCTATTTTTAGATCTACAGGTCACCCTGATGCTTCCTACCAAGTTTCAAGTCAATGGGCCTTTGGGATCAGGAGAAAAAAAAAATTAAATTTTCAAGATGTCAGCAATCTTGGATTTCTGTTCAGAACGATTTTAGCTATTTTTGATCTACAATTAAGTCATCCTGATGCTTCCTACCAAGTAACATGTTAATTAGACTATCAGTTCAGGAGAAGAAGCAAAAAATATAATATATTTTCAAGATGGCCAAGGCGGCAACTTGGATTTCCGATCGGCACAATTATAGCTATTTTTGATCTACAAGTCACCCAGATACATGTACTTCCTACCAAGGTTGAAAATAGAGTTTCAAGACGCCGGTGGCCACAGCGGCAATCTCGGATTTCTGATCGGAACAATTTTAGCTATTTTTGATCTACATGTCACCGCAATGCTTCCTACCAAGGCTGAAAACAGATTTTCAAGGTGACAGCGATGGGGGCCTTCTTGGATTTCAGATCTGAACTATTTTAGCTATCTTTTGTGTATTAGTCAACCTGGCGCTTCCTACCAAGTTTCAAGTCAGTTTGCCTTTCAGTTTAGGAGAAGAAGCGAAAAATGGATTTTCAAGATGGCGGCCACAGCGGCCATCTTGGATTTGCAATCGGAACAATTTGAGATATTTTTTATCTACAAGTCACCCCGATGCTTCCTACCAATTTTCAAGTCAACTGGCCTTTCAGTTCAGGAGAAGAAACGAAAAATAGATTTTCAACATGGCAGCCATCTTGGATTTCCTTTTGGAAACAATTTCAGCTAATTTTGATCTACAAGTCACCCTAGTGCTTCCTACCAAGTTTCGAGTCAGTTGGTCCAGGGGTGTAGGATGAGTAAGCTTTTAAAGCAATTGTTGAATCCGCACGATGCACAACATACGACGGACATTGACCAATCTCAATAGCTCACATAGCACTGCTAAAAACCTGCAAAACCATTAACCCATAAAGTGCCAAGCAATATTTGTAGTATATGATATTGTATTTATTACTTTTTTTTTCCAAAGAAATATATCTTGACATTTCATGTAAACAGCAGATGATTCACATGAAATGTTAAGATACAAATGTATATTGTCTTTGAAAAAAAAAAATATCAAAATGTTGTCTGCTGCAGTTGTGATTGTGCTTTAGGGTTAATATGATAACAGTCCTGGTATTATATGAGGACTCCAAACAGACTGCACTGGCTTGCCTATTAAACCTCCATGGTGTGGTTCCACATTTACACCTTAACCCTTTACCATACTTGACCTAAGATTTGAACAAGCCTACTAGACATATCTGGGTCTACAAACTACTGAGAGACAAACAGTGCAAGCCCTTATCAAACTGCTGCTTAAATGTAGTTTGATCTGGTACTACACTGTTTACATAGGTCCCTCTGTCCACATACTGAGGGTAACTAAATTCTGGCTTTCACACAGTGTGTCTTAGATCATGTGAACCTTACATGATACTGAAAGATATTAACAATTAGTTTACAAAAATTATACGTCAAGGAACAGTTTATACATGTTGCTGATCAGATAAAAAAAAAACGTATCCAGGGCCCAGTTGTTCAAAACTAACGATGTCGTTAGTTAACGATTCGTTAAAATTTTAATCGAGTGATACGCAAATATGCTGAAATTTTTTGCTGAAAAAATGTGAGTAGCTTTTGCAGTGCAAAAGCTACTCACATTTTTTCAGCAAAAAAATATCAGAATATTGTGTATTGAATCTGCTAAAACAGTTAACGAAATGACCCTTAACAAGCTCGTTAAGCTAACGACGCTTTGAACAACTGGGCCCAGATTTTTAGTTTGTTTTTGTTTCTCCACAAAAACATACACACTAGTATGCTCATTAGAATCACCTTGTTCAGAAAATTCAAACAAGAACCCTGTATATTTCATAGCAAACTAGAGCTTTCAGAGAATCTGACTATAACCCTGCTTCACCACTATTTAAGGAAAGGAAGCAACAGTAATGCATTATCATTTGGAAACAGGCCAACTAGGTAGACAACCCATTAATAATTCAACCTCTTAGGCCTCACATTTCCTCAGAAAAAGCAATGAAATTTTTTAATGTTTGAAAATCGAAGAAAAAATATATGAACCTACAGTTTACATGTGTACCAAGTTTAAACCTTCTAGGCTACACTATTTCTGAGAAACATGTGGCAGAAATTTGAAATTTTTGACATTTGGAGAGAAAAAGAAAAAAGGAGAAATAGAGCAATGAATTAGCAGAAGCATCAATGATTTGGGTATACACGATACATTCACCACTATCTAAGTGTGTATCAAGTTTCTACTCTCTAGGCCTCAGTTATTGAGAAAAGTATGATGAAAATTTTCATCTTGTGGGTTGATCGCAAGACTGTAGCAAGTCAGATGGTTGTTTTTCCCAATGCTTAATCTCCTCACCATGAAGGCATTATGAAGATTACAACATTTCTTTCTGTAAACAATGGAAATTTAGGTGCCATTGCTCGTATGAGCAATGGCACCTAAATTTGCATTGTTTACAAAGAGGTCAAAGTTGCCCCTAAACAAGGGTTTCAAAAATATGTTCGAGTTACTACAGTCTTGCGCTCAACCCTCAAATTATTATTATTCTGAAGTCTGACAAAAGGGCCATGATGGCCCTGTAACGCTCACCTGAGTATCATAGCACTTTGAGAACCCGACCTAGAACTGATCAAGGCAAACATTCTGATCAAAATTCAAAATGATTATATTAAGAAGTAAGACAATGTAGCATGTCTAATGGACTGTGAAATAAAGGTCAAGGTCAAATATGGATGACTGCACTCAAGAGGCCACGCTAAGATGTATACATGTACTAAGTATCGCTGGCTGTAGGAGCAATAGTTACTGAGAAACTGACCTAAACACAAAACACTTCACAAGTACCAAATATCACTCTGTAGGACCAATAATTACTGAGAAACTAACCTAAACGGAAAAGCTTAAGAAAGTCACTGGACAGTGAAATATACGTCACCTAGAAATCATCAAGACAATCATTTTGAGCAAGATTCATGATGATCATTTAAAAAATGTGACTTCTAGAGCGTCAACAAGGTTTTCCTTTGATTTGGCCTGGTGACCGAGTTTCTGACATCAAGTGACCCAGTTTTGAACTAGACCTAGAAATCACCAAGATGAACATTTTGAGCAATATTTATGATGACTATTTAAAAAAATGTGACCTCTGGAGTGTTAACAAGGTTTTCCTTTGATATGGCCTGGTGACCTAGTTTTTGACCCCACATGACCCAGTTTCAAATTTGACTTAGAAATCATCAAGACAAACATTTTGGGCAAGATTCATGATGATTATTTCAAACATGTGACCTCTAGAGTGTCAACAAGGTCTTCCTTTCATTTGGCGTGGTGACTCCAAGTGACCCAGTTTCAATCTTGACCTAGAAATCATCAAGACAAACATTTTGAGTTTGATTTATGATGATTGCTTCATAAATGTGACCGCTAGAGTGTTAACAAGGTTTTACACTGATGTGGCCAGGTGACCTGGTTTTTGACCCCACGTGACCCAGTTTCAAACTTGACTTAAAAATCAAAAAGATAAATATTTTGAGCAAGATTCATGAGGATTGCTCCAAAATGTGACCGCTAGAGTGTTAACAAGGTTTTCTGCTGATCTGGCCCAGTGACCTAGTTTTTTTATCCCAAGTGACCCAGTTTTGAACTTGACCTAGAATTCATCAAGATAAACATTTTGAGCAAGATTCATGATGACTGCTTCAAAAATGTGACCGCTAGAGTGTTAACAAGGTTTTCCTTTGATCTGGCCTGGTGACCTAGTTTTTGATCCCAAGTGACCCAGTTTCAAATTTCACCTAAAAATCAACAAAACAAACAATTTGAGCAAGATTCATGATGATTGCTTGAAAAATGTGACCACTAGAGTGTTAACAAGGTTTTCCGCTGATTTGGCCAGGTGACCTAGTTTTTGACCTCACGTGACCCAGTTTTGAACCTGACCTAAAACTCATCAAGACAAACATTTTGAGCAAGATTCATGATGATTGCTTCAAAAATGTGACCGCTAGAATGTTAACAAGGTTTTCCTTTGATTTGGCCTGGTGACCTAGTTTTTGACCCCAAGTGACCCAGTTACGAACTTGCCCTAGAAATCATCGACAAACATTTTGAGCAATATTCATGATGATTGCTTCAAAAATGTGACCTCTAGAGTGTTAACAAGTTTTTCCTTTGATTTGACCTGGTGACCTAGTTTTAGACCCCAAGTGACCCAGTATCGAATTTGACCTAGATTTCATAGGAGCAAACATTCTGGGCAAGTTTCATAAAGATTGGGTCAAAACTGTGACCTCCAGAGTGTTAACAAACTAACTGTTGACAACGGACGACAGACGACGATGGACGACAGACAGTGGGTGATCACAATAGCTCACCCTGAGCTCAGGTGAGCTAAAAAATTGGACAGAGAGAAAAATGGAGAATAAGCAGCAGTATCATGATTTCAGTATACACAATATATCCTCCCACTGATCAAGTATATACCAAGTTTCAACTCTCTACATGGTTACTGAGAAAAACGTGAGGAAAATTTTCATCAGAAGTTATGGAATGACAGAAGAGTAGAATGATGGAAGGACAGGGGAATTCCAGTATAGCCCCCACTTTGTCAAAGCAAGGCTATTAATAAGAAACTTATCAAACTTTAACATTTACAAGGAAGATTTATCTTCATATACTCTGGTAGGAAAAGGAAACTGAAAATATAAAGCATGATGTGTATTCAATAATAACAATGTACTTATTAACTTTGCGATTTCCTGAAAAACAAAAACTAAAACAAGAGGCCCACGGGCCACAGTTCGCTCACCTGAGTGACATAGCCACTGCAGACAAGCAGATGTTATGCAACATTTTTCCAATCCTATCATCGCAACTAATGAAAATATCATCATTTGAGCAGTTCTTAGTTTTGAAGAAGAATATATGGGCCTGACAGTCAATGGAGCATGATCATTTGAATAAACTATCAATCACATTTCAACAGAAGGATCAATGTGAAATTTGGTGGAAATTGGCTAAGTGGTTTCTGAAGAGTCATGATTTTATACATGTAAACAGCACAGTGGCAGGGAAATATTATAAATATAAACCAGATAATGGCCATCTTAGATTTCCAATCAGAACAATTTTAACTACTGTTGATCTACAAGTCATTTCGATACTTTCAATATAAATGTATATGGCCCATACAAATCGGGAAGCAAATTTGACCTTGGAGGTAAAAAGGTCAAATGTCAACACAGAACCATCATTTTAGCAATTTTGGTAGATCTCCTGTCCCCCATAATTTGTGCAAAAATTAGGACCCAGGGCTTATTTGGTTATGGAGAAGAAGATTTTTAAAGGTTTTTACCATATATGGGCATGGCAGCCATTTTGATCAATGAACCATACCCATTTTAGCAATCTTTCATTCTCCTGCCCACGGAGGCTCCACATGAAATTTGAGCAACACTGGACCGGAGGCTTCAGAGGAAAAGCCATTTGAAATTACCAACATTTTTTCCATACAAATGTATGGGGCCCATACAAATGCATACAGAAGCAAACTTGACCTCGCCGTAAAAAGCTTAAATGTCAATGTATGACAATTATTTTAGCAACTTTGGTAGACCGCCCGTTCCAGATGATATATGCAAAGATTCAGTCACAAGGCATCCTCGGTTTTGGAGAATAACATTTTTAAATGTTTTTTCCCATACAAATGCATAAGGAAGCAAACTTGACCTTGCCGTAAAAAGGTCAAATGTCAATGTATGATCATTATTTTAGCAACTTTGGTAGACCGCCCATTCCAGATGATTTATGCAAAGATTCAGCCACAAGCCATCCTCGGTTTTGGAGAATAAGATTTTTAAATATTTTTTCCCATACAAATGCATAAGGAAGCAAACTTGACCTTGCCGTAAAAAGGTCAAATGTCAATGTATGACCATTATTTTAGCAACTTTGGTAGACCTCCTGTCCCCGATGATTTATGCAAAGATTCAGCACCAAAGCATCCTCGGTTCTAGAGAAGAAGATTTTTAAAGGTTTTTACCATATACAGGGTTCGCACTAGGATTTTTTTTTTCTTTCGCCACCATTTTCGCCAATTTGAATTTTTTTGTGCCATTTTCTTTAACTTTGAGCCAGATTTTGAGCCAAATTTTGGTCATTTTTCGCCAAAGAATTATCTTGTCAGAAAAAAAGGTGTTCATTTACTGATTCCTTTAATTACAGCAGTAGATTCAAGAATCAGTATAGTGTGAAATGTGTGGGGAAATTAATTCTCACACTGATTTTTAAAACTTCTGCTGTAATAAATTAATTACAATGTCATGAATTAATAATAAGTCTTTGTTTTGCATATCGAATGATGAAGTCACAAAAAATAGAACACTTTACATGGAAACAAAAGTTGTGAAAAGTGTTGTATAAGCCAATAAATATAATATTATTAATGTATTATACTGTGAGAGAATAACGTGACAATATTCATTTGTACCCTGATAAATGCGGGTAAGTTTCTTCCACAGCAGATTTTACTGTTTTAAGGGAGCTTACTGCAACTGACTTAAAAGGGAGTTAACTGCAATTGCTTTACGAATCGGGTCTATGCAAAATGGAATGGGGAACAGCATTCTTTTTATGAATCGCGCCAATAAAAAAGAGGGGTCATGCTTATACAATACGCGGTTAGCCAGTACATCGATCACCCTTCCGTAAGAAACTTGTAACTGCCAATCTTGAAGTAGTAAAAAGAGCGAATGACTGTAGCAAATACATGTGTTTCATGATAAATCGCTACAATCTGTGGGGATCTAATGCGCGATCCGGACCATCGTAGAAATAATATTACTTCAAATGGGCAAATTTATTTGGGGACCCATTTCACGTTCGATACTCGAAAGTAGAACATCGGAGACTAATGCGTCCGCCTCCGAGGCATTTATTCGTGGTTTTTTTTTTTTTGTTTTTTTTTCGGGACGACGTTCGTTGATCGCCAAATAAAATTAAGGCTCATAAGACGGTACCAAAACATGCTTAATTAAAGTCGGCACTGTGAAAGTGTACTTACCGCTTCAATAAGCTGAACCGATTAATGACAATAATTATTTCTCGTGTAATCAAATTGTTTTCCATCTTTGTGTTTGACAAAGGATTCCACGTGATTACATTCTGGGTAAATTTCCGTGACGTAGGCGATGCGACTCTGACATTAATTCCTGATTGGTAGTTTCGGCAGAGCGTCATGAATATTGAGGACGAAAGGCGTGGAAAGTGGGCGGTGCTACTGTCAAACTGCCCATCACGGCACATGACCTTATATCGCTTTCATCAAATTCAGATTGAGTTGTTAATTGGCGAATTATACAATCAAGTAAGGTGCGATAGACACTCGCGACAATTATATGGCTCAGTAGCAGGTAATTCAGGCGATGTTTTTTTTTCGCCACTTGTTTTCGCCAGTTTATGATTTTATGTGCCAAATTTTATTTTTCTGCGCAAATGGCGACAATGGCGATCGGTAAGGCGAACCCTGATATATGGGCATGGCGGCCATCTTGGTCAACGAACCTTGACCATTTTAGCAATCTTTTGTTCCCCCTATCTAAGGAGGCTTCATATGAAATTCGAGCAAAATTGGCCCAGAGGCTCCAGAGGAGGTTTGAAATTCTGAACATTTTTCCCATACAAATGCATAAGGAAGCAAAATTGACCTTAACGTAAAAAGGTCAAATGTCAATGTACGACCATTATTTTAGCAATTTTGGTAGCCCTCCCGTTCCCAATGATATATGCAAAGATTCAGCCATAAGACATGCTCGGTTTTGGAGAAGAAGATTTTTAAAAGGTTTTTCCCATACAAGTGCATAGGGAAGCAAACTTGATCTTGCCGTAAAAAGGTCAAATGTCAATGTATGACCATTATTTTAGCAATTTTGGTAGACCTCCCGTCCCCGATGATTCCTGCAGAGGTTCAGCCCCAAGGCATTCTCGGATCTGGAGAAGAAGATTTTTAAAGGTTTTTACCATATATGGGCATGGTGGCCATCTTGGTCAACGGACCGCGACCATTTTAGCAATTTTTCATTCCCCCACCCTAAGGAGGCTCCATATGAAATTTGAGCAAAATTGGCTTAGCGGCTTCAGAGGAGAAGTCGTTTGAAAATGTTAACGGAGACGGACGCACGGACGGACGACGGACGAAAAGTGATCACAATAGCTCATCCTGAGCAGAGCTCAGGTGAGCTAAAAAAAAAACAAAAAACAAGAACAATAAAAAAATACCAAACTTTGGTTTACAAAGAAGCATTTATTTAACCATTTCCACTTTCAGGGCTATTAAAGCAGACAACAAATTGGTGATATTTTTCTTATTTTTACCAGAAAATAGGATTAGACATTTCATACAAATTGTCTCCAATGAAAACAATTTGCATGAAATATCAAATCCAGTTGTCTGAGAAAAATAAGAAAAATATTTCAATATGTCGTCTGCTGAAAATTTTACCCAGCATGCCAAGCTTTTAAAGGTACATTTGTATAAAAACGAAAGTAAAAATCAAACAAGATGATGTGTGATCAATAATTTATTTTCTACCTATTCAGTTCCTGAAAACATACCAAACTTTGGTTTACAAAGTAACATTTATCTAACCTTTACCACTTTCTGGGCCAATTCAGCAGACAACAAATTGGTGATATTTCTCTTATTTTTCCTAGAAAACAGGTTATGACAGCATGAAATATCAAACCCTGTTTTCTGAGAAAAGTAAGAAAAATATTTCAATATGTCATCTGCTGAAAATTTTACCAGGAGTGCTAAGTATTCAAGGTACATTTTTTATAACAAGAGTTGTCAGCAGTTAGGTACACTTTTCAAAACTTAAATGCAGAACTTGAACAAAGTATGACCTGACCTTGACCTAGGCAGAAGGTCAAACTGAGGAAGGGATGTGTGCTGTTGAAAGGTCTTACCCTGAGGTAGGTAAGGTAGGTGTGGGCCAAAAATTAAAGCCGTATCTTGAATACTTCAGCAGTTATGTGCACTTCTTGAAACTTAAATGCAGAACTTGAACATGGGTTTAAATGACAAAGTATGACCAGACTTTGAACTAGGCAGAAGGTCAAACTGAAATAGGGGCACATGCTATAGAAAGGTCTTACCCTAAGGTAGGTGTGGGCCAAATATTAAAGCATTATCTTAAATACTTCAGCAGTTACGTACACTTCTCAGAACTTAAATACAGAACTTAAACATGGGTGTAAACGACAAAGTGTGAACTGACCTTGACCTATATAGAGGGTCTAACTTGGGGATGGGGGTGTATGCTATTGAAAGGTTTTACCCTCAGGTAGGTGTAGGCCAAATATGAAAGCAGTACCATCAATAATTTAAAAACTATGCACACCTTTGAAAACTTAAACATTGTGCTCGTGCAGATGCCAACGTGGTCTCGCATGGACAGACACCAACGACTGGCTGACTACATAAGCAATCCAGGGACATAGTCCCAGCAAGCTAAAAACGAAACAAAAAATCAAACTAGATGATGTGTAATTGATAATTACTTTTTAACCTATTCAGCTCCTGAAAACATAACCAAACTTAGAGTTTTATCAAACTCATTGTTCTTATGACATTTGCAGCCACTGCAGACTGAGGTCAGCCTGCACATCTGTGCAGTCTTATCAGGCTTACTCTGTTCGTTGACACATAGTGTTTAATCTAACGATTTTACCAACCAACAGCACAAATATAGATATTCATGCCTGCTGATCTAGGGCTATACTAGAGTTGTCCCAATGTTAGATTACTGATTGATTACAAGAATGTTATCTGCTACAAATATTGCTTAGCACTTTAAGAGTAAAATAATTAGTGTTGAAATAATAACTTTACTCAAGATATTAAACAAATAAGAGTTCATAGCATGATATAAAAAGGGCATCTAGCTAAACATTTTCTTTTTATGTGTCTACAAAAACTTCTGAGACAATTCAAATGAGAACCCACAACATATTGTTTTTGTAGATAAATAACAAGAAGAAGCCTAGGAGCCACGATACACTCAAACAACCATTGCATATCCGCAGATGCCATGAAACATTCTTTCAGTATTGTTACTGGAGCTAGGACAGAAAATTAACCATGTCAAAAAGGTGAAAGGTCATCATCATCATCATCAATGGATTTTTGATTAACATGCAGGTACAAGGGCAACATCCACATCAGTGGGCCCCCTTCCAGGTAGCTGGCTTGCTGTATGTATGGCAGTCCTCACACCAGATCTCCAGGAATGTCCATCATGATGGTCAATAACCGAAAGCTTCCACTCTCTGTAATCCCTCTCTGTCAGCTGCTTCCATTTCATCTTTGGCCTCCCAGGCCCACGCTTTCCATCAACCTGTTGGTCAAAGGCTGTCTTGACTGCACCATTGGAGCGTTCCATATGTCCATACCAGCAGAGCCTTCTCTCCTTCAGAATGAGGTCAACATCATCAATGCCAAGCTGTGCAAGTAATTCATTGGATCTGGTGGTGACAATGTCTTGCGGCTTTGACATTGCAGATCTGTCTGGTCATTGCCTTGTCATTTCGCTGCAGATGTTGGAGGTTTGGCTTTGACAATAGCCAAGTCTCACTGGCATGGAGCATTGTGCTTCGCACACAAGAGCTGTACATGCGGCCACATGTCTTGAAAGAGAGGTGGTGGGAAGAGAGAACTGGTAGAAGCTCCTTAAACTTCTTTCAGGCAGTTTTCTCACGTGTTGTGGTTGAAAGTTCACAGCAACCAGCTGCTGAGAGCGTCTCCTACGTAGCAAAAGGAAGCTACCACATCCAGCTTGTCAGGTCTGACTTGCTTCCCTCTTTGGCCTGCCATCCAAGGGGCCTGCAGTTCCCTGGCAACGTGATGCAATTTTTCCTCTTTTCCACAATATTTTCAACACATCTCTAACTTCAAGAGTCCAAATACACATATATTTGTTAAATGTGGTTAATCAAATTAGTTTTTCCTCAATTCTGAAAATCTGATATGTAGAAGTACGGATATCTCGAAGTATTTCAGAGAGTCCCTTGGAATTCGAGATAACGAGAGTCGACTGTACTTCTCTTGCAGCTGCCTGACAACAAAGACTGCGTCTGCTGTGCCTCTGCCTTGGACGAAGCCAAACTGGGAATCGTCGACTGACATCAACTGTCTGACGAGGCCATCCACAGTCCTCTCCAGGACTTTCATGTCTGTCAGCTTGGGATAGCGGTAGTTTCCCCTTTTCAATGCATCCCCCTTATCCTTGTAGAGGCAGACAATGAAACTCTGCTCCCCGTCAGAGGGTAACTTGCCATCGCGAATGATTGCAGCTGCGAGGTCAAGGATCATGGAGGCATCCTAGGCTCATAATAAACTCGGTAGACCTTGTGTCCCTGTTGCCAAAATTCAGCCTCAAAGCTTTCTTGGTTCTGGAGAAGATTTTTAAGAGTTTGTTTTTTTAATCATATATGGGCATGGTGGCCATCTTGTTCAATTGTGCAGAACCATTTGAACAAATTCAGCCATTAGTCTTTTTGAGATATTTTTCAATAGTTTCCCCATTCAAATGCAATGGCATGCAAATTTGACCTTGCTGTAAAAAGGTCAAATGTCAACCTAGAGTCATCATTTGAATAAACCTTGAGTCTCCCGATGATTATCCTAGGATTCAGCCTCGAATCTTTCTTAGTTCTGGATAAGATTTTTATGTACCATATTTACCCTAAGTATTCGGACATCTCAACTCCTTACCATATATGTTCTTACATTTGAACCAGTACAATTCACTACTTGATGTTGTGTCTAAAAATTGCTGGATGAGTGGCAAACAGTGTAGACCCAGATGAGACGCCGCGTTCTGCGGCGTCTCATCTGGGTCTATACTGTTTGCTCAGGCCTGTCTGTCCGAATACATATGGTAAATACGATACCATATTTTTAGCATATATGGGTATTACAGCCATCTTACTTAACAGACCCTAACTATTTGTACAAATTTTCAATCCCCCTTTGACAGAAAGCTCCACATGAAGAAAATTTACCCAGCAGTTTCAGAGGAGAAGTCATTCAAAGGTGTAAATAGACGAGGGACGGAAGGGGAATGATCACAATAGCTCATCCTGAGCCGAATGTAACTAAAAGGTTTGCTACCTTGATCATAAATTGTAAATTTCAGCCATTAGTCTTTAATACATCATGAGACACGTGACAGACAACGTATGGGGAGTGATCACAATAGCTTCTCCTGAGTCTTCTGCTCAAGTGAGCTAAAAATATCAAAACAATCAGATTAAAAAGAAGAATGTATCTACTAAAGCTATATTCATATGAAAACGAAACTGAACATCTAACAAGATGATGTGTAATCAATAATTACTTTCTAAACTTATTCTAAAAATATACCTATGATTTTGTTTAAAATGTCCTTCTGATATATACAACCAGTGCCGGTTGATGTCAGCCTGCACACTTATGCAGTCTTATCAGGTTGGCTGTTTAATGAGAGACAGTGTGGACTCAGACGACCAAATGACCATACTTTCCCTCAAAACTATTTTTCAGGGGAATGGATAAACTTTCAGGGCAGGGAACTCTATCAAAATTGTTTTTCATTCCCTTCAGAAAATCGGTAAACTCTAAAAGGAAATAATTGCTCCCCTTGGGAGCAACTTACTGGCAACTCTACCAAAGAAGTACCACTCAGCCCATCTATTTTGCAGACCTGGACCAGTTCGGACAAGGGTATTGAGATAAATGTTCCAGCACACAACAAAACCAACAAAATTGCTGGCCCAGCAAAGACTCAGATCAGCCTGGGCATTCGCCCAGTCTGATCAGAGTCTTTGCTGTGCACTCAATGGGTAGTTTAGGGCCCAAGCTTTCTTCATGCGGACTGCAAAGACTAAGATCAGACTGGGCTGATGCCCAGGCTAATCTGAGTCTTCGCTGGGGGCACATGTCATTTTGTTGGTTTTGTCATGTGCTGGCTCAAATACTATTTTTAATGTTGTGACTCATTAGAACTGCCTCACCAAGGGAGTCTAATGAGTATCACAACATACCGTATTCGATCTAATTACCGCACATACCCCTATAAGCGCACAGTCAAGCAATTCCGTACTCTTCGGATTACAGCTAGTGTACTGTTTGGCTACTTCTTTATAAATGCATATGCTGTGGGTACCCATTTGAATTGCATCGACTTGTCGATGCAATTCAAATGAGTACCCACAACGTATGCTTTTATAAAGAAATTCAGAAAAAAAATGGCATAAACATCATCTAATAAGTTCTTTGCTGATCTTTTTGAGTGTACCTTTTAGTAGGCAGATACATATTTTACCACAAGTGTTTTCCAGTAATTTTGAAAAACCTAAGCGCACAGTGCGGTAATTAGGTCGAATACGGTATACCTTTGTGTAGTAATGACAAAAGAGCCGGGCACAGCATTTCCTACATGATTGCATTTGCACCCAGTGAAGACTCAGATCAGCCTGTGCATTCTGTGCAGTCTGATCAGTCTTCTCAGGGCACAGTAGCCAAGGATCCAAAGTATCTTCTGGCTGACAGTGATGACTGATAAGTCTGTATGGATGCGCAGGCTGATCTGAGACTTTGCTCAGCGCACATCCAATCTTGTAGGAAAGGCTGTGCCCCAGCTCAAATAAAAAACGAGCCAGGAATGGGCAAAGTGGTCTTTGAGCATAATATTTAGACAGAAAATGCCCAGATCAGCCTGCACATCAACCCTGTCTAATTAGCTTCTTTAGTGCTTGTGGGTATAATCTGCAGTATCCAATGAATATAAGATGATAATGAATGCCCTGACCAGACTGTGGATATGTAGTCTGATTACGTCCTTCACACCTTGGGCCCAGTTGTTCAAAAGAAACGATATCGTTAGTTAATGATTCGTTAAAATTTACAACGAGTGATACGCAAATATGCTGAAATTTTTTGCTGAAAAAAATGTGAGTAGCTTTTGCAGTGCAAAAGCTACTCACCTTTTTTCAACAAAAAATTTCAGAATACTGTGTATTGAATCCGCTAAAACAGTTAACAAAATGACCCTTAATGAGCTTGTTAAGCTAACGACCCTTTGAACAACTGGGCCCTGTATATTTTCTAAAGATACCTTTTATCATAGCTCTGCTACATAACAGTGCCTTATCTAGAGATGTGCAAAGGTAACAATTTGTCTGCAGCACTGCACTCATTAATTTGTAATTCTCAGAAAATAAAATATAACCTGCCTTTTATAGCAGTGTTCAAGGTTACACTTACCATGCTAAGGGCAAAATCAGCAGACAACAAATTGATAATATTTTTCTTAATTTTCTTAGAAAATAGGCTTTGACATTTCATGCATATTGTCTCCATTGGAACAATTTGCAAGAAATGTCAAAGCCTATTTTCTAGGTAAAAATGAGAAAAATATTTCAAAATAGTGTTTGCTGACATTTTTACCCAGCATGCAAAGTATTAAAGTACATTAGAACATTAACATTCATTGCATACAAAGTTTCAAATTTAGAATTCTTGTTACAGGTGATTTACTGGGAAAACTTTGTTTGCCTTATAAATCCTTGCCAAATGAACTGAGTTTCCAAGGCCATTAGTCATAGCTAGAGATTAACAAGGTATGTCCGGGTGTGGATACACTATCAGAGGAGACAAGTTGTATCTAAATTGTTTTGTTCCCTTCTGAACTGGGAACCTTTACCACTCTCTAGGCTAATTCAGCAGATAATTGGTGATATTTTTTTTTTATTTTTCCAAGCAACAGGAGTTGACATTTAATGCAAATTGTCTCCAGATCAGTTGGCTTCTTCAGAATACGGATCTACACTATCTGTAAAGGCAGGGCAAATCTGAATTTACAGGATCACAATTAACAGCCACTTTCCTGATTTCCACAACTACAGTTTTACTATATAATTACGAGTAATCTCTCTACAACAGACACCTCCCAAAACAGCCAGTTTTATGCTTTTTCAAGGAGGGCTGTAGTGAAAAGGTTGTAATATACCTGTAACCTCACAGATTGAGGGACACCATCATAAATATTTTAGAGGAGATGTAACTACAAGTGTCTGTCTTAAAAAAACAACAACAAAAAAACATCAAGAAAACAACTTATATTTGAGATGTAATAAGTTTAAAACAGCAATGACCAAACCTGAATGTACAGCTACATGGTTTACATACAATTTTTTTCTTACATCTCATTACAAACTTACCTTGTGGATACTCACTCATTAGAATTGCCTTGGTGGGACAGTGTTCCTTTTGGGTGTCATTTTGGGCTGAAATAGGACTCAAATCCCAATGTTAAAAACAATCTTTTTCCCCAAATTGTGAATAAACAAATCCTTAAACTGCAACCTTTTGAAAAATACTTCTAAAAATTTCAATGAAAAACATAAACCATTTTAAATTCTGATACAAAAATGCAAAATAACTTGAAAAGAGCCAATATCTCCAAAAACCAAAGCTGAACATCCTAAAAGTACAGTCAAACCTGTCTTAAGCAGCCACCCATGGGAAGCTTAAAAAGTGGCTGCTGAAGGCAGGTGGCTGCTTAATACAGTTCAAATATATAGGTATGTGAATTTTGGGGCAACTTTCCTCTGGCTGCTTAATACAGGTTGGCTGCTTAATAGAGGTGACCACTAACACAGGTTTGACTGTACTTTGTGTTTTTCTTAAGTTTTCAAATTTTCTCAGCTCTCACTTATTTTCCCAATTCAATTCCCAAAATGAACACTGCAATTCTAACGAGTACCCACAACAACAGGAGCAGTCTGATCTAGGTCTACACTGTTTGCATATATCATTTTGTCAGAAACCTTGCAAAAAATATGGGAGTGACAAAAGATGGTCTTAATTGTGGAATGGTCTTAATTTTGAGTGGTTGTAATAGCAGAATTTTCCTGTATTTATTTGGATACCCCTCTTAATTTTGTTCAGGTTTTACGGCCCAGTCAAACCAATGGGGTCATATCGAGTGCAGTCAGTTTACCTAACCACACTTATACAAGGCAGGCTTAGTCCTCTAAGCGATTAACTAGTCTTTCACCAGACACTGACAACTACAATCTTGAATCAGCGGAGGGAGAGAATGACCTTAGAAAATAGTTCATGGTAGACTGTTGTCCAGTGGGGGGGGAGGGGGGGGGGGGGGTGTCGAACCAGCAACCTCTAGATCACCAGTCAGACGTACATCCTACTGAGCCACCGAGGCTGGCTGGAAACCCCTCTTATCTACAGCTACGCTCACTCTTACCTCACTCTGTGGACTGGCAGCTCTTGAAGAGTCTAAACTAGCCAGGGAATCATTATCTGGGGCGGGTATTGTTACATTCACTTCTTCTTTCTTTGCTTTTTTACTCTCTCTTTTCTGAAAACAAAAAAGTTTGAATTCAAAGTCGGTCTTACAAAATAAAATTCCTCAACATTTCATTGTCCTGAGAAACATACACCACAACTTCTTTAAATACTTTTGCTGGGATCCAATGTGGAAACTGTGAAAGCTAAACTATTGTGTTGTATCCAAACAAAAAAGAATAGATTATATAGAAAAATAATCATAAACTAGAGCAAGTGCCCAGAGGGTCACAAATACCCCCGGCCGGCCCCATTTCTTAATTATAAAATATTTTAAAATTAATGACAATGATATAAGGCAAGATATAGTTTACAATGTCAGTCTCTGAGTGACACTGATCTATCATCCCAAGTACAAATTTCCTGGAGTAAATAGTCTTCAAGACATGAAGCAAATTGACTCCTCCATCAGAAGGCTATAACCACGCCCATGCGTAAATCCTTAGACAAACAATATCGTGATACCTGTATTTGTCAATGAAAACTGCATGTGTACCTGTATTTATCAATGAAAAAGTACATAGGTAATATTGTTTGTCTAAGTAATAACATTAACCGTTAAGTGGTAAGCTATTTTGGTTGGTCAGGTTTTGGTGTCATTTACTGGTCAGGTGATTTCACGGAGGACTCAATTTGCTGGGCTGTAAAATATAGGTCACTGACCTACACATACTTGAGAAATTAATCTGATGGTCACACTGATGCATTATACCAACTATGATGCTAATCCATTAAATAATCTAAAAGATATTAAGCAAAATCAGTAGACCATGAAATTTAGGTCATACTGATTTATATTTACTTTGAGGTGAAAGTTTGGGTCACACTGTGTCATTATATGTAAATATGACATTTAGGTATCAAACAGTGGGAGATATAAGACAAAATCACAGGGCTATGAAATATAGGTCACATTATCCCAAAATATGTTAGTAATACATCAAATTGTCTTCAAGATGTAACATAAAATCACTGGACCATGAAATATAGATCCCAGTGACCTACATTTACTTTTGGGTCAACTGTTGGATCATACTAATTCATAATCCCAAATAATGATGTTCATACATCAATTAACATTCAAGATATGCGGCAAAATTACTGGACCATGAAATATAGGTCAAGGTGACCTACATTTGTTATGCTGCCAATCATGGTGTCACATAGAAACAATATTCCAAGTATCACATTAATCCATGAAATAGTCTTCAAGATATAAGGCAAAAATCACTGGAGCATGAAAATATGATCACAATGACCTTGACTTTATTACACTGAATGTTGATGTGATAAACATGTCTGATGCCCATCCTTCTTTAAGAAGTTGTCTGAATAAACAAACTGCAACATACTACTTTATTTAGAGTGTCCTAGATTTTGACCTCTAGCCCCGCCCTGAGGTATGACCCAGAGGTCCATAGAAGTAGAATGGACGAGAACCCTCCCAGGTACCCCCATACCAAATATGAAAAGTTTTTGATCAGTGGCTGCAGAGTTATAAGCAAAAGACAAAAATTTCACGTAAAACTTTGACGTAAACATCACACTATTTTCTAAGTCCGTGACCTTGTCCTTGGGTCAGCAGCATCAGCAGAATGATGTCAGCTATTCTGTAATCATCTAGTAGTAACACTAACCACACATCAACATTCTAAAGTGTAAGTTTTCAAAAATATATGCAAAAGGAAAAAACTTTGACGCAAAATGTTAACATTCGTACGGACGCACACAAGGACAGATGAATGGATGGACGGACGGACGAACAAATGGACGGAAAGACTAAAACTATATACCCCTCAACATACTTCGTATGCCAGGGGTATAATAATCACTTTTCTATGGCCATTTGCACAGAGCGTGATGAGAGAGGGTAGCCATATATTTTTCTTATTTCCCCATGGAAATAAATGTTGTGGGTACTCATTAGAAGTGCCTCAGCAAGGTGCTTCTGATACTACTACCAGACCATATCTTTTCATGGAAAAATAAGAACACTACCAATACCTTTTCTCTGAAAAAAAGTGCCTTATCTGGCTATGACATACTAGTATATTTGGATTCAAAATAGAATTTATGCCGGCAAACAGGAAAATACTTTGATTAAACTATAATATATGGATGTACAAGTCGATCTTGATCCATGCTAGTTGTATATGTCAAAGGTCATTTCTTCTTGTGGGCACAAAGATGACAAAATGATAAAAATGAAAGTTCCAAAATTTCCTTAAAATATTTTTCTTATAATTTTTACAAACTGACAATTCCTTGACCAGTTGGAAAATTCTTTTAACTTTCCACAGCATTATAAAAGTCCCTGAGTTTTGAAGCTGCTAGCAAACTCTGTATTAAACTGACCTACAGAAAATGATTGGTAAAATACCAAACAAAACAAGTTGTGAAGCCTAATCTAATACCATTTTAAAACAAAAGAAACATAATGTGTTCTATCAGACATACCTTAACATATTTTTCTCTTTTTCTTTTCCTATCCTTATCCTTGTAGATGTCATCTTTAGTTTTCTTTTCTTCTTGGCGAAATTTCACTACAACAAACAATTTATACCTTTAGACATGAGTGCCAGCTAAGACAAATCTTCCTTACAGTCTGATATTAGCATTCTGCAAAATAGCCAAGACCAGCTCCAGTCTCCAGTGGCTAAATATTTTTTCTTATAATCCTGTATGATTGTCCACTAAAATAAAACCAAAATAATATCATGACTATAAAGGCTGGTCACTAGTGACCAGCCTTTATAGTCATGATATTATTTTGGTTTTATTTCAGTGGATTATCAAACTGGATTATAAGGAAAAGATAGTCACTGGAGACTGGAGCCAGTCTGCAAATAGCCAGGAATCCAAAGTTTCTTCAGCCAGACAGCAACGACTCTGATCAGACTGCTTGGATGCATAGGCTGATCTAAGTCTTTACCAAATGTTAGTCATAGGATACCATAGGTCCAGATACAGCAGTTTGTTATTTTTTTTCAACCAAAGTTGCTGATATTTTTCTTATAGCTCAACAAAAACACACTTTGTGGGTACTCATTAGAAGTGCCTCAGTAAGGCATTTCTAATGAGTATCCACAACATGTTTTCACTGGGAAGTAAGAAAACTATTTTCCTGTTATCCAGTGCCTTAGACAAGATTTTAAGCAAATAGGTATTTTAGGCTGTTTTTACCCACCCATTTCTCATTGAATTGGGTATCAGGATTTTTCTTTTGGGTACCCTGTTTTGTTAATGGGTGCAAGAAATACTAGTATTTGGGTATTTACCCCATAAATTTAATTTGAATTGCTTTTTCAGGGATTTTAATTGGGTAAATACCCAAAAAAAGCAGCTTATCTAAGGTACTGGAGTGTTACCCTTTTTATCTGGAGCTTTGAAGGACATTACCTTAAATAGGGATTCATTTTAACATGAAATAAACAAATTCTTCATGAAATCTGAGAAATGTCATAAAAAAACAAAACAACAAGAATTCCGCGGAAGGCGTCGTCGCACGTGCTGGGGCAAAAGTCACAGGAGCCACAATCAGAACATGGTTGTTAAATAAGTTTATTTCATTCTTAGCAGTGCTTAATTGGAAAACTGGATTGAAAAAAATGTAGACAAAGTGCCTAGTGGGACACATATATTCCAGGCCAGTGCCATTCCCTCTAATGGCCATATCTTCAGCACTGATTTTTCGTATTATACAGCCCAATGATAATGGAACGTCGATGTAAAATGTGTAAAAGTCACTGGAGCGTGAAATATAGGTCAAGGTCACCGGGTCAAGGTACCTGCCAAATCAGTACATCAAGAAGCACTATGCAAGATATGGTGTAGTAGGCCTTATAATTGAGGAGTTATCAAACATCAACGTAAAATGTGTCAAATATAGGTCAAGGTCACCGTGTCAAGGTACCTGCCAAGCCAGTACAATGAGGTAAAGCACTATGCTTGTAGTTGTAGCTGTGGTTGTAGGTCTTATATTTGAGGAGATAACGAACATCAACGTAAAATGAGTCAAAGGCAATGGAGTGCAAAATATAGGTCAAGGTCACAGGGTCAAGGTACCTGCCAAGTCAGTACATCAAGAAGGAGTACTATACAAGGTTTGGTGGCTGAAAGCCTTATAGTTGAGGACATATGGAAGGGCGACGTAAAAGGTGTAAAAGTCAATGGAGCAGGAAATATAGGTCAAGGTCACCAAGTCAAGCTACCTGCAGAGTCTGTACATTGAGGAGAAGCTCTATGCAAGGTTTGGTGGTTGTAGGCCTTATAGTTGAGGAGATATTGAACGTCAACATAAAATGTGTAAAAGGCACTTGAGCGCAAAATATAGGTCATGGTCACCGGGTCAAGGGCCCTGCCGAGTCAGTACATCTTGGAAAAGCACTATGCAAGGTTTGGTGGTTAGAGTTCTTACACTTGAGGAGATCTGGAACCTTGACATAAATTATGTCAAAGTCACTGCAGCCAAAATATAGATCAAGGTCGCCAGGTCAAGGTATCTGCCGTGTCAGTACATTGAGAAGAAGCATTTTGCAAGGTTTGATGGCTGTAGTCCTTATAGTTGAGGAGATATCAAGTGTTGACGCAAAATGTCTCAGTCACTGGAGCACAACATATAGGTCAAGGTACCTGTCAAGTCGGTACAGCTAGGAGAAGCACTATGCAAGGTTTGGTAGTTGTAGGCCTTATAGTTGAGAAGATCTGGAACATCAACATAAATTGTGCCAAAGTCACTGGAGTGTGAAATACAGGTCAAGGTCACCGGATCAATGTACCTGCCAAGTCAGGAGGTCAGGGAGATGTGTCATGCAAGGTATGATGGTTGTTGTAGAATTGTAGTCGATTAGAATACTAACTTTGCTGTAAAGTCGAACTTCCGCCATAAATGTTGGGACGAACGGACGGATGAACGGAAAAGAGGATGCCTATGTTGCAAAGTCAGGAGGTAAGGGAGATGTTTCACGCAAGGGTTGATGATTGTTTAGTCTTGTAGTTGATTAGAATACTAACTTTGACATAAATGTCGAACTTCGACATAATGTTGACAGACGGACAGACGAACGGACAGACAGACAAAGGGAAAAGCAGACGCCTATGTCGCAAAGTCAGAAGGTCAAGGAGATGTTTCATGCAAGGTCTGATGGTTGTTTAGTCTTGTAGCTCATTAGAATGCTAACTCTGACATAAATGTTGAACTTCGACATAGATGTTGACAGACGGACGGACAGACAAACGGACGGACGAATGGAAAAGCGAACTGTTGATAGACCGACGGACGGACGAATGGCCAGACAAACGGAAAAGTGGATGCCTATCTTGCAAAGTCAGGAGGTCAGGGAGATGTTTCATGCAAGGTTTGATGGTTGTTTAGTCTTGTAGTTGATTAGAATACTAGCTTTGACATAAACGTCAAACTTCGACATAAATGCTGACAGACGGATGGACAGACGAACGGAAAAGCCGACACCTATGTCGCAATGTCAGGAGGTCAGGGAGATATTTCATGCAAGGTTTGATGGTTGTTTAGTCTTGTAGTTGATTAGAATACTAACTTTAACATAAATGTCGAACTTTGACATAAATTAATGTTGACAGACGGACGGAAAAGTGGACGCCTATATCGCACCCTGCTACAAGCAGGTGGGACAAAAAAGATCTTCAAAACTTACATAAACCCACACCAACCAGAGCATTTGCACAGCCTTCATAGCTCCAGATAAGGGGAGGTATTCCACATAATATTTTTTCTTATTTTTGCATGAAAACATATGTTGTGTTAGAAGCATCTCAAGAAGGCACTTTTAATGAGTACCACAACACACGTTTTTGTGCGGAAATAAGAATAATACCTTATGAGCCTTTGGTGATCATGCCACATTTTGAAGTACACATATTCAATGGTTCTTGTTAGAGGACAATGTAGGCCCTGATCAGACTGTGCAAATGCACAGGCTAACCAGGGCCCCAGCTAAAAAGAAACAGGGAAACAGGACAGTCCCTTTATAACACTAAGGTTGGGGGTCTATGAAATGGCACAGCATTACAAGTGAACAGATAATATTATTAAATTTTTTTCATAGCTTTTTAAACCTTGTCACGCTGAATAAATTAAGATGCCATGCCCACTTCCAATTTTCAGCCAATCAGATAACTTGATCCTGATTGTTTATATAAATTCACATACTCAAAAGCAAACAATGCAGATCCAGATCAGAAGCCAACTCAACTGAATCTACACTGTTTGCAAAGGCAGGATATATCCGGATTCAGCAGGACTAGGGTTAACTAAAAATTAATTTTTTTATTTTTTCACAAAAAGCATGCATCTCTTGACAACAAGCACCAAAGGAATGCCATAAAACTAGCTGTTATCAGGATGTTGCTGTTGGAGAGAGTGTAAATTATACTAGACAAAATGACCAATGTGTTATATATTCCCTCCCCCAGCACCAATCCATCACCAGGCCTGATTCTCTCTTACATAATACAAGTCATGCCCAGTGTTTGTACCAAATTTCAAAATCCAAGGTCCAGTAGTTCCTCAGAAATCTTTGACAGAAAAAAAATTTTACATACACACAAACAAATGTGGCTATGAAAAAGATAAAAAAAAACCCCAAAAAAACCTATACACCCGCTATATACTTCGTATGCAAAGGGTATAATAATACACTAGGACTTGGAGAATTCAGAAAGATGTCTGTAATAGCAAGGTCAGAGGTCGCTTTTGCTGAGAAGTGAAAGTTAGTGGCATTTCAACTGTATATTTACAGGGAATCCCTTTAATAGCCAGAGCTATGTAAAACTTACAGAAATCACAGGGAAATAAACATTTGGGAGCTGTGGTCTGAAATTGTTAGAGTCAAAGAAAGTGTAATAATGTGGCCTTCAGTGTACCACGGATAGGAAAAGGCCAAAATGTAATGGCAACACATGTAATGGCAACAATGGAAACAGTGTGCATATATGCAACTTTCAACACAATAGTTTGAAACACTTTTTTCAAAAAAAAAATAGGGGTTGCACAAAATGTTGAATCCTGTCTTCTTGGAAAAATAAGAATATGAAAATACAATAATAAGCCATCGGCTGAATTAGCCTACACAGCAGGCAACAGTATGCAAAGATATAGTGTTGGGAATTGGCCAGAATTTCATACTCGATCATTGGTTTTGTAAAACCGACTGATCATTGATTAATAATCAACTTGTACAAAATATATTCACTCTTAATTTGCACAGCCCTCTTCCATGTACTTATTCATTACTCCAGATCAAGGGGTATTCAGATAGTATTTTCTTATTTCTCCATGAAAACATTATGTTGTGGGTACTCATTAGAAGTGCCCCACTTCTAATGAGTACACATAACATATGTTTTCATGGAGAAATAAGAAAAATATCAGTGCTTTTGAGTTGACTTATTTAAGACTATCAAATTTCTTCACTTTTTACCACAAATCTAGAATGACCCAAACAGACAGCTTTGAATTTCATTTCTTTATAACTTGCCTTTAAAAATAAAAAGTGCGGCAAAGTTGTTACCTCTAGTTAATGTGATGTTAAAATTTCCATCTTGAAATATGGCAAATACACTGATACTTTTTGTTGAATTAAATTGCAAAATTTACTCACATTTTTACAGCAAAACTATCAATGTTATCTGAGCTACAACGGTTAACGAGTTTGTCATTAACGAGCTCATTCATCTAACAATGCTTTGAACAATACGGCCCTGGAATCCTTTTCATATCCAGAGTTGTGTTAAACTTACAGATATCATAGAGTTAGGTGTTTTGCGCCTCTTTCAACATTATTTAAGTCATATCGAGATGATGGCAGAGTGATAATGAAAGGATCTATGCAATGAAGCACTGTACCGCCATAAGCTGAATTCAGGCTCTAACCAGATTCTAACCCAGAACCTAGTGATCCAAAGTGAAGAGCACTAACTACTCGGCCACCAGTCGCTTCTCAGAAACTACTGAACATTTTGGAGCTGTGTCTTGAGTGATAAAGCCAAAACCAGTGTTATAATGGAAAGACCACATTGGTGAACCACAGAAACTAGCTGCAGTGGATAACGGTTTTGTGACATGTAATAGCAACACATGGCAACAGTGTGCATAGGCTCCATTTTCTCATGGCTAGGCTCAGGATATCATTAACACTTAGCAAGTTGGGTAAACTTTTAGCAGACAATAGTTTGATTTTTATTTTATATTTTTACCATGAAGTAGGGTTTGGCATCTCATGCAATTGGTCTCACAACATGACAAATTGCATAAAATGTTGAATCCTCCTACTTTCTGGGGGAAAATAATATGAAAATACAAGAATCTGTCCTCAAATATGTTGCAAGAAACTGTAAACAGTGTGGACCCAGACTTATCAGTGATTCCATGGTGATATTGAGGCTCCTATTAGCAAACAGCCAAGGGCATGACTGATCCATGTCTTTGCTATATGACACTTTCCAGCTTTGAGCAACTGGATTCACAGACAAGGATCATTGTTACAACAAACTGTTTTGTGCATAAATAAAAGGTTCACAAATACACAACTGAATTTGTTCGAGTTTTAAGGCCCAGTCAACACTGTAAATGTCATGTCAAGCCAGTCAGTTAAGCTACTCAAAGCTAAAAGCAGCTACATGTAACCAGTTTGTTTGTTTGTGTTGAGGTTTTACGGCCCAGTCAACCCAATGGGGTCATGTCGAGCATGGTCAGTTTACCTAACTTTTACTGGGCAGGCTTAGTGTTCTAAGTGGTTAACTGGTATTGTGCACATTCTTTCGCCAGAAACTGACAACTGCCCTTCTTGATCAGCGGAAGGGAGAGAATGACCGTAGAAAATATTTCATGATCAATCTACATGTAACCAGTACTTGTGCAGATACTTTCGCCAGTAACTAACAACTGCCAGCAGATGGGGGAGAATGACCATACAAATAAGTTCATGGTCAATCCCCACAAAAGTTATGTGGCCCAGCTAGGATTTTAATTATGTTTGGTTCTCCCAGTACTATTTAGACCATCACTTGTTAGACAGTTGGACATGCAAAGTAGTCAAATAGACTTCTTATAATTTTAAGATTTAAAGAGGAACTGTCAAGGAGAAGTATTCAGTGATAATTATGAGATAATTTTCTCATTCTCCATAAAAACATATGTTGTGGGTACTCATTAGAAGTGCCTCAGTGAGGAAAAACGTATGTTGTGGTACTCATTAGAAGCACCTCAGTGAGGCACTTCTAATGAGTACCCACTATATATGTTTTTATGGAGAAACAAGAAAAATTATCCCAGAATTATCCCCGAATACTCCATTCGATCTGCAGTCAGATGCACTATCGACTGCACTACGAGTCCAGCTAAAAAAGACAATGTAAGGACATACACATGGTTAACCCTTGAAGCACTAAGCAAAATTGCAGCAGACGACGTTTTAGTTTTCTTTTTATCATTATCGTTTTTCAGAGAAAGCAAGCCCATGAAGAATTCACATGATGAAATATCAAGCCTTGTTTTCTCTGAAAAATGAAAAAAAAAAAAAAAATAAATAAATAAAAAAAATAATAAAATAAAAAACTTTGTTGACATTTATGCCATAGATGCATACTAAAATATGAAAACAAGAACCAGAAGAGTGAGATTTATCATCCTTGTTAAGCTCAGGGAGATAAAACAATCAGTGAAGTGAAGTCTTTACCATAGGTCTAGATAAGAGTGGGTATCAGGTAAATATTTTTTCTTCTTTCTCGACGAAAACATATGTTGTAGGTACTCATTAGAAGCACCTCACTGAGGCACTTCAAACGAGTACCACAACATATGTTTTAGTCGAGAAATAAGAAAAATATAGATACTTTTTGGTTGAAAAAAGCGCCTTATCAAGAGCTATGCTTTACAGTTTGTAGACTTCATTTAGGGTGGTCACTAGGGCAGACATATAAGTATATGGACGAATGAACAAACGGAAGCTTGCATACTGCAGTCACCCATGCTAATGTGGTTATGACAACAAAAAATGTGGTCCGTTGCAGTTGTGATCAGTGCTTTAAGGTTAATAGTCAGATAGATAGGTATAAAAGACTACAGCAACAGTACAGCTCACTCACATTTGTTCTGCAGTTCATCATCATCAATAAGTAATGAGACAACTTCTTTCGGCTTGAGAGTATCTGGACGGAAATTTCCACCACTAATCACCATTCGCTGAATCTACAAAGACAGAAATTATGAAAATTTATTTTACTATTATTCTACTGTTTTCAATTCTGAAGTGATATATTACTATCGTAAGGTGGTGTTTGTTTGTTTGTTTTGCAGTTCAATGAATCTGGCAACAAAATTTCTGCCATCCTAGTTATCTCCCATAAGGCAGAGAGAGAAAAGAAAAATAAGACAGACAAAAGCAGATAGTCAACAAGAAATTCGCCAAATGGCTATGTCGTGACTGCTGGTGGTATTCAAGAGATGGTGCTAAATGCACAGACTAGACATTGTTCAGCCAATCCTAAAAAGAGGTCAAGGTCAACAGTCTACAGAACTGAACAGAGAGCTTCATGGTGAATGTGTGTATGACGTTTCATTAGCCTATAGACTTGGTGTTCAGTTACATTGGTGTAGAGGCCTCGGTGTTGGAGAGGCGGAGCTAAATATAAAGACTAAACACTGTTCATGGAAGTGTGCAAAATAGATCATTCAGTAACAGTCAATAGCAGTGGGCATGGTGCATCATCGGGGATATGTGTATGAAGTTACGTTAGGTAGAGGCCTAAGGTCTGTAACAGTTAATGGCAGTGGCAGAGTGTGTCATGGCTGATATGTGTATGAAGTTACATTAGGTAGAGGACTAAGGTCTGTAACAGTTAATGGCAGTGGCAGAGTGTGTCATGGCTGATATGTGTATGAAGTTACATTAGGTAGAGGACTAAGGTCTGTAACAGTTAATGGCAGTGGCAGAGTGTGTCATGGCTGATATGTGTATGAAGTTACATTAGGTAGAGGACTAAGGTCTGTAACAGTTAATGGCAGTGGCAGAGTGTGTCATGGCTGATGTGTGTATGAAGTTACATTAGGTAGAGGACTAAGGTCTGTAACAGTTAATGGCAGTGGCAGAGTGTGTCATGGCTGATATGTGTATGAAGTTACATTAGGTAGAGGACTAAGGTCTGTAACAGTTAATGGCAGTGGCAGAGTGTGTCATGGCTGATATGTGTATGAAGTTACATTAGGTAAAGGACTAAGGTCTGTAACAGTTAATGGCAGTGGCAGAGTGTGTCATGGCTGATGTGTGTATGAAGTTACATTAGGTAGAGGACTAAGGTCTGTAACAGTTAATGGCAGTGGCAGAGTGTGTCATGGCTGATATGTGTATGAAGTTACATTAGGTAGAGGACTAAGGTCTGTAACAGTTAATGGCAGTGGCAGAGTGTGTCATGGCTGATGTGTGTATGAAGTTTCATTAGGCTGGAGGCCTCAGTATTCAAGAAACAGCTAAACATACTTACTATACATTGTTCAGCCAATCATGAGAAGTAGGTCAAGGTCAGAAACTTTCAATGGCTGAGGGCAGGGTGCATCATGGTGGATGTGTGTATGAAATTTCATTGGCCTAGAGGATTTGGTGAATGAGAAATGGCACTAAACACACAGACTAAACATTGTTTAGCCAAACAAGAGAAGCAGGTCAAGGTCAGTAACTGTTGATGACAGTGGGCTGGGTGCATCATGGCTGATGTGTGTAAGAAGTTTCATTTGACTAGAAGCCTTGACGCTCAAGAAATAAAGCTAAAAGCACAGACTCAACAATGGAGTTTCACAAACAGAATAAAGACTGTTAAGACAAACATAACAAATTGGTCAAGGTCAGTACCTGTTGTTGGCAATGGGCAGGGTGCCTCATGGCAGAAGTGTGTATGATGTTTTATTATTACTAGAAACTTTTGTGTTTGAGAAAAAGAGCTAAATGCACAGATATTATGCGGCAGACTGCATGCCTAGTTGTCAACCCAATCATTGTTGATGGCTATGCTTCACTCTTTAATTGCACGATGGCGGTTCGGGCCTCAGGGGGGGTGGGGGTGTTGAACCCGCGACCTCCTGGTCTCCAGTCAGACAGCGCATCCAACTGAGCCACCGAGGCCGGCGTGTGTGTGTTTAATTTCTACATATATCTTAACACTGCTGAACCTGGATAAACCCTGCCTTTGCAAACAATGTAGATCCAGATCAGCTGGCTTCTAAGAAGCCAACTGATCTGGATCGGCACTGTTAGCAATTCAGTATGTTAATTATATCAACAATCTCTATTAAGTACTTTAATTGGCTGAAAATTTGAAAAGGGAGTGGCATCTTAATCTATTCAGCAGGACAAGAGTTAAGGACAATGAAAAGGCTATGTTTTCAAAAATAAACAATGATGTGGAATCTCACGAGAAGCATATGGGCAACAGTGATTCCTCATAACATAAGATCCCATGAAATATTGTTTCTATTAAAATGAACTTACTGTTACATACATTTATTTCCCTTTATAGTGCAAGAGCACAATCTCTAGGTCCACAAGGAAACTATCAAAAATAATGTACCTCACTTTTTTCTTTGGCACGCTGTAAGATTCTTTCTTCTATTGTTCCTTTACATATTAACCTGTAGACTGTGACCTGTTTAGTCTGTCCCAGTCTGTGTGCCCTGTCCATGGCCTGCTGATCCACAGTAGGATTCCAATCACTGTCATAGAATATAACCTACAATTAAAGAAAATATTCACTAAATTTTAGCTGTCTAGATTCACTAGAAATTTGTGGCGCAGCACGTAGTGGATACTCATTAGAAGAGGTGCTTCTAGTAAATACCGTCAGCATATTTTCCATCACGAAAACATACCTATAATATTTTGACCCCCTTAAACCCCACTTTTATATAGTAAAACTGGGGTTTATAGTGGTATACATTATTTTTCTTATTTCTGCTCAAAAACATAGATTGTGGGTACTCGTTAGAACCGCCTCTCTGACGAGTACCCACAATCTATGTATTGAGCAGAGATATGAAAAATATCAGATTTTTTTTTTATCTCAAAATTTTCAGTTTTTGGAGGTGAAATTTTCTATATATTAGAATAGGCGTGTTTTCGTAATGATTCAGGCCCAAGGTTATAAAACTTTTTTCAATAACAATAGTTGGCATTTTCATATTTATTAGTAGAGAAAATTATCTAAAGCTATTTTAATATATTTTTGTTTTTGCCAAAATTTAACCGCTCTGTCAAAATGTCAAGCTGTCTCTTAGAGAGAGGGAGAGAGAAAAAAAAGACAGGATAGATAAGAGAGAACAACTACAAATGATTCTCAATCTGGCAACTGCTGCAAACACAACAGACCCTTGCCTAGACTGGCTCCATTCATTTCTGCACTTGTCTTTTTCATATGTCATCTTTCGATTACTTTTTGTAGCCTTATTTGTCTCCTTAATCCCCTTTCACTGTTTAACTGCAGAATCTTTTTGAACTAAGGGACATAACTGATTAGAACAATTTAAGCCACACTAGATTGTACACTTTGAAAGAAAATATAATCTGAAGACAGACTAGCCCTTGCATAGCCAAATCAGTAAGACACCTCAATACTCAGATATACAGCAGCTTCACACCACCCAAGAGCCCCTGTAATAAATATGAGCCATGGTGCAGCAATTCTTACAATTTACATCCAAGTCCAGAGAAGACCCAGATCAGCCTGTGCATGTGTGCAGTCTGATCTGTCTTCTATGGATAGCTAAGGACCCAAAAGAATTCATGGGGCCAGGGAAGACTGATTCGATTGTACAGACATGCCGAGTGCACATGTAATGCTGTGGCCCCACTCATATATAAATTGAGCGTGCGCATGACAAAACCTACATTATTGCATAAAAAGCAGTGTCGCACATTATTAACAGCCGTGCATTAACCGGCGAAAAGCTGTGTATTAACAAGGCAATTCACACGCTGTTAATGCACGGCTACGCCACTTTCAATATGCTTGTTCCGGGGCCACAAAATTGCTGCCGTCACGAGATGTGTACTGCCCCACCCTAGAATGAGCATAGTCCGTGAAAACAGCATTGGAGCGACATAGGTGAAAAGGCGAAACAATACAGTGCAAGAAATAACGCGAAATGTAGCAAATGTTTCCAGTTTTTATGCAATAATAGCGATCAAACACGGTTTTTCAATGCATTAACAATCGCCAGGTCCCTTGGGAGGTGTTGAAAACTGCGGCCTTTGGCCTCGGTTTTCAACACCTCCCACAGGACCTGGCGAATGTTAATGCATGAAAAACCATGTTTGATCCCTATAAAATGGCATGTGCCCCCAACAAAGAATCAGATCTGCCCAATCTGATCAAAGTCTTCACTGTGCACCCAATAGGTAGCTAAGGACCCAAACTTTCTTCATGCAGACAGTGAAGACTCTGATCAGACTGGGCGAATGCCCAGGCTGATCTGTCTTCGCTAGGCGCACATGCCATTTTGTTGGTTTTTGTCATGCGCTGGCTCAATTAAGAAGAGAAGTAGCTATCACTTACTGTGTCTGCTGCTGTCAGGTTGATACCAAGACCACCAGCCCTTGTACTGAGAAGAAACACAAATATATCAGACCTCGCCTGAAAGTCAGCCACCATGTCTCGACGCTCGGAGATCTTTGAAGAACCATCCAGCCTTTTGTAGGTGTGTTTTCTGTACCACATATACTCCTGCAACAGAAAGGTATTATTCTAATAGTCAGTTACCAAGGTACTAATATAAATGGCTTCAACCCTTAACCCTTTCATCCCTAAGTTCCTGAAGTGGCCTCTTCCATCTCTGAATTTGGACTGGTCCATTCCTGCAAATAGGACTTTCAGTTTAAACTGGTACACAGAATGGCGATGAGCCATCTCATCTGGCTCTTCACTGTTTGCAGGAATCTGTTTTGGTCTGCAGGGTTGAAAGGGTTAATATACTGTGCAAACTTAACTAATGACAAATGAGTGACATTGTTTTTCATATTTTTCCCACAAAATATAGCTGGACATTTCATGCTATTTGTCTCAAAAACATACTGATCAGTTTTCACTGGGCACTCTGTGGACAATCAACCAAAGATTCTACAGATAAACAGCAAAAACTCTGATCAGCCTGAGTGGATGGCTAAGCTGATTAGAGTCTTCTTAGGCACAAGTCAGAAGTGATATTTTCTCACCTTGGACATCATAACATGTACAATGAAATGTTTAGTCTGATGGTTCCGGAAGGGAGGGTTAAAAAGAAATGTCAAATTCTATCTTCTGTGAAAAATAGTGCATGCTAATTTTGTCTATCCTAGGCAAAATGATAATATACATGTATAAAGTATAATAAAGAAGTCAATATCTTTGACATACCATAGACAGGAACAGCAAATGTCTCAACCCCCTTACACATCCATGCATCCTGCAGAGCATGAAAACTTCTAAAGTCTGTCTGAAGACCAGTCTGACAAATGATTAAAATGTACTTGAAATTCTTAGAAATTTGCCAGACCAAACATATTTTGTCTAACATGTCCGGCAAGCCTATGGGTTTTGCACAGGCTGAGTCTGGACAGGATTATTCACTGCATCTTATACTTAAAAACCCATGTCCTGCTGAACCCAGATATGCCCTGTCTTTGCAAACAGTGTAGATCCAGATCAATTAGCTTCTGAAGAAGCCAAATATCTTGATTTGCACTGTTTGTCATTCAGAATGTGAATTTATATCATAGCCATCTGGATCAAGTAATCTGAGTGGCTGACAAAGGGAAGAGGGTGTGGCATCTTAATTTATTCAACATGACAAGGGTTAACTAATAAACTGTGTAAAGAAACTGTGCAGACACTGGGTTAATTACAGACAGACATGACTGAACAAGGAGTGAAGACCCAGATCAGTGTCTGAACTGTTTGGTTCTCCCAGTACTATTTAGACCATCACTGGTTAGACAATCAGATGTTTAAAGTAGTCAAATGGACTTATAATTTTAAGATTTAGTACGGTAAGGTATCAGGGTGTCTGAATATTTAGAGTAATTACATATGGGTAACTGGTGAAGATCCTGATTGATGCAGACTGGCTACTGTCTTTTATTCTTGACATTTAGAAAGATGTGGGTCTTCCCACTGTATGCCTCAGATGTGACTGTAGGGTACACAGAAAGAGCCAACTGCTACTGTATTTACCCTTAATACCACCTTAACTCCTAATCATACTTACCGTATTTACCTTAAGTTTGTTTGTTTGTGTTGAGGTTTTACGGCCCAGTCAACCCAATGGGGTCATGTCGAGCGCGGTCAGTTTACCTAACCACACGTTTACTGGGCGGGCTTAGTCCTCTAAGCGGTTGTTAACCAGTATTGTGCACATTCTTTCGCCAGAAACTGACAACTGCCCTTCTTGTATCAGCGGAAGGGATTTACCTTAAGTACTCCAACACCTCAACTCCTTACCATACTTGTTCTAAAATTTGAACAAGTACAATTTACTACCCAATGTTGTGTCTAAAAATTGCTGGATGAGTGGCAAACAGTGTAGACCCTGATGAGATGCCATATTTTGCGGCATCTCATCTGGGTCTACACGGTTTGCTCAGGCCTGTCCGTTCAAATACATTATGGTAAATACAGTATCCTACAATTTGAACATCTGCATTTGGCTACCTGCCACTGGACTTTTCAATTTATAGACTACAGGTCCAGACAGGAAATGATTTTTTCCTACTCAGGTATCGGATATTTTCCTACAATTTTTCAAGGAATTTAGACAAGGATTTTTTCCTACAATTATTTATGATCTCATTAGAGGAATTTTTATTTTGAAAAGTTGTGGATTACAATGTATTTGCATTTGTATGCATAAAATGTTGTGTCAGTTGCTTTGGGGGATAAACATTTTTTATAAAAGTAATACCTTTCAGACGGAGGTTAAATAGGAATTGCTTAGAAAAGACTGTACGAAAAAACTTTGTTCAATAAAGTCAGAAAAAATTATTCAAAATCAGAAACTACCAGTGACCTGCTGATATGTTGTAATGGAATGGCAAATAGTGTAGAAGCAGTCTGATTTAGGTCTACCCTGTTTGCTTAGAACAGTCTGTTTGACTATTTGGGTAAATTCAGTAACTGTTCTCAAGAACAAAATTCTGTGGCATACAAAAGACAGATAAAAAAGGTTGTCATCCTACAGTACTTCAAAAGACAGGTGATTTCCTACATTAAAGGTCATGTGTAACCCTTATATTATTTTCACAATAACTTTATGAGCAGATAACATAATTTTATACACCAGATGTTATTTTAGTAGCCTGTGAGTGGTCTCTTTACAATAACTACAACCATTTATTAAACTCCCACCCCATTTCAGGTAGCCTTCTACTTTAATCATTGTCCAGCACTATTCAATGACACAAAGGTCAACTGGTCAGCAAACCAATTATTAGGAGGAAATCCCATATCTCACAACCTAATTTACCTGAGTACCTGTTGTCTAATACTTAACATATGTCCAACATAAAATACATCAATATTGTATTAAGGTAAATATCCTAAAATTCCATACACCAAAGTTTCTGATAAAATGACATAGGCAAACAATGCAGACCCTGATCAGAAGGGTCCTTCAAGGGCAGTGTGATCTGGGTTAACACTATTTGCCATTCCACTAAGTATTTTAAGGAACAACTGCATAAATAAAAAAAAAAAAAATAGGGCCCAAAACTATGGAATATAGTGTTTTGAAATTTTAGGACATTTACCATTTTTGACTCCAGAAAAGACATCTTTGTTTCTATGAAAAATGCTAGCTCTTTCTAATCTCCCCATAAAAACCTATGTTATAGGTACTCAATGGTTATTGGTACTGCCTCACTGAGGTAGTTCTATTTTTAATAAAAATCCATACTATATGCTTTTGTGAGGAACTGAGGAAAATATTCATTTTTTTCATCCATTTAATCTGGATTGCTGCACTGGACACATTTACCCTTTATCAACCTCTGGGCAGATTCAGCAGATGTCAAACTGACAATATTTTTCCCAGAAAATAGGCTCTGACATTGCATGCTAATTGTCTCCTGATAGCCAATTTGCATGAAATGTCTAAGCCTAGTTTTTGGGGAATATATATATATATATTTCAAAATTTTGTCTCTTGAAATTTTTACCCAGCATGCTAAGCATTAATGTTCCCAGCATTATTAATTTTCATAAAATTGTTTGATTAATATTTTTTCTGTTCTCAAATGATCTGTGGTCCTAAAAGCATTACTGTTGATTAACTGTTATTTTTTTCTCTGGACTATCAGTGTTAGTTGGCCAATGAACATTTTTTTTTTTTTTTTATTCCTAAGTATTGAGACATAATGATGGGATGATAATGAAAGTCTCTGTGCAGTGAAGCATTATACAGCCATGAAATGAATTCTGGGTCTAGTGATCCAGCCAGGAGGGCGAACTATTTGGCCAAATGGATGCTTCATAAGTACTGTAATAACCCTAAGTTTTGGGACAGAACAAGTGCCCCGAATCTGAATCCAAGTAATGCGGTTACAGTGTTGAGAAGCCTACAGATTACCTAGTTGTTATACCATAATAACCCAAAGTACTGGACACATAGGCCTTTCCAAACAGTGTAGACCTAGACCAGATGCCACAGAATGCAGCATCTGATCAGGGTCTACACTGTTTGCCATACATACAGCAATATATTAGGCACATCAAGAGGTAGTAGAACAGACTATTTTAAATTTTAGGACAAGTATGGTGAGTAGGTAAGGTATCCCAATACTTAGGGTTATTACGGTAAATGTGACTCTCTTGTTCAACTGCATGATTCAAACAGGCCAAGTCAGGTGATGTCTTCTAGCATATGCAGGCCCAGATCAGCCTGCACATCCATGCAGTCTGATCAGTAGCCTTTGCTTCCTGCTTACAAAACCACTGGATACTGCAAAATGTATCAATGCTGATCAGACTGTATTGATGTTTTGCAGGATGTTTTGAGTCTGTGCCTTCTGTATATGATTAAAGCACCTTATATATTAACCCTTGTCATGCTGAATAAATTAATATGCCACACCCACTTCTAATTTTCAGCCAATCAGATTACTTGATCTATGCTGTTGATACATACTTAATGACAAACAGTGCAGATCCAGATCAGTTGGCTTCTTCAGAAGCCAACTGATCTGGATCTACACTGTTTGTAAAGGCAGGGTATATCAGGGATAAGCAGGACAAGGGTTAAATCTGTGAAGTATCCTCATAATGATTTAGTAAATAGCTCTAAATAAGGCATTTTTTTCATCCGAGAAGTACTGATAGTTTTCTTATTTCACCACAAAAACATATGCTGTGGGTACTCATGAGGCACTTCTAATGATTACCCACAGCATATTTTTTCATGGAGAAAAAAAATATTTATGTAGATATCCGGTATCAAAATCTTCCCTACAGATCTGGTTTTTGACTGCTCTATAAATGGCTTGACTTTACTTTGTCAATAATTCATTATGTATGAAACTTTCAGCCTCTGATTATGTCAATCATTCATTTGACACTAAATTCTAAATCCCTAATAATGAAAAACATTTATTCACTAGTTCTTAAACTTTCTGTCTGATTATGTCAGTCATTCACTAGATATTTTTTGATTAAATCACAAGGTGTCAACATTCAGTCTCTAGTTACGCTAATCTTCGACACCAAAAAGCAACTTTCAATCTCCGATTATGCTACGTTATAATCAAATGTCAGTCCCCCTGGGCTAAATGGCCTATTGGTTAGTGCCCCAAGTCTTGAATGGTAAGCGAGGTATCATGGCTGTTTTTGTTTGTTTTTTTATTGTTTTTTTTTTTTTGTTTGTTTGTTTTCCTAGTCCTGTACCCCCAGCTCATAGTCTATGCACCCTTGATTGAAAATAAAGCAGAGAGGAAGCTGCTTGTTGATAGACAGTGGTTTAAGATGTCCATGGGAGATCCAACATTGACCTATGAATGCTAAACTATACAAACACCAACTGCTTGGCCTAATATGATGGAATGTATTTTTTAATTCACTTCAACATTACTTCAGTCAAACTGAGCTGGTGGATGGAATAATGAACGGTTCCCTGCAATAAAGCATTGTACAGTCATGAGCTGAATTCTGCCTCTAGCAGGATTCGAACCGGAGACATTGTGATCCAAAGTCAGGATTGCTAACCTCTTCTGAACCCTTAAAGTGCCAGTCACAACTATTGTCATCTGCTTTCTCATCTGCTTGTGATTTTAAAAGTCATTTTTGCAAACAGTGTGGACGCAGATCAGACTGCTCCTTTAGGAGCAGTCTGATCAGGGTCCACACTGTTTGCCTGTATGCAAAAATAGGTTTGAAAAGTCTGCAAGAATATTCAGCAGACGACATAAACAGACAACATTTTCAGATGCAGTTTTTCTTGGCACTTTAAAGGTTAAATACTACTGAAAGCACCTAGACTGGCTCCAGTCGTTTTTGTTTTATAGCTATTTCTCTCTTTCTTTACATTATTTTTTTATCATGATCCTCTTTAATCCAACTTCAAGTTACCTATGGCTGAACAAAAAACTTTCTTTCTAGCCAAGGGACTGAAGTAAACAAAAATTCTACAAGCTATACAAGTGTTGTGTCCCCTCAAAAAAAAAAAAAGAAGAAAAAGAAGGAAAAGAAAAATAAAGAAAGGGTCTGGGGCCAGACTAGAAAGCACCATAAAACTCCAGAACACCATAATCACTTGATTATGAGTGAATCAGCCCTTCACAAGGTATCAATTTTCAGTCTCAGTTATTGTCAGTCTTTCACAGGATATCAAATTTTCAGTCTCCTATTATGTCAGTCATTCACTACCTATCAAAATTTCAGCCATTGATTAGGTCAGTATATTAGCAGCCATCAGACTTTGCCTCTAACTCCATGTTGTTCACTAGATACCAAACAGCCAACCAGTCATTCACAAAATCACTTGCTTTGTTCTCTAACCAACCAAGTCAACCAATTTGCACTCTTTTTCTTGACCATAACTGGTATTTTCTTATTTTGTTTCAATCATGGTTTCTCATTTCAGAGACAATTTTAACATATAATCAATTGTATTTACCATGGGTATTTAGACAGACAGACAGCTCTGAGCAAAGTGTGACCCATCAAGCCACAAAATGTGACATCTGATCAGGGTCTACACCATCTGCCACTCATCCAGCAATTTTTAGACTAATTACCAGGGACCAGTTGTTAAAAACTAACAATGTCATTAGCTAACATATTGTTAAAACTTTGATCATTAAATACGGCATATAGGTTAATATTTTTCCTAACAAAATGTGAGTAGCTTAAAAATACCTGTGATTTAGATATTGTACATACTAGAACAGTTAACATTTTGACCACTAACAAGCTCATTAAGCTTAGGATGCTTTGAAAAACTCAGCCCAGGTAGTAAAAGTGCTGTGTTCAAATTTTAGGACAAGTATGGTACCACAGGGTGATTACTCTTTAACCCTTAAAGCGCCAAGAAAAACAGCATCTGAAAATGTCGTCTGTTTATGTCGTCTGCTGAATATTCTTGCAGACTTTTCAAACCTGTTTTTGCATACAGGCAAACAGTGTGGACCCTGATCAGACTGCTCCTAAAGGAGCAGTCTGATCTGGGTCCACACTGTTTGCAAAAATGACTTTTAAAATCACAAGCAGATGACAAAGCAGATGACAATAGTTGTGACTGGTGCTTTAAGGGTTAACACTGTTTTGTTTGTTTTTTAGTTCACATGTATGTAACTCATCTGACCATAATAATCCTTTTGTTTGTGTTGAGGTTTTACAGCCCAGTCAACCTAATGGGTCATGTCGAGCGTGATCAGTTTACCTAACCACACGTTTACTGGGCAGGCTTAGTCCTCTAAGCGGTTAACCAGTATTGTGCACATTCTTTCGCCAGAAACTGACAACTGCCCTTCTTGAATCAGCGGAAGGGAGAGAATGACCGTAGAAAATATTTCACGATCAATCTCCATGAAAGAATGTTGCCGACCTCGGCAGGGGTCGAACCCGGGACCTCCTGTCTCCAGTTGGACGGCGCGTCCAACTGAGCCACCGAGGCTGGCTCATAATAATCCTAATTATATGGACATAGAAGCATGCACAAACTGTAGGCCTGGATCAGCTACCACAGCTGATCAGGGTCTACATTGTTTGTCTCACATCCAGCGGTTTTCAGACAGATGGGTGGGATAATGAAAGGCTCTGTGCAATGAATTGGCATACAGTCAAAAGTTTAACTCTTCTTCTGGTAGAATTCGAACCCAGGACCTATGATCTTAAGTCAAGAAGGCTAACTGTACGGCCAGCTGGACATTCCCAAGTATTCAAGAAATTCAAATACTTTTTCTTGATTATTCAACTTGACTGCATGTTGCTTTGAAGCTACTAATGAGGATGTTTGGTAATATCAGTTTAAGTTGTTACAAGAAAATTCTCTGATCCTTGACAGAAGAAGTGTCTACATAGTAAAAAGCATCCATCTGTCACAAGATAAACTCCTGTCCATAGGTCTAGATAAGGGAGGGTGTCTGGTAAATATTTTTCTTATTTCTCCATGAAAACATATGTTGTAGGTACTCATTAGAAGCGCCTCGGAAAAAGGCACTTCTAATGAGTACCCACAACATATGTTTTCGTGGAGAACTAAGAAAAATATCAATACTTTTGGATTGAAAAAAGCACCTTAACTAGTGCTATGCAGGCTGTCTCCAGCTATTTTCACCTGAGAGCTGTCAAACATTCCCAAACACATTGAATTAAAGATTCAAACTTAATAAGAGAGATTATAAATATGACCTAGGTGAGGTTCATTATATCAAGTTGTTTGTACAATGGGTGCAGATGGTCTACTGAAGTGTTACTGGACATGGGAGTAAAGCGGACCAAATTTGGACATTTGTAGAACTCTCCAGGTATCAAATCTGTCACGAGCCTGCTCCCCATGATAGTGTCATTAACAAACTACCTCTCCAAGGTGAGATAAAGATTAGAAGCTTTCCGAAAACAACCCAGCAGAGGTTTATTTAATAGTGGTCAAACCAACTAGAAGTCAGTGAAATGTGGCATGGAATTTACCTCTGAATTCAAGTACTTGCAGATGACTCTCTAAAATGTATTTTTTTTTCTTCTTATTTTTCCCAGAGGATTGTATTTCAAGTTATATGTTAACTGTCTCTTAACAAGATGAATGGCATGAAATTTCAAACTTACTTTCTCACTGCCAGGCTCAATCTGGTGTCTTTCTTTGAGTTGAGGTTTAAATGCCCAGTCAACAATATTTAAATCATGTTGGACCATCTCCCAGAGAGGAGGCCAGAGAAAAGAATGGGATAAATGAAACAACAGGCTCCAAAACCTGACCTTGCTTCAAGTGAGGCAAGAACGTTCAATTTCATGTCAAAGCCAATGGGAGTTGAATTCATATAAGCCGTATAGCTTTTTTCAAATCCCTTTTGTATACAATTTGTTTGATTTGGGCTTAACGTCGCTTTCAACCTTTTTCAGTCATATCGCGACGGTGTCTGGATGTGGCAGGGAGCTCAATGCTCACTTTTAGAGTGCTGCCTCACTGAAATATCATGCCCCAGACACTTTGACATGATATTCCACCCAGTCACATTATACTGACACTGAGCTGACCAGTTCTAGCTCTACTTTCTTAATGCTGAGCGCCAAGCGAAAGAGCAGCTAGTACCATTTTTAAAGTCTTTGGTATGACCCGGCCGGGGATCGAACCCGCAACCTCCCGGTCACAAAGCGGACGCTCTACCACTGAGCCACTGTGCCGGTTTATACAATATTTATACCAGTGTACTATGTAATGTTTGTTATTTTGTACATGTTATACAAACAAGAGGACCATGATGGTCCTATATCGCTCACCTGAGCAAACAGCTTTGCAAACTTACTGTTGAAGTTTCAGCCAAGTTCACTGCTCTAAGATTTTTGTATAAATTTTAT
This sequence comes from Anodontia alba, assembly GCA_964016985.1. NCBI lineage: Eukaryota > Metazoa > Mollusca > Bivalvia > Lucinida > Lucinidae > Anodontia > Anodontia alba. The sequence goes on from OZ024823.1 coordinate 4,210,753, forward strand.
AGCCCTACTCCCGAGCGGCTATGTTTTTTTCATGCATCATGACTGCTGGAACTGAATCTTGAAAGAAGGTCACCAAAGGAACAATTCTGCTAAGTTATATTGAAATTGGTCCAGTGGTTTCTGACAAAAAGATTTTTGAAGTGTTTTATATAGCTATATAGGGAAAATAAGCCCCACCCCCGAACCGCCATATTTTTTGACGAATCATGACAGCTTGAATAAACTTGGTAGAGTGCCACCAAAGGAACATTCCTGCAAGTTATACTGAAATCGGTTCAGTGGTTTCTTACAAGAAGATTTCTAAAGTTTTCTATTTAGATATATAGGGAAAATAAGCCCCACCCCTAGCAGCCATGTTTTTTGCCGAATCATGATTTCTTGAACAATATTGACACAGGGTCACCAAAGCAACATTCCTGCCAAGTAATATTGAAATCGGTCAGGTGGTTTCTGAAAAGAAGATTTCTAAAATTTTCTATTCAGATATATACAGAAAATAAGCCCCGCCCCCTGGCGGCCATGTTTTTTGACGTATTATGAGGGCTTGAACAATCTTGGTACAGGGTCACCAAAGCAACATTCCTGCCAAGTTACAATGAACTCGACCCAACGGTTTCTTACGAGAAGATTTTTAAAGTTTTCTATATAGATATATAGGGAAAATATGCCCCGCCCCCTAGCGGCCATGTTTTTTGACGAATCATGCCGGCTTGAACAATCTTGGTAGAGGGTCACCAAAGAAACATTCCTGCTAAGTTATATTGAAATTGGTCCATTGGTTTCTGACAAGAAAATTTTTAAACTTTTCTATATAGATATATAGGGAAAAATAAGCCCCACCCCTTGGTGGCCATGTTTTTTGATGAATCATGATAACTTAAACAATCTTGGTAGAGGGTCAACAAGGAAACATTTCTGTCAAGTTATAATGAAATCGGTCCAGTGGTTTCTGACAAGAAGATTTTTAAAGTTTTCTATTTAGATACATAGGGAAAATAGCCCCGCCCCCTGGCGGCCATATTTTTTGACGAATCCAAATGGCTTGAACAATCTTGGTAGAGGATCACCAAAGGAACATTTCTGCAAAATAATATTGAAATCGGTCCATTGGTTTCTGACAAGAAGATTTTTAAAGTTTTCTATATAGATATATAGGGAAAATAAGCCCCGCCCCCTGGCGGCCATGTTTTTTGACGAATCCAAATGTCTTGAACAATCTTGGTAGAGGATCACCAAAGAAACATTTCTGCAAAATTATATTGAAATCGGTCTAGTGGTTTCTGACAAGAAGATTTTTAAAGTTTTCTATACAGATATATAGGGAAAATAAGCCCCGCCCCCTGGCGGCCATGTTTTTTGACGAATCCAAAAGGCTTGAACAATCTTGGTAGAGGATCACCAAAGGAACATTTCTGCAAAATTATATTGAAACTGGTCCAGTGGTTTCTGACGAGAAGATTTTTAAAGTTTTCTATATAGATATATAGGGAAAATAAGCCCCACCCCCTGGCGGCCATGTTTTTTGACGAATCCAAATGTCTCGAACAATCTTGGTAGAGGATCACCAAAGAAACATTTCTGCAAAATTATATTGAAATTGGTCTAGTAGTTTCTGACAAGAAGATTTTTAAAGTTTTCTATATAGATATATAGGGAAAATAAGCCCCGCCCCCTGGCGGCCATGTTTTTTGACGAATCCAAATGGCTTGAACAATCTTGGTAGAGGATCACCAAAGGAACATTTCTGCAAAATTTTATTGAAATCGGTTCAGTGGTTTCTGACGAGAAGATTTTTTGAGTTTTTAGTTAAAAAATCTATTTTTGGCTCCTGTGACCTAGATATGCAATGGACCGGAACCATTTGAACAACTTTGGAAGAGGATCAACCAAGGATCATTCCTGTGAAATTTGGTCAAAATCCAATCAGTGGTTTAGGAGGAGATGTTGTTTAAAGATTGTGAACGGACGGACGGACGGACAGACGGACGACGACGACGACGGTGAGTGATCACAATACCTCACCTTGAGCCTTTGGCTCAGGTGAGCTAATAAAACACAGTTTAAACCAAAGCCAATGATGGCAAGGCCAATCCTCCAAATGTTTCAAAAGGTGGGCAGACCACTCTGCCACCCACCCACTCAATCTGATGTCTAACATATCACCTAAATATTCAGACAGACATGACTGAGCAAACAGCTTACACCCAGCCCACACTGCTTCTTTAAGGTGAATGGTTACACCTGGTGATTTAGCTCCCATTTTACACAAGGGAGTCAACTTATGGGACCTTGTTTCCTTTCTTGCCTTCCAAAGCTCTTCTGAAAAGGAGGCTATTCCTATGGAAGCAAATTCTTTCCTTTTTAGAGTAGACTTCATTTCAGAAGGGAGGCAAAACATTGTTGACATGTTATCTTCCCTGAAAGTGTATCCATTCACCTTAAACCTAGAACCAGTGACATAACTTTAAAGGAACAAGTCTATTAGTGAATTCCAATACAAGATGACATTTGAAGACAACATCATTGTCAGAAACTTGTTATTAAAACTCTTTCATCTTTGGATCAATTTCTTCTTCAAAACTTTGATACTCTTCATTTAGTGAGGTAAACACATTCTGTAATCTTTAGTCATGGAAGTAGAAATAATATCAAAGCTCTGTATTTCTGTCCCAGCAATCAAACCCCAACATCTGTTTGAAACAACCATAATCCCCAAACAAAACATTACAAGAACCCGACCATATGATAAATGACCCAGCAGCATTAAAAGGTGAATCCTTTCAACCACATCATATTTATTGGAATATTATACAGCACTGTTATGATTTATTACATTTTTTCTTCAGCTCAAAGTCTAAATAATAGTCAATGACATGCCTTTGTGTCCTTTATAGAAATTTAAAACAAATATTTTCCATTAAGCTTGTAAGTGCATCTAATCCAGTCTGCCCTTAAAGTGCTTATCACAACTGCAGCAGACATCATTTTGATTTTGTTTTTGAATCATAGGCAGATGATTCACATGAAATATCAAGTCTTATTTTCTCTGAAAAATAATAAAACAATTTTGCTCAGTGCTTTGAGGGTTAGGGAACCAAGACAAAAAGTACTGGCAATACAATGTTAACTAACAAAACAACTGTTATGGTACAACCAATCAAATTCTTCAGACTTTCAGTTAACCATTAAAGCGCCAAGCAAATTTGCAGCAGACTACATTCTCAATTTTTCTTTTCATTTTTTCAGAGAAAATAAGATAAAACATTTTATACCAGTCATCTGCCTAGCACATGATTCACATGACATGTCAAGTCCTTTTTACTCTGAAAACTACATTTCTTCTTCTTTTTTTTTTTAATCAGGGCCCAGTTGTTCAAAGCTAACGACGCTGTTAGTTAACGATTCGTTAAAATTTACATCAAGTGATACGCAAATATGCTGAAATTTTTTGCTGAAAAAAATGTGAGTAGCTTTTGCAGTGCAACAGCTAATCACATTTTTTCAGCAAAAAATATCAGAATATTGTATATTGAATCTGCTAAAACAGTTAACGAAATGACCCTTAATGAGCTCGTTAAGCTAACCACGCTTTGAACAACTGGGCCCAGAATGTTATCTGCTGCAGCTGTGATGGGTTAACCCTGGTCCTGCTGAACCCTGATATACCCTGCCTTTGCAAACAGTGTAGATCCAGATCAGTTGGCTTCTGAAGAAGCCAACTGATCTGGATCTGCACTGTTTGGCATTCAGTATGTGAATTTGTATCAACATCCTGGTTCAAGTAATCTGATTTGTTGAAAACTAGAAGTGGGCTTGGCATCTGAATTTATTCAGCGACAAAGATTAAATCATATTTGTGATAAACTTCTTATATCAATGATATCAATGACAATAAAATAAATGAACATGACAGCAAAGTACCCAAATTTCTGGAACTGAAAAACAACTAATCTATTTATTAATTTTGCTGCCTGCTGCCAGTCAAATGATACCAGCTGCTTTTTATAAATACTGCCCAAATAGGTTCACCTGCATTGCAAATTCATGCATATATAAATAAAGCATAAGAGGACAGCACACTGACAGAACACATAGCAACAGATAAGGCGCTTTTTTCATCCGAAAAATGCTGATATCTTTCTTATTTCTCAATGAAAACATATGTTGTGGGTACTCATTAGAAGTGCCTCGCCGAGGCGCTTCTAATGAGTACCCACAACATATGTTTTTGTCGAGAAATAAGAAGAATAATATGTGGATACCCTCTCATATCTGTAGCTATGAGAACACTGTCCACTATACAGTAAATCAACCCATTCTCTTTCATTATACTTTACTTCTGTATTTGTCATTTATCTTAATCTAATTGGATCTGTATCTGTCTTTCTATAGCCCTGTAATTTATTTCAACCTGTTGAAATCTTGGACAGCTGGTTAAGAAATAAATACAATATATTTGTTGACCGGAAACAAATTAAATTCACAACCTATTTATTAAATCTTGTCTTAAGGGTGCAGATGGTATTCACTCTTGTCTATCAAAAGAAACCTACCAATGTTTGTTAGCAGACTTTGAAAACAGCCACATTTACCCTAAAGATTTTGACAGACAGGCCTGAGTAAACAATGTAGACCAAGATAAAACTGCTCCATTCAGTTTAATCAGGATTTACATCGTTTACATTCCATAGTAACATTTGGTAGTCAAATGGACTTGTTGAAATTTTAGGATAAGTAAGGAGCCTTGTGAGTTAACCTTTACCACTCTCTGGGCAGATTCAGATGACAAATTGGTGATATTTTTCTTACTTTTCCCAGAAAATAGGCTTTGACATTTTATGCAAATTATCAGGAGACAATTTGCATGAAATGTCAAATGTCTGTTTTCTGGGAAAAATAATACAAATATTTCAAAATGGTCCAACTGTACAATCTCACGATACTGCAGAACTGAAGAAGCTCTGATCAGACTATGCAGATCTAACTATTCTTAGTGCCATTTTTTCGAGCCCATATAAAAAGTGGAGCCCATATAAAATTTTTAACGGTGTTTACTTTTTAGAAAATACTATCCTCACAATGACAAAAATAACAAAGTATCAGCCATTCTTATTGTGGCTTAATCATTAAATCATTTTAAATTAGCTTCAATTCAGCAAGATCATGCTAAAAGGGAAATTTATTTCAAAACTAAACATGGAAGATCCATATTAACCAGCCCTGTGGCAGTCTGATCAAGGTATTCCCTGTTGAACTATGTTTACAGTCCCAGTCTGAAGATAATTATTGTTATTTCTGCATAAACACATATGCTATGGGTGCCCAATGAGTACTCACAAGATATATTTTGGTGCAAAAATAGGAAATATTTGAAATTTTCACCTCAATTATTGCCTTTTTTGCAGCTATGCTACAAAATTAGGATATTATGGAATGTTCAGGTAAACTGAGAAAGTCCAGATGCACGTGCAGACTCACCTGCAACTTCAATGTTTTTTATGTGCTTGTTATAAATTGGCCTAAGCACAGAGCCAAACCAGCTTAATGTCTAGTATACTGGGTAAACATTGTGAAATAATTTTTTCCTATTTTTTGCAGAAAATAGGCTTTGGCATTTCATGCAAATTGTCTCTTAAGGAGACAATTTTTATGAAATGTCAAAGCCTATTTTGTAGAAAAAAATAAGAAAAACATTATTGATTAGTTAGTAGTCTGCTGAGTTTGCCCAGAGAGTGGTAAATGTTAAATTCCATGCGCAGTTTGATAAGGATCAACAATGCTCTCTGATAGGTCCTCCTATCTGTGCATTGTTAGGGCAAACCCTGGTCAGACTATGGAGGTGCAGTTCCTTTTGACCCCAGGCCTTTGCCATTTTGATATAGCAGAAGGAGGTCCCTTGTAATCTGCAGTGCAAACGAGAATAAAAGTTTTTCAAGATTTTAACAATTCACTACAATATCTTGTCATCAAACACGTGATTTTCCACCACAAATTACCAGCTAGTACTATTATTATGATAATGTTGCACAATGCAGACGAGATTTACGATATGAAATACTGACAGTTATTGACAAGCCAGGCTTTGTCACCACATAATCATCACAGTTCGCATGATCATAATCATTAACACTTTATCACCTTTATGCAAATTAGCTGATTAAATTCAAGGTTTGCACACATTACATTCTGTATAACCAACAGGAACATTTGGCACAATCAATGGGTCTGTTGCTTTAAAAAATTTTAAATCAGTTTCTTAATACCAAAATCAGATCTTAAATACCTAATTTGAATACAAGCATCAATTCTTAAATACCTAAATTAAGAATTTTGTGACAAAATTTACAAGCAGCACCTTTGTTACCAGACTAAAATGTTGTTTTGAAGAAGTCAATGATAGTGTGAGTACTGTGGTTAACTTTTTACCGCTCACAAGGCAAATTCAGCTGATGACAAATTAATGACATTTTTCTTATTTGTTTCCCAGAAAATAGGCTTTGATATTTCATGCAAATTGTCTCAAAGTGCTATCTACGGAATTTTTACCCAGCATGCTAGGCATTAAGCAAGTTTTGGAGATAAAAATAACTGGGGTGGCATCAAGTGAAAATAAGTTAAAGCTCAGCATGTCAAGTAAAAACTTCAGACAACATTTTGAAACATTTTTCTTATTTTTCCTAGAAAACACACTTTGACACTTCATGCAAATTGTCTCCTTAGCAGACAATTTGCAGGAAATGTCAAATCATATTTCTGGAAATAATATCATCAACTTGAAAAAAAAAAAATGTTTTTATTTCTCAATGAAAACTATGTTGTGGGTACTCATTAGAAGCATTTCAGTAGTGCCTCACTGAGACACTTCTTTAGTACCCACTACATGTCTTCATGAAGACATAAGACAAATATCAGTAATTCTTGGCTGAAAAAAAAAAATGCCTTATGTGGAGCCAGGCATAACACAAGCTACACCAGTATATTGTCCTCACCAACCCACCTGCAACAAAATTAGCCTGTGATAAATACACTTGACTCTATACAACTCAAGCACTGATTGTTTGTGTTGAAGTTTTACGGCCCAGTCAACCCAATGGGGTCATGTCGAGCGCAGTCAGTTTACCTAACCACACGTTTACTGGGCAGGCTTAGTCCTCTAAGCGGTTAACCGGTATTGTGCACAATCTTGCGCCAGAAACTGACAACTGCCCTTCTTGCTCAAGCACTGAATATTCTAACTATTAAATAAAGACAATATTAGTTTAGTTTGCTATATCTTCCTCACATTTCAAGACCTTTAATCTCAATCTACTGTTATCTCAAGCCAAACAGTTTGGTCCCTTGGACTTTGAGATAATGAAAGCTGACGGTATATTTAAAGACATTTTCCCTGAAAAACATGTAGTGAACTATCCCAAAACAATGTCAAATCCTTTTTATGTCTCCCCCCATTCAAGTCAATACTTTGCAGCAGAAGGATGTCCTAAAGAATAGCACACAATATGGGCAGCACAGGCTGGGCCCAATTGTTCAAAGTGCCGTTAGCTTAACGAGCTCGTTAAGGGTCTTTTTCGTTAACTGTTTTAGCGGATTCAATATACAATATTCTGATATTTTTTGCTGAAAAAATGTGAGTAGCTTTTGCACTGCAAAAGCTACTCACATTTTTCAGCAAAAAATTTCAGCATATTTGCATATCACTCAATGTAAATTTTAACAAATTGTTAACTAACGACGTTGTTAGCTTTGAACAACTGGGCCCAGGATTTTTATTTCATGTTCAGATAGTCTGCAAGGGTATCATAGTACCAGAGCAAAAATGAATGGATAGGAGAGCAGAAATGGACAGTTATGAAATGGTGAAATCTGATTAACTGATTGTGTTGGGGTGTAACGACACGTCAACCCTTGTGGGTCATTTTGTGTCATCTCCCAGAGAAAGGGAGAAGAGAGACAGAAGAGATAATAAAGGAGATGAAAGAGAGGGACAGGGGAGAAAGGAAAATAAATGAAAGTGAAGAAACAGAAGAAATAAAAACATCTCCCCTCTACCCTTACTTGCTGCAAGGACAGCAGGCCTTACCCAACTGTAAGCCAATATCAGTTGGATGCCCCGATGACGTAAGTTACACCACACCTTTGCCTCACCCAACCACCCTCGGTGAAATCTGAATGAGGACAAACTTAGTTTGTTAGAATGTACATTCTCTTCTCCATTGGAGAATCTATAATTAAGGGGTGTGACATAATGGAAATCATGGCATGCATTGTAGTAAATCTAACCCATGAAAACTTGTTAAATCCATTTTAATCTATTAGCCCTGCAGACTAAAACAGGTTCCCTTGCAAACAGTGAAGATTTAAATGGGGAGGCTTATATTAAGCTGTCTTATCCTTTTCCTTTCTTTTTTTTATTTTGACTAACATCCCTATTTGCAACAATGGATATGTCCAAATTCTAAGGCAGAAAAGTCTGCTCCTGAAATAAGGGTTAAGGGTGAAGATCATGTCAGAAAAATGCATAATAGTTTGTCTGTCATTACTGACAATGACCAATCTTAATCACATGTGAGAAATGCTACTGTTTGTGTGTTCTAAGTTGGCTGGTTAGACCAATTCTAGCTCTAAACTGTCTATTGCAGATGGAACAACTGAGGTCAGAGCAAGACAGCTCTGTTGGTGATGCCTTAGCTCTGGCTTTGCGCTGTGAACGTTTCTGCTCGGCTTTGCTGATTCTTTTTGCCTCATATTCACTAGCACCTCTTCTGATGAGGCCTTGCCGCTTTGCTTGGTCCTGTGCAATTTATTCCCATGACTCTGTTGGTATGTTGAAATCCTTGAGGGAGGCTTTGAGGGTATCTTTGTGTCACTTCTTCTGACCACCACGAGAGTGTTTGCCCATTTCTAGTTCTCCATAAAGGATTTTCTTTGGCAACCTTCACTCTGGCATCCTGGTAACATGGCCTGCCCATCTTAACTATGCCAGTTTCAGGAGAGTCTGTACACTCTGCATCCCTGCCCTTTTCAGAGACTTCAGTGTCTGGAATCCTGTCTTGCCATTAATCTTTAAAAGTTTTCTAAGGCAGCTTGTATGGAAAAGGTTTAGTCTTTTGGCGTACTGTTGGTAAACTTCGCATGTATACAATAGTGTTGGCAGCACCACACCTTTGTAGATTTTCAGCTTTGTGTCAAGCCTGACTCCACTTCGATCCCAAACACTACCATGTAGTCGGCTAAATGCTGCACTAGCTTTGGCAAACCTGGCATTGACTTCATCATCAATGAATAAAAGCACCGTAAGCATAATACCCTGCCACAGCAATTATTTGTTTATGTATTAAAGTTATCATTGTGAAAACGTCTGGAAAGAAAATGACGGAGGGTCATATAACAATCCTAAACCAGATCTTGATAATATCAATGGACAGATAACAATCCTAAACCAGATCTTGATCAATGCATACAGCAAGTTTGGTTAAAAGGCCTTGTTATTCACTCATCGTCCGGAAATGAAAATATGGGCGTGTCTCGGGCAGATAACTCCGTAAAAATTTGACGAAATTTGCCCATTAGCAATTCCAAAACAGATCTCCTTAATGTCAATGCATATAGCAAGTTTGTTTAAAACGAAAATATGTGCTTGTCTCGGGCAGATAACTCCGCAAAAAATTTGATGAAATTTGCCCATTAGCAATCCCAAACCACATATCCACAATATCAATGCACATACCAAGTTTGGTGAAAATCCATTGATGTTTACTCAGTTATCATCCGGAAATGAAAAACGGACAGATGGACATACGGCAGACCGACGGACAGATGGAAAGACAGACAGACACAGGGCCGTCCAACGTGAAACCATAATACCCCGCCACTATTGTGTAGCGGGGTATAAAAATGCATATATACACCCTGATTGGACTGAACAGAGAGGGTGAAATGAGCTGAGCTGACCATTTCACATCTGTGAAATACATGGTATTTTTTCTTTGCTTGCTATGACTTCATTTTTTTGCCAATAACTGATGACCTTTATGGTCAATGTAATTACCTTAAAATTAAAAATCACGTGGAATTTATAAAATACTGCTATTGAAATTTCATGCAAATGTCGATTCATAACAAAAAACATTTCCTGGATGACTTTCCCCAGATGTCCATTTTTCTGTGCCTTGCCTTCAGAATAAACAGCCGACATGATATTACGATACATTATGGTCAATCAATTTATTAGTGACAGAGGCAGGAGTCCAGAAAAAGATTAACCTTTAGCATTCTACAGGCAAATTCAGCAGACAACAAACTGGCATTTTTTTTGTATTTTTCCCTGAAAACAGATTTTGACATTTCATGCAAATTGTCTAAACAATTTGCATGAAATGTCAAAACCTGTTTTTTTGGATAAAAATATAAAAAATATTTCAGTATGTCGTCGCCTGAAAATTTTACCCAAAGTGCTAAGTGTTCATCTAAATCAAATTGACCATTTTCATCAAATGCAAATATGTGACAGCTGATATTTCACTGTTACTTTTAAATCGAGTTTTTTTGTTATTTTATATGAGCTTTTAAATTTGTTTTAAATAAACAATCTGACCGGAAAAAAGAAACTGGTCAACAATAGCCCCGATGTTGCATGGCAAAACTGACAAGTCATCAACGACAAATTTGATATTAATCAGAATATCTTTTGAACAAATTAACATCTTTTTATGTACATTTTCTTAAAGACGGCAGATGCTGTTGGTACTATCAAGCAAACTTTTAATTACATTCACAGGTTTGATGTTCTTTTCGGGTAACAGATTTTTTTCATCCCTTTTAACACTTAGCATGCTAAGTGTCCCATTTCAGATTTCACCATTTCATAACTGACTACTTTTACTTTCCCACCTGATCTATTTTTCGTCTGGTATTATGTGTGGAAACTTTGCAGACTTTACCTGAACAATTCCAGCTACAGTCAAACTTCGATAGCTCGATCACCGATGGCTCGTTTACCATGGCTAATTCGAACTTGTTTTTGAGTCCCTACAAAGAAGTACTTCCGATTGCTTAAGAAAACAAATATTTAGGGAAATTTTCTTATTTCATTGTGAAATTGTATTTTGTGTGTACTCACTGGAACTGCCTCATTGAGGTGATTCTAATGTGTACACTCAACATACAATTATTGTGTAGAAAATTGAAAAAAAAAAAAAAAAAAAAAAAATCCCTAAATTATCGCCATTTGCTTCTTGACTTGGCACCATAATTAACCCTCAGTGGCTCGAACCACCCATGTCTCGAACAATTTTCTATGGTCCCAAAGATGTTTGAGCCATCGAAGTTCAACTGTATAAAAATCAAAGCAGATAATCAAATCCTGCCCTCACTGCCCACATTGTGTGCTAACCCCTTGGACTTTCTTTTCCCCTTGCTGCAGCGAAGTACCTGTATTGACTTTTGGTGGAGGGGAGGGACATAAAAACGATTTGACATTTTATGTTTTCTTGTGTGGAGGGCATTTAGGCAAAACATTTATCCATAGCCCTAGACAATAACAGTTTTCTTATTTCTCCATGAAGACATACAAATAAATATCCACAAAACATTCAGATATTTAACCCTAGTCCTGCTGAACCCGGATATACCCTGCCTTGGCAAACAGTGTAGATCCAGATCAGATGGCTTCTAAAAGAAGCCAACTGATCGGGATCTGCAATGTTTGCCATTATGTATGTAAATTTATATCAACAACCTGGATCAAGTACTCTGATTGGCTGACAATTAGAAGTGGGCATGGCATCTTAATTTATTCAGCATGATGGGGGTTAATTTCATCTCAATAAAAACTTAAGTTGTGGAACTCATTGGAAATGCCATTTCTCTAAGAAAATGTGTGGATACTCATTAGAAGGTACTCACTGAGATGCTTCTAACGAATAATGACAACATATGTTTTCATGAAGAAATAAGAAAATAATCAATAACATTTGGTTGAAAAAGCACTTAATCTGCAACTGGTGGTTCATTTATGGCACTGACAGAAAAAGCATGAAGCTGCAAGATCAGACAACATACGGTAAATGTCCTAAAATTTTGAACACTTTATTCTCTACTATTCTGGCCTAAATTATGCTTCTTATACACTTGTTTCTTAAAATATTTAGTGGAATGGCAAACAGTGTAGACCCTGATCAGATTGCTCCTTCAGGAGCAGTCTGATCTGGGTCTGCACTGTTTGCATATGTCATTTTATCAGAAACTTTGGTGTTCGAATTTTTAGGACATTTACCGTACCACTGGACATGACTGTGAGCCCTGCAAACATTCAGATGAGCCTGTGCCTTCATGCAGTCTGATCAGAATCTTCACTGAGTATATTTTGGATAGCCAAGGATGCAAAGTGTCTTCAAGTGGAATAAGACTTGATCAGACTGCATGGATGCACAGGCTGATTTGAGTTTTTGTTTGGCGCATTTGTCCGAAGGTAAGTTTTCACACATGTCTCAGTCCAGTAACATTCAAGTATCAGTCACCACAACCCAAGATTTCAAAAACTAATAGTTGAATGCAATGGTCAAGCAATCACAAAGTGCATGTCTTCAATGAAAATTTTACATCTTTTTAAACAAATCCTGGCCTTTCATAAGCTTGTCATTCTTCGTGTTCAGACAGCAATATTAACCCTTGTCCTGCTGAGCCCGGTTATACACTTCCTTTGCAAACAGTGTAGATCCAGATCAGTTGGCTTCTGAGGAAGCCAATTGATCTGGATCTGCACTGTTTGTCATGAAATATGTGAATTTCTATCAAAAACCCGGATCAAGTAATCTGATTGGCCGGAAATTAGAAGTAGATATGGCATCTAAATTATTTCAGCAGGACAAGGGTTAAAATATGCCCTCTAACAAACAGGCTGGCAAGTGACACTGAGAGTCACTTTGTAAATGGCATTAATAACAAATTTATCTGAAGTGGTCAATTGATGGGATACAAAAATGGCAACAAAAAGCATATAGAAAATGTAACTTAGAGCAAAAAAATTTAATTATTGGGTGTTGAGTTGTGACGCTTTTCAGTCAAAAACTTACAATAGATGCAGGCTGACAGGAAATTAGTTTGAACAAGTAAAAAGGTGCCTTGCTGCTTACTGTATTACACCTGAAGTATTTGGACACAGGCCTGTGCAAACAGTGTAGACAAAGCACTGCATAATGTGGCATCTGATCAGAGTGTACACTGTTTGTCACTCATCCATCAGTATTTCTGACACACTAACATGTAGTAAAATGCACTTGTTCAAATTTTAGGACAAGTATAATGAGATACTTTGTGGGCACACATAGCCTAGTGGACAGGACTCTTAATCCATTAGGTTTTCTCACAGCTGTGGTTCGAGTCTCGCTCGGGTCATGTGGGAAAGCCAAGTTCTGCTTATGGATGGTCAGGTGGTTTATCCCTGGGATTTCCGATTTTGGCCCACCTTTGATGAACAATCGGCTCGATATAAGTGAAATATTCTTGAAAGGGCCGTAAAACCCAACTCAAAAAAAAAAAAAAAAAAAAAAATGTCCAAATACTTAGGGAAAATATGGTATTAGTATAAGAATAGCACTGGCTCTGATTCCAACAATCCAATCAGGGTCTCTTACAAAAACTGTGCAGGTGAAATTTACACATTCTGATCAGACTAAATATGCAGGCTGATCTTGGTCTGCACTTTTCAAGTGATAATACACTACCATATTTGACCTAATTATAGCACTGTGCGCTTAAATTTTTGAAAAGCACTGGGGAAACTTGTGGTAAAATATCCACCTAATAAGGGCACATTTGAAAGAAAGATCAACAGAGGACTTCATGAGGAGCGTATTTAATGATGTTTATGCAATGTTATTTTCTGTTTTCTTTACATAATCATATGTTGTGGATACTCGTTTGAATTGCCTCGACTTGTCGAGGCAATTCAAATGTGTACCCACAACATATGTCTTTTTCATAAAAAAGTAGATAAAAGTACACTGGTTGTAATCTTTTAGATTACTAAATTGTTTGACTGTGCGCTTATAGGAGCATGTGCAGTAGCTGGGTCGAATACGATAATTTTATCTGAGCTCAAATACATTGTGTTATAGGAAACAGTGTCTGTGGGGCATACATAAATAGAGAAGGCTCATATTAGCTGCAAATCTACATTTCTGATCAGACTTTGTTATAAGTGTATGTCTGCAAACTTACTGCTCTATGAAACCCAGATAAATTGGTAGTGAAGGCTCTGCACAGATGGGCAGGCTGACATGGGTCCTCACAGATAGCACATGGCTCCAGATAGGAGGTGGTATCAGGAAAATATTTCTCTTCTTTCTCTACAAAAACCATGTTGTGGGTACTGATTAGAAGTGCCTCGCTGAGGCACTTCTAATCAGTACCCACAACATGTTTTTGTTGAGAAATAAGAAAAATATCAACATTTTTAGTTGAAAAAGTGCCTTATCTCTATGCAGCATATGATGCTATGGTACCTTTTTACATGGCATGGCTCAACATGAAAGTTTCTGTGGTAACAGATTTCAAAGTGTACTTTGTCAATAGTCCACTCCATGTAATTTAATGGGGCCACCAAGTGTCCTTCAAACTGATTAAAATCTAATTCTTAATTCTTGACCAGTGACCCAGAAAAGTGTTCAGCTCTTAGGTGTTCTTGATACGTAATTGAGTTGAAAACACCAACAAAACAAGTGTCAAATCTCAAAATAATTGCCTACTGAGTCCGTCTGCTCAGTTTGACTATCTGGAAATTAAACCGCCACAACTGCTCTATGGCTTCAGACTAAATGTTATTTTGTTAAACCGATATTTTACTTCCCTAAGAAAACATACGATAATTACCCTATCAAGAAATGTCGATAGCCAGTGCTCAGAAACCAAAATGTAACAGACGGACAACATGTAAACAGTATACCCCCCTTCCCCCCCCCCCCTTTTTTTTTGAGGGAATGAGACTGAACCTGCAACTGCACCCACAAGAAGCTAACACTCCACAAAATGTGACATCTTATTTATCCTGCGCAAACAGTGTAGACCCATATCAGATGCCACAGAATGTGGCATCGGATATGAGTCTGCACTTTCTGTTACTCACATATGTTTTTGGATAGATCAACATGATTGTAGTGAAATGGAGTTATTCAAATTTTATGACCAGGACCCAGTTGTTCAAAGCATCGTTAGCTTAACGAGCTTGTTAGTGGTCAAAATATTAACTGCTCTAGTAAGTACAATATCTAATTCACTAGTACTTTTGCTGAAAAAATGTGAGTAGCTTTTGCAAACATTTTTTCAGCAAAAAGATTAGCGATTGTGCCATATTTCATGATCAAAGCTTTATGATATGTTAACTAATGACATCGTTAGTTTTGAACAACTGGGCCCAGCATAGTAAGGAGTTAAGGTGTCCCATCATTTTGTGTAAATATTGTAGTTCTCCAATGTAACAGATGCATGGCATTGATATGAGACTAAATTATATTCAAACACTTAATGAAACCTGTGCTTTCTTCAAACAAAGAATATACAAGTCTAGAGCTCTCATTAAAATGGGGCTGTTTTCTGAGCACTTCCTCAAGGACTTGTTAAAATCAACAAGATGATATTCTGAACTTTGAAGTTGTAGTATTAGCCTAAAAGAGACATGAGCAAATATTAGAAATTACTCCAATCCGTGCTAAAGAGTTATAAAGATGCAAGCAAAGCATCTGTGTAAATCAGAAATACCATAAAAACATAACCTTTTCCACTCTGTACAAATTCAACAGATGACAAATTGAAGATATTGTTCTTATTTTTCCCAGAAAACAGGATCTGACATTTCTCCACTGGAGATAATTTGCATGAACTGTCAAATCCTGTTCTCTGGGAAAAATAAGAAAAATATTTCAAAATGTCGTCTGCTGAAAATTTTACTCAGAGTGCTACATGTTAAATATTCCGATGCCTTACCTCCCAAGCGTACTTAACCTAATATTTGAACAAGTCAGACTGACTAACTGGTGATATGTCTGAAAAGTGCCTATAGGAACAAAGTACAAGATTACCAAAATAAATCAGTACACAAAACATACCGCCTTTATTCCAATTTGGCTTTCCGATTCTAATCCATTCCATACAAATACCAAAGTGTGCAGTGAAATCAGTATTCAAGGAAATTCTCATATTTAGGTATTCTGACAGACAAGCATAAGCAAACATTGTAGACCCAGATCAGATGTCATTCATGCAGCAATTCTTAGACACAAATATAGGAGGTAAAATGGCCTTGTCCAAATTTTAGGACAAGTATTTTAAGGGGTTAAGGTGTTCATATTCTTAAGGTAAATAGGGTAGGTGAAAGTGTTTTGACTGGTGGAACACTGGTACCTCTTTATAAGATGATTCATTATAAGATAGTTTCAGATATAAGATGGTTTAAATGTTGACGCCAAAAGCATTGTATCCAAACAAAAATGTATAGATTATATAGAAAAACGACCATTTATGGTCATTTGTCTATATAATCTATACATTTTTGTTTGCAAAAATGTATAGATTATATAGAAAAACGACCATTTATGGTCATTTGACTATATAATCTATACATTTTTGTTTGGATAAAAAAGCCAAAAAATGGTCATTTTTCTATATGATCTATACATTTTTTACTTTGGATAAAAGTGGACCCCAACTGTGTTGTTTCCTTACAGAAATGTATAATTATACAGAACAGTGCCCATAAATGCTCATTTTTCTATATAATCTGTACATTCTTGTTTTGGATTTGTTTGTGTTGAGGTTTTACGGCCCAGTCAACCCAATGGGGTCATGTCAAGTGCGGTCAGTTTACCTAACCACACGTTTACTGGGCAGGCTTAGTCCTCTAAGCGGTTAACCAGTATTGTGCACATTCTTTCACCAGAAACTGACAACTGCCCTTCTTGAATCAGCGGAAGGGAAAGAATGACCGTAGAAAATATTTCACGATCAGAAAATATTTCCAACTGAGCCACCAAGGCTCTTGTTTTGGATACAACATGGTTGTTTCGCTAACACGTTTTTTTTTCTTTGGATCCCAGGAACAGTGTTATAAAGAGGTTCTGATGTAAGTCTTACCTCAAGTAGATCAATCATTTTTGTCATTTGTGAGTAAATTAGCACTCTGTGACCTTCATTCTTCAACCTCTGTAGTAGTGTGTCAAGGACATTCAGTTTACCCGCATCTGTCACCATCTTCTCCTTTGCTGAAATAATAATAATAATAATATTGATAATAAAAGTTGGTTAACCCTTAAAGCGCCAATCACAATAATTGTCGTCTGCTTTGTCTTCTGCCGGTTACTTTAAAAGTCATTGTTGCAAACAGTGTGGACCCAGATCAGACTGCTCCTTTAGGAGCAGTCTGATCTGGGTCCACACTGTTTGCCTATATGCAAAATTCTCCTTCGCTGAGGTAATAATACACCACAACCTCTTTATAACAGTATTGTTGGGGTCCATAGCATAAACCGTGTTAGTTAAACAACCGTGTTATATCCAAACAAAAATGTATAGATTATATTGAAAAATGACCATTTATGGTCATTTTTCAATATAATCTATGCATTTTTGGGGGATCCATCTTTGAACCATGTTATATCCAAACAAAAATGTATAGATTATATTGAAAATGACCATTTATGGTCATTTTTTCAATATAATCTATGCATTTTTGGGGTCCATCTTTGATCCGTATTATATCCAAAACTGTGTTATAATGAACCGTGTTATAAAGAGGTAGAAGTATAATAGTAATAATATTAATAACAAAAGTTGGTTAATTTTGAGTTTAACATAAGCCCAGTTAACACTATTAACCCTTAAAGCGCCAAGAAAAACTGCATCTGAAAATGTCGTCTGTTTATGTCGTCTGCTGAATATTCTTGCAGACTTTTCAAACCTATTTTTGCATACAGGCAAACAGTGTGGACCCTGATCAGACTGCTCCTAAAGGAGCAGTCTGATCTGGGTCCACACTGTTTGCAAAAATGACTTTTAAAATCACAAGCAGATGACAAAGCAGACGACAATAGTTGTGACTGGCGCTTTAAGGGTTATGGTATGAGGAGCTGTTCACTTTACCTACCCACTCTTTTCCTGGGCAGGCTTAGTCCTCTAAGCAGTTAACCAGTACTGTTGTGCACATTCTTTCGCCAGAGACTGACATCTGTCTTTCTTGAATTAGCAGAAGGGAGAGAATGACCGTAGAAAATATTTCATAATCAATCTCCACAAAAGAATGTTGCTGGACCTGGCTGGGATTGAACTGATTGCAAGCAACCTGACTGCAAGTTGGATTTGCATCCAACTGAGCCACCGAGGCCAACTAATAATAATAACAATAATAATAATGATAACAATAATAAAAATAATAATAATAATAAACTGGAACCTCTATAAAAGACAGTTCATTATAAGACGATTTCCAATACAATATGGGAATAAAGGAGGACCCCAAAAGTGTTTTCCAAACAAAAATGTATAGATTATATAGAAAATGACCATTTATGGTCATTTTTCTATACAATCTATACATTTTTGTTTAGATACAACATGGCTGGGTCCACTTTTATCCAAACAAAAATGTACATATTGTACAGAGAAATGACAATTTGTAGTCACTTTTCTATATAATCAAACCCTAGTCATGCTGAATAAATAAAGATGCCACGCCCACTTCTTATTTTCAGCCAATCAGATTACTTGATCCAGATTGTGGATATAAAATCACATACTGAACAGCAAACAGTGGAGATCCAGATCATTTGGCCTCTCAGAAGCCAACTGATCTGGATCTAAATTGTTTGCAAAATTAGGGAATAGCCGGGTTCAGCAGGACCAGGGCTAATAAAATAAATCTATACACTTTTCTGGGGATACAACACGGTTGTTTAGCTAACATGGATACAGCAATAGTGTTATAAAGACGTTGTGGTGTAGTAGTAACAATAACAATTATAATAATAACACACAGTTCCAAATAAGAGGAGGTATCCATATTAAGATTTTGTTTTATTTCTCCACTAGACATATTTTATGGTACTCATTAGAACCTATGTCTAAAAACTGTTGGATGAGTAGCAAACAGTGCATACCCTGATCATGTCACACTCTGCGACATCTGATGTAGGTCTACACTGTCTGCACAGGCCTATCTGTCCGAATACTTAGGGTAATAAATATGGTAAATCCAAACCAATTTTCAAGTTCCACAGGTGTCCAGAACGGAGATTTCACGGAAGATGCAACACACCCGATATTCTGAGAATGGATAGGCTTTTACATTTCTATAAGTAAGCATCTTTATCTAAACTATTGGACAGAACTGTCAAAGCAAACAGTAGCCCGAAACACAAGGATGCCTTCATACCTTAAGACAGGGTAGCTGACTGAGGATGTGAGATGAAGAAGAAAAGGAAGCTACCCAACAGTTAGGTGGCCAACCCAAGCAAACTGTAGACCAACTGTTTGTGACTTATCTTTTTTCAAACATTCAAGTGCCCTGTGTACAAAAAAGTGTATATCGTATTTACCCTAACATGAAAAAAACAAACAGTGTAGATCCAGATCAGAGGCTGCAGAATCTGACCACTCATCCAGCAGTTTTTCAGGAACACGAAGTGGGAGTAAAAATGACATTACTCAAATTTCCGAAGTATGGTAAGGAGAAGGTGTCCCAATACTTCGGGTAAATTTAGTAATGTCATTAAGTCAGGGAGCTGAATGTCTTTTTTATGGCTCTTGAATTTTCTTTTACACATGATATCAACAGTGAAGAACATTTCTTTTAAATAATTGATTTTATTCACAAAAATTTACAATGAACATAAAAACAGAATTGATTTGCCCCAATTTCTGTATCAGATCTAGAGGTTAAAAGGTCGTAATGGCTGCAGAGCTGTTAAATATTCTCCTCATGTGGAGGAACAAATGGTGTCTGCTGCCGATAATCACCATGACAACACCACCTGCCCCAGGTAAACACACTTGTCATTGATTGTGTAAACTTCCACAAATGGATTGGATAACAATTAGCATCCAATTTATCTCAATCATTGCAAGTAGCAAGATTAAAAGAGCTGCAACATTAGAAAACCTATCTTCCCGGCAGGCACATGACGTAAATACGTCGCCTCAATGTCGATGCAACGTCATGACATTGCATCGACGTTGAGGCGACGTTATATTTACGTCATGTGCCCGCTGGGTTCTGACAGGTGCGCCAAATGAACACTCAAATCAACCGACACATCTGCGTAGTCTGCTCAGTCTTTTTGTCTACTTAAACTTTGCATGCATATGGTAAAAAAATTCAGCAGATGACATTTTGAAATATTTTTTCTTATTTTTCCTAGAAAATTGTTTGTTTGTGTTGAGGTTTTATGGCCCAGTCAACCCAATGGGGTCATGTTGAGCGTGGTCAGTTTACCTAACCATATGTTTACTGGGCAGGCTTAGTCCTCTAAGTGGTTAACCAGTATTGTGCACATTCTTTCGCCAGAAACTGAAAACTGCCCTTCTTGAATCAGCGGAAGAGAGAGAATGACCGTATAAAATATTTCATGATCAATCTCCACGAAAGAATGTTGCCGACCCCGGCGGGGGTTGAACCCGCGACCTCCTGGTCTCCAGTCGGACGGCGCATCCAACTGAACCACCAAGGCCCCTAGAAAATTGGATATGACACTTCATGCAAATTGTCTCCTTAGAAAATTGGATATGACCCTTCATACAAATTGTCTCCTAAGGAGACAATTTGCATGAAGTGTCATATCCAATTTTCTGGGAAAAATAAGAAAAATATAATCGGTTTGTCGTCTGCTGAATCTGCCCATAGCATGGTAAGTGTTAAAGAAACTTAGCATTCGTAACTATCCAAAACTCCCCCAGTGAAGATTCTTATCAGACTGTGCAACTGTACAGGCTGATCTGAATTTTCGCTGGGCACACATGTCTAAAGGTAGGTTTTCTGACATTCCTACACAAATGTTTACCATAAAAGGAAGAGCAAGGACATTTTACAGAACAAGGTCATGTCATCATACAGTCAAAAACAAGGAAATTCTGCCTAAAACAGCTCGGACAAGTGGTGGACATACCAGAGCAAAAAGTGTAGACCCAGATCAGATGTCGTAGAATGCGGCTTCTGATCAGGTTCTACAGTGCTTGCCACTCATCCAGCAATACTTTAGACACATTAACGAGCAGTAAACTGGACGTTTCAAATTTTAGGACAAGTATGATATGGAGTTAAGCTGTTCCAATACCTTCCTAAATACAGGGATACAAACAATTTAGTGGTCAAAGGGAAACAACTCTTACACAAGATGAATACCTTTGCCATTTCAGCCTCATCTTAACCCTTGTCCTGCTGAACCTGGATATACCCTGCCTTTGCAAACAGTGTAGATCCAGATCAGTTGGCTTCTGAAGAAGCCAACTGATCTGGATCTACACTGTTTGCCATTAAGTATGTGAATTTATAGCAACAATCTGGATCAAGTAATCCGATTGGCTGAAAATTAAAAAAGTGAGTGGCATCTTAATTTATTCAGCAGGACAAGGGTTAAGCCCAATGAAATTACAATGTTGTGTAAACCTTAAAGTGACAAGCACAATTGTAGCAGACAACACTCTAAGTTTTATTCATTGTTTTTCAGAGAAAATATGGCTTGACGCTTCATGTCAACTGTCTGCTAGATAGAAAATAAGGCTTGACATTCCAGGTGAATTGTCTGCTAGCATGACTATAGGGGAATTTATGTGACATGAGGTAACAGACAATAGCATAAAGGATAAACTTTCAGTGGGAAGTAACTCTGTCTAAATTGTTTTTGTCCTCTTCTTAAAGAGGGCTACTCTAAAAGGAAAGAATTTGCTCCCAAAGGGAAGCAAATTCTTTTCTTCTTGAGTAGACTCCTTTTCAGAATCAACATGATTCCACTAAATCAAACAGGAAGTCATAAAAGTTGCTTCCCTTGTGAAAAAAATGGTGGACAATCTACCAAGTATATCTGGTACCCTTAAATCTGCATAGATATGTCCAAATAAAGCTGTAAAATGCTCTGTCCCAATACAACAGTGTACTTTTAGAAGGCTGTAAAATCTGAGAGCTTGTCAATACCAAGTATAAAGTCTCTCAACTCTTAACGCGCCAATCATAACTGCAGCAGGTGACACAGTGAATCTTTTCACATTTTTTTTTTCAAAGAAATTAAGTCTTGACATTTCATGTGAATTGTCTGCCAAGCAGACAATCCACATGAAATATCAAACTTGTTTTCTCTAAAAAAAAAAAAAAAGGTTGTCTGCTGCAGCTGTGAATGGCACTTTAAAGGTTAACTGTCTAATATTTTTGAACTAGTTGAATAAGTTCAGTACAGGATATTGGCACCACCCAATCAATAGGATAAATGCCATTGATCACATGAAGTTGTGTTTTATGACATAATGCAATTATTGGCAGAAAAGAGCAGACAAACTGGCTTACAGTATATAATCTAAATATTTGTACAGACATTCTTGGTTTAAAAGGAACAGTCTGAGCAGGGTCCACACTGTCTGCCATTCAGACAGCATTTTTACATGGATCACTGAGTATTCAAATGATTTTGTTCAAACTTCAAGATATGTTATCCCAGGGTTGTCGAGAAGATTTTGAAAATGAGTCCTGAAACCCTTTCCTGCCCCACCCCCTCAAAAAGTCTTAACACTTTCATGCGGAAAAAATTAAGATGCCACACCCACTTCTAATTTTCAGCCAATCAGATAACTTGATCCAGGTTGTTGATACAAATTCACATACTTATTGGCAAACAGTGCAGATCCAGATCAGTTGGCTTCTTCAGAAGCCAACTGATCTGGATCTGCACTGTTTGCAAAGGCAGGGTATATCTGGGTTCAGCAGGACAAGAGTTAAAATGTAGTTTTGCTACACTCTTCTGTAAAATAGGACTATCAACCACAAAAACAGGAGTCAAGGACACCGTATTTGGAGTTAATGAGAATGCTGGAACCACAAAGTGCCAATCACAACTGCAGCAGACTGCATTTTGAAATATCATTTTTCAGGGAAAATTAGGCTTGACATTTTATGTGAATCATCTTGATGATTCACATGAAATGTCAAGCCTTATTTTCTCTGAAAAGAAAAAGCAACAATAAATAAAACAAGAGGGCCATGATGGCCCTGTAACGCTCACCTGAGCAACATAGCACTTTGAGAGCCTGATCTAGAACTGATCAAGGCAAACATTCTGATCAAAGTTCAAAATGATTATAACAAAGTTTTCTGCTGATTTGGCCCGGTGACCTAGTTTTTGATACCAAGTGACCCAGTTTCGAACTTGACCTAGAACTCATCAAGACAAACATTTTGTGCAAGATTCATGATGATTGCTTGAAAAATGTGACCCCTAGAGTGATAACAAGATTTTACCCTGATTTGGCCAGGTGACCTAGTTTTTGACCCCAGGTGTTCCAGTTTCGAACTTGACCTAGAAATCATCAAGACAAACATTTTGAGCAAGATTCATGATGATTGTTTCAAAAATGTGACCGCTTGAGTGTTAACAAGGTTTTCTGCTGATTTGGCCCGGTGACCTAGTTTTTGACCCCAAGTGACCCAGTTTCAAACATATCCTAGAACTCATCAAGACAAACATTTTGAGCAAGATTCATGATAATTGCTTCAAAATTGTGACTGCTAGAGTGTTAACAAGGTTTTCTGCTGGTTTGGCCCGGTGACCTAGTTTTTGATACCACGTGACCCAGTTTCGAACCTGACCTAGAAATCATCAAGACAAACATTTTGAGCAAGATTCATGATTATTGCTTCAAAAATGTGACCGCTAGAGTGTTAACAAGGTTTTCTGCTGATTTGGCCCGGTGACCTAGTTTTTGATACCAAGTGACCCAGTTTCGAACTCGACCTATAAATCATCAAGACAAACATTTTGAGCAAGATTCATGATGATTGCTTCAAAAATGTGACCACTAGAGTGTTAACAAGGTTTTCTGCTGATCTGGCCAGGTGACCTAGTTTTTGACCCCAAGTGACCCAGTTTCGAACTTCGTCTAGAAATCATCAAGACAAACATAATGAGCAAGATTCATGATGATTGCTTCAAAAATGTGACCGCTAGAGTGTTAACAAGGTTTTCTGCTGATCTGGCCAGGTGACCTAGTTTTTGACCCCAAGTGACCCAGTTTCGAACTCGACCTAGAAATCATCAAGACAAACATATTGAGCAAGATTCATGATGATTGCTTCAAAAATGTGACTGCTAGAGTGTTAACAAGGTTTCCTGCTGATCTGGCCAGGTGACCTAGTTTTTGACCCCAGGTGACCCAGTTTCAAACTTGACCTAGAAATCATCAAGACAAATATATTGAGCAAGATTCATGATGATTGCTTCAAAAATGTGACTGCTAGAGTGTTAACAAGGTTTTCTGCTGATCTGGCCCGGTGACCTAGTTTTTGACCCCAGGTGACCTAGTTTCGAACTTGACCTAGATTTAATAGAGGCAAACATTTTGAGCAAGTTTCATCAAGATTAGGTCAAAAGTATGACCTGTAGAGTGTTAACAAGTTTTTCCTTTGATTTGACCTGGTGACCTAGTTTTTGACCCCAAGTAACCCAGTATCAAACTTGACCTAGATTTGATAGAGGCAAACATTCTGACCAAGTTTCATCAAGATTGGGTCAAAACTGTGACCTCTAGAGTGTTAACAAACTAATTGTTGACGACGAACGACAGACGACGGACGACGACGAACATAGGGTGATGACAATAGCTTATCCTGAGCTTTTGCTCAGGTGAGCTAAAAACAACAACAACAAAAAAATGTGAATGTCATCTGCTACAGTTTTCTTGGCAGTGTCAGAGTGGCCAGAAAGTTATTATAGTATAATTATGATCAATAGACATTATAAACTATACATGTGAACAGTGATGACCCAGTGCTGACTGTACAGACAGACTGGACAACCCGGACATTTGTTGTTCACACAGACAACAAGCAGCCTTTTACTGTGACATGCACAAATCATTACATGACTTAAATCAATTTGATACAACATATTATTGGCCATGAACCTAAACTGGTATTGATTTTTAATTTGATCACATGTATCAACATGATCTATAAAATTAATGTCCATGACACCTGTCAGATTTGTTTCCATTGATTCCATTTGGATTCCAAACAACATAAATTCAACAGTCAGCCTTTTTGCAGATGACTGTGTTCTGTATAGAACTAGACAAAGTGCCCAGTGGGGCACATATACCCCCGACTAGCGCTACCGTCACTTTTTAAAGAGCACAAAGTATGTAGCTTTGACTCTGGAGATGGCAGTTGTATGCTATATGTTATAACATTGAAAAAATTCAATCACACATAATATGAAGCCCTTGACCTCAAAGGTCAGGTACAGGTGCAGGGATTGAGCTAAATAAAACTTTAGCCCTATAACTATCACCATATACCAGTGAAATCAGTCTTTATAATATAAGCAACTAGAGCTGGTGTTTGTAAAACACTATGCCCCCAACTGCCTGACACTAACACTGCTTGACTCCAACATTGCTTGCCCATGACGATAACAACAATACAAATATACGAGATTTCAATGTTATTTTATTAAAAGGGAAATAACTCTAAAATGGGAGATAATTTGGATAGGAAAAAAAATATGGGTCACCTACTTTTTCTTGAGGAATCCATATATGAAATTTCAAACTAGCATGCACAGTTCAAAACTTATGCTATGCATCAAAAAGTGTGCAATGTAAAAATGCCCAAAATGACAAAGGGCCATAACTCAAGAAGTACTTTTCAGAATTTATTCAAAAGTTAATCAGGTCATCTACTCATCAATACCAATCTATTCACCAGGTTTCAAGGCTCTAGCTTCAATAACTTTTGAGATATTTTGCTGACAAGATTTCATCTATATTTTTTCAAAGGGCCATAACTCAGGAAAGGGGCATAATCCTGATGGGAAAAAAAATATGGGTCAGCTATTTTTTCATGAGGAATCCATATATGAAATTTCAAAACCCTAGCCTGCACAGTTTAAAACTTATGCTATGCATCAAAAAATGTGCAACGTAAAAAAGCCCAAAGTTATAAAGGGCCATAACTCATGAAGTAATTTTCAGAATTTATTCAAAAGTTAATCAGGTCATCTACTCATCAATACCAATCTATTCACCAAGTTTCAAGGCTCTAGCTTCAATAGCTTTTGAGATATTTTGCTGACAAGAATTCATCCATATTTTTTCAAAGGGCCATAACTCAGGAAAGGGGCATAATCCTGATAAGAAAAAAAAATACGTGTCAGCTATTTTTTCATGAGGAATCCATATATGAAATTTCAAAACCCTAGCATGCACAGTTCAAAACTTATGCTATGCATCAAAAAGTGTGCAATTGTAAAAATGCCCAAAGTTATAAAGGGCCATAACTCATGAAGTAATTTTCAGAATTTATTCAAAAGTTAATCTGGTCATCTACTCATCAATACCAATCTATTCACCAGGTTTCAAGGCTCTAGCTTCAATAGCTTTTGAGATATTTTGCTGACAAGATTTCATCTATATTTTTTCAAAGGGCCATAACTCAAGAAAAGGGGCATAATCCTGATGGGAAAAAAAATACGTGTCAGCTATTTTTTCATGAGGAATCCATATATGAAATTTCAAAACCCTTGCCTGCACAGTTTAAAACTTATGCTATGCATCAAAAAATGTGCAACGTAAAAAAGCCCAAAGTTATAAAGGGCCATAACTCATGAAGTAATTTTCAGAATTTATTCAAAAGTTAATCAGGTCATCTACTCATCAATACCAATCTATTCACCAAGTTTCAAGGCTCTAGCTTCAATAGCTTTTGAGATATTTTGCTGACAAGAATTCATCCATATTTTTTCAAAGGGCCATAACTCAGGAAAGGGGCATAATCCTGATAAGAAAAAAAAATACGTGTCAGCTATTTTTTCATGAGGAATCCATATATGAAATTTCAAAACCCTAGCATGCACAGTTCAAAACTTATACTACGCATCAAAAAGTGTGCAATTGTAAAAATGCCCAAAGTTATAAAGGGCCATAACTCATGAAGTAATTTTCAGAATTTATTCAAAAGTTAATCAGGTCATCTACTCATCAATACCAATCTATTCACCAGGTTTCAAGGCTCTAGCTTCAATAGCTTTTGAGATATTTTGCTGACAAGATTTCATCTATATTTTTTCAAAGGGCCATAACTCAAGAAAAGGGGCATAATCCTGATGGGAAAAAAAATACGGGTCAGCTATTTTTTCATGAAGAATCCATATATGAAATTTCAAAACCCTAGCATGTATGGTTTAGAAGTTATGCTAAGCATCAAAAAGCGTAACGGACAGACGCACGGACGGACGGACGGACGCACAAACGTCCCAGAAGCAATATGCCCCTCCAACTTCTTCGAAGTTGGGGGCATAAAAATGACATTTGTATGAAACGTCTGTGACCTTGACTTAAAAGCCATGCCCCAGCTTAGGGATGGTGCCGAGAAAAACTTCAGCCCTATATATACCATCATGCTTAATATTAATGAAACCAACAAAAGGGTCTTCATAAAATATAGCTATATAAACTTAGATGCAATTTTTTTTTTTTACTTTTATATGAAATTTCTAAGTCTGTGACCTTGACCTCAAGGTCATACCCCAGGATAAGGATGATGCTGAGTAAAACTCTAGACCTATATCTACCAACATGTAAAATATAAATGAAATTCCTCAAAGGGTCTTGATGGTATAGCTATATAAACATAAACACAAAAATTTTGACTTATTTATGAAAATTCTAAGTCCGTGACCTTGACCCCAACGTTATTCCCCGGGATAGGGTTGGTGCTGATAAAAACTTAAGCCCTATATCTACCATCAGGCCAAACATTAATTAAATCCATCAAAGTCTCTTCATAATATAAGGTCTTATAAACTTTAACATAAAAATTTTGACCCTAAGACAAAAATAAAGTATGAACGAATAATGCTTCAATGGATGGACGGACAGACAAACAGATTCCTTGCTGATAGCTATATCTGCTCAATTTGGGGATAATAAAATTTAACAAAAGGTCTTGATGATATGGCTATATAAACTTAAAAGCAAAAACTTTTACTTTTAAATGAAACTTCTAAGTTTGTGACCTTGACCTCGGTCACACCCGGGGTGGGGATCTTGCGGAGTACGACTCTAGGCCGATATATAGCAACATGTCAAATATAAATGAAATTCCACAAGGGTTTTGATGATACAGCTATATAAACTTAAACACAAAAATTTTGACATTTTTATGAAAATTGGAAGTCTGTGACCTTGACCCAAAGGTCACCCCCCGGGGTGGGGATGGTGCCAATAAAAACTTTAGAGCTATATCTACCATCATGTCAAATATGAATGAAATCCATCAAAGGGTATTCAAAATATGAGGTCTTATAAACTTTAACGTAAAAACTTTGACCCTAAGACAAAAATAAAGTATGAATGAATAATGCTTCAACGGATGGACGGACAGACCAACAGATTCCTTGCTGATAGCTATATCCGCTGGACCTTTCAATTAGGGAATACTGAAATTTAACAAAAGGTCTTGATGATATGGCTATATAAACTTAAATGCAAAATTTTTTTACTTTTATATGAAAATTCTATGTTCGTGACCTTGACCTCGGTCACACCCTGAGTGGGGATCATGCGGAGTAAGACTCTAGGCCAATATCTAGCAACATGTCAAATATAAATGAAATTCCTAGAGGGTCTTGATGATATAGCTATATAAACTTAAACACAAAAAACTTCGACTTTTTTATGAAAATTCTAAGTCCGTGACCTTGACTCCAAGGTCACCCCCAGGGTGGGGATGGTGCTGATAAAAACTTTTGACCTATATCTACCATCATGCCAAATATGAATGAAATCCATCAAAGGGTCTTCAAAATATGAGGTCTTATAAACTTTAACACAAAAACTTTGACCCTGACTTTTTTATGAAAATTCGAAGTCTGTGATCTTGACCCCAAGGTCACCCCCGGGGTGGGGATGGTGCTGTTAAAAACTTTAGACCTATATCTACCATCATGCCAAATATGAATGAAATCCATCAAAGGGTCTTCAAAATATGAGGTCTTATAAACTTTAACGCAAAAACTTTGACCCTGTGACGGAAAGATGAACGAACAAACGAACGTACAAACAGATGAACGAATGTACTTAGAACGAACTAACGGAAAAGCGAAAACTATATACCCCCACATACTTCGTATGTCGGGGGTATAAATATAAGAGGGTCTGAAGACCAACAGTTACTTCAAGATGATTTGGAAAAATTGGCTCTCTGGGAGGAGGCATGGCTCATGAAATTCAATGTCGCCAAATGTCACTCTATGAGAGTGACAAGGCACCCCCTCATAAACAGATTGTCCATGGTTATACATTACATAACCAAGTTTTAGAGAACGTTTCCTCTGCTAAATATTTAGGAGTTCAAATCACTGATGACCTCGAGTGGGGTCAACATATCAATGAAATCACTGGTAAGGCTACTAAGACACTAGGTTTCCTTCGTAGAAATATAGCTTTTGCACCGAGGGAAACTAAGGCTGCTGCATACAAAACTCTGGTCTGGCCTAAACTTGAATATGCAGCACCTGTTTGGATGCCCCATCATAAAAAAAAAATTGACAGAATAGAAAAAGTTCAGAGGACTGCTGCTCTTTGGACTTGTAGATGCTGGCGCAATCAAAGCCACGTTGGAGAAATGTTAGTCAAGCTCCAATGGCCAACTCTGCAGGAAAGGCGACAGCAGGCTTCTCTGACTATTCTATAAGATCCACAATAACTTAGCTATTATAGATAAGAGTAGGTACCTGTCTGTAGCCGGTGGGGGGAGCAGGAGAACTAGGTCCCACCACTTTCAGTATCACCGTCCTAATGCATACACGGATGTTTTTTTTTTTTTTTTTTTTTTTTTTTTTTTTATTTGGGTTTTACGGCCCTTTCAAGAATATTTCACTTATATCGAGCCGATCGTTCACCGAAGGTGGGCGAAAACCGGAGAAAAACCACCTGACCATCCGTAAGCAGAACTTGGCTTTCCCACATATGACCCGAGCGAGGCTCGAACCACAGCGGTGAGAAACCTAATGGATTAACAGTCAACTCTCTTATCCACTAGGCTACGGGGGCCCGTTACACGGATGGTCTGAAGAGCTCTTTCTTCCCTAGGACAATTGCAACTTGGAATGGCCTTACAACCGAAGCTGTCTCTGCTGAGACAGTTGATAGGTTTAAGGCCAAAATATAATATCCTAGGGTTGGGCAGGGGATAGGTATGGATTCCTTCCCCTGATGACTTCTTGTAAATAGTTTTTTTAATCTGCTGGTGGCTGTGTCACAAAACCTTTTTTTTTTTTTTTTTTTTTTTGTTGAAACTTATGTGCCACACTCCAAACCTGTTATCATGGTCAGAATTGACCGAACACAGTAACGGAAGAAGAAGAAGATTGGCAGCCAGGAACAGGACCTCATAACACCACATGTGACAAGTAAAGACTCAGACCAGCCTGTGTTTCTGTCACACAGTCTAGCTCGTGTCTTTGCTGTTTACTTCCACATACCTCTTGATATCAAGGTATTTTTCCATGAAAACATGTTATGGGTACTCATCAGAAGCGCCTCACTGAGGCGCTTCTAATGAGTACCCATAACATGTTTTGGGGAGAAACTAGAGCTGGTGTTTGTAAAACACTATGCCCCCAACTGCCTGACTCTAACACTGTTTGACTCCAACACTGCTTAGCCATGACGGTAACAACAGTACAAATATATGATTTCAATGTTATTTTATCAAAGGGAAATAACTCTAAAATAGATGATTGGGATAAGAAAAAAATACGGATCACCTATTTTTTCATGAGGAATCAAAACATGAAATTTCAAAACATTAGCATACATGGTTCTAAACTTATGCTATACACAATAAAGCAACGACATTAAATGGCCCGAAATTGCGAAGGGCCATAACTCCAACATTTCATTTAATTGGTTCAAAATTTATTCAGGTGATCTCCTCCTCAATCCCAATCAGTATACCAAATATCATGGCTCTAGCTTAAATACTTTTTGAGATATCTTGCTGAAAAAGTCAAAATGCCTAGAACTACAAAGGGCCATAACTACATCAATTTTTCATGGAATTCCCTAAAAAACAAACCAGGTAATCTCCACATCATCCCCAATCAGCATATAATATTTCAAGACCCTAGCTTAAGTGCTTTTCGAGAAATCTTGCTGACAAGGTCAAAATGAGCAGAACTGCAAAGGGCCATAACTTTATCAATATTTTCATGGAATTCTCTCAAAATATAATCGGGTAATGTACACATCATTCCCACTCACTGTATCGAATTTCAAGAACCAAGCTTAAATACTTTTCAAGATATCTTGCTCACAAGATTTAATTCTGATTTTTTTCAAAGGGGCATAACTTTAAATAAACATGCTAGACAAGAAACAAAATACGGGTCGGCTATTTTTTCATTGGGAACCCAAATATAAAATTTCAAAACCCTAGCGTGCAGGGTTCTTAAGATATGGCATGCACAAAAAAAGCTTGATGAACTGACAAACAGTCGGATGGACAAATGAAGGCAAAATAATATGCCCCATCAATTTCATTCGAAACTGGGGGCATAATCAGGTCATCTACTCATCGCTACCAATCTATTCATCAAGTTTCAAGGCTCCAGCTTCAATAGTTTTTGAGATATTTTGTTCACAAGGGAAACATGCCCAAATTTACAAAGGGCCATTACTTATGAAATATTTTTCAGAATTTACAAAAAAATTAATCAGGTCATCTACTCATCATTACCAATCAATTCACCAAGTTTCAAGTCTCTAGCTCTAATAGTTTTTGAGATATTTTGCTGACAAGATAAAAATGCCCAAAATAACAAAGGGGCATAACTCAAGAAGTATATTTCAAAATTTCTTCAAAAGTTAATCAGGTTGTCTACTCATCACTACCAGTCTATTGATCATCAAGTGTCAAGGCTCTGGTTCCAACAGTTTTTGAGATATTTTGCTGACAAGGTAAAATTGCCCAAAATTACAAAGGGCCATAACTCATGAAGTATTTTTCAGAATTTCATCAAAAATTAATCAGGTCATCTACTCATCACTACAAATCCATTTACTAAGTTTCAAGGCTCTAGCTCTAACAGTTTTTGAGATATTTTGCTGACAAGATAAAAATGCCTGAAATTACAAAGGGGCATAACTCAAGAAATATATTTCAAAATTTCTTCAAAAGTTTATCAGGTTGTCTACTCATCACTACCAGTCTATTCATCAAGTTTCAAGGCTCTAGCTTCAATAGTTTTTGAGATATTTTGCTGACAAGTTAAAAATGCCCTAAATTACAAAGGGCCATAACTCATGAAGTGTTTTTCAGAATTTCTTCAAAAGTTAATCAGGTCATCTACACATCACTACAAATCCATTTACTAAGTTTCAAGGCTCAAGCTCTAACAGTTTTTGAGATATTTTGCTGACAAGGTAAAAATGCCCAAAATTACAAAGGGCCATAACTCAAAAGGCATTTTTCAAAATTTCTTCAAAAGTTAATCAGGTTGTCTACTCATCACTACCAGTCTATTCATTAAGTTTCAAGGCTCTAGCTCCAACGGTTTTTGAGATATTTTGCTGACAAGATAAAAATGCCCAAAATTACAAAGGGCCATAACTCATGAAGTATTTTTCAGAATTTCTTCAAAAGTTAATCAGGTCATCTACTCATCACTACAAATCCATTTACTAAGTTTCAAGGCTCCAGCTCTAACAGTTTTTGAGATATTTTGCTGACAAGGTAAAATTGCCCAAAATTACAAAGGGCCATAACTCAAGAAGTATTTTTCAAAATTTCTTCAAAAGTTAATCAGGTTGTCTACTCATCACTACCAGTCTATTCATCAAGTTTCAAGGCTCTAGCTTTAATAGTTTTTGAGATATTTTGCTGACAAGATTGCATCCATATTTTTTCAAAGGGCCATAACTCAGAAAAGGGGCATAATCCTGTCAAGAAAAAAAATACGTGTCAGCTATTTTTTCATGAGGAATCCATATATGAAATTTCAAAACAGTAGCATTCACGGTTTTAAAGTTATGCTATGCATCAAAAAGCGTGACGAACGGACGGACGGACGGACGGAAGGACGGACGGACGAACAATCCAGAAGCAATATGCCCCTCCAACTTCTTTGAAGTTGGGGGCATAATAAGAAAAGTATCAATTTATACTGGTTGAAGAAAAGGCTACACAATCTTAACCCATTTATGCCTAGCGTCCTATAAAAGGCACATTGGCAAACAGTGTAGACCCAGATCAGATGCCGCAGAATGTGGTATCTGATCAGGGTCTACATGTCTACATTGTTTGCATTATGTACAGGAAATACTGTAAAACATGGTAATACTAAAAACTAACCAGACACCACTTTACTAGAAATGGACCGGTCCAAAGCACTAAGGTAGAAGAATCCACACGGCATAAATGGGTTAAAGTAGTATGTATATGGCACAGAGTAAAGATTCTGATCTGTTTGCACATGCTTGTATGGATATTTGCTCTCAAGGTACCTTTTCTTGGCCACTGACCCAAAATTTTAATCTATACCAGTGCTTTATTGGAGTTCTCGAATCAACCAATACAGATTACAGCAAAACTTTGTATGATTTAGTATAGCTATCCAAAATACATGTAAAACTGATTTGAAGAAAGGGGTCTTTGTGGTATATACAATGATTAGACAATACAGACATACACCTTCCTAGTTTACATCTGCTATAAAGTACCTTTTTCTGCCAAGTTTTTGTTTGAAACATTCGATACATATTTGCCATTTCCTATAGTGCCAATTCCTATACTGACAATCTGCATGAAATGTCAAATCCTATCTTCTGCGAAAAATGTGGGATAACTATTTTGTTGTCTGCTGAATTTGCCCGAAGAGCGATAAAGGTTAACCATTCAAGTACTAAGCAAAGTTGTAACAGGTCATTTTCTAAAGGTTTTGAAATTACTTTTCATGGAGAATAAGACTTGGCTTTTCATGTGAATCATCATTTTTAACTCTGAAAAAAAAAGGCAATAACAAAAACAAAAAACAAAGTAGAAATATGTGTGTGTAAAACACTCTGACACCTACTATTCACTTGTCCCTACAAAATGACAAAGATGAAAAGGGACATAACTCTCGCATAAATTCCGATTTTTCCCCAAAAGTTAATTAGGTGTTCTACTCCCCAGCCCCAGTAAGGAGCTTACCTCACCAAGTTTCAAAGCCCTAGCTTAAATAGTTATTAAGATATCTTGCTCACAAGAAAAGTATAACAGTGGACAAACAAATAGACAGATGAACGAACTGCCCAAAAGCAATATGCCGCTCCATTTCGAATTAAGTTGTGGGCATAAAATCACTTTTTTCTATTGCAATTGCGATTAGCAGTTTAAGGGTTAATTTGGGATAAGAGAGGAATTCCTGGTACTATTTTTCAATACTTCCACCACAGACTGCTGTCTACAAAGCTGAGTGACAATAAATCTTGTGACATATGGCAGACTGACCGGTAACAATGATTACAGGTTAAGCCAGACTGACCACTGATGGCCACAGCTACTTACAGCAGCTTTAAACTAATGGACAGATAGACTTCAATTGATAAATTATAGAGTGTTTCCATTGTTTCAAGTAGCCATAACATGCCACTGGGATTATGGTGCATTAATGTGATAATATTGCAATAAATCAACGACTGGCCAATCCAAATGGTAATGAATTAATGAAGAGCCATTCAACATTTAAAAAAAATAAAAAAAAAAAAAAAATTCTGTTTTCAGAGAAAATAAGACAACATTTCATGTGAATCAGCTGCCTAGTAGATGATTCACATGAAATGCTACGCCTTATTTCTCTGAAAAATAATAAAACAAAATTTAGAATGTGGACTGTTACAATTAGTGCTTAAAGAGTTAACCCTGCTTGACATCCTTATTATTCAATGACTGTTTTATGACTGTATCTGGTACAGCTAGCAG
Organism: Anodontia alba; assembly: GCA_964016985.1. NCBI lineage: Eukaryota > Metazoa > Mollusca > Bivalvia > Lucinida > Lucinidae > Anodontia > Anodontia alba. Next base: position 4,245,962 of record OZ024823.1, read on the forward strand.
TCTGTAGATACATCAGTTGTTAGGCTGGGAGGCCTTGTTTAACCCTTGTCATGCTGAATAAATTAATATGTCATACCCGCTTCTAATTTTCAGCCAATCAGATTACTTGATCCAGGTTGTTGATACAAATTCACATACTTAACAACAGAAGCCAACTGATCTGGATCTACACTTTTTGCAAAGACAGGGTATATCCGGGTTCAGCAGGACCAGGGTTAACAAGAGGGCCCAGAGGCCTCTAATTCGCTTGCCTGAGAGTCATTGTCGCTAGTATATTCTAAAGGACTATTGTTTCTCTTCAAGGACTATGTATGTTTAAAATTTGTTAAAAATGAATGTTTTCAGATGACAGGCTGGGGGTTTAAGAACTGTGTTATTCAGGCCTTGGGAGGAATGTGAAGGTGCTTGGCACAGATAAAAGCATGTTGGCTTGTACAGTATTCTGGGCCTTGGGGAATGGGGAGAGGGGGGGGGTGGGGGGGTGGGTGGGGGGGAGCGGGTGCTTGACAGAAGCAAACTCCCGCAAGATCCCATGGTGCCTTAGTTTTTTTCTTTTATTTTTAGCTCTGGCAGCCACTTTGTTCAACAGAGCAAGATGGTTTGAGCAATTTTGGTAGAGGATCACCCAAGGAAAATTCTTGTGAAATTATTGAAAAATCTGTCCAGCAGTGTCACAGGAGAAGTCTTTTAAAGCAAAAGTTGCGATGTATGCATTTTAACTTTTATGGAAAATCAGCCCTTCTTATGGCTTTTGAAGGCCTGATGAACAGACGGATGAATAAATAAACAAACAAACGGAGGGGAATTTGGATACTTTGGATTGATATCTAACCATACCAAATATTAACTAAATCCATCATTTTGTTAGAAAAATATGAGCTCTTTAAATATTTTAACATAAAAGTTATGACACAAAAACTCAAAATGTGTTTTGTGCACCTTAAAGACATGGGTATGAGTAATGATAATCTATGGCATTTTTCTTATTTCTGCTCAGTTCAGGAGAAGAAGCGCAAAACAGATTTTCAAGATGGTCGCCATGTTTTGATCTATAAGTCAACCTGATGCTTCCTACCAAGTTTCGAGTCAATTGGCTTTTGGGTTTAGGAGAAGCGAAAAATAGATTTTCAAGTTGGCCGCCATGGTGGCCATCTTGGATTTCCGATTGGAACAATTTAGCTATTTTTGATCTACAAGTCACCCCGATGCTTCCTACCAAGTTTGCAGTCAATTGGCCTTTCAGTTCAGGAGTAGAAGCGAGAAATAGATTTTCAAGATGGCGGCCATGGCGACCATCTTGGATTTCCGATCGGAACTATTTCAGCTATTTTTGATCTACAAGTCACCCCGATGCTTTCTACCAAGTATCAAGTCGATTGGCCCAGGAGTGTAGGAGGAGTAGGCTTTTAAAGCAATTGCTGACGCCGCACGATGGACGACAGACATTGACTGACCACAATAGCTCACCATGAGCACTTCGTGCTCAGGTGAGCTAATAATGGCCTCAGCTTGTAAGCAAGGCATCATGGGTGCTAAATTTATTGTGAGCATTTGGAGGGGCAGGCCTGAGCATGACGATGATATGGTGTTTTACGTCCCTGTCAATATTATTTAAGTCATATCAAGATGGAAGGGTGATAATGAAAGACTGTGCATTGAAGAGCTGTACAGTCATGAAAGAAATTCTGCCTCCAGTGGGATTCGAACCTCAGACTTTGTGATCTGAAGATGGGAGTGCTAACCACGGGGCCACCTAAACACTTCAACCTGAGCAAATACTGTAGATCCAGATCACATGCCACACAACTTAGCCACTGATCAGGTCCACACTGAAACACCATTAAGCAGTTTGTTCAAACATCAACAGGTAGTAAAATGTATGAGTCTACAATGTTTGCTCAGGTTTGTCTCTTGTTGCATCAAGTAGTTCTATTTGAGAACAGCAAATGTCCCTATCAGACCTTGTGCAGGATGGATAGATGGATGGATAGATGGATAGATGGATGGATGGATGCATTTTTCTATTTTCCATCCACAATTTAACAAAAAAAATCTAGTTCCAGGGCATAATTCAAACAAGAAAACAACAGCATGCAGTTTTCCTGTTAATTGCGGAACAGCACTGGTCATGTCATTACATTGCCATCATCCATTCATATTGGAAAGAACCATAATGGTTTATTTTCATATCAAATTATGATCATGTGATGTCACATAAGTCTATGTATGAATAACATTACGTCCCAAAAGTTAACTACAAGTATTTTTCTGTAAATGCACTGAGAATGTATGTCTGTATGTAATTCACTCAACAAAATATGTTTGAGCAGTGCTATGTGAAAATGAGACATGTCTGTTCACATACATATATAACTAGAAGTGTGTCAAGAAATTATACTCTTATTTCTTAACAACACCATATGTTCAGGGTGTACATTTCAACTGCCTTGTTTACCCACGACATATTTTCATGGAGAAACAAGAAAAACTCCAATATTTTTTGCCATCAGAATGTTTTTTATCTAAGACTCATGACAAACTATTCAAGCTATCAAGCTTAACCCTTAAAACGCCAAGAAAACCTGCATCTGAAAATGTCGTCTGTTTATGTCGTCTGTTGAATATTCTTGCAGACTTTTCAAACTTATTTTTGCATACAGGCAAACAGTGTGGAACCAGATCAGACTGCTCCTAATGGAGCAGTCTGATCTGGGTCCACACTGTTTGTAGAAATGACTTTTAAAATTACAAGCAGATGACAAAGTAGACGACAATAGTTATGACTGGCACTTTAAGGGTTAACCGTTACCCCTCTCCGAGTTAATTCAGCAGACGACAAATTGATTATATTTTTCTTATTTTCTCCCAGAAAACAGGCTTAAACATTTCATGCAAATTATATCCTGTGGATGTGGAGACAACTTGCATGAAATGTCAAAGCCCATTTTCTAAACAAAGTATTTCAAAGTATCATCTGCTGAAATTTTACCCAGAGTGCTAAACGTTGAAGTTCATTTTATTTGTCTATAAATCAACAGGGATAAAAGCTTCCTTGTGCAATTCCAGGAAAGCCTTCACCATTCAGAGAATAATACTACAAATAATTTATTTCCAAAATCCACGAACGATTTCAGCAGTGTCACATAAAAAGATGCATGATTCATATAAGTATTTCTAAGCCCTATATGAGCCAGCACATGAGAAAAAGGGCACTTATCACACAGGCGACCAGCAAAGGCTCGGGCAAGCATGCACATAAACCCAGTCTCGCCAATGCCTTTGCTGTTCACAGACATTTAGTAAAGACCTTGGGGAAGCTTCAAACTCAAAACACATGTCTGTAGCCCAAATATGGCAAATGTGCATGCCCTTTTGAAGAACCACAAACTGGAAAACCTTAAGGTCCCTTTTCATGTGTCAGTTCATATGTGTGTCATGGAGTACTTACAATGTACAGTCGAGTCTCATTATCTCAAAGTCCAAGACATAGCTACAGATAAGAGAGGGTATCCACATAATATTTTTCTTATTTCTCGACGAAAACACATGTTGTGGGTACTCATTAGAAGCGCCTCACTGAGGCGCTTCTAATGTGTACCCACAACATATGTTTTTGTTGAGAAATAAGAAAGATATCAGCATTTTTCGGATGAAAAAAAAAGCGTCTTATATGTTGCTATGGTAAGAGACTCTGAAATTCTTCCATATCTCGACATATCAGATTTGCAGAATTGAGGAAAAAATAAATCAAACAACCACATTTCACAAATAAATATGTAATTTGCTCCTGAAGTTAGATATACTGAAAATATTGTGGAAGATAAGGAGCAATTTCTCCTCTTTTCCACAATATTTTATTACCTGGTGTTAGATTTTAATGTTGAAACAAGGTCCAGATTTTCACTTCGAGATAAGGGGTTATTAGAGATAAACGAAGTTGAGATAATGAGTGGACAGTATGATATTGTGGAGATCAAGAAAAATATTTATCTTGATATCCCTCTTATCTAGAGTTATGTATAAGTGCACTATGAAGGAAAAAGATCAGTCAAAACATTCCTGCAGCCAGATCGTCAGATCAGAGTCTATAATTTTCACCACTAGATCATAAAATGCCAAGATTTTGCCAGATAGACTGCCTATGTGCAAGTTGATCTTCGGTTCTCTTGCTGATGCAACTCATACTAATTTCATACCAGTCAAATCTTCAAGTATACCATATTTACCCTAAGTATTGGGACACCGTAACTACTTACAATGGTTATTACAGTACCTCCTGGTAGATGTTTGTTTTTGTTGTTTTTTTTTTTCAACCAAAAAGTGTTGATAGTTTCTTACTTCTCTTCAAAAACCTACGTTGTGGGTAGTCATTAGAAGCACCTAATTTTTCCTTTCTTTCTTTTATTTATTTATTTTTTTTTTGAAAACACAATTTGAAAATAGATTGAAATTGTCTTTGGAGTGAATCTGAATAAAGTGTCAACTCCCCAAATATCACCCCCCCCCCCCCCCCATTATCTGATTACGAAAATATACCTATATAATTTTGACCCCCTTGAACCCCACTTTTATATTACTGGGGTTTACAGGGGTATACATTATTTTTCTTATTTCTGCTCAAAAACATAGATTGTGGGTACTTGATAAAACCACCTCTGTGACATGGTTCTAATGAGTACCCACAATCTATGTTTTGAGCAGAAATGTGAAAAATATCAGAATTTTTATATGAAAACTTTCAGGTTTTGGTGGTGAAATTTTCAATATATTTGAATAGGTGTGTTTTTGTAATGTGGACAAAAGTATGTCTCATCTGTCATCAGCAAATTTTGCCTGGAAAGTGCTTAATTTTAACCCTTGTCCTGCTGAGCCCGGATATACCCTTCCTTTGCGAACAGTGTAGATGCTGAAGAAGCCAACTGATCTGGATTTGCACTGTTTGCCATTAAGTATTTGAATTTGTATCAATAGTCTTGATCAAGTAATCTGATTGGCTGAAAATTAGAAGTAAGCGTAGCATCTTAATTTATTCAGCATGGAAAGGGTTAAGGAAACTGAATACACCTGGTAGAGCTTCCTTCCATTTTTACATGGGAGACAATTTTTTGTGACTTCCAGTTTCTTTTGTATACATCAAGCCCCCTTCTAAAAAGGGGTCTACTCTAAAAGGAAAGAATTTAGCAAGCTTTTAGAGTAAATCCCTTTTGAGAAAGAAGGCAAAAACAATTTTGACAGAGGGACCTCTCTTGTATGTGTATCCAATGACCTTAAGTTTATAACCTCTACCACTCTCTAGGCTAATCAAGCAGATGACAAACTGATGATATTTTTCTCATTTTTCCAAGAAAACAGGCTTTGACATTTCATGCAAATTGTCTCCTTAGGAGACAATTTGCATGAAAAGTCAAAATCTGTTTTCTGGGAAAAATAAGAAATATTTTTCAATATGTTGTATGCAGAACATTTTACCAGGGTGCTAAGCTTAACATGAATTAACTCATCAGTCAGAAGTAGAAATAAAAATGACAACAGTCAATTAAAAGGCTCTGAAATGAAACAAACATGGGCCTTGGTTAAGAGGGATGATTACAGACTAAATTAAGAGAATATTTGTATTGTTATCAAGTTAAGAGCATTTCTTAGTACATGAATATTGATTTGAAAACCAAAATATGTTTCTACAATAGGGAATGTTTAATCTTTACTTCCTAATGAGCAAGGTCATAACACTGATGAGATACACTGTGCAGGTGGGGAACAAACAGCATCAGTTCAAATATAACCACAAAGTTTTTTTTGATTGTGTTGGGGTTTAACGACACGTCAACCCTTGTGGGTCATTTTGTGTCGTCTCCCAGAGAAAGGGAGAAAAGAGACAGAAGAGATAGCAGAAGAGATGAAAGAGAGGGACAGGGAAGAAAGAGGAACAGGAATGAAAGTGAAGAAACAGAAGAAATAAAAACATCACCTCCCTACCCTTACCTGCTACAAGGATAGCAGGCCTTGCCCGACTGTAAGCCAATATCAGCTGGACGCCCCGTTGACATAAGATACATGACACCTTCGCACCACCCGACCACCCCCCTGACAAAATGTTTAAGACATGAGCAGCGAGCAAATACCCAGATCAGACTGCACATCTGCATATCATATTTACTCTAAGTATTTGGACAGGCCTGAGCAAACAGTATAGACCCAGTTAAGATGCAAAATATGCAGTGTCTGATTAAGAACTACTCATAAATTATTTTTTGTTCTGAATGAATCCCAGCAGTCATCACTATATACCATATTTACTATATGCATTCAGACAGACGGGCCTGAGCAAACAGTGTAGACCCAGATGAGATGCCACATAATGTGGCGTCTCATCAGGGTCTACACTGTTTGCCACTTATCCAGTAATTTTAAGACACATCAACAGGTAGTAAAATGGACTTGTTTAAAATTTAGGGCAAGTCTTAAAAGGAGGTGTCTGAATATTATTCAGACACCTGATCTCCTTCCAAGACTTGTCTTAAATTTTGAACAAGTCTATTGTACTTATATTTAGGGTAAATATGGTAGTGTGATCAGTCTGCATTGTGTGCTGCCCTGAGGATAGCCAAGAATCCCAAGACTCTAATCAGACCAATCCACTCTGATTAACTTGTCCTTAACCACTGAATCTTACTGTATTTACCTTAAGTATTCAGACACTTCAAATCCTTACCATATTTGTTCTAAAATTTCAACAAGTACAATTTACCACCCGATGTTGTGTCTAAAAATTGCTGGATGAGTGAGGAAACAGTATAGACCTTGATGAGACTCCACCTTCTACGGTGTCTCATCTGGGTCTACACTGTTTCCTCAGGCCTGTCTGTCTGATTTTTTTTATTTGGGTTTTACGGCCCTTTCAAGAATATTTCACTTATATCGAGCCTATCGTTCATCTAAGGTGGGCAAAAACCGGAGAACCCGGAGAAAAACCACCTGACCATCCATAAGCAGAGCTTGGCTTTCCCACATATGACCCGAGCCAGGCTCGAACCACAGCGGTGAGAAACCTAATGGATCAAGAGTCAACTCTCTTATCCACTAGGCTACGGGGGCCCGTCCTGTCTGTCCGAATACATACGGTTAATATGTTATATAATGATGAATGCTGGGATTCATCATACAGAACAAAAAATAACTGACCTAAGCAGTTGAAAACCTACACAATGTAACACTGATGGTCCAGACCAGTCTGTACATATAAGAAGTGCTGGTAAGGGTATCAACATTAGAATTTCACTGATCTAAAACTGAACAGTGACACAATGGCAGTGCTTTTCTATTCCAGTATGGCAATATCTATCCTATTGCCCCAGAAACTATATTGTCAGACATGCCTTCACAGTGTAGATCAACATCAAACCCCATTTGATCAGAGGTTACACTGTTTGCAATTCATGAAACAAACTTTAATATATATTAACCCATTTACATAGAGTGGACTCTTCTAACACAACTCTTTGGACCAGTCTATTTCCAACAGTAGGATGTCTGGGTAGTTTTTACTATTACTATGTTTAATAGAAATTCCTGTGTTTAATGCAAACAGTCAGATTCTGCAGCATCTGATCTGGGTCTGAACTGTTTTCCAATTACCCTTTCGTGGGTTTCCCCAATTATAAAGGATTAATGAAAAAGATAGCAGCAAGGAATTAAAGTTTCAGACTATTTAGGGTACAGAAACAACCCAATGTATTGGGACAGAAAAGCCTTGCAAACAGTGTAGACCCAGATTCGACGCTGCAGAATGTGGTGTCTGATCAGGGTCTACACTGTTTGGACAAGTATGCTTGGACAAGTTTGCTTGGACAAGTTTGCCATACATACAGCAATATTTTAGACACATCAAATTTTAGGACAAGTCTGCTAAGTAGATAAGATGTCCCTATTCTTAGGGTAAATACAGTAGTTGTGGTAGATTGTCTCATTTACAGCTCTCTATCATAATCCTTCTGGGTCTAATACTTTACCATAAACCCTCAAGATATATTAATTAAGTGTAATTGCAATTACTTCATAAATCATTTCTATTTCCAGTAACCATGCAGGCAAAGATATGGGCAGCATCGAGCTAAAAAGTGCCTTCAAGCATGGGCAAAATGTGGAGAGTCACATCATCCTGCACATGCGCAAAGTTTCATCTGGGCATTTGCTCTCCATTTAAAATTTGTTTGCAGACAGTGAATCCCCAGATCAGACTGCGCAGATGTGCAGGCTGATCTGGGCCTTCACTGTCTGCATATGCCCAAAGACATGTTTACTCATGGTGCTGCCCATATGAGCCTTTCCATACAGAAATCAACCCTATGACATATATGACAGCCAGAGACCCAGATCTGATCTGGATCTGAGCTGACTCATTTGTAAAAAGGAGGTTTTCTAGTCAGAGGGGCTCATACAATGCTCTAGGTCAGTGCAGTACTCAGATGATCACTTAAATTACTTAACACTGAGCTGGATAAAATTTTCAGTAGATGAAATTATGTAATATCTTTCTTATCTTTCCCAGAAAACAGGATTTGACATTTCATGCAAATTGTCTCCATTGGAGACAATTTGCATGAAATGTTAAACATGTTTTTTGGGAAAAATAAGACAAAATATCATCAATATGTCATCTGCTGAATCTAGTAATGATTAACATGTTAATCAGAAAGACAATACAGCAAGATAGCATAACATGTTTCCATGGAAATATAAAAATGCCAATATATTTCCCCTGCCCCCACTAAAGAAATATCTTTTCTGGAATCCTGAAATACACCTGATAAACTGATACTCCCTGTAGAGCCTCAAGTTATTGTAGAACTGTAATATTGATCTGAATGTAACAGGACAGTCATTTTAAACATGGTGTAAGGGAAATAACTCCAGTATGCATTAAGCAGGGGGTCATTAACCCAGTTATGCCGAACATCCCATGAAAGGGACATTGGCAAACAGTGTAGACCTAAATATCAGATGCTGAAGAATGTGGATTCTGATCAGGGTCTACACTGTTTGCATTAACCACTGGAATGTCTATAACATATGGTAACAAGAGGCCCATGGGCCACAATGCTCACCTGAGTCAATTGCTGCAAGTTAATCAGGTCATTTACTCATCATTCCCTATCAGCCTGTCAAGTTTCAAGACAATGGCTTAAACAGTTTTTGAGATATCTTGCTGACATGGTTAAAATGCTGAACTTTTCAAAGGGCAATACTTAGTCAAAACAAGAATATATATGGTTTATGGGTGGGGATCTGAACGGTTTCCAAGATATTATGCATTTTATGAAAAGAGTGGGTGGGGCATGCCCCCGGGGGACCCAGGGATCCATGTCACTAAATGCAGCTTGTCATAAGGACAACAATATATATGGTTTATGGGTGGGGATCTGAACAGTTTCCGAGATATAACACATTTTATGAAATGAAGGGGGTGGTGCATGCCCCCCCCGGGGACCCCTTTGGGATCCATGGTCCATGTCACTTAATGCGCCTCATCATAAGGAACAAGAATATATATGGTTTATAGGTGGGGATCTGAACGGTTTCCAAGATATTAAGCATTTTGTGAAATGAAATGGGTGGGGCATGCACCCTGGGACACCCAGGGGTCCCAAGATCCATGTCACTAAATGCGCCTTATCTTAAGGAACAAGAATATATATGGTTTATGGGTGGGGATCTGAACGGTTTCCGAGATATAACACATTTTATGAAATGAAGGGGGTAGGGACTGCCCCTGGGGGACCCCCTTGGGATCCATGGTCCATGTCACTAAATGCACCTCATCATAAGGAACAAGAATATATAGGGTTTATGGGTGGGGATCTGAACTGTTTCCAAGATATTAAGCATTTTGTGAAATGAAGGGGGTGGGGCATGCTCCCAGGGGACACCCAGGGGTCCCAAGATCTTTGTCACTAAATGCACCTTATCTTAAGGAACAAGAATATATATGGTTTATGGGTGGGGATCTGAACGGTTTCCAAGATATTATGCATTTTATGAAATGAAGAAGGTGGGGCATGCCCCCGGGGACCCCCTGGGGTCCCAAGATTCATGTCACTTAATGTGCCTTATCATATGGTTTAGGGAGGGTATTCTGAACCCTAAGTAAGTTATTATGCAATTTCATTTTTTCGCATACAAATGGCTATGCGACTAAATTTGACCTTGGCCTAAAATAGGTCAAGACAATCCCAGGGTCACCATTTATGCAATTTATGATGGGCCCATGTCCCAGATGCTACATACCAAGTTTCATGCAAATCGGCCCAACAGTTCCGGAGAAGAAGATTTTTGAAGGGTTTTTACCATATATGGGCATGGTGGCCATCTTGGTCATGTGAGCTGGACCACCAAGGGGTCCCAAGATCCATGTCACTAAATGCGCCTTATCTTAAGGAACAAGAATATATATTGTTTATGGGTGGGGATCTGAACGGTTTTCATTATGCATTTTATGAAATGAAGGGGGGAGGGGCATGCCTCCGGGGGACCCCCCGGGGTCCCAAGATCCATGTCACTTAATGTGCCTTATCATAAGGAACAAGAATATATATGGTTTAGGGAGGGTATTCTGAATCCTAAGTAAGGACATGTCAGAGGTACGTCTCGACTTTGGACTATGCGCCACTACGCTACTCGTACGCCAAAAGCAGCTCGCTCTGAACACGTTCGACATCAGTTTGACAAGTCAGGACAAGGTCTACACGTCCATAACTTCTAACGAGTACCAGCGTGTTGGGACTGTCATTTTTTTTCAAAACGCCCGGCGAACGTCTGGCTCATACGCCAATGTGTGACAGCCAAAGAATCGAAACAATGGGAATATGAAAAAGGAATTCAAACAGCGAGTTTGTATACTACCTCTGGATACACGTCCGCTGAAAAGAAGTATATTGTTAGAATATGTTTCTTTGTGGTCTGAATTCACAGGTTGGACACAGTCACCTGTTGAATACAGATATTCCCGCGCAGGTAATAAAGTAAATGGCTATTTGCATCTTTAATAAGACTCCCTGGAGAGGACAAGTCTATAATCCTCATTATCCGATGTCCATAAAATAAGATCAGTATCAAATGAATTCCCTTGTATTTTTAGGTCTTCAATAACAGCTTCCTGTATCATTTCTCAATTTACTAAATTCTAATTGTCAACAATTTAGACTGTTGCATTGTAGACATATCCTGGACCCCACAGAGTGAATATAAATGTCATTACGTGAAAAAACGTACCTTCTGACATGTGCGCCCAACAAACTCGAATCAACCTTCGCATCCGCGCAGTCTGATTAGTGTCTTCGTTTTCCGCATGATGAAACTTTGCATCCTTGGCTATCCAAAATGCGCCCAGTGAAGATTCTGATCAGACTGCGCATTTTCACTTTTTCACATACAAATGCCTATGCGACCAAATTTGACCTCGACCTAAAACAGGTCAAGGTCATCCCAGGGTCACCATTTATGCAATTTATGATGGGCCCACGTCCCAGATGCTACATACCAAGTTTCATGCAAATCAGCCCAGCAGTTCTGGAAAAGAAGATTTTTGAAGGGTTTTTACCATATATGGGCATGGCGGCCATCTTGGTCATGTGACCTGGACCTCCATCTAATCATGGAGGCTCCACATGAAATTTGACTTCAATCGGCCCAGTGGTTCCAGAGGAGAAGACGTTTGAAAATGTGAACACACGACACACAGACAACAGCCTTGCCATATAATAAGATCACCAATGAGCCTTCGGCTCAGGTGAGCTAATAACCAGTTTCCTAGAAAACAGCTGCTCTATCGTGTTCTTTTTTTTTATTTAAAAGGCAAGTAAAAAGAGGTTGATTTGATACTAAATATAGCTATATTTTGAGTTGAAGCCCTTCCCTGCAATGCTCTGCCCCATTCTACCCTACCCTACCTTCTGCTACCACACTCTCAAGCTAGGATATGCCAGGATAGAAGGGAAGGGTAGGAATATGGATACGAGTAAGAATGGGATGAGGTGTGGTGGGATATGGTGGGGTGGGGTGGGGTCCGGTCAAGTAGGGTGAGATACTGACAGAGTGTTAAAGGGGAAGTCACTACTTCTAAGAAACTTGTCTGGCAGCTATATTAGATAATTAGTTGACAGACTGGAAATGTTCCAGGGAGACACATCAAGGGGTTGAGAAGAATCCATATGCAAAGTTTCAACAAAATTCTTCCACTGGTTACAGAGGAGATGCGATAATAGGAAAAATCCAAGATGGCTGTCGGCAGCCATATTTATTAACACATCGGTAACAAATTTGGGCGGGCACAACAAGACCACTTGAAGAACATCCCTGACAAATTTCCAAAAGAAATTTGAAGAGTGGTCTCGAGGAGATGCGATAATAAGATTGTTACAGTGTTAAGTAAAGGGGAAGTGGCGATTTCTAGGATGTCCAACTGGCGGCCATTTAGTCGATGGACTGGAATCGTTTTCATGGAAACACATCTAGAGGGGTTAAGAGGAATCCATATGCAAAGTTTCAGTGAAAATCCTTCCCTGGTTACAGAGGAGATATGATAACGGGAAATATATACAAGATGGGTGACGGTGGCCATATTTGGACCAAATCCGAATTCAGGCCTGCACAACTAGGTCACTTGGGTAACATCCCAGGCAAGTTTCGATAAAATCCGACCAGTGGTCTCAGAGGAGATGCGATAACTAGATTATGACAGTGTTAAGTAAATGGGAAGTCGCAATTTCTAAGATGGCCATCTGGTGGTCATAAAAGTTGACCGACCGGAATCATTTTCGTATATCTTGGAGTTGAGAGGAATCCAAATGCAAAGTTAAGATGAAATTCCTCAAATGGTTAGGGAGGAGATGCCATAATAGGGAAAGTACAAGATGGCTGAAGGTGGCCATATTTGTTGACAGACCAAAACCAAATTTGGGCATGCACAACTAGGTCACTAGGGGAACATCCCAGACAAGTTTCTAAAAATTCTAACTAGTGGTCTCGATGGAAATGCGACAAGATTGTAGTGGTGTCATGTAATGGGGATGTCGTGATTTCTAAGATGCGCCTGACCAAGTAGCTGAGGGTACTCTATGTTTAACAGAACAGATGGCCAACTGGCAGCCATATTAGAAGATGGACCGGAATCATTTTCGTGGAGACACTTCTAGAGGTTGAGAGGAATCAATATGCAAACTTTCAACAAATTCCTCCACTGGTTATGGAGGAGATGAGATAACAGGAAAATTCTAAAATGCCCAATGGCAGCCATATTTGTTGACACTGGAACCAAATTTGGGGGTGCACAACTCGACCACCAGGGGAGTTTTGAAAAAAATCTGACTAGTGGTCTGGGAGGAGATGTGATAACGAGAAATCTTTTATGAACGTAAGGACGTACGGATGCCTGACAGTCCCCCTCTGGGATAAGCTCTGCCTATGGCAGAGCTAATACAAACCCATCCACACCTCTTCCACTGGAAAAGGACCTTTCCAAAGAGCTGAGGTATCAGAGACCACATGACATAAATAACATGGTTCAAAAACTGGCTGACACTGTATTATCTAATGTGTTTACTGACCATGATGTAGCATGGGATACCCATGTTTATCATTGCAGAAGTTCCTGGGTTACACTCATTTAAACTTTAGCACTATCTGAGCAAAACCAACAGACAACAAATTGATGACACATGTAATTTTATTTTTCAGAGAAAACAGGGCTTGATTTGTGTTGAGATTTTACGGCCCAGTCAACCCAATGGGGTCATCTCGAGCGTGGTCAGTTTACCTGACCACACTTTTACTGGGCAGACTTAGTCCTCTAAGCTATTAACCAGTATTGTGCACATTCTTTCCCCAGAAACTTCTTGAATCAGCAGAAGGGAGAGAATGACCATAGAAAATATTTCATGATCAAATCTCCACGAAAGAATGTTGCTGACCCAGCGGGTAGGAACCCGCAACCTCCTGATCACCAGTCGGACGCGCATCCAACTGAGCAACCGAGGTGGCAAATAGGGCTTGATATTTCATGTTAATGATCGCTTTAGGAGCCCTATTTTCTCTGAAAAGTTTTGTATTTGTGTTGAGGTTTTACGGCCCAGTCAACCCAATGGGTCATGTTGAGCATGGTCAGTTTACCTAACCACACTTTTACTGGGCAGGCTTAGTCCTCTAAGCGGTTAACCAGTATTGTGCACATTCTTTCGCCAGAAACTGACAACTGCCCTTCTTGAATCAGCGGAAGGTAGAGAATGACCGTAGAAAATATTTCGTGATCAAATCTCCACAAAAGAATGTTGCCGACCCGGCAGGAGTCAAACCCGCAACCGCCTAATCACCAGTCGGACGCGCATCCAACTGAGCCACCGAGGCCGGCCTCTGAAAAGTAAGGAAAACAAGTTGTCTGCAACAACATAGGTTCAACAGGTTAAAAGTCAAAAGTTCTAACTGACTGCAAAAAAAAAGATTGATTGATTGTGTTGGAGTTTAACGACACTTCAACCCTTTGTGTTGTCTCCCAGAGAAAGGGAGAAGAGAGATAGAAGAGAGAGGAAATGAAAGAGAGGGACAGGAAAGAAAAGAAAATAAATGACAGTGAAGAAACAGAAGAAATAAAAACATTCCCCTCTACCCTTACCTGCTGCAAGGATAGCGGGCCTTGCCCAACTGTATGCCAATATCAGTTGGAAGCCTCGGTGATGTAAAATACACAAGACCTTTGCCCCCCCCCCCCCCCCCACTCCCTCCCCCACTGCAAAAAAAAACGAATTTCAATTATGTTTGAGGTTTGAGGGTAAGGGGTAAGTTGCTGCCTGTACTGGCTATTTAAAACTTGTCATGCTGAATAAATTAATATGCCACGTCTACTTCTAATTGTCAGCCAATCAGATTCCTTGATCCAGATTGTTGATATAAATTCACAAGCTGAATGGCAAACAGTGCAGATCCAGATCAGTTGGCCTCTGAAGAAACCAACTGATCTGGATCTACACTTTTGCCAAGGCAGGACATATCCGGGTTCAGCAGGACCTGGGTTAATTTTCACTGTATTGCCATTTCTGAATATGTACTGATCAAAACAACTTTTTAGTCAGCAATTTCTCTATCAGGCCAGTTGAGTTACTGCTGTATGTCCCTAAACCATGTAAAATTTTATTTATTCAGTCTTGGGAACCAGATGTTTCTTTTAGAAAAAAATATCTTCCCACCATGTAAATTTTACAGTATTTGTCTTGTGCTACCTTGAAAATTATGGTAAAGGTATCCAAACTCTAATCAGCCCTAAAACTGGACCCAATGATGTACCCTTATAAGTTTGATGAAAATCACCCCTGCAAGTTTGATGAAAAGCCGCCAACTGGTTCAAAATCATGCACATATGGTACTTAAACTGGACATAAATTTGACAATATTTTGTCATGCCGAGGCCAAAGCTAATAAGATCCAGACCAAAAACAATTTGCACCTGCTTCACATAACTGTTTGGTTTGTACAGGGATTCCCTAACTCAGAAAGAAATCGACACAGAAAACATGAACTAGAATTTGTAAAACACTACGCCCAATTCAAACCCAGCACCTAGTGATCTGCAGCTGGACCAGAAGACTTGTTAACCCTTGTCCTGCTGAATAAATTAAGAAGCCACACCCTTTTCTAATTTTCAGCCAATCAGATTACTAGATCAAGGTTGTTGATATAGATACACATACTTAATGGCAAACAGTGCAGATCCAGATCAGTTGGCTTCTTCAGAAGCCAACTGATCTGGATCTACACTGTTTGCAAAGGCAGGGTATATCCGGGTTCAGCAGGACAAGGGTTAAGGAGGAGTATTTGGTGATAATTATGGGATAATTCTTCTTATTTCTCCATAAAAACATATGTTGTGGTACTCATTAGAAGAGCCTCACCAAGAACTGGAGAAAATTATCCCAGAATTATTTATCGACGTCTGTGGATAAATCTCGGACTACATACTTCACACATATTGGCTGAATTATTTTTTGCATGCTGAAGATGTACCGAAAGCCAAAGAAAACGTGGAAATTTGTGGTGTTTATTGTCCTTTATATAATTTTGCTTTGCTAGAAGTTCAGCATATCATCACACACACACGATAGACACATATGCAGCATTGTTGAGAAATCGCCATGGGAAGGGTCGAAAATGGGTGGTTACGCATTAGATTTAAATAAATAAAAACAAAACTTACAGCTCTATTGTGTAACCACTCATTTTTGACCCTTGCCTTGGGGATTTCTCAACAATGCTGCATTGACATCCAAAATATCCATAACACAAATATTTATATATGTCTATCGTGTGTGCATGATGATATGCTGAACTTTTAGCCAAAGCGCAAAATTAAGTAAAGGACAATAAACACCATAAATTTCCATGTGTTTTCTATGGCTTTTGTTACATCTTCAACAGGCGAAAAATAATTCAGCCAATATGCGTGAAGTAGGTGGTCTGAGATTAACTCCACAGAAGCCAATATCAATGGGTGGTTGATTGTAATTCCCCATTTTTCAAATAATTTCCTCAAATCATTTATATCGCTCATGAAACACAGAAAATGCAAAGTTTGTTTATCTTTTTTGGTCATCGAATGCCTAATCGATGTCGCTCTAATTGTTTCACGTTCTTAACCGATAGTTAAGCATTCATTCGTTTGGTAGGCGTGCAAATATTAAAGCGGTATCTTGAATACTTCTGCAGTTATAAACATTTTTCAAAACTTAACTGCAGAACTCAAACATGGGTTTAAATGACAAAGTATGACCTGACCTTGACTTAGGCAGAAGGTCAAACTGAGGAAGGAGTGTGTGCTGTTGAAAGGGCTTACCCTAAGGTTGGTGTGGGCCAAATATTAAAGTTGTATCTTGAATACTTCAGCAGTTACAAACACTTTTCAAAACTTAAACACAGAACTCGAACATGAGTTTAAATGACAAAGTATGACCTGACCTTGACCTAGGCAGAAGGTCAAACTGAGGAAGAGGTGTGTGCTATTAAAAGGTCTAACCCTAAGGCTAGTGTGGGCCAAATATTAGAGCTCTATCTTGAATACTTCAGCAGTTATGTACACTTTTCAAAACTTAAACGCCAAACTTAAACATGGGTGTAAATGACAATATTAGAACTGACCTTGACCTACATAAAAGGTCTAACTTGGGGTTGGGGATGTATGCTATTGAAAGGTCTTACCCTAAGGTAGGTGTAGGCCAACTATGAAAGCAGTACCTTAAACAGTTAAAAACTATGCACACCTTTGAAAACTTAAACACTGTGCTAACGCAGACGTGGATGCGGAGCCGACAGACGCCAACAACTGGGTGACAACATAAGCTCTCCAAGGACATAGTCCTGGCGAACTAAAAATGCTTTTTGTTGGAAAAAAGCTCCTTATTAACAGCTTCAACTGACCATTTTGTCACTAGTGCTCCTCTACTCCTGCAGGGCAGGCCACGCAAAACTACTGACCTTAAGATTATAAGATTGTTGTTAAAGAAATATATACATGTACACAGAAACCTCTTACATAACACATCTCATTACAGCAGTTTCAGATATAACAAGGTTTAAAGACAGACTCCTAAAATATTGCATACAAACAAAACTATACAGAGAAGAAAAATGACTATTTATGGTAATTTTTCTATACATTTTTGTTTGGCTACAACATATCTGTACTGTTAACAAATATTGTATGCTAAATCAAGTTTTTTCTCAGGTTGCTGCTTAAATTCTATCTGGCCTGACTCCTTAAACAAACAACACATATCAGAGCTCCAATTCAGGTATTTAAGAGGCTTTCTATGGAAATTTAGTAAAATCCATTTTTTATTTCTGATTTCCATTTACTAGAATCACAAATGTACATCAAAAACAAAAAATTGTTATACATACATACTTACATATTTAGTTAAAATACTTAATTAAGCACACTTTGCAAATTTTTTTTTAATTACATGTGTGTGTGTGTGGATGGACAGAGAAAGAGAGAGAGAAAATCTTCTAATAACTTGTTTGTATTCATTAAACATTCAGTCTAAAGACGTAGACCAATAATATTGTATCTCATGTTCTATAATCACACATATAGCTCTAAATAAGAAGAGTATCCAAATCAGTTATTTTTCTTCCCAGCGGGCACACAACGTTTATACAATGTCGTCTCAACGTCGATGCAACGTCATGACGTTGCATCGACGTTGAGGCGACGTTGTATAGACGTCATGTGTCTGCTGGGCTTATCTCTTTGAAAATGTATGTTGTGGTACTCATTAGAGGTGCCTCAGTGACAGCTTTTAATGAGTACCCACAACCTATGCTTTTATGAAGAAACTGAGAAAAACATCAACTTTTTGGTTTAAAAACAACCACATCCAATACAGAGGTGTGTCAAACATATTTTCACAGTAAAATAAGAGAGTCAATATTTTGACCTAAAAGTTGGAATTCATCTGAAGACCTGCTAAAAAACACTATGTTATTTACTAACCTGGTACATATATCTGTGACCAGCCATGAGACAACTCCTGTCCCAAGATACCACCAGGCCTAGAGGGGAAAAATCTCCACTTACTCCACCATCGGATGTCTTCACATACTTCAGGAGTACCATATAACAATGAGTGCATAGCTTCCTGTGTGCCACAGAGCTCGGATTTCATCCTATTCCACTCTGCACTCCTATCCACTGTATATGGCAAACTAATCTGTGACTGCACCTGCAACATAATATATAATTATACTCAGAGCTGTGGAAATACCATGCCTGACTTGTCCAACGTCCCATTTCCCTGTGGACAAGTAAGAAATTTCAATTTACTTGTCCTGGGTAGATAGACTATCAAGATTATAAGATATATATTTTTCTTATTTATTGTGGGTACTCATCAGAAGCGCCTCGGTAAGGCGCTTCTGACCGAGGCGCTTCTGATGAGTACCACAACATATGTTTTCTTAGAGAAATAAGAAAAAATGAAATTTTCGAGCAAGTAAATCTTGGTTGGACAGGTGGATTTTGACCATTTCGACCATTTACTTGTCCAAGGACAAGTAATGAAATTTGATAATTCCTCATCCCTGATTATACTGAAACCATTGTTCCAGATGTTGTATCATATACCATATTTACCCTAAATATTGGGACATAACTTCTTACAATACTTCTCCTAAAATTTATAGGCCTAGATAAGAGTGGGTATCAGGTTAATATTTTTCTTATTTCTCCACGAAAACGTATGCTGTGGCTACTCATTAGAAGCGCCTCGGCGAGGCACTTCTAATGAGTGCCACAACATATGTTTTCGTGGAGAAATAAGAAAAATATCAATACTTTTGGATTGAAAAAAGCGCCTTAACTAGAGCTATGAAAATTTATACAAGTCAACTTTACTCCCTGCAGATGTGCCTTAAAATTGCTGGATGAGTGGCAAATAGTGAAGACCCTAAATAGTGTCTTAGCAGGGTTCTTGGATAGCCATAGATCTTATTCTGAATTTTCACTGGGAACATGTGATTTTGAAATGCTTTGCCCTGGCTCAGTACTGTATATCATTAAATCTTTTATTAAAATCATTTAGTATCAAAGGTATTTGCTCATTAGGTTATTCCAATGATGACTAGAATCAAATAAAATTGAACAGAAAATTTGAAATCTGTATTCCAAATTTGTCTGCTTCTTGATGTGATATTTGCCTGGGATATTGTTTTGGAAAAGCTAATACTTGTTTTTTTTCTGTCTCGATCAGTAAGATAGCTGGTTCCAATGGAGAGGGTGAGTATGTTACTCTCAATGCGGGGCATGTGCACTCATGTCTATAATTCATTTTTTAACACTTATGTGTAGACTAAGAACAGATCTATCATCTGGCTCTTTTCTGGCCTTTTCCGGTGCTTTTAGCATGAAACGTTTCCTTCTAAGAATAGAAATTTTTCAACCGATCACATCCATGGCTATACAGAGGTCCTGATGCTAATTTCAATATCAGATGCAAGGGCGCCCTTTGAACTTCATAAATATGCATTAGTTTGAAAAATCAACTTTTATTAGATAAAATCAACCAAAAATTGAGGCACTGTTACGCGGTTTACGTAGATTTTCTGCCATCTTGGAAATTTTGGAAGTAGATCATCCCTTCCATTTAAGTTTTATATGCATCACCAAGTAATTTATCGATTATTTTTATAATGAATCAAATGTTAGAACATTATTCATTTAACAAAATCATTTTTTGACGAAATAAAAATAATTTTTTGATGGAAAAAAAAAACTGGCTTCGAAATCGGCTTATTTGATACTTGTGTCAGATCGGGAATTCCATTTTGCGTCATAAGGTGACCTCCCAAATATTGCTCATATAACTAAGCAGTAGGTGTCTCCTGACCGCTATGATCACTGAGTTATGGTCGGCTAATCCAATGAAACAGCGTTTTGTATTATAGCACTTTCCAGGACTGGTTTTATAAATGTCACAAACTTATTTACAGGACTGGTCTAACAAACTACTTTCACAGTGAAGCATCAATATATTTGAGCAGTCAATATCGATACAGTATCATGGGCTCCCTCTATGTACCAATGAATCGTCCCAGCCTTAAGAAAAGTATATTTTCCCATTTTCTGGTCGCCTTTCACAATAAAGCAGCCACTAAGCTTGACAAGCTCTGTACTGAGTAAAGATAACAGCTGACTGGATTAGCTGGGGCATGTCGCGTACATACACTAATAATCACAATATACGTTTTTGTGGAGAAATAAGAAAAATGTCAATACTTTTTGGCTACAGAAAGTACCTTATCTGTAGCTATGATTTGTACTATGAGACAATGTTGTTAAGTCTTACCTTTGGTGTACCGTAGTATAAGAAGCTTGGTATATCAGTGGCTTGACATTTGAGCACTTGGGGTTGTCTGAACTTGTGAGAATGGAGGGGCAGTTCTGGCAATTCATGGACTGGACTCTTCACTGGACTCTGGAATAGTTTGCGACATAAATGAGCCAGGGCACAGCTTTTCCTACAAGATTGCATGTGTGCCCAGCAAAGACTTAGATCAGTCTGCACACCCAAGCAACCTGATCAGTCTTTGCAGGGCACTCTGTGGATAGTCATGGATCCAAAGCATCTTAAGGTGGACAGCTAATAATCTGGGCCCAGTTGTTCAAAGCATCTTTAGCTTAACGAGCTCGTTAGTGTTCAAAATATTAAATGCTCTATTAAGAACAATATCCAATTCACACCTTTTTTTTTGCTGAAAAAATGTGAGTAGCTTTTGCAAATGCAAAAGTTACTCACATTTTTTAAGCAAAAATATTACCGCATATGCCATAGTTAATGATCAAAATTTGAATGATATGTTAACTATTGATATTGTTAGTTTTGAAGAACTGAGCCCTGATCAATCTGAACTCAGTTTGCATATGTTGCTCAGTTCAAGAAGAGGACTCCTGCCATATGCTGGCAAGGAAGGCCCAGTTCAGCCTTAACATTTGTTTGTTTGTGTTGAGGTTTTACGGCCCAGTCAACCCAGAGGGGTCATGTTCAGGGCAGTCAATTTACCTAACCACACGTCAATTTACCTAACCACGTTTACTGGGCAGGCTTAGTCCTCTAAGCGGTTAACCAGTATTGTGCACATTCTTTTGACAGAAACTGACAACTGCCCTTCTTGAATCAGTGGAAGGGAGAGAATGACCTTAGAAAATATTTCGTGATCAATCTCCACAAAAGAATGTTGCCGACCTCGGCGGGGGTTGAACCCGCGACCTCCTGGTCTCTAGTCGGACGGTGCATCCAACTGAGCCACCGAGGCCAAACATTTGCATAGTCCACCTATTTCCAGTTTGATTCGACCCTGATCAGAATGATGCAATGTGCACACTGATCTTGGCCTTCACTGCTCACATATGGCATAAATGCCCTAGCCTTGCACTGTGTATTGTACTATTATCTTGAACTGATTATTTATTGTAGAAACCTGCATATCCGGTTTTAATAGAAAAAACAAAAAATGTCTTGATTTTTTCAGCAAAGACAAGCAGTGATAATAAATGCAATACAAGTTGGCCTTTACAGCCAACTATTTGGCATGAAATTAAAACAATAAAAGAACATACCTTTGTTGGAGAATGTGGCGGTGACTTTGGAAAGTTCTTTCGTATATGAGTCAGCTGTAGCTGTTTAAGCCGTATCTGTCTGTGTGACACTGTCTCTGGGATATAGTGTAAGATATGATTGACATGGCAGGAGATCTTGCTATTATAACCGGTAAACACAAGGTCCTTTAAAACAGGACTAGAACTAATGTTTGTGTAATATGTAGTCTGTACAGGCTCCAGCAGAAAACTCTGCTTGTGTAAAAATTCACACCTGTAAACAAAAACAAGATTTGCTGAACAATGATAGAAAGCAGAGAGTTTACATAAACTTTATTTTGAGAATTGTCAGGCAAAATAAAAGGTACTTAAAGTATATGCAAACAAGCAAATTCCATAGGGAATTTATGTCCCCCGCCTTATTTTTATTTGAGCTGTTAAAAATGGGTAAGTTAACCAGAGGACCATTGGTCCTGTATCACTTACCTAAGTATTGAAGCAGGAAACCAGTGATAAAAAATAATTTCAGGATTCTGAAAAAAAACACATGCATATCTTCAGACCATCCTTAAAACACCTGTAAAGTTTCAAAAGGATTGGCTTAAAACTTTGGTAGGAGTTACAGGGACAATGTACCTACTCCCTATAGTATTAGAACTAAAAAAATGTCTAAGTTAAAAATGCAGAAAAAGTGATAAAAAATTATTTCAGGATTCTGAAAAATCCACATGCATATCTTCAGGCCACCCTAAAAGCCCATGTAAAGTTTCAAAAGGATTGGCCAAAAACTGTGGGAGGAGTTACGGGGACAAGGTACCTACTCCCTATAGACTTCTGTAATATTAAAATTCAAAAAATGTCTAAGCTCAAAATGTGTAAAAAGTAATAAAAAATAATTTCAGGATTCTGAAAAAAACACATGCAGATCTTCAGATCATCCTTAACTAACCTGTAAAGTTTCAAAAGGATCGGCATAAAACTGTGGTAGGATTTACGGGGACAAGGTACCTACTCCCTATACACTTCTGTAGTATTAGAATGTCTAAGTTAAAAATGCGGAAAAAGTGGTAAAAAATTATTTCAGGATTCTGAAAAAAAAACACATGCATATCTTCAGACCATCTTAAAAGCCCCTGTTAAGTTTCAAAAGGATCGGACAAAAACTGTGGGAGGAGTTAAGGGGACAAGGTACCTACTAAAAATTCGGAACCACACATCATGCACCACGTGCCATGCACCACGGAAAGCTGAAAACAGTGTTCCTCCGCTTTTCTTCGAAAAGGCAGGGACAATAATGAAGGATATCCATGCAGTCAAATCAGAGCCTTTACTGGTCACTTAACACTAACAGCATGCAGAGGACAATGTGAAATACTTTTCTCAGAAAAGTCTTAAAAGTTTTGCCCCCTATTTTTCATAGGTTTTAAATACTTGGGAGGCAACTTTCTGTCTGCAATAGCTACCTTCTTTCAGATATATCCATTCACCTAATGTACTTTTTCTTTTTTTATTATCATTTTTTTTAATATGGGTCATGTCAAGCAAAAAAGTGCCTTCAAACATGCACAAAATCCACAGATTCAGATCATTCTGTGCATGCACAAAGTATCATGCGTGCCTTTGATCTCCATTCATACATTCTGAGTATCCAAAGGTACTGTAAGCAGGCAGCGAAGGCTCTAATCAGACTTTGTGGCTGCACTGACCTGGGAGTTGGCTGTCCACATATGCCTGAAGTCTGCATGGCCCAGCCCGTATGAAACATGTCAAGCGAAAATTATTCATACATATGCAAATGCACACATTCATACCACCCTACACATTCACTGTTGTCCACTGACATATTCAGTAATATCCAATAATTCTATAATGTGACAGCAAAGACCCTGATCAGACTGCACAAAAGCATAAGCTGATCTGGACTGCCACTGTCCATATATGCTTAAGACATCTTTTGCTTACATGTAAAAATGTATAGAATAACATAACTTACTGTTCCTGTAAGCCAAACAAATGATTATGATATATCGTGTACGCTGCTTTGTACCATAGGAATACTGCTAGCCACCTGAAATCAGACATATAAACTACATTAATCAGAAATATATCACTTGAAGATATCAAGAAAATTTAACCCTGGTCATGCTGAATAAATTAAGAAGCCACGCCCACTTCTAATTTTCAGCCAATCAGATTACTTGATCCGGATTGTTGATATAAATTCACATACTTAATGGCAAACAGTGCAGATCCAGATCAGTTGGCTTCTGAAGAACAACTGATCTGGATCTACACTGTGTGCACAGGCAGGGTATATCCGGGTTCAGCAGGACCAGGGTTAATATTTATCAAATGAATTGGTCAAGATGGCACAGAATAAAGAACAATTCATTTTGAATAAATGGCCAAGCAAAAATGTCTTTTTTTTTTTGTCTTTCCATATGGTGTCTCTTTACCTTTAAATCTATTTGGGCTAATACAGCAGACAACATATCAATAATATTTTTCTTATTTTTCCCAGAAAATAGATTTGACAAATTTGCATGTAAGTCAAATCCAATTTTCTGGTTAACAAAAAAACAAAAAAAAAAAGAAAGAAAAATATTTCAAAATTTTGTCTGCTGAATTTTTTATCCAGCATGCTAAGCGTAAGTCTTTGCTCTTCACATACGGGTAAATAGTTTTATAATATCACACAACTCTAGTTCACTATATTTATACTAACTATTCAAACAAACCTGTCTGTGTAAAAGAGTTGACCATATCAAACTGTTCCTAAAGTAGTTTGTTCAAGAGAAACTCTCTGACACTCTCTTTAGGTAGGTCACTGAGGAGTATAAAAGGCCAGGCTCAAATTTTAGAATAAACAAGTATGGTGTCTAAATATTTTAGGGTTATTACAGTTTACACTTTGACATAGTAATAGTAATTTCAGAAAAATACAGTTTTTTATTCTTTTGTTTTGTTTTTGTTGCACATGAAATAGTCAGAATTTTATAAAAAAAAAACAACAAAAAACAAGAGGCCCACGGGTCGCTCACCTGAGTGACATAGCTACTGCAGATATGCAGACGTTATGCAACATTTTTCCAATCCTGTCATCCCAACTAATGAAAAGATCATCTTTTAAGCAGTTCTTAATTTTGAAGAAGAATATATATGGCATGCCAGTCAATGGAGCGTGATCATTTGAACAAACTCTAAATGGCGGCCAGCTTGGATTTACGATCGGCACGATTTTAGCTATTTTTGATCTATGAGTCACCCCAATGCTTCCTACCAAGTTTCGAGTCAACTGGCCTTTCGGTTCAAAAGAAGAAGCGAAAAGATTTTCAAGATGGCTGGCATGGCGGCCATCTTGGATATCTGATTGGCACAATTTTAGCTATTTTTCATCTACATGTCACCCCAATGTCTCCTAGCAAGTTTGGAGTCAATTGGCCTTTTGGTGCAGGAGAAGAAGCTAAATATAGATTTTCAAGATCGCGGCCATGGTGGCCATCTGGGATTTCGGATCAGAATGATTTTAGCTATTTTTGACCTGCAAGTCACCCAAATGCTTCCTACTAAGTTATGAGTCAATTGACTTTTGGGTTTAGGAGAAGAAGCGAAATATAGACTTTCAAGATAGCCGCCATGGTGCCCATCCTGGATTTACGATCGGCATGATTTTAGCTATTTTTGATCTACAAGTCACCCTGATGCTTCCTAGCAAGTTTGGAGTCAATTGGCCTTTCGGTTCAGGAGAAGAAGCGAAAAATAGATTTTCAAGATGGCTGCCATGGCAGCCATTTTGGATTTCCGATCGGCATAATTTTAGCTATTTTTGATCTATAAGTCACCCCAATGCTTCCTAGCAAGTTTGGAGTCAATTGGCCTTTTGGTGCAGGAGAAGAAGCTAAATATAGATTTTCAAGATCGCGGCCATGGCGGCCATCTTCGATTTCCGATCGGCACGATTTTAGCTATTTTTGATCTACAGTTCACCCTGATGCTTCCTAGCAAGTTTGGAGTCAATTGGCCTTTCGGTTCAGGAGAAGAAGCGAAAAATAGATTTTTTAGATGGCGGCCATCTTGGATTTCCGATCAGCACGATTTTAGCTACTTTTGATCTACAAGTCACCCTGATGCTTCCTAGCAAGTTTGGAGTCAATTGGCCTTTCGGTTCAGGAGAAGAAGCGAAAAATAGATTTTTTAGATGGCGGCCATCTTGGATTTCCTATAGGCACGATTTTAGCTATTTTTGATCTACAAGTCACCCTGATGCTTCCTAGCAAGTTTGGAGTCAATTGGCCTTTCAGTTCAGGAGAAGCGAAAAATAGATTTTCAAGATGGCTGCCATGACGGCCATCTTGGATTTCCGATTGGCATGATTTAAGCTATTTTTGATCTACAAGTCACCCTAATGCTTCCTGGCAAGTTTGGAGTCAATTGGCCTTTTGGTTCAGGAGAAGAAGCGAAAAATAAATTTTCAAGATGGCGGCCATGACTGCCATCTTGGATTTCCGACCGGCACGATTTTAGCTACTTTTGATCTACAAGTCACCCTGATGCTTCCTAGCAAGTTTGGAGTCAATTGGCCTTTCGGTTCAGGAGAAGAAGCAAAAAATAGATTCTCAAGATGGCGGCCATCTTGGATTTCCAATCGGAACGATTTTAGCTATTTTTGATCTACAAATCACCCTGATGCTTCCTAGCAAGTTTGGAGTCAATTGGCCTTTCGGTTCAGGAGAAGAAGCGAAAAATAGATTTTCAAGATGGCTGCCATGACGGCCATCTTGGATTTCCGATTGGCATGATTTTAGCTATTTTTGATCTACAAGTCACCCTAATGCTTCCTGGCAAGTTTGGAGTCAATTGGCCTTTCGGTTCAGGAGAAGAAGCGAAAAATAAATTTTCAAGATGGCGGCCATGACGGCCATCTTGGATTTCCGACCGGCATGATTTTAGCTATTTTTGATCTACAAGTCACCCTGATGCTTCCAAGCAAGTTTGGAGTCAATTGGCCTTTCTGTTCAGGAGAAGATGCGAAAAAAGGATTTTCAAGATGGCGGCCATCTTGGATTTCCGATCGGCACGATTTTAGCTATTTTTGATCTACAAGTCACCCTGATGCTTCCTAGCAAGTTTGGAGTCAATTGGCCTTTCGGTTCAGGAGAAGAAGCGAAAAATAGATTCTCAAGATGGCGGCCATCTTGGATTTCCAATCGGAACGATTTTAGCTATTTTTGATCTACAAATCACCCCGATGCTTCCTACCAAGTATCAAGTCAATTGGCCCAGGGGTGTAGGAGGAGTAGACTTTTAAAGCAATTGTTGACGCCGCACAACGGACATTGACTGACCACAATAGCTCACCATGAGCACTTTGTGCTCAGGTGAGCTAACAAACAAAAAAAAAAACAAACAAATAAACATACAAACACAAACAAAAACAGCACTCTCCACCCATCCCCACCCCCCCCACCCCCCACCCCCAACACACACACACACCCCTTCTTTAATTAAGGAACAACTAAACAAACATGACTTCATGTGTTTTCATGTGAGGTCTACAATTAAGCATGCTGGGTAAAATTTTCAGCAGACAATATTTTGAAATATTTTTCTTACCCCCTCCCCTACACCCCCAAAAAGTAGGCTTTTACATTTCATGCAAATTGCCAAAGCCTATTTTTTTTTAAAAAAAATTATAAGAAAAAATACCATCAATTTTTTCTTTCATTGAAATGGCCCAATGAGTGTAAGAGTTAAAATTATCAAACTAGAAGTAGCATATTTTGGAATTCTAATTACATGAGTTCAGCCTGTGCTAAAGACTGTATGTATTAGAAATGCAGAGGGATGATGGAGCGATAATATGACTTTTAATTTACAAGACAGTTAATCCTTACATGTGGGAGTTGTTATGACTTAGTATCAGGGTACTGAAGTGATAAAGGGGAAAAGAAAGATGTATTTACCTGACTAGAAGTCCTCCTAACATGTGGGAGTTGAGTTCACTAGGTGATAGGTTGATGAAACGGGTGAATGAGAAACAACTATTTACAGAGGTACCTGCAACAAAAAAAATAGAAAGTTTGTTTGTGTTGAGGTTTTATGGCCAAATCAACCCAATGGGGTCATGTCGAGTGCGGTCAGTTTACCTAACCACAATTTACTGGGCAGGCTTAGTCCTCTAAGCGGTTAACCAGTATTGTGCACATTCTTTCGCCAGAAACTGACAACTGCCCTTCTTGAATCAGCGGAAGGGAAAAACAGAAAGAATTTCACTGAAGTTTATGTCACACCTGCATACCAAAATATGAAAACAAGCACCAGAAGAATAAGAGTTGTCATCCTTGTTCAGCTCATTGAGATAAAAGTCAGTAAAATGAAATTAACTGTGAACCTTTACAGTTTGCAGACTGTAGACTTCATTTAGGGTGGTCGCTAGGGTGGACGTAAGTACACGGAAGAACTAGAGGCCCAAGTGGGCCAGAAATTGCTCACCTGGATTAGGCTGATTAGGATACATTTTTCAAGAAAGCATCTGTGGCGCCTATCTTTGATATCAGAACCAATCAATTTTAGCAATTCTGAATCTCCAGGTTGCAACCTTGCCTCCAACCAAGTTTCAGCTTAATCCGACTTACTGTTCTGCAGCAGATGTCACTTGAAGATTTTCAAGAGAGCCACAATCCTGCATATCAGAACAGAAAACTTTTAGCAATTCTGAATCGCCATGTCGCTCCAATGCCTCCCACGAAGTTTCAGCTCAATCGGACATACTGTTTGGGAGAAGATGTCGTTTGAAGATTTTCAAAATGGCTGCCAAGGCTGCCATATTGGATATGGAAACGAGATGATTTTTTACAATTCTGAATCTCCATGTCACCCCAATGCCTCCCACTAAGCTCAATCTTACAATTCAAGAGGTGTTGTTTTGAAGAATTTCCACATTGGTGGCCATCTTTGATATCAGAACGGAATGATTTTAGCAATTCTGAATTTCCATGTCGCCCTGATGACTTCCACCAATTTGCTAAAACGATTTTAGCAATACTGAATCTTTATGTCGCTCCTATGCCCTCCATAAAGTTTTGGCTCAATCCCATTTACTACATGGGCGCAGATGTTGTCTGAAGAGTTTCTCAAGATGGCTGCCATGGAATGGAACTATCTTAGATATTCGAACAGAATGACTTCAACAATTCTAAATCTCCATTTCACCCGATGCCTTCCACACAAAGTTTCAGCTTAATCCTACTTATTGCCCAGGAGCAGATAACAACTGAAGATTTTCATGATGGCCTTCATGACAGCCATCTTACATATCGGAACAAAATCCTGAATCTCCATGTCCCGCCAATGCCTCCCATCAAGTTTTGGCTCAATCCGACTTACCATTCTGGAGCAGATGTGGTTTGAAGATTTTCAAGATGGCCACCGCGGCGGATATCTTGGATATCGGAACAAAAACGATTTTGGCAATACTGAATCTTTATGTCACTCCAATGCCCTATATAAAGTTTCGGCTCAATCCAACTTACCGTTTGGGAGGAGACGTCATTTGAAGAATTTCAAGATGGCCACCATGGCAGCCATCTTGAATATCAGAACAGAATGATTTTATCAATTCTGAATGTCCATGTTTTCCCAATGCCTCCAACCATGTTTCGACTTTATCCAACTTTCCCTTAGGAAGCAGATGTGCTTTGAAGATTTTCAAGATGTGGCCATCTTGGATATCGGAACAGAGCAATTTCAATCTGATTTAGCATTTGGGAGCAGATGTAGTTTGAAGAACTATTTTAGCAATTCTGAATCTGCATGTCACCCAAATGCATCCGACCAGCTTTCAGCTCAATCCGACTTACCGTTCAGGAGCAGATGTCAAAAATGTGAAAAGTTAACGACAGACGACAGACAACAGGCCAAGACATAAGCTGACCTGGAGCTTCCAGGTGAGCTAATAACAGACAGAAACTAACATGCCTAAGTCACCCATGCTAATGCAGGTGTAACAAAGACAAGCTTTTACATTACATAAGATACATGTTCGTGGAGAAGTAAAACAATATTTACCCGATACCCACTGTTGTCTGTAGCTAACTAATAATTTTGTATGTAGATAACAAAGGCCCTGATCAGACTGCACAGATGCATAGGCCAATCTGGGCCTTTGTTGTTTGCATATGTCATATGTACCCTTTTCACAAAGTATGGATCATTTGTATATTTATGTTATTTGTTATTATATGAATTTGAACCATTTGTAACTGTTTGATATTTGCACTGCAGGTCTGCCTGAAAAATTAACACAAACAAAATCAATACAGGGCAAAAAAAAATCTCAGAATAATATTATAGTATCAGTATTTTACCTCCGAAACTGCACCTTTGATTATGTTCTTGTTTAACAACATATCAACCCTTGTGGATCATTTTGTGTCATCTCCCACCGAAAGAGAGAGAAGTAGGAACAGGAAAGATAGATGGAAGTGACTACAGGAAAAGAGAATGACAGTGGAGAAACAGAAGAAATAACAAGAGCTGTCGTAGGACAGCATAGCTCGCCTGCTGGGTACATTTTATATTGTAACATTTTTATCATTAAGCCATATAATATAGGTCACACTGACCTAGATGTATTTGTATGTAAATCATTTTGTCACATAGATATAATAATCCAGGTATGACAATTCTCCATGAAATAGTAATAAAAATAAAAGGCAAAATCACTGAAGCATGAAATATAGGTCACAATGACCTAGATATAGTAAGTGGTCATTCATTGGGTCACATGGAACTAATATCCCAGGTGTGACATTTATCCAACAAATAGTATTCAAGATATAAGGCAAAATCACTGAACCATGAAATATAGGTCACACCAACAGAGATATATTTTGACATCAATAATGGGTTACAAGGAACTAATATCCCAGGTGTGACATTTATCCAACAAATAGTATTCAAGATATAAGGCAAAATCACTGAACCATGAAATATAGGTCACAATGACCTAGATATAGTAAGTGGTCATTCATTGGGTCACATGGAAGTAATATCCCAGGTGTGACATTTATCCAACAAATAGTATTCAAGATATAAGGCAAAATCACTGAACCATGAAATATAGGTCACACCAACAGAGATATATTTTGACGTCAATGATCGGGTCACAAGGAACTAATATCCCAGGTGTGACATTTATCCAACAAATAGTATTCAAGATATAAGGCAAAATCACTGAACCATGAAATATAGGTCACAATGTCCTAGATATAGTAAGTGGTCATTCATTGGGTCACATGGAAGTAATATCCCAGGTGTGACATTTATCCAACAAATAGTATTCAAGATATAAGGCAAAATCACTGAACCATGAAATATAGGTCACAATGACCTAGATATAGTAAGTGGTCATTCATTGGGTCACATGGAAGTAATATCCCAGGTGTGACATTTATCCAACAAATAGTATTCAAGATATAAGGCAAAATCACTGGACCGTGAAATCTAGGTGACCTGGATCGTAAAATGTAGGTCACCATGACCTTCACTCTCTTACACTTAAACCGATGTCACATAGTTAGCTGATGTATAACCAGTTGTGTCTATAACCTGTAGGCATATAAGATTTTACAAATGTGTCCTAGATTTTGACCCCTATCCCCACTCCAAGGCCCACCCTGAGGTATGAACCCAGGGGTATGTTCTTTTGGAAACTCAGAAGACTCCTCCAGGTACCCAAATTCTAAATATGAATGCTCTATGAGGAGTGAAAGTCAAGATATAAGAATTTGAAAAACTTCAACACAGTATTACAAAGGTGTCCTAGATTCTGACCCCTAGCCCCACCCAGGGGCATGAAGCCAGGGGTTTATTCTCTTGGAACCTCAGAAGACTCCTCCAAGGTACCTAAGTTCCAAATTTGATGCCTCTGTGAGGAGTGACTGTTGAGATATAAGCATTTGAAAAACTTTAACACAGTGTGACGGGAATGGGAACGCAAACGCAAACGCAGACGACCGGGGTGACTACAATAGCACTCCTTGTACTTCGTACAGGCGAGCTAAAAACATAACCCCTTCCCTCCACCTGCTACACGCACAGCAGGTCCTTACCCCACAACAGCCTTCATAACCATAACTGCACCTTATAAACACCCTAGTGTTTCAGTCATTATGGTTATAAAATCTGAAAGAATCTGTTAAGATAATCTAAACCAAGTTGACTATTAATTTCAGCTGGGTTTTAATTCATGGAATTTAATGATATGACCATTCTGCAGTTGCACATATTCTTCTTTCGTCAGAGTATTCTACATTTTTACAGTGACTTAACACTAAGCATGCTGGGTAAAATTTTCAGTAGATGACTTTCTAAAATATTTTTCTTACTTTTCCCAGAAAACAGACTTTGACACTTTATGCAAATTACAATTTGCATGAAATATCAAAGCCTTTTTCTAGGGAAAATATTAACAATTTGCTGTCTGCTGAAATTGCCCAGAGAGTGACTCATATAACTTGTTCCCTAATCTGGGCCCAAGGTTATAAAACTTTTTTCATGCTCAACTCAGCTGAGCATGAAATTTTTCATGCTAATAAATCTCAAATTACTAACAATGCCAAATTCTTTCTTGCTAAAGATAACTGAGCATGAAAATTTCTCTGCTCATAAATATGAAAATGCCAACTATTGTTGGCATTTTCATATTTATTAGCAGAGAAAATTTCATACTCAGCTGAGTTGAGCATGAAAAAAGTTTTGTAACCTCGGAGCCAGACCAGTAAATGACAAACCAACCTTTAGATGTGGGGTGAAAGATGGATCTATGTATATGTTCTGGGTTATGTATGTACAGCAAATTATGCAGTAGTCGGGATTTGCTGGGAACACAGGAGTCTAGCTGACCTGAAATACATATACAACATACATTTGACAGAGTTTGATCTTAAGCATACATAAATTAAATAGTACCATACGATAAGCATGTAGTCAAAACAACAGAAAAAGAAATCTGAAGAAAACATCGAAATCTGCATCCAAATACATCAATCTATTCAGACTTTGATCAATTTTTAGAAAAATTGTGTTAATATAAACAGATTTCTATCATATAATGCACTGTTCACTGAAATTATATAAGTCTTTGAATTTTAAACAGGAAACATCAATTCTAGATATTTTTATTTTAAAAGCCTTATTATTTTGTTTTACAATAGTATCAATACATTTTTGCGGAATCTGATTTGGGCCTACACTGTTTGTGTCTCTGTCCCAATACTTAGGCCTGTCTATTCCAATGCTCAGGCCTGTCTGTCCCAAACTTAGGCCTGTTTCTCCAATAACTAGGATATCTTTTGAATACTCCTAGTATCTGGAGATACATGGAACAAAACAGATTCTCACGGGTTTATAGTAGAAATTTATTTTTTCTCACCTTCTCTGTAGAGAAGTTTTGGTATCACAAGTGGCTCATGAGTCATGAAGAATGCTGACTTTACTTCTCTCCTCTCGAAAAGTTCAGGATGGTTACATACCTGCAACACAAAACAAATTATTACTGACATTATATTCTACATCTAATTAATTTTACAACTGACAAAACTTTTCTTTTTTCCCCAGGAAACAGGCTCTGACATTTCTTGCAAACTGTCTCCTTAGGAGACAACTTGCATGAAATGTCAGTCTATTTTCTTGGAAAGGTAAGAAAAATATTTCAGAATGTTGTCTGCTGCAATTTTTCCTCAGCATGCAAAGTGTTCACAGTTCAGAATGTACTTAAATCAACCTTTGTAAAGCCCTGGTATTGTGCAGTCCTATGCAATTTACTTAAAATGTTACATCATAGAAATAAAATTATGAAGAAAACTCTCTGTAACACCTAGCCAGCTGTTAATTTATATAAAGCAGAGTGCATTTTTAAAATATTCTTTGTTTTATGCTTTGTTTTTTTGTTGTTTTTTTTTGTTTTGTTTTTTTTTTTGGTATTTTTTCTTCTTCTGAAAATATGATTGGCATTCCATTCACATATTGGCAATACCAAGCAAACCAGTGTCTTTCAGGGGACAATACAAACTTGGTAGACTAGCTACCATTTCTTATGAAGGAGAAAACTTCCTGTTTGCTCTCCAGCAAACCAAGCCCCTCTGAAAAGGGTCTTACTCTAAAAGGGAGCAAATTCTTTCCTCTTAGAGTATACCCCCTTTCAGAAGGAAGGCAAAACCTTGAACATGTATCCAAACCCATATGCAGGCAGCCTTAGTTCTACATTTGCAAGATCCCTGAATCCTGTTCTGAGTTGGGAGTTGCAGGTTTATGGTTAAGTCAGCACTGTTAAAGTAATGTTGAGCCAGTCAGTTTACCTACTCACACTTTTCCTGGGCAGATTTAGTCCTCTAAGCAGTTAACCAGTACTTTGTGTGCACACCTTTGCCAGTAACTGCCCTTCTTGAATCAGCAGACAGGGAGAATGACCCCAGGATCTGCAGTCAGATACACTACTGACATTATTTAAAAAAAAAAAAAAAAAAAGAGAACACAAAAAAAAAACAAAAAAAAAAAACAAATATCAGTATATTTAAATTTTTCATGTAATATTGTAATATGAAAAAAAAAAAAACTGTTGAATCAATGACTTTATTAAGTTAACAATGCCTTGAGCAACTGGATTAGAGAGAAAAAATAAAATAATAAGAGCTGATGCAGGAAAGCATAGCTTGCCTGAATAGCATTTTTTTTCTAAGTCTGTGACCTTGATCTCAAGGTCACTGATGTGAGATGGGATGGTACAGCATAGAACTTCTGACCAGTATCTAACACCAGAGTAAGTATGAGCTACTTCCATCCAGAGGTTCTTGAGATATAGCCTTTTAAAAAACTTTAACCAAAAACAATACCCAATGCCGATGCTGACATTGTGGAAACTGCTACAGCTCTACTTTTACTTTCATATAGGAGAGCTAAAAAATACACCAAACCCAAAGGAAGAAAGAATAAACACTCACCTTTCTAAACTGCATCACAATATTCATGAGACTATTAGCCGTGGACTGGGCTTGTGAGGCACTTGATGTGGCACTGTTTAACAGGTCTTCTATTGAAATCTTGTTCTTGATGCCCTGATACAGTAATCTCTGTCGAGTCGTCAGAGGACAGTACACAAGGATCTCAATCTAGGGTAGATATAAATCATTTGTGATGTATGTCTTTTAGTGGAAAGTAAAAGAGTCACATATGTCTGCTAGTAGAAAGTAAGTGAGTCATTACAATACAGTATTTGCAGACAATGAAGGCCCTGATCAGACTGCACAAATGTGCAGTCTGATCAGAGCTGCCACTGTCCGCTTAAAGAATCATTGAATACTTTAGATTTAATCAATACATAGAGCTGGCCCACAGATTTTAGAAATGTTTAAAAAAATGCGTACCTTGTCTCCAAGTTCATTTTCTACGTCTTTCTTGACTCTTCTCAACATGAATGGTTTCAAGATCATATGAAGTCGAGATAGCTGATCTGAAAAATACATAAATCTTTTGTTGTTTCTTTTTTACGCAGATTTAACATCACCATCAACAATCTTTTAGACATATCCTAATGGTGTCTCAATGTGGCAGACAGCTCAGTGCTCTTTTTTAGAATGCTGCCTCAATGACATATCACTCTCCAGATTATAACATTACTCCAAATTACATTATATTGACACAATTTTGATTCATCGCTTTACTTTCTTAATCTTAGGCACTAAGTGAAAGAGCAGCTAGCACTATCTTTGAAGTCTTTGGTATGACTTACTGATACATTTTAGTGTCAGGAACTGTGCAACAAACAAAAAAACTCCTTTTCAAAGTACAGTCTCTATTCCTTATTTAGAATGGAAAATCAAATGTAATATTGGCAACTTACTTTCATCAATTCCTGACTGTTTTTCAGCATGACTTTCAATATCCTTGGAGAACCACTCATTGAATTCATCATGGGAGTCAAACAACGTAGGCATGATGAAATGGAGTAATGCCCATAACTGTAAGCATCACAAAATCAGTGTTACTGTAATAACCCTTAGTACTGGGACAGACAGGCCTGTGCAAACAGTGTAGATCCAGAGAAGCAGTCTGATCAGGGTCTACACTGTTTGCCACTCATCCAGCAATATTTTAGACACATCAAGAGGTAGTAAAATGGATTCCTTTGAATTTTAACTCTTTCAGTGCCAACTTTCAGACGACATTTGTTGTCTGCTTTTTTTAATTTTAACAAAGTCTTGTTTGGTGATTGATTGTGTTGGGGTTTAACGACACGTCAACCCTTGAGGGTCATTTTGTGTCGTCTCCCAGAGAAAGGGAGAAAAGAGATAGAAGAGAGAGAGAGTAGAGGAGATGAAAGAGAGGGACAGGGAAGAAAGAGGAACAGGAATGAAAGTGAAGAAACAGAAGAAATAAAAACATTCCCCCTCTACCCTTACCCACTACAAGGATAGCAGGCCTTGCCCAACTGTAAGCCAATATCAGTTGGACGCCCCAGTGATGTAAGATACACAGCACCTTCGCACCACCCGACCACCCCCAAAGTCTTGTTTGGACAGACGTTTATATGTAAAGTTGAAAGACATGTCAAACAGCGTAGATCCAGATGAAACGGCTCATTGAGCCGTCTCATCTGGATCTATGCTGTTTGCAAAAGCCTATTATTATCGCCTGTGGCACTGAAAGAGTTAAGACGAGTATGGCAAGTAGTTAAAGTGTCCCAATACCTAGGATAATAAATATGGTCGTTAATGAGCTGGGACACAGCATTTCCTATAAGATTGCGTATGTGCCCATCGAAGAGTCAGATCAGCCTCTGCATCAATGCAGTCTGGTCAGAACCTTTGCAGGCCACTCTATGGGTAGCCAAGGATCCAAAGCATCTTCAGGCAGACAGGGTAGAGTCTTGATCAGCCTGCATGATGCAAAAGATGATCTAAGTCTTTGCTGGGGGAACATGCAATCCTGTAGGCAGTGTCTTTTATAAGGTTTTAAGCAAATGGGTAATTACGGCTTTTTTTTATATGCTCATTTCTCATTGAATTGTGTATCAGAATTTGGTTGCCATGTTTGTTAATAATAATGGGCGCAAGAATTACTGATATTTGGGTATTAACCCCATAAATTTGATTTTTCAAAACATTAACTGAGTAAATACCCCAAAAAGCAGCTTATCTAAGACACTGTTGCAGTGAATGCTGTGCCCAACTTAAATAAGACATGATCTAATCACATGCATGTTCAGAACTATCACAGATCAGTCACAGAAAAGATATGGTTCG
The DNA here is from genome assembly GCA_964016985.1 of Anodontia alba. Classification (NCBI taxonomy): domain Eukaryota; kingdom Metazoa; phylum Mollusca; class Bivalvia; order Lucinida; family Lucinidae; genus Anodontia; species Anodontia alba. The sequence continues at coordinate 4,283,396 of OZ024823.1, forward strand.
ATCAGAATTTACAAAAATATATGTCATACCCTCCAAGCAATGTATGGTTCAATCAGGGTTTACACAAATATGTCATACCCTCTAAGCAATGTATGGTTCAATCAGGGTTTACACAAATATAAATCATACCCTCTAAGCAATGTATGGTTCGATCAGGGTTTTTTGTTTGTGTTGAGGTTTTACGGCCCAGTCAACTCAATGGGGTCATGTCAAGCGCGGTCAGTTTACCAAACCACACGTTTACTGGGCAAGCTTAGTTCTCTAAGCGGTTAACCAGTATTGTGCACATTCTTTCGCCAGAAACTGACAACTGCTCTTCTTGAATCAGCGGAAGGGAGAGAATGACCGTAGAAAATATTTCATGACCAATCTCCACGAAAGAATGATGTCGACCTCGGCGGGGGTTGAACCCGCAACCTCCTGGTCTTCAGTCGGACGGCGCATCCAACTGAGCAACGGAGGCCAGCTCGATCAGGGTTTACACAAATATAAGTCATACCCTCTAAGCAATGTATGGTTCGATCAGGGTTTACACAAATATAAGTCATACCCTCTAAACAATGTATGGTTTGATCAGGGTTTACACAAATATGTCATATCCTCTAAGCAATGTATGGTTCGATCTGGGTTTACACAAATATAAGTCATACCCTCTAAGCAATGTAACTATGAAAGCTAACATCTTTGCCTGCATAAATGTGCAGCATGATCAGTATCTTCACTATTCATTCACAAGATCATATGATATTGTAGAAAGTATGGATGAACTTAGTTCCTCTTAAAAATGTTATACAATAACATTTCATCATACAGAATACATGAGTATTAATATTCTGTGTCATCTAACCTAGAGTTCTGGGCCCAGTTATTCAAAGCGTCATTAGCTTAACCAGCTTGTTAAGGGTCATTTCGTTAACTGTTTTAGTGGATTCAATATACAGTATTCTGATATTTTTTGCCGAAAAAATGTGAGTAGCTTTTGCACTGCAAAAGCTACTCACATTTTTTCAGCAAAAAATTTCAGCATATTTGCGTATCACTCGACGTAAATTTTAACGTATCTTTAACTAACGACATCGTTAGTTTTGAACAACTGGGCTCTGATGATCTTCAGACAGAATTCTAAGCAATACTTGGCTTATGTTTGCACTTTTCCATGCTAGATTTGTATCTTTTATCATATCTATTGATTTTTTTTTTCTCCAAAATAAGTGCCATAGCTCCAGATATGACACTTATATAGACAAAAGGGATCCATATTTTTCTTATTTCTTTATGAAAATATATGTTGCCGGTGCTTATTAAAAGCACCTCAGTGAGGCACTTTTAGGAGTACCCACAATGTATATTTTTGTGGAGAAATAAGAAAAAATATTATGTGGGTACCCCCTCTTATCTGGAGCTATGTGGTGCACTGTAAAGTTTCCAATTTTTACATGAAAAAAAAATGGAGAAATTCATATAACAAGCAATATGGAGATTAAACATACATGTAGATCAGACTGCAAATCAAGGTTAGAAAAGAACAAAAGAACTGCACTCACTTCTGCCATACTGTTTTGAATTGGTGTCCCTGTTAATAATAATCTGTTCCGGCAATTAAAACCCAGCAAAATTTTCCATCGGACACTGAAAATATATTTAAACATGTACACTACAACCTCTTTACAACGCGGTTCGTTATAACACGGTTTCGGATATAACACAGTTCAAAGATGGATCCAAAAAATGTATAGATTATATTGAAAAATGACCATAAATGGTCATTTTTCAATATAATCTATACATTTTTGTTTAGATATAACACAGTTGGTTAACTAACACGGTTTATGTTATGTACCCAACAATAGTGTTATAAAGAGGTTCTGGTGTAGTTTAAAAATGGGCCACATCAAGCAGAAACATGCCTTCCAACATGCGCGCAAAATATGCGAATTCGCATCATCCTGCATATACACAAAGTCTCATCTGTACATTTCCTCTCCACTGACACATTCTATAGTATCCAGTGATTCTGTTTGCAGACAGTTAAGGCCCTGATCAGACTGCGTGGATGCACAGGCTGATGTGGGCCTTCACTGTCTGCATTAGCCCCAAGACACATTCTCTTATGTAGTTTTTAGTATACTAATAAAATTTATCAAGTGCCAATGCGCTGCTACAACAAGAGAAGATGTACCTTAAGAAGCATGTGTCCAGCAAACACTACATTCAGCCTGTACATACATGCAGTCTGATCAGTCTTTTCTGGTCACTCTCTGGAAAGCAAATATCTTCCAGCAGACAGCAAAGACTGATCAGACTGTGCAAATACTCAGGCTGATCTGAGCCTTTGCTAGGTGCTCCTCATAAGAAACATTTTCTCACATACGGACCAAAAAAGAATATCTTTATATCACTGTTGCTGGGATCCACAGCAAAAGCCATATTAGCTGAATAACCCTGTTGTATGCAAATAACAAGAAAAATACCTAACGGCATTATGGACAGGTATTTTAAATAACGAAGACAGAGTTGTCTCTCTTGCACATGAAACACCTACTGGTCCTCCTCTTCATCCCTATCAAATATGAAAGCAACCCACTGAAGAATAAAGGTAACATATAACTTTGAAAAAAGGTTAACCAAACGGTTAACCTGGGATGACACCAGATGCCTGCCCGCCCGCCCCTACTTTGCTATTTTAAAGCATGGATTTTTTGAAACCCCCCCGTCCCAAAATGTATAGATGTCATTTTTATATATAATTTATACATTTTTGTTTAGATACATGTTTGGGGTCCACCATTAAACTGTCTTATATCTGAAACTGTCTTATAAAGAGGTTACAGTGTAACATCTAATCCTATGTACTTTGTTTGTTTGTGTTGAGGTTTTACGGCCCAGTCAACCCAATGGGGTCATGTCGAGCGGTCAGTTTACCTAACCACACGTTTACTGGGCAGGCTTAGTTCTCTAAGCGGTTAATCAGTATTGTGCACATTCTTTCGCCAGAAACTGACAACTGCCCTTCTTGAATCAGCGGAAGGGAGAGAATGACCGTAGAAAATATTTCATGATCAATCTCCACGAAAGAATGTTGCCGACCTCGGCGGGGGTTGAACCCGCGACCTCCTGGTCTCCAGTCGGACGGCGCATCCAACTGAGCCACCGAGGCCGGCAATCCTATGTACTTCAGTGACTTCTAAAAGTGCTGGTAAGTAATTCGGCAGGACCTATAATCCCACAAATCTGTACCCTCATATCAGAGCTTTCTCAATTCAAGCTTGACTTACATACTGCTAAAGGTCATGTCAAGCCTGTCAAAAAACCTATTCACATTTACTGGGCAGGCTTAGTCCTCTATGTGGTTAACCAGTACATACATTTGCCACGAAGTTATGTGGCCAGGCTGGAAATCGAACTTGCTAACCTGGATCTGCAGTCTAATGTTTACCAGCTGCACTATGGAGCCCATATGATATCCATATATAAGTTACATCACAATAAAATTGTCTTAAGATGCCATTTAACAAAAGAGAGACAACTTTTGAGACTTCCCGTTTGCTTTCCTGCACGTTTGCTTTCTTGCATGCAAAGTCCATTCTGAAAAGGAATCTGCTTCTAAATGATTACAAGTTTGCTCCCAAGAGGAACAAATTCTTTCCTTTTAGAGCAGACCCCTTTCAGAAATGATGGAAAACAATTTTGACAAAAGTTGCCTCCCTTCAAGGTATATCAATTCCCCTTAAGTTGTGCACCTTCTGAAGTCAAAGTTCCATATATACCGTATTTACCATATATTTTCGGACACGTTAAAATAATTATTTTATTTTTTGTCCAAATATTTAGGAAAATATAATTTTCAAAAACACGCCGTGTCCGAAAATTAAAGAAAATACCCGAAAAATTCTGATAAAAATGAAGATTTTAACGTCTGTCACGCAGATTGTAGTACCTGAGTTTTTAATACTGACTATTATGGACCGTTTTTTGCTTGATAAATACGAAAAAATAAACCACTGTTACTTTTCAACTGATCATCGCATCGTCGGTCGGACAGGGCGCCATTTGTAAATAAACTGAGTCACATGACCCCTCCTGTTGTTGAGAAAAATTCTGCCGGTATTGGCACACCTCAAACATGGACTAGGTGTAAAGAGCTAAGTTCGTTGCGTAGAATTGTAGCAAATGGCAGATATCTGATTAGAATCTATTCTGTTTGCCAAAGATCGTTTCTGTAAGTGGATGAAACGGTTACTTTAGTTTATTTATTTTTTTTTTTTTTTTTGTAACGGATTAGGTATATAATCACTTTTACAGCATATCTGTGGAAGTCGGCTTTTATGGCGACACTGGCAGAGTGATAGGCTTTTGTACGAAGTTAAGCAACTGAGATCGCGGTTAGTACCTGGATGGGTGACCGCGGTGCTTGAATTCGTGGAAGACCCGGTTTCACGCTACATTTTTTTTTTTTTTTTCGTTCCTAAAGCCATGAAAGATAGTAATGTATTTCATAGGAGAATGAAGTTACCATACCGACTCGTCATTATTTGCAGCTATGCAAAGGCTGAGCAGTTTTTCAACGAGGTTGCCCAATCGCCCTGAGCAGACGATCATAAAATTGCGTAATATTAACGCACTGACAAAAGGTCGCTGATTGCCTATTTAATAGGAGTGCTTGTTTTAATAAGTATTAATGGAAATTAATTTTACAAGCTTCACTGCTTTGATCGTCACTATGATTGTTTTTATCTTGGTTATGAGGGAATGCCCATAATGAAAATTATATAATGACGTCTTTTGACTTGACACGCCAACACACCATGTAGAGGAAACATAACCGCGGGTGTCGTAAAGTTTGCATGTGATTAACACGTGGTATAGAACCACGTGGTAATATGACGGTTTTTAAAAGATAACCATAAATAGTATTACCGAGAAATAGACAGGTGCTATAATATCTCCTCGTTGAAAAACATTAACGGTAATGAGATTTTGGTATGTTCCACGGCCTTCATGATTATTATTATTATTTTTCTTCTTGCCTATTTTTAGCTGTGTATTGGTAGATCAGTCCATTTGGACGAGGGGCGATTTCATCGTCTTCGAATGTATAGTAAGTGGCATGCGCAGTTGATAAGCTCGGTGATTTGAATAAACAAATAAAAGTAGTTTTTCCCTGAATGAAAACAGCCCCGACGGAAAATAATTTTTAATTGAGTTAATTTTTTAGACTCTACTACTTCCTTCTTACCTGTTAGAAAATGGCTTCGTCTATCAAAACATCCGTGAAAATGATAGCGACGCTGCGGGTTTGGTGTTGGAGTTCATTGAAAATTTGGCTTTGTCCAGAGGCATTTTTGTGTCCGAAATTAGGAAATTGTCTTTTTCAAATTCAGGGGGTGTCCGAACTGTTATGGTGCATTAAATTATCATATTTTGCAAAAATAGGTGGTGTCCGAACATTAATGGTGTCTGAAAATATATGGTAAATACGGTAAGCATGATATTTCTATTATTTCTCCACAAAAACTATGTTGTGGAACTCAATAGCCATAACATACATTTTTGTAGAGAAATAAGAAAACTATTATAGTTTCTGGTTTGAACAGTGCCTTATCTGAACAATGTGCAGTTGAGCAAAGCTCCAGATATGAGGGGGTATCCACATAAGATTTTTGCTTATTTATCCTTAAAAAAAAAAACATATGTTTTTGTGGAGAAAAAAAAGGAAAATATTCATACCTTTTGATTGAAAAAAGTGCCACAATTGGATACATGGATTTGTTTGCCCTGACAATAGTCAGACCTAGCAGATGTTTAACACTAAGCACTCAGGGTAAAATTTTCAGCCGCGGACATATTGAAATATTTTTCTTACTTTTCTCAGAAAACAGGATTTGACATTTCATGCAAATTGTCTCTAATGGAGACAATTTGCATGAAATATCAAACCCTGCTTTCTGGTATAAAAATAGAAAAATGTCACAAATTTGTTGTCTATTGAATTTACTCAGAGAGTGGTAAAAGTTAAAAAGAAACTTATGGTACCATGCATATTCTGCTCAGGGCATAACCATTACCTGGAACTACTTTTAATAGCTTGAGCTTCATCCAGGATCATGTACTGCCATTTGATTCTCTGGAAATACTTCATATCTTGTATTACAAGCTGGTAGCTGGTTATCACAATGTGGAAGGAGGCATCTTCAGTGTGGAGACATTTCTGGTCCCAGAAAGTACGCAGAATCCTCCTGTCTTGGGTATTACCCCAGTATGGTACGACCTGTAAAGCATAAACACAGTTTGATATTTTTGTCTTATCCTATTTTTATCAGGAAACCTCTAAAGGGTAATTAGCAAACAGTGCAGACCTAGATCAGATGCCGCAGAATGCTGTGTCTGATCAGGGTCTATGCTGTTTGCATTAATCAAATTTCTACAAAACTAACTAGATACCCTACTATGGAAACAGACCAGTCCAAAAAGCTGTGGTAGAAGAGTCCACTCAAAGTAAATGGGTTACGATTCAAAACAATAGTTAAAAAGGAGTAACTTCTATACTTCACTTTTTTCCTTAGCTTAATTTTACTATGACTTCACTAATAAACTCAAAATATGACTATTAAGTTAACAGTAAAATACAAAACAGTCGTCCCGGCTTACAATGACATTTGATATAGCCGAAACTTCAATTTCTCGCAGAAATTCCTTTGGAACTAACGTTTTGCTATATAATTTTACCACATTATAACAGAATTCATACTTTCCAACACTGACTGCATATCCCCGCCACAATAATCACATTTTTTTTTATGTATTTATTCATTTTATCAACACAGAATTTCATCCAACAATTGTTTACATAAATTTTGTGCTTCTTGCCAAAAAACATCAAACTCATCACAAACAGGTAACCCAAACAAATCAAGGGTGACTAATTATCTAATCAATATGTAACTGTCTGTTATTGCAATTATGCACCTTTTGATCTTTAAACTTTCGCCGATTTAACTGATTGACAGGTTCTCACCATCTTAATGGCTGTAATTATCGTAGTTAAGACTAACTGACATAATAGTGTACATTAAATGAGTACCTTAACTGAGAGAGAGGTGAGAATATTGAGCAGAGATGTCAAAACTGGAAGCGATCAAGGGCTTTATTTAAGTTCTTTTGTGTTCTGTAAGCGGAATAACCTTCACAATGTCACTACAACCACCTTCTCAGCGTCAACGAAAACAGTTCTCCATTGCAGAGAAGAAAGAGATCATTACCTACAAGAATTCCTAAAGCAACCCAAGACGAGATAGCAGCGCGTTTCACCTTACAGTCTTTTGTTCATGCATTAAGTGCATCGTTTCTTTGTACACTTACATTTCAACTTGTCAAGATACCAAATTTCATAATAACAGCAGATTCAGTTTAACATCATAACTGACTGGGGACAAACACTGTTGTTTTAACGAGGGTCGACTGTAAAATGATTTTCATCTTCAAAAACAATTACGTTACTACTTACCTTAAATTTTGGTATAAATTTAGCACACTCCTGTTGCCAATTATGTAGAGTAGAGGCTGGAGCTATGATGAGAAATGGTCCCCAGATACCTTGAGCCTGAAGAATAAGAGAATCCAATGAGCCATAAATAGGCTTTGACATTTCAAGCAATTGTTCAAGTCTATTTTCTGGTAAAATAAAAAAAATATCATGAATTTGTTGTCAGCTGAATTTGTCAATTTGTTTTACGTCTTACCTTGTATTATTTTCTTCTTGTGTTTTTCAGTCCTTTAAGCATTGAGATTACCTCGCTTGGGGAAGAGAGAGCTAATCTTAGTGCTTTTTGTACTTTTATTTGCTTTGCACTTGTTTGGTTTTGTCTGTTTCCTCTTCCTCTTGGTGTCTGGGAAGGACTGCGGTTTGTGACTGTGGCACTCCCTGGATTTTTCTCTTACTTTTTTTTTTGCCCAGAGATTGGTCAATTTTGTTTTCAGAGTGCTGGTTCTCATTCTCTACACAGTGTAGCGGGAAACAATTTAGCAACATTGAGAATGTAACAAACTCATGTTGTGAAAATAATGGATATTCGTTGTGAAAAGTGAGAAAAAAGGGCACTGTGAAAAGTGTGACAAAGTTTAGGTAGCTATTCTGCATGTTCAGGAGTCTGTGATGTCCAGTATTGATTCTCAGCTGAACTATAAGAAGTTTATTGCAACAGCTAAGACTAATCAGACTGCAGGGAGTAGATCAATCTGGTTCTTGAAGCACTAACTACTGTATTTACCCTAACTATCTGGACACCAAAATTACTTATCATGTACTTGGCCTAAATATTTAAACGTCCATTTGCGTACCTGTTGATGTGTCCTAAAAATTGCCAGATAAGTGACAAATGGTTTAGACCCTGCTCAGATTCTGCATTTTGCGAAATCTGATCTGGGTCTAAACTGTTTGCTTGGGTCTATCTGTCCCAATACTTAAGAGTATTATGGTGAAACCACTGAAATTAACAAAGTGTTACCATCAGTGTTGTTGTCAGAGCACCTTTTAACTTCTGAAAACTGTTCACACATTAATTTAGCAACGGATCTAACATAATTTACTGATCTTCTGTTGTGTTTATGTGTCAAGAAATGCTATCAAGGGCAGATAGCTCAGTGTCATCATCTACAAATTCTAACACTATATCTAGAACACTGAGTGTCAATGCATCCACTTTGTACGTTCACTTTTATCTTTACAGACATTAAAAACGCTGTCTTATGCCATCTGCAAATATATGGTGGTTTATTTCACTGTTAATATTGTTACAAGAATGGGACAGAGCTGCACTAAGATCCTAATTTTATATCGTAACTCTTTTATGTTTTAACCTCCCACAATACACACATCACCACCCCTTGTATACGGTATATATATATGATTCAGTTCTTACCTCTGCCAAGTGTGCCAAACAGGCCAGACTCTGGACTGTCTTTCCCAATCCCATCTCATCAGCCAATATCCCATTTATACCCTGGTCATACAGACTGGCTAACCAGTTCATTCCCTGTGAATACATAGTGGTAACAGTTAGAATATAAGTTTTGTCATGATTAACAATTACATAAAAATAACAGAAGTTTATATGCAGACAAAATAATCTCACTCAACAGAAAATAATCATATGACGTACTGTATTCACCCTACATATTCAGACACCTTAACATTATATTTCTCTTAAAATCCAAACAAGCACATTTTACTACCTGTTGATGTGTCCAAAAACTGTTGGATAAAAGGCAAACAATGTAGATCCAGATCAGATGCCACATTCAGTCCGTATATAGCAGTAGGCAGCTCTAAGATTCCAACAATCATACAATTATTAATTACTGGATGAGTGGCAAACACTGTAGACATTGAACAGATGCCAAATTCTATAGCAACTGATCTGGATATATACTGACAGGTCAAGTTTGTCTGTCTGAATACTAAAGATAAATACTGTACCTCAATAGCCCATTTTCACAAAAAGGGGCCTAAAGCGGATGATGATTTGGTTTCTTATATCTCTTTCAATATTATTAACCCTTAAAACGCCAAGAAAACCTGCACCTGAAAATGTCATCTGTTTATGTCATCTGCTGAATATTCTTGCAAACTTTTTGAACCTATTTTTGCGTATAGGCAAACAGTGTGGACCCAGATCAGACTGCTCCTAAAGCAGCAGTCTGTTCTGGGTCCACACTGTTTGCAGAAATGACTTATAAAATCACAAGCAGATGAGAAAGCAGACGACAACTGATGTTTGTTTGTTTGTGTTGAGGTTTTACGGCCCAGTCAACCCAATGGGGTCATGTCGAGCGCGGTCAGTTTACCTAACCACACGTTTACTGGGCAGGTTTAGTCCTCTAAGCGGTTAACCAGTATTGTGCACATTCTTTCACCAGAAATTGACAACTGCCCTTCTTGAATCAGCGGAAGGGAGAGAATGACCGTAGAAAATATTTCATGATCAATCTCCACGAGACAACTGATGTGATTGGCAGTTTAAGGGTTAAGTCATACTGAGATAATGCAGGATTGATTTCATGCATGACATCATGACATGTCAAACCCTACTGTCTGGGAGAAATAAAGACTTTCTAAATGTCATCTACTGCAAATGTTACCCATCATGCTGAATGTTAAACATAATGCTGACATGTTGTAGAACTCATACAACTGGCGAAAATCCTGATCAGACTGTTCAACCACACAAACTAGTCTGGGTCTTCAGTCCACACGACAGAAAAATAGTTTTTCATGAAAAAGACTTTACACATGGTAAACTTGTTTTTTTTTTGTTTTTTTTTAAAAAAAACAAACATTACATTTAAAAATTACATCAGAAAAATACAGTGGAACCTCCACCAACAGTCACCTCTGTACAACAGGCACCTCCCTATAACAGCTACTTTTCTAATTTCCAAAAGTACTGTTTTACTATAAATTTAACCTCTCTACTACAGCCATCTCTCTATAACATCCATTTTTCTGATATCCCAAAGTGCAGTTTTACTACATATTTAACCTAACAACAACAGCCACTACCCTACAACAGTCAATTTACCAAGGTTCTTTTTGTTCCTAGTCTCTTCTTGTAAGCTGATCAACCTACCTTTAACTGGTAATGCTTGAGTTTTCCCTCAAAACAAAGTGGTTGAGGTCTCTCTTCTCCCACTGTCAAAGGGTTTGCCAAGCCTGCCAAAACAAAAGGACAGTTACATATGAGAAAACAGGGCCCGGTTGTTCAAAGCATCGTTAGCTTAACGAGCTTGTTAAGGGTCATTTCGTTAACTGTTTTAGCAGATTCAATATACAATATTCTGATATTTTTTGCTGAAAAAATGTGAGTAGCTTTTGCACTGCAAAAGCTACTCACATTTTTTCAGCAAAAAATTTCAGCATATTTGTGTATCACTCGATGCAAATTTTAACAAATCATTAACTAACGACATCGTTAGCTTTGAACAACTGGGCCCAGGTGTTCAGGATAACTGTTACTGTATGAGTGAATGACAAAAGTGTTCAGACCTGTACAGTACACATGGATCATCAACTCCTTGTAACTAATTTCTACACCAGCCATAATTTTGGTCACACCATGTGCAAACATGTTTTCAGGCATATGTGCCCAGTCTGATCAGGGCCTTTGCAGTCCGCAAAAAGAATCAACTGGATACTACAGAATGTTTCAATGGGGAGAAAATCCCAATGAGAGTTTGTGCATGTAAAGGATGATGTGAATCCACACATTTTGAGCATCCTCGAAGGCTTTGCGTTGAGGTTTTATGGTCCAGTCAACCTAATGGGGTCCTGTACAGTGTGGTCAGTTTACCTAACCACACTTTTACTGGGCAGGTTTAGTCCTCTAAGCAGTTAACTAGTATTGTGCATATTCTTTTGCCAGAAACTGACAACTGCTCTTCTTGATTCAACGGAAGGAGAGAGTGACTGTAGAAAATATTTCATGATCAAATCTCCCTGAAAGAATTTGCCAACTTGGTGGGGGTCCAACCTGCAACCTCCTGATCACCAGTCGGACGTGCATCCAACTGAGCCGACAAGGCTTAAAGGCCCTTTTTTTTGCATGGCATGGAGCACTTATAAGCATCAATAAAAGTTATGATCAGACTACACAAATATGAAGAAAGAAACTGGCTCAGTCATTCATGCAGTATAGTTAGGACTGTTAGCTGATCCATCACACCATTTTAGATACATCACCAGGTTGTCAAACAGACTTGTTAACATTTTTGGATAAGTATGGCAAGGAATTAATGGTGTGCCAATATTTAAGGTAATTATGATATCCCCTCTATAATGGCTTAACAACCAGTAGAGAACCTGAACAGACTTCACATATGGAGGCTGATCTAGGTCTACAATATTCATATATCTACTGTAATACAATCTATCACTTGGAAAGATGTTTATATGTTAAGTTGAAAGATTGAATGTCAAACAGCGTAGATCCAGATGAGATGGCTCATTGAGCCGTCTCATCTGGATCTATGCTGTTTGCAAAAGCCTATTATTATCGCCTGTGGCAGTGAAAGAGTTAAACAAGTTTTCACATAGCTACAGATAAGAGGGGGGTATCCATATAATATTTTTTTTATTCCTCCATGAAAACATATGTTGTGGATACTCATTAGAAGCGCCTCAGCGAGGCGCTTCTAATGAGTACCCACTACATATGTTTTCGTGGAGAAATAAGAAAGATATCAGCATTTTTCTGATGAAAAAAAGCGCCTTATCTGTTGCTATGGTTTTCAGACACCATAACTCTTTACCATACTTATCCTAAAATAAAATTGTCCATTTGACTACATTTACTGGTCGAAAAGTGCTGACCAAATGGCAAACAGTGCATACCCTAATTAAAAAGAAATTCGCCCAATTGGCTATTTCGACACTGCTAGTGATGTTCAAGAAATGGAACTAAATGTACAGACTAAACAATGTTCAGCCAAGTGTGAAAAATAGGTCAAGGTCAGTAACTGTTGATGGCAGTGGGCAGGGTGCATCATGGTGGATGTATGATAAATGAATCAAGTTCTGTGTATTATCCTTTTATCAGGAGCAATGATAATTATCAGACAATCCTGGTCACATAGGTTTTTGCTAGTTGCAGAATCTTGACATACACCACTGCACAGATGCACAGCTGGTCTTAAACTACCATAATAACCCTAAGTAGCTGGACAGATAGGCCTTTACAAACAATGTAGACCCAGATCAGATGCCACAAAATGTGGCATCTCATCATGGTCTACCCTGTCTGCCATACATACCGCAATATTTTAGACACATGAACATGTAATAGAATGGACTATTTCAAATTCTAGGACAAGTATTGTAAGTAGATAAGGTGTCCCAATACTTAGGGTAAAAACATCCTGGACATAACCTGTAGCCTGGACATTAAATGTAAGTTAGGTTTACCCATGTTGTATACAGTTTTAGACATTAAATGTAAGTTAGGTTTACCTATGTTGTATACAGTTTTATACAGTTTAAATACTGATTGTAATTCTAAACACTTTCACTTACTTGCACTTCCCCCATCAAAGGTGTTTTTCTGAAAAATAAACAAAAAATGAAGCTAGATGGTGATAATGATGATTTTGGTGCTTAATGTCCCTTTCAACATTATCTAAGTCATAGGGTGATGAAAGGCTCTGTGCCAAAAAAAAGCAGCGTACAGTCATGAAAATTTCCACCTCCAATAGGATTCAAACCTGGGATGTCATGATCCGGTCGGAAGCATTAACCTTTCAGTTACCTAGACCCTTCAAAATGAAACTAGAACCATATTTACAGTAGCACGAATTTCTAAATACGTAAGTCAGTAAGAGCTGATTTTTTTAAAAGGGTATGCATGTCAAAAAAATAGCCAAGGAATAATATTTTGTGAGGCATCAGAGTATTCTTTTTTTTTTTTCAAACAAACTGTAGAGAAGGATGATAACTCTTAACAGTTTTATTATCTCTAATGATTTGGTTTAATTTTTATTTGAATTGCTTTGCTTTGACAATTTTTTATATTTCTATGATTTCTGTATAAAATGATCCATTTCAGTTGTCTAAAATACACAGAAAATTGACTAGTTGTATTTCCCGTACATCCTATTTTATTTAAGACTTTTATTTTTTTTTTTTTTATTTAATATTGTTTCTATTTTTTTACAATTAATCTTTACCACTCTCTGGGCAAACTTTTCAGACAACAAAAATGTGACATTGTTCTTATTTTTCTCAGTAAACAATCTGCATGGAATGACCTATCCCGTTTTCTGGGAAAAAAAAGAAATATTTACATATGTCTTCTGCTTACAATTTTACCCAGAATACCAAGTGTTAAGAGAACTGGATATACTTGGTAGATTTTCTGCCATTTTCACAAGGGAGACAACTTTTGTGACTTCTGGTTCGCTTTCCTGCTCAATTTGTCATGGCCTTGCTGTTCATTTACATTACCATTTAATGGTGAAAACTGATGGATCTGATCAGACTATGGATGAACAGTCTAACCTGTTGCCCATATACTCAGAGGACTCAAAACAGAATGTTTTGTGATAATTCTGGCACAATTTTCTAATAAGTACCTACAACTTCTTTTCTGGTCCTTTGAGTTCTTTCTTTGTTTTTGGTTATTAGAAAATAAAATGAGCCAGTGCATGACAAAACCTACAGTAAGACGTGTGACCAGCAAAAACTCAGATCAGCCTGTGTAGTCCGATCAGGCTAAGCTGATCACATGTGCCTGCTACAGCCTCCAGAGTACCCAAGCACCTTTGCCGTACTGTGTGGATGTACAGGCTGACCTGAGTCTTTGCTGGTCACACAGGTCTTATTGTAGGTTTTGTTATGCACTGGCTCAAATATCACTTAACCCATAGGCTGGGAGGCATGGGCAGTGTTGCACATTATATTAATGTTCATGCACAAACTCGACCAAGGTGCTTCTAATGAGTACCCGCAACATGTTTTCATAGAGAAATACATGTACTCTACCTTATCTGGAGCAGTGCAATGATATAGAGTAACAGCCCAGGGCCAAGTTGTTCAAAACATCGTTAGGTTAACAGGCTTGTTAATGACAAACACCTTAACTGTTGTAGGTATTAAAGGTATTTTCAAATACACTGATATTTTTGCTGCAAAGGTGAGTAGCTTTTGCAATGCAAAAGCTACTCACATCTTTTCAGCAAAAAATATCATGCATTTACCATATTTCAAGATAGAAATTTTAACATCACGTTAGCTAACAACTTCGTTAAGTTTTGAACAACTGGGCCCAGAGTTCCAGATAATGTGATAAATGAGGTTAAACTTTAGGATAAATATAATTTTTACACCAAAACATATTTTACGGATATTCATTAGAATCGCCACGCCAAGCTGAACAAACAAGTTCTTACAGGCTATGCAAAAATAAGATTTATCTTTAAATATTTTTTGGTATCTCAACAAAAAATGTATGCTCTGGGTATCCTCAGTGAGGTGCTGCTAATGAATACCCACAACATGTTTTTGTAGACTTTTTCTTGAAAATAAAATGCCTTATAAGGTACAATGCAAGTATAGAAGGCATTTATGAACCATAAAGGCTCTGCAAGGTCTTCACTAGTCACATATATTTTGAGTTGCTGCAGCCCAGTAAAATAATGATGGTTTCATGTTTTATGTCCCTTTCAACATTATGTAAGTCATAACAAGACAATGGAAAGGTGACAATGAAGAGCCATAGTCATGAGCTGAATTCAGCCTCCTGCGGGATTCAAACACAGGACCTTGTGATGTGAAGTTGCGAGTGCTAACCACTCGACCACTTGGCCGCTTCACAACCCCGTAAGTCTACTGACCTTGGCTTGATGAGCATTATAAGCATCCTTGGCATTCTTCAAGGCCATCTGCTTGGCTACTTCTGGATCTGTTCAAAATTAAAACAGGAAATTTTGACATTATTACATACAGTGTGTAACCTAAATATTGGGACTTAAAATCCTTGCCATACTTATCCTAAAACTTGAACAAGTCAGTTTTACTATCTGTACTTGTGATTGTTTGTTTGTGTTGAAGTTTTCCTGCCAAGTCAACCCACTGGGATCGATGTCCAGCGCGGTCAGTTTAACTAACCACACTTTTACTGGGCCGGCTTAGTCCTCTAAGCTGTTAACCAGTATTGTGCGCATTCCTTTCACCAGAAACTGACAACTGTCCTTGAATCAAATGAAGGGAGAGAATGATTAGAAAATATTTCATGATCAATCTCCACAAAAGAATGTTGCTGACCCGGGGCCGGCAGGGCTTGGTGGGGGTCGAACCAGCTACCTCCTGATCTCCAGTCGGACACGCATCCAACTGAGCCACCAAGGCCGGCACCTGTCCTTGTGTTGAAAAGTGGTTGGAAGAGTGGCAAACAGTGTAGACCCTGATCAGATGCAATGTTCTGTAATAATTAGGGTTGTTATGGTATATCTGTAAGTTCACAATACAGTAACTGTAAGTTCACAATACAGTAACTTCAGGAAAAATATGGAACGGTGACATTAAGAAATCCATAACTATATCCTTAGAATATTGTTTTTGTTTATTTAAATTTGTTTGAGTTGGAGTTTTATGGCCCTGTCAACACCGGTAAGGTCATGCCAAGCCGGACAAGTTAACCGACTCACAATTTTCTTGGGAGGCTTAGTCCTTTAAGCAGTTAACCAGTACTCATGCACATATTTTTGCCAGTAACTGACAACTGCCCTTCTTGAATCCGCAGAAAGTAGAGAATGACTATAGAAATGATTTCACCAAAGTTATGTGACCGAGTTGGTATTTAAACTTGTGACCCCTGAATCTGCAGTAAGACACGCTACTGACTGCATAATGGAGCCAAGCAGAATATTGTTTACCCACAGCATTAGGTATATATCAAATGTTGATAAAGATCTGACCTACTGATCCTCTGGAAGAGATGTTGATATTGGTGACATGGCATGACTGTTTCTTGAATAAATGTGCAGGATGATCTCACTGGAGTGGGCAGTAACAGTATCTTCTGCAATGGCTGCAAGCAATGTGTGCACAAGAAATGCAGTGGGCTCAAGTGCTTGACAAAAAAAGCCTTATACAGATGTACACGGTGCCAAGAAACTGCACGTTCCTTGGCTGTTCTTCTTTTGTGGTTCCCGTGTGTTCATTTACTGTCAAACTTCAATGGCTCAAACATCTTTGGGACTATGGAAATTTTTTCGGGAGATGGGTAATTCGAGCCAATGAGATTTAATCATGGCGCCAGGTCAGGAAGCAAATGGCGATAATTTATGGAAATATTTTCGATCTTAAACAAAATAATGCTATGTTGCGTGTGCTTATTAGAATCGCTTCATCAAGGCAATGCTAATGAGTACATACAACATACAATTTCATAATAAAATAAGAAAATTTCCCTCAATATTTGTTACCTTCAGCTATCGGAAAAATTCTGTAGGGACTCAAAAATGAGTTCGAATAAGCCAGGGTAAACGAGCCATCGGTGTTCGAGCCATTAAGTTCGACTGTAATTGGCAATGTCCATGTATTGTTTGTATATTACCATAACTCCTGATAAGGCCATTTTTTCAATCAAAAGTATTGGAATTTTTCACATTTTTCAATGAAAATATGTTGTAGGCACTCATTAGAATGGCCGAGGTGAGGACCTGTGTTGCATTTTTGTGCTGAACTAACAAAAATATTTATCTGAATACCCCTCTATTCTGGAGCTAATGTCTACATGTCTCACAATCTTTACTTCCTTCTACTTCCCATTCCTTGAGAAGACTGGTTTGTGATAGGGGCCTTTCCTAGCTAATTTTACTTTTCTGTCTTTCTACCATTCACAGCTGTTTGTCTATAAGCCAGAACTTTCAGGTAGTCAAACAGATTTCTACTCTTGGTAGTAGGAGAAAAGCAGTGTTTTGTGACTGTAGCCTTTTCCTGGGTAACTTGACTTCAATTTTGTTCAAATTTATGATTGGTACAGTAAAGAACTAATGGGTTTGATGTAGCTGATATATGAAACCTACCATAGTTATCTTCTATTGTGTCAACCAGGTGTCCCATAACTGACTTGTCTCTGCCAGCTTTTTCTCGATCAGCTTCATCTAACTGTCTTAAGATTCTTTCCTTTGTTGACTCTGTCTCACCAGTGATCTTACGAGCCATGAAATGGGCATATAACTCTGTCTGGGTAATCAGGAAATTTAACTTTCTCTGCTGTCGTCTTGCCTATAGGAGATAGAAAGTACCAATTTCTAAAGTAAACATGTTGAAAAGACAAGAAATTCACCAAATGGCTATATTGCGACTGCAGGTTGTGTTCAAGAAACGAATGGGGCCGAATGCACAGACTCAACATTGTTCAGCCGGGCGTGAAAAGTAGGTTAAGGTCACTAACGGTTGATGGCTGTGGGCAGGGTGCATCATGGTGGATGTGTGTATGAAGTTTCATTATTCTAGATGCCTTGGTGTTTCAGAAACTGGAGCTAAACGTACATACTTAACATTGTTGACACTGCAAACGTCAATGCCAACGCCAATGCCAAAACTAAAGCCGGCATAGTATTTTATAACATCTCGAGTTATTCTTATAGTGTTGCAAAGCGTTTAACAATACTTTCCTAGACTGGCATTTTTAGGCTAATAAGCATTAAAGCTTAAATAAATAACAATTAACTGTTAGTCTGCTGAATCTGAAAAGCAACAAACAATATTTTAAAATATATTTTCATACTTTTTCTGCCAAAATAGAACTAGACATGTTATGTGAACAGTCACCGATGTCAAGTCCCATATGTGATGAGTTACTGTAGAAAGGGTCCTATTATTAACATTTTTCCCTATATTTTTGCCCTGAAACAGGACTGTGAGTTAAATATCCGAAGACTGTTTCTGAGACATGGTTTCCATACAAACCTATTTGCTTTCTGCTACAGCCAACCCTCATTATACCACCACTCCATACAACGACAAAATTCGTTATACTGACAATTTGACTAGCACGGAAACCCTCTCTCAAAAAGTGACACTTAATCAGAAATTATGCAGGAACATTGTTATTCAATACTTCAAGCAACATATGTTTTGGATATTTGTTAGAATCGCCTCACTGAGGCATTTCTAACAAATATCCAAAACATAGTTCTATGAAGAAATAAGAATCAAACATGGCATCTGTTGCATAGCATTCTGCTCATTAAGAATTCTTTACAACAGCAAATTCATTTTAATGGCAATATCTTTGGAAACAAATGCTGTCGTTGTAATGAGGGTTCACTGTACTCCTCTTATCTGAAGCTATGGTTAGATTCTGTGGTAATTACAATAGCCATTTTCAACTTACTTTGGCCCATAGTACAATGTCCAAATTATATCGAGCACAGCTTGCAGAAGCGCGTCGCAAAGGAAGTGAGCTCTGCGGTAGCGAATATGATCAAGGAAAAGTAACATACAACGATATATACTTTCAGCAGAAATTGCTCTGACCAATATTTCCCGGAAGTTGTCACCGGAAGATGGCAGGACTGGGGCAGTCTTGATTATACCCCTATTCACAAAATTTGGGTCTCACTAATAAGCATCACGAAGTTACAAGAAACGAGTGTCAGTAAGTTTCACAAACATATTTTGCTGATTATTTTTATTATCTATTATTGATTTACATATATTTTTTATATACTGATATTCATTCTTTAATGATGCTATGAAGGACTTTTGAAGAGACTACAGACATGACAGATAGGTCTGTGCTGTGCTCGCATTTAGGCAAAGCCATATTATATATAAATGCCTCTGTTTACCTGTCTAACAAATACAGCACTGGTTTTTATGAGACTATCATTTTAAACATTTTGTACTGCAAAAAAGCTGACCAGAAGAATGTGTTAGTTGAGTGCTTAGGTGTTATTTGTGTATCCAATCAGTTTAATTTAGAATTCTTGGCAGTAGCTTCAGATTATAAGGGGTATCCACATAATATTTTTCTTATTCATCCAAAAAACATGTTGTGGGTACTAATTAGAAATGCTTCACCGAGAAGCTTCTAATGACTATCCACAACAAATGGTTTGTGAAGAAATAAGAGAAATATCAGCACTTTTCAGCCAAAAAAAAGCCCTTTCTCCGGAGCTGACAGAGTAGAAATATCATAAATGATTTGGCTGAGTGTGCACAAGAACCAATACTGAAATAGTAATTACTCTAAATATTTGGGCACTATAAATCCTTACCGAGCTTATCCTAAATTTGAACAAGTGCAGTTAGTGATATGTCTAAACTGCTGACTAAATGACAAACAGTGCAGACTCTGATCAAACTGCTACATCTGGGTCTAGATTGTTTGCTCAGGCATGCCTGTCCAAATATTTACTGACTCGGCCATAAAATGTAAGTGGCCTGTCAACATAACTCTTGATAAGGCTCTTTTTTGGCCAAAAAGTATCTATATTTTTCTTATTTCTCAACGAAAACATATGTTGTGGTACTCATTAGAAGTGCCTCGGCAAGGCACTTCTAATGAGTACCCACAACAAATGTTTTCGTCGAGATAAAAAAACCATTAACCTGATAACCACTCTTATAGACCTACTGTCCTTTTGACATCTTTCAGAAAGTGGTTTTTTGTCTGATATTTTATTTTAAATGAAAATATTTAGTTCTGATTGACTATATCTTATCAGAAACCATTTGTCTTTTCTGTTTCTGTGTTTTGTTCTCAAATATTTACACTGAAATTAAATTTTTCATAATAAAATAAGACCCATGCATTTTCTATAGTAAAGTGATTTTTTTGGAATTTTTGTCTAAGAAAATATTTTTTACTTTTCTTTGCTGAATTTGAATTATTGATGTTTCACAACAAGATTGTGAAAATTTCAGAAAAATTGAACAAGCAGAACTTGTTGAAAATCTGCTCCAAGTTACCTACCCTACAAATTTCTGCATAATTTGCATTCATTTTTACTATGGGAAAAAGTGAAAATATTTGATTTTTTAAAAACCATTGACTAGAATAAAACTTTTTGTACATAGGTAGTTACGACAAATGGTTTTGCATTAAATCATGACAAAAGTTTGCAAATTTACTTCTTCTGTGTAAAGCACCAAGCAAAAAATAACTTTCTGAAAGATGTCGAAAGCACAGTATGTGTCGAGAAGCCAAACAAAAGACATGTTCTACTACAAACCTTTTATTGGTTTACAAGTATTTGTCACACCAAAATCATGGATCAAAATCACTTTTAGAACTTGAAACAGTAATGTGCAAGTCCTGTTCTGGAGGTTATACAGACAGATAACACTTCTAATTTGAACAGAAAATACTTTGCAATAAAAGACAAAACTGACAGTTTTTGCTGCAGTTCATTATTTATGCAACAAGCAAATTCCATGGGGAATTTATGTCCCCCGCCTAATTTTTATTTGAGGTGTTAAAAATGGTAAAGTTAACCAGAGGACCACTGGTCCTGTATCAAATACCTAAGTATTGAAGCAGGAAACCAGTGATAAAAAATAATTTCAAGATTCTGAAAAAAACCACATGCATATCTTCAGACCATCCTTAAAGCACCTGTACAGTTTCAAAAGGATCGGCCAAAAACTGTGGGAGGAGTTAAGGGGACAAGGTACCTGCTCCCTATATACTCCTGTAGTATTAGAACTCAAAAAATGTCTAAGTTAAAAATGCAGAAAAAGTGGTAAAAAATTATTTCAGGATTCTGAAAAAACCACATGCATATCTTCAGGCCATCCTAAAAGCCCTTGTAAAGTTTCAAAAGGATCGGACAAAAACTGTGGGAGGAGTTAAGGGGACAAGGTGCCTGCACCCTATATACTTCTGCAATATTAGAACTCAAAAAATGTCTAAGTTAAAAATGCAGAAAAAGTAATAAAAAAATATTTCAGGATTCTGAAAAATCCACCTGCATATTTTCAGACCATCCTAAAAGCCCACGTAAAGTTTCGAAAGGATCGGCCAAAAACTGTGGGAGGAGTTAAGGGGACAAGGTACCTACTCCCTATAGACTTCTGTAAAATTAGAACTCAAAAAATGTCTAAGTTCAAAACGTGTAAAAAGTGATAAAAAATAATTTCAGGATTCTGAATAAACCACATGCATATCTTCAGACCATCCTTAAAGCACCTGTACAGTTTCAAAAGGATCGGCCAAAAACTGTGGGAGGAGTTAAGGGGACAAGGTACCTGCTCCCTATATACTCCTGTAGTATTAGAACTCAAAAAATGTCTAAGTTAAAAATGCGGAAAAAGTAATAAAAAATTATTTCAGGATTCTGAAAAAACCACATGCATATCTTAAGGCCATCCTGAAAGCCCATGTAAAGTTTCAAAAGGATCGGCCAAAAACTGTGGGAGGAGTTAAGGGGACAAGGTACCTACTCCCTATACACTTCTGTAGTACTAGAAATCGAAAAATGACTAAGTTAAAAATGCGGAAAAAGTGATAAAAAATTATTTCAGGATTCTGAAAAAAACACATGCATATCTTCAGGCCATCCTTAAAACACCTGTAAAGTTTCAAAAGAATCGGACAAAAACTGTGGGAGGAGTTAAGGGGACAAGGTACCTGCTTCCTATACACTTCTGTAGTATTAGAGCTCAAAAAAAGTCTAAGTTAAAAATGCGGAAAAAGTAATAAAAAATTATTCCAGGATTCTGAAAAAACCACATGCATATCTTCAGGCCATCCTAAAAGCCTATGTAAAGTTTCAAAAGGATCGGCCAAAAACTGTGGGAGGAGTTAAGGGGACAAGGTACCTACTCCCTATACACTTCTGTAGTATTAGAACTCAAAAAATGTCTAAGTTAAAAATGCGGAAAAAGTGATAAAAAATTATTTCAGGATTCTGAAAAAAACACATGCATATCTTCAGGCCATCCTAAAAGCCCATGTAAAGTTTCAAAATGATCGGCCAAAACTGTGGGAGGAGTTAAGGGGACAAGGTACCTACTCCCTATAGACTTCTGTAATATTAGAACTCAAAAAATGTCTAAGTTAAAAATGCAGAAAAAGTGATAAAAAATTATTTCAGGATTCTGAAAAAACCACATGCATATCTTCAGACCATCCTTAAAACACCTGTAAAGTTTCAAAAGGATCGGACAGAAACTCTGGGAGGAGTTAAGGGGACAAAGTACCCACTAAAAACTCGGAACCACGCACCACGCGCCACGCGCCACGGAAAACCAAAAACAGTGTCCCTCCACTTTTCTTCGAAAAGGCGGGGGACAAAAAATGTCTAAGTTAAAAATGCGGAAAAAGTGATAAAAAATTATTTCAGGATTCTGAAAAAACCACATGCATATCTTCAGACCATCCTTAAAACACCTGTAAAGTTTCAAAAGGATCGGACAGAAACTGTGGGAGGAGTTAAGGGGACAAAGTACCTACTAAAAACTCAGAACCACGCACCACGCGCCACGCCCCACACCCCACGGAAAACCAAAAACAGTGTCCCTCCACTTTTCTTCGAAAAGGCGGGGGACAATAAAAATAAAAACAAATGGCTCCACTGCATATTTAGTGAGAAGCTATGTACATCAAATATCCTTATCTGATCAAATGCCGAGGTTTCTTTGCAGTATAACAAAACACCATATGTAAACTGTGAAGCTGCCAATCAGTCAGCATATCCTTACAGACTGTTCAGTATCATAGCTGTTGCTAACCACACTAACATTTTAGATCCGAAGAAACTGGTAATCCTTTTTGGCTACACCTTATTTGTTGTGTTGTACTCCAGATTATTTTTCTTCTTGAGATAACATTTCACTTTTCTAGTACAGCCAAGAAAAAGGAAAAAAAAAAACAAAAAAAAAATAAAAATAGTTCTCACATTCATCTTTTCACAAAAATACAATGTATAAACAAATTACCTCACTAAGTTCAAGGTCAAGTTTGCGTTTCTCTATTGCCTCTTTCTCTACTCTTTTCCTGTGTTCTTTCTCCACTTTCTCAAATCTTTTCCAATACACCAACATCTCTCTTGTCAACCTCCGTGCTCTAGAAGGTGTATCTTTCATTGTCTTCTGAGACTGTATGGCTGCTCGCTTCACTTCTCGCATACACTGCTGAGAAATCTGGAACATGCATGACAATGAACCTAATCAATATACAGTTGACTCTCGTTATCTCCACCTCACTTATCTCGAATAACCGCTTATCTCGAAGTGAAAATCTGGTCCTTGCCTAAACATGAAAATCTAACAACAGGTAAAAACATATTGTGGAAAAGAGGAGAAATAGGAGCAATTTCTTCTCTTTTCCACAATATTTTCAACATATCTCTAACTTCATGAGTCCCATTACATATATATTTGTTAAATGTGGTTGTTCGAATAATTTTTTCCTCAATTCTGCAAATCTTATATGTCGAGGTACGGATATCTCGAAGTATTTAATAGAGTCCCTTGGAATTCAAGATAACAAGAATCGACTGTACTCTAAAAAGTAACATTATCAAACCCTGGGCAAAGTGTGTTTAATCCAAACAACTGTTTGTTTGTTTGTGTTGAGGTTTTACGGCCCAGTCAACCCAATGGGGTCATGTCGAGCACGGTCAATATACCTAACCACACGTTTACTGGGCAAGCTTAGTCCTCTAAGCGGTTAACCAGTACTGTGCACATTCTTTCGCCAGAAACTGACAACTGCCCTTCTTGAATCAGCGGAAGGGAGAGAATGACCGTAGAAAATATTTCATGATCAATCTCCACGAAAGAATGTTGTACTCTATTGTAGTCTGAGCATGAGTTTTATGCTAACTACCTTATTAAAATTTTAACGTCCATTTTACTCCCCAACAATATGTTAGAAATGTGTTAAATGAATAGTACATGTAAACAGTTTGATTTGACTGTTGTTTGCTCAGATGTAGCTGTCAAAATAGTTAGGGTAAATATGGTAAATAATTAGCCCAGTAGACAGGAATTGGGCCAGGATGTGTGCAGTTCACTTTTAAAAATCTTTATGTACAAGAAAAAAAAAAATATACTGTGTTTACAATATTAAACATGCCTAAGCAAACAGTTCTTGACCAAATCTGACTGCTAAAAATGAAGACCTTTATGCCAAATATAAGAAATCATGAATTCTGTCAGAAAGCTCATGATATTGTACTGAAAAGCAACATTAACAGTTATACACAGACAATGGTGGTTACCTTTTTCAAAGACTGAAGCATTTCTTTTCTGGCTGATACTTTCTGTTTCTGAGCCTGAAAATAAAAACAAATATTTACACAATTGTATTTGAGAAAAAAGAAAAAATGGACAAATAAAGGGAATAAAGAGAAGCATAAGAATGCTAACTCTCTTACACAATACAAGTAGTCATACCCAATGTTAGTACCAAATGTCAAAATCATAGGTGGCACAGCTCCTGAGAAATCTTTGACACAAATTTCCCTATGTATTACACAGGAGTGAGAGATGGAAAAAAGGAAAATGGTAAAAAGAAGGCAAATGAAATTTTAGCATCGTTTTCTTTTACATAATATACTTCAATCCTCTGTAAGTGTATACAAAATTTGAAGACTCTGACTGAACTCCTGCAGAGTTCAGGCAAGTTTCCATGTGTGTCTGACACACTGGAGTGGGCAGCAACAGAATCTTCTGTAACAGCTACAAGCACTGGGTGCACAAGAAATGCAGTGGGCTCAAGCGCTTGACAAAGGACCCTGATTACAGATGTACATGCTGCCAGGGATGCTGATTCAATAAGTCATACCCAATGTTTGTACCAAATTTCAAAATCCTAGGTGCAGTAGTTCCTGAGAAATCCTTGACAAAAAAAAAAAAAGTTTGCACATAGACAGACACAGACAAACATTGTTACGGAAAAGACAAAAACCATATACACCCTACATGGGCTATAATAAAACAGCATCATATGGGGTAAGAGGACTTATAAAACTCTTTTTTTCAATCTAGTAGAACCATTCAGAAAGTAATGCTAGACCAAGCTATTGATCAGGTTAGCATTCAGAACAATACACAAAAAGAAGGGTTTACAACATTCCTCACTTCAACTGGTGCTTGCCTGTCATTGCCTAAAGGTCACTGAGGCAAGTGGACCTTGTATTTTACAACTCTTTTGACCAGTATCTAACATCAGTCCAAACACACATCCAAATACTCAGAAGAAATATATCTTCTTAGTCTCTGACCTTGAACTCAAGGCCATTAGCGTGGGGTGGGGGTGTTAAAAACTTAAACCAACTAGATAAAGTGCCCAGTGGGGCACGTATACCCCTGACCAGCACTACCGCCACTTTTTAAAGAGTACAAAGTATGTAGCTTTGACTCTGGAGACAGCAGTTGTATGCTATATGTTATAACACTGAAAAAATTCAATCACACATAATATGAAGCCCTTGACCTCAAAGGTCAGGCACAGGTGCAGGGATTGAGCTGAATAAAACTTTAGTCCTATAACTATCATCATATACCAGTGAAATCAATCAGTCTTTATAATATAAGCAAAAATGACATTTGTATGAAAAGTCTGTGACCTTGACTTAAAAGCCATGCCTTAGCTTGGGGATGGTGCCGAGAAAAACTTCAGACCTATATATACCATCATGCTTAATATTAATGAAACCAAGAAAAGGGTCTTCATAATATAGCTATATAAACTTAGATGCAATTTTTTTTTACTTTTATATGAAATTTCTAAGTCTGTGACCTTGACCTCAAGGTCATACCCCAGGATAAGGATGATGCTGAGTAAAACTCTAGACCTATATCTACCAACATGTAATATATAAATGAAATTCCTCAAAGGGTCTTGATGGTATAGCTATATAAACATAAACACAAAAATTTTGACTTATTTATGAAAATTCTAA
Source organism: Anodontia alba (assembly GCA_964016985.1). Lineage (NCBI taxonomy): Eukaryota > Metazoa > Mollusca > Bivalvia > Lucinida > Lucinidae > Anodontia > Anodontia alba. Next base: position 4,309,808 of record OZ024823.1, read on the forward strand.
GTCCTTGACCCAAGGTTATTCCCCGGGATAGGGTTGGTGCTGATAATAACTTAAGCCCTATATCTACCATCAGGCCAAACATGAATGAAATCCATCAAAGGGTCTTCATAATATAAGGTCTTATAAACTTTAACGTAAAAACTTTTGACCCTAAGACAAAAATAAAGTATGAATGAATAATGCTTCAATGGATGGATGGACAGACAAACAAATTCCTTGCTGATAGCTATATCCGCTCAACCTTTCAATTAGGGAATAATAAAATTTAACAAATGGTCTTGATGATATGGCTATATAAACTTAAACGCAAAAACTTTTACTTTTAAATGAAACTTCTAAGTTTGTGACCTTGACCTCGGTCACACCCGGGGTGGGAATCATGCGGAGTAAGACTCTAGGCCGATATATAGAAACATGTCAAATATAAATGAAATTCCGCAAGGGTCTTGATGATACAGCTATATAAACTTAAACACAAAAATTTTGACATTTTTATGAAAATTCTAAGTCTGTGACCTTGACCCAAAGGTCACCCCTGGGGTGGGGATGGTGCCGATAAAAACTTTAGACTTATATCTACCATCAGGCAAAATATGAATGAAATCTATCAAAGGTCTTCAAAATATGAGGTTTTATAAACTTTAACGTAAAAACTTTGACCCTAAGACAAAAATAAAGTATGAATGAATAATGCTTCAACGGATGGACGGACAGACGAACAGATTCCTTGCTGATAGCTATATCTGCTGGACCTTTCAATTAGGGGATACTGAAATTTAACAAAAGGTCTTGATGATATGGCTATATAAACTTAAACCCAAAATATTTTACTTTTATATGAAAATCCTACGTTCGTGACCTTGACCTCGGTCACACCCTGGGTGGGGATCATGCAGAGTAAGACTCTAGGCCGATATCTAGCAACATGTCAAATATAAATGGAATTCCTCGGGGGTCTAGATGATATAGCTATATAAACTTAAACACAAAAAACATTGACTTTTTTATGAAAATTCTAAGTCCGTGACTTTGACCCCAAGGTCACCCCCGGGGTGGGGATGGCGCTGATAAAAACTTTAGACCTATATCTACTATCATGCCAAATATGAATGAAATCCATCAAAGGGTCTTCAAAATATGAGGTCTTATAAACTTTAACGCAAAAACTTTGACCTAGTGACCGAAAGACGAACGAACGAAAGTACAAACGAACGAATGTACGAACGAATGAACAGATGAACAGAAAAGCGAAAACTATATACCCCCACATACTTCGTATGTCGGGGGTATAATAAAATTTCTGTGTCTATAACCTTGACCTCAAGATTAATGAGTAGGGTGTAATGGTACTGAGCAGAAGTTAAGTTCACTATCTAACATCATGTAGTAGTAAGGGACATATGAGTTTCTACAATCTTTAACCCAAAAAAATTAACACTGAGTTTAATGCTGATGTAGATGCCAAAGTCAGATTGACTTCTGCAGGACTTCCTGTACTTTCATACAGGAAGCTAAAAATTGTTTCAACATCCACTTAGTCTGGCTAAAAAAAGTCTTAATGCTAACATTTTCCGAAATAAGAACATGAATATGTTTATCTAAAACCAATATTGTCTTATCCACAGTCTTGTGAACCATATCTGCATTACACATGCCTTTGGAATTTCTTTCTTCACTATGGAGATCCAGACTCGCCGTCTTTTAGCATCAGCCTGTTCTGGGCTCAGTTTCTTGATCTTTCCACCAGCCTTCTCCAGCTGTTTCTTGTGGGCCAGAATTGCTTGTAATATAACTGGATCAATGTCTTCAAGGCCCTACAATATACAGCAAAACACCTTAGATATCAAGCAAAACAGGTCAGAACCTGCTTCCTGTGGGTCACAACAGCTCGTAATATTAGGCCAAATAAAAAAATATGTGTTTAGGCTAACATATTAGGAAAAAAAATTAGTTAGTGTGGGTTGGACCTTTTTTGTTTTTTATTTTACATTTTTTTATGTAGAATTATACCATAATTATCAGCTATGATTAGACTTAGCACCATAAACCACATAAAAAATTTACCAAGTCAGTTTGACTGTCCTTTGATGTATCTAAAAGTACTGATAGAATGGCAAACAGTGTAGACCCTGATCAAACTGCTCCTATAGGAGCAGTTTGATCTGGGTCTACACTGTTTGCTCATACTTACTTGTCCAAATATTTAACATAATTATTTTACCCCATTAACATCTCTCTCTTTTTTTTTTTTTTTTTTTTTGAGAAAATGTGAAAAAATTGCTAGGTTTCACCAGGAAAATTAGGTAGGTAGGGTTACCCTAAACACACATATTTTTTTTTTTATTTGGCCTTACAGGGTCAATATTATCACAACTTTAAAAGCAAATTTTTCAAATCTAAAAACACACATATAAAATTAATATATCGAGATCATTACCTTAAGACCCAATAAAATATGGCAAAAATCTGCCCTCCATAGGAGTATAGAAGCAAATTCTTTCCATTTAGAATAGACCCCCTTTTAGAAGTAGCTTGGTGTGCAGAAAAACAAACAGGAAGTCTCAGAAGTTGACTCCCTTGTAAGACCAGAATTCCGCAGAAGGCAGCGTCGCACCTGCTGGGTCAAAAGTCACAGGAGCCACAATCAGAACGTGGTTATTAAATAAGTTTATTTCATTCTTAGCAGTGCTTAGTTGGAAAAGTGACAAAAATTAAGACAAGGATTATATGATAACGTGGAAAAAGTGACAAAAATAAATTTAAAAATCATATCCAAATCACGTGCACTTCTGCAGACCCGGGAGAAAACAAAGTTTCAACAAGAAATCCGCGGAAAGCGATGTTGTACCTGCGGGGATTAAGTCATACAAGTTCCTATTTGTATTGTAAAAAATCTATTTTGCAGTATTCAAGAAATTGATGGGTTAGTTTGTAAGAAAAATGGACAAAGTAGAAAATTTGGAATATTGGCTTGCAAAATTTGATCTAAACCTGTCCATTATTTCACAAGATACTGATATTGAGCAGATATCATTTTTGCCCATTAATCAAGGCCAGTAACTCAGCTGAAAATTGACGAAAAATGTCATGTGACAATCCCAAGCTAGGTATTGTTAACAACAATATGTATGCAAAATATGATCCTAATCCATCAATTCTTTCACAAGATATTGAGCGGAAACCAATTTTGGGCATAAATCAAGGGCCCCTAAATCTGCTGAAATGAATCTGAGATTTATGTGCAAACAATATGCACATCTTTTGACTATGACCTAATCATCTGTGAAGTTTCATAACTATTGGCCTAAAACTGCAGGAGGAGTTGCGCTCACGAAACACCCACTGACTATAAGGGTTTTAGGTAAAAACTGACTAAGTTAACAAAGCGGAAAAAGTTGAAAAAGTAAATCTGAGATTTATGTGCAAACAACATGCAAATCTTCAGACCCTGACCTAATCATCTGTGAAGTTTCAAAACTATTGGCCTAAAACTGCAGAAGGAGTTGTGCTCACGAGACACCCACTGACTATAAGGGTTTTAGGTAAAAACTGACTAAGTTAACAAAGCGGAAAAAGTTGAAAAAAAAATCTGAGAATTATGAGCAAACAATATGCATATCTACACACCATGGCCAAAACATCTGTGAAGTTTCAAAATGATTGGCCAAAAACTGTAGGAGGAGTTGCGCTCACGAGACACCCACTGACTATAAGAGTTTTAGGTAAAAACTGACTAATAGGTAAAAACTGACTAAGTTAACAAAGCGGAAAAAGTTGAAAAAAAAATCTGAGAATTATGAGCAAATAATATGCACATCTACACACCATGGCCAAAATATCTGTGAAGTTTCAAAATGATTGGCCAAAAACTGTAGGAGAAGTTGCGCTCACGAGACACCCACTGACTATAAGGGTTTTAGGTAAAAACTGACTAAGTTAACAAAGCGGAAAAAGTTGAAAAAAAAAATCTGAGAATTATGAGCAAATAATATGCACATCTACACACCATGGCCAAAACATCTGTGAAGTTTCAAAATGATTGGCCAAAAACTGTACGAGGAGTTGCGCTCACGAGACACCCACTGACTATAAGGGTTTTAGGTAAAAACTGACTAAGTTAACAAAGCAGAAAAAGTTGAAAAAAAAAATCTGAGAATTATGAGCAAACAATATGCACATCTACACGCCATGGCCAAAACATCTGTGAAGTTTCAAAATGATTGGCCAAAAACTGTAGGAGGAGTTGCGCTCATAAGTCAATTGTTGACGAACGGACGGGTCACGGCACGCCTGTATCGCACCTGCGTGCTAACGCAGGTGTGACAAAAAGACCGGTTTAAAATTGTATGAGAAGTTGCAATCACAAGGTACCCACAATCTATACATCTGAGGTCAGTAAATGACAAAGTTCAAAAAGTACAAAAAAGTGATAAAAAATAAGACAAAGATTATATGAAAAGCACAGGCACATTTTCAGACTATGGAGAAAACATGTTCAAAGTTCCAAAAAGATTAGTATAAAATTGTATGAGGAGTTGTGCTCATGAGGTACCCACTGTCTATATATTGAGTGTGAAAAATGACTGTTTACAATGTGGAAAAACATGAAAAAAATAACCTAACAATTACAGCCAAATCACATGCATATCCTCATACCATGAAGAAAACGCAAGCAAAGTTTCATAATTATCGGTACAAAACTGTAAGAGGAGTTGCGCTCACAAGAGGTACCAACTGTATATATATAAAGAGTGAAAAAAGACTAAGTTCACAATGTGGAAAAATTGACAAAAAATGATTTAACAATTCTATCCAAATCACATGCACATCCTCATACCATGAAGAAAGCATATGCAAAGTTTCAAAACGATCGGTTCAAAACTGTAAGAGGAGTTGCACTCACAAGAGGTTCCCATTGTCTATATATTGAGGGTGAAAAATGACTAAGTTCACAATGTGGAAAAAGTGACTAAAAATGTTCTAACAATTATACCCAAACCACATGCGCATCTTCATACCATGAAGAAAGCATATGCAAAGTTTCAAAACGATCAGTACAAACCTGTAAGAGGAATTGTGCTCACAAGAGGTACCCATTGTCTATATACTGAGGGTGAAAAACGACTAAGTTCACAATGTGGAAAAAGTGACAAAAGATGTTCTAACAATTATACTCAAACCACATGCACATCCACATACCATGAAGAAAACACACGCAAACTTTCAAAACAATCAGTACAAAACTGTAAGAGGAGCTGCGCTCACAAGAGATACCCACTGTCTATATATTGAGGTGAAAAATGACCAAGTTCACAACAAATTTAATCTAACATGCAGATCTTCATACCATGAAGAAAACACAAGCAAAGTTTCAAAATGATCGGTATAAAACTTTAGGAGGAGTTGCGCTCACAAGACACCCAGGGTAAATGTTGACGGAAAGACGGACAGACGAACAGAAACTTACACGCCTAAGTCGCCCATGCTAAAGCAGGTGCGACAAAAATGGCAGAAAACCTACCAAGTGTATCAATTCCCCTTAAGTTGAAAGTTGTACAGTGTAGCTTCCCTCATAGCTAAGTAAAGAGGACTATCCAGTTTAATATTTATCTTATTTCTCCACAAAAACATGTGGGTACTCATTGAGGCACTCCCAATGAGTACCCACAGAATGTTTTTATAGAGAAATAAGAAAAATATCATAATACATTTCTTTTCAGTTGAAAAAAGTGTCTTACCTAGATCTATGCTCCCTTCTCAAAAGAAGACAACTCCAGCAGAAATAAATATTTAGATTTATTATTCTGTGTCGTGTATGAAGTCTCTTGCCTTAAAGAAAAGATCGTCTCTCCCTGAGAGCAAATTCTTTCCTTTAATGGTAGCCCTACTTTAAGGAGGGATGCAAATACTTTCAGATTAGAGGCACATCCATTCATCTTACACATTGGGGTATCAAGATAAACATTTTCTTATTTCAAAAAAAAAACAAAAAAAAAAACATAAAAAAAAAAAAACAACTAGTAAGTGTTTTCAGAGAAAATAGATGACCTCCTACCTTACATAAAGATCACACCAAAATCTAAATAGTTCTTCGTTATGTCCCAATTACATGAAAAGTTTGTAAGAATGCAACCACTGATTCACAAGATATTATGCAGACTAGAAGGTGTGACACCGATACCAATGGTACCAAAATCAATATGTCCTTTTGGTGGTGGTGGTGGGGTGTGTGTGTGTGTGTGTGTGTGTGTGTGTGTGTGGTGGGGGGGGGGTGGGGGGGGTGGGGGGGGGGGGGTGAAGGACATAAAAAAAAAACAAGAATTCCGCGGAAGGCGTCATCACACCTGCTGGGGCAAAAGTCGCGGGAGCCACAATCAGAACGTGGTTATTAAATAAGTTTATTTCATTCTTAGCAGTGCTTACTTGGAAAACTGGGTTGAACAAAATGTAGACAAAGTGCCTAGTGGGGCACATATATTCCAGGCCAGTCCCATTCCCTCTAATGGCTATATCTTCAGCACTGACTTTTCGTATCATACAGCCCAATGATAATGGAACGTTGACGTAAAATGTGTAAAAGTCACTGGAGCATAAAATATAGGTCAAGGTCATGGGTCAAGGTACCTGCTAATTCAGTACATCAAGCAGAAACACAATGCAAGGTATGGTGGTTGTAGGCCTTATAGTTGAGGAGTTATCAAACATTAACGTAAAATGTGTCAAATATAGGTCAAGGTCACTGGGTCAAGGTACCTGCCAAGCCAGTGCAATGAGGTGAAGCACTATGCAAGGTTTAGTGGTTGTAGGTCTTATATTTGAGGAGATACCGAACATCAACATAAAATGTGTCAGTCACTGGAGTGCACAATATAGGTCAAGGTCACCAGGTCAAGGTACCTGCCGAGTCAGTACATCGAGAAGAAGTGCTATATAAGGTTTGGTGGTTGAAGGCCTTACAGTTGAGGACATATGGAAGGGTGACGTAAAAGGTGTAAAAGTTAATGGAGCGTGAAATATAGGTCAAGGTCACCCAGTGAAGGTACCTGCGGAGTCCGTACATTGAGGAGAAGCACTATGCAAGGTTTGATGGTTGTAGGCCTTACAGTTGAGGAGATATTGAACGTTGACGTAAAATGTGTAAAAGGCACTGGAGCGCAAAATATAGGTCAAGGTCACCGGGTCAAGATACCTGCCAAGTCAGTACATCTAGGAGAAGCACTATGCAAGGTTTGGTGGCTAGACATCTTACACTTGAGGAGATCTGGAACATTGACGTAAATTATGTCAAAGTCACTGCAGCCAAAATATAGGTCAAGGTCACCAGGTCAAGGTATCTGCCAAGTCAGTACATTGAGAAGAAGCACTTTGCAAGGTTTGATGGTTGTAGGCCTTATAGTCAAGGAGATATCGAACGTCGACGCAAAATATATCAAAGTCACTGGAGCGCAAAATATAGGTCAAGGTCACCGGGTCAAGGTATATGCCAAGTCAGTACATCTAGGAGAAGCACTATGCAAGGTTTGGTAGTTGTATGCCTTATAGTTGAGAAGATCTGGAACGTCAACGTAAATTGTGTCAAAGTCAATGGAGCGCAAAATATAGGTCAAGGTCACTGGGTCAACATACCTGCCAAGTCAGGAGGTCAGGGAGATGTGTCATGCAAGGTATGATGGTTGTTGTAGAATTGTAGTTGATTAGAATACTAACTTCGACGTAAATGTCGAACTTCGACATAACAGAACTGTTAACAAACAGACGGACGGATGAACGGACAGACGAATGGAAAAGCGGGCACCTATGTCGCAAAGTCGGGAGGTCAGGGAGATGTTTCATAAAAGGTTTGATGGTTGTTTAGTTTTGTAGTTGATTAGAATACGAACTTTGACATAAATGTCGAACTTCGACATAACAGAACTGTTAACAGACGGACAGACGGACGGACGAACAGACAGACGAATGGAAAAGTGGGCACCTATGTCGCAAAGTCAGGAGGTCAGGGAGATGTTTCATGCAAGGTTTGATGGTTGTTTAGTCTTGTAGTTGATTAAAATACTAACTTTGACATAAATGTCGAACTTCGACATAAATGTTGACAGATGGACGGACGAATGGACAGACATACGGAAAAGCGGAAGCCTATGTCGCAAAGTCAGGAGGTCAGGGAGATGTTTCATGCAAGGTTTGATGGTTGTTTAGTCTTGTAGTTGATTAGAATACTAACTTTGACATACATGTCGAAGGTCGACATAAATGTTGACAGACGGACGGACGGACTGACGGACGGACGGACGGACGGAAAATCGGACGCCTATATCGCACCCTGCTACAAGCAGGTGCGATAAAAAACAAGTGTGTGTACTCATTAGAAGCATCTTAGCAAGGGCTTCTTCTTACTGACTACCAAAAATTTATCTTTTTGTAGAGAAACAACAGAAAAATAGATGCAACTTTGTTAAGTTTATGCCACACCAATGTACTAAAATGTGAAAACAAGAAAAGCATGAGAGTTGTCATCCTTGTTTAGCTCAGTGATATAAAGCAATTAGTGAAGTGAAACTAACTATGAAATTTTACAGTTTGTAGACATCATTCAGGGTGGACATTAGGGCTGACATTAAGTAGACAGACAAACGGATGGAAACTTGCATGGCTAAGTCCCCATTGCTAACACAGGTGCGACAAAAAGATATATATTAGCTTTTATGACCTATTATAAAACTTTACCATTGCAAAGGTATTACTTCTCTTTACAGCACCTAGATAAAGTACCCTTGCTCTCTTTAGAAAAATACAGGCTGTGCAAGAAAAAAAAAAACTTACACCATGCATAAATATCAAAGGCGACAGATCTGACTGTTTCTGTTCACTCTGATAGCTGTTCCCTTATAGAATCACAGAACAATGTATGCTGCAATAGATCTAGATAAGGAGCTTTTTTCAACCAAAAAGTCTGGGCCCAATTGTTCAAAGCTAACGATATTGTTAGTTAACGATTTGTTCAAATTTACATCAAGTGATACGCAAACATGCTGAAATTTTTTGCGAAAAAATGTGAGTAGCTTTTGCAGTGCAAAAGCTACTCACATTTTTCAGCAAAAAATATCAGAATATTGTATATTGAATCCGCTAAAACAATTAACGAAATGACCCTTAACGAGCTTGTTAAGCTAATGATGCTTTGAACAACTGGGCCCTGGATATTTTTTCTTATTTCTTCACAAAACATGTTGCATACACTTTAGACACACATTTAATGAGTGGTCTTTTTGCGGAGAAATAACAAAAATATTTATCTAGATACCCTTATTATCTGGAAATATGCTGCAAACATCAAAAAAACATACCCATATAATTTAAACCCCATTAAACCCTGATTTTATATAGTAAAACTGGGGTTTACAGGGGTATAAATTATTTTTCTTATTTCTGCTCAAAAATAAAGATTGTGGGTACTCGTAAGAACAGCCTCACCAAGGCAGTTCTAATGAGTACCCACAATCTATGTTTTGTGCAGAAATATGAAAAATATCAGAGTTTTTTATCTGAAAATTTTCAGTTTTGGGAGGTGAAATTTTCTATATATTTGAATAGGGGTGTTTTCGTAATGCAACATAGGCCCTAATCAGGGTTGGGCTAATTAATGAGTTCACAGATCTGACTTACTTCATCTTCATCATCTCCATTTTCTATCACTTTATCTTTCTTTAATTTCTTTAATTTGGCTGAAAAAAAAAAAAAATGAAATGCAAATATAAGAAAAAATACAATAGTTCTACTCCCCCAACAGACTGATCCGTCTGTGCAAATGCACACACTAATCTGAGTCTCTCCAAATTGCACATTTACCTATCAGCCTGTTGCATCCATATCTTTTTATCATTACTGAAAGTTTCAAAGTTTCAAAGAATTATATATGTAAATGTCCTAAAATTTCAGACATCAGAATTTCTGACAAAACGGCATATGCAAACAGTGCAGACCCTGATCAGACTGCTCTTGAACTGATCAGGGTCTACACTGTTTGCCATTCTGCTAAGTATTTTAAGAAACAACTGCATAAAAAGCAAAAGTTAGGCCAAAAAAAGTATGGAGTAAAGTGTTCAAAATTTTAGGACATTTACAGTAAGTATGCGGGGGTGTGTGGACATGAGTGTTTAATATAATATTACATTATTACATTCAACAACTTTTAGTAGTTACATTACTGCAATTCCCCATTTCATTTTTTTTTTTTTTTTTTTGTTCTTGTTTTTCCACTCCAAAGTCACATTGGATGGCAAAGAAAAAAGTTGAAATGGCACAAATAATGATGTAAAGAAAAACTAGAAATGTGTTTGTAAAACACTATGCCCCTAACTATATGCTTGTGGACACAAAATGCCAAAGTTGAAAAGGATAAAACTCCGACCAAAATTTGATCAGGTCATCAACATCTTGGTTCCAAACTGCTTGCAAAATTTCGTGAGCCTAACTCAAGTGGGTCCTTAGATATTTTGCTTACAGGTTTTCATTGGCCTAAGTTTGAAAAGGGGCATTACTCCACCATGAAGATTTCCACAGAAAAGAAAAACCAAATCGACAACGGGTCATAACTCAAGAAGTATTTGGCAGTATTTATTCAAATGTTAATCAGGTCATCTACTTCTCAATAACAATCTATTCACTAGGTTTCAAGGCTCTAACTTCAATAGTTTTTTGAGATATGCTAACAAGATTTCATCCATATATTTTCTAAGGGCCAAAACTCAGGAAAGGCACATAACCTTGACAAGAAACAAAGCATGTGTCAGCTATTTTTTCATGAGGAATCCATATATGAAATTTCAAAACCCTAGCATGCACAGTTCAAAAGTTAGGCTAAGCATCAAGTGTGCAATGTAAAAATGCCCAAAATGACGAAGGACCATTACTCAAGAAGTACTTTTCAGAATTTATTCAAAATTTAATCAGGTCATCTACTCAACGCTACCAATCTCTATAAGGCTCTAGCTTCAATACAATGTAGTTTTTGAGCTATTTTGCTGACAAGATTTCATTCAATTTTCAAAGGACCATAACTCAGGAAAGGCGCATAATCCTGATAAGAAAAAAAATATGTGTCAGCTATTTTGCCATGAATCCATATATGAAATTTCAAAATCCTAGCATGCAGGGTTCAGATGTTATGCTATGCATCAAAAAGCGCAACACATGGACGCATGAATGAACCAGAAGCAATATGCCCCTCCAACTTCTTCACTAGTATGAAGCCTAATTGTTTGTGTTGCAGTTTTACGGCCCAGTCAACCCAATGGGGTCATGTTGAGCATGGTCATTTACCTAGCCACACTTTTACTGTGCAGGCTTAGTCCTCTCAGCAGTTAACCAGTATTGTGCACTTTCTTTCACCAGAAACTGACAACTGCCCTTCTTGAATCAGTAGCAGGGAGAGAATGACCGCAGAAAATATTTCATGATCAATCTCCACGAAAGAATGTTGCCGATACGGCGGGGTCGAACCCGCAACCTCCTGATCACCAGTCAGATGCACATCCAACTGAGCCACCGAGGCTGGCAGTGTGAAGCCTGTATAACTCTGTCAAAAAAACATTGATAGAACAGCTTAAAGAAATGAATAAGAATTATTCTGACTGTTTTGGAAATGGCCATTTTTTCACCCATACAGGGATCTTTTTAGGCAAACTGGAAATGATAATTCTTATATTAAGGTTATACTTATAGCCTTACATTGATATAATCAAACACCTCCATACACTCAGCAATTCTAAAACCCCTAATTAAAAATCCTGGCCCCACCCCTGACCTACCAATCTTTTCATGATATGTCATCAACACTATGTCAGCCAGTCATGAGAAAGAGCAAACAAAGATAATGAAGGTCCACAGCTCCAGATACGGCACATTTTTTAGCCATACAGTAAACTACAACCTCTTTATTACACGGTTCGTTATAACACGGTTTAGGATATAAAACGGTTCAAAGATGGATCCCAAAAATGTATAGATTATATTGAGTTAATGAAGGTCTATAGCTCTGGATAAGGCACATTTTTGAGCCATAAAGTAAACTACAACCTCTTTATTACACGGTTCGTTATAACACAGTTTCGGATATAACACGGTTCAAAGATGGATCCCAAAACTGTATAGATTATATTGAGTTAATGAAGGTCCATAGCTCCAGATACGGCACATTTTTGAGCCATAAAGTAAACTACAACCTCTTTATTACACGGTTCGTTATAGCACAGTTTTGGATATAAGACAGTTCAAAGATGGATATCAAAACTGTATAGATTATATTGAAAAATGACCATAAATGGTCATTTTTCAATATAATCTATACATTTTTGTTTGGATATAAACAGTTGTTTAACTAACACGGTTTATGCTATGGACCCCAACAATAGTGTTACAAAGAGGTTGTGGTATACTGGTATTTTTCTGGTTTCTCCAGGAAAACATATGTTATGGGTACTCATTAGAAGTGCCTCACAGAGACATTTCTAATAAGTACCAACAACATATGTCTTCATGGAATATAGGAAAAATATTACATGTATGTTGATACCCCGTCTTATCTGCAATTATGAAGGTCAGTTAGAAAAAGGCTGTAACGCAACCAAAAACTACCCAACTTTATGGAACATCCCAACAACATGCACAACTACACTTCTTAGCTCCAGAGGGGTGTAACAGGAAAATATTTTTCTTACTTCTCCACAAAAACATATGTTGTGGGTACTCATTAGAACTGCCTCACCGATGTGCTAAAAACATATGTTGTGGGTACTCATTAGAAGTGCCTCACCAATGCGCTTCTAACAAGTACCACAACTTATGTTTTTGTGGAGACTTAAGGAAAATATTAACAATTTTTGGTTGAAAAAAAATGCCATATCTGGAATTATGACATTTCATATGTATCATTCCTGTGAAGTTTCTCAACATACCTTTAATATGAACCAATTATGAGAAGTAGCACAGACAAGGTTTGTGTCTGACAGACTATGAAAAGCTTCAGTTCCACAAAAAAAAATTCATCTAAACAGAACATCTCAATAATATGTACAATTACACTTATTGTGACTTAGTTCTTTTGAGCTTCATTAACACAGTATGAACAAGTTCTGAGAATGAGCCAGGACATGAGTTGTGATGGAAAGGCTGAAAAGGGCTGTAACTGTCCAAAAACCAGGACATGAGTTATGATGTAAAGGCTGAAAAGGGCTGTAAATGCTCAAAACCATCTTAACAAAATATACGGGGTGGGCAAATTTTAAAACAGACATGACAAATATAAAACATGTACATCTCCATGCTGTAGGAGTAGAGATAGCGCAATTAATCTAAATATTGGTTAATTAGTCTATAAACAACAGAAAAACGATTATCGACTAGCATATTTTAACAACTGATTTCTTTATACAAATATTCTGTTGTTTTTTTCATTTTACTCCTTCGCGCACTTTCATTTTAACTGGAAATGAGCTGCGCTAAAGAGTATTCATAAGTCAGGTAGAAGTCGGGTATAAATTGTTGTAACAAATTAAAAATAACATTCTATTTTGCAACTGCATACTGTGTGAGTCAGAATAATTTTTTGTTGCAAAGCACCATATACTTCGCCAGTTCCAAGTCCTAACATGCTTCAAAATATAATCATGTTAGCAAATTATTTTCTTTTTATTTATACAAAAAAAATACCGGCAAATAAGCGTCTTCCACTGTCTTGACAATTAACTACGATTCTTGCTTCAAACATACCTGTTCGTGTTGAGCATTCTCTGTGATGTCAAAATCAAATTGTCTGATGCATTAAATTGTCAACGGTTTAGTCCTCGAACAAGGCTAATCCGTACTTTGTGCACATACTCTTGCCAGTAACTGACAACTACACTTCTTGAATTAGTGCAAGGGGGAGTATGTAGAAAGTGTAATCATAGCACTAGTTAAGGCGCTTTTTTCATTCCAAAAGTATTGATATTTTTCTTATTTCTCCACAAAAACATATGTTGTGGGTACTCATTAGAAGCGCTTCACCGAGGCGCTTCTAATGAGTACCCACAACATATATTTTCGTGGAGAAATAAGCAAAATATTTACTGGATACTCTCCCTTATCTAGACTTATGTATGGTGTTTCATAATTAACTTTTACAAAAGTTATGTAGCCAAGCTTTGCAGTCAGACTTCCATATGGAGGTGAGTGTCATGGCAAGGTACTTCTTATGAGTACCTACAGCATTTCGTTCTGTGGAGAAATATCAAAATAATCTGGGCCCAGTTGTTCAAAGCATTGTTAGCTTAACAAGCTTCTTAGTGGTCAAAATGTTAACTGTTCTAATAACTACCATATCTAATTCATAGGTATTTTTGCTGAAAAACTGTGAGTAGCTTTTCACATTTTTTCAGCAAAAATATTAGCTTATATGCCATATTTAATTATCAAAGTTTTAACAATATGTTAACTAATGACATTGTTAGTTGTGAACAACTGGGCCCTAGTTGAAAAAAAAGAAAAAGCACCTAATCTGGAGCAATGCATACCTTTAATTTTCCTCTCCATTTTCTTCTGTTCTTTAGAGATCTTTTTCTTTGGCCCCATGACAGACTTCTGGTGATCATGAAAGTGGTCATAGCTTGACAACATCCCTGTACTGTAGTACTGGTACTGACGCAGCTGGATAAACAACACAAATACAATGTATCAACCAGCCCAGAATAAATACATGTACAAGGTACAAACTGTACCACATTAACTGAAAACTTATGCCATATATAAACAGAAGGACGGACGGACAGGGTCTGACGGATGTTCCGACAGATGCATGGCGGGAGGGAGGGAAATCCAACAACTCACTGAAGTGAAATACACAACATCAAACATTACTTCATTGAAACATCAAAACATAGAAAGTGAAAAAATGAGGATATGACATAAAATTGACTGCCAAATGCTATATAAAATCTATGACGGAACATTAAATTAAAATTAAAGTTTTCCAGTACGATCAAATATACCACTGAGCAGCAGACTTCAAGTTTACTGTTAAACTCTTGATAATGAAGGATGGTTTATTCTTTATTAGAAAACAATGACAGAATCCTCATGCTTTCTGAATGTAGGAAAGAAAAAGAATCAGGAAAAAAAGTATCAAAAAAAAAGGTATCGAAAAAAAAAGATCAGGAAAAAAAGTATCAGTTTCATTTAATGAGGATATATAAGGCTATATTAATGACATAAGAAATGATTTATGGAGAACTTAGTATTTTTAAACTTTTTCCGTATATATAAATAAGTATTTATGATACACGCATTTGTTGATTTTTTTAATTATCTTTTTTATTTAATCTGTTTCTGGTCAATAATTCTTTTCCCAAAATTGATTACTATACCCCTGCTTTACCAAGTAAAGTGGGGGCTATATAGGATTCACGTCTTCGTCAGGTCAGGTCACGTCATGTCAGGTCATGTCACTTTTTTTTTATCAGAGTATTCTCAAAAACTATAAATGGTATTGTTTTAATTTACTTGAACTTTATGAGTATCATCCAAGCATTGCAGAGTTATGTGCCCTTGACAAGGCATCCTGCAGGGGAGGGGGGGGGGGGGGGTATTAATCACCTTTCAGTGATCAGTGATAGCTCTAGTTTTAATAGGTATTATTGAAGACTTTATTTTGGAAATGAGTGTGAAAATAATAAAAGTAATTAAAGTGATTTTGAGTTGTCTATTTATTTAGTATCATCCTAATTAATCCTTAATTGCATTTTGATATTGCTTGTATTGATATATTACAATGCTTGATAAAAAATTTTTCACACGTCTTTATTTCGTGATTGAAATCATTGTAACATCAGAACCACATTTAGATAAAACTGATTCTTTTTTTCCTAGCTAAAACTGATACTTTTTTTCCTGATACTTACTTTCTGATTACCATGCTTTCTACCACACAAAACTTACAAAATCTTGCATTTGGTTAGGAAATGGAACCTTCTTCACTGTCTCACCACTGTCTTTTAATATTTTGGGGTATTCTTTTTCAATGTTTGTAGTTTTGGATGGATGGATGGATGGATGGATGGATGGATGGATGGATGGATGGATGGATGGATGGATGGATGGATGGATGGATGGATGGATGGACGGATGATACATGCTTAGGCCTCTGTTTCTATGAAATATCACTACTTTACATTAGGCACAAAGACCATTATTTTGACCATACATGTAGGTCACATTATATGTAATATGAATTTTTTTTTTCCATTAAAATATAATTGTGGATACGTAACTGAAACTGTCTTGGCTGGGAGGTTACAGTAAGAATCTGTATCAAAGACAGTTTGGTGAAAAAAAATAATAAGAAAACAAATATCTTCTAAATATTCCTTTTCCCTAGAGCTATTACTTTTTGACACCTACATCAAAACATTTCACTTATTAATTATTGATAGCAGTGACAGATATTACCTTAATCCTTTCATCTTTAGCTCAAAGACTGATATCTTGTCACTTGATTTAATTAACACCAATTATGTTTGACATGCTCAGTCAACTGTGTGAAATCAATGCCATTCATAAAACATCTGTTTAAATTTTAATATCATAGTCTGTAGTTTACTGGGTCTGGCTTAATCCTTCTATCAACTGCAGTAAAGGTAAGTATTTTTTTTTTTTTTTTTAAATATCTACTATCATGCATGTATATTTGCTTTTATTAATCCATTAAACTGTATATTGTAAACAGCCTTTTTCCTCGCTCTTTTTTTTTTTCCTTCCATGCCTTTTTTTTCTATTATTTTGTGGGAAGGGGTGGGTTTTTTTTGTTTTGTTTTTTTTGTTTTACTACATGTAAATATAATAACAGTGTTTCATTTAGCTGCGCGTCCTGCGAGAATCTCGCATAAAATTCGCCGAGGACGCAAAGTTTTAAAAGACGTGAGACCCCCGGACGCATGTTTTTTCCGGGTAGCGAGTCCCATTTCCAATAAAATACTCCTGTTCCGTCTTTTATCACGGGATCTCTCCACACCTGTAATTGTTTACTATAACACCGGTTTACTAGTACCCTGCTTCAGGTTCGTGACTATTTGCGAAAATATTGTCTACTGAGTGCCAGTCGCACAGAGAGTCAATTGGATTTTGATTGGACGCTTTTAGGTTTTATCAACCAATCAGTGATAGGGTTATGAAAAGAGCGTTGCACGTGTTGAAAACGAAAGTAGACGTTTCTCGTTTCATAGCCGTAACTTGCGTAACAATAACACAGATTTCAAATTGTTTATGGCATAATCAGCGATGCCACCCAAGAAAAAAAACAAAAACTGTTAATACTGATAAGACACAGCCAACTCTGTTTACGCTCCTTAACAAGGATCGCGCATGTGAACCTGTTTCAGAGACCCAGGATTCCGAGGCCTAAGATAATTCCCAGTCGGACTCGGAGGCTGCTGATGGGTCATGCTCGACAGATTCTGGTCAGTCTGGCTCTAAAATAGTCAGAATTTTCAAACCCAATTGGATGACCCTTTATAACTGGCTTGAATATGACAGTGAACATAAATTTATGTACTGTAAATTGTGTACAGCAGCCAAAAAGGAGAATGGGTTGTGTAAGAGTGCAAAGTGACAGTGTAAATGAGAATGTAGATGAGAATGAGAATATTAAAAGGCCAGAGTTTGATTTTGAGACAGCAGTGCTGAAGTGGAAGAAGTCCAAAGATAGAAGTATGTATGAACTGAAAAAAAAAAACTGAAGTAAACTTTTAAGCCTATCCACTGAGTTTGAGGCTGACTTCATACATTTTTCTATCTGTGGACTTCTTCTACTGAGGCCTTGATTGTGGCATTTCTGAACTTTTCATTCTTACATTGAGCACATTCAATGAGTGCCAGTGGTGTCAAACTTTATAGTTCTAGTCTGAAAAGAATAGTTCAAACTGAGCTTATTTCCATTAACAGTTTTTTTGAGTGTTCTCTAGTCTAGAAGCCATGTGCTAGTCTTATGTTCAGCTAGTCAAGGTCTAGGATTTGGTAATACAAAGATATAAAACACTAGAACTAGTTGTTTAATTTTATTACATTTTATCGTCATTGAATTTGAGTAGACGTAACATATTTAAATCCAGTACAGCGATTCTCAGTAACAGCATAGCATGATTTCTGAAAGTCTCCAAGTGGGACTCATAAATTCTGATCAGGACTCATAAAAGTTGAGACTAGCGGGTCCTGGGACTCACATTTTCAAATCTGTAAAAATATCACTGTAATAATGTTAGAAATCAATAATAGTAAATTGCTAAAATAGTTATATTTTATGTATAAAAAAATGTGCTCAGCTAAAATTTTAACAAAACTCAAATTCACCAGTTTTGTGGGCAGGCATTTTGTTTCTCCACATTTTCCTGGCAATGATCAGAAAATCATCTATTTTTATGTGTGTTTTTTTTTTTTAATAATGGAGTGATGTTATTCTGACAGACTTGAGCATAGAAATTAGACAGAACCCACATATAGAAAACATTTTTTTTTAAATGTGGATACAGCACCTAGTTTGTGTAAATTTTAACTCTTGATTCAGACTATTGTCCATATCAACTTTGGGACCCTAAAATTACATTAACTCCTCTTCAGGAATATATATATTGTGGGTATTGTATTTACCTCAAGTATTTGGACAGATCTGCCAGAGCAAACAGAGCAGATCTCACAGAACATGGCATCTGATAGTGATCTACATTATTTGCTAATCATCCAGCAATATTTAGACACAACATCAGGAGGTACCAATATTGGCTTATTCAATTTATTTTTGGATTAAGCATGGCAGAAGTTAAGGTGCTTGAATACTTATGCTAAAACAACTGCTAAATGAAACACCTTTATCAAAGGGGAACAAGACAGTTCCCCCACAAGACAGTTCCCCAACACGGCTTTTGGAGACAGTTCCCCGACACGGCTTTTGGAGACAGTTCCCCGACACTTTTGTTCAAAGTCAAATGACCTGTAACTGATAATTATAATTGGTAATTATGGGTAATTAAGGATAATTATAGATAAATGATGAATTGTGATTGGATTATTTGTGCCTATGATTGACAGGGACCATTTCTCTCCCAGGATTTGCCTTAGCAGATGTGATGTCAGGACTATAAAACAGCTGAAATCTTTATTTCGCAATAAAAAGGGGACTGAAAATGAAGTCACGTACGTTATCCATAAATATAGTTCAGCCTTAAATAATTATACTATCCAAGCTGCGAACAAAAAAGGCGCTGGTCAGAATGTGCGAATGCCTTTGCGCCTTTGTTGTTCGCACATGCAATTAGCAGATTTACTCACGACGTGGATCATTATTATTATATATCAACACCGAGATAAAACGATACAATTTATGAACATCTGAAAACATTTCCTAACTATAAGTATACACTCCGGTGCAAAAAATAAACTTTTCTGATATTCTCAAAGACTTGCATGTATTTCTTATGCTTTTGTATCAGGTGTATAAATGCAATGTAAAATATCTGTCGGTGAACTGTCTTCAAAAACATCGGTGAACCCATAATTACTAGTTATAAAATTATAATTATCAGTCACAGGTCATTTGACTGAACAAAAGTGTCGGGGAACTGTCTTCAAAAAGTGTCGGGGAACTGTCTTCAAATCTGTCGGGGGAACTGTCTCCAAAAACTGTGTTGGGGAACTGTCTCGATTCCTATCAAAGCAAGTCTAGTCAGTAATCTGCCACAGGTTTTCATGGTAAAACAGGAAATTATTTATTTATATGCACCCCTTTCACCTAGATACATGTGTCTGTAAAAGGAAGTGCATCACGAAAACATACCTATATAATTCTGGCCCCCTTAAACCCCACTTTTATATAGTAAAACTGGGGTTTAGAGGTTAATACATTATTTTTCTTATTTCTGCCCAAAAACATAGATTGTGGTACTCATTAGAACTGCCTTGGTGAGGCAGTTCTAACGAGTACCTACAATCTATGTTCTGAAAGCAAATATGAAAAATATCAGTGTTTTTTTTCGTTGAAAAATTTTCATTTTTTGATGGTCAAATTTTCAGTATATTTGAATAGGCATGTTTTCATAATGACGATATATAACAAATGGGAATCATAGCTCCAGATAGGGCACTTTTTTGTTCAACCAAAAAGTACTGATTCATGGATTTTTCTTATTTTTCCACAAAAATGTATGTGTGTGTACTCATTAGAAGTGCCACAGCAAGGCACTTCTATTATATAAATGAGTACTCACAACATATAATTTCATGGAGAATTGATGATGGTTTGGTGTTTTAAGTCCCAATTGAGAAAATGGAAGGGTTACAATGAAAGGCTCTGTGCAATAAAGTGCCACATAGTCATAAGCTGAATTCTACCTCCAGCTAGCTTCAAACCCCCACTACAAAAAAAAAACAAAAACATGTCTATTCAAATATATTGAAAATTTTACACCAAAAAAGGAAAATTTTCAGATAGAAAATTCCAATATTTTTCATATTTCTGCTCAAAACATAGATTGTGAGTACTCATTAGAACTGCCTCGCAGTAGAACTACCTCTGCGAGGCAGTTCTAATGTGTACCCATAATCTATGTTTTTTTAGCAAAGAAAAAAAATAATGTATACCCCTGTAAACCTCAGTTTTACTATATATGAAAGTGGGTCTAAGGGGGTCAAAATTTTATAGGCGTGTTTTTATGATGGGAGGGCTGGGACCTAGTGATCTGAAGTTAGGAGCTCTAACCACTTAACCATCCAGACTCTTCTCACAGAGAAATAGGAAAAATATTATGTAAATTTTCCCATTTATCTGGAGTCATGAGAATAAAAGATGTGTATCTGAAATTACCTCTGGATCTTGATAGAACTGCATCTGATGTTTACGTTGGTATCTATGTAGTTTAAGCATACTCTGTAACTCATTTTCTGTGACTGGCTTTTCTTCGTCTTCATCAGATGAACTGTCACTCAATAAAATTGTCTTTAAAAAACAAACAAAAAGACTTGGATTTACCCTTGCCATGCTGAATAAATTAAGATGCCATGCCAACTTCTTATTTCTAGCCAATCAGATTACTTGATCCAGGTTGTTGATACAAATATCGTATGTCTAAATGGCAAATAGTGCAGATCCAGATCAGATGGCTTCTTGAGAAGCCATCTGATCTGGATCTACACTGTTTGCAAAAGCAGGGTTGTCCAGGATCAAGAGGTTTTGATTGATTGTGTTGGGGTTTAACGACACGTCAACCCTTGTGGGTCATTTTGTGTCTTCTCCCAGAGAAAGGGAGAAGAGTGATAGAAGAGATAGTCGAAGAGATGAAAGAGAGGAACAGGGAAGAAAGAGGAACAGGAATGAAAGTGAAGAAACAGAAGAAATAAAAACATTCCCCCTCAACCCTTACCTGCTACAAGGATAGCAGGCCTTGCCCAACTGTAAGCCAATATCAGTTGGACGCCCCGGTGACATAAGATACATGACACCTTCGCACCACCCGACCACCTCAGGATCAAGAGGACTAGGGTTAAAAAGAGGTATAAGGGTTTTCTCTAAAAGAAAAGAATTTGTTCTCCTTGGGATCAAATTCTTTCCTTTTAGAGTTGATCCCTTTTCAGAAGGGAATTCTGGCACAGGGAGGCAAACAAGAAGTCACAAATAACTGTCTCCTTTGTAAAATATTAGCAGACAGTATCAGCTCAAATCGAAATGATCACAAATCCAGACACTAAGTCAGACTGAGAGAGCAGGACGTACATCTCAGCTGCAGAACAGTCATTTATTTACAGTTTGGTTCTATTGAGTCCTTAGGACTCAAATGAATGAAATTCATCGAGTCCCATGATAAAATCATGTGTCCGTAACATATTTTACTTGTACATAATTTACAGTTTTCTACGGTATTTTATGAGTCCAGGGACTTGCTTATATAAAATTTGTGAGTCCTAGAGAAAAATTATGAATATATGAAGCAAGACTTGCAAGTAAAAAAATCACTGTGTAGAAGCTCTGTTTATTGGACCCATACTCCCAATGACAATATTCATATTAACCATTGGCAACATCTGTCAAGTTGTCAACAGTAACACAACAAAATAAATTCCTAGATGTCTCAATGTGTAAAGTGCTGCATGACAATGTATCACCATATAATTACATTTATGCGCTTTCCTGCTTTCTGATATCATTCATTTCCCAATGAACCAAAAACTTCTGGTATCCCATCTACGACGGCACTACTTGTGGTAAAACCCAACACCAAAGGTACAACGAGTCACTGATAATCTTGTTCACATTCGAAAGAATAAAACTTAGAAAATATATATATATTTTTTTTTTTGTTGCTTTATTGGGCTTTTTCTTTTGTATCTCATTTCAAAATAATACATGTTTTCAATGTTATTTGTTCTTAATCCTCCCACTTTTATTTTAAAATCCTGGCCCGGTTGTTCAAAGCGTCGTTAGCTTAACAAGCTCGTTAAGGGTCATTTCGTTAACTGTTTTAGCGAATTAAATATACAATATTCTGATATTTTTTGCTGAAAAAATGTTTGTAGCTTTTGCAATGCAAAAGCTACTCACATTTTTTCAGCAAAAAATTTCAGCATATTTGCGTATCACTCGATGTAAATTTTAACGAATCGTTAACTAACGACATCGTTAGCTTTGAACAACTGGGCCCCTGTCATTCTAAACTTGTAAACTTGAAAGAACGTCAAGGATCTGTTTTATTGTCTGTCACTCTTCTGGCGCTCAGCTCGGGCAAAACAATGCACCAAAAAACTAAATATTCTTGTGCACACAACCCTGCTGTTATAAAGACAAAAAAAAAAAAAAAACCCAATGCTTTCACTATTTCCTCGGACCCATCAGTACCCGGACTGGTAACTATAGCGCTAAATACCTATTTTATCGATATGATGATGTCGTGGCTATGATTTTACCGGTTACCAGGTTTTGTCTGGAATGTGCGAAAATCAATCGAGTAGAAAGTGATAATTATCCGCAATAAATAGCCACATATAAGTGTTATTTGTGAACAATACATCAACCATCATGAAAAGTTAGTACTATATAGACGTAATTGTTTTTTAACCACATTTGTTGAATATTGGTCACATAATTTACAAATTTAGGTGGAGTTTCCAAACACCGTTTTGTGAATGAAGCCGTACGTCGAAGAAAAAAGGCGACCATTGTTGAAATGTACTCGCATTAGTAGAGCCTGTTAATGCATGTCCTCGTTAAAATCAATTATAAATTAAACTTATTCAGGAAAAAAAAACTAGCTTTGTTTTTGAAGTTGTTTTATGACAGAGTTCTCGGAAGCGCCGAATCCGGCGTATTTTTACGCCTATATTGCTTTTGTACGCGTAAAATTTCCTTCCGAGCATTCTCATTTACGCTTTATTGCCACCGGACGTCCAAACTGAACTTCAAAGACGTACCGCGGACTTCCGAAATTTCTTTTGTCCGTCGAAATCGATACCCGAGATGTCAAAAAAATTGTCAAAAAGCCCGCCCACTTTTAACGAGTTGTATGATGTTTGCCCCGCCTACTTATTGGAAATTCGCTACCTGTGTTGACTGAGCTTTAAGGACGTCCCACTCTCCGCTTGCGGGAGTTTTATTGACATCGGTGTCAAGCATCGCGGCACCCTTTTGATGGCTGCGTAATCACTGTGTGTATTTGTCACACATGCTGAGTTGATTAATTGATGTTTGTATAATTAAACTTTCTTCTGCGACACCCGAAAATATTCGGTGAAATTATATGGTCATTATTATTTTTAAATATTCACGTCTTAAAATCTTTAAATTATTATTTTGCTAAGAATGTGTGTCGTCTGAAAACACCTCAGCACTTCCGGGAGTTACCGAGTAAAATTAAATAAATAAATAACAGTTATGCACAGAACCCAAATTTAAATCTATTCGAATTTAGAAGCTTAAGTTTGTCATGACAACAAAAGCAATTTTTCAAATGAGAAGAAAACATATTTTTCGTCAAAATTTTCGGAAAACCCGTTTCTAAATTCGTAGCCTTGTTCCGGCTGCGCTGTTTACCAGGGCGGAAAAGACGCAAAGTAAGTCTATATATAGGCGCATTGCGATGGTTTTGCTTGCTATTCTCCGCAAACAAACGTATTGCTGTTGGTAACTCATCTAGAGCTGCCTTTTATTTGTTTGTTGTTGCACGAGTCGGCGCCGTTTTCCCGCAATTTTTGTGAAGTAAGCAACTCGCTCACTCGTGTTGATCAGCTTCAATCCGAGCAAATATTTCATTAAATACATTTCTGCAAAATAATTTCAGCATAGTTTGTTTTTTAAGAAAACATGTTTTGGGTGTTTTCTCTCATGTATTTTCTTTTCTTTTTTTCTTTCTCTGGGCTTTGAAACGAACGCGAAGTTGGACCAATGTTGATGCTTTCTCTAAGGTCCGACATACAAGTACAGGCATTCCAAAAAGATGCGATCGAATTTTAATAAGCGATAAGGATATGTTTAAAACACATCTAAGAGAAGTGTATATCATGATGATTCTGTGTGACACTGAATTAAGAACCTCTGTTCTACTAAAGAAAGGGCAGACTACCGCAGCAGAGAAAAAAGTGGGACTTCCTAGATTTTCCTGTGGGACTTCAAAATTTGAGGGGTAGGAAGTCTGGGACTTCCTGAGTCTGGAAGTTAATGGAAGTCCTGTCACTATTTCCTAAGCCCCAAAAGCTTTTGGATCCTTACCAGACACTCAGTGGTTAAGGTTAACTATGTTGAAAAATGAAGTTGTTCAGACAATGTCCTTAAATATTAAGTTTTCATATTTAGCCGAAAACTCCAAGTTTTCTAGGTCAAACTCCTATTTTTCAATTTTAACTCCAACTTTTCTCAGAGATGGATTGTTAAACTCCTGTTTTCAAAATCCTAGTGAGAACTCTGTATGAGCATATCATTTTTATATCTACTTCAATGCGAACTGAAAAATCGGCTGGTGAAAATGTCAATTTCTCGAATTTGACCAACACTTATCCGCGATAATGAACCTCATATAAGTGTCATCTGTAAACAAAACATCACTTATCATTCAAATTAAATACTATGTAATTATTTTGTTTTTTAATCATATTTGTTGAATATTGATCACACATATTACAAATTTCAATGGAGTTTCCAAACACTGATTTGTGAATGAAGCTATTTGTCGAAGAAAAAATGGCGACCATTGTTGAATAGTACTAGCATTAGCAGGGCCTTTTAATGCTTTTTCTCGCTAAAATCAACTATAAACCCAACTTATTCAGAATAAACTAGCTTTGTTTTATTGCTTTATCAGCATATTATTTTCATAACCATAATAGAAATTTGAAAAGTCGACTGTGAAAATGTTGATTCTCCCGAATTTGACCCACATTTTCTAAAACGAGTATGTGCAAAATTCGGCGATTATCTCTCTTAAAGGGAATCAGTTAAAGAAAATGTTATTAACATATAACGGACACAAGATGGCATTATTGCTTTATAATAATTTTAACTGCCTTAACTAAAAATAAATGTGTTTAATACTAGTTTAATATGGGCGGAGTTTTGCAAAATATAGATTCTGAAGTGACGTAAGCATCACCAGCACCCGCGACATGATAATTAATGGAAACGGACAGTAACAAGTCTGGGTATTGATGGGTTCGAGCTATTTCTGAAAGCGAATGTATGAAAATTTCAAACAGAAAATTAATTGTAAGAAATGACTTGATGTTTTTCATTCATCTAGCCATGAATGAAAAAATAAAAATGAAGGATGGTATTGTACATATATGCATTATACACTATACACATTATGCATAGCGTCCTTCAGTTTCTTCATTCATGACCCAATGAAATGTAAAAAAAAATAAAAATAAATAAATATTCAATTCTTAAATGGTAGTGAAGATTTTTTTCTTTTCAAATTCATTATTAACTGCCTTCACAAAACTGTAAAGTCAAAGTGATTTATATAAGTAAATTTTTAAGTTTTTCCCTCCTTTTTCAAAAGGTGACCATCCTAGTAAAAAAGTATCTTTCTTTCTCCAAGAGGATTTTTCTGTATTTACTTGTCTTCTGATCGAATAACTTGTTGCCACACCCACTTCTAATTTTCAGCCAATCAGATTACTTGATCCAGATTGTTGCTATAAACTCACATACTTAATGGCAAACAGTGCAGATACAGATCAGTTGGCTTCTTCAGAAGCCAACTGATCTGGATCTACACTGTTTGCAAAGGCAGGGTATATCCGGGTTCAGCAGGACAAGGGTTAAATATTGGGACATATAGGCCTGAGCAAACAGTGAAGACACATTTCATGATCAGGGTGTACACCACTTGCCACTCATGAAGCAGGTTTTAGACACAACAGACTGTAACATACATGCCATAACCTGTGGACTAGAATCTGTGAGATAAGGCAAAATTTTAAGGGGGATTCAAAAAATTCTGTGAGATTTTCTTAAACATCACTTTGGAGCTCCCCCAATATAGTCTAAAGTCTTCTTTTTTTTTCCATGTCAGAAACTTGTGAAAACCACAACCGTGTGTGATTTATGTTTATTTCTTCATAAAATCAGTTGTAAAATGTTTTGAGATCTGAATTTTTTATGGGAATTGCCTTCCAGATGGGCCAAATTCTGTGAGATTTTATCTCACAGTGTGAGATATGGCATGCATGCTGTAAATTGGACTTAATAATAAAACTTCAGGTCAAGTATGGCAAGGATTTTATCCCAAGGTGTGGATAATATTCTTATTTTCTCCACAAAAACATCTCAGTGCCGGCACTGAAAGTGCCTTGCTGAGGCACTTTGATTAACCACAACAAATTTTCAGGGAGAAATAAGACAAGAATTCCGCGGAAGGCGTCATCGCACCTGCTGGAGCAAAAGTCACAGGAGCCTCAATCAGAATGTGGTTATTAAATAAGTTTATTTCATTCTTAGCAGTGCTTACTTGGAAAACTGGGTTGAAAAAAATGTAGACAAAGTGCCTAGTGGGGCACATATATTCCAGGCCAGTCCCATTCCCTCTAATGGCTATATCTTCAGCACTGACTTTTCATATCATACAGCCCAATGATAATGGAACGTTGACGTAAAATGTGTAAAAGTCACTGGAGCATGAAATATAGGTCAAGGTCACGGGTCAAGGTACCTGCTAATTCAGTACATCAAGGAGAAGCACAATGCAAGGTATGGTGGTTGTAGGCCTTATAGTTGAGGAGTTATAAAACATCAACGTAAAATGTGTCAAATATAGGTCAAGGTCACTGGGTCAAGGTACCTGCCAAGCCAGGGCAATGAGGTGAAGCACTATGCAAGGTTTAGTGGTTGTAGGTCTTATATTTGAGGAGATACCGAACATCAATATAAAATGTGTCAAAGTCACTGGAGTGCACAATATAGGTCAAGGTCACCAGGTCAAGGTACCTGTCGAGTCAGTACATCGAGAAGAAGTGCTATATAAGGTTTGGTGGTTGAAGGCCTTACAGTTGAGGACATATGGAAGGGTGACCTAAAAGATGTAAAAGTCAATGGAGCGTGAAATATAGGTCAAGGTCACCCAGTCAAGGTACCTGCAGAGTCCGTACATTGAGGAGAAGCACTATGCAAGGTTTGATGGTTGTAGGCCTTATAGTTGAGGAGATATTGAACGTTGACGTAAAATGTGTAAAAGGCACTGGAGCTCAAAATATAGGTCAAGGTCACCGGGTCAAGATACCTGCCAAGTCAGTACATATAGGAGAAGCACTATGCAAGGTTTGGTGGCTAGAGGTCTTTATACACTTGAGGAGATCTGGAATGTTGATGTAAATTATGTCAAAGTCACTGCAGCCAAAATATAGGTCAAGGTCACCAGGTCAAGGTATCTGCTAAGTCAGCACATTGAGGAGAAGCACTTTGCAAGGTTTGATGTTTGTAGGCCTTATAGTTGAGGAGATATCGAACGTCGAGGCAAAATATGTCAAAGTCACTGGAGCGCAAAATATAGGTCAAGGTCACCGGGTCAAGGTACCTGCCAAGTCTGTACATCTAGAAGAAGCACTATGCAAGGTTTGGTAGTTGTATGCCTTATAGTTGAGAAGATCTGGACTGTCAACGTAAATTGTGTCAAAGTCAATGGAGCGCAAAATATAGGTCAAGGTCACTGGGTCAACATATCTGCCAAGTCAGGAGGTCAGGGAGATGTGTCATGCAAGGAATGATGGTTGTTGTAGAATTGTAGTTGATTAGAATACTAACTTTGACGTAAATGTCGAACTTCGACATAACAGAACTGTTAAGAGACAGATGGACGGACGAACGGACAGACGAATGGAAAAGTGGGCACCTGTATCGCAAAGTCGGGAGGTCAGGGAGATGTTTCATGCAAGGTTTGATGGTTGTTTAGTCTTGTAGTTGATTAAAATACTAACTTTGACATAAATGTCGAACTTCGACATAAATGTTGACAGACGGACGGACGAATGGACAGACATACGGAAAAGCGGACGCCTAAGTTGCAAAGTCAGGAGGTCAGGGAGATGTTTCATGCAAGGTTTGATGATTGTTTAGTCTTGTAGTTGATTAGAATACTAACTTTGACATAAATGTCGAACGTCGACATAAATGTTGACAGACGGACGGACGGACGGACGGACTGACGGACGGACTGACGGACGGACGGACGGACAGAAAATCGGACGCCTATATCGCACCCTGCTACAAGCAGGTGCGATAAAAACTACATACATATACCTGGATATACCTCTTATCTGGAGCCATGAAGGAGTTAGTGTCACTATATTTAGGGCAAATAATGTATCATATTTACACTACGTATATAAACAACCTTAATCCTTAAAGCGTCAATCACAACTACAACAGACGACAATTTCTTTTTTTTTCTTTTTCAGAGAAAACAAATCTTGGCATTTCATGTGAATTGTCTGCTTAGCAGACAATTCACATGTAATGTCAAGACTTGTTTTATCTGAAAAATAAAAAAAAAAATTAAGAATGTCATCTGCTATAAATTTTGCTTGCTGCTTTAAGGGTTAACTTCTTACCAAACTTGTTCTAAAAATTGAAGAAAAAAAACATCTATGTGATTTTAGGAGAAAGGTTTGTAATTTTGTTACCTTTAGCCATTTTCTACTCTTTTTGACCTTTCCAAAGTTATACAGCCTGTTTTTGTCTGCTTTCCTTTCTGTGAAAAACAAAACAAACAGTTATGCGAGTGTAAAATGTAACTTGTTTCTAAACCCATTTTAAACTGAATTATCTCCTCACACTATATAATGGAAGAGTCCAATTTCATTTTAGGTATGTTAGACTATGTAATTTAGATATTCCTAGAGAAAAAAAGCTAAACTATTTGCTAACAATGCGGACCCTGATCAGACACTGCATTCTGCTGCATCTGATCTAGGGCTGCACTGTTTGCCAATTACCTTTTTTGGGATTTCTTGACAAAAATGATTCCCCTGTCATAATGACATGTATGAAAACAGCAAATGCTCAGAACAAATATTCAGATCCCTATAGAATGACTGTAGATAAGGGTTATACACTACAACTTACCAAAATACCAGGGCCCAGTTGTTCAAAGCATTGTTAGCTTAACAAACTTGTTAGTGGTCACAAAGTGGATGCTCTACCACTGAGCCACTGTTATGATCAAATGCTCCAAATTTTAACAATACGTCAACTAATGATATTGTTAGTTTTGAACAAATGGACCCAGAACACTACTGAAATATCCTTGTTTTCCTAAAATAATTTTGATATTTTGAAGAAGAAGAAAAATAACATATGTACCAAAAGAAATTCTGAAAAAAAAAATAGTTTCACTAGAAAATCTAGGAGGGGTTGGCTTATCAAAAACAACATACACTTTCGTTGTTGCATCGTGAAATATAACAAAAATATAGATACACTTTGCTTGAAAATAAATTGTTTGTCTTATTCAGGTTGCATGCGAAGCAGACAATTCACATGAAATGTCAAGACTTATTTTCTCTGATTCTCTTTTAAATTATAATGTCATCTGCTATAAATTTGCTCGGCATTTTAAGAGCTAACTTGTAATCTCCTATACATGCTGCTCTGAACAGATAACGAGTATCCACATAAACATTTTTCTTATTTCTCAATGAAAATATATGTTGTGGTTACTCATTAGAAAGGTCTCATTGAGACACTTCTAATAAGTATTACAACATACAGTGTAACCTCAATAACTCGAGCATCTTTGGGACACTTCAGGGTTCAAATTTAACTTTCTTGATAGCTTGCTAAAATTTGCAAGTAGCATTATTTTTTACTTGCTAAACCTATCAGCCACTTGCTTTTTCATACTACATGTTAAATGTGGCTTTAAACCTTTGCTCTCCGGGTAAAAATTTCAGCAGACATTTTAAAATATTTTTCTTATTTTTCCCAGAAAACAGGTTTTGACATTACATACAAATTGTCTCCTATGGAGACAATTTGCATGTAATGTCAAAACCTGTTTTCTGGGAAAAAAAAAAAAAGTATAGTCATTGCTTTTTGAAAAGAAATTGCAAAACTTTAGCAACAGTGCCTCAGGTTCCACAATTAAAGAGAATCTTTCCAACTTGCTAGAATTAGCAAGTGATGGAAATTGCAGCTTGCTTTTTGAAGAAATTAACTAGCATTTAGCAAGTTAGCAAGTGCTAAAATTGATCCCTGCACTTCTAATAAGTATTACAACATACAGTGTAACCTCAATGGCTCGAGCATCTTTGGGACCATTGAAATTCGTTCGAGGCATGGGTAGTTTAAGCCACTGAGGGTAATCATGGCACCAGTTCAGGAAGCAAATAGCAACAATTTAGGGAAATCTTTTTTTATTTTCTGCACATAGATTGTATGTTGAGTGTACTCATTAGAATCACCTCGATGAGGCAATTCTAATGAGTACACACAACATACAGTTCCATGATAAAATAAGAAAAAATCATTAAATATTTGTTTTCTTGAGCTATTGGAAGAATTTTGTAGGGACTGAAAAAAGAGTTCGAATCATCCACGGCAAACAAGCCATCCGTGTTTGAGCCATTGAGGCTATACT
The DNA here is from genome assembly GCA_964016985.1 of Anodontia alba. Lineage (NCBI taxonomy): Eukaryota > Metazoa > Mollusca > Bivalvia > Lucinida > Lucinidae > Anodontia > Anodontia alba. The sequence continues at coordinate 4,340,941 of OZ024823.1, forward strand.
GCATGTTTTTGTGGAAAAATAAGGAAAAAATATCAATCTGTTTTCAGGGTCTCGAATTTTATGGTGACTTAGTACAGTATATAAATTCAGAAAAATACATGCTTGCAATGATTTTACATGTAGCTCTAAATTTGGTAAAATCATTCTTCGATGTATAAAGACTTGGTACAACATAAATGTAATATGACAGATTGCATGCATGGTAGTTAACCCAATCATGTTTAATAACTTTGCTTCCCTCTTTTGTTGCATGCAGACAGGCTGGGCCTCAGACTCTATGGGCTCCGGCCTAAAGACTTTTAAGTAAGTCAGTTGGTGCCTGATGCTCTGGCTCTCTCTGGGCCCATGAGAGACCAACTGTTGGCTTTCTCTTGCTTCAGCATTTCAGTTATTTCTTGCTGTTGATTCCTTATCGTAGTTTCATCTCTGATGTCTGTATTTGTTTGATTTTTATGTTCTCGGAGATGTTGTACTGATGAGTTAGAAACCATTCACACAGACTGAACAAATGTCTTGTGTATACCACGGCAGAACTAAGGGCGTGGGTTCTGGCCATGTAAAATCGATTTAAGCCCCCAGTGAAATTTTAACTGGCCATTCCAAAGCGGTGTTTCTGTTGTGGTTTACTATTTCTGTCACTGTATGTCTTTTGCATGTATGTCCTCGTAAAAGTTTTATAAAACAGTCGTTTGATAGGCCAGATAATTTTTTGGGAAAGAAACTGTCCTTTTGGCTTTCTGCTTGTAGTGTTTTGATTGTGGTGCTGTTGCTTTAAGTGCGTCCTTCTTTCCCTTTTGTGTCTTGGACGGAAGGTGTTACTTATCATTGCCTTCCTTTCTATTCTCACTGACTCCAAATATAGAGTCCTGGACTCCTATTTTGAAAGCTAGGACTCTTGGTTTTGTAAAAAAACAAACAAAAAAAATATAGAAGTAGTGACTCCTACTGTTAAAGAAAAGAGTGTAGGGGCTCCTATTTTCAAAATCTTAATAAGAACCCTATCAGCTGGTTGAATAAATGGCCAAATCTAGAGCTATGTCTTATCATTGATAATGTCATGCCAAGAACTGGTTCAAAAATTTGATTTTAGTGTCCTGTAGTAAGACGTACATGAAAGTAAGCAAAAAACATAAACCATATAAAAAATATATACAGTACCAGCTTTTGTAATCTGAATGCCATTGAGTATCTTGTTCCCTTCTTCATCCTTGAGACAGGGCTTGGTAATTTCAATGTCAGTGTCACTGTCAGCAACTGGTTGAACTAATTCTTCAACATATGACAAGAAAGGTTCAAGCCGTAATGCACGTTCTATTTTCTGAACATGAGGTGGATTTGCTAGCTGCTGTCCGTAGTCATGGTCCAAGTGTGGATCCAACATTCTAGCTCTATCTAAAAATAATGAAAATATGTGATCTGAGATATGTGATAGCAATCTGGGCCCAGTTGTTCAAAGCTAACGATGTCGTTAGTTAACGATTCGTAAAAATTTACATCGAGTGATATGCAAATATTCTGAAATTTTTTGCTGAAAAAATGTGAGTAGCTTTTGCACTGCAAAAGCTACTCACATTTTTTCAGCAAAAAATTTCAGAAAATTGTATATTGAATCCGCTAAAACAGTTAACGAAATGACCCTTAACGAGCTCGTTAAGCTAACGACGCTTCGAACAACTGGGCCCTGTTTGTTTGTGTTGAGGTTTTACGGCCCAGTCAATCCAATGGGGTCATGTCAAGCGCGGTCAGTTTACCTAACCACACGTTTACTGGGCAGGCTTGGTCCTCTAAGCGGTTAACCAGTATTGTGCACATTCTTTCGCCAGAAACTGACAACTGCCCTTCTTGAATCAGCGGAAGGGAGAGAATGACCGTAGAAAATATTTCATGATCAATCTCCAATCTGAGAACAGCGCTCCTTTGTCATGTGCAAACAGTGAATCTCCAGATCAGCCTGCATACGTCAGTATCTGATCAAGGTCTTCTCTGTCCGTCAACAAATTTTCCAGTATTCATGATAGCTCCAGATAAGATGCACTCTTCAATCAAAATATGTTGCTACGGTAAATGTCCTAAAATTTCGAACACTTTATTCTCTACTATTCTGGCCTAAATTTTGCTTCTTATGCACTCGTTTCTTAAAATACTTAGTGGAATGGCAAATAGTGTAGACCTTGATCAGATTGCTCCTTCTGGAGCAGTCTGATCTGGGTCTGCACTGTTTGTATATGTCATTTTATCAGAAACTTTGGTGTTCAAATTTTTAGGACATTTACCGTATTTTTCCATGAAAGCACATGCTGTGGGTACTCATTAGAACTGACTTCCCAAGGCACTTCTAATGAGTACTAAGACTGGCTAATCAGTGCTGAAAAGATAATCGATTATCAGCCATTGTGATAGATAATTGATAAGTAATCACTGAAGATTTGGTCATAATTTTACCTGTCTATGAGCATGACCCTTACTACATGTTATACTTTACTGAATGTATTTGGTCAGACAGGCCTGGGCAAACAATGTAGACCAAGATGAGATGCTGCAAAATGCAACTCTCACTAGGATCTACACTGTTTGCCACTCATCCAGCTATTTTCAGACACAACATTGGGTAGTAAATTGTACTTGTTGAAATTTTAGATAATGTATGGTAAGGAGTTGAGGTGTCTGAATACTTAGGGTAAATACAGTAAAGTAACAGACACAGAACAGTGCTCCAGTTAGGATTTGTGGGCAGAGTGGTGTCAGGTAGGGCACTTTTTTGCCAGTTATACAAGAATGAGGGCACCATGTGTCATGAGATGTGCTTAGTATCAAGACATGTTACAAAATATAATCCCATTCCACAATAAATATCTCAAAAATAGAGTTCACATAACACTGACCTTTAAACATTGATAACATTTATAATTTTGCTCCTATTTTCATGAAATTTTCACCAAAATGTAGGATTTTATGCCTGGAATTGAAATAAGACAGAAGAAAGCTTAAGAAGGCAGAGGGGCGGCAGGATAGGGCAAGAGGGATGGCCAGCCCCTCCATATAAAGCTAGCTGGAGCACTGCAGAAATCAAATTATCCATGATTAGCAAGTCTGTAAGGATAATCATTTTAGTAGAATTTATCGATCAATCAATTGATTATCCAACTAATTGTGCCGGCCTTAATCAGTACTCACTCTGCTGTTTTCTCCACTTACTGTACACCTAACTTTTTCCGGTATTACCAGTTAACTATGAATGAGAATTCAAACTCAGACTACTTTACCTCAGTAGGTTTTGAATGATGTCTTCAAGCAGTTACAAGAAATTCTGTTGTTATCATATTTTCCAGGCATTTACAATTTTTTTTGTGCATTTTTTGGATGTTTCTCCAAGTTATCATTCAGCCAAAGTACATTAGTCAAAATACAGTAAGTACCAAAAGCAAAACAAGCTTGCATTTACTTATTTTGTTTTACAGAACCATCAATCATACCAATATCTGTGTGGGCTTTTTCATTTTAGAACTTGACATTTTGTTATAAAATGTACATGTATATTGTTAGAGCTACCCTCTTGAAAATTAGGAAATTTTGCATATTTCACAGGTTTGCTCCAGAAAGTGTTTGGAAATAACATTTTGCAAACAAATAGGTAATACAGATTATTATTTTAGCTAGAATTTACTTGTAATCTTTCTTTGAAGTGTTGGCTATTATTAGTATTGAAGGGTGGACGATAATGAGAATGAATGATAATATGAGAATGAAGGATACATGTTTTTGTGGAGAAATATGAAAATATTTATCTGGATATACCCTCTTATCTGGAGCTTTGATCCGCTGAATGTAATCATGTAAAGAGCCAACTATGATCATGATCAGGCTACACAACTACACAAGATAAACTGGGCCTACACTGTACATACATGGAATAAGGGCCTTTACTCCCGTTATTTATCATATTACTGCATTTAATTCAGGGATAAGGACTAACAGGGGCCCAGTGGCCCCTAAATTCTTGGCTGGGCCCCTAAGTTTTGGGAGAAAATGCCTATTAACTCAATGTAAAATTTTCATTTGGGGCAGTCTGGGCCCCTAAACAAAAATGTTTAGTCTGTATCCCTGTTTAATCTAACTATTCAGAACCTTTGTCTGATTACCATACTTGTCCTAAAATTTAAAAATGAAATTTGACTACCGGCTGACATGTCCAAATGAATTTGCAAGCCTACTGAATCAGCAATTTGTAGATACCTATGACCACTTCAGTTTACGTTGAACAACACTCTCCAATTTTTGCAAATGATATTTACAAACCATCATTTTGTCCTGTTTATTAGCACTGCACTCAGTAACTTTAAAATGCATGTGGTAGGTCTGATTATTGATTTTATAGAAAAGGGTAAAGACACCTGGCTTTTTGGCACAGGTCTGATCACTGGCGATTCTGAGGAAAGCACACAGTTTTTTTTATCTTGCTGGTAGCTGCAGAACCACTGAGCATTAGTCCTCTTAACTTTCTCTGTTTGGCACACTGTTAGAATCTGGGGGGGGGGGGGGGGGGGGGGGGGAACTTAGGTACGGGTGTGCGAGCCAGTATTTCAAAACCTACCCCCATTCATATACCTGGCCTTCGAAAAAACGGACCCATTCATATACTTGATCATCCAAAATGTTGACCTATTCATATACTGCCCTTTGAGATTTTGTACCCATTATTTGCTGGTTATTACACAAATATCATAGTCAATTCATGTAATACCAAGAGGATAAGCTGCCTCGAAAAATCTCTGAGCGAAAAATATGTGCATATAGGAGGATGTCAGAAAAATGGGGCCTTTCACATCCAGAAAAATCTGGCCATTCGTATACTTTTTGTTGAAAAAAGGGAGCCAATCATATACCTGGCAGTGCTGAAAAAGGGGGCTATTCGACACACACATCCGTACTATGCCATATATAGGAAGTTAACTTCCCCCCCCCCACCCCCCGAGAGGTTAGAATCTGTCTGCCACACTATTTTACTGATTTCTGACTGATGAACTTATCCTAGCAGGTTCCAAATGGGTGCTGTAGTGTTGATATTTTTTTATCCAGTAGTTTTTCTTAAGTGCCAGGCTTCTTGAATGTCTGTTTAAATTAGATGTACATGCAGACTACCGCATATGGGCCCATTAAAAAATAGTATTTAATAATTCTTGAATCATTAATTATTTGTTTCTCTCTAAAACTTCAAGAACAGGGGGGCAAGGAAGCTCAAGAAAAAAAAAAAAACAAGTGTGTTTTTAGACCAGAAAAAAAAATCACCATTCCAACAGTCATCAGGTCATCCTTGTTCAGAATTCCATCTTTTTTGTCTGCAAAAAGTGAAACCGAAAGTAGAAATCAGTTAATGTCGCCTAACTAGCAAAATTCAAGCAGAGTTTGAACAGACTAGGCTGAAATATTGCAAAATGCAACGATTCGGTAACCTTGCGAAAAGCAAAGAAACTGTTTCAAGGACAATTTATGCGTTGCTGTTGTTCAGTCTTCCTGATTACATTTCGCATCGCACAGAGGTAAAAACATCAAAGATCAATATTGCTTCAATGCTAAAAATGGATGTCGGACAGATAAAACATTCTTATTACCTTCAAACCTATCAAGTTGTCAAAAAACTGAGGTTTAAAAGTCCTATTTTGAGGCGCATGGTAACTATCAAAATGGCGGAAAATGTAATGCGGTCGCGTACTATGGAAGGTATCTGCCGCAAACATTGCCTCAGTCATGGCTTTCCTCTTACTTCGCAGGGGGTCCCTCGCCATTATCCGTATCGCGCCTCAAACCCCAGTAATATTGAAAAAGTTTCTTGATAAAACCACTCTTTTTCCTATAAATCTATATATGTTAAAATATATTATTATATAATCTGAAAAAATTTAAAGGTTTATTATTCTACAGCAACATTTACTGGATTGTATAAAAGCGTATTTCTGTTTGAGATTATCTTTTTTCTATTTACGGATCAGCCATTTCTATTTATAGATGTATCACTATCAATGACGTCAAACGAAATGTGCTGACCTCTGTCGGTTCCTCCATGCAATTGAATGTGTAAACCCCGTATTACACATGTTCTGGAGACGTTTGCTATTATGTCACCACTAAAAGCTATTAGTCTAAAAACCGTGTCAAAGTTGTGTTACTTCCCCACAACAGATGATAAATAAAATCTATTCAGCGTTGTTTGTTGCTGTTGCTCGTTTTTTTTCTTGTTTTTTTTTTTTTTTTTTTTGCGTGTTTTTTTTTCCTGGAGCTTCACACCGAATAAGTAAATTTGCATACAGTCCTCCGAAGACTACAGATGCAAGATATGCAAACTTATCATGCTTTAATGCAAAACTTTATTTTTTTACCTATGCACAAAAAGTTTTATTCTAGTTATCGGGTTTCCACAGGTTCCAGTTGTTCAGAGTTTTCACAATACTGTTGCGAAACATTAATAATAAAAAGTCGGCAAAGAAATGTAAAAAAAAAAAAAAAAAAAAAAAAAAAATCTTAATTAAAAAATATAAAAAAAATCACCTTATTTTTTTTAATGACTATGGTTTTTTTAGCTTAAAATTTTAGTGACTTCTGATTTTTATGAATTTTAACGTTTAAGCAAAAAAAAAAAAAAAAAAAATCCAAAATATTCTGACTTTTGTGGAAATAGTTTTATCGATTTTCGATAAAGGGCTACAATGTTAATGATTAGCGATTTTTGGTACCCCCATTCAGACCCTTACAGATGTCCTAGTCCAAAATAGGAATTTGGTCAGACCCAGAATCTGGCTAAGCTAAACAGGAATTCTTATCTGGCCTAGCCAGATACCGGATCTGACTATATTCTTACTTAGTTGAGCCAGATTCCGGATCTGGCTAACCTCTGTTTAGTCCAAATAAGAATTTCAATATGGCTTGGCCAGATAATAACCTTCGTTCAGGCCTATGGGCATGGTGGGCGAAGCTTGCTTACCAAGTAATGCTTACTATCAGCGGACGCCTGATTACACCCTTTGTTCTGTGGTCCATGTCTTTTGGTCTGAACATTATGATTCGTCATTCGTTTATGGATTTATGAGTTTGGATTACGGCTTTGGTACCATGACCGCAACTACTTGTTATAATAGTAATGGGGCTTCATTAGTTATTGATGCATGGGCTACAGTAACACTGTATTCCTCAGAAACGTTTTGAACTAGACAATGATAAGGACTATTTATGGCAACACATAGTTTGTCTTTAAAAGGGAAAATGCATTTTTTTTCTTCGGATACTCTGATTTACAATTGCTTTGAAGAACTTATTATATGTTTTTGTTTTTGCCACACTGGCTAATTACTATAATCACAATTCTTTCATCTTCTTAAACTTTTATCTCACAAGTTTAATTGTTCCTCTCTCTACTATAATCACATTTCTTTCATCTTCTTAAACTTTTGTCTCACGTGTTTAATTGTTCCTCTCTCTGCTTCAAATAGGTGTGAATACCAATAAAAGATTCCCATTTACACGAGATCTCATTTAGATCTCTTCAATTCACCCTTTGTATTTTGGAATTTAGCCGATTTAGCCAATATTTGTTCTGCGGGATTTGTTTTGTGTCTTGCCCTGTGTTATTTTGTTCTTTTGTTTTTCGATCCTTTTGGCGTTGCGGTTGCCCCGCTTGGGGTGGCGGTGTGGGGAGGGGGTGGCGGCTGGTCTTGGTGCTTTCCGTGCGTTTGTTCAGTTTGTGCTTGTTTGGTTTTGTCGGTTTCCTCTTCCCCCTGGTGTCTGGTGGGGGGGGGGGCGGGGAGCGGGGGGGGGGGGGGGCTGCGGTTTGTGACTGTGGTACTTCCTGGACTTTTCTCTTTCCCTTTTTTTCATGTAAAGAAAACAAGTCTATTAATATCAGCTTTAACATTTATTGTGTGCCGCAGCACAGACCAAGCTTTTTATGAAATTTACTTGTGGGAATAGTATGGTCTGAATTAATATGGTAATAATGGCAGCATATGTATAAAAAAAAAGTTAAGAGAAAAGTCCAGGGAGTGCCACAATGATGTATCTTTAATAGATTCAAATTGGCACTTAATTAAGCTATTTATAAGTGTAAAAAAAAAAAAAAAGAAAAAAAAAAAAAGATAAGAGAAAAGTCCAGGGAGTGCCACAATCACAAACCCCAGCCCTTCCCAGACACCAAGAGGAAGAGGAGCACAAATCGAACAAACGTACGAAAAGCACTAAGATTAGCTCTCTCTTCCCCAAGCGAGGTAATCGCAATGCTAAAAGGATTGAAAAATACAAGAACAAAATGACACAAGGTAAGACATAAAAAAATCTCGTGTTTGTGCATACCATGTCTTAAGAACCCTACATGCTAGGGTTTTGAAATTTTATATATGGGTTCCCCATGAAAAAAAAAAGCTGACCCGTATTTATTTTCTTGTCCGGCATATTTGTTTTTTAGAGTTATTTCCCTTTTGATAAAATAACATTGGAATCTTGTATGTTTGTACTGTTGTTACCCTCATGGGTAAGCAGTGTAAGAGTCAAGCATTGTTAGAGTCAGGCAGTTGGGGGCATATTGTTTTACAATCACCAGCTCTAGTTGTGTTGTTCATATGCATCTGTTGGAAGACCCTTGAGCATATAATCGTTAGCTACATTTAGCCTGAGAAAGCATTCATACTGACTGTCAGCATGAATTCCGAAGTCGGGGGTCTTGCAAAATAGTAACGAAGATATCCAGGAAGAGTCACAGTCACAGAGCATGATATAAATTGGAGTATGGTAGAATTAGAGGATTCGCCTATATGAGAGCTAGTTCGCGATTATCTGCACGCTCACAACGTGCAGCATTAGATGACCAATCGTGAGATCCAGCCCCAGTCGTATCCAGAGTCTCATCTCGAAAACATGCCTGTATAATATTGACCCCCTTAAACCCCACTTTTATATAGGAAAACTGAGGTTTACAGGGGTATACATTATTTTTCTTATTTCCGCTCAAAACATAGATTGTGGGTACTCGATAGAACCGCCTGGGCGAGGCAGTTCTAACGAGTACACACAATCTATGTTTTGCGCAGAAATATGAAAAATATCAGATTTTTTTTAATAAAAAAAAATATCAGTTTTTAGTCTTACTCTTTGGTGCTTTGTGGTTTATTGTGCGAGGCGATTTGTTGTATGTCTTACCTTGTGCCATTTTGTTCTTGTGTTTTTCAGTCCTTTTAGCATTGCGATTACCTCGCTTGGGGAAGAGAGAGCTAATCTTAGTGCTTTTCGTATGTTTGGCGATTTGTGCTTGTTTGGATTTGTCGGTTTCCTCTTCCTCTTGATGTCTGGGAAGGGCTGCGGTTTGTGATTGTGGTACTCCCTGGACTTTTCTCTTACCTTTTTTGAAGGTGAAATTTCTATATATTTGAATAGGTGTGTTTTCGTAATGTCATGGACCCAGGGTGAAGTTGGCTAGCTATAAAAATGCTTTTACCTCCCACCCCGTCCGGTAGATTATTCTACTGACCGCTCTAAGGCGGTGGTCCTGGTGTTGTTCTTACTCTTTGTACTGTATATATATATATATATATATATATATATATATATATATATATATATATATATATATATATATATATATATATATATATATATATATATGTATGTGTGTGTGTGTGTGTGTGTGTGTGTGTGTGTGTGTGTGTGTGTGTGTGTGTTAGCATTATAGTCACCGTCTTCAATAGCTGCCCACTTTGCTTTCTGTTTTACTAGTTGTGTTGTGATGGTAGCATTTTGATCAGCTTCAAACTATTGGTTTTCATTTACACTGGCATACAGTAGAATTAGCCATGAGTACTCGTCTTTGTTATTGTTTATTATAGTGATTTGATTTTTATGCTTTCGCTCTGATGCATGGACTGTGTTGGGAGCCTTTATGCGAACCGAATTTTTATGTATTTCTGTATTAAGAGTAGCATCGGGACCCAGGGTGAAGTTGGTTAGCTGTAAAAGTGCTTTAACACCCTGTCCCTCCGTCCCGCTCCCACCCGGTGGTTTACTCTACTGAGTTCTAAGGCGATGGTCCCGGAGTTAGTCTTCAATCTTTAATTGCACGGCGGCGGTTCTGGCCTCAGACCCAATGACGGCCGGCCTCTTCGTAAAACTTTAACCAGTGGGTTGGGGCTTGACGATATGTCTTTGGCTTGGCCCGCCGTGGTTCAACTATTGGTTTTCATTTACTCTGGCATACAGTAGAATTAGCCATGAGTACTCGTCTTTGTTTATTATAGTGATTAATTTGATTTTTGTGTTTTCGCTTTGATGCATTGACTGAGTTGGGAGCCTTTATGCGAACCGAATTTTTATGTGTTCCTGTATTAAGAGTAGCATCGGGACCCAGGGTGAAGTTAGTTGGCTGTAAAAGTGCTTTAAACCCCCCGGTGGTTTACTAATACTGTTGTTGTTGTGTGACGACTTTATTATATCAATACTCTAAAACAAGAACTTGGTAGTACCAAAACATATGAACGGATTTCTACTGACGAGAGATCTATTGTCAATACCCATTCTATCGATATTATTGCTAAGTTTACAATGAGTATTAAAGAAAAGCAAGACAGACTAAGGCGGTGGTCCCGGTGTTAGTCTTACTCTTTGTTGCTTTGTGGTTTATTCTACGAGGCGATTTGTTGTATGTCTTTCCGTGTGTCATTTTGTTCTTGTGTTTTTCAGTCCTTTTAGTATTGCGATTACCTCGCTTGGGGAAGAGAGAGCTAATCTTAGTGCTTTTCGTACGTTTGTTCGGTTTGTGCTTGTTTAGATTTGTCGGTTTCCTCTTCCTCTTGGGGTCTGGGAAGGGCTGCGGTTTGTGATTGTGGCACTTCCTGGACTTTTCTCTTACTTTTTTTGACAACTAGGCATGCAGTCTGCCGCATAATATCCAGGCTATAGCCAATTCTTTTATAACGGTTAATAAGTTTTCTGATTTGCTCCGAAAAGTTAGATTTACCTACAATTTTTCTAAATCTGTACACTAAGTCACTGTAAAATTCTGGTTCCGATATACCTTGTTGCAGAAGTGTTTTCGGACTGATGCTATATTTTTCTAACAAGGCACTGTGTCTGCGATAAAATTTCGAAAACGCCTTACGAAGTTTAAAATAACGATAGCCCTGCCTAAGAAGTTTGGCAGTAAGGGCTTTATTACGTAGTTAAAGTCATTAAGATTTGAAGAAGCTCTGGCGAATCTAATAAGTTGATATATGTATACCCCATATGAGGGACATCGCCATCCAGAAAAGGGAAATTGACTATATCAAAATCAAAATCGTCCCGTTTATCATAAATTTTGGTGGAAACTGTACCATTAGATATACATAGATTCAAATCCAAAAAAGGTGCCTCAGTATCGGAAGAATTTGCTCTATTTAATTGTTCTGTAGGGTATATCCGGTCCACCATTTGGTCAAAGTAAATATTGTCAATATTTAATAAATCGTCAAGGTATCGTGAACTTGAATTGAAAGCCTCAATAATGTCAGCCTGATTTTCACGTGAGAGAGACTTCATGAAATCTCTCTCATAACAAAAAAGAAACAAATCTGCAACAAGAGGAGCACAATTAGTTCCCATCGGAATACCAATAGTTTGTCTATAAAGTTTAGTTCCAAATCTATTGTAAAAATATTAATAGAAGTCTGTTTATATATGTTTTGTTGATCTGCTATTTTTGACAATTCTTCGTCGAACTGAAGATATAAAATATGCTTAGTCATAGACAGAGAAAGTTTATGTAACAATTTCTGTTCTTCCGAAAACGTTATTTGATATTGCACAGGGTAACTGGCCAAATATTTTCCTGGCTTGAAACCAAGGCAATAAGAGTCCATTGGTCTGGAACCAAGACCAATGGGTAGGTATAGTCACGTTCAGGGTATGGCGTAAATTACAATATGCACGGCATCTATTCTACACTGATGTCGAAGTATTCACACCCTTCCCCCTTCCCGATCTTACCCCTACCCTCAGCTTATTCACATTTGGAATGGTTTGTCTCATACTGCAAACTGCAGGGACCAAACAAATATTCAATTCTCTCATTTAACCCGCTATCATAGCTGTACAATCTATTCAGAAAACTTATTAGCTGTTATAAAAGAATTGGCTATAGCCTGGATATTATGCATGCCTAGTTGTCAAAAAAAGGTAAGAAAAAAGTCCAGGGAATGCCACAATCACAAACCGCAGCCCTTCCCAGACCCCAAGAGGAAGAGGAAACCGACAAATCCAAACAAGCACAAATCGAACAGACGTACGAAAAGCCAACCCAATCATTGTTGATGGCTATGCTTCACTCTTTAATTGCACGACGGCGGTTCCGGCCTCAGACTCAATGACGGCCTCTTCGTAAAACGTTAACCAGTGGGTTGGGGTTGACGATATGTCTTTGGCTTGGCCCGCCGTGGTTCAACTATTGGTTTTCATATACTCTGGCATACAGTAGAATTAGCCATGAGTACTCGATTTTGTTTATTATAATGATTAATTTGATTTTTATGTTTTCGCTTTGATGCATTGACTGAGTTGGGAGCCTTATGCGAACCGAATTTATGTGTTTCTGTATTAAGAGAAGCATCGGGACCCAGGGTGGTTGGCTAGCTGAAAGTGCTTTAAACACCCCCCGCCCCCCCACCCCCCCCCCACCCCACACACACACACACCCGGTGGTTTATTCTGCTGAACGTTCTAAGGCGGTGGTCCCGGTGTTAGTCTTACTTTTTGTTGCTTTGTGGTTTATTCTACGAGGCGATTTGTTTTATGTCTTAACCTTGTATTATTTTGTGTTTTTCAGTCCTCTTTGATCGATTTGAGCTTGTTTGGATTTGTCGGTTTCCTCTTCCTCTTGGTGTCTGGGAAGGGCTGCGCTTTGGGATTATGGCACTCCCTGGACTTTTCTCTTACCTTTTTTTTGTGATTGTGGCACTCCCTGGACTCTTCTCTTAACCTTTTTTTTTTTTTGCATACCTCTTATTGCTGCATGTCACTGCGGCCGAACTGGTCGAAATTAGCTTTAGTTTGACAAAGAAAATTTGACACTTCAGGTATTTTTAAGAGAGAGAGAGAGAGAGAGAGATGCAGTGCGCTGGACAGTGAGTGGATGAGTGTGTGAGTGATATGAGCTTAACTATACCTGATTTAGTGCCACAGGGGCCTTTCTGTTATTTAAATTTCATCAGTGTGGATAAACCCCAAAAGTTCGGAAATGAAACGTATGATGCGCATGTCTTGCAAGCAGCAAGACATACAGAAAGCAAATTAAGCCTAAAAAGGGGATTCCGAACCAGCTAAGATACATGTCATTTTGACAAATCATTCTTAGTTTTAGAATTGTTTTGAATTTGTACTATAACAAAGATTAAGGTATAAAAATAGTTACTTAATTCAGCACTTAAGTACTGACGTTAACACCGTAGTATCAAACTCAGCAATGAGGAACTGATACTGAGCTGATGATATCCTCGGGGACGAACGAATCATCCACCAACAGAGATATCGACCTAGTGGTTTGCCAAGACATGTTAGTCTTACTTTTTGTTGCTTTGTGGTTTATTCTGCGAGGCGATTTGTTTTATATCTTAACCTTGTGTTATTTTGTTCTTGTGTTTTTTTTTTCAGTCCTTTTTGATCGATGCCAAGTGGTTTGCCAATGCAGTTCGGGCATCAGACTCAATGACGTCCTCTTCGTAAAACTTTAACCAGTGGGTGATTCTTTCTCAGACTCAAGTTTCGGCACGAACTTTCCTTTCTCTTTTGGGCAAACTCAGTGCAGCAGCAGACTTAATTCTTCTAGGCAGCCTCACATTCTTCCCTTAGATCATCAGATTACGATCAACAGTATGATCAAATTCCATATGAAATGGTGGATGAACACCAATCTCTTCGTTCAAGGAATGCCCATTCACCCTCTAGACCCCAAAACATTCATTTATACGGATGCCATTACGGTTGGGGAGCTCATCTAGAACCGATGAGTCTATCCTTTCATGGTCGCTGGTCGGAAGACCAATCCCAGCTCCATATCAACATGTTGGAAGCCTGTCATCAGGATTCGTCATATCCCAGGCAATTCAATGTTTTGGCAGACAGATTACCTCGCTTGGGGAAGAGAGAGCTAATCTTAGTGCTTTTCGTACGTTTGTTTGATTTGTGCTTGTTTGGATTTGTCGGTTTCCTCTTCCTCTTGGGGTCTGAGAAGAGCTGCGGTTTGTGATTGTGGCACTCCCTGACTTTTCTCTTACCTTTTTTTGTGATTGTGGCACTCCCTGGACTTTTCTCTTACCTTTTTTGGGGCTTGACGATATGTCTTTGGCTTGGCCCGCCGTGGTTCAACTATTGGTTTTCATTTACTCTGGCATACAGTAGAATTAGCCATGAGTATTCGTCTTTGTTTATTATAGTGATTAATTTGATTTTTATGTTTTCGCTTTGATGCATAGACTGAGTTGGGAGCCTTTATGTAAACCGAATTTTTATGTATTTCTGTATTAAGAGTAGCATCGGGACCCAAGGTGAAGTTGGCTAGCTGTAAAAGTGCTTTAACCCCCACGATGGTTTACTCTACTAACCGTTCTTAGGCGGTGGTCCCGGTGTTAGTCTTACTCTTTGGTGCTTTGTGGTTTATTCTGCGAGGCGATTTGCTTTATGTCTTACCATGTGTCATTTTGTTCTTGTGTTTTTCAGTCCTTTTAGTATTGCGATTACCTCGCTTGGGGAAGAGAGAGCTAATCTTAGTGCTTTTCGTACGTTTGTTCCATTTGTGCTTGTTTGGATTTATCGGTTTCCTCTTCCTCTTGGTGTCTGGGAAGGGCTGCGGTTTGTGATTGTGACACTCCCTGGACTTTTCTCTTACCTTTTTTGTTGTATGTCTTACCTTGTGCTATTTTGTTCTTGTGTTTTTCAGTCCTTTTAGCATTGCGATTACCTCGCTTGGGGAAGAGAGAGCTAATCTTAGTGCTTTTCGTATGTTTGATGGATTTGTGCTTGTTTGGATTTGTCAGTAACCTCTTCCTCTTGATGTCTGGGAAGGGCTGCTGTTTGTGATTGTGGTACTCCCTGGACTTTTCTCTTACCTTTTTTGCAATATGAGCTTAACTATACCTAATTTAGTGCCACAGAGGCCTTTCTGTTATTTAAACTTCATCAGTGTGGCTAAACCCCGGAAGTTTGGAAATGAAACGTATGATGCGCATGTCCTGGCAAGCAGCAAGGCATACAGAAAGCAAAATAAAAAAAGAGGCCGTCATTGAGTCTGAGGCCCGAACCGCCGTTGTGCAATTAAAGAGTGAAGCATAGCCATCAACAATGATTGGGTTGACAACTAGGCATGCAGTCTGCCGCATAATATCCAGGCTATAGCCAATTCGTTTATGACGGTTAATAAGTTTTCTGAATTGCTCCGAAAAGTTAGATTGTACAGTACTTAAGTACTGAATTAAGTAACTATTTTATACCTTAATCCTTGTTATAGTACAAATTAAAACATTTTACTAAAACTAAGACTGACTTGTCAAAATGACATGTATCTTAGCGGTTCGGAATCCACTTTTTAGGCTTATTTTGCTTTCTGTATGTCTTGCTGCTTTCCAAGACATGCGCACCATACGTTTCATTTCCAATCTTTTGGGGTTTAGCCACACTGATGAAGTTTAAATAACAGAAGGGCCTCTGTGGCACTAAATTAGGTATAGTTAAGCTCATATTGTAAAAGTAACTTTTGGACTTTTCTCTTACCTTTTTTTACCTACAATTTTTCTAAATCTGTACACTAAGTCACCGTAAAATTCTGGTTCCGATATACCTTGTTGCAGAAGTGTTTTCAGACTGACGCTATATTTTTCTAACAAGGCACTGTGTCTGCGATAAAATTTCGAAAACGCCTTACGAAGTTTAAAATAACGATAGCCCTGCCTAAGAAGTTTGGCAGTAAGGGCTTTATTACGGTAGTTAAAGTCATTAAGATTTGAAGAAGCTCTGGCGAATCTAATAAGTTGAGATATGTATACCCCATATGAGGTACGCCGGGGGGATATCGCCATCCAGAGAAGGGAAATTGACTATATCAAAATCAAAATCGTCCCATTTATCATAAATTTTGGTGGAAACTGTAAGCCTAAAAAGGGGATTCCGAACCAGCTGAGATACATGTCATTTTGGCAAATCATTCTTAGTTTTAGAATTGTTTTGAATTTGTACTATTTGAATTAGTGAGTGAGTAGTGTGAGTGAGTGAGGTTAAAAACTGATAGTGGATCACAGTATATTCAGTATGATGTCTGAAACTTGAAGTTGAGAGATGCGGAAGGACATTGATGTGTTGAAGCATTCTTCCTCACCCCAAATATAATTGGCCTAAATATTCCTATTTTGGATGTTTTGCATTGTGATCACTTTCTTCTTCTTTGTGGTTAATGCCACTGCCTCAATTACTGATAATTATTTGCTATGCATTATAATGATATTTACAATGAGTATTTGATACCAGAGAGAAAGGGTTAAAAGACTTTTAACAAAAGAGATTAAAATTATTTACTGGGCTGAACTTTTAGTTAAAGATTGGGGTAAGTACTGGAACAGTGAGGGAGCTTTTGAAGCTCTCAAATGTATCGACAGTAACAATTGTTGTAGGTAGCTGGTTCCATTGTAGGATTGTCTATTTGTAGAAGGAGAATCTGTAAATATATTTGCTTGTCTGAATTTGTCTAAAGTAGTGAGGATTTGTCTGTCTTGTTCTAGGATCAACAGGGACAAGAAGATCTGAAGGGTGAATGGCTACTTGAAAATGGATACTTTTTTAGACATTATAAGGCGTCCTTAATTTTCGGACCTGGAGCAGTGGCCAGTGTAGATCTTCAAGCATTTCTGTGACAGAGGATGTGTTAACATTTCTGTGACAGAGGATGTGGAAACGATTGTAGGCAAACCTTGCAGCACGGCATGGTACCTTTTCTATTTGATTTATTTGGTTTGGGAAGGGCTGCGGTTTGTGATTGTGGCACTCCCTGGACTTTTCTCTTTCCTTTTTTGCTGAAGGAGGATCCCAGACGCATGAAGAATATTCAAGCTTGGGTCTGACTTGGCGAATAATGCTTTTTATCTAATGGTATTACTTCCTATACAGAACGTTTGTTCGATTTGTGCTTGTTTGGATTTGTCGGTTTCCTCTTCCTCTTGGGGTCTGGGAAGGTCTGCGGTTTGTGATTGTGGCACTCCCTGGACTTTTCTCTTACCTTTTTTTTGGGGCATTGTATGCATAGCCCTTGATCTTTTGTGAATTCACCTTTAAATTTCTGCGTAGAAATTCCAATGTTTGCTGGGGTAGATGAAGCTGCATATTGTTTTGTTGCTGTTTGTTGGTTTGCAATGTGTGTGCAGTCAATATTTAATTGTTTACTCTTCCTTTTGGTGCCATCGGTATGTTATGTTCTGTAACTGTACTGGCTCTTCCAGGACTATTTTGTCTCCTGCTGTGGTTGCTGCAGGCACCACGGAGGAACTCAAATCCCTCATTTAACATTCCTCAGCAGAGGTATTCATTTTTTTTTCTGTTACCCACTGCTCCCTATTATAGTTTTAATAGTCCATCCAGATATGTTTCTGGCTAAAATTTCTACATTTGACCATGCCCCAAATGGCATAAAGGCCAAGTATGATCGAGTCACTTAAAGAAGACAGACAGAAAGAAAGAGGTGCTGTGGTTGGGATGATTGTCAGCACCGACTTGCTTGCAAAGCCCTGCATCTACGTACAGTAAAACCTCAATGACTGGAACACCAATGACATGTTTACTGTGGCTAATTCGAACTCGTTTTTGAGTCCCTAGGAAATTCTTCCGACAGCTCAAGAAAACAAATATTTAAGGAAAGTTTAGGAAATTCCTAACCTAACATGAAAATGTATGTTGTGTGGACTCATATTAGAATCGCCTCATTTTTTTAGAGGATTCTTACGACATGAAAACCGTAACAAAGGAATGAGCATAGCCGAAAAAATTCCCTCCTATCGTGGGATTCGAACCCGGTCCTCCCGGTTAAAAATCCAATGCTCTAACCACTGAGGCAAAGAGTCAACTCACTGATGCAGTTGTCAGATTGAATATATACTTAGAAGCTATGCATAATCTGCCAAATGCAGATAATCGAAGGTTGGAGCGCTAGGCCATAACAGGATAAAAATGACATCTATATATTATTCCCATTTGTCTCTTAACCTTGCGTTATGATTAACCCTCAATGGTTCTAACTACCCATATCTCGAACAAATTTCCATGGTCCCAAAGATGTTCGAGCCATTGAAATTCGACTGTAGTTTAGATACACGGTGATCGTACCAATAGTACACGTCTATTTTATGCTACTCACAACCAAGCGCTTGGATAACATACAGACGCGTCAGGGCGTTGGAAGGTGAACGAGACAGAACAGTGTTGTTTGAAATAATTTACTTTATCGAATCAGCAAATAAAGTGTGTAAGTTAAAAATCATATTTTGGTCTAGTGTCTACAACTTTTCAGGGTATCTGGCCTCGAATGTCATATTGTTTTTGATCAGCCGAAAAATGATCGGCGGATCGAACGTGTGAAAAAGTCCAGGCAGCCATTTTTTTTTTCTCTCAATCAATATGCGGTTTTCTCCAGTTATCGTACACCAGACTTTATCCAGTAATATGAAAATAGGCTTAGCCTAAATGTGAGCACAGCACAGACCTATCTGTAGTCTCTTCAAAAGTCTTCACAACATCATTAAAGAATGAATATCACTTCATAAATTATGTAGCGATAACGTTTTTTTGAAATATTTTAAATTTCCTATTTTTAAAAACTGGGCCAAAAACTAGAATTCAAGAGAAAGAAAACGGTGTTTAAATCATTAAAATTGATTTTCAAATAAAAAAGTTATGCCTATTTTAGGGTCAATACCCATCCTCCCGTGTCAGCCATTTTTCCCTATATTTTCTGTGTATTCAACATGCGACAGTACCTTTAGAAATAGCTTTTGCCCTTAAATGCGCTAACCTTTATGTTTCTAAATTTATATGGCATTTGTTGGGAATGCCCTGGAGAACAGTCAACACGCTGGTGTTGGTGCGTTTTGGTGCAAATCATCCGTTATGGAGAAATACAAAGCCAAAATTGACCAATCTTCAAGGGCAATTCTGAACATGTGACCTGGCATGCATATCCGAAATTTTATAATGATCTTATTTCTATATTTATCCTGTTTCATTTCCACAAAAAATAGTAGCACTAGTTTGATTGGTTGATTTTTAATGAGTATGTAAATAAGGGCACCCTCTGAAGGTCAGCAAAACCAACTGTCATGGCGACGCGCTCGCAAGCAAAATAGCTAATTTCAAATCAGTTTTTTAAATTCGAACTTACAGTTCTGATTAAATTTACACCAGATATAATCAGTTCAGTTATTTTATTTTTAAAGTTTAATAAATAAAAATTAAATTTATTTGCCAGTTGAATACAATATGCTTTTTTCGTGAGCACGGTTTGTATGGTGACAGATAGGAAATGCGATTCTGTTGATATCGTTAAAATATGTGAATTTCTTTCTCCGTATACTGCCGCACGCCCTCGCGGGCATTCTAGGCAGGTGGGCGCTGTCGTGCTGAAAGAAGACAGAAAAAATAGACAAACGAATAAAGAGGGGATAGTGAGGGGATAAAAGGTGATAGGGTTAAAATAGTTGGTGAGGTAGAAGGCTTAAAAACAAAAATTAAAAACATCAATTTTGGGACCTACTGTGCTTTCGACATCTTTCAGAAAGTTATTTTTTGCTTGACGCTTTGAACATAATAAGTAATTTTGCAAACTTTTGTCATGATTTAATGCAAAACCATTTGTCATAACTTCCTATGTACGAAAAGTTTCGTTCTAGTCATTGGTTTTTAAAAAAATCAAATATTTTCACTTCTTCCCATAGTAAAAATGAAAGAATGAGTATTTATAGAAGTTTCTGTGGGTGTGAATCTGACGGAGTCATTGGGTGGCAATTTTTAGAAGTCCAAGTTTTGGGTTGGATATAGTCTGGGATGGGAACTGCCACGGGCTCATAGTCGATCCGGTAAAACGGGCATAAGCGGGCGTCTGACCTTCTTTGTTCGAAGGTCCGCCATCCTAAGTTTTCTATCATGGATGTGACACTGGACCTATAGTCATAGTTACTGGTGGTCCATTGTGCGGCTTGGCGCTGATCTTTTTCTATTTGGGAAATCTTATCCTTTGTATGAGGTTCCCATATGGGAGAGGCATATTCTAGTTTGAGACGTACTAGTGCAGGGATTATTCTGGCCCCAGATTTTTGTGAGAGAAAAAATCCCATTTGGACAAAAACAGTGAGAGATTTTCAAATTCACTGAGATTTTTTTGTTTTCGCTCGCTTGGACAAACTGAGAATTTTTTTTTTTTTTTTGTAAAGGCCAGATTTTGTATGTATAAGTATTATTATTGCTTATTTTGTAATGTACTCTACTAGTAAATCAGGTTAATAAAATTGTTATATATATGGTGTTTGATTATTTTAAGTATTGTTATTTTCATGTTTACTGAAAAAGTTTATATATAAATTAGAACTTTCTGGAAATTCATGTTTACTTGTAATATTGTTTATTACAATAATAAGTTGTTTATATTCTTTTTGGAATTTCCAGATGGAATATTCTAGATTAAGCTATTTTTGGCATATCACAGAACATTTAAAATTTTCTTGACAAATACTGGAGAATAAGTGGTGTCTCTAGTACTTTATTTTTTTTTTTTTTTTAGGATGTGCTTTGATATTATATAAGGAGAGAAGATTTTCATATGAGCATCTCTGTACTCTATCATTCTTTACTGGATTACTTAAATGTTTCTTTAATTCTGGAATTAAACTCTGAATTCAGGGACTTTAAATTGTGGGATCAGAAACTGCAATTCAAAGGATTGGTTTCAGAAATTCTTCTGGAATATTTCTGAGGCATTTTTTGACATTATCTTGAAAGGTACGCTTGTTGCTGGTTTCACTTTCATTTCTTTATCGTTACGCCTGGCTCGTAACAAAATGCAAACGGCTGAATAAGGGCTTCATGAGCTTGGGAGTGGGTTTGTTATTCAGGCTCAGCTCGGTCTTGTGTTTGATTGTCATCCGAATCAGGGGAGGAGAGCGTGGCCGCTTCGGTCGAGCTGGGTTGTGCTCGAACAAGATAATTTAACATGTTGCCATCCCGACTGGACGGCTTTTGGGCGGATGATTTTCCCTTTTATTTTTTCCGAGTCAGCGGACATGTTTTTGCTGACTCGCGGTAGCGATAAAAAAACGCTTACTTAAACTAGAGACCGACAATGAGCTTTTACGATAAAGCTTTTCAATGATACAGATTAATGAATGGTTACCTGCGGTTCTATGTGTAATGAATTTTGGCGCCACAATAATTCAGAAACCGGTCAAACAGAGCAGTCCGATTGTCTAGAAATGAACCGCATGTGCAAAATAGGAACTTAACGGCGCGAAATGAGAAAAATTTTTTTCTCACTCCGGGAATTTTGATGCGATTTCTTGCAAAAAAATGCGAGAATATCGCGAAATCGCGCCAGAAAATGATCCCTGCTAGTGTGTTGTAAGCAGTCTCTCTCACTTTGGGGAGTTTTGTCTGGCCTCGAACGCCTTGAATAAATCAATAATAAATAGCCTGGAAATCTGTAACTCCGTTCACCTAAGATTGAGCAATTGTGCTTTCAATCTTTTGTTGCTAGAATGATTTTCTGCATATATATTTGGAGCATTTGACTAAATGCCCAATAGGACCTCAAAACTAAAGAAAATAACAATCACATGTTTAACTTCTACAACCTCCGAAAACTAGGTCATTAGGTCAGATCAAAGGAAAAACTTGTTAACACTCTAGAGGTCATAGTTTTGACCCAATCTTGATGAAGCTTGCTCAGAATGTTTGCCTCTATCAAATCTATGTCAAGTTCGAAGCTGGGTCAATTGGGATAAAAAACTAGGTCACCGGGCCAAGTCAGCAGAAAACCTTGATTAACACTCTAGCGGTCACATTTTTCAAGCAACCATCATGAATCTTGCTCAAAATGTTTGTCTTGATGATTTCTAGGTCAGGTTCGAAACTGGGTCACTTGGGGTAAAAAACTGGGTCACCTGGCCAATTCAGCAGAAAACCTTGTTAACACTCTAGCGGTCACATTTTTTAAAGCAATCTTCCTGAATCTTGCTCAGAAATGTTTGTCTTGATGAGTTCTAGGCCAAGTTCAAAACTGGGTCACGTGGGATCAAAATCTAGGTCACCAGGCCAAATCAGCAGAAAACCTTAACACTCCAGCGGTCACATTTTTGAAGCAATCATCATGAATCTTGCTCAGAATGTTTGTCTTGATGAGTTCAAGGATATGTTTGAAACTGGGTCACTTGGGGTCAAAAACTAGGTCACCAGGCCAAATCAGCAGAAAACTTTAACACTCTAGCAGGCACATTTTCAAACAATCATCATGAATCTTGCTCAAAATGTTTGTCTTGATGATTTCTAGGTCAAGTTCGAAACTGTGTCACCAGGGGTCAAAAACTAGGTCACCTGGCCAAATCAGCAGAAAACCTTGTTATCACTCTAGTGGTCACATTTTTGAAGCAATCATCATGAAACTTGCTCAGAATGTTTGTCTTGATCATTTCTAGGTCAAGTTTGAAACTGGGTCACTTGGGGTCAAAAACTAGGTCACCGAGCCAAATCAGCAGAAAACTGTTAACACTCTAGCGGTCACATTTTTAAATAAGCATCATGATTCTTGCTCGAAATGTTTGTCTTGATGATTTCTAGATCAAGTTCGAAACTGGGTCACCTGGGGTCAAAAACTAGGTCACCAGGCCAAATCAGCGGAAAACTCAAGTGGTCACATTTTTCAAGCAAACATCATGAAGCTTGCTCACCATGTTTGTCTTGATGATTTCTAGGTCAAGTTTGAAACTGGGTCACTTGGGGTCAAAAACGGGACGTATTATGTTACGGGGTATGGCATCCGTCTGTCCGTACAATTTTTTGTTTCCGGCTAACTCCTCCTATAGTTTACATCTGATCAAGCTGAAACTTGGTATATAGTTAGACCATGATGTGGCGCAGTGCATATTGTTTCGAGGTTACAGTCCACCAACTGTTTGCAGAGTTATGCCCCTTACAAAATTTCTGTAAACTTCTAATTTCCTGTTAACTCCTCCTACATTTTACATCCAATCAAGCTGAAACTTCATATATAGTTAGACCATGATGTGGAGCAGCGCATATTGTTTCGAGGTTACAGTCCACCAAATATTAGCAGAGTAATGCCTCTATGAAAATTTCAGTAGACTTTTCGTTTCCGGCTAACTCCTCCTACAGTTTACATCCGATCAAGCTGAAACTTGATTTGTAGTTAGACCATGATGTGGAGCAGTGCATATTGTTTCAAGGTTACAGTCCACCAAATATTAGCAGAGTTATACCCCTTTGAAAATTTCTATTAAGTTTTCGTTTCCAGCTAAATCTTCTTACAGTTTACATCCAATCAAGCTGAAACTTCATGTACAGTTAAACCATGATGTGGAGCAGCGCATATTTTTTTGAGGTTACAGTCCACCAAATATTAGCAGAGTTATGTCCCCTTGAAAATTTCAGTAAACTTTTAGTTTCCGGCTAAATCTTCCTACAGTATATATCCTATCAAGCTGAAACTTGATTTGTAGTTAGACCATAATGTGGAGCAGAGCATATTGTTTCAAGGTTACAGTCCACCAAATATTAGCAGATTTAAACCCCTTTGAAAATTTCTATTAATTTTTTTGTTTTCGGCTAAATCCTCCTACAGTTTACATCCGATCTAGCTGAAACTTCAGAAATAGTTACATGATGATGTGGAGCAGCACATATTATTTCGAGGTTACAGTGCACCAAATATTTGCAGATTTATGCCCCTTTGAAAGTTTTTGTAAACTTTTCGCAGCATATTGTTTAGAGGTAATAGTGTGCAAATTTTATTATATAATAGGTATATTTTGCAAATAACTAAAGTTTTGGTCATATGGGCAAGATATTGATTTTTTTTTTTTTTTTAACATCTTCTTTTATTAGATTTGCAAGGAAAGGTTGTCATTATTAAATCTTTATAAATACATAATTCTTTTTGAATTTTTTTTTTTTAATACTCTTCTGATTTGGCTCCCTTGAAGAACAAAAATAAAATCAGTAGCAAGTTAAAGGTTTACCAAAAAAATTTCTTGCAGCATTTTTGTTTTTGTTTGTTTATTTTTGTTTTGTTATTGTTTGGTCAGATATTGAAGTATAGGAAAAACAAATCAGCTCATATGAGCTTATAATATAGCCATGCTTCTGTGGTGTGTCCTCCGTCAGAAGGCACTTCTCCCTAGAAGCAACAAACTTCTCCCTATTTTTCCAGGAGGGAGACATCACTTCTCCCTTAATTTCTGGGAGAGCTTGGACCCATAGGTTACAGTACACCAAATATCAGCAGAGATATGCCCCAATGAAATTTAAAAAAAAAAAATTTTTTGTATTTCCACTTACAGTTTATGTCCGGAGCACTGAATTATGCAGGAGCCAGTTTATGTGCTACATCTTATTATTGCCACGGGCGTATAATGCCCCGCTTGGCGGAGCTCTTGTTAAGACTATAGCGGTCACATGTTTGAAGCAATCATCATGAGTCTTGCTCAAAATGGTGATCAAGTCTTCATCAAGTCTTGATGAGTTCTAGGTCAAGTTCGAAACTGGGTCACTTGAGATCAAAAACTAGGTCACCAGGCCAAATCAGCAGAAAACGTTGCTAACACTCCAGAGGTCACATTCTTTAAATAATCATAAATATTGCTCAAAATGTTGTCTTGATGATTTCTAGGTCTAGTTTAAAACTGGGTCACTTGGGGTCAAAAACTAGGTCACCTGGCCAAATCAAAGGAAAACCTTGTTGATGCTCTAGAGGTCACATTTTTGAAGTGATCATCATGAATCTTGCTCAAAATGTTTGTCTTGATGATTTCAAGGTGATGTATATTTTTCTATCCAGTGACTTTCTTAAGTTTTTCCGTTTAGGTCAGTTTCTCAGTGATCATTGGTCCTACAGAGTGATATTTGGTACTTGGGAAGTGTTTGTGTTTAGGTCAGTAACTATTGCTCCTACAGCCACTCAGCCAGTGATACTTAGTACATGCAAACATCTTAGCATGGCCTCTTGAGTGCAGTCATCCATATTTGACCTTGACCTTTATTTCACAGTTCATTAGACATGCTATATTGTCCTACTTGTTAATATAATCATTTTGAATTTTGATCAGAATGTTTGCCTTGATCAGTTCTAGATCAGGTTCTCAAAGTGCTATGATGCTCAGGTGAGCATTACAGGGCCATTATGGCCCTCTTGTTTATATTTGGTATAGTTATATATGTTGGTCCAAAATTATATTGGGCACTAGCCCTACCCCTGCTTATGTCCTAGACGTCAAGGTGACATAGAAATTTTGTTAAAGTTTTGCGTCAGTGTTTATAAGAGCTGTTCTGTAATTTCTAAATCTTATATGGATTTACTTTATATTTGGCATGGTTATAGATACTGGTCAAAAATTTGATTTGACACCCCTGCTTATGACCAAGAGGTAAAGGTCACAGACTTAGAAATTTATGTTAGTTTTGCTTCAAAGTTTTGCGTCAATTCTGAATCCTTGCATGGATTTAATTTATATTTGGCATGATAAAATATATTGGTCCAAAATTTAATCAGCACTTACCTCACCCCTGCTAATGACTAGAGGTCAAGGTCAGCGACTTAGAAATTTGTCAAAGTTTTGCATTAAAGTTTTTAAGATCATTTCTAAATCCTTGCATGGATTTACTTTATATTTGGCATGATTATAGCAGGGGTCAAGCTGGCCCAGAAATTTAGGGAGAAGTGACTTCTCCCTCCAGTAAAACAGGGAGAAGTTTTACAGGATGAGGGAGAAGTCAAAACTCGGTTAACCTATCTCCTTACTGAAAGCATGACACTTAAGAACCCTCGACTCGCTTTACTGCATCGATTTTTACTGTAGACCTGTTCATTCTTACTTCTAAACCAATTAAATGATCCACAGAAACACAGACATGAGTAGGGCAAATGCATCATATCTGGACCCATCTTTTGGAAATTGATCTTCTCAGTAGATCAAAACATCAAGCTCTGTGGCTTGCTAAGCTATAAACACAATGATAAAAAGAAATTTGTTAACTAAAATGTCTGTCAACTTTAAAACTTAGTTTTTAGTATTTTAAATGCTGTTTCTGACCAATTTTCAGCATGTAAATGGTTCATTTATGAAAAAACGGACACCCACGAAAACTAATGACATTGACCAAAAACGATCTTTTGGTCACTTAGTAGGCAAACAATTTTCCTCCAAAATTTGCAAACCACATCAGAATTTTATTTTGTGGCCCTTCTTATACAGCTAACATTTTTTTCAGAAGAATTTTACCTTTTTATGTTTGCTCAATTTTTACTGGATTTCTCCTAACAAAAAGTTCGTTTTGCACAAGTACTAGCTTTTTCAAAAGTTGCTAAAATCGAGGGCGAAGTTTTTGTCACCCTCAGGGCTTCCCAAGGCGACTTAGAGCCCTCAGGGGCGACTTTTTCGCCCCAGTCGCCCTCTAGCTTGACCCCTGATTATAGATATTGGTCCAAAATTTTATTCAGCACTATCTACAAGTTTAAAGAAGTAATTATTAATATGGTTGGTTGCCTTTGTTGCCACTTAAGAAAATTAAACCTTAGAAAGTTATAGGGTCATTTTTCACCTTCAAGTTCAGAAGTTCTAGAGTTAAAGTATTTTTATGGACAGATGGGTTGTTTTCGCAGAAAGGTTCTCTTACATAACTTAATGATTATGCAATAAAACTCAGTACGCATTGCCTAGAAATTTGTATGCAAGGTTCTTGAAGTTCAGGAAAACTGCCAAGTTTTCTTTTCTTGCAGTTATTTTGATGTGATTTACTTTTCACCTTGACCAAGCTAACTTCAGACATAGCCTTAGTAAGTTATCTTAAGTTTCATATTGAGGGGATGATCAGGTGTGGCGAAGGTGTCGTGTATCTTACATCACTGGGACGTCCAACTGATATTGCTTACAGTTGGGCAAGGCCTACTGTCCTTTTAGCAGGTAAGGATGTTGGGGGAATGTTTTTATTTCTTCTGTTTCTTCACATTCATTCCTGTTCCTCTTCTCTGTCCTTCTCTTTCATCTCCTCTACTATCTGATCTATCTCTTTTCTCCCTCTTGCTGGGAGACAAAACAAAATGACCCATAAGGGTTGACGTGTCATTAAACCCCAACACAATGAAAAAAATTAGTCTCATTTTAAATTACTGGAAATAGGCCTGGCCTCTGTGGCTCAGTCAGACGTGCGTCTGACTGGTGGTCAGGAGGTCCCGGGTTCAATCCCGTCGGTTTCGGCAACATTCTTTCATGGAGTTTGATAATGAAATAATTCTATGGTCATTCTCTCCTTTCCGCTGATGCAAAAAGGGCAGTTGTCAGTTTCAGGTGAAAGAATGTGCACAAGTATTGGAATCGAAAAGTTGATTAGGTAAAATGACTGGCTCAACATGATCCTAGTGAGTTGTCTGGACTGTAAAACCTCGGCTCTCTACTGAAAATAAGGTAGCTTTAGAAGTTACAATGATTGAGTTAAAAATTTTGTCTAATTTATGTTGATGATTTTTTTCTTTTCTTAATCTTTCAGATTATCATGGGAACCAGGGTCTACATTGGCCGACTTTCTTACCATGCAAGAGAAAAGGATGTTGAAAGATTCTTCAAAGGTTATGGTAGATTGAGAGATATCATGCTGAAGAATGGTTATGGATTTGTGGTGGGTACACACTACACTTACTCCAGATAAGAAGAGAATCCAGATTAAACTCTGAATTGTATTTACCCTAAGAATTCAGACTGACAGACCATAGCATGGTTGGCTCCATAGAGCAGTCAGTAGCTTATCTTATGGCAGAGTCAGGAGTTGGAACAAAAGGTTGACCACTTATCTTCAAGGAGGTTGATCATGAAATAATTTGTAAGATCATTCTCTGTGCATTCTGCTGATTTTCTTCAAAGAAGTTGTCAGTTATTGAGGAAAGTATATGCACAAGTACTGGTTAATCGCTTAGAGTACTTAGCCTGATCTGTCTTGTCTCGTATATATAATAATGCTAGTGTGTCCTGTCATGAGATAATTTGCCTATATGGTAAAGAAGAAAAAGCTGCTAAAAAATCAATTTTCAGCTCCTTATATTATATTCCTAAATGATTTGGGCACCCATTGGTAGAAAAAAGCCAGTGAAAGCAACTTGCATATGGGGTACAACCTGTACTCAAAATGAACATGTCCATCATGACTTATTTGCCCCCACTCAAAAGTGATATGAGCCAGTGTTTGATTACCAACAAAATGGCATTCTAATTCATGAAGATTGATATTAACAGTTTGTTGAGAGACTCTGTTACTGGCTCCATGAATAGATTGTCAAGGAGCCATAGACGGCTTATGTGAACACCAAAAGTTCTGATCTGACTATGAGTATCACTTTGTAGAAATTCCCACAAGGTGGCTAATGTCATCAGTCTTCTCTGCTTGTCAAATTTAGTCCATATTAGTCATGTGGGTAATTGCCTTTTTCTAGCACTGGCCACTGTTAACACCTCAAAACTTTTCCTAAAGTTTTAACTAGTTCAATTTTACTACCTGTTGATGTTTCTGAAAATTGCTGTATTACTGGCAGGAAATGGAGACCCTGATCAGATGCTTCCTTCTACAGCATCTGATCTGGGTCTGCACTTTCCTGGTACTTAAGGGTATATACGGTTATTGTGTAGCTCAAAGTATAATAAACTGGGTCAGATTAATCACCAGAATACCGGAATACTACCGAAATGCCCGTGAAAAATAAAGGTATACCTGTGAAAGACATCTATTAAAGCCAATATTGGTGTCTTTAATAGGTATCTTTCACAGGTATACTTATATTTTTCACAGGTATTTCAGTAGTATTCCGGTAATTCGTGTGACCGTAATAAACCCTGTCTGATGGAGAAAAAAAGAATAATGTCAGTACAGTTGACTCTCGTTATCATGACCTCGCTTATCTCAGTCATACCATTTATGTCATACTGATTTCTAAGTCCCAATAATTTTCCCTCTGTATTTATTGTATTTCAGCTTTGCGTATGTCAGACTACTTTTATGCTGATACTTCAGCTGTCTCCTCCATCATTGTCTGTCCCTAAATATAGGAGCTTCTAATGAGTACCCGGGGATGGTCGTATGTGACCAAGGTGTCACGTATCTTACGTCACCGGGGCGTCCAACTGATATCGGCTTACCGTTGGGCAAAGTAAGGGTAAAGTGGAATGTTTTTATTTCTTCTGTTTCTTCGCTTTCATTCCTGTTCCTCTTTCTTTCCTGCCCCTCTCTTTCATCTGTTCTATGTCTTTTCCCCGTTTCTGTGGGAGACAACAAACAATTGCCCACAATGGTTGACGTGTCGTTAATCTGCAACACAATCAAAATCTAATGAGTACCCACAACAAATGTTTTCATAGAGAAATAAGAAAAAATATATGGACTGCCCCCCTTTATGTGGAGCTATGAATATTCATTTTATGTGTGTTTTCTGTTGTCTTAACAGGAATTTGAGGATCACAGAGATGCTGATGACGCAGTGTACGAGCTCAATGGAAAGGATTTATGTGGTGAACGGTACAGAACCCCATCTTTTCTAGCTTTTGTCACCTTTGTTGCTTTTCAGCTGAACTTATGCGTATCTGTTTAAACTGAGCACAAGTCCAATTTCAACTGCAACAATTCTTTATTAGCAATGATTTCAAAACTGTCACCAAAATCTAACCCTTTCAGCTCTGCAGACCAAAATAGTCTAGATAATTTTGCAAGCTGTAGATCTAGATGAGACAGCTTTCAACAAGCCATCTTATCTGGATCTACACTGTTAGCACTTCTGTTTATGATTTATGGCAGATACCCCTATTTGTAACAAAGGATGTGTTGAACTGTTCAGAATCAAAGATGAAAGAGACCACTTCATAAACTCAGTGTTCAAAGGGTTTTAAAACACATAACTTCTGTTACAATATCCTTTTTAGCTAACCTAAGCACGAAGTGCTCAGGGTGAGCTGTTCTGATCAGTGAATGTGCGTCGTCCGTTGTGCTGCGTCAACAGTTGCTTTAAAAGCCTACTCCTCCTACATCCCTGGGCCACTTGACTTCAAACATGGTAGGAAGCATTGGGGTGACTTGTAGATCAAAAATAGCTGAAATAGTTCCGATCAGAAATCCAAGATGACCGCCATCTTGAAAATCTATTTTTCGTTTCTTCTTCTGAACCGAAAGGCCAATTGACAGGAAACATTGGGGTGACTTTTAGATCAAAAATTGCTAAAATCATTCTGATCGGAAATCCAGGTTGGCCATCATTGCAGCCAGCTTGAAAATTTATTTTTCGCTTCTTCTCCTGAACCGAAAGGCCAATTGACTCGAAACTTGTTAGGTAGCATTGGAGTGACTTGTAGATAAAAAATAGCTAAGCTCTTTCTGATCAGAAATCCAAGGTGGCCGCAATGGAGGCCATCTCGAAAATCTATTTTTTGCATCTTCTGAACTGAAGACTTCTCGGAAATCAAAGATGGCCACCATGGCGGCTATTTTGAAAATCTTTTTTCGCTTGTTCTCCTGAACCGAAAGCCGGCTTTGGTGGCTCAGTTGGATGTGCGTCCGACTGGAGACAGGAGGTCGCGGGTTTGACCCCCGCCGAGGTCAGCAACAATCTTTCGTGGAGATTATGAAATATTTTCTACGTTCATTCTCTCCCTTCCGCTGATACAAGGAGGGCAGTTTTCAGTTTCTAGCGAAAGAATGTGAGCAATACTGGTTAACCACTTAGAGGACTAAGCCTGCCCAGTAAAATGTGTGGTTAGGTAAACTGACCGTGCTGGACATGACCCCATTGGGTTGACTGGGCTGTAAAATCTCAGCACAAACAAATCCTGAACCGAAATGCCAATTGACTACAAACTTGGTAGGAAGCATCAGAGCGACTTGTAGATAAAAAAAAGTAAAATCTTTCCGATCGGAAATACAAGGTGGCAGCCATCTTGAAAATCTATTTTTCACCTCCTGAACTAAAAGGCCAATTGACTGGAACCTGGTTGGGAAGCTTTGGGATGACTTGTAGATTAAAAAAAGCTAAAATTGTTCCGATCGGTAATCCAAGATGGCCCCATGGCATCCATCTTGAAAATCCGGTTTTCGCTTCTCCTCCTGAACAGAAAGGCCAATTGACTCGAAACTTGGTAGGAAGCATAGGGGTAACTGTTAGTTAAAAAAATCGCTAAAATTGTTCCAGTCAGAAATTCAAGAAGCGTTGGGGTGACTTTTAGATTAAAAATAGCTAAAATCGTTCCGATCAGAAATCCAAGATGGCCACCGTGGCGGCCATCTTGAAAATCTATTTTTCTCTTTACTCCGGAACCGAAAGGTCAGTTGACTTGAAACTTGATAAGAATCTTCAAGGTGACTTGTAGATCTAAAATAGCTAAATTCATCCCGATCGGAAATAAAAGATAGCTGCCACAGTTGCCATCTTGAAAATCTATTTTGAACTTCTCCTGAATAGAAAGGCCTATTGACTTGAAATTTTATAGGAAGTATCGGGGTGACTTGTAGATCAAAAAAAGCTTAATCATTCTTATTGGAAGTCTAAAGTTGGTCGCCCTAGCAGCCATGTTGAAACTTCATTGGAAGTATCGAGATGACTTGTAGATCAAAAGTAGCAAAAATGGTTCTGATTGGAAATCCAAGATGGTCGCCATCTTGAAAATCAATATTGAACTTCTTCTCTTGAACATAAAGGCCAATTGACTCAAACTTGTCTGGTAATCAGGTGAGCGTTTAAGGGCCATCTTGTATAGTTTTATCTGTATTGAAAAAGCATAAACGGGTACATTTTATATTAAAAATTTATATTGACTGGGCAAATCTGTAAATCAAGTTGTCAGTGTTGATAAATTATTGTCCAAATTAAGTTATCAACAGTGCCATTCTGTCATATGACACTTGTGTCTAGGAAGTTCTTTTTAACAGCAAACGGAAATTAACCTCAGATTTTGATCTGAGAAGTAGTATAGAACCCATCTTTTCTAGCTATTATTAGCATGGTTGCCTTTTGACTGATCTTACATGTAACTGTTAAAACTTGTCTAAATAATGATTTTGTTAACAGCCGCAGTAACTAGTACCTTTTGAGCTTTTCAGAAATCTGGGCCCAGTTGTTCAAAGTATTGTTAGCTTAACAAGCTCATTAGTGGTCAAAATATTAACTGTTCTATTAAATACAATACTTATTCACAGTTATTTTTGCTGAAAAAAAAAATGTGAGTAGCTTTTGCAAATGCAAAAGCTACTCACATTTTTATCAGCAAAAATATTATTTTAATGATCAAAACTTTAACGTACAGTTAACTTATGACATCATTAGTTTTGAACAACTGGGCCCTGAAATACAAAGGATCTGACTGATTTGCATAAATTTCTTGGTCTGAAATTTCCATTGTTGTGAGAACAAAGCTGCATCCCGTCTCTTGACAGAAGTTTTTTGGTTTTTTATTGTTTTTTTTGGCTATCATCAAGAACTCTAACTTGTTATAAACTTTTACTGATAACTTTAACTGCAAAATCCTGATTTTGCAATAGTATATATTCACAAGTTCTGAGGCTCATTAAACATCTTAACCTAGCATTTGTTTATATTTTTGTTATTTATGACAGAAGGGAGATTTTGGACCAATATGACAGAACATGTTTGAAATCGGTTCTCTACTAGCATTATATCACTTGGAAAATACTATGCTTATTATAACAAGTTGGTTGCATGTATATTTGTACAGTAGAGCCAGAAGTTGCTAGGTAAAATGCAGAGTGGCTTTTTGTAAGATACAGACAGTGGTCTCTGATAGACATCCACCTACATAGGCTGAAAGGGAGTATTTTGTTGGAGAAATGGGCAAACAGCCAAATTAGATCACATATACAGGTTTAGCTGCACCTTTATTGGCTACAAAACTTACTGTAAATAGACATGGCTCAGATGATGTATGTTTGTGTCATTACTGAAAACAAGGTGCTTTTCTCCTAAAAAAACATTAATGTTCTTCTCCGCAAAAACATAGTCACTAGAAAAACCTCTGCTGGGGCTTCCAGCAAGAACCACAACATAATTTTCATGGAGAAATCAGGGCCCAGTTGTTCAAAGCATCATTAGCCTAGCGAGCTCGTTAGTGGTCAAAATGTTAACTGTTCTAGTACATAGAATATCTAATTCACAGGTAATTTTGCTGAAAAAAAAAAAAAAGCTACTCGCATTCTTTCAGCAAAAATAGTAGCATATATACCATATTAATTGACCAAAGTTTTAACGATACGTTAACAAATGACATTGTTAGTTTTGAACAAATGGGCCCAGAAATGTTTATCTGGATACCCCTCTTATCTAGAGCTATGATGTGTTTTGATATATAGTTTTGCTTGCTTTCAGAGAAAGTTCTCAAATGATATTAAAAGTACTGTTGGTTGATTTTCAGTGTTAGTATTGAGCATGCTCGAGGACCAGAGCGTGAAAGCGGTGGGAGACGTGGCAGCTATAGAAATCGTGACTATGGCTATGACAGACGGCAACCAAGCTGGTTGGCTAAGTAAGATCATTTTTTATAAGACTGCTTCTATATTTATTTCAGAGTGAGCATAGAAAAAGCCCGAGGGACTCCTCGAGGAACTGATCGGGATAGATATATAGAAAGAGGCTGGAGAATTGAAAGTTATCCTCCCCCTCGACGGGGATACAGTGGGCGAGGTGGCGGTGGGAGAGACAAGTAAGATGGAAAAAAAAACAACTTTGAAATCTTTTCTGTTTCTGTTTTGTGGATTTTTTTTTCTCTTAAGGGGAGGATAACTGCAAGCAGACTGGCCAAGGCTGATCAGAGCCTTTGCTGTTCGTCTGATGTCACTTTGAATCTTAAGCTACCCATAGTGCTGTGATTTATTTACAGTTTGATTCTATTGAGTCACATAATTGAAATTCATTGAGTCTATTGTGATCACTCACCGTCCGACGTTGGCGGCGTTGTCGTCGTCGTCGTCCGGATGTCCGTCTGTCCACAATCTTTAAACAACATCTCCTCCTAAACCACTGGTGGGAATTTGACCAAACTTCACAGGAATGATCCTTGGTTGGTCCTCTTTCAAAGTTTTTCAAATGGTTCTGGTCCATTGCATGTCTAGGTCACAGGAGCTAAAAATAGATTTTTTAACTAAAACTTAAAAAATCTTGTCAGAAACCACTGGACCGATTTCCATATAATTTTGCAGAAATGTTCCTTTGGTGACCGTCTACCAAGATTGTTCAAGCCATTTGGATTCGTCAAAAAACATGGCCGCCAGGGGGCGGGGCTTATTTTCCCTATATTATCTATATAGAAAACTTAAAAATCTTCTTGTCAGAAACCACTGGACCGATTTCAATATAATTTTGCAGAAATGTTCCTTTTGTGATCCTCTACCAAGATTGTTCAAGCCATTTGGATTCGTCAAAAAACATGGCCGCCAGGGGGCAGGGCTTATTTTCCCTATATATCTATATGGAAAACTTAAAAAAATCTTCTTGTCAGAAACCACTGGACCGATTTCCATATACTTTTGCAGAAATGTTCCTTTGGTGATCCTCTACCAAGATTGTTCAAGCCATTTGGATTCGTCAAAAAACATGGCCGCCAGGGGGCGGGACTTATTTTCCCTATATATCTATGTAGAAAACTTTAAAAGTCTTCTTGTCAGAAACCACTGGACCGATTTCCATATAATTTTGCAGGAATGTTCCTTTGGTGATCCTCTACCAAGATTGTTCAAGCCATTTGGATTCGTCAAAAAACATGGCCGCCAGGGGGCGGGGCTTATTTTCCCTATATATCTGTATAGAAAACTTTAAAAATCTTCTTGTCAAAAACCACTGGACCGATTTCAATATTATTTTGCAGAACTGTTCCTTTGGTGATTTTCTACTAAGATTGTTCAAGCCATTTGGATACGTCAAAAAACATGGCCGCCAGGGGGCGGGGCTTATTTTCCCTATAAATCTATATAGAAAACTTAAAAAATCTTCTTGTCTGAAACCACTGGACCGATTTCCATATAATTTTGCAGGAATGCTCCTTTGGTGATCCTCTACCAAGATTGTTCAAGCCAGTTGGATTCGTCAAAAAACATGGCCGCCAGGGGGCGGGGCTTATTTTCCCTATATATCTGTATAGAAAACTTTAAAAATCTTCTTGTCAGAAACCACTGGACCGATTTCAATATAATTTTGCAGAACTGTTCCTTTGGTGATTTTCTACTAAGATTGTTCAAGCCATTTGGTTTCGTCAAAAAACATGGCCGCCAGGGGGCGGGGCTTTTTTTTTATATATATCTATATAGAAAACTTAAAAAATCTTCTTGTCTGAAACCACTGGACCGATTTCCATATAATTTTGCAGAAATGTTCCTTTGGTGATTCTCTACCAAGATTGTTCAAGCCATTTGGATTCGTCAAAAAACATGGCTGCCAGGGGGCGGGGCTTATTTTCCCTATATTATCTATAAAAAAACTTTAAAAATCTTCTTGTCAGAAACCACTGGACCAATTTCAATATAATTTTGCAGAAATGTTCCTTTGGTGATCCTCTACCAAGATTGTTCAAACCATTTGGTTTCAAACCTTGTGTGTTGGGGGGGAGGGGGGGGGGGCGGAGTGGGGGCAGGGCTGTAAAATTTATACATAAATCTTAGAGCAGTGAACTTGGCTGAATCTTCAACAGTAAGTATGCAAATCTGTTTGATCAGGTGAGCGATATAGGACCATCATGGTCCTCTTGTAATGTATTTTAGGGCAGATTTCTAATGTTTTTTGTTAGTTCAGGGACTCACTTATATAAAATTTGCTAGTCCCAGAGAAAAATTATGAGTATATGAAGCGGGACTGGCAGGTAAAAAAATCATTGACAGTGTACCCTGTAGACTAATCAGTATGTGTGGGTGTGCAGGCTGATGCGAGTACGCTGGCAGCTCATACAATCTTGTAGAAAATGCTGTGCCCCAGCTCATTTTTTATTCTAAAGGTTGACAACAGAGAGATTTCCATAGCTCCAGATAAGTCTTAGTTATACCATGGTTCGTGCGCATGTACGATGCGATAATGCACAAGCGTCAGCGAGTGCATTATCGCACGTACATGCGCAGAACCATGGTATAACTGACTTATCACATTTGCATGCATGTAGACCATCTACATCGCGAGATATTTCATGCTAAATGTTGGGAATTTAGGCCACTATGTGATAAGATGCGAATAGACTTCAAAATTCTTTCTAATTTTTAAAAGCAAAAAAAAAAAAAAAAATGATATTTTTGTCTCTGACATATATTTCTCCACAAACAAATGTTTAAAGTAATGAATACCTGCATTTTCTAAGGAGTAACCACGACAGGTTTTTATGGAGAAAGAAAAACATAATTGATACTCCTCTTATCTTAAGTACATGAAGAGCTCTTGTTTTTTCGCAGTACGAGGATATCAGTTTGATGTATAGCTCTTGAGAACTGTTATAACACTTTAGCTTGTTTTCATGAATTTTATGGTTAACTTGCTTATATATACAGGCGCTGTAGGGGAAATATGTATATTTTTCTGATTATTTGAGGGCAAGGTGATGATTTAATGTACACTCTTTATTTTATCTAGCATTTAAATGGAATTTAAGTCCCTTAAAGATGAAGAAGTTGAGATATTAATAGAAATTATGGTAAAATGTGAAATTTTTAGCTCAAATGGGAAGTTCTGGGACTTCTGATTTTGACTATTAGTGCAAGCACTGTTTTGAAGTCCTTCAATTAAGGATAGACCCAAATGTGGCAGAAGTCATCTTTGAACTGTAAACACTGTGAATGAGGTGCAAATTTTTCACAAGCTGTGCAGTACCTCTGAAATGTTTTTTTTTTTTTTTTTTTTTTTTCTCTTTGTCTAGGTATGGTCCTCCAACCAGAACAGAAAATCGTGTTATTGTGGAAAACCTATCATCAAGAGTGAGCTGGCAGGTGAGTTGCAAATATGACATTTAGAATAAATAGCTGTCAGGTATGTTTTACAATATTTTAAGAAAATACAGATTATAGGTATTACCTGAAAAATTAAGGCTGACAAATAAAAACAAACACTATATTTAAAGATAGAAAAAAAAAACAAGAAGCTTAAGCCATTGACGTAGGACAGGTACTTTGAAGTTTTAGTACATTTTACAATAGCATATTAAAATATTTCCCGGCAAAAAGGAGAACATGGATGTATATAGCTCCTTTATAGGAGATTGTCCATATAGTTCCAGAGAAGGCACTTTTTAACTACAAAAGATATTGATATTTTCTTATTCAGTATTTTGCCAGATAAGGCATTTTTTTTTTTTCCAGCCAAATAGTAGTGATATTTTTCTTTTTTGCCCACAAAAACATATGGTGTGGGTACTTTATCAGAAGCGCCTCGGTGAGGCACTTCTAATGAGTTCTCACAACATAGGTTTTTGTGGACGAATTAGAAAAAATGCTTGCCTGATACTCATCTGGTGCTGTGATTCCTCCATGTAAAGGTGTGTCCTCACCAGAAATGCATATGATTTAGTTGAGAAATAAGAAAAATACTGATGTGGTTACTACTCGCAGCAGGAACTATTTCACATGAAATGTCACACTTTTGTTTCAGAAAAAGTAAATGCTGGTTATAAAGTACTTTTCCTACGGCTTGTATGATATATTTTCTCTTAAATTTTCACATAGGACAAACTTTTGGCCATTTTTTTTGTCTTAACATGGGACACTTTAAAAAAAAGTGTCTGATTAAATAATGTGAAAAAAGATATTAATTGTATAATCATTTTAATTGAATGTAGATACTCATTGTACTGCAGTTGATGCTTTGAACATTGTTTTTATAAATATTTTAATAAAACTATCTTGCTCTCTAGTCCCCTAAGCAATCTATCACTAGAGGAGGGAGAGAAAGAAAAATGGGGTAGAAGCAGTCTAATGCTCTAAAGAGGAACTGAGGGTTCCCCCAAAATGAGGTCTATGTCTGCCAGTGAAGGCTATGAAGCGCCCTATTTGAAGTCCGTGTCAGCCGTCCAAACTCAATGCAATCACCAGGTCACTCTTCCACCACTGTGTTATAGAGAGGTCTATGGTTGGCGTGATGTCCTAGATGATTACCACCCAGTTTCTCTCAGGACTCTAGATAAGACATTTTTCAGCCAAAGAGTATTGGTATTTTTCTTATTTCTTTATGGAAACACAATATATGGTAAATGTCCTGAAATTTCGTACACCAACGTTTCCGGTAAAATAGCATGTGCAAATAGTGCAGATCTAGATCAGACGGCTCCTGAAGGAAAAGTCTGATCAGGATCTACAATACTTGCCCTTCCACTATTAAAGTATTCTGAAAAACTACCTAACAAAAAAAAAAAAAAAATTAGGCAAAAATATTTTAGAACATTTACCATATATAAGAATAGGGCCACTTAGCCATAGGCAGACATTAGCTGCATCATGGTGTGCATCAGTAGTCTGATCAGAGTCTTTCCTGTTTTCTGTATGTTCTACTAGAGCCAAAGGCTCTGATATGACTGCACAAAAAGACGACTTAATTGTGGCATTTGTTGCTTGCATATGGCATCCGATCCTTTTTCTTGTGTTTTTGCATAAGTACTGACCCTTCATAAGTTCTCTAATTAGAAAGCAGCATGCTTTCATGAAGAAATAAGAAAAATAAATCCCTCTTAATCTGGAGTGCTGTCTGTGTTGCCCTTAGTGGCAACACAAAAGTCATTTTATTTCTCTGGAAGTATTCCCATAATAAGCATGCATGGTTTGCTTTGTTGGAAATTGCTTCCTGGACAGACGAATGACCATTTTGACATACGCTAGACAAAACAAGGCTGACAAATTCGAGGACAAAGCTGACATACTGTTGCAAGACAAAATGACGGAACCAGTCAAGAGATGAGGCAAGATTCCATGGGGCTCTCTATCAATGTGGCTGTCATTAGGCTTGTTGGTCAATACTGGCTGATCTAGGGGCAATGATCTGGCTGACATCTCGAGCTATCATCCATTGTAGAGCATCCATGTATAGAGTGCCACCATTCTAGACTGATCAGATTCTCTTACATACTGTTTTTGGAGGTAATTTGTTATGGTTGATTTGTAAGTAATGAAAAGATTTTTTTTTTTTTTTTTTTTGTAATTTTTCGGAATAAATATGGGATGTTTTGTTTGTTAAAAATGATATGATATATCACATGTAGGCATTTACAATATATTTGCTCTCCTGAGTTATTGCTACCACTTTTACTGTGTCATTTTAGGATACAGTGACTTTTGGCATTTAAGAGATTTTTTCTAGTGCCTTTTTAAGGTTTTCAGACCACAAATGGGTGCCATCCCCCACCCCCCTCTCCTCCCCCGCCTATAAATACACAAACACTCAGAAAAATCATTTTATGCCCCTGCTAACAATTTGGTGGGCTATACTGGTTTCCCCAGGTTCATTTGTCTGTTGGCCTGTCTGCATTAAATTTTGCATTTTATAAAAGTTACAAGACATATGCATAATGAAGTTTGGACACATTTCTAATTACATCTGTTAAACAGAGCCTTTAAAGATTGAGGGATTTAGACATGTCCATATTTTTGGGGGTGGTTGGATGGTGCGAAGGTGTCATGTATCCTACGTCACCAGGGCGTCCAACTGATACTGGCTTACAGTTGGGCAAGGCCTGCTGTCCTTGTAGCAGGTAAGGGTAGAGGGGGAATGTTTTTATTTCTTCAGTTTCTTCGCTTTCATTCCTGTTCCTCTTCCCTCTTCCTATCTTTCATCTCTTCTACTTTCTCTTCTATCTCTTTTTTCCATTTGTCTGGGAGACGAAACAAAATGACCCACAAGAGTTGACGTGTCATTAAACCCCAACACAATCAATCAGTGTCCATATTTTCAAAGGATGTATCTAGAAGAATGA
Organism: Anodontia alba; assembly: GCA_964016985.1. NCBI lineage: Eukaryota > Metazoa > Mollusca > Bivalvia > Lucinida > Lucinidae > Anodontia > Anodontia alba. Next base: position 4,381,161 of record OZ024823.1, read on the forward strand.
ATAACAGGTCATACGTATATAAGAAACCATGTCTGCATATATATAATGATAGAAATGCAGATCTTCAGAAGACAATAAAATGCAATCAAATATATGTATAATAGGATATATAGAACAATATCTAAACAAATCATTTCAGTAGTACTGGATCCAGGAAGGTTACTAGAATGATTTGTAATAACTGAGTGTACAGAGGTCCACTCTTGAACATACGTGGAAATTAATGGAAACTTGGTGCTTTCTGATATTACCAACCGCTTCTGAGTTTTAACTGAAACCTATTCACATACTGTCAGAAGAAAAGAAAAGTAGATATTAAAATATCAAGTAGTGTCTTCAGAGTTATTTTATTGTTTACCATTTTTTTTTTCGGTATAAAAATATTTATAGTCTTTACCTTCATTTGCTGTAAAAGAAGTATTTCTGTATCATCAAAACAAATTGTCAGGCCATGTTAGTAAACAAAAATAGAATGCCCCAAAATAAATGACAGCTGTACATGTATGTATAAATTTTCAAAGGGTAAGAAAGAGGAGTGAAGGAAATCTTTTGTTTTTGGTGTTTATTGTTTTTTTTTTTTGTTTTTTTTTGAGGTGTGCTAATCCAGTATTAAGAGCATAAGCAAATGGTGTCTGTATTGTAACATCTTTCTTTATTCACTATAGAAACAGTGTTGTGAGATTTGTTGATGTGGCAAAATATTACATTAAGAAAAGATGTGCAATGTCACAAAAATCATCTGAAGTATGTACAGAAATACTGAAAGTCCAGTTCAACCATTGCATTATTACAGTCTGTATCGAGTCTTTGGCTTTTGTTCTGTTCACAGCAGAATCTTTGGGCAAAAAGTGAAGATCCTGATCTAGTTGTATGAATTAGTTTGTGATTATTCTCTGTTCCCATGTATCTCATCCCTTTTCCATGTATGCTCCTGTATCATTATGTGATGCACTTCTTAGACTCAAATCTGTACCAGAAGTTTGTAATTGCAGGCTGGTCTAAGTGCACATTTTTGCAGCTGTGATAATATACAATTTTACATGTTGGGACTGACATGTTCAGTATCTGAGGTTATTTAATAGATGTGCTAGTAATAGAGAGGCTTGGATTTTGAGATAAACAGAAAGTGAAATTATGCCAGCTTGTAGACATCTGCAAAGCTGTACATAGCAACAGATAAGGCACTTTTTTCATCCGAAAACTGCTGATATCTTTCTTATTTCTCAATAAAAACATATGTTGTGGGTACTCATTAGAAGTGCCTCGCCGAGGCACTTCTAATGAGTACCCACAACATATGTTTTCGTCGAGAAATAAGAAAAATATTATGTGGATACCCCATCTTATCTGTAGCTATGGCTGTAGTCTGCTACATGGAAAGACTCTGATCGGCCTGCCTATCTGCAGTATGATTCGTTTTCTCTGTCCACCAGAGGAAACCTGGGATTCTTGGCTATACAAGAGCACATAGTACCACAGCTCCAGATGAGTCACTTTTTACAATGGAAAAGTTTTGATAGTTGTCTTAAATGTCCTATTTCTCAACAATAACATGTTAAAAGTGCCTCAGCAATGCGCTTTAATGAATGCCCAGAACATACGTTTTTTGTTGAGAAATAAGAAAAATATTATTTGGTTACCCCCTCTCACCTGTAGCTATGCAGTACTCTCAAGAATCCAAGGTAAATGCATAGGCTGATGGGTCATTGCTGGGTGAGGGACAGAGGATACATTTTCTAAATAATCTATGGCTCATACAGCAAATGGCTTAGAACTATTTTAGATTGGGCAGGCAGATCTAGGCCATTTGCATATGGGGTCAGGTACTTTATCACTTATTTATAAAAAAAATATGTTTTCTGGAATGAAATAGTTACATTTTTTGTCTATTGAAGGACTTGAAAGATTACATGCGACAAGCTGGTGAAGTGACATATGCTGATGCTCATAAAGAACACAAGAATGAAGGGTGAGTAAAATAAGAAGATAACTTACAGCCTTACCTTATCTATCCTAAATATTGGGACAGACAGACCTTATCAGACGGTGTACATCCAGGTCAGATGCTATAAAACACGTGTCTCCTGGAGTGGTGGGGTTTACACTCATTGCCATTCTTCGGCAGGTTTAAATACAGCAACAAGGGATGGTGGTGGTGGGGAAGGTGGGGGTGCTGGTTACACTATTTGCTACTAATCCTGCAGATGTTAGACAGAAGCAGAAAGTAAAATAGACCAGGGCCCAGTTGTTCAAAGCATCGTTAGCTTAATGAGCTCGTAAAGGGTCATTTCCTTAACTGTTTTAGCGGATTCAATATACAATATTCTGATTTTTTTTGCTGCAATAGCTACTCACATTTTTTCAGCAAAACATTTCAGCATATTTGCGTATCACTTGATGTAAATTTTAACGAATCGTTAACTAATGACATCATTAGCTTTGAACAACTGGGCTCAGTTTGTATATTTGCATAGCTCTAGGGAAGAAGGGATATCCAGAAAATATTTTTCTTATTTGTCAACAAAAATGTGGGTACTGATTAGAAGCCCCTCAGTGAGTACTCACACCATGTTCTTGAGAAGGTATATTTTTATGTTAAAAAAAAAAACCCCGTCTTATCTAGATCTATGATTTGACAGGTATATAGTAAAGTAAAGGTGTTGGAATATTTAGGGTGAATATTGTATTTAGGTTCTGCAGTCCAATAGTTTTGGCTACGATGTTTGACTGTGAGAGATTTTTATACTAAAAGGAACTTGGCTGAATTCTAGACCCATTTCTCAAAGGTCTTTTACAGTATTTGCCCTGAATACTGGTACACCTAATAACTGCTTGTCATTCTTTCTAAAATTGAACAAGCCATTTTACGACCTGCTGATTGTATCTAAAAACTGCTGGCTGAGTGGCAAACAGTTAAGACCCTGATCAGTTGCCATATTGTACAAGTTTTAAACATAGGTATTATTATTATGTATAATTAACATCAATAATATTTGAGCGAATTGACTCCAAACCATGTGTTAGGAAGAAACTCTGACGTGGCATAATGATGTCCATCTTTCGGGTCTGAAAACTGATGTCAAATTCCACTGAATGCCATATCAGACTTTGTTCTAGCAGCTTAGGTTCAAGGATATTTATACCCTTAATGTGCTTTAGAAATTGAGCTGGAGCACAGCATTTCCTGCAAGATTGGGTGTGTCCAACAAGGACTAGCCTTTGCATCCACACAGTCTGATCAGTCTTCGCTTTTGCCTGAAGACTCTTTGGATCCTGAGCTACCCTTAGAATGCACCATGAAGACTAATCAGACTGCATTGATGCACAGGCTGATCTGAGTTTTTGCTTAGCGAACATACAATCTGGAAGGAAATACTGTACCTTGGCTCAATTAGTGTTTGAAGAGTGAAATTTGTCCAAAGCACTTTTATTAGAATATCTGTAGCTGTTGTTAAGAAGCATGTATGGAGAAATATTTTTTTTATTATACAGCTATTAACATTGAATAATTAAAAATGTTCAGTAAAATCAAAGGAACAAGCTTGCAGATATCACTGGGTATTTACTTGATAAATTGCACGCTTACTTGGATGCCTTTAAATCTCGGCCTTACATTACACTGCTTTTGATGATGTCTTAGGATAATAATAATGTGCCAAACTTTCTCACGCATTTGTGCAGGCTCTGAATTTTAGATAGTAAAAAAAAAAACTATTTTGAGGCTACAATCTGAAAATAGTGCAAAATATTTATAGCTATCTAATTAAAAGGTCACTGAACCGGTATTGGAATATTGGCCCTTTTGGATAACAGCCGGGACTTCTTTTATGTAATTGTGAAAATGTTATTGTCTGTGTTTGACTGTTACAGTCACTTTCTGTGCTGTGAAAATAGATTTCTGCTAAATATCTGGTTAGAGGGCAGGAAGAATATTTATGAACTGATTAATAGATACGAATGCTAATTTTTTTATTTTTTTTTTTCTTTTTAAAAACTGAGACTGCTATTTTTGATTGATTTGACACTTCATTTAAATTTTCTCCCTTTCCAGTTGATTTTATGAAAATTTTAAGTTGCCGTTGTCTGAAGGCAAAATTGAAAAATAAATAATGGCAATAAAAAGCAAGAAAATGATTTTTTGTTTAATTGAGGATGCATGTTCTTTTATAAGTCTGTTTATAGTATATTAATTGTTCTGATGCGGGCCCCAGTAGCCTAGTGGATAAGAGAGTTGACTCTTAATCCATTAGGTTTCTCACCGCTGTGGTTCGAGCCTCGCTCGGGTCATATGTGGGAAAGCCAAGTTCTGCTTACGGATGGTCAGGTGGTTTTTCTCCGGGTTCTCCGGTTTTCACCCACCTTCGATGAACGATCGGCTCGATATAAGTGAAATATTCTTGAAAGGGCCGTAAAACCCAAATAAAAAAAAAAAAAAAAAAATAATTGTTCTGACAGTTGTGTATATGGAGCCAAGCAAGAAATAATTACACCTTTAGCACAGACTTTATTGATATTAACTTATTATAAAACTATGTATAAATACATTAAAGTGTATAGTTGAATATATATAGCTGAACAATTAAAGTACTTATTATACAGACTTAAAAGAACATGCATTTTGATTTGGAGTTTTTTGGCCCAGTCAACACTATGAAGGTCATTTTAAACCAGTTAACTTGCACCTTACCTGGGTAGGCTTTGTCCTCCAAGCAGTTAACCAGGGCCTAGTTGTTCAAAGCTAACGAAATCGTTAGTTAACGATTCGGTAAAGTTTACATCGAGTGATACGCAAATATACTGAAATTTTTTGCTGAAAAAATGTGATACTGCAAAAGCTACTCACATTTTTTCAGCAAAAAAATATTGTGTATTGAATCCGCTAAAACAGTTAACAAAATGACCCTTAACAAGCTCGTTAAGCTAACGACGCTTTGAACAACTGGGCCCAGTACTTTTGTGCATACTTCTGTCAGTATCACCATGAATCAGAGGAAGGGGGAGAATGACCATAGAAATTATTTCATGATCAGATGAAATTTATGTGGCCAAGCTGGGATTCAAACTTGCCACCCCTAAATCTGCAATCAGATGCACCACCGCTGAAAAACTCCAAATCTAATAATTAATATTTCTTACAGGTTAAAGCTCGATTTAAATAGTAATATACTGTATTAACTGTAATGGAGTTATGGAACACTTCCTGAGGCCATATGCTTATGAAACCAGAAATAGAAGAACAAATATGGATATATATGGCATAATGATGTCCATCTTTCGGGTCTGAAAACTGATGTCAAACCAAACTGAATGCCATACATACCAACCTATCATTTCCTAGCAACCTTTTTTTTTATTTTCGCAAAGAAATTTATACTTCCCCCACCTCCTCCCAATTTGTGAAATCAACTCCTCTTAGAACTGTTGGATCTTTTCAAAAATTCACCTATACATTACAGACATACTAAAGATGTGCATGTGAACTTTTAATGCTGAACAAATATTTCTTTACAAAATGACAGCGTTTTTAACTTAAGCATTTAAGAAGGAGTGGTTGGGTGTGGCGAAGGTGTCGTGTATCTTACGTCACTGGGGCGTCCAACTGATATTGGCTTACAATTGGGCAAGGCCTGCTATCCTTGTAGCATGTAAAGGTAGAGGAGGAATGTTTTTATTTCTTCTTTTTCTTCACTTTCATTCCTGTTCCTCTTTCTTCCCTGTTCCTCTCTTTCATCTCCATGACTATCTCTTCTATCTCTTTTCTCCCTTTCTCTGGGAGATGACACAAAATGAACCACAAGGGTTGACATGTCGTTAAACCCCAACACAGTCAATTAAGCATTTAAGGTGAACTGCACTTAGTCAATGATGGTAAATAGTGTATACTTTGTGAAATCGGGTCACTTCTTTGTGAAATCTTACACCTTTCGTTGGATCTTTCCAAAACATGGAAGATACATTACAGACATATTTAAGAAGTGCATGTGCGAATTTGCTCTTTTTTTTTTTTTTTGACAAAATGGCAGGAGTTTTAACTTAGCCATTTTATGACTAGGGGTATCCACAAAATAGTTTTCTTATTTCTCCATAAACATGTTGTGGGTACTCATTAGAAGTGCTTCAACAAGATGCTTTTAATGGGTACCCACAAGAAATGTTTTCATGGAGAAATATGAAAATTATTTTCCTGATAGCTTCCTCTTATCGAGAGCTAAGCAGTATGTATAGATTTAGATCAGGCTATGGATATAATTTGCATAGCTCCAACTAAGGCACTTTTTTTTTTCACCAAAAATTACAGATTTATTTCACCACAGAAATGTGTCATTAGAAGCACCTCACCGAGGCATTTTTACGAATACCCACAACACGTTTTCATGGAGAAATAAGAAAACTACCTCTTATCTGGAGCTATGAATTTGTGTCTGCATTTAGCAACTGAGATAAGGTACTTTTGCATGTTGTGGCTCAGTGATTTTTCTTACTTCCAGTGTTGTGGAGTTTGCTACATACTCTGACATGAAGAGAGCCGTTGAGAAACTAGATGGAACTGAGATCAATGGAAGAAAAATAAAACTGGTTGAAGACAAACCAAGACGGAGAAGGAGGTAGCTTTTTGCTTATTTATCATAAGAATTCAGACTAATAGGCCTGAGCACCAGAATAGATCCAGTGGTTTTTGGACAAATCAATAGGTAGTAAAATGGACTTGTTGAGATCTTAGAAAATGTATGGTAAGGAAAGGTGATGGTATTTAGGGTAAATATATTAGTGTAAGGAAATGTTTCCTAGTGGAGATGATAAAAACAGCACACTGGTTAAAAATTAGTGTTGTTCGATGACCGATTCAAATCGAAATTCGTTCATTCAGCAACAACAGATAAATGATTGGAGGTAATATTTTGAACTGATTATAATCGGGAAAAATCTGTAACAGAAGATTCTCATTTTTACTTTATAAATAAAAGATTTTTTGTTCACTTTTAGTTACAAAATTATGCTTATACATGATTTGCAGACAAAAGCTCTGAAAAAAGACTGTTGAAAGCAAGGATCTCATGCAACAAATGAATTCAGCTGTTCATTTTTTATTTTAATCTGTTTGAATACAACCCGAGTTATAATTTCCAATTTCCACAGACTTAGTAAACATTCTGCAAAAATATAACTTACATGTAAGTTTCAAGGCCCTTTTGATTCATTTGGCATGTTCAAGGCTCTGTCTCTAGAGCTCTGTATAAAGAGATCACTGAAACTTAACTGTGCCATTTAAAATGTGTAAAGCACGCACACACACACATGCATTTTCTCCGTTTCTGTTTTTCTATATTAAGTACAATATACAAGAGAAATTCCTGTAATGTGTGGCATGCTTTAGACAGAGGATTTGTAAAAGAGGAGTATTTGATGATAATTCTGGGATAATTTTCACAAAGTCTCCATAAAAAACTTACGTTGTGGTACTCATTTGAAGCACCTCGCCAAGGCGATCCTAATGAGTACCTACAACATATGTTTTTATTGAGAAATAAGAAAAATTATCCCATTATTATCACCCAATACTCCTTCTAAACCATTCCTCTGTTTAGATTTTAAAAATAAATGTATATACATATGTATATATGATTGAATCCCTGCCATTAGTGTCAGATAGCAAAGTTAATAGCAACAAACCAATTGTAATCGATAATTGTTCATTTACTTTAAAGCGATGATCGATTATGAAAATCCAACCGATTCCCATCACTACTAAAAATTTCAGATGACATTTTAAAATATTTTTCTTATTTTCTCCGAAAATAGGCTTTGACATTTCCTGCAATAGGAGACAGTTCTGCATGAAATGTCAAAGCCTACTTTCTGGGAAAAACAAGAAAAAATATCATCAGTATGTCATATACTGCATTAGCCCAGAGTGGTAAAAAAGAAGGATGCAGTGATGTTGTTTCAAGACGGGTCTGATACTTGATGACATCTTACCCTTTCACTGAGCATCTTTCAACAGGAAAGAAAAAAAAAATGACAGAGGATGACAAAACGTAAGCAGCATGCCAAATGATGAAGGTCCTGATGATAAGATTAATGTTTATTAGGAGCTCTCTTGGCTTTACAGTGAAACCTGTGTAAGAGAGCCACCTTTGAGACTGTTGGTTGATGCGAAAAAAAGCGTCTTTCTTATAAAGGTACATGTCATGTATCCTTTTGCCAGCAAAATTACATGATATATACCTTTATAAGACAGTCACTTTTCCACGTCAGCCACTAAAGTCAATTTCAAAGGTGGCTTTCTTACACAGGTTTCACTGTATTTAAATTATTTAGTAATACCCTAAATACAGTACATGAAGAGATCTATCAGAGCTAATGTTTTAAAAGTATTCAGTAGTGTTAACATGAGCCTTGACCTGCTGGATTTAAGCAGACAGTAGTAAATACATACAGTGGAACCTCTATTAAGCAGCTACCCAAGGGAATGGCCAATTTTGGCTGCTTAAGGGAGGTGGCTGCTCAGCGGAGGTACTCACTCACGGGCTATTTTGAGACAGCTGGAGGACTGATATCGCCCAAATGGTGGGCTGTTAGTGAAATACATACTATGATTATGATACGCCTTCAGCATAATGGTATCTATCTATGTTTATTTATTGCCTGTAACATCGCAAATTGTCCAAAATAACAATTATATATTGTTTATTCTGATCAGTTTTAGGATATAAATCACTGTTTGCTCAAGAAGTATTCAGAAACATGCTAATTACTATACCATACTAACACTAAGTATTGTGATAGTTAGGCCTTTGCAAACAGTGTAGACTCTGATCGGATGCCACAAGATGCAGCGTCTGATCAGGGTCTACACTGTTTGCCATATTTCTTGGAATTATATATGACACACACCAAACTCTTCCGCGACTTTGCTGGAGCTTTTCCCCGATTCTACCATTTTAATTGCTTTAAGGCATTCGTCTAGAATCGGCACTCTTTGCGTTTTAGAAGCCATGTTTACAATGAATAGGAATAGCGAAACTGATAGTAGAGTTATTTACTCCAAATTCACATGTGTCAATAATCATTTTGAACAATTCGCATTCAGTGGTTTGACCATAGCAATTACCTGTAGGCGTAAACGTCATCAGTCAATCATCAATAGTCTTTTGATCAATTAATCAGTCGTTAATTGTTCCATAAACACAAACCATGTGGTTGTTAATTGACACCGGTTGATCACGCGCCTGGCCTTTGAAGGTCAGTGTCGGGTGGTACTTGAAAAAAAGAAATTAAGACTGTGTAACTATTTTGCTTATTACATATTATTTTGAAAAAAAAATAAAAAGGTACATATCAAAATAAACTTATTATCATATTTTTTGGCAATAAACAAAAATGTATTTCTATATTTTTTTTTTATTTTTTTCTTTTTGATGCAAGATGCGATTTCCATGAATTTTTGTTTTCCTACTTTCGATTTTAAAGTCACCGATTTTTCCAATCCTCTGTCAATCTGACTGTTTAACAGAGGGATTTTGGCCATAAAATCACAAATTATTATGACCTCTGACTGGAGGAGGGAGTTGACCATTTATCAGATGTAAAATATATAGGAAAACACCTTGGGAGGAATAAAAATGGTCGTTAACCGGAGTTGATCACTCATCGGAGATGATAGTGGAGGTTCCACTATATATATTTTTAGCTCACCTGAGCGAAAACTCAGGGTGAGCTATTGTGATCACCCTCGGTCCGTCGTCAACAATTTGTTTGTTAACACTCTAGAGGATGGCCTCAGTAGCTCAGTTGGATGCGCCGTCCTACTGGAGACCAGGGGGTCGCGGGTTCAACCCCCGCCGAGGCCGGCAACATTCTTTCGTGGAGATTGATCATGAAATATTTTCTACCCTCATTCTCTCCCTTCCGCTGATTCAAGAAGGGCAATTGTCAGTTACTGGTGAAAGAATGTGCACAATACTGGTTAACTGCTTAGAGGACTAAGCCTGCCCAGTAAACGTGTGGTTAGGTAAACTGACTGCGCTCGACATGACCCCATTGGGTTGACTGGGCCGTAAAACCTCAACACAAACAAACTGTAGAGGTCACAGTTTTGGCCCAGTCTTCATTAAACTTGCTCAGAATGTTTGCCCCTATGAAATCTAGGTCAAGTTGGATACTGGGTCACTTGATGTCAAAAACTAGGTCATCAGGTCAAATCATAGGAAAATATTGTTAACGCTCTAGAGGTCCCATTTTTCAAGCAATCATCATGAATCTTGCTCAAAATGTTTGTCTTGATGATTTCTAGGTCAAGTTCCGTCACTTGGGGTCAAAAACTAGGTCACCAGGCCAAATCAAAGGAAAAACTTGTTAACACTCTAGTGGTCACATTTGTGGAGCAATCATCATGAATCTTCCTCAAAATGTTTGTCTTGATGAGTTCTCAATCAAGTTCAAAACTGGGTCACTTGAGGACAAAAACTAGGTCACCGGGCCATATCAGCAGAATATCTTGTTAACACTCTAGCGGTCACATTTTTGAAGCAATCATCATGAATCTTGCCCAAAATGTTTGTCTTGATGATTTCTAGGTCGTTCAAAACTGGGTCACTTGGGTTCAGCCGGCCTCGGTGGCTCAGTTGGATGCATGTCCAACTGGAAACCAGGAGGTCACGGGTTTGAACCCTGTCAAGGTCGGCAACATTCTTTCGTGGAGATTGATCATGAAATATTTTCTACGGTCATTCTCTCCCTTCCGCTGATTCAAGAAGGGCAGTTGTCAGTTTCTGGTGAAAGAATGTGCACAATACTGGTTAACCGCTTAGAGGACTAAGCCTGCCCAGTAAACGTGGTTAGGTGAACTGACTGCACTCGACATGACCCCATTGGGTTCGACTGGGCCGTAAAACCTCAACACAAACAAACACTTGGGGTCAAAAACTAGGTCACCAGGCCAAATCAAAGGATAACCTTGTTAACACTCAAGCGGTCACATTTTTGAAGCAGTCATCATGAATCTTGCTCAGTATGTTAGAGGTAATTTGAGTTCTAGGCCAAGTTTGAAACTGGGTCACTTGGGGTCAAAAACTAGGTCACCGGGCCAAATCAGCAGAATACCTTGTTAACACTAGTGGTCACATTTTTTAAGCAATCATCATGAATCTTGCTCAAAATGTTTGTCTTGATGATTTCTAGGTTAAGTTCGAAACTGGGTCATGTGGGGTCAAAAACTAGGTCACCTGGCCAAATCAGCGGGAAACCTGGTTAACACTCTAGCGGTCACATTTTTGAAGCAGTCATCATAAATCTTGCTCAAAATGTTTGTCTTGATGATTTCCAAGTCAAGTTCGAAACTGGGTCACTTGGGGTCAAAAACTAGGTCATCAGGCCAACTCAAAGGAAAACCTTGTTAACACTCTTAGAGGTCATATTTTTGAAGCAATCATCATGAATCTTGCCCAAAATGTTTGCCTTGATTTCTAGGTCAAGTTTGAAACCGGGTCACTTGGGATCAAAAACTAGGTCACCAGGCCAAATCAAAGGAAAACCTTGTTAACACTCCAGAAGTCACATTGTTTTAAATAATCATTATAAATATTGTTCAAAATGTTCGTCTTGATCATTTCTAGGTCTAGTTTAAAACTGGGTCACTTGATGTCAGAAACTAGGTCACCAGACGAAATCAAAGGAAAACCTTGTTGACACTCTAGAGGTCACATTTTTGAAGTGATCATCATGAATCTTGCTCAAAATGTTTGTCTTGATGATTTCTAGGTGAAGTTTGGAACTGGGTCACTTATGACATGTATTTCACGGTCCAGCGACTTCCTTAAGAAGATATTTAGTAGTGCAGTCATCCTTATTTGACCTTGACCTCTATTTCATAGTGCATTAGACATGCTACATTGTCTTACTTGTTAATATAATCATTTTGAATTTTAATCAGAATGTTTTCCTTGATCAGTTTAGGTCGTGTTCTCAAAGTGCTATGATACTCAGGTGAGCGTTACAGGGCCATCATGGCCCTTTTGTGATATATATTTCCCAGGGAAAAAAAAGGGCTTTATGTTTCATGAAAATTGTCTTGTAAGGAGCTGATTTGCATGAAAGGGTAGACCCTGTTTTCTGAGATGATTTTGCACAGAGAGTCCCATAGCTATAGGTAAGGCGCTCTTTTTCATCCGAGAAGTGATATTTTTCTTAAAAAGAAACAACCAAAAAACAACCTGTTTTGATTTTATCATCGAAGCAATGCCACACATATATTTACATGGAGAAATAAGAATTTTTGGATATTCCTTTTATCTAGAGCACTGGGTGTTAGTGAGTATACTAAATACCCGAGTGAATCGGACAATAAAAATATTTGGACACATGAATTAATTGTAGGAGTGGAAGTGAACACGAAATGTTCAAAGGGAGGCAGTTGTCTCCTTCATAAAATTGGTTGAGTCCTTTCCTTTTCTTCCAATTTGTTCTTTGCCAACTTCCACTTCTAACTGTTCAGTTTCTTACAGGATTTTATTTTTTATTTTTTTTACAGGTCAACAAGATCAAGGTCAGGAAGCAGAAGTCGCAGCAGAAGCAGGTCTCGCTCTAGGAGACGCGGGCGATCTGGATCAAGATCTCGAAGCAGAAGTCGCAGCAGGAGCAGGAGCGAGTCCAAAAGCCGGTCAAGATCACGCTCAAGAACACCAGAAAAAAAAGCTTCAGCATCACGCTCAAGGTCACGGACCCCTTCAAAGTCACCAGAGAAAGAACAGACAGAAGAAAAGGGTGATGAATGAGGACTAAATGTTCAGTCAGGGCCCAGTTGTTCAAAGCTAACGATGTTAGTTAACAATTCGTTAAAGTTTACATTGAGTGATACGCAAATATGCTGAAATTTTTTGCTGAAAAAATGTGAGTAGCTTTTGCAAAGCTACTCAAATTTTTTCAGCAAAAAATATCAGAATATTGTATATTGAATCTGCTAAAACAGTTAACGAAATGGCCCTTAACAAGCTCGTTAAGCTAACGACGCTTTGAACAACTGGGTCCTGGTCATCAGTGTTCCGTATACTAATACTAAACAGTTGTCATTGGTAGAAAGGAGCAGATCGTGCATGGTGTCAAGCAGGAAAATGGCCTAACATAAAGGCTGACTCTTCTGTATTTTTAACAACTGTGCAAGAATTCCACAGCATTTGCACTAACAGCATAATATGGCTAGAAATTCTGTTTGACTGTTTATGTGTTGATGAACTTGATCTCAAGTCATGAATGGTTCAGAGTAGATGTGATTGTGCTGTAAATTTACAAGTGCATAGATCTGTAAATTTATACAGATATATATCGAGGGTTGAGCGCAAGACTATGGTAACTCAAAAATATTTTTGAAACCCTTGTTTAGGGGCAACTTGGACCCCTTTGTAAACAATGCAGATTTAGGTGCCATTGCTCATACGAGCAATGGCACCTAAATTTTCATTGTTTACAGAAAGAAATGTTGTAATCTTCATAACGCCTTCATGGTGAGGAGATTAGGTTTGGGGAAAAACAACCATCTGACTTACGCCAGTCTTGCGCTCAACCCTCGATATACGGGCCCCCGTAGCCTAGCGGATAAGAGAGTTGACTCTTAATCCATTAGGTTTCTCACCGCTGTGGTTCGAGCCTCGCTCGGGTCATATGTGGGAAAGCCAAGTTCTGCTTACGGATGGTCAGGTGGTTTTTCTCCGGGTTCTCCGGTTTTCGCCCACCTTCGATGAACGATCGGCTCGATATAAGTGAAATATTCTTGAAAGGGCCGTAAAACCCAAATCAAAAAAAAAAAAAAAAAATCAACCCTCGATATTTTTTGTGGCATTAAGGACTATATATACTGTACACAGTAAGTTCAAGAGGCTTTATTGTTATTATTACCACTTTTACCCAACATATTCATAATAATTTTCATATAATTTGAGCAAGTCCATTTGACTGCCTGTTGATGCGTGTAAAACTGCTTGGGGAGTTGAGAGCAGTTTAGACCCTGATCTGGTTAGCACTGACAGTCCGAATACTTAGGGTAAACTAAATTGAGTGATGTTACAGAAACTGCTTTCCATGCCATACTGACAGATGGTCTCCAGAGATTTCAATAAAATCTTGCCCAGATTTTCAGAAAATTAAAACCCCTATCTGACATTTTTGAAAATGGGGCATTAAAAACTATGCAGATAGCTATTAAACATATTCTAATTCAACAAGTGTTGTCATTTGTGGCTATCTAGAACTGGAACTTCATCATAAAAGCCAGTATAGAGCCTGTGTGGCACAATCAGACAAGCTGGACTGGTTTTGCTCTTTGTTCACATGATAATGTAAACTGCTGGTTGTCCTTCACTGGGCTAGATATATGCATGAAAGTATCATCAGGGTGTTCCTGTGTAGATCATTCTATAGCTTTTTTTAATGCCCCAGTCCTTGATTTAAAATGTCAGCTGATTAAGACCTTTCCAAATTTCAGAAAACTTTTCCATCTTTAACAAAGGACTTTTAAGAAGGCATATTTGGTGATTATTAGGGATAATTTTTCTCCATAAAAACATCGCGGATTTCTGTTGAGTGCCCGCAACAACACTTTTTATGTAGAAGTTGCGAAAGTTATCCCAGAATCATCAAATACTTCTTAACAACTCTTTGTTAAAAGTTGTATTTTCATTTCATGTACGTCTGTGTATTAAATTATTTTGTACAGTATATTGTAGTAAAAAACGTGTGAATTCATATTCAGGTCAGAAACTGCAGAAATCATTCTCATGAAAACTCATTGAATATAATACATTGTCAAAGGCTGCAAATAGCAAAATAATGCTTTGCATGCTGGGTAAACATTTCAGCAGTTTTGAAATACTTTTGTTAACATTTTATTTTTATAATGTTCTCAATTTCTTCATAAAATATTTACCTGTGAATACTGAATAGCACCTCTTATCTCAAGCTATGCCTGTGCAGGTATATTGGAACGAGTTTATAGATTAAAGTACGAGTCAGTTTTGTGATGGCTTTATTCCGGTAAGACATTTTTTGTAAATCCCATCTGTTTGTAAATGTCCTACATAGACATAGCAATTTATTATTAGACTATATATAAAGTGGCTAGATCTAAAACACAGTAATCATATATAGCAAACACACACACATGCACACATAGTGATGTATGTTTGTGTGTAAATGTTTTACTTGAACAGTTTGATTTATCTTTCATTTTTTATTGCAAGATGTTTTTAATGTGATATTTTTAGTGTAACTTCAAAAATCATTCAAACAATAGTGGCAAAAAAAAAAAAAAAAAATGCGACCATATCTCAAGGTAAGAGGTGGTATCCAGATATTTCTCTTATTTCCCACGAAAACAAACATGGGTACTCATTAAAAGTATCATGGCAATGGGTCTTTACTGGCACAGTATTTTCGTGAAGATATAAGAAAAATATATTAAAGTAAAAAATAATTTTTCTTTTGAATATATTGTTTATTGGGGCGTGTTCCTGTGTAAGTAATGTTTATATTGTACATTGTGCATTCTGTATATATTATCAAAATCATGTCATACCAAAGATACTGTCTGACACCATGTTGTAAGAAAACTACCCATATTTTATGAATTAAGTAGAATCAAGCTACCTCTAAGGAAAATATTTACCATCCTGTTCATTTGGGGCTATTCTTAAAGAAGAAAATGTTTTGTTTTTTTCTTTTAAGAGGAGTCCCTAGTTTTGAAAGGATTCAAAATACTTAGGAAACAACTTCTTGGTTGGTAGCAGAAATTTATAACAGTCTTCCTGGTGCATCCATTCAGTTAATAAGCAACCTTACCAACTGCTTGGTTTGGACAGGGTTTGATGGGAAGGCATGAATATATGTCATCCATGTTCACACATACAAGATGAGTGATTTTCCACATTGTGGCAGTACATATATACTAATACTAGGCAATTTGTACTACTGCTGGTTAAATTATAAGCAGAATATTTTGGCTTGATTTCATGTTCAGTATACATGTAAAAACTTTAT
Organism: Anodontia alba; assembly: GCA_964016985.1. NCBI lineage: Eukaryota > Metazoa > Mollusca > Bivalvia > Lucinida > Lucinidae > Anodontia > Anodontia alba. Next base: position 4,397,187 of record OZ024823.1, read on the forward strand.
TTAACTGCCAACAGTTGTGCCAAGTGACAAGACGGTGTCTTCAGAGAACAGTGCAGTAAAGATCAGTCAGATGTGTGTCCGGCCTCGGTGGCTCAGTTGGATGCGCCGTCCGACTGGAGACCAGGAGGTCGCGGGTTCAACCCCCGCCGAGGTCGGCAACATTCTTTCGTGGAGATTGATCATGAAATATTTTCTACGGTCATTCTCTCCCTTCCCCTGATTCAAGAAGGGCAGTTGTCAGTTTCTGGCGAAAGAATGTGCACAATACTGGTTAACCGCTTAGAGGACTAAGCCTGCCCAGTAAACGTGTGGTTAGGTAAACTGACCGCGCTCGACATGACCCCATTGGGTTGACTGGGCCGTAAAACCTCAACACAAACAAACAGATGTGTGTCTGACTGGCTGTCTGATGAGCAACTGACTGGTGATCAGGAGGTTTGGGTTTCCTTACTGGCCAGGTCCCACAACATTCTTTCGTAAGTCATGAAACTCCATTCTCTCCCTTCTGCTGATTCAAGAAGGGCACTTGTCAGTTTCTGGTGAAAGAATGTGCACAAGTACTGAGGACTAAGCATGGCCAGGAAAAGTGTGGTTAGGTAAACTGACCAGCTCAACATGATCTGAACAGTGTTAACTTGGCCGTTACTCCAAACCTACCAAATGATCAGAATCTTTTCTGGGTGAACGTGTCCTAGGGTACGTTTTCTGATGTTGTGGCACAGCTGTGTTCATCCGTCAAGAAAATCGCTGAGCAGTATGATGCAGTTCTGCTATTAAAGTTGGTGGAAATTTACCTTTCTTTGTGCTGGTCGCATGGTGTTTTCATCTATAAATCTGGCTTGATGTTTTTAAAGTTCTGTAATATCCATGTATTATAATAATTTGTAAATAAACATTGTTAATTTGATAAAAGTTTTTTTTTGTTTTTCTCTCCTAGCCATTTTCATAGCTCCAGATAAGGCACTGTTTACAACCAAACATTGATAATATTTTTATGTCTCTACGAAAACATGTTGTGGTGCTCATTAAAATGCGCTTCTAATTAGTACTCACCAGTTTTGGAGAAATTAGAAAAATATTTTCCCATGATACACTGTCTTATCTGGAGCTATGATTTCCCTGTGTATTATATGCCTGCTTGAGTGTTGGTCCACCACAATTCAGATGCTTATTGCTCCACTAGCATCGTTAAATGTGGAATTCACCTTTTCAGAGTCAATTGGTATTTTTGTTTGCGGTTCATTGCGGTAAGTGGATAAACCTGGTCTGCCTTCAGAAGTGCAAAGTGATCATGTTTTGCCCAGGATCCGTGTACCTAATGACGAGCCAACAGGAACAGAGTTCCAGAGCAAACGTGAGTGACTTACACTTCTGAATGCAGCCCAGGTAGGTTTTTCTGCCATATAGTACAAGGGAGACAACCTTTGCAACTTCCTGTTTCCTGCACACCAAGACCCTCCTAAAAAGGAATCTACTCTAAAAGAAACCTGGCAATGTAGTGCAGCCAAGGTTGAACTTTATTCTATTTTCAAATATTAATGAGAGTGAGATCCCAAAGGAACGAAAACGAGTAAAATGGCATTAAACCTTAAAATCCTCGCCCGCAAATCGGACAAGTGTAGCGTTCCGAATTTTGCCTGTTAAGAATTTAAATTCAGATTTTGAGTTTGCAGTGGATAACATTCAGCTACATTAAAGTCTACGAAGCACAAAGGCTACTTTATTGTCTGAAGACCGAAGGGCTTCTTGGAGACATGAAAATATCCTCATGTTTTTTTTCTTTTTGTTTTTTGTTTTAATCATATAGTGTAAACTAAAAATATGGGCAAGCAAGTTGTTCAAAGCGTCGTTAGCTTACCGAGTTTGTTAGTGGTCAAAATGTTAACTTCTAGTCAGTACAATATCTAATTCACAGCTATTTTTGGTGAAAAAATTTGAGTGCAAAAGCTATTCAGTTTTTCAGTAAAAATATTAACGTATAAGCCGTATTTGATGATCGAAGTTTTAACGATAGGTTAACTAACGAAGTCATTAGTTTTGAACAACTGGGCCGTGGAGTTCAGTTCTTATATTTAGCTCACGTGGAGCTTTGTTAGGTCAGTTTATGTCCTGGCCTGCTGTCCGTCTACCGTCCGTTTCACATATTCTACATCTCCAGAATCTTAAGTTGGATTGAGCTGACACATGGTGGGAGGCAGTGGGGTCACATGGAGACTCGGGATTGCTAAAATCCATCCGTTCCGACCAAGACAGTACCCACAACGGTCATCTTTAATCTTTAAATTCTTCAAACGACATCTCCCAAACAGTAAGTTGGATTGAGCCCAAACTTGACAGAGGCATCAGAGCGACATAAATTCAAAATTGCCAAAATTGTTCTGTTCTGATATCCAAGATGGGTGCTATCTTTAAACTCTTCAAACAACATGCTCCCGAACAGTAAAAAGTCCAAAAGGATTGCCTTTGGAAACAACACACAAAAAAACGAAAATCGGAGATTAGGTTTGAAAGTCTCTTCATATGCAACACTAGTTTGCGAGGCTGCATATGTGCTCGCCCCCGCCCCACCCCGCCATCCCCACCCCTCTGGCGCAGGCTTAAGTTGGATTAAGCCGAAACTTGGTGCGAGGCATTAGGGAGAGTTCAGAATTGATAAAAGCATTCAGGTCCGATATCCAAGACGGCGGCCATCATGAAATTCTTCAAACAATATCTTTCAAACCACAAGTTGGATTGAGCTGAAACTTGATGGGAGGCATCAGAGTTACAGAGATTCAGAATTGCTGAAATTGTTCTGTGCCTGCCATCTTGAAAATCTTCAAACCACATCTGCTCCCAAATGGTAAGTCGGATTAAGCCAAAACTGTGGTAGGCATTGGGGCCACATGGAGATTCATTGCTAAAGCATTTTGTTACAATATCCAAGATAGCCGCCATGGAGTCTTACTTTAAAATGGATTTTTACCTGCTCCCGAATGGTAAGTTGGATTATTCGGAAACCGTGGAAGGCATCAGGACAGTATAGAGATTTAGAATTGCTAAAGTCATTCTGTTCCGATCGCCAAGATGGCGGCCTTCTTGAAAATCTTCAGTCCACATCTGCTTCCGCATCGTAAGTGGGATTGAGTTGAAAGTTGTGGGGAGGCACTGGGCGAATGGAGATTCAGAATTGCTAAAATAGTTCTGATATCCAAGATGGCCATGATGGCAGCCGTCTTAAAATTCTTCAAACGGCATCTCCCAAACCGTAGCTGGGATTGAGCTGAAACTCGATGAGAATATTGGGGTGTTATGGGAGTTTCAGAATTGCTAAAATCGTTCTGTTCCGTTATCCAAGATGGGAGTATTTTAAACGACATCTGCTCCTGAACGGTAAGTCGGACTGAGCCGAACCTTGGTGGGAGGCATTTGGCATGTTTAGGCAATGTGGAGATTCAGAATTGCTAAAGCCATTCTGTTCTGATATGCAAGATGGCCGCCATGGCAGCAAACTTGAAACTCTTCATACAACATCAAATACAGAATTGCTAAAAGCAATCTGATCTGACAGCCAAGATGGCTACCATAGTACAATGTAGCATGATCAGCCTAATTCTGGTGAGCGATTTCTGGCCCACTTGGGCCTCTAGTTTATATTATCAATTTATTATCAGCTCTTACCTCGCATCTAAATTTGCTTGATTTCCTAATTGGAATTAAATGTATTAACTGAGATCTTGGAACAGCCCGGCAGTGGATTGCACTAAACGTCATGGAAATAGGTGACAGACGTCACGCAAACGTATGTAAACAAAGAACGTTAGAGGCGGACATTCATATAGTCCTGCCCTAATGCGCGGCCTAGATAACGTTATAGCAAAATGTTTTGCATCAAGAAATGAACTGCCACAAGAACGACAGCTTTATCGTAGATATTACAGATAAAATAAAAATATTCAGTGGTGTCCCCAGATTCCTGCCAGGTTGAACAATGCGCATCTAAGATATACTGTCATGGAAATGCAATTTGAAGCATCAAATAAGTCCGAAAAGGAGATGAAAAATTTATCCCATTTCGAATAATTGCATGAAGTTAAAAAAAAAATATCGTGTAAAATTTTTTTTTTTTTTTTTTTTTTTTTTTTTTCAGAAAGTATACATATTGTTCAAGAATATTGTCGTAGTGAACCATACAGAACAAGAGTTGTCAGAAGACAACGCAGCTCGCTGGAAAGGGCTGATCGGATAAAAAAAACAATCTTAAAATATTAAAGATTAAATGACAATGACCTGACTTTGGTGTCGGAAGAATGACAAACTGAGGGATGGGGTATATGCCATTGAAACATCTTCCCTTAGGCTGGTGTGGATGAAACATGAAAGCTATATCTTACATACTTAGCAGCCATGTACACTTTTCAAAATTTTTAAAAGGTATAAATGACAAAGTATGACCTGATCTTGACCTAGGCAGAAGGTGAAACTGAGGAAGGGGTGTGTACTATTGAAAGGTCTTACCCTAAGGTAGGTGTAGGCCAAACATTAAAGCAGCATCTTGAATACTTAGCAGTTACCAACACTTTTCAAAACTTGCAAAACTCAAACATGGGTTTAAATGACAAGTATAACCTGACCTTGACCTTGGCAGGTCAAACTGAGGAAAAGTCTGTGCTATTGAAAGGTCTTACCCTAATGTTGGTGTGGGCCAAATATTAAAGCAGTATCTTGAATACTTCAGCAGTTACCAACACTTTTCAAAACTTAAACGCAGAACTCGAACATGGGTTCAAATGACAAAAGTATGACCTGACCTTGACGTAGGCAGAAGGTCAGACTGAGGAAGAGGTGTGTTATTGAAAGGTCTAACCCTAAGGCTGGTGTGGGCCAAATATTAGAGCTCTGTCTTGAATACTTCAGCAGTTATGTACACTTTTCAAAACTTAAACACAAACCTTAAACATGGGTGTAAAAGAAGTAAGAACTGACCTTGACCTACACAAAGAGTATTTTGGGGATGGGAATGAATGAAAAAAATTTCAGTATATTTGAATAGGCTTTTTTTTGTAATGGTTTGTTCCTTGTCTCTCCTTCTTTTGGTACACTTGAGATTATGACATTTCCTGGGTATCTTTGCATATTTTGTAGAAACGTTCGTAAATAGAGAACAAATACTTAAGCGTTTTTACGTACAAGGTTTTATTCTGAAAAAAATATATATTCAAAAAAAAAAAAAAAATGGGTAAACAATACCATAAAGTTAAAAAACATATACATGTATATATCACATAAAATCAGCAATCAAACTGAATATGAATAAACCTTAAACATGGTGTCATGACATCCGATTCGTATAAAAATGGAGTTGGCTGTCATTGCCTAAATACAATCTGGAACTTGTTCCATCGGTTTGCCTAAAATGTGTCATAAATTGTCTCCAGTTAGCAAGCTTTCAAGGAGACAACTCTTGTCAAAATTGGTTTTGCTCCACCTGTTGTTTGCATTAATATGTGTATGACAAGTAACTATCACCATAGCTCTCCATAATGCAAGTTTTTCTACAAAAAAAAAAAAAAAAAAAATGTTTTTCTTATGAAATTGCGAGGACATTTATACAATTAGAGTATGTGTTATATGAAGAAATTAAGAAAGGTTTTGTGGATACCACTGCTTACATGGCTTATCCCGAGCTATATTTCAAATTTACTTCTAATGTAGTGTTTGATAGGTGTACGATAATCAAAAGAGAGGTATCCCTTCTAGAAACTGACCTTGGTTGCATATGTGAACTATGCATGCTCAGACGACACTGGGCATCTAGACTGCGCATGATCTCAACAGAGCATATCAACATGCCTGATCTGTATATTGCCAGAAATGAGAGAAAATGTACTTGGTATATATACACCCAAAGAACACTCGAGTCACCTTGCAAATTCACACAGCCTTCCCAGCTAGCATTCTACGTAAATCTACATCGGGCCGTCATCGGCCCATCAGCTACCCTGACGGGCCGATGACGGCCTGATATAGATTTACGTAGAATGCTGACTTGCTTAAGCCTTTGTTTGTTTGTGTGTCTCTTTTTTATATGTGGCGTTTGTGTGGTCATTATTTCTTCCACATCTCTCCTTCTTTTGGTGCCTCGGGAGGGTGGTACTTCGTGACTGTGGCACTGCCTGGGTATCTTCACATATATTTATTCGATGTGCGCTCTTTGACTAGCCAAGGATCCAAGGTTCTTGTAGCGATAATTTTTGCTCTCCTTAGCAAGACATGCGAATTAGATTCAGACATAGACACTGTTCGAATAAAATCCGATTGTTTCCAGGGAGAACAAAATAAACATGCCATGTCGTGAGAAGGTTATTGCATAAGTTATACATTCTAACAAGCTCCTACAATAATGTTCGTTCTAGTAAAATATTAAATATGAAACGCGCAATCAAAGTATCCCGGGAAGGCCTGAGCTGGATCTCTTAGTGCAACAGTAACTGTTACTTTACTTTTACCACTCTCTGGGCTAATTCAGCAGACGACAAATTGGTAATATTTTTCCCGGAAAATAGGCTTTGACATTTCATGCAAATTTGCATGAAATGTCAAGTCCTGTTTTCTGGGAAAAATAAGAAAAAGTATTTCAATATGTTGTCTGCTGAAAATTTTACCCAGAGTGCTAAGGGATATTTTTTAGTACTTTAATCAAGAAATACACCTCCAAACTTGGCATCAAATTCGGAAAATAGACAAAAATCCTTTCGCTGACTTACTGATTTTAGTCACTGTAAAATTGATTTGTATGACCTTAGAATGTGTGTCATGAACTAGCAGTATTGCACAGTTTCGTATAAGTAAAAGCACTGCAGCTAATTAGATTCTAAACATGTAACCAATAACGCACGCAAGCAAGCACACACGCACGCATGCACACACACACACACACACACACACAATGTGAACAGCTGTTTCAAATTCATCTGATGATCCATGAAGTCATGCAAATGAAACAGTTTTAGCAATATAATATTAAAAATAGTATAAACGGAATGTCATGTAGAAAATATATATTCTTGTATAGGAATCCATATACTTAATATTTAAGTGGTAAACTTGAGAAGGTTCAGAGGACTGCTGTCCGCTGGACTTGCTAAACATCTGCCATGTTGGCTCGATACTGGATGAACTGCAGTGGTCTACACTGGAAGCACGGCGGGAGCAGGATTCTTTGACCGTTTCCATAAAATTCATACAGGCACTATTGTAGGGCAAGCCGTTTTACTATTTAGTCTATAAATCAGATATCTTATACAATATATCAGATCTGATATATTGTATATCTTATATAAATAACATGTCAAATAAGATATATGCGATATAAGATATCTTTTATGCTATATAAGACATCTTAATTGACATAGAAGATATCTTATATGCTATATTAAATATCCGATGTGCTATATAAGATATCTTATATGGGATATAAGATATCTTAATTATTTACTAAAGAAGATATATTCAATTAAATATCTCATTTAGAATATCTGATATATTCATGCGATATTTTATTTAGTATATCAGATATCTATATCAATATATACGATATCTTATTTAACAAATAAGATATCTTAAATGGTAAATAAGATATCTTATATGTGAAAGTAAATAAGATTTCTAACATGATATATCAGATACCTTATATAGGATATAAGATATCTAATATGTGATATATCTGATATACTAATTCAGATATCCTATAATAGATATCTGATATAATGTATTAGATATCTATTTTATATAATAAATACGATTTAATATATCAGATATCTTATATAATATACAAGGTATCCGATATACAATATATAAGATATCTGATATATCATATAGATATCTTACATAAATAAGATACTTTATATGTCAAATAAGATATCTTATACGGTATATAAGTATCTTATATGCTATATAAGATATCTAATATGCTATATAAGATATCTTATATAGGATATAAGATTTCTTATTTACTAAAGAAGATATCTCATTTATTCAATCAAATAAGATATCTCATTTAGTATATCATATATCTGATTTAGTATATCAGGTATCTATATTAATATGTAAGATTACTTTTTAACAAATAAGATATCTTATATGATAAATAAGATATTTATGGAATTAAATATCATATATGTCATATCAGATATCTTATATAGGATATAAGGTATCTAATATAGGATATAAGATATCTGAATTAGTATATCAGATATCATATCCTATATTAGATATTTTATATCCTAAATAAGATATCTGATATAATATATAAGATATCTATTTTGCATAATAAATAGTAAAATGGCTTGCCATACTACTGACCTTGATAGATCAAAATATTTGACCCCGCACCTGGTTTGAGACAAACTAGAGCATCACATAACTCCCAATATTCAAGAAACCGTACACTGATGCTCTAAAGTTTTTCCCCAAAACTATTCCACTTAGAATGGTTTGCCTCCTACTGTGGTTGCTGCAGAACCCCACAGACGAGTTTAAATTTAATTTCTCCCATCAGAGGTTTGCGTTAATCGCATACTTTTGATTGCCATTTGTAAATAGTTTAAATCACCCAGCACTTTTCTTACTTGCCGTTCAAAGGTGGTTCCTCTGTTGCATATCCATATCTGGCATTTGGATTAGATTCAAATATAGACGCGATTCGAATAAAATCCATTCCTCATCTCTCCTTCTTTTTGTGCCTCGGAAGGGCTCACGGCTATGCTTCGTGATTGTGGCATTTCCTGGGTATCTTCACTTATAATTTTTAATGGCTCATCCAGTTCTTTTTTTCTAGCTAAGCCGCACGCCCCAATGGCATAAATGATAAAATGTGATCGAGTCCTTCAGTGAAGATAGATAGATGTAAAGACAATTTCTAATGTTTTGCCAAAAACCCTTCCTTTTCCAACAGATTCAGTTTTCTTTTGTCTTTGAGAGATAATGCCAAAGATAACGCACTATCGATATCTTCACAGCTGCTGTCTAACAAACATCTATTTGTCATCTCTTTGATAACCTGTTGTAAGCCATAGACAGTCTCAATCAGAACTGCAACATAAAGATTTCTTGGCTTCCAAGTAATCCCCTCTGCCATCAGTGTATTATATGCTGATTTATCTTGCTTGTTGTATGCTACGTTTAGAGCTTCTAATGCCAAATCACTATCTGGAATCCATTTGTCTTCTTTTTTCAGACCGTGTATAACAAATTCCAGTGCTTCCTTTGAACTCGTAACAGCAGCAACTAGACAAGCCATAGTTAAATGCAATCCCGCTGAAATTAGTTTATCATAAACACTTTTATCCTTATATTCAATGGACCAGACAAAGGCTCTCGCTATATTCTTATCTTCAGGATCAAATCTTCCATTATATTTTAACGTCTTTACAACGCTGTCAACCTCTTCGACACTGTTTATAACAACGTCATTGAGGCAGGCAGGGGTTATGCCAGCTCCTTCTTTTTCAAGTATATCAGTTAGTCTTTTGTCCGATCGTCTGCACGACGCCATAAAAGCCCCAGCAATAAATCTGTCTTGGGCATCCCATCTGCCATCTGTCTTCAATTCATCAATTATACGCTGAATGGCATCACATTCATAACCTATCAGTGATAGCGCATTTACTAAAGCCGTTGTAGATATAACGCCCTCATTTGTCAACAACTGGTGTAATCTTTTATCTTCATTTTTCATTGCCATAGCCATCGACCAAGCTATTTCATATGACTCCGGATCAAATGAGTCATTTTCTTTCAGCGATTTCAAAACGTATATCACCTCTTCATAGCCATGTTCAATTATTGCCCAGTAAACAGAAGCGACTGTCAATTTAGCCCCAGCAGCAATCAAAACAGTATAAGATATATCTTTACCACTTGCATGGGCCTCTGTTAAGGCCCTAGACACGTACATATCATCCGGCATCCATTTCTTATCATTTATTAACTCTTGTAAAAGTGAGGAAACCAGTTCATGATCTCCAAACTTCACAGCGAAAGATAAAATTTCTGTTGTTGTATGAAGACCACTTTCCTTCAATATATGATATGTCTTTGTGTTTTTCATAGACAATCCCAAACAAAATAATAACTCTTGGTTATCTACTTGGTACTTTCCTTCTGCTTTTAGCTCATCAATAATCATTTTCACAAATTCTGGGTCAATTTCTTCGTTCTCTACTGCTTTATAAAGGCAAAATGTTGTTATTTCTATTCCGTCTTTTCTAAATTCGATATACAAGTTTTTCCTATTTGCACCACATGCACCTGTTAATGCTTCCGATTTCACTCGGCATTTCCAACAAGACTTGTCAAAGCCACTTGCATGGTTGCATTTCAAGTAATGTGACACCTCTCTAAAGAAGACATCATCTTTCTGTTTGCTCAGGATGATATGATAGAGAAAAGCATGAATACCAACATAATTGAATGATAAACCTTTGCTGAAAAAGTCTTTGGATGTTTCTTCGTTTTCAGCCAGTACGTGTAACAGCTCTCCGATAAACTGCTGATTTTCAAATATCGGGTGTTTAGACAATCGTTTCCCGTTTTCGTTTGTAATAACTTCATGCATGCATCGTTCAGCAAGAGTTGTAAAGTCATCCTCTTCAATACAAATTATACCTTCACTGGCCGAGTCTCCTATACGAATGCACTGACACAGATAATCAACGGTGCAGTGCTGTATGATTTCGGCAGGAAATTCAGTTCCATGAAGCTTAGCAACTACCTCATACAGCGTATCATGTAAAAATGAAAATGTTTTGCCAATGCATTTCAGGTAAGAGCCTTTCATATGAATCAACTTTTGTTTTGTTTCTTTTACAATTGCTGCAGTTGATTTTTCAACGCCACATAATTTTGCAATATTTACTAATTCATTCTTGGAATCGTCACTCATTTTTGTTATATCAATTTCGTATGTCTCTAATTTATTGCCTTTGTATAATACATAGAGCAAAGCAATTATGCTTTGTTCATCTAGATTCTGAATATTTTGTTCAAGGCAATAGGTGTAAGGTTTTTCAAAATACTCTGCCTTCTTTGCGAACAAAGTATGGTAGCTGGCAAACTGCTGCGCGCATAGAGGAAAGCCTGCATCTGTTTCTTTGTGGGAAACGCATTCATCTATATTTATTTCATCAATATCTCTTTCATTTGCTTTAAGTTGTACCAGAAGAATATGCTTTTTTTCGTCTGAAGTAAGATCTGACGAAGTCAGCTCAACAGTTCTGGAGAATACGTCATGTCCAGCTAATTCACGTTTATACTCAAAATATATATGCATTCTTGACGCAAATATAATTCTTATCTTTCGACTTCCAACAAAAGTTTGAAGCGTTGAAAAGAAATTGCGCCAAGCCACAAGTTTACTGGTTTCCGCATTATGTTTTCCAAACATGTCATCAATTAGAAGTAAATCAACGTAAGTGGATCTTATTTCATTCAAGTCGTCCGGTTCATATAATATTGCACATCTATCAAGTTTTATTACTTCATCATCTACTAGGTCCTTTACAATTCTGAAAGCTGTTGTTGTTTTCCCTTCTCCTGGTCTCCCATATATGAAAACAGAATAGGAATAAGACACATGATCCTTAGCTTCCGACATCTTTTGCGTCATCTGGATGTCCAGTTTGTTGCTGTACTCGTAGTGAGATTGAAATTTATCTGTAAATGTTAAAGCAGCAGTGAAAGTAATACATCAGGGCAAATGTTGTTTGGGAAGTTTTGAGATACCGCATTTGCCCTAGTAATTCGTGGGACAGGCCTGAGCAAAAAAGGGTAAGAGAAAAGCCCAGGGAATGCCACAGTCACAAACCGCAGCCCTTCCCGGACACCAAGAGGAAGCCAAACAAGCAAAAATCGAACAAACGTACAAAAAGCACTAAAATTAGACTCTCTTCCCCAAGCGAGGAATCACAATGCTAAAAGGACTGAAAAACACAAGCACAAAATAACACAAAGTAAGACATAAAACAAATCGCTTCGTAGAACAAACCACAAAGCAACAAAGAGTAAGACCAACATTGGGGACCACCGCCTTAGAACGGTCACTAGAGTAAACCACTGGGGGTTTAAAGCACTTGTACAGCTAGCCAACTTCACCCTGGGTCCCGATGCAACTCTTAACACAGAAATACACAAAAATTCGGTTCGCATAAAGCTCCCAACTCAATCAATGCATCAAAGCGAAAAGAAAAATCAAATTAATCACTATAATAAACGAAGACGAGTACTGATGGCTAATTCTACTGTATGCCAGAGTAAAGTTGCCAATCATGTTACCATCGTTCCGCGGTGTCTGATCAGGATCTAAACTATTTGTTATTCATTTAGACACATCAACATGTAGTAAAATGTAATATGGTAATGAGTTGAACAGTCCTAACATTTAGGGTAACTGCGGTAAGATAGGCCGGATCAAACTGTAGACATCGATCAAACACTGCAGAACGCGGGGTCTGATCAGGGACTACACGATTTGCTTCTCCAACAGTTTTTAACATTTCAACAGGGAGTCAAATTTGTTCGATTTTAAGGACAAATAAAGCTATAAAAGAACACCTTACAGATAAAAAATGAAAATCTCGGCTTTACTGAGACGCTTCATAAGCTGTAATGAAGCAGCACTGTGTTTACGCCCTCTATCGTATGCATGAGCAGAAATCAATGGTAAGGACTTAATGCATAAGGAGTTAATGTGTCAAAATATTTAGGATAAACAAGAAGTGTCAATAAGCAGTGCTTATTAGATACCCCTGCAAGGTAATGACTGCCTTGTGGATACTGAAAAGCAATGTATTAAAACGCACATTTGCTTCAGGTTGTATGTGATTGGGAAAACCAATACAGACAGACAGACAGACATATGGATAGACATAAATGACGATTAAAGTGGCAGTCATTTTGTCAAAAATGATTTTTTCCAGTAGCAAACTTCTTCATGCATATGTTCAATGTGTCTTTAATGAATCTGCAAAGTATCAGAATTTTTTTATCAAAAAAATCTTTGAGTCAAGTTAATTTCACCATGCGTGCACTATCTCAGCTTCGCCATCTCAAAGCATAAAAAAACCCAGTAGTCAAGAATTACCAACAAGAGGCCCATGGGCCACGATTCGCTCACCTGATAAAACAGCTTGAATGTGCAAACACCATGCAATTTCTTCCAGTATTGCCAGAGCAATTAGGACACAAATTTGACCATATGGTAAAAAGGTCAACGGTCATCCTAGTATCATTATTTGAACAAATTTAGTATACTTTGAGACCCCGATGCTGTATACCAAGATTCAGCCTCAAAGCTTTCTTAGTTCTGGAGAAGAAGTGTTTTACCATATATGGGCATGTCAGCCATCTTGTTCAATGGCGCGGAACCATTTGACCAAATTGACATCCTATCGAAAGAAGGCTCCATGTGAAATCTAATGCAAATTGTTCAGAGAAGAAGACGTTTAAAGATTTCACGATTTTATACATGTATATAGTCCAGGGGCAAGGGCTGATCCCCCCGCCCCCTCCCCCCCCCCACCACCCAATTTTGCCGGTCGGTATCTAAACAGTTTTACTTCCTTAAGCATACATTGTAAGTTTTAGCCATTAGTCTTTAGTACATACTGATTTTTCAACATTTTCCCCATACAAATGTATTAGGGCGCAAATTTGACCTTGCCGTAAAAAGGTCAAAGTTCAACCCACGACCATCATTTAAACAAACTGTAGACCTTGAGTCCCCGATTCTATATACCAAGGTTAAGCCTCGAAGCTTTCTTGGTTCTGGAGAAGAAGATTTTTAAGTATTTTACCATATATCTGCATGACAGCCATCTTTTTCAACGGCGCGGAATAATTCGAACAAATTGTCAATACCCTTTCCACATAACGCCCCATGTAATCTGGTAAAAATTGCTCAAGCGGTTTCAGGGAAGAAGACATTATATTATAAAGACACACAATTTTGTACATATATATAGCCCAGGGGCAAGGGCAAATAATCCCCAAGGGCCAAAATTTTATTGTAACTAAAATTATTACTATTTTAATCATACATTGCAAATTCCAGCCATTAGTCTTTAATATATTTTGAGAAAATGACTTTTCAACATTTTCCTCATACAAATATATGGCGGCGCAAATTTGACCTTGTAAAAAGGTCAAAAGTCAACCCACGACCATCATTTGAACAAACTTGGTAGACCATGAGCCCCCCATGCTATATACAAAGATTCAGCCATAAATTTTTCTTGGTTCTGGAGCAGAAGATTTTTAAGAGTTTTACCATATATGAGCATGGCAGCCTCTTGTTCAATGGAGCGAAAACCAATCAAACAAATTGTCAATACAGAAGTCCTTATGTGAAATCTGATGGAATTTGCTCATGCAGTTTCGGAGAAGAAGACATTTAAAAACAACAAAGTTTCATATATGTATATAGCCCAGGGGCAAAGGCAAATAACCCCCAAGGGCCAAAATAATTTTATTGTAACTAAAAAGTTTTACTACTTTTTTCATACATTGCAAGTTTCAGCCATTAGTCTTTAATACATTTTGAGAAAATGACTTTTCAACATTTTCCCCATATAAATGTATTAGGGCGCACATTTGTACATATATATAGCCCAGGGGAAAGGCCAAAATTTTTATTGTCACTAAAAGGTTTTACAACTTCAATCATACATTGCAAGTTTCAGCCAGTAGTCTTTAATACATACTGTAGAAAATGACTTTTCAACATTTTCCCCATATAAATGTATTAGGGCGCAAATTTGACCTTGCCGTAAAAAGGTCAAAGGTCAACCTACGGTCATCTTTTGATCAAACTTGGTAGACCTTGACAACTAAAAAGAATGGCTAAGTGAAAAAAGCAGTCGTTTTGACGAAAATACTTTTTCAGCATCGTACTTCTTCCTGCACATGTTCAGTATGTCTGTAATGAGTCTGCAAAGTTTCAGATTGCTTCAACAAATTCTTTGAGATGATTTTTTTTTTCACTAAGCATGCCCTATTGTCATGCCAAAGCAACTTTTTAAAGAAGAACAAAGGGAATTAACCATAAAGGAATGAACCCCTACGACCTTATTTTTCTCAACAGCAACATCTCATCAGTATCAACATTTATGCAAAATATGAAGAGATTCCTTAAATTATTCATCAAGATAAGAAGCAGACGCTAAAATGCCTTTTCAAGAATAACAAAAGGAAATAACTTCAAAGGAATTAACCCTTAGGTCCTTATTTGTGTCTAACAGTAACACCTACTCGATATCAACGTTTATGCAAAATATGAAAAGATTCTTGAAATTATTTAGCAAGATAAGAAGCAGAAACCAAAACGCCTTTTCAAGAATTACAAAGGGAAATAACTCTAAAGGAATTAACCCCTAGGCCCCGATTTTTGTATCCCGCCACACCATAGTGGCAGGGTATTATGGTTTCACTTTGGACGTCCGTGTGTCTGTTCGTCCGTCCGTCAGTCGTCCGTCCGTCGGTCCATCCGTCCGTGTTTCGTTTCCGGATAACTTGAGTAAACATCAATGGATTTTCACCAAACTTGGTATGTGCATTGATATGTGTTGAGATCAGGTTTGGGATTGCCAATGGACAAAGTTCGTCAAATTTTGACGGAGTTATCTGCCCGAGACACGCCCAAATTTTCGTTTTCAGACGATAAATTAAGTAAATGTCAAGGGATTTTAACCAACTTTGGTACATGCATTGATATTAAGGAGACCTGGTTTAGGATTGCTAATGGGCAAATTTCGTCAATGTTTGACAGAGTTATCTGCCCACGACACGACAATGGCGGGGTATTACAGTTTAACGTTTTTATTGTGTAACTGCAACGCCTCATCAATATCAACGTTTATGCAAAATATTAAAAGAATCCTGAAAATATTTAGCAAGATAAGTGGCAGAAACCAAAACGCCTTTTCAAGAATAACAAAGGAGAAATAACTTTAAAGGAATTAAACCCTATGCCCTTATTTTTGTCCAGCAGCAACACCTTATCATCATCACTGTTTGTACAAAATATAAAAGATTCCTGAAATCATTTAGCAAGATAAGAAGCAGAAACAAACAGAATAGAATAGAATAGAATAATAACCCGAAATGGTTTTTCAAGAATAACAAAGGGAAATTCCTCTAAAATAATTAACTCCTATAGTTTTGTCTTATAGCAATAACTCATCATTATCAACATTTATTGCAAAATATGAAAAGATTCCTGAGAAACCAAAACGCTTTTTCAAGAATTACAAAGGGAAATAATTCTAAAGGAATTAACCCCTAAGCCCGTTTTGTGTAACAGCAACATCTGATCTTTATCAATATTTTTTGCAAAATATGAAAAGATTCCTTAAATTATTTAGCGAGATAATAAGCAGAAACCAAAACGTAACGGACAGACGGACGGACTGACAATGTGAAGACAGCATCTTCACCGATCCAGAAACTCAAAATGGCGACGCCCATGACCATAAAAAACAAGGTGACGACGCCGAAAAAAAGTGTTGTTATATATATATATATATGATTTGTTTACCTGAGGCCTTTCGGCTTTCGCCTTCTTCAGAGGTTTTCTATTTTAAGAAAATAACACAAAAATGTAAAATTTACGTTTCCAATCATCTCGGTGGCCGTTCATCCGTTGGTTCACATGATCACCGGTTTCACCAACATATTGTTTTCCACACTTGGTGCATGTTATAAGGTAGACAACACTGGTCGTCTTACAACTAGTGTTGCACCTAAGCTTGATTGTTGCCCCAGACGCTGACTTCGCGATCTGTGTAGGGGCTATCATTTTGCAGGTTTATATACCCAGTAAGCATTCTACATAAATCTATAATAGCGGGCCGTCATCGGCCCGTCAGGGTAGCTGACGGGCCGATAACGGCCCGCTGTAGATCTATAAATAATGCTAGCTGGGTATATATGCGTTATCTACGAGTTTTCTTTTATTCAGACGAAAACAACAGTCGACGGTCAGAGAATTTCAGAGAGCTTTATTGACAGGAAATTAAGAATCGCAGGTGAGTGGTGAAAAGATATTGAACTGGTTCAACGTCGCAATTTTATAAACCAAACAGAAAGCGATACGTAAAACACGATCCGTTTGGCTGTCTTAATACAGTCTTAAAACAGACGTTTCGGGTTTTCCGATGGTGACCTATAGGTAATTGGTCTTTCCCAGATCTTGTTGATAAGATCTGGTTTTAATCAGACTGCTATGCAACAGTTTCCCAATACTGCCACAGCAACAAATCTAATGGATGGTCAATTAAAATTAGGTCAAAGGTGACCTAGGATCATTATTTGAACAAACTTGGCTGATCTCGTCACCTTGACGCCACATACCAATATTCAGCATCAAAGTTTTCTTGGTTCTGGAGAAGATTTTTCAAATGCTTTTACCATATACGGGTATAGTTGCCATCTTGGTTAAAGACGGTTGGAATAAATTGTTAAACCCGCTTCAATAGAAGGTTTTAAGTGAAAATTCGTTTACAAACACAGATATTGAAAATATAACAATGTGTATGTACCTTTTAATCCGTCTAGCTTCGTTGTTACTTTTTTACCAAACGTATCATGCGAAACTGAAAATAAAAGAAAGAAATACAGTGAAAGTGATACCGATTATTCCAAGGAACTACTACGGTTGCATCCTGCAGATAACAGACAGCTGTACACATACGCCCCCCCCCCCTCTCTCTCTCTCTCTCTCTCTCTCTCTCTCTCTCTCTCTCTCTCATTTACAGTTCACTCAAGTGATATTTTATTATATATGTGGCATTTTATTTTTAGGAAACGCATTTTGCAAACTATCTTCATTGGATAAACGAATATGAATAGCTAGTATGTTCAGTTTTACATAACGTGTCAGAGGCTCTTTCTGCGCGAACGACGTCATCATGAGATCATTTACGAACGTTTGCTAGCATTGACGCCCACATTAAATCCATGTTGTAAGTATTTTGTTATTTTGTTTTTAAACATCTTGTGACTTTTCATTTTAAAGCGTTTAGAATCTCAATAAACTCTTCCTTACTGCTTACTGTAAGTTATCTTGAGTAACAAGAGGTTACCGTGCAAATGGGATTATCACTTCACTCGTGAAGTAATATTTCCCAATTGAATCTACCTTCAAAAGTAAGAAAATAATTCTTCACTGATCAGATACTTTGGCCTTAACGGATTACTATAGTTGGTGTTGGGAGCTTGATGTGGAATTGATTGTATAAGTTCCTGAGTTCACTTATTTTCTTTATTATTATTTTGTTCGCTTAAACGAAACTGGCCAGAATATAAAATAGTTTAATTATCTGTTTACCAAATATCGTATTAGCTCGCACATACCTTTTAGTTCTTCAACAGATCTAGCCAATGCGTCAACCTTTTCTCCGAGTTCTGTGTTTGACTGACACCACTCTTTCAATGTGTCAAAAATTTCTTGAAAGTCTGGGTCACTTTTCTTTGTATCATCTATAAAACTTTGTAACTGTGAAGTAAAACTTTGCTCTCCAGTTTCTGCTGCAAAATCTAGTAATAAAAATGAAATATCTTGCCATCTTCTTTCAAACTCTTGTGAGTCTAATTTCGCAGCTTCAAGTATATCAGAGTGCATAAAACTATCTCTTTCTGTTCGTATGGCTACTGTACAAGACTTCTCTTTTTCTGTTAATTGGCCTTTAAATAGGTCCAAAGCAAACTTGCACAGTAATGTTATATCCATTTTGTGAATATCGCGCGCAGCTACTAACTGTTTCTGCTTGTCGGTGAGTTTTAGTTTTAAAACAGTACCTTGGTTTTGATAGATGTAATCAGAGAATGTTAGAGGTGCACTATATTTATTTATGACCTGTTTAATAACCATAGAACCACCCCTTGCGAGAAGCTTTACAAGTCTATTGAAATTGCTGGATTCTGACATTTTTTTACCTTTTTTTTATTTATGCATTTTGTTCCCTAGATGGTTTGCTTTAGAAAATCATCTTGAATCCTCAATGTAATATGTATTCAGACATATCTGAAACAAGGAGCCAGAATTTAGTATGATAAAAATTATAAACCTAATGCTAAAAAAAGGTAAGAGAAAAGTCCAGGGAGTGCCACAATCACAAACCGCAGCCCTTCCCAGACCCCAAGAGGAAGAGGAAACCGACAAAACCAAACAAGCACAAATCGAACAAACGTACGAATAGCACTAAGATTAGCTTTCTCTTCCCCAAGCCTTGTCCCTCATATTTTTGTACAGAAAAGGTAAGAGAAAAGTCCAGGGAGTGCCACAATCACAAACCGCAGCCCTTCCCAGACCCCAAGAGGAAGAGGAAACCGACAAATCTAAACAAGCACAAACCGAACAAACGTACGAAAAGCACTAAGATTAGCTCTCCCTTCCCCAAGCGAGGTAATCGCAATACTAAAAGGACTGAGAAACACAAGAACAAAATGACACACGGAAAGACATACAATAAATCGCCTCGTAGAATAAACCACAAAGCAACAAAGAGTAAGACTGACACCGGGACCACCGCCTTAGAACGGTCGGTACAGCAAACCACCGGGGGGTTTAAAGCACTTTTACAGCTAGCTAACTTCACCCTGGGTCCCGATGCTACTCTTAATACAGAAATACATAAAAATTCGATTCGCATAAAGGCTCCCAACTCAGTCAATGCATCAAAGCGAAAACATAAAAATCAAATTAATCACTATAATAAACAAAGACGAGTACTCATGGCTAATTCTACTGTATGCCAGAGTAAATGAAAACCAATAATTGAACCACGGCGAGCCAAGCCAAAGACATATCGTCAAGCCCCAACCCACTGGTTAAAGTTAAAGAACCCTTACTATATCACAAGCACTGAATTCTTAACTTCTTCAGAGTGGCATTTTAATCACCGTTCGTCAAGTTCGTTTGAATGCTCTCCAAACTTAATCATACTTCGTTGTAAATATAATTCCATCGAAGTCCAAGAATGTTCAGTTCATGTAGAGTAATATAACCTGATATCAGGTAGCTTTTAGTTATGGTTGAAACTGCTCCAATAAAACTTGATCTGCAACAGAAAATAGTAAAGAATAATTGCGGTAATGGTACCTAAGCCATAATCCAAACTCACAAATCGGTAAACGAATGACGAATCAGAATGTTTAGACCAACAGACATGGACCCCAGAATAAAGGGTGTAATCAGGCGTCCGCGGATAGTAAGCATAACTTGGTAAGCAAGCTTCGTCCACCATGCCTATTGGCCTGAACGAAGGAAATATCGGTAGAAGCGTATGTCCGGGATTTGGGAAGTCTACTTATGGAAAAGAGAAAAGAAATAAAGAAATTTGACCTCAATTAAACATTGATACCTGAATTACATTTGATATATATTTAGTTAAACAAAATGTTGGTGTTTCTACTTTGATAAAACTGCTATGGTGAACTCGTTATCAATATATTAATGGAGAAACTATATTGCAATTAGTTATAGTCTACTAGTAGGTCAAAGGAGACAAATAAGTTATCAATTAAACAGATGTTATGCTGTAAAAGCTTTAAAGTTTTTGGTATATTAATATTTTAATATTTCGTTCAAAGTAAATTATTAACATTTATATCTCAAAGAGTTTGTATACGCTCTTCAGAATTCCGTTTGAAGATTTTAGAATTATTCCAAATGCGCTCGACAGTACGTAATTATGCCAAACTACGTTACGGGCCTCGAAAGGGTATGATTGCTTTTTACATTAAATGAAAGAAGCTAGAAATGATCTTAAACATCAGGGAGTGATTGAACTATCAATGTTCCGTTGTCGAAGGTATAAGTATTGATTTCAGAAGCAAACTGAAACCATTTTCAATTTGAATAAATCTAAAATGATTATTATGATTCTTTTGGCAATGTACAATGCGGATAAATTCTCAGAACTATAAAAGAAATTTGATAACTATTTTTCTAGCGTAAGATTATTTGATCAGAGATACCTAAAGCGATCCCCAAAATCGAGTTGAAAAAAAAAGTAAAAGAAAAGCCCAGGGATTGCCACAATCACAAACCGCAGTCCTTCCCAGACAACAAGAGGAAGAGGAAAAAGACAAAACCAAACAAGCGCAAATCGAACAAACGTACAAAAAAAAAAAAAAAAAAAAAAAAATACTAAGATTAGCTCTCACTTCCCCAAGCGAGGTAATCGCAATGCTAAAAGGACTGAAAAACACAAAAACAAAATAACACAAAGTAAGACATAAAACAAATCGCCTCGTAGAATAAACCACAAGGCAACAAAGAATAAGACTAACATCGGGACCACCGCCTTAGAACGGCTGTAGAATAAAACACCCACCGGGGGCGGGGGGGGGGGGGGAGGGGAAGGCGGGCAGGAAAGGGTTAAAGCACTTTTACGGCTAGCCAACTTCACCCTGGGTCCCGATGCCACTCTAAATCACAACTAGTAAAACAGAAAACAAAATGGGCAGCTGTTGAAGTTGACCAAAATGCTAACATCACAACACAACTAGTAAAACAGAAAGCTTAACAGCCCGCCTAAAATGATAATAGATGATGTAAATGATATAGCGATATGTTATACTATCCCACACCTGAATTGGTAAAAATCATGCAGTTTCAAAGAGATATTATGAATAATCACCAAAACAGATGTCAAATCATGTGAAAGAATGGAACCTCCTGAGACAAGACCTAGTGGTAGTCCTGCAGCTGCAAGGCACTAGAACGGACAATCACCAAAATATGATTAAAAAATTATGAGACAGTGCTTTAAAAGCGTGGAGATATAGGGATAAGCATATAAGGACTGGCACTGATCATCACTAAATCAAGTATGAATTTAATTTACTAATTGTAGCTATCATTAGCCATCATCAAAACAGGTACCAGAGTAGATTTTTGTTTGAGTGTGTTGTGTTGTCTCCCAGAGAAAGTGATAGAAGTGACAGTAGAGGAGATGAAAGAGAGGAACAGAAGAGAAGCGGAAAATGAAAGTGAACAAACAGAAGAAATGATAACATACCCAACTACCCTTACCAGCTGAAAGGACAGCAGACCTTGCCCAAGTGTAAAAACAGGTAAGAGAAAAGTCCAGGGAGTGCCACAATCACAAACCGCAGCCCTTCCCGGACACCAAGAGGAATAGGAAACAGACAAAACCAAACAAGCGCAAATCGAACAAACGTACGAAAAGCACTAAGATTAGCTCTCTCTTCCCCAAGCGAGATAATCGCAACGCTAAAAGGACTGAAAAACACAAGAACAAAATAACGCAAGGTAAGACATAAAACAAATCGCCTCGTATAATAAAAAAGGGGTAAGAGAAAAGTCCAAGAAGTGCCACAATCACAAACCGCAGCCCTTCTCAGGCACCAAGAGGAAGAGGAAACAGACAAAACCAAACAAGGTAAATCGAACAAACGTACGAAAAGCACTAAGATTAGCTCTCTCTTCCCCAAGCGAGGTAATCGCAATGCTGAAAGGACTGAAAAACACAAGAACAAAATAACACAAGGTAAGACATAAAACAAATCGCCTCGTAGAATAAACCACAAAGCAACAAAGATTAAGACTAATATCGAGACCACTGCCTTAGAACGGTCAGTAGAATAAACCACCGGGGGTTTTAAAACACGTTTACAGCTAGCCAACTTCACCCGGGGTCCCGATGCGACTCTTAATACAGAAATACATAAAAATTCGGTTCTGATAAAGGCTCCCAACTCAGCCAATGCTTTAAAGCACAAAGAAACAAAGAGTAAGACTAACATCGGAACCAATATCAATTGAACGCCCCAGTGATGTAAGATACACGACACTTTTGCCTCACCCAACCACCACGTGCCAGAGTAGACTAATGACACACATATGATAAAAATGTTGGCAAAAATATATCACGACGTCAGACCTACAACATTAATGCAATTACAAAAAGCTAGCAAACCCAATCACCGAGACTGACGTCGTAATTGAGCAAAATCAGACAAATCTCACTTTTGACACCAAGATAATTGTAATAATGACACCAGAATCAGTATTAAACAATCTAGCAGTTACAAAGAGCTAGCATAGAAAACTACAAAGACTGATGCCAACAATGACTAGAATATGACAAACAAGGAGTTTAAAATATTTGACATCAGAATTAGCAATTGTCATGCAGTTACAAAGAGCTAGCATAAAGCATTACAAACACTGATGTCAACCACAGCAATCTATAAAAAATATGTGACGTCAGAATCAGCGATGGCCATGCAGTTACAAAGAGCTAACATGGACCATCACAAAGACTGGCGTCAACAATGGCCAGAACAGGACAAACACAGGTGATAACAAATATATATAACAAAAATAATGCTAAAAAATACTGTGTGTAGATTTTGTGTAATTTTGATATCTTTAGAACGGCCGAGGTTTTGAAAAATGCAGCTAAAATGAGGGTAGGGTTGGATATTTACCTCTGGAATCCAACATAAGCAACTGATTAGACACAGCTGATTTAAAAACGAAAGTAGGTATGTTATTCTTTACAATCACTGCCAAATTTTTACACTCTCGAAAGGTGATGGCATAGGGGTCACGGTGGGAAAATGTATGCGCATGGAAATGTTGTGTTTTTTTTTGTTTTTTTTTTTCGATTTGATCCCGCTTTTTTTCCTCCTTTCTCTCTCTCTTTCCCTACCTTTTATTTTGCCTTTTCTTGTGCATTTCGAATGCTGGGTCATTTGAGCCGCGCTTGATTGGTGTTGACCAGGCTGCATTACGAAGGTACAACGGTAAACCGAACATTTTTGGTTCGAAAATTTGACCATTTTTTTTTTTTTTTTTTTTTTTACTTCGGAAGCCTTTCACGCCCTTCCTTTACATACTAGAGAGCTCGTGTTCATATTATTATTACCCCGCATACTACCGTATTAAATGGTACTAGAACTGGAAGATTGCTTGCATTAATCTCGCCGTGAGGTTCGTTCAAAAAGTGTTGGACAGCAATTACACATAAATACGCTACCGCCATCGAAAGGATAATTATAGAACCAAATTAAAATATGAATTTAGATGATTTTAGAATTTTTTCAATTAAATATTTCAAACAAAGACCTAAATTCACCACATTTCCATTTTTTTTTTCCAAACTGTTTCTCCCTTTGATGACACTGCAGCTAAAATAGACCAAAAATTCACCAATGAAAAAGGGTAAAACTTATAAAAATACCATTTTTATCTTCGTCGCCATTTTGTTGTGCATGGGCTTACCTGAACCCGGAGAGAGTTCTGTGGTGATATTCACTTCTGGTAGTTGGAAACCGAATGGACGTATCAACGTGGTTAGTTCTGCAGGATTCACGAGGTCACCTCTTTGAGTTCACCCGTGTCAGGTCATCCGGAACAACTTCCGGAAATCGCCGATGATTGTCGTACTTCTTGTTCTTCAGGCTGCCATGATATGACAAACATGATATGAATCCTGAGTTGATGCTCACACCCTCCCTCAGTTCACAAATGCTCACACGAGTTCTTAATGGGGAACGCAGCCTTAAAAGGTATTGTGCTTTAAAGAAAAGAACTTTACAAACAATGAATTTTGACACAAATTTGATCAAAATCGGTGGAAAATTAGTTGAGTTATAGACAATCAAATATTTTAACATTGGTGGTATTTGCCGCCATTTTCAATATTTAATGAGGTCTCATAAAAATTAAAATTTATTTCATAAAGGTATTTATTCACATAAAGTTGGTTTATTTTGGGGGAAATAATTGCTTGTCATTAGAATTAAAAGATTATAAAACATTGTAGCAAAATTATTCTTAAAAACCCTTTATATTTTGGTTTTGCATATTTAATTTGGGCTGTGTGACGTCACATAGCCTACAATATGGCTGCATCCATAACCACCATTTTAAATATATTCAAACCACCATAACTTCCTTATTTCTAGGCCGATTTTGAAAAGTCTTGCATCAAAATAAATGGCTCGTTAAGCACTTTACTCCAAGATATACTTATGACTTATACTGCGTCCTCCTTTAAGATTAAGATTAAGGAGAGAACTTTTAGACGGCATAATTTGGCTTTTAGACAGGTTGGTGTGCGCGTGCAAACAGATGTCTTTCTCGCATCCCTTTTTTCCCACCCCTAACAGACATTCCTTTATCAGCACCATTTTAAACAATCTTTTAAGATTCATCTTTATTTCAAAGACAAGTAGAAAAAAAGTTTAGCAAGTGGTAGGGTAACATCGTTTTTATGTGACTTGTATGTAATTTTACTTTGTACAAAAACAGAAGATAAGTCTTGCCACCTGTGACAGCCATA
Source organism: Anodontia alba (assembly GCA_964016985.1). Classification (NCBI taxonomy): domain Eukaryota; kingdom Metazoa; phylum Mollusca; class Bivalvia; order Lucinida; family Lucinidae; genus Anodontia; species Anodontia alba. The sequence continues at coordinate 4,422,539 of OZ024823.1, forward strand.
TTGCCTGTCATATGTGATCGCCATGTAATGATTGTGCAAACTCAAAAAATCTGCAGCATTCTCTGAGATCTGTGACAAGCAGAAAAGCTGTTTTAACTAGAGATCTATGATTAAAAGCAGTGCCTTTTTCCTTTGAATCCTACAGAGACTGACTAATTCAAGAGTTTAGTTAATATGCAAAATTGTGTTAAGTTGGCTTCCACATTCTAGGTATTCAAAAATGTTCCCGGGGAGGACCCCCGGACCCCTTCGACCATAATATATGACTCTCTAGTTAAAAAAGTATCATTACACGGTGATCGTTTCGCTTTCCTTTGAATGTAATTTCCTTCTATTCAAGAAGCACTTTAAGATAAAGAGTAGGGGGTGTGAATATTTAGGGAACATGTACATGGTATCCCAAGTTTATCAGCTTCACACTGGTTAGGCATTCTTAACAGGCAACGTCAACAGCGTACAGGTTTCGTAATTTTAGCGTATGGACAACGACAAAAAATGGATGATTTTGATGGAGGTGAATCAGTAAGTGATATTCACTTACTTTTCTTTTTGTACTATACGTGCTTTCAAATATCATATTACTCTTACGGACCACAGAAACTATGTTCAGATTTATTCAGGATATTCGGATATGGCCTCTGTGAAGTAGATGGGTGAAATGCAAGATCTCCTCGGAGGACCAATGCTGAGTTCGCTGTTGACGATATGAAAGTACAAATTAAATCATTGCTAAAAGTCATTTCTCAACGTTTCGGATGTAAATGCATCATGCGAACATGTCTCATATGTTAATAAGTTTGAAAATCGACTGACCAATGTGGAGTTTTTGCTGGATTTTCATGTACAACGAACATGACTTCGTTTCCATTACAACCAGGAAACAACGAACAATGGCGCATGCCCTACTTATATGTTATTTAACCATGCATTATCACCTTATATACCGTTCAAAATGCGATCAAATGTCAGCTACGCCGTAGTTTTGCAGTTTTGAGACCCTTATATTACCTAGTATGTTTTTGACACAGACATACAGCCGGGTCAAGCATGTACTTATGCTATCTTCGTCTCATCTTAGTAATTACATGGTAAATCGTCTATTGCGCAAAAACAGAAGTTCATCTACTTTTAAGTGGTAAATTTTTTATCTAAGGTAAATAATAAAAAAAATCCCCATGTGACGAAGCGAAAATCTAACATTTTCAATGATTTTATCAAAACACACACACACACACACACACACACACAGAGAGAGAGAGAGAGAGAGAGAGAGAGAGAGAGAGAGAGAGCTTGATACTTTAAAGGAATGGAAAGTAAACATTTTTAATGTTATCGATAAACGTATTAAATTTTATTCCCAAAATAATAATCTATTACCACCTAAAATGGTAAGAGAAAAGTCCAGGGAATGCCATAATAACAAGCCGCAGCCTACTTTCCGTCATCTGAAGCAAGGTATTCAAGAATTTCATAGGAAAAGTAAATAAGAGAACTCAGGAACTGATACAATCAGATCCACATCAAGCATGTTTTGGTTCCAGATGACAAGGCCGCAAACAACGTAGTCGTTTAACACTGAAACAGGAACTGAGCGGCATCAAGGCCTTTAAAGAGACTTCGGAAGAAGAGGTCAGTTGTCTTCGGCCACAGCATCATTTAGCCCTGAAGTTTTCTGTTAATGTTAAGGAACGGCAAGATAAGATTCCTACGATGTATTGCTTACCCAAGCTTCATAATAAAACATACGAAGCAAGGTTTATCGCTAATTCAAGCTCCTGTACCACTACTGAACTTTCTAAATTATTAACGTCTTGTCCCTCTGCTATTAAAACGCATGTAATTAGATAATGTGAAAAAAGTTTACGAAAGATCAGGCAGGAATTTGTTTTGGTCAATTAAAAATTCTGAAGAGGTACTTAATAATAAACTAAAGTCAAGAGGATTTCGCGCATCCAGTTTGTCAACATATGATTTTGCAGACTTAATTGAGAGTACTTTTCAAAGGGAAGGAGCTCCTTTTCTTGCTTGTAATGATAGGAATGCATTCTTTACTTCTGATGACCAACAAAAAAAAAAGGTTTTAATTTTGGTCTTATCAAAACGTTTGTGACGCATTATCATACCTCTTAGACAACATTTTTATCAGATTTGGCACTAAGTTACACAGACAAATTGTGGGAATTCCGATGGGTACGAATTGTGCTCCTCTTGTAGCAGATTTGTTTTTGTTTTGTTATGAAAGAGATTTTATGATGTATCTTTCTGATGATACACCAGTTGATATCATTGAAGCTTTTAATTCACTTTCCAGATATTTGGACGACTTTTTGAATATCGACAATCCTTACTTTGAAGGAACGGTCACTCAAATTTATCCTAATGAATTGCAGTTGAACAAAGCTAATTCTACTGATATCGAGGCCGCAATTTTAGATTTGTATTTACTAATATCTAACGGTTTTGTTTCATCTAAAATTTATGATAAACGCGATGGTTTTGATTTTGACATTGTTAATTTCCCGTTTTTGGATGACAACGTTCCTCATGCCCCTTCTTATAGTGTTTACATTTCTCAACTTATTTGGTTTGCTAGAGTATCTAGTCATTTGACCGACTTCAATGCTCGTAACAAAACTTTGACTGCCAATCTTCTCCAACAGGGATATCGGTATCATAAACTTAGGAAAGCTTTTTCTAAGTTTTATTGTCGACACTACGAATTGATCTCTAAATACGATACCGGGCTAAAACATTTCCGCTACAAGGCCTGTCGAAACTTGAATTTTATGGTGACTTAGTGTATAAGTTTAGAAAAATTGTAGGGAAACCTGAAGTTTCTGATCATTTTAGTAAAATTGTCATGTGTTATAAACGAAATGGGTATAACACTGATGTCATAAAACAGTCTGCTTGCTTAGCGGTTCATCTAATCACGGTTGACCACTTTGCTTGCCTCTTTAATTGCACGCCGGTTGGTCGGGGTTCAGGCCATTACTTTTTATGTCTGTCTCTCGGCTCACCGTGGTTCAACTGGTGGTTTTCGTTTGTTCCAGTATTCCAGTGGTGTTGCTTGACAACTTAGGGATCTCCAAATGTCTCAACACGTTTCTGTTGAGTCCTCACCTTTGCTTCATTATATGCTTTATCTGTGATTTATCTGATGCCCTTAATGATTCATGGATGAGTTAGAAAACCTCCACACGAACCGAACAAATGTATGTTTATACCGCAATGGAAGCTGTTTGTTTGTGTTGAGGTTTTACGGCCCGGTCAACCCAATGGGGTCATGTCGAGCGCGGTCAGTTGACCTAACCACATTTTTACTGGACAGGCTTAGTTCTCTAAGTGGTTAACCAGTATTGTGCACATTCTTTCGCCAGAAACCTATGGAAGCTGAGGGCGAGGGTTTGGATCCCGTAAAGCTAGCTTAAGCACCCCCTCCCGAATAATTCATTACTGACCTTTCCAAGGCGCTACTTTCATTTGTGGTACTTTTAATAATTATCAAAGTTGATTATATATTCAATTAAGTTTGGGTAATAGAGTTCCCACCTTTTTGGGAAAGAATTACCGACTCTGTTTGCCGTCTGTTCATTTTGTGGCTGCTTTATTGTATTTGTTTGTCTTTCCATTTGGTGTTGATTGTAGTGGTCCTGAGTTTCCTTATTTACTTTATTCTTTGTTCACTTGTGATTAGAGAGAGAGAGGGAGAGAGAGAGAGAGGGAGAGAGAGAAGGAGAGAGATGTTAACAAGGTTCATCAAAGGGACGCCTTGTCAATAATGCCAGGTGTGGGTAAACGTTGTTTGGAAAGACCATATGCATTTGTTAACCATTTAGATTTCATCTCTAGACGAACTCGAGATGTTCGTTCTTTTAGCATCATAAGACCAATTCTGACTGCGTCTAGCTCTCATTAAACTGTACATTTGGAATATCTGTTTATGGCATGGTTTTAGTGAATATGTCGACAAATCAAATCAAGTTAGTCAAATGACATAGCAGAGGCAAAAGCAAGGAAAAATGAAAGAATCCGTCTATTTATAATAATAATAATAAAAAACTTATGTCCGTCACAGATTTGATCAGCTTCTTGAGTAAGGCCTGGTGCGGGTAAAACTCATATGTGTTTTTACTTGCATCCAGCATTATTAAACAATGGTGATCCCACGGAAATGTTGTTATAGTCCGATTGCATACATCTTTGTTCTTATGCCTTACTAACATTGGACAAACTTTTCAGTTCAGATTTGCCGAAATTTTTAACTTACAAAGATGCTGTTAACTGAGAAATACTCACACATGTTGCCAGAATACACTTTAACTAGAGCTAGGCGCGACCAGAATGGGTCTGACTATTTGCGTTTCCTAGTAAAATTAGCAAAAAAGAGTTTATCTCATGTTCAGGTAAGATTTGAGAGTCAATGTAGTTTAATTGCAAGAGCAGTTTCCCGCCACCTTTTGCCTGCGCCCGGCGTTTGTTGTGAGCTTATGTGTTGCTTGGATAAACAGGTCGTTTTCTAAAATCTATTATAAGACATAATCTTGTTTTGGGTTTCTTTTGTTCCGTGGGTGGATAGAAGTAACCACCATTTGTAACAGTCATAATCTCTTCTTCCAGTAGAGTTAAAAGAGATCGGATTAAACTTTAAAATTGCTCTTATTATTTCCAGGTTCAAGAAAATGATACAGAGTAGAACTTTATATATTTACCCATTTTTGTCTCACAAAAAGGTGTAGTCGCAGATCAGATGTTTCATACTGCGGCGTCTGATCTGACCACTCTCAGACAAACTGACCCCAGCCTCCGCCCGATGTAGATGCATACTACAGTTGTATAGTCACCGTGTAGCATCGACTCCGGAACTTGTTACTCAAAACTACCAGATGAACGTGAACCAGGGTGACGGTAGGTAATCGCTTAATTTGGCGTTATTACGTAATGTCAGAAATTAAAACAAATTTCCATATTTCCTCAACTTATTTTTCTCTGAAATTCTTGTACAGACATTTTGGGAAAGCGTTTTAAACTGCCATTTTAATACAGAAATGAGTCGGCTGGTACGTGATTGGTACCGCGAAAATATATGGCAGCTTCACAAACCTGTGGATTTATTATAGAAACGGCTGTGACAATCTTTAATTCAGTGGTATGAATAAATCCTCCATCCAGTGCTGCTTATGTTGTATCAGCATTTTTTTATACCAAACAAAAATGGGACTGAATAAAACAAGGTAAAATGATCGAAGGCCAGAGTATGGCAACTTGCGACACTACGTAAAAATACTGGACGGCATCTTGCTAGGAATTGTACGTCGCTTTGCTGTGAACAATTATACATAAAGTGCTATGACGGAGATGTTAAGTGCATTGTTCACGCTGCATATTTTACCTGGGGAGTGATGGTTAGATGGTTTATCTAGGTAAAGCTCCGAACCTGCCGTTAAGTGTGAATTCGTTAAATGTTTTAGCGAAGTTAATATCAGATACACAATGTGAGTAGCTCAACTTATTTACTTACCTGCTGTATGCGTGCATTGAAAGTGAATTGTTCTCATGCATATATTTTAAGTTAATCACAAGAAATCTTCACCTTCTTTTAAAAGGAGATGAACACTTTTTATTCAAGTGTTTTTTTTTTTTTTTTTTTTTTTTGTTATCTATGTCGTTGCTAAACTGCATTAAGACGAAAAAGAATGTGCAAGATGAATAAAATGACATGCATGCATGCACATCAGAGAGTTTTGTTTAAAATCAAAGTGCATACGCAGGATTCGGGAAAAACATTCTCCATAACATAAACAACTAAATGAAGACCGAACAAACCAACAAATTTAGGCCGCAATTATATTCTAAAATAACTGAAAAACAGTATGATCACTATAGGACCCTTCCTTTCGTTTGAATAATCTTCCTTTCGCAAAAGGAATGAACACCTTTTGAATCTATAATTTTTTGTCAATGAAATCCATTTCCCTAACTATAAAGGACAATTTGAAAACATAAAATAACTTCCATCCTAGTTGTAACCATCACAAATAGGCCGCTGGCCAGCTATGGTTTACCTCCGCCCCCAGCCCTACCCCAGGGGGAATTTTGTAAACCATGTTTTTCTTATAGCCTATTATCTTGCAAGGATTTTGCAGCATGTTAGCCATCTGGCGATGCGATGGGGGCGTTACTCAGTAACAGCCTGTTACATTCGTTACCCCTACAAAAAGTATAATACAATAGGGAACTATTAAACCTATGAGCAAAAGTAATTATATGATCCAATTAAATATATGAAGTTACAGAACAGTCCATTAGCTACAAAATGTGATGTTTGAAAATTCTTTTTGGCCTTAAATGGTGTTACACATGTTACATTTTCTACGGTACCCTTTAGAAATGAGTATTTCAACTCGTACAGTTCATTTTCGTAGAGTGTGCATTGCCCATTTACCTTAATTTTGTAATTTGTGATAAGGTATATAAATTCCCTTTCCAAAGCTACAAACATGATCTCTCTAGCTTTTATACTTTATCAATTATTGGGTGTTAAGCAATGTCACCCCACTGTGAAATATAACATTCAAAAAATCATTTTCACATATTATTACACCAAATGCAGCCTATACCAGAAGTTGTACAAATAAAGTGAATTCTTATTTGCATAGTATTATGAAACACATAGGCGCATTAAAACCTGTCTCTGCCATATTTATTCTGCCTATAGTAACGTAGGTAACATCTAAGATATCTATATATTGTGGGCTTTGGTAGTTTTCTGTATGGTATTCTGCATCAGTTATTAATGCCTCTGTTTTGTATCCTTTGAAGTTTTTGTAAACATTTCCAAAACTCCAAATTTAATGCAGCAAGTCTTTGTCAGTCGTATACATTCGTCAGTTATATACATTTAATACTGTTAACAGTAAAGTTGCTATCTGCATTATGGCCACTTTTGCATAAAATACTGAATACTGTCCTGGTGTTTTTAATGTATGGCAAATGCTTATAATTTCTTTATGTATACATAAAATATTTACAGATGAGTTATATGTCAGACCCTCATATGACTTTGCTAAATAATTTATCAATGGTAACATATGTAACACCTTTGTGTCTTAATTTTAAGGGATTTTTTGTCTCTGTAAAAGTCTTTACCTATACCTTTATAACTTGAATTAATACTCAGTTTTAGAATAATAAACTTCTGTAACTTCATATCTTCAGAATAAGAGGATAAAAATGTCACTTTTGCCTTATTTATTCTGTTACATTATCAGGTGTTTACGTAGGTAATTCATTTATCTGCAATCTAACTAACCTATGCAAATCAAGAATTATACTGGTATATTAAGAAGATCCATATTATAGCTTGCTACACTGATTTTTGTTTATGATGTTTGTTTATGACCTTCAAATCTATATATTAAAACATTGCACATTATGCAGTTGACCACAAAGTCTTTCTGTTACATGTTTAATGTATGTAACATAAAACATGCTTTCTGAATAAACAATATTGGTACAAGGGTAACAAGCATAGTCTCATGCCAAGAAATGCATGTATTTTAAACCAGAGTAGCATTTACATATAGTTCTGATTAAAACAAAACGTTCACTATCATTAAAACAAAATGTTCACTATCAATGTTCACTACCGCAGGACATACAGGGCCAGTGAACACAGTGATGACTGGTCAATGTCTTCCCTGTGTGCTCAATGAATAGCAAAGGACCCCAGCTTTCTTCAAGCAGACTGCAAAGACTGACTAGACTGAGTGTTTAACCAGACTGATACATTAAGATTACATCAAGTAAATTATATAACACTTTGCCTTACCGTAATATCTCCAAAACAAATAGTGTTATTTTATCGTTTAAATAAACAGAAAACAACAATCCTTAAAGATAAGTGTGTAACATTAGGCAAATTTAGAAACATACATAGCCCGATGAAATTAAGTATATACCAGAGCAATTCAGTGACTTTAACACCTTTAGAGATTAACTCCACTCTTATGTTGAAAACAAAAGTGGTATGCACCCTGATTTTCATCTGTTTGATGCATATATTCGTTCATTTTTCTATTATAACATAAACTATCGGTATTTAGCTGAAGCTCATGAATAAAAATCAGATCAATATTGTTGTATATAATTAGCTATAGTCAGCATTACATACTTACATATGACTTTGGTTTTAACTTTATGAGAGGACCTAGAAAAGGTATTCTTAGTATCAGAATATGCATTCTGAGCAGCAGAAGTTGTAGTCTAAGCGCCAGAGTATGTCTCAAATATGATCAGTATCTGGACAGAGAAAAAATGGCCTTAAAGAACATGGGACTTTAATAATAGTAATGAAAATCTATTGTTTGTCTTATTTTGATAGGGTCTGTCATTAGAACCACAATAAAAGTTGTAACAGACAAAGTAAAAATGTCAAGGAGACTGATTAAGAATAGCAGTCACAGTTGTGTAACATACGTTACCAGACATGTTAGGTAAATGAAAATATTTGGTAATAAACTATTCACTTTAACAGAATCATTGACAATCAGCAGGCAGTAGGTCATTTCACGTCTGAAATTGCAATGGAAATAAAAGGTGAGAATTAAATACCTTATCTTATCTTGGCATTAAAATAATCTAGTAATAGATGGTATATCAGAGGTAGGGACCGAAGAAGGTTTTTATACCTCATTTTAGTTTCTTGGCAGTTAAATCTAATTCAGACTGTCGTAAGGCATATAAGGCCAGAGACACAACCAGTCCTTTCAGATATGTTATATTATCCACATTTATATAAAGCTCAGACACAAAACCAATCCTATTTCATACTATCACTATTTTGATTATCAATTACACGTTTTTGAAGTCCATTATACAGTAACAAAGAAAATGGAAATCGCTAAGATTAATGTTGTTGTGTGTTATTCTCATTACTTATATCACTAATAAAAATAACAAGACTCTTGTATAATTTTATATCTATAAAGATTTTATTATCACAGTACAGAAAATAAATACGGTAATCATTTATTATTTAATGTCATAATATTATATAATGTATGACTGAACTATATGTGTTGGGGTTTTTACAAGTATTTCATAATAAAACAATTTTTTTAAGCAAACTGTCTTCTAGCCAGCATAAAATGTTTTATTTTATACACTGTGGCAACAGAGAAGTGCCAAAGTGTGTATGCTATGTATTTGGCTGCATCTTAGAGATGACTTTAACATGCAGTTTAGTGTTGATATATGTATGATGTTATTATCGTTGTGATTACCACTGCGTTTTTTATGTAAACTTAAATAATGAAATACTTCTCCTTGAATAATTTATGCCCTCAGAATGTTTGTTTTCACTTTATTCACGCTTTTGAGTTGAGATTAGGAAAGTATACAGTATTTTTACTAATGGAGAGCTTTCTCCTGCAAACACTGTCTATAGAAAACATTTAATGTTCTGATATCACACCTGGTCCACTTTAACTGACATATAATATAGTCAGGATTAGAAACTCAGGGACATTCTTTCTAAAGGCCCTAAATACAGGGAACCCAGGTCTTTTACATCGAAACAGAATTCCAAATTAATTTTGGATTCTGTTGAAGAGTACGCACGACGCTGGGCTAAGAAAGAGGACGTGGAGGTTGACATCCTGTCTGAATGGGTTAAATCGGTAATGTCCTTGGTAAACAGACGTGTCTCAGTACTCAGCAGAACCATGTCTCGCCGACATGAATCGGTGTTTGATGATCCAGATGTTGCTGCTGAGCTGAAATCCATGAGAAGTTTGTCGTTGTTCCAGCAGACAAGGCATCTAACAACATTGTGTTTGTTTGCAAAACACACTATATAAACTGCTTAATGGAAGAGCTTGGTATGAGTACCATGACCGGAAACCCTACATATAATCTTACTGCTATGTTCAAGGACGAAATTCTACAAAACCACCGTTCGGTGATGCTGACATTCGGAATTTCCCTCCCAGAGGAAGATATTGACCTTCCCAAACTGTACTGGATTCCTAAACTTCACAAGAATCCGTTCAAGCAGAGATATATTGCGGGTTCAGCTAAGTGCTCAACCAAGCCTCTTTCTCTGATTCTAACACGAATCCTAACCACAGTTAAAGAAGGCCTTCAGAAGTATTGTGACATTGCATATGCCAGAAGTGGTGTTAATGAGATGTGGATCCTGAAAAACTCCAAAGAGCTTTTAGAAAATCTAAAGGCACAATCTCTTCATTCCGTTAACAGTATAAAATCTTTTGATTTCTCTACTCTTTACACTACTATTCCTCATGATAAATTAAAATCTAAATTAAAGGAAATGATCAACCAGTGTTTCTTCCACAAGAATGGTAACTGTCGATTTCAGTATGTTGTCATTAGCTACAAAGACACATACTTCGTTCGGGATCATTCTGATGCGCCACAAAAATACTCAGATGCAGATGTCAAAAAGATGCTGGAATATCTAATCGACAATATTTTTGTGGAGTTCGGCGGACGGATATTTCAGCAAACAATCGGCATACCGATGGGTACTAACTGTGCACCGTTACTTGCCGACTTGTTTTTATACTCGTATGGGGCGGAGTTTGTACAAAGTCTCCTCCAAGCTGGCAAGAAACACCTCGCACAACAATTCAATTTCACCTACAGATATATAGATGATGTATTGTCTCTGAAAAACACAAAATTTGCAGAGTATTTGGAATTCATCCATCCACGTGAACTTGAAATAAAGGAAACAATGGAGACTGCAGCCTCCTCCTCATACTTGGATTCTTATCTCTACATTGACAATGGAAAGCTTGCAACTAGGCTTTAAGACAAACGGGATGACTTCAATTTTCCCATTGTTAACTTTCCATTCCTGAGCAGTAATATCCCTTCTGCACCAGCATACGGCGTTTACGTTTCACAGTTAATCCGTTATGCCAGAGCCTGTTCAAATTATCAGGACTTCATGGAGCGTGGGAAAGTGCTCACTACAAAGTTGTTGAGCCAAGGGTATCAAAAAACCAAATTGGTAGCAACACTTAAGAAGTTCTGTGGGAGACATCATGATCTGGTCAGTCCCTACAATGTGGCAGTTTCCAGAATTGTTTCTGATGTTTTTGCCACTGACGCGCCATAAGTAGACTTCCAAAATCCCGGACATACGCTTCTACCGATATTTCCTTCGTTCAGGCCTATGGGCATGGTGGACGAAGCTTGCTTACCAAGTAATGCTTACTATCCGCGGACGCCTGATTACACCCTTTATTAATTGCACGCCGGTGGGTTAGGCCTCAGATTCTATGATGGTTCCAGCGTAAAGGCTTATTTGAAATTTAATTTTGGGTAATGTTGGTTGGTACTTGATGCCCTATCTTTGGTCGGGCCCACCGGAGTCTTACAGTTGGTTTTCTTTTGCTCTAGCATTTCAGTTGTTTCGTGCTGTCGAGTCCTCATCGTTGTTTCATCTCTGTAATTTGTTGACTTTTTGTGTTCTCGGAGATGTAGCACTGATGAGTTAGGAAGCCTTCATGCGGACTGAACAAATTATGTGTCTAAACCGCGGCAGAAGTAAGGGCGAGGATTGTAGCCACGTAAAATCGATTTAAGTCCCCCAGTGAAATACTTTTCACTGACCGTTCCAAGGCGGTTCACTTTTCACTGTTTCACTGACCGTTCCAAGGCGGTTCTTCTGTCATGGTTTATTTTTGTTATAGTTCGTCTTTGAATGTGTGTGTCGCTTACATCTTTTTGTTTTGGATAGCCATTTGGCCACTTTATGGAAAGTAACTGTCCGTTTGGCTTTCTGCTAGTGATGTTTCCATTAGGGTCCAGTTATTTCGTGTTTGTGTTTCTTTCCCTTTGATGTCTCTGATGGGAGGTGTGGGATAATTGTATCGATTCCTGATCATTGCCTTCCTTTCTATTATGCATAGAAGATAAGCAATGAAGAGCTAATATCATGTAAGTATGTATGAAAAGGGGATATTTCTGTATTTGATATAGGGTACATTTTACTTTATATTTGAAAGATACAATTATCAATCAGCAGAGGATTTGCGAGTTTGTTTTTTTTTTTGTTTTTTTGTTGTTGTTTTTTTTTTCTATTTCACTTAATTCACAAAAGTATAAATGTATCTGAAAAATAATTTACTTTGTTATTAAAAGAATTTTAGAGCTGATGTCCTTTCACCTTTATGTACAAAGTATCAACAGCCATTTATACGATATAGATAAAGTGTCACTCAAAAAGTAACATAAGTAACATTAAGAAGTGTATAATGCATTTATTCAAACCTTATAATGTATTAGTCCAATCATAATAATTAAATATATCGAACTTATTGCAACCAACTTTTCAGATAAGAAGTTTAGGCTGTTTTAAAGAAACTATCTTTCCTTATATCATTTGCTTAGTCAAGCTGGCTTGTTTTCATTTCTTGATGTACAGAGGAGGATATATAGTGTTTATCTATTGTAAAAACAGCCTGAGATTAAATTCCTAGTCACTGACAGGCATAGTCAACCAAAACGGTATATCAGGAAACTTATATATGACGTTTTTGACTTTTAGTCACGTATGTAACAGATATATCACAAGTAATTGGGAGTCCAACATATCAAGATACCTGTCTCTATAAAACAACATGCATTGGTAGCAAATAGCATGCTAGTAAGTAAAAATATGAATAGTTTAGTATTTACACCAAAGTATTTCTATTATTTTGAGGGTAAAGTTGGTAACATGGCTGTTACACGTAAACGCCCCCATCGCCAGAGGGCGAACATGTGTCATTTTGTTTCTGATATAATGTAGTTTCAGAAAATTATAGTGTACAAATTTCCACTGGGGGAGAGGGGGATCTATGGCCGACCCAAGGTCTAAAAAGCGAATTAGAAACTATTTGAGCTCAATAGAAAAAACTTCATTTCGTAGAAAAAAACAACAACTTCCTTTCGCTGTTTACACCTACCGGGGACAGATTTTGTTTCTACAAGATGTCCTAAGTATTCACAGTAATCAAATAAACCGAAAGCAATGATAAAGAATTCGAAAAAAAAAAATATGCCCCACTAACTGATGCAGGTGTCACAAACTCCTTCTGTAGCATGCAAGAATCGACTCTGGCACTATAGAAACGACACTTGACTGTGTGCTGCTTCTAAACATGATAACTACCATGGTGTTTCTTTCCCAACGGTGTCAAAATTGTAATCAGTGGTTTCGAAAGTGGCAATTTTGTGATGCAAGTAGCCGTACAGTTAATTCAGCATTTTTGCAAGTTGCCTACATGCAAATACAAATCGCCGTACTTCTCTGGATTTTGTTTGTTTGGAGAAAACTAAAGTAAAAAGCGGGTGTTTCAATTAAGACTTCTACACAACTATTTTTCTAACATACTGAATGTTCCAGCATAGAAAAAGAAGGTCAGGGGTCTGTTATCAGACTCGTGGAAGCAGGCAACAGCTAGATATCTCTCTGACACAGATTAATTTTGTTTTAAAGGACAAATCCTCGAAAAGCCCATAAAAAGCCTTTTTTTCTTACCCTACTGTATGCCATGCCTGCTATCAATATTGGTTTCGCTGGTACTTTTGAATAACAGGTTCCGGAGTCGATGCTGCAAGTGTGGTGATAGTGGAACTATGGAGGAAGAAGTCCATAGATCTATCATCTGTATAGCCTGAATGTTCCATACATAACACATTTTGGTTGTAATTTTATGGGTAGTTCTTCAAGTTACCTCTAATATTTGTGAAAGATTAACAAGATCTCCAGAAATTGAATGTATGGGCCTCTGGATGTGTGATTTATTTACGTAATCACATGTTCCATTGTTTTTTCGTTGTTCTGGATTCGCTGTCAGGTACGTTATAATGAAAAGTCATTAATGGAAAGCGTAAATACACTGACATTTATAAGCATGGAATCATCGAATATAGTTGGCTACTAAGTTCGCATGGCAAAATCGTTTACAGAAACGCCTCACTTTGACCATGAAATGCTATTTTCTTTTCTGTCACAAAAGAAAGGCAACATTTTGTTAGTGTTTAAACTTGACAGCCAGCAACTGTAGAAATGCAGTCACATGTCAAATAGCATGATTATTTTAGGGGTCCGTAACGCATGTTTTGTGTTGATAAACTGAAGAAGTCATCTGCAATAAATACACAAAGTTTACATACCTATTCGCATCCATCAAAACCATCCGTTTTTGTCGTTGTGTGTACGCTAAAATTACGAAACCTGTACGCTGTTTTCGTTTCCTGTTATGAATTCCAGACCAGTGTGAACTTTATCCAAAATGATTTAATGAGTCAAAGGGGGAAGGGGTGGGGTGGGGGGTTCGATTGAACCTCTCGACCCCCTCTGAATCCACTCCGGCTCAGGAAATAACCATCTAATATTTAACAGATACACACTACCAAATTCCCCGTTGTTGTGTTGAGGTTTTACGGCCCAGTCACCCAATGGAGTCATGTCGAGCGTGGTCAGTTTACCTAACCACACGTTTACTGGACAGGCTTAGTCCTCTAAGCGTTTAACCAGTATTGTGCACATTCTTTCGCCAGAAACTGACAACTGCCCTTCTTAAATCAGCGGAAGGGAGAGAATGACCGTAGAAAATATTTCATGATCTCCACGAAAGAATGTTGCCGGCCTCGGTGGGGGTTGAACCCGCGACCTCCTGGTCTCCAGTCGGCAACTTCTCCGTACCTTACCTATATAGGCTATATACTGCGATAGCCTCATTTTCTGAATATTACGCGCAGTACTAAGCAATGTGGATAAAGTGTCTTACCTAATGGCGTCATCTCTCTTGCCACATCATATCTCAGATCTCAGCTGCTTCCCCTCAACCAACCGCCCCGCCCCCACACACCCCCCACTCCCGTCCGCCCCCCTCCCCCCCCCCCCCCCCCCCCCGGATATCTAGGATGAGTTCTGATGGAGTTCGATTTGATAAAACTACTCTACATTCGGACAGACCGGCCTTAACAAAGAGTGTAGACCCAGATCAGATGCCCAGAACTTGGCGTCTGATCAGGATCTACACTGTTTGCCACTCATCCAACTCTTTTACCCACATTCACAGGTAGTGGAAATGGACTTGATGACGAGAAGTAAAAATAACAAGAGGACCATGATGGCCCTGTAACGCTCACCTGAGTATCATAACACTTAGAGAACCTGACCCATAAATGATTAAGGAAAACATTCTGACCAAGATTCATGGTGATTATATTAACAATGTAGCATGCCTATTGGACCATGAAATATAGATCAAGGTTAAATATGAATGACTGCAATCAAGAGGTCATACTAAGATGTATACATATACTAAGGATCACTGGCTGTAGGACCAGTAACTACTGAGAAACTGACCTAAATGCAAAACTCAACAAAGTGGATCATGAAATATAGATCTAGGTCAAAAATAGATGAAAACATTCTGACCAAGATTCAAGATGATTATATTAACAAGTAAGACAATGTTGCATGCCCAATGGACCATGAAATATAGATCAAGGTTAAATATGAATGACTGCATTCAAGAGGCCATGCTAAGATGTCTGCAAGTGCCAAGTATCACTGCTGTGGTACTAACAGTTACTGAGAAACTGACCTAAAGGGAAAAACTTACGAAAGTCACTGGACCGTGAAATAAAGGTCATAAGTGACCCAGGTCCAAATTTGATTAAGGACTCATCAAGACAATCAGTTTGAGCAAGGTTCATGATGATCGCACCAGCTTAGGGCCCTTTGGTTTTAGAGAAGTTTGTTTCCTTTATGTTTTTAGCTTTATAGCTCTATATTTAAATGACCCCCAGGGCATGGCCAATTTGGACTCCTGGGGCATGGTTGGTAGGATTTATGTAGGAGACCACTAAACATTGCTACATACTAAATATATAAGCTGTGGGCGTCATGGTTTCAGCGAAGAAGATTTTTTTTAAAGTTTATCCCATTATAAGTCTACGGGAGTAAATGACCCCAGGGGCGTGGCTAATTTAGACCCTAGGGGCATGGTTGGCAGGATTTAAGTAGGAGACCACTTATTATTGCTACATACAAAATATGTTAACTCTGGGCTCATGTCTTCAGAGGGTTCTTTAGATATATATGCCTATATAAACAAATGACCCCCGCTAGGGCATGGCCAGTTTGGGTCCCAGGGACTCGATTGGCAGGACTTATGTAGTGGTTCACTAAACATTGCTACATACTAAATATATAAGCTGTGGGCCTCATGGTTTCAGAGAAGAAGATTTTAAGTTTTTTTCTGTGTGTTGAGGTTTCACGGCCCAATCAACCCAATGGGGTCATGTCGAGCGCGGTCAGTTTACCTAACCACACGTTTACTGGGCAGGCTTAGTCCTCTAAGCGGTTAACCAGTATTGTGCACATTCTTTCGTCAGAATCTGACAACTGCCCTTCTTGAATCAGCGGAAGGGAGAGAATGACCGTAGAAAATATTTCATGATCAATTTCCACGAAAGAATGTTGCCGACCTCGGCGGGGGTTGAACCCGCGACCTCCTGGTCTCCAGTCGGACGTCGCATCCAACTGAGCCACCGAGGCCGGCTTTTTTCCATTTTAAGTCCATGGGAACTAATGACTCCCGCGGCGTGGCCAGTTTGGACCCAAGGGGTATGGTTGGCAGGATTTATGTAGGAGACCACATAACACTGCTACATACTAAATCTGTTAGTTCTTGGCCTCATGATTTCAAAGAAGATTTTTGAAGGTTCTTTAACTAAATATCTCCGTATAAATATATGACCCCCTGGGGTGTGGACAGTTTGGACCCGATCGGGGACTTGATTGGCAGGATTTATGAAGGGACCACTAAACATTGCTACCTATTATATATATAAGCTGTGGGCCTCATGGTTTCAGAGAAGATTTTTTAAGTTTTTCCCATATTAAGTCTATGGGAGCTAAATACACCAGGGGCATGGTCAATTTGGACCCCAGGCGCATGGTTGGCAGGATTTATGTAGGAGACCACATAACTTCGCTTCATACTTAATCTGTTATCTCTCGGCCTCATGGTTTCAGAGAAGAAGATTTTTGAAGTTCTTTAGCCATACATTTCTATATAAACATATTACCTCCTGGGGTGTGGCCAGTTTGGACCTCAGGGGCTTGACTGGCATGATCTATGTAGGGGACAACTAAACATTGCTACATACTAAATATATAAGCTATGGGCCTCGTGGTTTCAGAGAAGAAGATTTTTTTTAAGTTTTTCCCCATTATAAGTCTATTGTAGCTAATGACCACCCCCCGCCCCCCTCCCCCCCCCCCCACGGAGGGTGGCCAATTTGGACCCAGGGTTTATGGGTTGGCAGGATTTATGTAGGAGACCACTTAACATCGCTTCATACTTAATCTGTTAGCGCTGGGCATCATGGTTTCAGAGAAGAAGATTTTTGAAGGTTCTTTAACTAACATCTCTATATAAACATATGACCCCCTGGGGTGTGGCCAGTTTAGACCCCAGGGGCTTGATTGGCAGGATTTATGTAGGGGACCACTAAACATTGCTACATACTAAATATATTAGCTGTGGACCTGATGGTTTCAGAGAAGAAGATTTGTTTTTAGTTTTCCCATTTTTAGTCTATGGGAGCTAATAACCCCGGGGCATGGCCAAATATGGACCCCAGGGGCATGGTTGGCAGGATTTACGTAGGAGACCACTAAACATTGCTTCATACTTAATCTGTAAGCTCTCGGCCTCATGGTTTAAGAAAAAGATTTTTGAAGTTCTTTAGCTATATAGCTCTATATAAACATATGACCTCCTAGGCTGTAGCCAGTTTTGACTCCAGAGGCTTGATTGGCAGGACTTATGTAGGGGACCACTAAACATCGCTACTTACTAAATATATAAGCTGTGGACCTAATGTTTTCAGAGGAGAAGATTTTTCAAGTTTTTCCCATTATAAGTTATGGGAACTAATGACACCAGGCCAGTTTGAACCCCAAGGACTTGATTAGCAGGATTTATGTAGGGGACCACTAAACATTGCTACATACTAAATATATAAGCCGTGGGCCTCATGGTTTCTGAGAAGAAGATTTTTTTTTAAGTTTTCCCCATTATAAGTCTACGAGAGCTATATATGGGCATGGCGGCCATCTTCATTTACGGACCAAGACCATTTGTACATATTTTCAATCTCCCTTTAACACAAGGCTCCACGTGAAGTTTGAAGAAATTGGGCCCAGAGGTTTCAGACGAGAAGTCGCTCAAATGCGTGAACGGACGGACGACGGACGGGGAGTGCTCACAATAGCTCATCCTGAGCCGAAAGGTGAGCTAAAAAGAGGTGTGAATAGGGTAAATACGGTATCCCAAATGTATCAAATTTATACAAAATTTCCCATGATTTATCCCCCCCCCCCTCCCCGCCACACACACACACACACACGCACACACACTCACACTCCGCTAACCCCCTCTAAATCTGCTCCGGCTCAGGAAGTAACCAGCTATTTTAACAAATCTAAAAAAAAAAAAAAAAAGACGGTTAAAAAAAGAGTTCCCATGACCTAGATGCGTCATCTCTTCATAACCACCACATAATCAGGAAGTAGCCAGTTCAGTTGTAATATTTAACAGATCTAAATAGGTGTACGTGTAGCTAAAACCACAGAAACACAGAAATATTTGTCAAATATACAACTACCCTGAAGGTACTATTTTGAATATTCTGTTTTTAATCAAAAAAAAAAAAAAAAAATAAATAAGTTCATGACACGTATCCCTCTGGCTAAAACAGATTCAAACAAAAGACACATACCTGAAGTGTCGAAAGTTTAAGACAAATGGATTCTTTTTATCCGTAATAAAACACACAAACACACATTTTATCGTAGTAAAAGAAAGCTTATATGTCACAGCTCGGAAAACAACTAACAGTGCAAGGATTTCCCAGAAATGTGGGGTTTCCCGTAATTTGGACAGTTTCCCCAACTATCACAACACATAATAAAGTTAGTATTACAGGACAGGAACCATCCTGCTTGTTCTAAAAATAGACATTGCGAGTTACCTGTATTAATAATATCATGTACAAACAGATTAAGTATTAATATCATGAAAAGTCGGACACAAGCGTAGCTAGCTCTCTCTCTCTCTCTCTCAGAGCTGTATTTATCAGCTGTATTTACCCAGTGATCAATCAGTAGAACACGTGTAGGAGTTCAGAAGGTTTATTACAACCAAAAAGGGTATCCTAAAAATAAAATACAACAATATTTACACAGTGCCACACATGTACATATTACATGTTTATCATATCAATATCAATCTGCATAGAAAACCGGACAACGGACAACGGACTGCAGCATTTATCAGACAGTGATTACTACAATTTAAAGAACTTACGAGATGTACAGAAATTGCCAGCATATTCCAGGATATTGAAACTTTAACCATTTCAACGTTTTCGCCGAACTGGCCAGAGTTTCAACACGACGTTTATTTGGAATCCCAGATAGACAATTATAGTTGAACACAAGATATAAATAGAATTACTAACTACCGTCTCAGTGTAAAACATAATCGTACCTGGATTACTGAAATAGACTTGAAAGTAATATGAAATTACTTCATCTTGATAACTGACGATGTTAGTTCAAGATGGATGACCACAATAATAAAGAAAAGTGCGCGTGAATTAAACACGTGAAGTGACATGCACATTATTATTGGTTGTTAGTATTTTTATGTCACACACACACACCTTTTTCTCTGATTGGATTACTATCGTAAACACCAGCTATAAATAGCAACGGGGAATCACCGTCGAATTCCATTCCAAGAGGGTTCGTTTAACAACGAATGGAAGAACAACGAATATGAAAATAAATTACCCCATTTCACAAAGTATTTACGAAAAATTCACCTTTGTGACATTCTCCCCTGCTAGGGAAAATGTCTCCTGACATTTTCGATTCAATCTAGCATGACAATTTCTATTAAAACGCATTTTAAAAGCAATTTATGTCACAGTAATGGAATTCACAATTTTTGCTGGGACTTATCATATAATTTCCATTGTATTGCAGGATCACTGTATCATCAATAAGAATCAAACTTGCAACTATCCTGCCAGCAGTGCTGACATATGAAAAAATCAATGCATACTAATTCCATTGGCTGGGTGCTAAGAATATTAACGAGTTCAGCTGTAGGTTTGGTAGAGGACTTGCGTTTGATACATCTGTCACAGTTCTTAACTTTGTTTTGGACATCTGTCTCAAACCCAGGCCAAAAGAACCTAGAATGAACTAGAGAAAGAGTTCTCTCTTGACCTTGATGGCCAACATCATCATGCAGGTGTTTAAGTACCAGAGCACGAAAACGTACTGGAAGGACTAACTGACGAAACTTTTCGCCATTCAAGGAAGTTTCACGATACAGAATACCGTTCTGTATATATAAACTCTTCCAGTGCCTTAAATATTTAAGAACCTCTGGATCCTCAGAATCTAACTCACTCTTTTGTGGATAATATCCACTTTTTACAAAGTGTAAAACTCTGTTAATTGAGTGATCATTTGTCTGTTCTTCAGCCCAATCTACAGTGTTTATATCAGTAGATTCAAAATCATCTGACTGAATATTAGAATCTACAGTTTCAGCTAAAAGCGGGGCACTTGTAACAACATAATTTTCAGCATATGGGCAAGAACTACGACTAACTGTGTAGGCTTCACATATAGCCTTAACAGCCTCTGGAAATAATTCCGTACAATCATGAGGCCTTCTTGAAAGACCATCAGCGTCACAATTGGATTTGCCACTCTTGTATTTTAAAGAAAAATTGTAGGTTGAAAGAGCAGCTAGCTATCTGTGACCTGTTGCGTCTAACTTAGCTGACGTTAGGACATATGTTAACTGATTATTATCCGTACATACTAAAAATTGATTACCATAGAGATAATCATGAAACTTCTCCGTCACTGCCCATTTTAAACATAAAAATTCTAATTTATGGGCCGGATAGTTTCTTTCACTACGGCGCAACCCACGACTAGCGTATGCAATGACACGTTCAATGCCATTCTGTTCTTGTGGTTTTCTTGCTCTGGTACTTAAACACCTGCATGATGATGTTGGCCATCAAGGTCAAGAGAGAACTCTTTCTCTAGTTCGTTCTAGGTTCTTTTGACCTGGGTTTGAGACAGATGTCCAAAACAAAGTTAAGAACTGTGACAGATGTATCAAACGCAAGTCCTCTACCAAACCTACAGCTGAACTAGTTAATATTCTTAGCACCCAGCCAATGGAATTAGTATGCATTGATTTTTTGTCTTTGGAGAAATCCAAAGGGGGCTTTGAGAATATTCTGGTAATAACAGATCACTTTACCAGGTATGCTCAGGCTTTTCCGACACGTAATCAGTTGGCAAAAACCACAGCAAAGATTCTTTTTGAACAATTTATTGTGCATTACGGCTTTCCTGCTCGCTTACATAGTGATCAGGGAAGAAACTTCGAGAGTAATGTCATAAAAGAACTTTGTTCATTGGCTGGTGTTAAGAAATCTAGAACAACTCCATACCACCCCATGGGGAACGGTATGGTGGAACGGTTCAATCAGACGTTATTGAACATGTTAGGAACCCTGGAAGATCGTCAGAAAGAAGATTGGAAATCTTTCGTTGCTCCTTTGGTACATGCTTACAATGCTACCAAACATGATAGTACAGGTTTTTCACCGTACTTTTTAATGTTCGGACGACACCCCAGACTAGCCGTGGATGCATTTTTAGGGAACCAAAATGTAACAGTTGAAAAAATGGAAATAACATTTTTCCCCGACCGGGGATCGAACCCGGGCCGTCTGCGTGACAGGCCAACACTCTACCACGTCGCTATAAAAGCCGGCTTGTACCGCAAGGCAGTACAAGTGTGTTATATACCTATACCCGGTGACAATAAAAACCCTAATATCAAGACTAACTGTATAATATCACCTGGGCTTTCATTTTATAAGCCTCATGAAGTTGAATTGAGGTTTCAGGGCCCAGTCAATAAGTAATTAGAGTCTTATCAAGCCGGCCAGTTTACCTAACCACACTTTTCCTGGACAGGCTTAGTCCTTTAAGCTGTGAACCAGTATTGATCAGTATTTGTGCACATTCTTTCGCTAGAAATTGAAAACTATGGGGTTATTTCTGCCACAATAAACAGCTATTTCACTAAGAAAGTTATATGTAACCGTTTACTCATGATTTTTGTTTGTAAGGCTTTCGAAATATTATTAAAACAGAAAATAAAAAAACTACTGGGATCAGTACCACCTCTTCAAGTAAGTTTGTCATGAGGACCATTTATAAAATAAATCCACCTCTCCCAAACTAACCTGCATGAGGATCGACAGAGCCCAGAATGCAAACATCTGGACATGTAACTGAAACAATAACTGATAGAACTGTTGAGTGTGACAGATTGAGATGACCAAAAGAAGTTATTCACTTCTTGTGACAATCTTTTAGGATGAAAACTGTATTCATTTTACGCAAAGAAACACTGAAACTTGGCCAGTGGATACTCCATCAGCTATAGCCTATAAGCAATGGCAAATGCAAACAATTAATATAAACAAAACATATAGCGCAATACTAGATCTTTTTATTCCATTCTAAGAACATAAAAAAGAAATCACTAATCTGTATCGGAATCTTGCCGGCCACCAGCACCCTCTGCAACCTGAAAAAGGAAAACATGATACATTGCATATCATAAACATCATGAAAAACTTAAAAGGGCAAAAAGTCCTACCTGTAATAAGCAAGCCTCTAATTGTTTATAACTGAAATTGGCTTGCTGAAGGCAGGTGCTTGTTTAATGCAGGTAAATTTCAGTGTATTTGCCTTTTTGGGGGAAATGACGGCATGCTTGCTTAATACAGGTTGTTTGCTTAATAGAGTTGACCACTAAAATAATAAAAAATAATAAATGGTGTTACTTTAACGTTAGTAGTATAGGATGCTACTTTCAAAGTAGCATCCTATACTACTAACGTTTCATAAACGTTGCAAAAACGTTGGTGTGAGACAAACAATTTGGACATAATTTAACGTTTCAGAAACGTTGTAAAAACATTGGTGTGCGACAAACAATTTGCGCATAATTTTAAGTAACTTCTGACATTTATTTTGTTACAAGAAACTCAACTGCAACAGAATTAACATGATTTAACCAAGCATGCTTCTCTCTACGTACGTATATTATACAGTCATGCATATTTTTGAATGGCGCCTTCTTGAATAGTCGTGAAAACATATGTCAGTAGGAAATTTCAAGCAAACATGCGGTTATTCCATCATTATTTAAGACATACAACGGAAAACATTACAGATGCTTGATTTAAAGATTACCTTATATGTTGTTTGAAGCCGCACAAGTAGAAAAAGCACTCGAATTATTCTCGTATCGGACTTCTTTGTTCTGGATCCCGAATTAGCGAATTGGCGGAAAAGACAGTGGAGTTGTTGGATCAGAGTTTCGTATAAACATTTCCTTTATACATAATATTTTTTTTTTTTCATCTAAATATTTGATAATTATAACATATTAAATGTACAATAATCAGCAGAAAAAGTAACCACTGATACTGACAAAACTGTGCCAAAACAACAGTAAATTGGGATACGAAACTGCGCACGAAAGTTCATACTAAATAGGCAGTGTCTATAGTGCCGGTACCGGCACTCTAGACTCAGAGGCTATAGTGCCGATACCGGCATTCTAGCCAATAGGTCTAGAGTGCCGGTACCGGCACTCTGGGCAAGTCTAATAGGGCTGGCTAGAGTGCCGGTAATATAATAATTCTTTGTTATTTCCATCATCTACCACGTTGAATCGAGATAAATGACTTAAAGTAACCATTCCGTTCCATCATCTGCCACCTAGAATCGAGATAAATGACTTAAAGTAACCATTCCATTTGTTGTTTTCCTTTCCTTCCGTACTTAGACGGCATCTTGTAAGGCGGTAATACGTAGAAATGTAACGACTACTAATGCGGGACACTTTAGTATTGGCTTATTATTTCCCTTGAATTATTATTGTAAATAACAGTAAACTACATCCCTACATTAAATGAACATTTAATTTATTTAACGTAATAACGAATGAAATAAAATGCAGCTTTGAACGCTATCAGAATGCAGAATATGTTCAGTTCTGGAAGCGCGACAGCAGAACAATATCTGCAGCTCAGTCTCGATTACCGAAAAAGTCGCTGAGCCCCAGATTGAAATACTACAAGATCCGTTACCACTGCATCCAAGGCGGGAAGCCCTTCGAATCTAAGAGCACGGGAATGAGAGAACAGAGGTATGTATGTTTTTTCGTCTGTTCATCTGTCTAAAAGGCAAATCCTGTTAGTGTTAAAAAATGACATTTTAAAGAATGAGGGCTTTTCATTATATTATATAGATAGAAAAGCTAAAACTTTAATGCGTAGCAGTCGTGGTATTGTTTTTTGTTTTTTTTTTTGTTTTTTTTTTTTTGTTTTCAGCAGACGACATATTGAAATTTTTTTTTCACATTTTTCCCCAGCAAACAGGATTTGACAATTGAAATATCAAATCCTGTTTTGGCGACAATTTGCATGAAAAGGCAAATCCTGTTTTCTGGGAAATAAGAAAAAAATATTGCCAATTTATCGTCTGCTGGATTAGCCCAGAGAGTGGTAAAGGTTAAAGAAAGAGATTATTACAATGGGGTATTTGTTTGATTAGAGAATTTCATAAATACCAGCTCACCCCATCCTTTCACCTCCAACCCACAGCCCATCAAGACTCTCAAACATGTAAAATGTGCAGTATGCCGCATGCGAACAGAAAAGACCTAAAACAGCAGACGCACCCGAATGCGGAGATCGCGGGAGATCAGCCAACATTAAACGCTGCGCATTGCGAGAAAATAATATATACGAAACATATGAGTCCAGTACCTGCAGACCTAGTTCAAAGCTGCATTTTATTTCATTCGTTATTACGTTAAATAAATTAAATGTTCAATTAATGTAGGGATGTAGTTTACTGATATTTACAATAATAATTCAAGAGAGTCATAATGCGCACGCTAGCTCCTTAATACATATAGTCAATTTTATCAAATGCTTATTTTCAACACTTCTGCATGTCTGTTCGTGTAGGGTGGAAACAAAGAGCTCTCGTCTTTTCATAATAATAAATTTATTTCCATTATTGTTATTTTGATAATAATAAGCCAATACTAAAGTGTCCCGCATTAGTAGTCGTTACATTTCTACGTATAACTGCCTTCCAAGATGCCGTCTAAGTGCGGAAGGAAAGGAAAACAACAAACGTAATGGTTACTTTAAGTCATTTATCTCGATTCTAGGTGGCAGATGATGGGAATAACAAAGAATTAATATATTACCGGCACTCTAGCCAGCCCTGTTAGACTTGGCTAGAGTGCCGGTACCGGCACTCTTGACCTATTGGCTAGAATGCCGGTACCGGCACTCTAGCCTCTGAGTCTAGAGTGCCGGTACCGGCACTCTAGACCCTGTCTACTAAATATTGTAACGAAACGTTTTTAAAACGTTATCAAGAGACCTAAAGAATATTTCAAATCATAAAACATCATAATTCATTGCAAAGAATCCATACAAACGTTTTGAATTTGACAGCATATGTCAGATATATATGTTTCGATTATGTTGACAATCAAACGTTACAACAACGTTTGCCTATGGTTGGTTTCAACATAACCTTTCTACAACTCATTGCAAACGTCATGGTAAGGTTTAAGCGATGTTGGGTTGCAAACAAACCTACATACAACCAAATGCTTACGTTGTGGTAACGTTTTCTGTTAACTGGGTTATGCCGCTGATTTATGGATATCACTTATTCGAATTATGGATATCAATAATTCGAATTAGTGATATCCATAAATCGAGTTGAATTAATGATATCCATAATTCACCGCAAAAGCCTTTGGTTTAATGATTTCTCCCTTAGTCAAGTGATAGAGTTCAAGATGGGATAATCGCAAAAGTGTATTTTAAGGCCGCTGAAAAAAATATGAAGCCCCACATTCGACACCATGATTTTTCGTACAATGTTTCATAAACGAATAAAGAATATTTGGTAAAAAAATCAAGTTGTCGAAATTGCGGCTTCAGATTCAAATAAAACAAAATATAATAAGAGATCCAGATAAGCCTCTTCCTTGTATTCTGCTTGCGCTACCAAGTTTTGTTCTGCTTTTGAAAGGAGGATAATCAGATAAAACAAATGTCGTCCAGAAAAGGGAAGAAATAATGATAGGGAAGCAATAAGACATTTCGTCAAAAATGGCAATAAAACCGCGTTTTTTTTTTTTTTTTTTTTTTTTTTTCCCGACAGCAAGAAACGCGGCTTTCAAAATTACGTTACATGCGAAATTCGCGTTTGACAAGGGGCGCCACTCCAATAACCGCTGACAGATCTGCGTTACTGACAACGGTGGTTTTACAATAAAAAAACAGATCTCCTTAATGCCAATGCATATAGCAAGTTTGGTTAAAATCCCTTGTTATTTACTCTCGTTATCGTCTGGAAACGAAAGTATGGGCGTGTCTCGGGCAGACAACTCCGTAAAAATTTGACGAAATTTGCCCATTAGCAATTCAAAACCAGATCTCCTTAATGTCAATATATATAGCAAGTTTGGTTAAAATCCCTTGTTATTTACTCAAGTTATCGTCCGGAAACGAAAATATGGGTGTGTCTCGGGCAGATAGCTGATCCTTTAATATATATACATGAATCACTTGGGCCAGAAGGCCAGATGTCAGGTTAATTAAAGGTCAATTATGGAAGATTTAAATGAGTTAATATTCAGGCAAAAAATGGTTAAAAAAATTAAATTGAAATTCCTATTTAATATAAATGGTCCAGAGTAAATCACATTGGGTGATAAAGTATGAATTTCATTCCAAATGTCGTACATTTTAATATTTTTTAGACCAAACTAAAGGAAAATGTTTTAAATTATTTAAAAATTGAACATAAGTGTAGAAATGTTAACCTATGGCTTAAAATTCTACTTCAGCATTTGAAGTATGACAGATTTTGCAAATATCGTTTGTTACAAATGTGGCTGAGTATTCAAGAGTATACTTTATTTTGGTATAAAAAGTCAAAATCATCTAAGATGTCATAGAATGATGCATTGTAGGTTATTATCTGTCAAAAAGCAAGGAAGATAACCCATGCTTGAAACAAATGGTCTGTGAAATGGTCTGTGTGTTAAACAAAGCAGCATAACTTTTGAATAGATGAGAATTTTTTCATGCAGTTTTCCACAAAATGATTTTTTCAACAACCACTACCTTAGATTTTAAATGCATTAATTTAATAGACAACTATGTCCTTTACAGGAAGATAATTTGTGAAGAAGACTGCAGT
Organism: Anodontia alba; assembly: GCA_964016985.1. Lineage (NCBI taxonomy): Eukaryota > Metazoa > Mollusca > Bivalvia > Lucinida > Lucinidae > Anodontia > Anodontia alba. The sequence goes on from OZ024823.1 coordinate 4,450,005, forward strand.
ATATTACAACAGGACTTGGATAAGCTTGTTCTATGGGAAGCTCATTAGCAAATAAAATTTAATGTTGCCAAATGTAATTCCTTGAAAGTGACATCGCACCCTCTCTCTAAATAAATGAAACATGAATATGCATTGCACAATCAAACTTTGGAACATGTTCAGTCTGTAAAATACTTGGGTATTACTATTTCTGAAAATTTGGATTTGGGTTAGCATGTTTCGGATAATACTTCTAGAGCTATGAAGAACCTTGGTTTTCTCCACCGGAACCTTTCCCTGGCACCTAAAGAACACACAAAACTTTGTGTGTCCCAGTCCAGCGTACAAAGCTCCAGTTCGGAATCCATACAATCGGGCATCAACCCAGCAGGCACACAATGTTGAAACAACGTCGATTCAACGTCCTGACGTTGAATCAACGTTGTTTCAACCTTGTGTGTCTACTGGGAAAAAGTCAAATTTAGAAGGTTCAGAGAACTGCTGCCAGTTGGGCCTGCAGGTGTTAACGACACACCAGCCATGTTGACTAGATGCTGGAGGAACTCATGGCCAGCACTGGAAGCCCGGAAGGAGCAGGCTTCTCTGGCCTTCTTCCACAAAATCCATACTGACAGGCACTGTTGACGATAGATCAAAAGATTTTACCCATGTACCTGGATCGAGATAAACTAGAGCATCAAATAACTCACAATATACAAGAAACATGTCGTATACTAATGCTCTAAAGTATTCTTTATTCCCTGACAGACAGACACAGATAGATAGATAGATAGATAGATAGATAGATAGATAGATAGATAGATAGATAGATAGATAGACAGACAGACATAGATAGATAGGCAAACAGACAGACAGACAGACAGATAGATAGATAGATAGATAGGCAGACAGACACACAGACAGATAGATAGATAGATAGATAGATAGATAGATTCTTAAAAAAGTCAAGTCCATTTGACTATCTGTTGACATGTGTACCTGTTGATGCGTCTAAAAACTACTGGATGAGTGATAACCAGTGGGGACCAGATCAACATGCAATCTAGGTCTACAATGTTTGCTCAGCCTGTCTGTCTGAATACTTAGGTAAATATGGTTAAGCCCAAAAAGAAAATTAAAAAAGTAAGCAAAACACTTAAATTGTCCCAGAAAGGGATAAATATAAAAGGCTTTTATAACAGATGTGATATGTTTTCTCTTTTTGATGACAGTTTTGAAATCATCGCCAAAGATAAATTGTTGCACTTGAAACTGGGCAAGTGGTAAAAAAAAATGGGCTTTCAAGGAGAATAAGTGTTCATAGAGAAATATGAAACAAATACCAATAATTCTAACTCAAAAATCACTCAACCATGAATCTTTACAGGCAACAAAGTCAACCTTTATGAATAACAAAGTCAACAAAATTCCATTTCACATTTATTTTTCAACAAAGTATTTTGATAATCATACTATAAATTATGCTACAAAACTTTTGTATTCAACAAAGGTATTTAGTATAAAAATGATATGTGTAAAAGCTTATAAGATAAATACTCTCCAGCAAAATAATGTAAATAAATTTCTATAGCAATATAAGATCTTATATTTATGTTAATATTTGGATGACCACAAATGAGCAAACAGTGGAATCCAAGACCAAGATCAAACTGCGCCTGCTTTTTTAGAAGTGGTTTGAACTTGGTCTCCATTGTTTGCTCATTTGTGCATAGCTCCAGAAAAGATGGGGTATCCGCATAATATTTTTCTTATTTCTCTACTAACACATATGTTCTAGGTACTCATTAGAAGTGCCTCAGTGAGGCACTTCTAATGAGTACCTACAACATATGTTTTAGTAGAGAAATAAGAAAACTATCAGTACTTTTCAGTTGTAAAAAGTGCCTTATCTGGAGCTATGTTGTGGCCAGGATCTGCACTTTTTGCCATCCAGTCAGCACTTTAAGACACATTACCACATTCTAAAATTCTGGGTAATTACAGCAATAAATTAAGGGGTTCAAATATTCAGGGTAATTAAGGTAGTAGAGCAACCTCTAGCCAACTGTACAATTAAGTTAAGTTAGGAATCGGCCATATTTTCATAGGCAATCATTGGTTTTATAAAATTGACTGAATATTGACTAATAGTCGACTTGTGGAAAATAATTCTCTTATTTTAGCCCATTTCCAGGTACTTATCCATAGCTCCAGACAGAGGGGATGTTCACAGATGATCTTTTTTTTTCATTTCATTTCTCCATGAAATCATATACTGTGGGTACTCATTAGAAGCCAAGGCATTTCTAACGAATACCAATAAGGCAATAACATATGTTTTCATGGAGAAATAAGAAACTAGTAATGGTGTTTTCAGAGAAAATTATGTCAAAGTCACCAAAACCTAATCAGTTCTTTGTTATGTCCGAATTATACATTCACCAAAATTTGGTAAGAATCAAACCACTGGTTCACAAGATATTGTGCAGAAAAGAAAGTATCACGCCGACGCCAACGGGATCCGCACCAAAATCAATATGTCCTCCTCCCTGAAGGTTGAGGGACATAAATATCAGTACTTTTTGGTTGAAAAAAGTAAAAAGGGCCTCATTTAGAGCTACGCTTATTTCAGGCTATTTTTATCAAATTTCATTCACATTTATTCATCACAAATCTAAAATAATCAAAACAGACAGCTTAGTGTCTCAGATGTTTTCTTTTCAATCATCCCTCACAAAAGGGAAAAGTAACCAAAGATCCATTATAATCTATCATCTGGACAACACTAACATTTTGACCATTGTTATTGGTTTACTTCACTGCTTTTTTTTTTCACAAGCATTTATTAAGTAACAGGATATAAAACATTTCCTATTTTTACTTAATTTTCCTTCCTGAAGAGTTGACAATTTATATCATTAAATATGCTGTTTTTCACTAATGCTGTTAGCATTTAGAATATACAGTTACGTAAAAGATGTTCGACAGCTTGCCGCCATCTGCCCAGAGCAAGTTACAGTCTTCCAGGTCTTAAATACAGAATATGAAAGGTGGAGCCCAATCCTTTCTTTTCTCTGCTTTTAGTCTTCTCCCAAAAGGTACCCAGTCACTGCTTGGTGAAATGAATAGTGAACAGACTAAGTTTTGCAGTCCTTGCACTGAGCCTGGCTCAAATATGCAATCTTTATCTTTGGCCTCTCAATTTCATAAAGCATTACGAATACTAAATTCTAAATTAACAGATATTATTTTGCCTAATAAAGGAATTTCATTATATTATTTCCAAGTAATTAAAATGTCAAGTGCTATTTTCTGAAAAAAAAAAAAACAACAAAAAAAACAACAAAAAAAACTGTAACACTCAACTGATGTCTTTTTGTATCACTGAGAGCATGTTCACACTTTGCATGCTGGGTAAAACTTTCAGCGGATGGAACTTGTAATATTTTTTTTTTTTCTTATTTTTCCTAGAAAATGGGATCTGACGCTTTATGCAAATTGTCTCCTGAGACAACCTGCATGAAGTGTCAGATCCTATTTTCTAAGAAAAATAAGAAAAAAATAACATCAGTTTGCTGTCTGCTGAATTTGGCAACAGCATGGGAAGTGTTAAAGGTTATGGCAATTCTAGTTAGGGGTTCCACCTATCCAGGGTAGGTTTCTGCATGAAAATGACCTGCAGTGACACAGGAATTAGCAGTTTTAGTTGGCCAGGGAAATGGGCCATCAGTGACATAGAAGTTCCACTGTGCTAATAAATGTCCCAGTGAGTTGTAGTTGGTGTTTTTCCCTTCAACTACAAATCGAGGGTTGAGCGCAAGACTATGGTAACTCAAACATATTTTTGAAACCCTTGTTTAGGGGCAACTTGGACCCCTTTGTAAACAATGCAAATTTAGGTGCCATTGCTCATACGGGCAATGGCACCTAAATTTTCATTGTTTACAGAAAGAAATGTTGTAATCTTCATAACGCCTTCATGGTGAAGAGATTAGGTTTGGGGAAAAACAACCATCTGACTTACGCTAGTCTTGCGCTCAACCCTCGAAATACTGCCTAAATAAGATCAGTGCCAGGTTTCATAGCATTAGATAAGACTTTGTTGTTTTTTTTTTCAACAAAAATGTATTGACTTTTTTTTATTCCTCCACAAAAACATAATTTGTTGATATTCATTAGAAACAGCTCACTTCTGATGAGTACCAACAACAGATGCTTTCTAGGAGAAATAAGAACAATAGTAATATAATGTCAATGTAAGTATGCCTTCAAAAATACAGGTTTCATTTGAGCTGCTCGTAGGGACAAATAGTTTTCAGGCTGATGTAATAAGCAGAAGACCAGTTCAGCCAGCACACACAGTTAGATCTGGTACTTCACTGTTCACTGCTAGATCCTAAGACAATAAAAAAAAAATTAAAACATAGCTCCAGGTAAGGCACTTTTGTCAAACAAAATGCACTGATATTTTTCTTATTACTACATGAAAACATACATTGTGGTACTCATTAGAAGGGCCTTGGCAAGGCACTTCTAATGAGTACCCACATTATATATTTTCATGTAGTAATAAGAAAACTATTATGTGGATACTCCCTCTTATCTGGAGCTATTATGGAAGCCATAATCACACAGTGGAGAGATGCAAGCGGATCTGGGATTTTCCCTTTTGTTTGTATTTGCGTGCCACCAAGTCATTACCATATTTACCCTGTGTATTTAGATAACTTAACTCCTTACCATATTAATTTTATCTTAAAATTTTAACAAGTTCTTTGTACTACCTGCTGATGTGTCTAAATTTCTGCTGGATGAGTGGAAAACAGTGCACTGATCAGATGGCACATTATGTAGCTTCTGAATCTAGGTCTACACTGTTTGTACAAGCCTGTCTGTCCAAATATTTAACAGGGTAATTATGGTAGCACATCTCATTTCTGATCACTCTATGGAATTCAACCTATGACTATAGCTCCAGATAAGGTATTTTTTTTAGGCAAAAAGTACTGATATTTTCTTATTTCTCCACAAAAACATATGCTGTAGGTACTAATTGATTTCTCCACAAAAACATATGCTGTAGGTACTCATTTATCCACAAAAACATATGCCGTAGGTACTAATTTATTTCTCCACAAAAACATATGCTGTAGGTACTCATTTATTTCTCCATAAAAACATATGTTGTGGAGAAATAAATGTGGCTACCCCTGCTTATCTGGAGCTATGTATGACTGTATGGGGCTTATTTGACAGAACCTATGATTATCTAGTATAAATGAACAAGAGCTCCGCCAAGCTTGGCAAGTAATAAGATGTAGCACATAAACTGGCTCCTGTATAATTCAGTGCTCCGGATATAAGCTGTAAGTGGAATTACAAAAAAAAATATAAAAAAAAATAAAAAATTTTCATTGGGGCATAGCTCTGCTGATATTTGGTGAACTGTAACCTAAGGGTCCAAGCTGGCCCAGAAATTAAGGAAGAAATGACTTTTCCCTCCTGGGAAAATAGAGAGAAGTTTGCTGCGTCTAGGGTGAAGTGCTTTCGGACGGAGGACACACAACTGAAGCATTGCTATATTATAAGCTCATATGAGCCTTCGGCTGATTTGTTTTTCCTATACTTAAATATCAGACCAAACAATAACAAAACAAAAACAAGAGGGCCATGATGGCCCTGTAACGCTCACCTGATCAACAAAGCACTTTGAGAACCTGCCCCCATAGCCTAGTGGATAAGAGAGTTGACTCTTAATCCATTAGGTTTCTCACCGCTGTGGTTCGAGCCTCGCTCGGGTCACATGTGGGAAAGCCAAGTTCTGCATACGGATAGTCAGGTGGTTTTTCTCCGGGTTCTCCGGTTTTCACCCACCTTTGATTAACGATCGGCTCGATATAAGTGAAATATTCTTGAAAGGGCCGTAAAACCCAAATAAAAAAGAACCTGATCTAGAACGGATCAAGGAAAACATTCTGATCAAAGTCAAAATGATTATATTAACAAGTAAGACAATGTAGCATGTCTAATGGACTGTTAAATAAAGGTCAAGGTCAAATATGGATGACTGCACTCAAGAGGCCATGCTAAGATGTATGCATGTACTAAGTATCACTGGCTGTAGGAGCAATAGTTACTGAGAAACTGACCTAAAGACAAACACTTCACAAGTACCAAATACCACTCTGTAGGACCAATAATTAAAAACATTTTGAGCAATATTTATGATGATTATTTAAAAAATGTGACCTCTGGAGTGTAAATAGTTTTCTGCTGATTTGGCCTGGTGACCTAGTTTTTGACCCCATGTGACCAAGTTTTGAACTTGACCTAGAAATCATCAAGACAAACATTTTGAGCAAGATTCATGATGATTGCTTCAAAAAATGTGACCGCTAGAGTGTTAACAAGGTTTTCTGCTGGTTTGGCCTGGTGACCTAGTTTTTGACCCCAACTGACCCAGTTTCGAACTTGACCTAAAAATCATAAAGACAAACATTTTGAGCAAGAGTCATGACAATTGCTTGAAAAATGTGACCGCTAGAGTGATAACAAAATTTTCTGTTGATTTGGCCAGGTGACCTAGTTTTTGACCCCAGGTGACCCAGTTTTGAACTTGACCTAGAAATCATCAAGATAAACATTTTGAGCAAGATTCATGATGATTGCTTCAAAAATTTGACCGCTAGTGTTTACAAGGTTTTCTGCTGATTTGGGCCGGTGACCTAGTTTTTGACCCCAGGTGACCCAGTTTCATACATATCCTAGAACTCATCAAGACAAAGATTTTGAGCCAGATTCATAATGATTGCTTGAAAAATGTGACCGCTAGAGTGTTAACAAGGTTTTCTGATGGTTTGGCCTGGTGACCTAGTTTTTGACCCCATGTGACCCAGTTTCAAACATGACCTAGAAATCAACAAGACAAACATTTTGAGCAAGATTCATGATGACTGCTTGAAAAATGTGACCGCTAGAGTGTTAACAAGGTTTTGTGCTGATTTGGCCCAGTGACCTAGTTTTTGACTCCAAGTGATCCAGTTTCGAATTTGACCTAGACATCATCAAGACAAACATTTTGAGCAAGATTCATGATGATTGCTTCAAAAATGTGACCACTAGAGTGTTAACAAGGTTTTCTGCTGATTTGGCCCGGTGACCTAGTTTTTGACCCTAAGTGACCCATTTTCGAACTTGACCTAGAACTCATCAAGACAAACAAATTGAGCAAGATTCATGATGATTGCTTCAAACATGTGACCGCTAGAGTGTTAACAAGGTTTTCTGCTGATCTGGCCCTGTGACGTAGTTTTTGACCCCAAGTGACCCAGTTTCAAACTTGACCTAGATTTAATAGAGGCAAACATTTTTGAGCAAGTTTCATCAAGATTGGGTTAAAACTATGACCTCTAGAGTGTTAACAAGTTTTTCCTTTGATTTGACCTGGTGACCTAGTTTTTCACCCCAAGTAACCCAGTATCGAATTTGACCTAGACTTCATAGAGGCAAACATTCTGAGCAAGTTTCATCAAGATTGGGTCAAAACTGTGACCTCTAGAGTGTTAAGTTTTTCCTTTGATTTGACCTGGTGACCTAGTTTTTCACCCCAAGTAACCCAGTATCGAACTTGACCTAGATTTCATACAGGCAAACATTCTGAGCAAGTTTCATCAAGATTGGGTCAAAACTGTGACCTCTAGAGTGTTAACAAACTAATTGTTGACGACGAACGACAAACGACGGACGACGGACAGAGGGTGATGACAATAGCTCACCCTGAGCTTTTGCTCAGGTGAGCTAATAAACAACCAAAAAAAAAAAAAAAAAAAAAAAAAAAAAATGCTGCAAGAATATTTTTTGTAAACCTTTAACATGTTTTATACTGATTTTATTTTTGTTCTTCAAGGGAGCCAACTCAGAAGAGTATTAAAAAAAAAAAAAAAAAAAAAAATCCAAAAAGAATTATGTTTATAAGTTTTGATGTTAGTCAAGCTTCTTAATTCTGTATCATTTAATAAATGTATTTATAAAGATTTAATAATGGCAACATTTCCTTGCAAATCTAATAAAAGAAGATGTTAAAAAAAAAAAAAAAAATTACTTGCCCATATGGCCATTGAGTTATTTGCAAAAAATATACCTATTATAAAATAAAATTTGCACACTATAACCTCTAAACAATATGCTGCGAAATATTTACAAAAACTTTCAAAGGGGCATAACTCTGCAAATATTTGGTGCACTGTAACCTCGAAATAATATGCCCTGCTCCACATCATCCTGTAACTATTTATGAAGTTTCAGCTTGATTGGATGTAAACTGTAGGAGGATTTAGACGGAAAAGAAAAACCGAAATTTTCAAAGGGGCTTAACGCTGCTAATATTTGGTGGACTGTAACCTTGAAACAATATGCACTGCTCCACATCATGGTCTAACTTCAAATCAAGTTTCGGCTTGATCAGATGTAAACTGTAGGAGGAGTTAGCCGGAAATGAAAAGTTAACAGAAATTTTCAAAGGGGCATAACTCTGCCAATATTTGGTGCACTGTAACCTCGAAATGAAATGCGCTGCTCCACATCTTCGTGTAACTATTTATGAAGTTTCAGCTTAATCGGATGTAAACTGTAGAAGGATTTAGCCAGAAACGAAAAATTAACAGAAATTTTCAAAGGGGTATTACTCTGCTAATATTTGATGGATTGTAACCTTGAAACAATATGCACTGCTCCACATCATGGTCTAACTACAAATTAAGTTTCAGTTGATCGGATGTGAACTGTAGGAGGAGTTAGCCGGAAAGGAAGAGTTTACAGAAATTTTCAAAGGGTTTTACTCTGCTAATATTTGGTGGACTGTAACCTCGAAACAATATGCACTGTTCCACATCACGGTCTAACTATAAATGAAGTTTCAGCTTGATCTCTTGATCTGATCTAAAATGTAGGAGGAGTTAACCGGAAATGAAAAGTTAACAGAAATTTTCAAAGGGGCATAACTCTGCAAACATTTGGTGGACTGTACCCCCAAAACAATATGCGCTGCTCCGCATTATGGTCTAACTATATACCTAGTTTCAGCTTGATCGGATGTAAACTGTAGGAGGAGTTAGCCGGAAACGAAAAAGTTTACGGACAGTCGGACGCCATACCCCGTAATATAATATGTCCAGTTTTTCAGCTAGCCTCGGTGGCTCAGTTGGATGCGCCGTCTGACTGGAGACCAGGAGGTCACGGGTTCAACCCCGCCGAGGTCGGCGACATTCTTTTGTAGAGATTGATCGTGAAATATTTTCTACGGTCATTCTCTCCCTTCTGCTGATTCAAGAAGGGCAGTTGTCAGTTTCTGACGAAAGAATGTGCACAATACTGGTTAACCGCTTAGAGGACTAAGCCTGCCCAGTAAACGTGTGGTTAGGTAAACTGACTGTGTTAGACATGACCCCATGGGTTGACTGGGCCGTAAAACCTCAACACAAACAAACAAACAATGTCCAGTTTTTCAAACGGGGGTATAAAAACTGTTGAGCAAGGCGTTAAATGCAAATCCTGTCACAGCAGGATTCATTTCTTTGTATAAATGAGAATGTGATAGTTTCTATATGAAAATGATAAACAGATGTGGCAGTTCACAGCAAAAAGAAATAGCAAAATAAAAGCGGTCAAAACATGAACCATGTCACAAGAAAATTTGTCTTATACACTACGAGCAAAATATCATAAAATGCCTCCTGAATGATACAAACTTCACATGCCAAGATCAAATGGTACAAATGTTCAGTATGGACAGGATATTCAGAATTTGCATATGCCTGAAGGCTTATGAGGCATACACATGAACAGAGGGTTAACGCTTGTCCTGTGAATAAATTAAGATGCCACACCCATTTCTAAGTGTCAGCCAATCAGATTACTTATTCCAGAATGTTGATATAAATTCACATACAGAATGACAAAAAGTGCAGATCCAGATCAGTTGGCTTCTTCAGAATTCAGCTGACAACAAATTGATGACAATTTTCTTATTATACCCATAAAGCAGGATTTGACATTTCATGCAAACTGTCTCCAATGGAAAGACAATTTGCATGAAATGTTAAAACCTGTTTTCTGGGTAAAATTTAAGAAAAATATTTAAAAATGTTATTTGCTGAAATTTTTACTCAGAGTGCTAAGCGTTAAACACAACCTCATCACAGTCATCAGGTTTTCTCATGATAGGAGCCACAAGAGGAGATAATGTTCCATATGACATGTGCCCCCATGTAGACTCATATCAGCTCACACATCCCAATAGTCTGGTCAGAGTTGTCTGCCTGCCTGAAGAAATCTTGGATCCTAGGCTGAAAAGACAGCCAACAAAGGTTCGGATTTGGGGGCTGATCTGGGTCTTTGCTGGGTTCACATCATAAGGTAAATTTTCTAATGCTGCAGCTTACATGATTCAAATACTGTGCATGAACAGGGACAGAGCTGATTTTGCAGTTGCATAGATCAACAATGTCTGGACATTAAAAAATGCTTTTTTCTTAAAACAAGTCTTATATAATCTAGCTCTTCATTCCAACCATTTCTTCTGAGAGTGTCCAGAGTTTTCCAGCTGTTTCATCATCCAGAGCTTGAGGAGCTGGCTCTTTTAATGCACAATCACTGAAACAGTAATGATATACAGTATACAGTCGAACCTCAATGGCTCGAACATCTTTGGGACCATGGAAAACTGTTTGAGACATGGGTAGTTCGAGCCACTGAGGGTTAATCACGGTGTCAGGTCGGGAAGCAAATAGCGATAACATAGGGAAATCTTTTCGATTTTCTACACAATAATTGTATGTTGAGGGTACTCATTAGAATTGCCTCGATGAGGCAATTCTAATGAGTACACACAACATACAATTCAATGATTAAATAAGAAAAAAATCCCTAAATATTTGTTTTCTTGAGCTATCAGTAGGATTTTGTAGGGACTGGAAAAAAGAGTTCGAATCATCCACGGTAAACAAGCCATCCGGGTTCGAGCCATTGAGGTTATACTGTATTCCCTATTAAGAGCGGCTTTTGCCACTCCCAAATGGTTTCTTTCTTATTATTCTATACTCAATATTAAGACCACCACACAAACAAGACCACTTTTAGGCAGTCCCAAAAGTCGTCTAAAAGGAAAAGGCAATGTAACAAAGAAATCTGTCTAACAGGATAGAACTTAATGAGCCAAACATTATGATACAAGTTTTGTCAAAATCAACCATCAAATAAGAAAGTTAGTGGAAATATTTGAATCCAACTGTCATGGAGGCCACCATTTTAGGCTTTGTGACATCACACGGCCCTAATTAAATATGCATAATCAAAATAAAAAGTATTTAGATTGATAATTTTTCTTAATGTTTCTGAAAATATTTTCCTAAAGTGGTAAGCAATTTGTTTTCTAAAGTTTTAAAATTCTTGAAATCTTATCAAATATTCAAAATGGCTGCACCAATGTTGGTCATGTTAAATCTTCAAACAGTAATAACTTTATTATGTCTTGACTGATTTTGATCAAACTTGTAACAAATTTTATGGTTTGTTAAGCAGGGTTGCATTCCCCTTTAATAGCGAAATTTTACTGTTTTTCTTACAAAGTATTTGCAGTAAATGTCCTAAAATTTTGAACACCTTTTTTTTTTAGCCTAAATTTTGCTTTTTATGAAGTTGTTTCTTAAGTTACTTTATAGTGAAATGGCAAACAGTGTAGACCCTGATCAGACAAGCTGTCTGATCTGGGTCTGCACTATTTGCATGTGCTATTTTGTCAGAAACTTTGGGAAATTTTAGGACCCCAAATGGTTTCTTTCTTAATATTCTATATTCAATAATTAACCCTTGTCCTGCTGAATAAATTAAGATGCCATGCCCTCTTCTAATTTTCAGCCAATCAGATTACTTGAATCAGAATGATGCTATAAATTCACATACTTAATGGCAAACAGTGCAGACCCAGATCAGTTGGCTTCTTCAGAAGCCAACTGATTTGGATCTACACTGTTTGCAAAAGCAAGGTATATTCGGGTTCAGCAGACTAGGTTAAGACCACCACACAAACAAGACTACTTTTAGACGGTCCCAAGGGTTGTCTTAATAGCGTATTTTACTGTATTTCTTACACAATATTTGTAGTTGTTGTTGTTTTGAGGTTTTACAGCCCAGTCAACCCAATGGGGTCATGTCAAGCGCTGTCAGTTTACCTAACCACACTTTTACTGGGCAGGCTTAAGCGGTTAACCAGTATTGTGCACATTCTTTCGCCAGAAACTGACACCTGCCCTTCTTGAATCAGCGTAGTGAGAGAATGACCATAGAAAATATTTCATGACCAGATCTCCACAAAAGAAAGTTGCCGACCCAGCGGGGGTCAAACCTGCAACTTCCTGATCACCAGTCGGATGGGCATCCAACTGAGCCACCGAGGCCGGCAATATTTGCAGTAAATGTCCTAAAATTTGAACACCCATCTTTTGCCTAAAGATTGCTTTTTATGAAGTTATTTCTTAAATTACTTATAGGAATGGCAAACAGTGTAGACCCTGATCAGACAAGCAGTCTGATCTGGGTTAGTACTGTTTGCATATGCTATTTTGTCAAAAACTTTGGTGTGTGAAATTTTAGGACATTCACCATAGTTTACATTGTTTATTTCGCATAATACAAATTGGTATTTCCAATGTATTGGCCTATTTACATTTTCATTCCCACTGTATTGATAAAACTCTGTCTGGTACAAACACACTATTGATACAACATTGTCTGGTATAAACACATTATACTTGTAAATTGAAAATGGATGTCAGTACTTGTCACGGAGGACTATTTGGTGATAATTCTGGGACAATTTTTCTTATTTCTCCATAAAAACATATGTTATGGGTAATCATAAGAAGCACCTCGGCAAGTTATACTGAGTATCCACAACTTGTTTGGAGAAAATTATCCAAGAATTATCATCAGGGTAACTGCTGTCCTCTCCTCTCAGATAGCATATCAACTGAGAAACTGTTGATGCTGATATTAAAGTACCTTCTGCAGAACATCAGAATCTTCATAATGTTCCTGTGTTTTAACCCTTAAAGTGCTGAGCAAATTTGTAGCAGACGGCATTCTAAAATTGATTTTGTTCTTCAGTTTTTCAGAGAAAACTAGAAATTGCGTTTGTAAAACACTATGCCCCCAATCAAATGCTTGCCTCTAAAGATAATACAAGGTAAAAATGGCCCAATCTACAAAGGGCCATCACTCCTGAAATAGAATTCAGAATTTATTCAAAAGTTAATCAGGTCATCTTCTCGACACTACCAATCTATTCATCAAGTTATGAGACTCTAGGTCCAACAGTTTTTGAGATATTTTGCTGACAAGGGAAAATGCCTAAATTTATAAAGGACATTACTCATGCCCAGAAGCAATAGGCCCCTTCAATTTCCTTTTCATCACTACCAATCTATTTATCAAGTTATGAGGCTCTAGCTCCAACAGAATTTGAGATATTTTGCTAACAAGAGAAAAATGCCCAAATTTACAAAGGGCCATTACTCTTGAAATGTTTTTCAGAAATGTATTCAAAAGTTTACCAGATCATCTACTCGTCATTATCAATCAATTCACCAAGGCTCTAGCTCCAACAATTTTTGAGAAATTTTGCTGACAAGGTAAAAATGCCCAAAATCACAAAGGGCCATAACGAAGTACTTTTCAGAATTTAATCAAAAGTTAATCAGGTCATCTACTCATCACTACCAATCTATTCATCAAGTTTCAATGCTCTAGCTTCAATAGTTTTTGCAAAATTTTGCTGACAAGGGAAAAATGCCCAAATTTACAAAGGGCCCTTACTCATGAAATGTTTTTCAGAATTTATTAAAAAATTTACGAGGTCATCTACTCATCATTAACAATCAATTCACCAAGTTTCAAGGCTCTAACTCCAACAGTTTTTGAGATATTTTGCTGACAAGGTAAAAATGCCCAAAATTATAAAGGGCCATAACTCATGAAATATTTTTCAAAATTTTTTATTCAAAAGTTAATCAAGTCACCTTCTCATCACTACCAATCTATTCATCAAGTTTAAGGCTCTAGCTTCAATAGTTTTTGCGATATTTTGCTGACAAGGGAAAAATGCCCAAATTTACAAAGGGCCATTACTCAGGAAATGTTTTTCAGAATTTTATTCAAAAGTTAATCAGGTCATCTACTCAACATTACCAATCAATTCACCAAGATTCAAGGCTCTAGCTCTTAACAGTTTTTGAGATATTTTGCTGGCAAGGTAAAAATGCCCAAAATTACAAAGGGACATAACTCATGAAGTTTTGTTTTTTTCAAAATTTATTCAAAAGTTAATCAGGTCATCTACTCATCACTACCAGTCTATTCATCAAGTTTCAAGGCCCTAGCTTAAATAGTTTTTGAGATATTTTGCTGACAGGATTGCATCCATATTTTTTCAAAGGGCAATAACCCAGGAAAGGGACATAATCCTGTCAAGAAAAAAAATATGTCACCTATTTGTTCATGGGGAATCCATATAAAAAATAAAAACACCACAAACATAATAGCCCGCCATAGCAATTATTTGTTTATGTATTAAAGTTATCGTAGCTAAAATGTCTGGAAAGAAAATGACAGAGGGACAGATAACAATCCTAATCCAGATCTTGATAATATCAATGGACAGATAACAATCCTAAACCAGATCTTGATAAAATCAATGCATATAGCAAGTTTGGTTAAAAGGCCTTGTTATTTACTCAAGTTATCATCCAGAAAAGAAAATATGGGCGTGTCTCGGGCAGATAACTCCGTAAAAATTTGAAGAAATTTGCCCATTAGCAATTCCAAAACAGATCTCCTTAATGTCAATACATATAGCAAGTTTGGTTAGAATTCCTTTTTATTTACTCATTATCATCTGGAAACGAAAATATGGGCGTGTCTCAGGCAGATAATTCCGTAAAAATGTGACGAAATTTGCCCATTAGCAATTCCAAACCAGATCTCCTTAATGTCAATATATATAGCAAGTTTGGTTAAAATCCCTTGTTATTTACTCAAGTAATCGTCCAAAAACGAAAATATGGGCCTATCTCGGGCAGATAACTCCGTAAAAATTTAAAGAAATTTGCCCATTAGCAATCCAAAACCAGATCACCTTAATGTCAATGCATATAGCAAGTTTGGTTAAAATCCCTTGTTATTTACTCAAGTTATCATCCGGAAACACAAATATGGGCATCTCGGGAAGATAACCGTAAAAATTTGACGAAATTTGCCCATTAGCAATCCCAAACCAGATCTCCACAATATCAATGCACATACCAAGTCTGGTGAAAATCCATTGATGTTTACTCAAATTATCATCCGGAAAAGAAAAACAGACAGATGGACGTAAGTACGATGAACGGATGGACGGACACATGGAAGTCCAACGTGAAACCATAATACCCCGCCACTATTGTGTGGCGGGGGATAAAAAATTCAAAACAGTAGCATGCATGTGTCTAAAGTTATGCTATGCATCAACAAGAGCTGTCGGAGGACAGCGAGCTCGCCTGCTGGGTACATTTTATATTGTAACATTTTTATCATTAAGCCATATAATATAGGTCACACTGACCTAGATGTATTTGTATGTAAATCATTTTGTCACTTAGATATAATAATCCAGGTATGACAATTCTCCATGAAATAGTAATAAAAATAAAAGGCAAAATCACTGAAGCATGAAAAATAGGTCACAATGACCTAGATATAGTAAGTGGTCATTCATAGGGTCACATGGAACTAATATCCCAGGTGTGACATTTATCCAACAAATATTCAAGATATAAGGCAAAATCACTGAACCATGAAATATAGGTCACACCAACAGAGATATATTTTGACGTCAATAATCGGGTCACAAGGAACTAATATCCCAGGTGTGACATTTATCCAACTAATAGTATTCAAGATATAAGGCAAAATCACTGAACCATGAAATATAGGTCACAATGACCTAGATATAGTAAGTGGTCATTCATTGGGTCACATGGAAGTAATATCCCTGGTGTGACATTTATCCAACAAATAGTATTCAAGATATAAGGCAAAATCACTGAACCATGAAATATAGGTCACACCAACAGAGATATATTTTGACGTCAATAATCGGGTCACAAGGAACTAATATCCCAGGTGTGACATTTATCCAACAAATAGTATTCAAGATATAAGGCAAAATCACTGAACCATAAAATATAGATCACACCAACAGAGATATATTTTGACGTCAATAATCGGGTCACAAGGAACTAATATCCCAGGTGTGACATTTAACCAACAAAAAGTATTCAAGATATAAGGCAAAATCACTGAACCATGAAATATAGGTCACACCAACAGAGATATATTTTGACGTCAATAATCGGGTCACAAGGAACTAATATCCCAGGTGTGACATTTATCCAACAAATAGTATTCAAGCTATAAGGCAAAATCACTGAACCATGAAATATAGGTCACAATGACCTAGATATAGTAAGTGGTCATTCATTGGGTCACATGGAACTAATATCCCAGGTGTGACATTTATCCAACAAATAGTATTCATGATATAAGGCAAAAACACTGAACCATGAAATATAGGTCACAATGACCTAGATATAGTAAGTGGTCATTCATTGGGTCACATGGAACTAATATCCGAGGTGTGACATTTATCCAACAAATAGTATTCAAGATATAAGGCAAAATCACTGAACCATGAAGAATAGGTCAAAATGACCTAGATATAGTAAGTGGTCATTCATTGGGTCACATGGAAGTAATATCCCAGGTGTGACATTTATCCAACAAATAGTATTCAAGATATAAGGCAAAATCACTGAACCATGAAATATAGGTCACACCAACAGAGATATATTTTGACGTCAATAATCGGGTCACAAGGAACTAATATCCCAGGTGTGACATTTATCCAACAAATAGTATTCAAGCTATAAAGCAAAATCACTGAACCATGAAATATAGGTCACAATGACCTAGATATAGTAAGTGGTCATTCATTGGGTCACATGGAACTAATATCCCAGGTGTGACATTTATCCAACAAATAGTATTCAAGATATAAGGCAAAATCACTGAACCATGAAATATAGGTCACAATGACCTAGATATAGTAAGTGGTCATTCATTGGGTCACATGGAACTAATATCCCAGGTGTGACATTTATCCAACAAATAGTATTCAAGATATAAGGCAAAATCACTGAACCATGAAATATAGGTCACAATGACCTAGATATAGTAAGTGGTCATTCATTGGGTCACATGGAACTAATATCCCAGGTGTGACATTTATCCAACAAATAGTATTCAAGATATAAGGCAAAATCACTGAACCATGAAATATAGGTCACAATGACCTAGATATAGTAAGTGGTCATTCATTGGGTCACATGGAAGTAATATCCCAGGTGTGACATTTAACCAACAAAAAGTATTCAAGATTTAAGGCAAAATCACTGAACCATGAAATATAGGTCACAATGACCTAGATATAGTAAGTGGTCATTCATTGGGTCACATGGAAGTAATATCCCAGGTGTGACATTTATCCAACAAATAGTATTCAAGATATAAGGCAAAATCACTGGACCGTGAAATCTAGGTGACCTTGACCGTAAAATGTAGGTCACCATGACCTTCACTCTCTTACACTTAAACTGATGTCACATAGTTAGCTGATGTATAACCAGTTGTGTCTATAACCTGTAGGCATATAAGATTTTACAAATGTGTCCTAGATTTTGACCCCTAGCCCCACCCCAAGGCCCACCCTGAGGTATGAACCCAGGGGTATGTTCTTTTGGAATCTCAGAAGACTCGTCCAGGTACCCAAATTCTAAATATGAATGCTCTATGAGGAGTGAAAGTCAAGATATAAGAATTTGAAAAACTTTAACACAGTATTACAAAGGTGTCCTAGATTCTGACCCCTAGCCCCACCCAGGGGCATGAACCCAGGGGTTTATTCTCTTGGAATCTCAGAAGACCCTCCAAGGTACCTAAGTTCCAAATCTGATGCCTCTGTGAGGAGTGACTGTTGAGATATAAGCATTTGAAAAACTTTAACACAGTGTGACGGGAACGGGAACGCAAACGCAAACGCAAACGCAAACGCAAACGTGGACGACCGGGGTGACTACAATAGCTCTCCTTGTACTTCGTACAGGCGAGCTAAAAAGCATGAAGAAGGGATGGACGGACGAACACTCCAGAAGCAATATGCTCCTACAACTTCTTTGCATGCCAAAAGACACATTTTCGTAGGGCGCAGCCCATCTGGTAATGGAATTAATTTGTTCAAAACTTAAGATAAATATGGTTTGTTTGTTTGAGTTGAGGTTCAACAATATTTCAGAAATGTCAAGTCATCTCCAAGAGAGAGGGCTACAAAAATGAAGAATGGGATTAATGAGAAAAAGGCACCAACCCCTGATCATGCTTCAAGTGAGGCAAGAAACTTCCTGTTAAAAGCCATTGATGGCAGGGCCAATCCTCTGAAAGTTTCAGTAGGAGAATGCACCACCCTACCACCCACTACAAACATGGTAACAAGTGTCCAAATAATTAAAGTTATTATGGTATTCTTGCTAGTCTCAGCTGAGATAAAGATGATTTCAAACCACTGAATTACATTTATTCATGTTTAGCATGCTCAGTAAAACATTTTTTTTTTTTTTTTTTTGATTTGGGTTTTACGGCCCTTTCAAGAATATTTCACTTATATCGAGCCGATCGTTCATCGAAGGTGGGCGAAAACCGGAGAACCCGGAGAAAAACCACCTGACCATCCGTAAGCAGAACTTGGCTTTCCCACATATGACCCGAGCGAGGCTCGAACCACAGCGGTGAGAAACCTAATGGATTAAGAGTCAACTCTCTTATCCACTAGGCTACGGGGGCCCGTCAGTAAAACATTCAGCAGATGATATTTTGAACTAGTAACAGTGTTTTCAGAGAAAATAGATGTCCCCCCACAAATTTTTTTAGTTTTTAGCTAACCTAAGCCGAAGGCTCAGGATAAGCTATTGTGGTCACTTGCTGTCAGTAAACACCTTCCGTCCATCCGTAAACACCTTTGAACATTTTCTCCTCTGAAACCCCTACGCCAATTTTCTGCAAATTTCACCTGGAGCCTTCTGTCAATGGGGGATTGAAAATTTGTTCAAATGATCACAGCCCATTAATTAAGATGGCCGCTATGCCCATATATGGTAAAAACACTTAAACATCTTCTTCTCCAGAACCAACAAAGCTTCGAGGCTGAATCTAGGTATATAGCATTGGGGACTCAAGGTCTACCAAGTTTGTTCAAATGATGACCCTAGGTTGACCTTTGACTTTCTTTTGACAAGGTCAAATTTGCGTCCCTATGCGTTCATATGGGGAAAATATTGAAAAATCATTTTCTCAAAATGTATTAAAGATTAATGGCTGAAACTTATAATGTAAGATTGAAGTTGCAAACCCTTTTAGCTACAATCAAAATTTTGTTCCCCAGAGTTATCTGCCCTTGTTCCTGGGCTAAATAAATGTATAAAATTGCATTATCTTTAAATTTCTTCTCTGACACCGCTTGACCAATTTTCACCAGATTTCACATGGAGCCTTCTGTTGAAGGGGTATTGTTAGTTTGTTCAAATGGTTCTACACCACTGAACGAGATGGCCGCCATGTCTATATATGGTAAAAAACACTTAAAATTCTTCTTCTCCAGAACCAAGAAAGCTTTGAGGCTGAATCTTGGTATGCAGCATTGGGGACTCAAGCTCTACCAAGTTTGTTCAAAGGAAGATCCTTGGATGATCTTTGACCTTTTTACAGCAATGTCAAATTTGCATCCCTATGCATTTGTATGGGGAAATTTGAAAAATTATTTTATGTATTAAAGTTTAATGGCTGAAACTTACTCTGTTTGATCTTTTAGTTACAATCAAAACATTGTCCCCCAAGATTATCTGCCCTATATACATGTATAAAATCACCTAATCTTTAAAAGTCTTCTTCTCTGCAACAGCTTGACCAGTTTTCACCAGATTTCACATGGGACCTTCTGTTGAAGGAGTATTGTCAGTATGGTCAAATGGTTCTGCACCAAGGTGGCCACCATGCCCATATATGGTAAAAAAACAACAACACTTAAAACGCATCTTCTCCAGAACCAAGAAAGCTTTGAGGCTGAATCTTGGAATATAGCATTGGGGACTCAAGGTCTACTAAGTTTGTTCAATTGATGATCCTAGGATGACTTTTGACTTTTTAACGGCAAGGTCAACTTTGCATTTCCATACTTTTGTATGGGGCAAATATTGAAAAATTAATTCCTCAAAATGTATTAAAGACTAATGCCTGAAATTAACAATGTATGATTAAAACAGTAAAACATTTTAGTTACAATCAAAATTTTGTCCCCCAAGACTTTAAACGTCTTCTTCTCTAAAACCGTACGACCAATTTTTCGCAGATTTCACATGGGGCCTTATGTCGAAGGGATATTGACAACTTGAACAAGCTGGCCTCCAAGCCCAGATATGGTAAAAAAACATTTTAAAAATCTTTTTCTACAGAACCAAGAAAGCTTTGAGGCTCAATCTTTGTATATAGCATTGTGGATGCAAGGTCTACCAAGTTTGTTCAGATGATGATCCTAGGATGACCTTTGACTTTTTTATGGCAAGGCCAAATTTGTGTCCCCTTACAAAATTTTGAAAAATCATTTTCTCAAAATATATTAAAGACTAATGGCTGAAACTTACAATGTATGATTAAAGTAGTAGAATGTTTTAGCTACAATAAAAAATGTTGTCCCCTGGGAGGTTATCTGCCCTTGCCCCTGAGCTATATACATACATAAAATAGTGTAACCATTAAATGTCTTCTATTCTGAAACTGCTTGACCAGTTTTCACCAGATTTCACATTGGGCTTTCTGTTAAAGGAGTATTGTCAACTTGTTCAAATGATTCTGCACTATTGAACAAGATGGCAGCCAACCCCATATATATGTATGGTAATAAGCACATAAAATCTCCTCCAGAAACAAGAGGCTGAACCTTGGTATATAGCATCTGGGATGCAAGGTCTACCAAATTTGTTCAAACTAGAGCTGGTGTTTGTAAAACACTATGCCCCCAACTGCCTGACTCTAACACTGCTTGACTCCAACACTGCTTGCCCATGACGGTAACAAAGTACAAATATACGAGATTTCAATGTTATTTTATTAAAAGGGAAATAACTCTAAAATGGGAGATAATTTGGATAGAAAAAAAAATATGGGTCACCTACGTTTTCATGAGGAATCCATATATGAAATTTCAAACTAGCATGCACAGTTCAAAACTTATGCTATGCATCAAAAAGTGTGCAATGTAAAAATGCCCAAAATGACAAAGGGCCATAACTCAAGAAGTACTTTTCAGAATTTATTCAAAAGTTAATCAGGTCATCTACTCATCAATACCAATCTATTCCTTTAATTTCAAGGCTCTAGCTTCAATAGTTTTTGAGATATTTTGCTGACAAGATTTCATCCATATTTCTTCAAAGGGCCATAACTCAGGAAAGGGGCATAATCCTGATGGGGAAAAAAATATGAGTCAGCTATTTTTTCATGAGGAATCCATACATGAAATTTCAAAACCCTAGCATGCACAGTTCAAAACCTGTGCTAGGCATCAAAAAGTGTGCAATGTAAAAATGCCCAAAATGACAAAGGGCCATAACTAAAGAAGTACTTTTCAGAATTTATTCAAAAGTTAACCAGGCCGTCTACTCATCGCTACCAATTTATTCCTTAAATTTCAAGGCTCTAGCTTCAATAGTTTTTGAGATATTTTGCTGACAAGACTTCATCTATATTTTTTTCAAAGGGCCGTAACTCAGGTAAGGAACATAATCCTAATAAGAAAAAAAAAAAAAAAAAAAATACATGTCAGCTATTTTTTCATGAGAAATCTAAATATGAAATTTCAAAACCCTAGCATGCACAGTTCAGAACTTATGTTATGCATCAAAATGTGTGAAGTGTAAAAATGCCCAAAATGACAAAGGGCCATAACTCAAGAAGTACTTTTCAGAATTTATTCAAAAGTTAATCAGGTCATCTACTCATCGCTACCAACTTATTCCTCAAATTTCAAGGCTCTAGCTTCAATAGTTTTTGAGATAGCTTGCTGAAAAGATTCCATCCATATTTTTTCAAAGGACCATAACTCAGGAAAGGGGCATAATCCTGATCAGAAAAAAAATACATGTCAGCTATTTTTTCATGAGGAATCCATATATGAAATTTCAAAACCCTAGCATGCACAGTTCAAAACTTATGCTATGCATCAAAAAGTGTGCAACGTAAAAATGCCCAAAGTTATAAAGGGCCATAACTCATGAAATAATTTTCAGAATTTATTCAAAAGTTAATCAGGTCATCTACTCATCGATACCAATCTATTCACCAGGTTTCAAGGCTCTAGCTTCAATAGCTTTAGAGATATTTTGCTGACAAGATTTCATCTATATTTTTTCAAAAGGCTATAACTCAGGAAAGGGGCATAATCCTGATGGGAAAAAAAAATACAGGTCAGCTATTTTTTCATGAAGAATCCATATATGAAATTTCAAAACCCTAGCATGCATGGTTCAGAAGTTATGCTATGCATCAAAAAGCGTGATGGACGGATGCACGGATGGATGGACGGACGCACACACAAACCTCCCAGAAGCAATATGCCCCTCCAACTTCTTGGAAGTTTGGGGCATAATGATGATGCTAGGATTACTTTTGACCTTTTTACGACACGGTCAAATTTCTGTCCCACTTGCTGTGGCAATACTGGAAGAATGTTGCATGGCATCTGCAGATATGCAATGGCTGTTTTAATCAGGTGAGCGAATTGTGGTCCATGGGCCTCTTGTTTTACTGCTGTGACCTTGAAAATTAGATCAAGGTCATCAAGATCTAATCAGTTCTTTGTTAAGTCCTAATTATATATCCATGAAAATCTCGTAAGAATCCAACCACTGGTTCATAAGATATTAAGCCGACTAGAAAGTGTCACGCCAAACCCGATAGGATCAGCACCAAAAGCAATATGTCTCCTCTCCTTAGGTGTGTGTGTGTGTGTGTGTGTGTGTGTGTGTGTGTGTGTGTGTGTGTGTGTGTGTGTGTTTGGGCAGGGGGGGGAACATATATATATTTTTTTATTTTTCCTAGAAAATACCTTTCATGCAAACTGTATCCTAATTTAGGAGACAATTTTCAGGAAACATCAGTCTATTTTGGGGGAAAAATATCACTGATATTTCTTCTGTAGAATCTGCCCAGAGACTGGTTAAGGTTTACTCACCTAAAATACTTTCCTGATACTCCCTCCAATTCCTCTGCTACGGCACAATATATTGTTGTCTGAGCTCCCTGAGCTGCCTCTTTAAATATAATACCCATTAGTGGATAGGCTAACATCATCTGCCAACGTGGAAATGGGTTGCTTACTTTATAATGTCTGCCTAACTCTGTTTTAATAAGACCAGGGTGCAGAGAGTTCACCGTTACACTGCTACCTGAAACAGATAACAGTAAAATAACTAAATATCAACTTTAAGCAGATGTGCAAAACCCACTTTTTATGGCATGTTGTTACACCATCCACACGATAGTGGCGGGGTATTATACCCCTCATACAATAGTGGCGAGGTATTATGGCATCACGTTTGTTGTAATAACTTTAGTAAATATAAATGGATTTTCACACCAAACTTGGTATGTGCATTGATTTTTTTGGAGATCTGGTTGGGGATTGCTAACGGGCAAATTTCGTCAATTTCTGACAGAGTTATCTGCCTGCGTTGATAGTATGTGCATTGATATTGTGGTGATTTGGTTTGGGATTGCTACTGGGCACATTTCACTAATTTTTTGACAGAGTTATGCTCAGTCATTTGTATCCACTGCCCCCCGCACCTACGGGGATGGGCGGGGGATGGCAGGGCTAATGACCGGGGTTATTACTTCTTGAATGTCCCCGCAATGCCGTGTAAGTGCCGGGATTATGATTTTAAGCCAATATAGCGGGGACTATAGTGGTGGAACTAGCTGAAGAAAGAGCGTGTTTTACGCGTATTTTATCGGTGTCATGGCCGTCGTTTATCAGGGCACTAATGACAAGATCTCGTGAGAACAAGATAGCAGTTACAACAGAAAATGAAAGTGAGAAAAGTTCTACAAATATTTATGCTCATCCTATCTATCTATCTTTTTTTTTCGAAACTGAAATCAGATAATTTAATTTAAGATGGGTTACTTATACCACAAATTCTGATCATTTCACGCTTTAGTGTGTGAAAACCTTCCTGGAGATACATGTAATACGTTTTCGTGGCTGATGTCAAACACATAGTTTATATAGACAACCTCGGTCCTTTGGGCATTTCCGAATAGTCATGTGATATTTACCAAGCTCGCAACAAAGTCCAAGGTGAAATGGCGGCCATTTTATATTGCAGTCTGTTTGCAAAATTCTGCTATTATCAATTTATCATCATATGCTATTACCAGTCTGGTGCGAGTTACTTTGTAAATGGGGCGAGTTGTCTTGGGGTGAGTTTTATGTGGGGCAAGTTGTCTTAGGGCGAGTTGTCCTGCACCCTCTAGAAAGACCCTTGATGAGCAAGCGTTTGTAAACTACAGTGAACCCTTATTAACCTTATAAACCTTAATTCCTTGTTCATTCTTAATTCTACAAATTACAGGACATAAAGAAAATACCCTTGGGGTACTCTATCAAGGTTGACTGACATATTTTCATCTTGGCCTTTTGAAAGGTTGCACATTTTCTTGACCTAATTCACACATTCGAATAATGGCGGTCACGCCCGTGAAGTGACTAGAAATTGTGAAATGAAAATCCATAAGCATCCATCCAACGAAGCGAATATTTTCCAACACGTTTGTAAAAAAATATAACAATATAGTGAATGCATATACGGAAAATAAATCTGTTTCTCCATTGAGAATAAGCTCATATGAGGTCCTGTAAGCAACTCACATATTATCAAAGCCGTGGGGACTGACACTTGCTGAAAATATGTTTCTGCAAAATACATTTTAGTGGAGTCTTAAAATTGTAGTGAGCAGCGAACTTTGATAAAATTGATTGTTTGGAATTGTACTTTCAGTAAATTACGGCAATCTATAGCGTATTGGACGAACTGTTGCCATAACTTTTCAAGGGACTTTAGCTATCACTCCATGCTCATGATGGCTAGTTATAAAAGTATGAAAATCAATTTCAGTATCTGTATTTGAAATTGATTATCTTCATTTATGTTCAGACTTGAGTTCCATATAAATTTATGGCCTTCGCATATGACCTGCAATGTAACAGGACTGGAAATGACCATGAAATAAACAAAAAAAATAAATAAAATAAAATAAAATAAATAAATGTTCTCTTTGTTTTTTTTATTATTACTATTATTTTTTTCCGATTACATGTATCTGTATATAATAAATAAATTTTGATAACTGTTTAAGGTTAAGCACTGTAATCTCTTGAAAAAATAGTTCATTAAGATGGAAAAAAGTGTACCTTATTATTGAATAAATGGTGGTTGCCATGCAATGTTTTCACCTCCAAAGTGGCAGGTATTTGGTTGCTACAGATTGTTACGTCACGCCGATGTTGTCTGTCAAGTAAAACTGATTTTTTTAATATGTCTGGCATAATTATATTTTGTCTTCTGTCAAAATGTAGGATCCCCCTGTAAGAAAACTTATTGCAGTGGTTGGATTCCTCTTTCAGTCAGACTTCAGAATGATATGAATATTTTTATCCTAATGAAATTTGATGTCAAACACTGTAGGATGAAGAAGTCCTACAAGTATTGAACCATTTACATAGATTACCGAATGTTCTTTAACCTGCACAGGGGGTGACCTTTCCTGCACACTGTGTTGGGTTGGGGGTGGGGTGAGAGTGGAGCTCCAGTTAACGTCCTATCCAAAATGCATGAATTTGGAAGACTCCACATTTAAATAACACTGTTCAGTCTTCTTCAGAATAGTCAGTTATTGGAGAAATTCAAGGCAGTACTGAATTAAAAATTAAAAAGGAACATGTACAAGAGAAGAAAGCTCCAGCTCTTCTGAAAAGCCATAGCAAATGCCTGCACAAAGACTGTTGAATTCAAGGCAACATATATTTAGATAAAAAATAGTCATGCTCTATTCACCCTGGCTAAACTACTGACACCAGGCCTCAGATTTTTCAGATATTTGCAGGATTTCAGACTTACAGAGCTTGGCTTTTTCTTGATTTCAGGCATTTAGATTTTGATTTTTTACCGTGTATATGCTAATTAAAAGGACTATTTACGGCTGCAAAAGCCGGTCTTTCACTTGGAAAAGCTTGGCCAGGATGAGGCCTGTAACATTTAAAGCTCCTTTTTCATGTCCCCCAGGGCTGGGGGAAAATAGTAGGGCTGTTACTTTTCATATGTCCCCACAGTGCAGTGGTTTTAGCAGGGCTTTGATTTTGAGAAAGTCATTGTCCCCGCCCATCCCCATAGGTGGGGGGGCAGTGGATACAAATGACTGGTGCATGACACATCCATATTTTAGTTTCAGGACAATAACATGACTAAATCTCAATGTCTTTTCACCAAATTTGATATGTGCATTGATATTGTGGAGATCTTATTTGGGATTGTTCACTGGCAAATTTCGTCAATTTTTGATCAAGAGATCTGGGCCCTGTTGTTCAAAGCATCGTTAGCTTAACGAGCTCGTTAAGGGTCATTTCATTAACTGTTTTAGCCGATTCAATATACAATATTCTGATATTTTTTGCTGAAAAAATGTGAGTAGCTTTTGCACAGCAAAAGCTACTCACATTTTTTCAGCAAAAAATTTCAGCATATTTGCGTATCACTCAATGTAAATTTTAATGAATCGTTAACTAACGATGTCGTTAGCTTTGAACAACTGGGCCCTGATAATGGCGGGGTATTATCATTTCACATTTTTATCATTTTTATTGGAAGTTGTGAAAAATGGTAAATTTTTATCACAGTTTTTTTTTTTTTTTTTTTTTTTTGCCTCGGGTCAATAAAATCAAACATTTGGAAAGTCCACTGGCCAGATCTTGTAAGTATCAATCTGTACATGAAAAAGTTATCAAATTATTCCAAACAGTTCAAGGATTAGGGCCTTTTTTCATTATTTTTTTCAAAGGTTTTGCCTCAAGCAAGTTCATTGGCTAGATCTTGTCTATATTTATCAGTATGCCAAAAATTATCAAAATAT
Source organism: Anodontia alba (assembly GCA_964016985.1). Taxonomy (NCBI): domain Eukaryota; kingdom Metazoa; phylum Mollusca; class Bivalvia; order Lucinida; family Lucinidae; genus Anodontia; species Anodontia alba. Next base: position 4,477,365 of record OZ024823.1, read on the forward strand.
TCCCAATATTTTAAGCACTCTGGCCATTTTTGCTAACTAACTTTGATACTGACAGACCAACTCACAAGATGTCTTTAGGGCACTCTTTGAAAATAAACCTTTCAATTGGTCAAATCTGTCTACTTTTCTGCAGGTTGTGCAATATCAGGTAAGATTATATCTAAAACACAAACATATAACAGAGGAATATCAGGTAAGATAATATCTAAAAACACAAACATATAACAGAGGAATAACTTAACCCATTTTAGACTGAATCAACGCCCCTCACGCAATATATTGGAAGAGTCAAATTTCAATTTTACGTATGTCAGGCTATGTGATTTTAAATATTCCTAATGAAAAATGGCTAAACTATTTGCAATCAGTGGAAACCCTGATCAGATGCTGCATTCTGTGGTGTCTGATCTGGGTCTGCACTGTTTGCCAATTACCCTTTTGTTGGTCTCCAGACTAAAATGGGTCAATATATCAGGTAAGATGGTTTTACAAAAACAAAAAAAAAAAACAAAAAAACTCGCACTGTCCATATTTCTGAACATATATATTGTGGATACTCATCAAAACATATTGGTCAGGCAGCCAAAAAAATTATACTGTTGAAAGATCAGTTTTGAAGACCTTTGGATTTTTTCCCCCTAAATGCTTCAAATATAAATGAAACGGCAACTTATTGTTATTTTATTTTCTTCTCTCACTGATATTTTTGTTTCACACAGAAACAGTAACAGAACAAAAGGAACCATTATACTGACCTATATATTTTAAACATAGGAAATGAATAAGATTCAAATCAGTGACTTTTGAACTTTAAATAAGTCTACCTGCACAGCTTCAGTGCAAAAGATTGGTAATAAAGCCATAGCTCCAGATAAGCGGTGGGGTGGGGTATCTTAAAGAAATGTCACAAGGTTGACCAAATATCAAGGCTCTAGCTCAAATACTTTTTGAGATATCTTGCAAAGGAGATTTCAATATTATTTTACTAAAAGGGAAATAACTCTAAAATGGGAGATAATTCAGATATGGTAAATGTCCTAAAATTTCGAACACTCTAAAATTTCGAACACCTAATATTTTTGCCCAAAATAATTTCTGGAAATGTCCTAAAATCTCGAACAGTGGCGGTTTTGCAAAAAGGGGATTTCTAAAATTTCGAACACAGCTTTCTTCAAGTAATTTTTTATCGGCACATTCTAATTTCGGGAACGTTTTTTTTTTTTTTTTTTTCGTTACGGAACCGGAAACTAAAGTAGTAGTGTTGAAAGCCACCGCAAAACGTAAATGCTCACAGCAGTGTCATAACGATTTTTATGTACATAAATGGCATGGGAACCGTATTTTAATTTTATACAAACCCAGGAGATAATGACTGAAAATTTGCAAGAAAAAAAAAAAAAGACTTCCATCACAATGTTAGCCATTTCTACGCGAAAGTCACGTGGATGTCCGCGTGACAAGGGTTAGATTATGCGCAGGTGATCTAGAACTGTTGTTACCTTGTGGCAGTCATGAAAATATTCCGGTAGGAAAACGAAGGCCAGGATAAATCTATGAATCCGCGCTGTACGATCTGACTATTTGCTGTTTGTTCGTGTATCTCACCACTACGTATGTCTTATTGCTTTACCTACGTAGATTTTCATGGGTCTGCTCAGATACGCCACCGGGCGACGACACGCAATTCTGGGACAGTCTCATTTCCAGTATAGATTACAAAAATATATATATGTGAAAATACAGAAAATGCAACAGTCACATTCCCTTTTCCCGCATGAAGAAACTGCGTGCTCGTAATGGTAACGTCACGAGAAATCGTGGCGGAAACCGCTTAGAGAGAAAACTCACACTTCTGTTCGTTCAATTATAGAGCATTTTTTCGCCAGAAATGTATATGAAACAGGCAGGTATTAAAATAGAACCTAAGTATTGGGACAGATAGGCCTATGCAAACTGTAGACTCAGATCAGACGCCACAGACAAAGAGGGAATGAAACTAGTTAGGGGAAACAGGGAACATGGAAATTTGGAAAACCCCTTTAGGACAATAAGACGTGCGACCAGTGAAGACAGATCATCGATGCAAGGGCAGTCAGATTTTGCTGTTTGTGGTAACAAATAGGCATGTAAACTCCAGTTCTTGGAGGATTACAAATCTTTGGTTAAATACAGCACCGTTTCAGTGAAGGTTTTACATGCGTTCTGCGGCGTCTGATCCGGGTCTACACTGTTTGCTCAGGCCTGTCTGTCCGAATACGTAGAGTAAGTACAGAAATTCGATCAAAGGGAATCCCTTCAGAAATCATCCTGGATCCGCCCCTGATTCATAAAAAAAATAAAAAAATGCTGGGTCCGACTCGTAATATTCATCATCGAGGCATATGCAATTAGCTCCCTTTAAACAGTAGAAACGTAAAGAGTGAGGACCTTACTCCGCATTTACCAGGGTATAAATAAATATAAGTACTGTTATTCTTTTACATTATGTATATACTGAGAACATTATAATTATTAAAATATCCAGAAAATGAACAGTCACAAAGCAACATTTCCCTTGCCCTGCATTAAGAAACCACGTGCTTGTAGCGGTACGTCTTGTGAAATCGTGGCGGGAAACCTTTTCGGGAGAAAACCCAACTTAGAGCATTTTCTCGTCAGAAATGCATACGAAACTGGCACGTATTAAAAATTTGAAGAACCTAAATATTGGAACAGATAGGCCTGTAATCGGGCAATTGGCCTAGGAGGAGATGTTTATAAAAATTTTCTATTTTTTGGCTCTGGCAGCCATTCTTGTTCAGCCAAGCAGAACCATTTTAGCAATTTTGGTAAAGGGGCCTAAGAGGAACATTTCTTTTAAATTATTTTGAAATCAGGCCACTGGTTTAGGAGGAGATGTTGTTTAAAGATTTTCTATGTTTAGCTCTGGCATCTATTTAGTTCAGCCGAGCAGAACCATTTTAGCAATTTTGGAAAAGGGGCATAAGAGGAACATTTCTGTGAAACTGTTTTGAAATCGGGCCACTGGCCTAGGAGGAGATGTTGTTCAAAGATTTTTCTATTTTTAGCTATGGTGGCCATTTCAATCAAACCAAACCATTATAGCAATTTTGGAAAAGGGATATAAGAGGAACATTTCTGTGAATTTATTTTGAAATTTGGTCATGGGCCTAGGAGAGTATGTTGTTTAAAGACTTTTCTATTTTCAGCTCTGGTGACCATCTTGTTCTGACAGCCGAGAAGAACCATTTGAGCAATTTTGGTGAAGGGCCAAGAGTGAAACATTTCTGTGACATTTGGTGGAAAATGGTTCAGTAGTTTAAGAGAAGATGTCGTTGAAAGAAATTGTTGATGACTGACAGTGCACAGACGCACGACAGATGGTGACACAGGCTGTTCACAATAGCCCACAATGAGCACTTTGTGCTCAGCTGAGTTTAAAATATAAAGATTTCCATTGTTTATATCACATCTGCATATTAAAATATGAAAAATATGAAAACAAGCACCAGAAGAGTGAGAGTTGTCATCCTTGTTTAACTCAGTGACTTAAAACAATCTGTATAGTAAAACTAATTGTAAATTTTCACAGTTTGTAGATTTCATTTAGGGTGAACCCTAGGGTGGATGCTAGGGTGAACACTAGGGTGGACTTAGGTACACAGACGAATGAATGGACGAACAAACAGATGGTAACTTGTACACCTAAGTCTGGCGACATGTGCAACAAAAACAAGAGGCCCACGGGCCACGGGTCGCTCACCTGAGTGACATAGCCACTGCAGATACGCAGATGTTATGCAACATTTTTCCAATCCTGTCATCGCAACTAATGAAAAGATCATCATTTAAGCAGTTCTTTACTTTGAAGAAGATATATGGCATGCCAGTCAATTGAGCATGATCATTTGAACAAACTCTAAATGGCAGCCAGCTTAGATTTACGATCGGCACAATTTTAGCTATTTTTGATCTACGAGTCACCCCAATGCTTCCTACCAAGTTTCAAGTCAACTGGCCTTTCAGTTCAGGAGAAGAGGCGAAAAATAGATTTTCAAGATGGCTGCCATGGTGGCCATCTTGGATATCCGGTTAGCACAATTTTAGCTTTTTTTTGATCTACAAGTCACCCAAATGTCTCCTACGAAGTTTGGAGTCAATTGGCCTTTCGGTGCAGGAGCAGAAGCCAAATATAGATTTTCAAGATGGCGACCATGGTGGCCATCTGGGATTTCTGATCAGAACGATTTTAGCTATATTTGATCTACCAAGTCACCCTGATGCTTCCTACTAAGTTTCGAGTTAAGTGACTTTTGGGTTTAGGAGAAGAAGCGAAAAATAGATTTTCAAGATAGCTGCCATGGCGGCCATCTTGGATTTACGATCGGCATGATTTTTAGCTATTTTTGTTCTACAAGTCACCCAAATGCTTCCTACCAAGTTTCGAGTCAACTGGCCTTTTGGTTCAGGAGAAGAAGCGAAAAATAGATTTTCAAGATGGCTGCCATGGCGCCCATCCTGGTTTTACGATCGGCATGATTTTAGCTATTTTTGATCTACAAGTCACCCCGATGCTTCCTACCAAGTTTGGAGTCAACTGGCCTTTCGGTTCAGGAGAAGAAGCGAAAAATAGATTTTCAAGATGGCTGCCATGGCGGCCAATTTGGATTTCCAATAGGCAGGATTTTAGCTATTTTTGATCTATAAGTCACCCCAATGCCTCCTACCAAGTTTGGAGTCAATAGGCTTTTGGGTTTAGGAGAAGAAGCGAAAAATAGATTTTCAAGATGGCAGCCATGGCGGCCATCTTGGATTTCCGATCGGCACGATTTTAGCTATTTTTGATCTACAAGTCATCCTGATGCTTCCAAGCAAGTTTGGAGTCAATTGGCCTTTCTGTTCAGGAGAAGAAGCAAACAATAGATTTTCAAGATGGCCGCCATGGCGGCCATCTTGGATTTCCGATCGGCACGATTTTAGCTACTTTTGATCTACAAGTCACCCTGATGCTTCCTAGCAAGTTTGAAGTCAATTGGCCTTTCGGTTCAGGAGAAGAAGCGAAAAATAGATTTTCAAGATGGCGGCCATGGTGGCCATCTTGGATTTCCGATCGGCACGATTTTAGCTATTTTTGATCTACAAGTCACCCTGATGCTTCCTAGCAAGTTTGGAGTCAAATGGCTTTTCGGTTCAGGAGAAGAAGCGAAAAATAGATTTTCAAGATGGCGGCCATGGCGGCCATCTTGGATTTCTGATCGGCACGATTTTAGCTATTTTTGATCTATAAGTCACCCTGATGGTTCCTAGCAAGTTTGGAGTCAATTGGCCTTTCGGTTCAGGAGAAGAAGCGAAAAATAGATTTTCAAGATGGCGGCCATGGCGGCCATCTTGGATATCCGATCGGAACGATTTTAGCTATTTTTGATCTACAAGTCACCCTGATGCTTCCTACCAAGTATCAAGTCAATTGGCCCAGGGGTACAGGAGGAGTAGGCTTTTAAAGCAATTGTTGACGCCGCACGACGGACGACGGACGACGCACGACGGACGACGGACGACGGACATTGACTGACCACAATAGCTCACCATGAGCACTTCGTGCTCAGGTGAGCTAACAAAGCAATCAGCTCCCTCTTCCATAACAAGGTAATCCCAATACCAGACAGGACCAGTAAAGCATTAAACAGAACATGCAAAAATGCTGTTTTTGTTGTTGTTTTTCTCAAATGAAAAAAAAAATAATAAAAAAAAAAATTGTTGTGCACAGTTTAATTGATCCAAAATATAAAAGGTTACTGTAATAATATAATCACCCAAAATATTTGGACACCTGAACTCAAAACCATACTTGCCCTAACATTTGAATATGTCCATTTGACTGCTTGGTAATGTGTCTAAAACTGGAGGAATGGCAAACTGTACAAATCCAGATCAAGTAATTCAAATGTTTGAGAAAATGCTGAAAATGTTATGGCTTACCTTCAAGTCGTTTACTAAGCTCCCTTGTGAAGAGAATGTTTGCCAGTTTACTCTGTGAGTAGGCTTTGCGCATGTTATACTCTTTGTCACCATTGATGTCATCAAAGTTTATCTGTCCTCCTGAAAAAAAAAAACATACAAGAAAATAGGCAAACTGCTCCTTTTGAGATATCAAGTTCTTCCTGAACTTTGGGTACCCTCAGCTGCAGCACCCCAGTTCAAAGTACCAGATTATGACACAATATTTAGTTGCCTTATGATGATAGCAAATCATTTTGTCTTAACACAACATCCCAGAAGCAATATCCAGTTGGATATATCTCTGCGTATATACATTTGGATGAGCTGGGCCACAGACTGTATGACAGCTCAACCCTGAACCTTTTTAGAAAGCTTGTGCCTGACCTTACTCATCTGTAAATGAGCCTTCATCTTTGTTGCATCATAGTACTGAGGAATTACTTTCTTTATATGTTTTTTTTTTTTTTTTTTTTGTTTTTTTTTGTTTTTTGTTGTTGTTATTTTTCTTTTCTGTATTGATTCACTAATGTGTTAGGGACACCCTTACATGGACTGAACAAAGGTATGTTAACAAGAACTGTATCAGGATTGAATGTCCACAAAACCAGGTTTGAGCCTCAACACCACTCTTTTACCCTCCCCACCTCCACCCCACTCCACTTCCCCACTGAAAGGTTTTACTGTTGACTGTTCCTTGGGTGTATTTTATGCTGCAATTTCTTTTTGTTTAGTCTTTCTCTTTTCATTTGTCTGTTCTATTTTGACAAAGTGCTGTTCTCTGCTGAAATTTTATATAATTAAACCCTGATCTGTTTTCTTAGGAGGGCTGTTTGTTTGTGTTGAGGTTTTACGGCCCAGTCAACCCGATGGGGTCATGTCGAGCACGGTCAGTTTACCTAACCACATGTTTAATAGGCAGGCTTAGTCCTCTAAGCGGTTAACCAGTATTGTGCACATTCTTTCGCCAGAAACTGACAACTGCCCTTCTTGAATCAGCGGAAGGGAGAGAATGACCGTAGAATATATTTCATGATCAATCTCCACAAAGAATGTTGCCAACCTTGGCGGGGGTTGAACCCGCGACCTCCTGGTCTCCAGTCCAAGGGCGCATCCAACTGAGCCACTGAGGCTAGCTTAGGAGGGCTGCGTTCTGTGACTGGAGGCATATGACAGCTGCTTCATCTAAAAGGTTTCAAGGTCACAGTAAGTACTGTGTCCCATGATGAAAGTTTTTTGATTGAACTATACAAAGAGAAGAAAAATAGAGAAGAAGGAACAACAAAGTGAGCAAGACCATTGTCTCTTATATGAGCCTTCTGACATATGCACCCAACCAATACTCAAATCAGCCTGTGCATCGACAGTCTGATCAGAGTCTTTGTTGTCTGCATGAAGAAACTTTGCTTGACTATCCAAAATGCACCCAGTGAAAATTCTGATCTGAATCTTAGCTAGGCTCAATGTCTGAAGGTATGTTTTTGAAGTTGCGGCTCATATGTTAAAAGATCCTGATTGAATCATCCACAAAGTTTCATGGTTGCACAGTTCTTGAAAACTTGGACGAAAGTTTTTCAAATGAATTATGAAAGCAAGTAAAAGGGACCAAATTTATGAAAAAATGACTTTAGCACAATAATTTTCTGCCACACACCACAGGGATCATGGTAGTGTCATCTACAAAGTTTCATATTTGCAGTGAGCAAAATTCCTGGAAAAAAAAAAAGAAAACAAAGGAAGATTTTCCCTTTGTACTACATGTATATGAAAAGAAAGAAAAACAGACAAAAAGAAGTCTTCACATGATGTTTCTGCAACAAAATCTGTATTGAAAACTACTCAGATACTTTTAACTTTATCCAAATATTCTGAATTCTGTGAGTAAAATATCCAAACGCTGGCTTACCTATTGCTCTGCTAATCCTGCTGTGTTCTGTTAATACTTGTATCAATCTTTCAGACAATAAATGAAATGTATCTGTAAATGTATCTATTTGAGACAAGCACTGGCATGAACACATTTTCTACAAAACCGGGCTCCTGCATGCAGGGATAACTTTGTGTAAATCAGAGCTAAAGATAAGGCATATTTTTCAACCATGAAGTACTGATTTTTTTTTTTTTATTTCTCCCTGAAAATTTATGTAGTGGTAGTGACAAGAAGTGCCCCAGTAAGTGCTTCAAATGAGTACTCATAGAATACAAAGTTTTTGTTTAAAAATAAATATTTATCTGGATGTCCCTCTTATCTGAAGCTCTATAATCATATGGATTTGTGTCATATAGAAAACTTACTTGTGTGTGCTAAAGATGAAACGTTTACAATTCTACTTGGAGCAGATTTCTTTACCAGATCAAGCAGCAGATTGGTGAACAAGAAATGTCCGAGATGGTTGACAGCAAAGTGCATCTCATATCGTTCCTCAGACTGCCATTTCGGACACCACATAACACCTGTATAATAAGAAGTAAAATGGTGAATCAAAGAGTGCTGAAGAAGGCGGTGCTTGAAATTCTATATATTTCTAAAACTGATTTATGCTGAAATTAAACACACACACACACAGACACACACACACAAACACAAAGAGTATATAGAATTTGTAAAATGTAATCTGAGACTGAGAGTCGGAAGCCAGGCACGTGCCAATGACCTTTCTTTTTGATATTTTGCAGATTTGGTATAGGTACCATTTTAATGAAATTAACCTGGATAAACCTGATAGCCCCCTTTTGGTGATAAAGCTCCTTTTCAATGTCAAACAGGACTGCGGCTCTGGTCACACATTTTTTGTTTTTACTCAAAGCTGTAGATTTGGCATGTTTTATGGGAGTATTCCTATATATTCTGTCGATGTTGTACTCAATATGATTACAATCTTATTTCTTCAAAAGTTCGAAGTTTCCTTTGGTTTTGTTCCTTTAAAGGCATCAGAGTATAAGGCTAATATGTTTGATTACAGAATTTAGGGTTATCACTATAATCAGCATTAGCTGGGAAGTATTTTTTGTGAGGCTGGAAGTTACAGGAAAACTGATAGTTGAAATGTGGTATTTTATATCTAGTGGCCGTTTGGCAAACTCCCCACAAAATAAAATATCCTACCATATTTACCCTTAGCATTTGAACAGACAGACTGAGCAAACCATGTACACCCAGATCAAATACCAAAGAAAGTGGCATCTCATCAGGTGTACAATGCTTGTGATTCAACCATCTTGGTTATAGATACATCACCAGGCAGAAAAATGGACTGCATGAAATGTCAAAACCTATTTTCTGGGAGAAAAATGATAAATATTTTAAAAGGTTGTCTGCTGATTTGTTTATCCAATGTGCTAAGCATTAAGGTGTCAGAATATTTAGGGAAAATACAGTAAGCTGCTAACAGTAAAATGAATCTCATATCCTTCTTTCACAGCGATTAAGAGGTGTACCCAGTGATGTATGTGTATTTGATTATTTGTACGTGTATTTGATTATTTTTTTTTTTATGTCTCCAGGTTAACATATGTTATGGGCACTCATTCAAGAAATCATTATGAGTGTCCAGGGTACATATTTCTAAAGAAACAGCACCAGCAAGGTTCCATGAAAAAACATGTTTTGTCTGGAACTATGCTTCTTTGGATTACTGTTTTGAACAGGGTATAACACATGAATAATGATAATCAAATATGAGACTTGGGACACATCAAGGGTAAATGATAGTTAAATAATCCCATATTCTCTTTGTTCTACATTACCAAGAAGTACTGGATCCAGTTGTTCAAAGCATTGTTAGCTTAACAAGCTCGTTAGTGGTCAGGGCCCAGTTGTTCAAAACTAACAATGTTGTTAGTTAACTTATCGTTAAAACTTTGATCATTATATATGGTATAAATGGTAATATTTTTGCTGAAAAAATGTGAGTAGCTTTTGCATTTGCAAAAGCTACTCACATTTTTTTTCAGCAAAAATACCTGTGAATTAGATATTGTACTTACTAGAACAGTTAAAATTTTCACCACTAACGAGCTCGTTAAGATAACGACACTTTGAACAACTGGGCCCAGAATGCTATCTGTTCTAGTAAGTACAATATCTAGTTCACAGGTATTTTTGCTGAAAAAAAATGTGCAAATGCAAAAGCTACTCACATTTTTTCAGCAAAAGTATGATCAAAGTTTTAATGATACGTTAACTAATGACATCGTTAGTTTTGAACAACTGGACCCTGATATTTTTTTTCTCAAAAATATGTTGTGGTACATATTAAAAGTGCCTCACTGTCACCTCTGTGCAACATTTCTAGTGAGTATACACTACAGATTTTTTTGTGGAAAAATAAGAAAAATCTAGAAATTCAATCTGCATGCTGAAGAAAACACCAACCTGCATTATTGATCAGGATATTCAGCTGTGGTTCTTTCTTGATTATCTCGCCTGCACATTGTCGGACAGATTTCAGGGATGCTAGGTCTAAGACATACACCACTACATCCTTATTTCCTGTTGACTTTCGAATCTCCTCGGCAGCTCTCTCAGCTTTTGTTATGTCTCGACAAGCCAACAACACTCTTGCTCCTGTAACAAGTCCAACCATGAGAAAAATGGTCTTCAAGGCTAGGCCGAAAGCCCAGATCAGCCAGCATTTCCACACAGTCTGATCAGGGTATTTGATATTTCATACTTTATAAGCTTGCAGTTTCTAAAGGCTCAATACACCTCAAGAGGAAAATTACAAATAACTCTCATACAAAATTATTTGCCTCCCTTCTCACTGAGCTCTTAGATCAAAACATTTGCTCCCACTGGAAGCAAATTATTAACTTTAAGAGTAGCCCCCGGTTTTGAAAGGCTCCAAACACTAGGGAGCCAACTTCCTATCTACAAAAATTGTCTCTCTTTGCAAATCTTTATGGAATATCCATTCATCTTAAATAGAAAGGGCAGTTCCTTATCAGCAACACAGATGCACTATCTCAACTGGGCATTTTGTTGTCCATAAATACTAAGGCTGGCACAATTAATTTATCGATAAATTCCACAAAAATGATTATCATTACAGATTTGCTAATAATCGATCATTTGATTTCTGTGCCTGTTACTTTACCATATTTATCCTTAGTGTTCAGACACCTAAACTCCTTACAATACTTTATCTAAAATTTGAACAAGTACAATTTACTACCCAATGTTGTGTCTAAAAATAGCTGGATGGGTGGCAAACAGCATAGACACTGATGAGACGCCGCATTTGCGGCATCTCATCTGGGTCTACACTGTTTGCTCATGCTTGTCTTACCAAATGCATACAGTAAAGTATAACATATGGTAAGAGTCATGCTCAATCAGATAGGTAAAATTATTACCAAATCGTTAGTGATTACTAATCGATTATTGATCACAATTGCAGACTGATAATCGATTATCTTTTCAGGTTCGATTAGCCAGCCTTCATAAATACAGTCGACTCTCGTTATCTCGAACTTCACGGGACCTGATAAAAATGTTCGAGTTATCAGTAGTTCGAGACAATCAAATTGTGACGTCATAGGTATGACAACTGTTCGCCTCTGTTCGCCAAAACGTGGTTGGACGGCACATGTATATGGCAATTTAAATAATTTACGCGTACTTCAGTTTGCATTGTTACTGTTTGTTTTAGGAGATGCAATGGTTCTCTTGGAATAATATCATCAATAAATGTTAATAATAATAAATTTCAAACGTCTCTTGTTGTCTTTTAATACTCCTGCAAATTTGGATTTCCATGTGAGCTACAAATAAATTACTGGTTTCCGGGTTGTGTTAGCTATACGTTATGAACTGGTTTGAATTAGCTCCCTTCGCATAGACGACTCGATAAAGAGTTGACTGATTTCCGCTTTTGCATAAAACGCTTACAATGTTAAGCGGCAGCTGTAAGCTAGTTTTGATTATCTCCCCTGGCATAAACGAACCCTCTCAGAGCGGCAAACTGTAGATCCTGCAGAGAAAGCTCGTTATAAGCCGTCTCATCTGGACCTACACTATTTGTGCAGGTATCCGTATCAGTCTACAGGGTCGGAAGGGTTAACATCGGTACCCACGTGTAATTCGTCTATTTGAGGCCGTGCACGACAACTCCTATTAGAAGACTGCACGACTGTCAAAGACTCGGATCAGCCTGCACGCCCACGAATTTTCCATTATACGCATGAGCCTTATCTGGGCTTACCAAAGAGCACCGCCTGACCAAAGAGTAACAAGCAAAGATTCAGACTTAGCTAGCATGTTCAATACAGGCTGATTTGAGTCGGAACCTGTCGCGCACTGACTTTTCTTGAAGACGCTATATCGTTCAGACGGACAGTACTCAATAGTGAAGAGCATATCTAAACAATAAATTAAAGAAACTCCGTTGATTAATCTTCCATAACACTATTCTGAGCTGCTTTTTATCTTACAAATTAATGACACGAGACGGTGTTGAGCGTCGCGTGTCAAACCCGACTCGACACGCACGTGATTTCATAATTACGGATTTTAGACATTGTTTGTGTTGTTTGCAATTACCTGGACAAAGGGGAAAATCAAAATATTGATTTATTTATCAATGGCCTATTATGATTTTCATTAACTGAGAGACCGGCGGCGCCGCATCTTACATTTTGTATTCCTTCGTCATGGTCCGAGTTCGAGATACGCGGTAGTAAAAACTGTGAAAAATATATTCAGGGACTGAAAATGATGGACGAGATAGCCGAAGTGTCGACATAAAAGAAGTTCGACATACGCGAAGCTGAAATACAATAAATGTATAAGGAAAATAATCGGGACTTAGAAATCAGTTCGACATAAGTGATAGGATCGAGATAAGAGGGGTCGAGATAACGAGAGTCAACTGTACTCTCAAGACACAACTGAAATATCTAGTAAACTGGTCCTCTAGTGTAGAAAACTAATCACTTTTTTGTCACTATGGGAAACTGATGCACTTTCAGGGAAAGCTACTGTTAAAGTTTTGTTTCCCTTCCGAAAAGAAGTCTATTCTACAAGCAAAGAATTTGCTCCCCATGGCAGCAAGTTTTTTCCTTTTAGAATAGACCCCTTTTCAGAAGGGGCTTGGTGGCAGGAATACAAAAAGTCACAAAAGTGGTCTCCCTTGTTAAAAATGGCGGAAAATCTAATAGGTGTATCCATTCACCATATATCACATTGTTCATGTACAGACTGCTGCCTAATTAAAACTACTGTAATAACGCTAAGTATTGGGGCCTATGCAAACAGTGCAGACCAAGATCAGATGCCATAGCATGCAGTGTCTGATCAGGGTCTACACTGTTTGCCATACATATAGCAGTATTTTAGACACATCAAGAGGTAGTAGAACAGACTAATACATTGTATTTCAAATCTTAAGGCAAGTATGGTAAGTAGATAACCTGATAAGGTGTCCCAATACTTAGGGCAAATATGGTATATTTAAATTACTGTGTAAGGTTTGTCTGTTGAATATCGGCCTATAAACAGATTTGTCTTTACCATAGGACAAGTGTCAACAATGTCTACACATAGCTCTTGATAAGGCACTTTTTTCAACCAAAAAGTAGCTATATTTTTCTTATTTCTCGACGAAAACATATGTTGTGGGTACTCATTCTAATGAGTACCCACAACATATGTTTTCGTCGAGAAATAAGAAAACTATTTACCTGATACCCATTCTTATCTAGACCTATGTCTACAGCTATCATAAGCACTCTAAATAAAACAGAGAACATAATGATTGGCACATATTTTTTTGAGTACTGTAGATATCCTAAAATTTTGAACACTTTATTCCCTACTATTTCGACCTAAATTTTGTTGTTGTTTTTTAATGCACTGTTTCCAAAAATACTTGGTGGAATGGCAATTTTTATGCAATTGTTTCCAAAAATACTTGATGGAATGGAAAACAGTGCAGACTCAATTATTAAACTTTCTCAGGAACTGTCTGATCTGGGTCTGCACTGTTTGTATATGCCATTTTGTCAGCAACTTTGGTGTACAAAACTTTAGGACATTGTATCTAAACGAAAACAGTACCAGTATAGAAAAGCTGAGGGAACAAATAGAAATTGAAATGTGTGCCATAAACAATTTCATTTGCTTTCAAGAAAATTAAATGCATTTCAAAGCATGAGCGACTTTTCAAATACACGTCAGTTAGCTTCTGTTACGCTTCTGTCATTTGTAATAGCAGGGAATAGCAGGGACAATGACTTCTCAGTATGCAAAGCCCTGGTATATGCTCCACACTGTTTGGACATTTTTTTTTTTTTTTGTCAAATCCTTGCTAAAAGCCCCCTGCTTCTCAAATACAATGTAATTGTTGCTTTCAACTAAGAATTTAATCATTCAAACATTATATTTATATTATACATGCATATGTATTAATATACTTTTTCTCCGGTCGCCTTGGAATGACTAAACATTATATTTCGAGGGTTGAGCGCAAGACTATAGTAACTCAAACATATTTTTGAAACCCTTGTTTAGGGGCAACTTGGACCCCTTTGTAAACAATGCAAATTTAGGTGCCATTGCTCGAGCAATGGCACCTAAATTTTCATTGTTTACAGAAAGAAATGTTGTAATCTTCATAACACCTTCATGGTGAGGAGATTAGGTTTGGGGAAAAACAACCATCTGACTTACGCCAGTCTTGCGCTCAACCCTCGATTTATATTATACATGTACATGTATTAATATACTTTTTCTCCGGTCGCCTTGAAGAAAGTCCTGACATCTAAAAATTCAGATTTGGAAGTCCTGTAAAGAAATTAAGGAGTATATGACCCAGACTTCCTTTAGTGGAAGCCCCATACATGCCATAAGCTCTTGGCAGAAATCTGTGAGATCAGGCTATTTTTTAGTGGAGATTTGACAAAATTCTGCGAGATTTTCATAAAAATCACTTTCAAGCTTGTAGAAATAAGCCTTTATTTTGATGAATTAAGCATATCAAAAGTATAATGTTGTGCAATTTATAATTAGTTCTTCATAAAATATCCTTTTAGAGGGTCTGAAAATTTTGTGAGATTTGAAATTCTTATGGAAAATGGGTTGCAAAATAGTCAAATCCTGTGAGATTTTGTCTCACAGTGTGAGGTATGGCATGTATGAAGCCCCATTTTGAGTAATTAGGCAGCCAGGCAAAAATGACTTTCTGAAAGATGTGCAAGCAGAATAGGCCTTTGTTCTACGCAATACAATTTAGCTCCTGTTTTCACTGAAAAAAACGGCATGTGCAGCCAGCGAATACTCAGATTAGCCTAGGCATCCGCCCAGTCTGATCAGAGTCTTCTCTGTGCGCTCAGCAGATAGCAGTAAACCCAAGCTTTCTTCATGCGGACAGTGAAGACTCAGATCAGACTGGGCAGATCTGAGTCTTCGCTAGACACACATGCCATTTTGTTGGTTTTGTCATGCGCTGGCGCAAATGTTTTCGAATGCATTTAACCCTTATATTAGTCAGTAACAGAACATACAGAATTTTGTTCCAAACCGTAGTAATAAATTTACATTTACATGCATATGACCACTTCTGTTATTTTCTTAATGTTTTTATTACCCTATTTGTTTAGACTGATGAGCAAATTTACGCATAAATATGTTCTTCAAATAAACCAACATCCCAACATTATCTAAAACTAAAACATTGTTTTCTTACTATTGGCTAGATATTGAGCTATTTTCCCTTAAAAATGCTTGTTATTTCTGTTTTCAGATCAGAGAAATTAAGGCTTTATATTCATGCTTAGCAGATCTGTGATTCATTGAAAAATAAAAAAACAGAAATGGAGAAAATCACCTTTGATGATTATTTGTTTGTGTTGAGGTTTTACGGCCCAGTCAACCCAATGGGGTCATGTCGAACGCGGTCAGTTTACCTAACCACACATTTACTGGGCAGGCATAGTCCTCTAAGCAGTTAACCAGTATTGTGCACATTCTTTCGCCAGAAACTGACAACTGCCCTTCTCGAATCAGCGGAAGGGAGAGAATGACCGTAGAAAATATTTCATGATCAATCTCCACAAAAGAATGTTGCCGACCTTAGCGGGGGTTGAACCCGCGACCTCCTGGTCTGCAGTCGGACGGCGCATCCAACTGAGCCACCGAGGCCGGCACCTTTGATGATTAAGAATGTCATTTTGATTAAGAATGTCATTTTAAGGGTTAACCCCTTCATGCTGAACCCGGAGATGCCCTGTCTTTGCAAACAGTGTAGATCCAGATCAATTAGCCAGCTGGGCCCAGTTGTTCAAAGCGTCGTTAGCTTAACGAGCTCGTTAAGGGTCATTTCGTTAACTGTTTTAGCAGATTCAAAATACAATATTCCGATATTTTTTGCTGAAAAAAATGTGAGTAGCTTTTGCAATGCAAAAGCTACTCACATTTTTTCAGCAAAAAATTTCAGCATATTTGCGTATCACTCAATGTTAATTTTAACGAATCGTTAACTAACGATGTTGTTAGCTTTGAACAACTGGGCCCTGATCTGGATCTGCACTGTTTGTCATTAAGTATGTGAATTTAAATTAACAACCTGGATCAAGTAATCTGATTGGCTGAAAAAATTAGAACTGGGCATGGCATCTTCATTCAACACGGCAAGGGTTAAGTCTCACCTCTTCTGGCTAGATCTCGGGCTGTTTCCTTCCCAATGCCAGTGTTAGCTCCAGTTATCAGAACTGTTTTACCTTTGAGTTGTGCTTTACTTCTACAAACCCCACCAGCAAAGTACCATTTTAATGCTGCATAACTCACACCTGAAATTATTCAATACAAAACCTTTTTAGAGAATGGATACACTATGCCATTTTTGTCAAGGGAGACAACTTCTGTGTCTTCCTGTTTGCTTTCCTGCACACCAAGCCCCTTTTGAAAAGGGGTCTACTCTAAAAGGAAAGAATTTGCTCCTCTGAAAAGGGGTCTACTCTAAAAGGAAAGAATTTGCTCCTCTTAGGAGCAAGTTCTTTTCTTTTAGAGTAGACCCCTCTTTAAAAGGGAGCAAAAACAATTTTGTCAGAGTTGTGTCCCTTGAAAGTGTATCCATTCCCCATAACCATTAAAGCGCCAATCAAAACTGTAAAGACATTCTAGAATGTTTATTTTTTGGGGGTTTTTTTTGTGCTTTTTTTATTTTTAAGTTGTAGTTGTTGTTCTGAGAAAATAAGGCTTGCCATTTTATGTGAATCATCTGCCTAGCAGGTATATATAATAAAACTCAAGCCTGACTTTCTGAGAAAAGAAAAAAAAAAAAAAAGAAAAAAAAAAGAATCTTGCTTGCTGCCGTTGTGTCTGGCCCTCTATGAGTAATTTGGCCCTCTATGAGTTATTCTAAATATCTAAAATAAAGTATTCCATCTCTGACAAAAGGGGTATTTGACAAAACCAAAATTTAATCAGTTCTTTATCTAGTCTCAACCTAAAGATAAACCTATGCAAATTTGGTAAGATCCATTCACTAAAGCATGCGTGCATGGCTCAGATACTGCAGTGATTTATTTGGTATTGTTGAGTCCCAAGGACTCACATGATTGAAATTCATTGAGTCCAATGATAGAATCATGAGTCTGTGACACATTTTAGAGCAGTTTTCTACTGTATTTTGTCAGTCCTCGCATATACAAAATTTGGGAGTTCCTAGAGAAAAATTATGGGTATATGAAGCGGGACTCGCAGGTAATAAAATCACTGATGATACTGGCACCCAAGGTGTTACAAAATACAAAAAATTTCAAGTCCATAATTAAAACAAAAAAGACCAGTCAAAGTTACCCTTTTTCCTCAATCTTCGGTGAAAAACATTGCCAGACCTAAACAGTATGGTTATTATAAGAGAAATAAGGAAGTTGTTTAAAAGATCTATTCATAACTTGGTTTCCATTTTTATGTTCTGCTATTATAAAGTAATTTCCCATAAATTAATAAGGAATAGTTTGCTACAGTATACTGATCAGTTAATGTTTAAAACAACTTTTCTAAAGTAATTTTGTGGTTTTGGGGGTGCTTAATATAATGGAAATCGTTATGAACAAGGAGTGTATCGTTAAAATTTTAATTATTGCACAGGCATTTATTAGAATCACTACCTTTCATAAAAAGGGAAGTGGGCGTTTATTAGAGGCTACAGTGTTTGATAACAGTTGGGAAAACTTCGAGATATTCAAGTTATCCTCCAAAGACTGCCATATTACAATGGGTGTTTTGTTTGTGTTGAGGTTTTACGGCCAGTCAACCCACTGCGGTCATGTTGAGCATGGTCAGTTTACCTAACCACAAGTTAACTGTGCAGGCTTAGTCCTCTAAGCTGTTAACCAGTATTGTGTACATTCTTTCCCCAGAAACTGACAACTGCCCTTCTTGAATCAGCAGAAGGGAGAGAATGACCATAGAAAATATTTCATGATCAATCTCCACGAAAGAATTTTGCCAACCGATGTGTTAAGTACAGACTAGCGGTATAAAAGACATGTCAGCCTCTCTAGGAGAGTTGTAGTACCTGGCGGAGAACTAGAAATCCCATGTTCATATCTTTTATTTGGACTAAGAGAGAAAAAGGGACTTGCTTGTTCAATTATTAAACAGTAGATTCTGAAACTAAGTGCATAAGGTAGTAGCAATATTTTTTCTAAATTGACTGGTGGGCTTGTTAGAGGCTGGTGTTTCCAAGAAAAATGATAGAAAAATCACCAATTTTCAGATCCAGATTGGGGGATGGGCGTTTAATTAAATTTTTATGGTACCGGTATACTTTTTTTTTTTTAATTTAGTAATAGTATTATTTTTTATGAATTTATTGAGACATATGATGGGGGAAAGGAATAAAATGAACACAAGTTGCTTTTATTTCTCATAAACTCTTTCATGACAATATTGTTTAAAATTTGTGTATTCGTTCATGACACTGGAGACGAAGCTTTGCACAGATCTGCTTTATAGTTTCCAAATTAGGAGTAGAGTGGGATGTCCAGTTTCTAAGTCGATATAATCTGCATACTATATTTATAACATCAGCTCAAGAACAATTGGTGCAGTAGTATAGGTAATCAGACCCTTCTGTCATTTGCTCTGTTGACCCAGTGGGGTCATGTTGAGCACGGTCAGTTTATCTAAACCACACGTTCACTGGACAGGCTTAGTCCTCTAAGCGGTTAACTAGTATTGTGCACATTCTTTTGCCAGAAACTGACAATTGCCCTTCTTGAGTCAGCGGAAGGGTGAGAATGACTGTAGAAAATATTTCATGATCAATCTCCAGGAAAGAATGTTGCTGACAACCTCCTGATCACCGGTTGGGGAGCAGTAGGGATGCTGCCTGTATATCAACGTCAGCCAATGTTAGTTTGAGCACTTAATCATAGCTCCAGATGAGGAGCATTTTTTTTAACCAAAAAGTGATATTTTCAAATTTCTCCATGCAAATGTATCTTGAGGGTACTTATTAGGTTAAGCCTGTCTATAGCTATGGTCTTCGACTTGATTTTGGGGACCGCTTTAGGTATCTCTATTCTAATAATCTTATGCTAGAAAAATAGTTCTCAAATTTCTTTTATTGTACGTTGCCAAAAGAATCATAATAATCATTTTAGATTTATTCAAATTGAAAATGGCTTCATTTTGCTTCTGAAATCAATACTTATACCTTTGGCAACAAAACATTGATCAACTCGTATAAATACATTACGTACATGTTAACACCTGGTTAATTTGCCTGGTAAAATGTCACAGGCGCACTGACGAGTGAAATAAACATGTCAATTATTGAGTTATTTTCAATGAGAATGGACAATGTGATAAACAAGCTGTCATGTCATCTCAGTGTTTTACTTTTATGAAGATGACGATAGGTAATATGTTCGCAATGTCTGTACAATTAAACTTGATCCCAACAAAACTATAAAAAACAAACATGATAATAAGATTGTTTTTCTCATAAAGCACATTCCCGTCACTGTGCCACGTGAAGTTAATTAGGGTAACGCAGTTTCTTCTTGTGGGAATGGGCAACCATCTCAGCAGTGCAGATCAAGATCCAAGAGCCACAGAATGGCCGGTCTGTTAAGGGTTAACACTGTTTGCCAAAGTACAGGAACTTGTGTAAACTTACAACAAATAAAACAAACTTGACACCCCTTAACTTTCAAATGATTTTGTCCAATGGATCTGTCCAAAGACATTTTTTGGGACTTTGCCAAACAGTGTAGACCCTGATCAGACACTGCAGAATGTGGCGTCACTGTTCATTTACAGAGCAGGATTTTGTTTTGCAAACTTACATCAAACAAAACAAAGCTGACATCCCCTAAATTTAAAATAGTTCTGTCCAAAGGCATTTTGTGGACATTTGCAAACAGTGTAGACTCAGATCAGAACGCCCAGTTTGATCAGGGTCACCACTGTCTGCATCCAAATTAGGTACTTTTGGGACTGGCAAACAGTGTAAAGCCAGATCAGATGCCACAGAATTAATGCAGTGTCTGCTCAGTGCTGTCACTGTTTGCTTAATCTTGAGGAATTTTTGTACAGCTTAAAACAAATAAAACAACTCTGACACTACTTAAATTTAAAATGGATCTGTGACTCTTTGTTATCCAACATCACTGTGTATCATAGAATCCGGAACTATAAAAATGGCTGGAATGGCACTTAGCCAGGTCAGTAGAACTTTTTTTTTGATGCCTTTTAATGAGTGTCATCCTTTGAAATGAAAAGTATTAGGTCATAGAGACATCTGACTGTTGTCCATGCCCGTGATTTTTCAAAAATATTTCTGTATTTCGCTAAAAACACTTGGAATCCTGCGAGCTGGTACTTTTCAAAACAACGTGTCTCCTCGAAAACATGATTGTTTCAGCATTGTTAAAAGCATTTTCTTGTTCTTTTTCAATGTCAAAACATTCAGCATATTAAGACTCACCTTCGGTATAAGTTTCATTTGCAACGACAATGATTTGAGTGAATTATTCTCGAAAACACGAGTTTCTGGGAGTACGGCAATTTGGAAGTTCTGTGTACGGCAGCTTGAAAAACATAATAAATTTACAGTACGGCAACTTGCATCGATATAACGCAGCAAAACTGTCCGTTTTCCATGCATTATGTTTGTTAAACTTGTCTCTTTGCAGGTTTTAATGCCTTTCACATGTGGCTATTGCCCTACATCTTCCAATCTTTTACGAATGATAAGAATAATTACAAATGCTGATGCAAACCTTGCCAATGCTTTCAAACACCTTTGAATAAAGTTAATACACAACGATTGCTTGCCAATATTCGCTTATCGGCAGTTATTCTTCACATTTTACCAAGAGTAAAGTTGTATTTTAGATGGCATATTTGATCTAGATAACTGGCTTAAGCATTAAATAAGCCGACATAGGCATACATTTTCTTGTGGCACGCATTTATATGCTACGCGTTTCTTATTTTGATGGTTTCTAGAAAATTTCACCATGAGTATACTTTTCTTCTCCAGTTTCTCTATCAATTACTAATAATACGTGCTGCTTCGTTTGCGTGCATGCACGCTCTGAAAATACAGGGAAAATGCTAATGAATACTCTACAAATGCCTTACCAACGTTACAAGTGTAACGTGCAATCAATACGAACAGCTTGTCAATTCTTAAGAATGCGTTGCGAAAAAAGGAGAATGTGCTTTCCTTGCGAATATAAGGAGCATGTTTCTAATATTCGTAACACCCCCAAAACGTCAGCGAATGCTTATGAACGCTTGTGAATGTTTGACAATCATTTTAAGATCATTACGAATTGGCGACGAATGACATTCGCAAGCACATTCGCCATAGTGTGAGAGCACTATAAGAAATGAGGAATTTCCACTACTTTTACCAGTTACAAAGGACAACGTGCATTAACAGAACTTTTTTGGCCCCTTGGGCCATCCATAAAAATTGTTTGTTTGCTGTCCCCCGACCGACTCACTATTTTACCCCCACTCAAAAATTTATTGAGATCTGGCGATTTTTTCACACATTTTTATTGGGAAAAGTCTTTATGATTCAATGTTTGTTTTAATTTTGAACATCACTCTGACAATAATTCAAATGTTTTACTTAACAGCGGAGAATAGGTCATTAACTACTAGGCATTGAATCCACGAAGATTATTTAACATCACGTTTATAAAAAAAAAAATCACCTGCCTACCGACCCACCCTGAGAATTCTGGGTAGGGTGACAGCAAACAAAAATATTTTTAAGGATGGTCTTGTGATGCCAACAAATCAAAGTTGTAGTCAAGAAATTTCTTTGATCTGATTTGTTTTTTTTTTAAATAAGATCAATGATCCTTCTGTCCAAGTTTACTAACATTCAGGTTTTGTGGTTGCTATGGTAACAGAAAATGGCCGCCGAAGTAGCCTAAATCCTGTGAAACCGAGTTTTTTGGCCTGAATTCCCCTCGTTACAGCACGTTTTCAAAAATTAAATACAAGCACAGCTGAATATCAAAAATATATTTTTCATTCTGTACATTTGATGAGGTTTAGCATCTGTTAAAATATCTTTTTGTAATCAGCTATGCTTTCTCCAAAGCCATCCACAACAAAATTCCCGATCCCATAAGAATTATGTTTATGCAGGGTGCACAATATGCTCCTCGAGGGAGCACATTTTGTAGGGAGCGTAGTGTGACTGTACAGAGTTCCGTTAAGCATAAAAGGTGTCTGCGAGCCCTCAATAAATCAAAATGCGCATGCTCAGTCACTCAGAGGGCTATGGGTCCAATGGGTCCAGTTCTTTTGTTGATTTTAGATAAGAATAGGCATAACTTGCCCCAGAGTTGAGATTTTGATGAGTCGGTGGTGGATGGAGGGGGAGCGTTGCTTCTGGGTGCCTTGGGTTGGCCACATTTGCAGATTGTGGTGTTCCCTGAACCGCATCGCCCACTATTTGGCGTATTATTTGTTTCTTGTCAATGCTAATCGCCGTTCAGTTAGTGAAAAAGTCGCTGTCCTGTACTTCTGTGCAGTGTCGTAAGTTGCCGTACTCAAGTGCTTCGCGATTTTTTCTGCTTTCATCGAGTTACAGAACAGTTCGGAGAAAAATGTTAAATGAATATGAACAGCAGGCATGGCAATGCGTGTGGGACAGAATGAAATGGAATTTATCGCAGTTGTTTGTGCGATAAACGGGCGTGTTACAAAGACGACACATATTTTCGCGGTACCAGGCTGCTCGTTTTGCAGGAATCGAGACAATTCATCGACAAGACAGCTCATCGACACAGTTTTTGGAGACAATTCATCGACACAATTGAAGACAACTCATCGACACTTTTTGAAGACAATTCATCGACACATTTGTTTGAGTATAATTTGCAATCATAGGTAATTAAGGGTAATTATGGATGAGTGGTTCATTGTATTTGATTGATCATACCTATGAATAGCTAGCCTACCTTTCAGAGAACAGTCTCAGAATCAAGTATTGTGCTCAGAATGCAGAAAGGTTTTTAATTTGCAGCATTTATGATGCGGCTGCTGACGAATGCTCGCTCAGCGCGGCCGCTGCCATCAGGAAAAAACGCCTATGTGATTGTCACCTAATTAACTAATGAGTGTGTACAAGCTCTGCAGCTTCATGGTAGTCATGTCAGTCAAGTATCTTAACTGATGCGCGTGTACAAAGCTCATCAACTTTGCTACATGACACTGATGTATTGATTGAAAGTTTAATTCATATTATTATTATAATTCGAACATCAAAAAGTTAGGAAATAAATGACAAAATAACTCATAAACGAATATCCAGCTTCACTTTCCATCTACTTTTGTTTTAATTAAGAAGGTTTTTAAAAAGTTCCATGTATATCATACATTAAATATACAATGCGTAAGTTTATTTGCGCCAGCCGTTGTATGCGGTTTAAATGGTATCTGAAATTGTATCAAAAACCAAAAATATGGAATTAATATCCTAAATTCGTTATTTTGATCATAAACGTGATAATATATCACTTTAATGCTAAAACATTGTCTTCATTTTATCAGCTTGGGTATAATTGCAAGATAATAATGTGTCGATGAATTGTCTTCAAAAAGTGTCGATGAGTTGTCTTCAATTGTGTCGATGAATTGTCTCCAAAAACCGTGTCGATGAGTTGTCTTGTCGATGAATTGTCTTGTTCCCGTTTTGCACTGAAAAATGAACTTTAAACCATTTTCATGTGATTTCAGGGGGTGCATTTAAAACTAAAATGTTTTCGATAAATGAGGAATGTTTATTTAGTGCACAATACCTCGACAGAACATTATGATAAAGGATTTTCTTACCCTGGACATAATCCAATTCGTTTGTTTATGAGTTGTTTATCGACTGAAGTGGCACGAAGTTCCGGATTCTATGATACACGGTGAACATCGCAAAATTGTGGTACATTCTTGTTTGGAAAACTATCTTTTTCCAAAATGTGGAAATGAAGATTTCATGGTAAAACAAGTTGTGCAATGTTCTGCAATGGATGATTGAAAACATCAGTCAGATTAGTCAAAGGAAATTAACTCATTTACAGGGAGGTAAAACCAAAGTACGGTAAATGTCCTAAAATTTCGAACACCTAATATTTTTGCCCAAAATAATTTCTGAAAATGTCCTAAAATCTCGAACAGTAGCAGTTTTGCAAAAAGGGGATTTCTACAATTTCGAACACAGCTTTCTTCATGTATTTTTTTTCTATCGGCACATTCTGATTTCGGTAACGTTTTTTTTTTCATTACGGAACCCAAGGACGTAAATAATACAGTAATTTTATACGTCTTTGCGGAACCGGAAACTAAAGTAGTAGTGTTGAAAGCCACCGCAAAACGTAAATGCACACAGCAGTGTCATAACGAATTTTATGTACATAAATGGCATGGAAACCGTATTTCAATTTTATACAGACCCAGGAGATACTGACTGAAAATTCACAAGAAAAAAAAAAAAAAAAAGAGAGAGAGAGAGAGAGAGACTTTATCATGTGTCTGAATATTGCTGTAATGAAGTTCTGTTAGGGGAGGGCCGTAACTAATGTTGGCAGAACTTGTGGCCCGACCCTATTGCTTGTTTAAATGCAATAAAATATGTTTAAACTAAGACTTCCATCATTGTTAGCCATTTCCACGCGACAGTCACGTGGATGTCCGCGTGATAAGGGTTAGATTATGCGCAGGCGATCTAGAACTGTTGTTACCTTGTGGCAGACATGATAAATATTCCGGTTGAAAAACGAAAGCCAGGATAAATCTATGGATCCGCGCTGTACGACCTGACTATTTGCCGTTTGTTCGTGTATATCACCACTACTTCGTATGTCTTATTGCTATACCTACGTAGATTTTCTTGGGTCTGCTCAGATACGCCACCGGGCGACGACACGCAATTCTGGGACAGTCTCATTTCTAGTACTGATTACAAAAGTATATGTGAAAATACAGAAAATGCAACAGTCAAATTCCCTTGCCCCGGATGAAGAAACCGCGTGCTTGTAACGGTAACGTCACGAGAAATCGTGGCGGAAACCCCTTAGAGGGAAAACACACACTTACGTTCGTTAAATTATAGAGCATTTTTTCTTCAGAAATGCATATGAAACAGACAGGTATTAAAAATAGAACCTAAGTATTGCGACAGGTCTATGCAAACTGTAGACTCAGATCAGACGCCGCAGAGAAAGAGGGAATGAAACTAGTTAGGGGGAACAGGGAACATGGAACACACTTTCAGGACAATAAGACGTGCGACCAGTGAAGACTCAGATCATCTTCTGATGCAAGGGCAGTCAGTTTTTGCCGTTTGTGGTAACAAACAGGCATGTAAACTCCAGTTCATGGAGAGATTACGAATCTTTGGTTAAATACATCACCGTTTCAGTGAGGGTTTTACATGCGTTCTGCGGCGTCTGATCTGGGTCTACACTGTTTGCTCAGGGCTGTCTGTCCGAATACGTATAGTAAGTACGGAAATTCGATCAAATCGAATCCCTTCAGAAATCATCCTGGATCCACCCCTGATTCATAAAAAATGCTGGGTCCCACTCGTAAAATTCATCAAGGCATATGCAATTAGCTCCCTTTAAACAGTAAACACCTAAAGAGTGAGGACCTTACTCCGCATTTACTAGGGTATAAATAAATATTAGTATTATTATTCTTTTACATTATGTATATATAGTGAACATTATAATTATTAAAATACCCAGAAAATGAAAAGTCTCAAAGCAACAGTTCCCTTGCCCCGCATTAAGAAACCACGTGCTCGTAGCGATACGTCACCTGAAATCGTGGCGGGAAACCTCTTCGAAAGAAACAAGAATTCCACGGAAGGCGTCATCGCACCTGCTGGCGCAAAAGTCACAGGAGCCACAATCAGAACGTGGTTATTAAATAAGTTTATTTCATTCTTAGCAGTGCTTACTTGGAAAACTGGGTTGAAAAAAATGTAGACAAAGTGCCTAGTGGGGCACATATATTCCAGGCCAGTCACATTCCCTCTAATGGCTATATCTTCAGCACTGACTTTTCATATTATACAGCCCAATGATAATGGAACGTTGACGTAAAATGTGTAAAAGTCACTGGAGCATGAAATATAGGTCAAGGTCACGGGTCAAGGTACTTGCTAATTCAGTGCATCAAGGAGAAGCACAATGCAAGGTATGGTGGTTGTAGGCCTTATAGTTGAGGAGTTATCAAACATCAACGTAAAATGTGTCAAATATAGGTTAAGGTCACCGGGTCAAGGTACCTGCCAAGCCAGTGCAATGAGGTGAAGCACTATGCAAGGTTTAATGGTTGTAGGTCTTATATTTGATGAGATACCGAACATCAACATAAAATGTGTCAAAGTCACTGGAGTGCACAATATAGGTCAAGGTCACCAGGTCAAGGTACCTGCCGAGTCAGTACATTGAGAAGAAGTGCTATATAAGGTTTGGTGGTTGAAGGCCTTACAGTTGAGGACATATGGAAGGGTGACGTAAAAGGTGTAAAAGTCAATGGAGCGCGAAATATAGGTCAAGGTCACCCAGTGAAGGTACCTGCGCAGTCCGTACAATGAGGAGAAGCACTATGCAAGGTTTGATGGTCGTAGGCCTTACAGTTGAGGAGATATTGAACGTTGACGTAAAATGTGTAAAAGGCACTGGAGCGCAAAATATAGATCAAGGTCACCGGGTCAAGATACCTGCCGAGTCAGTACATCTAGGAGAAGCACTATGCAAGGTTTGGTGGCTAGAGGTCTTACACTTGAGGAGATCTGGAACATTGACGTAAATTATGTCAAAGTCACTGCAGCCAAAATATAGGTCAAGGTCATCAGGTCAAGGTATCTGCCAAGTCAGTACATTGAGAAGAAGCACTTTGCAAGGTTTGATGGTTGTAGGCCTTATAGTTGAGGAGATACCGAATGTCGACGCAAAATATGTCAAAGTCACTGGAGCGCAAAATATAGGTCAAGGTCACCGGGTCAAGGTACCTGCCAAGTCAGTACATCTAGGAGAAGCACTATGCAAGGTTTGGTAGTTGTACGCCTTATAGTTGAGAAGATCTGGAACATCAACGTAAATTGTGTCAAAGTCAATGGAGTGCAAAATATAGGTCAAGGTCACTGGGTCAACATACCTGCCAAGTCAGGAGGTCAGGGAGATGTGTCATGCAAGGTATGATGGTTGTTGTAGAATTGTAGTTGATTAGAATACTAACTTCGACGTAAATGTCGAACTTCGACATAACAGAACTGTTAACAGACAGACGGACGGATGAACGGACAGACGAATGGAAAAGCGGGCACCTATGTCGCAAAGTCGGGAGGTCAGGGAGATGTTTCATACAAGGTTTGATGGTTGTTTAGTTTTGTAGTTGATTAGAATACTAACTTTGACATAAATGTCGAACTTCGACATAACAGAACTGTTAACAGATGGACAGACGGACGGACGAACAGACAGACGAATGGAAAAGTGGGCTCCTATGTTGCAAAGTCAGGAGGTCAGGGAGATGTTTCATGCAAGGTTTGATGGTTGTTTAGTCTTGTAGTTGATTAAAATACTAACTTTGACATAAATGTCGAACTTCGACATAAATGTCGACAGACGGACGGACGAATGGACAGACATACGGAAAAGCGGACGCCTATGTCGCAAAGTCAGGAGGTCAGGGAGATGTTTCATGCAAGGTTTGATGGTTGTTTAGTCTTGTAGTTGATTAGAATACTAACTTTGACATAAATGTCGAACGTCGACATAAATGTTGACAGACGGACGGACGGACGGACTGACGGACGGACGGACGGACGGAAAATCGGACGCCTATATCGCACCCTGCTACAAGCAGGTGCGATAAAAATAAACTTATTCTATAAAGCCTTTTCTCGTTAGAAATGTATACGACATTGACACGTATTAAAAAAAAATTAAAGAACGTAAATATTGGAACAGATAGGCCCATGCAAACAGCGTAGACCCAGATCAGAAGCCACAGAGAAACAAGGGAATGAAACTAATTTGGGGGAATTTGCTTCTGGGCTTTTCAAGATCGTCCTCGAAGAATATTCGTTTCTTAATTAAAGCCAGTATTGGTGTCTTCACAGGTGTTCCTGTATTTTTCACGGATAATCTAGTATTTCGGTAAGTCGTGTGACAGCTATACTAGAATTCTAACTGCAAAGCGTGACATGCGATAGTAAGAAATGGTTACACGCGAAATTGTAAATTAGCATGTGCATCCGCGCATTCTGATCTGGGTCGTTCCTGCTCGTCTGTACATTGTGCCTTCGATAATATCTGCCGCTAATATTTAAGTTTAGCATGCCAAAGGTATCAATAAGCACGCCGAAAACGTTTTCGTCGTGGGGATTAACGCCTCCAGCAAAATATTTCCTGTCTGACCGCGTGATTGTCATGAAATGCTCAGTGCATCCTATTTGAACAGGTAATGTTCCCAACAGAGATGATAGGTCCCAACAAGCCGAAATGAACCTAATCATTTGTTACAAATGTGATCAGTCTGTGCACTTGCAGGAGACTGCGATTCGTGTATTACAGTGTTTTGTACCAATGACCTATCAGCGAATTGAGTGGATACCATCCTGCACTAGACTGCGTCTCGCACTCTGATGTGACTTACACATATACACAAAGGGACATTTTCGCCTAAACAGGGATCTATTGAAAGGATTACTATTGATGACATATTCTTGCAATAAGTTTCGTTACCGAATTCAAAATGACAATACATTTTTTAAAGAAAGAAATACAAATGTATTGCTAAAAACGATAATGGTAGTTCACAGGTTCGGCATAAGTAGTTCAGTTTGGTGTTGAGCTAAAATCTTTGATCTTGATCAGGCTGCATTCAGATCTGGTTCTCAGAGATCTGGTTGTCCGTACTATTGTTCGTTTATGTATGAGTCCTTTCCAATATAGAATTTGAGACCGGCATAGACAAGATCAACATGCGCATCCGCGCAGTCTATGTATCCGGGCGGTCTGATCTGGGTCTACGCATATCGCCAACAGAATGCATCATGTCAGCAAGCAGTGTGAATACTGCGCTTCAAAACGGAGGAAATTCTAATCAGTCTGCGCTTTTCACATTACGTACTCTTCACCTTTGAGGAAAGGGACTTTTGTGTTTCTGTAGTGGCTCAAACAAGAACAAATGTGCGGTAACCGTTCGAAGTATTTTTGGTCAGCTTGTGTATCTCAGTGCGGTAAAGGGAAGAGGGTTGTTACGTAAGAAGACAGTGGACTAAGCCAGCCTATTTTAAGAAAGTGGCACATTCCCGGAGTGCCGAACAAACGTATCTGGCGATTAATTAGTGTACCGGATAATTAATTTTGTTATGAGAAACATTATTCGACATAGAATTAATCGGATGAAATTGAAAACAAACATCAGTGTGGTAATTATTTATTAGTTCATACAATTTCACATTCAGTTTACCAATCACACATAGCAAATAAGAAAATCCTTTCGTCGTGAAGGTCCTTTTTTGTCGTTTCGGGTTTCCGAAAGCGTCCAATAACCAGGTCAATTTTGGCTATAAGTGAATCTGTCCTAAATTTTCGAACAGTAAATTTTTTAGCAAATCATAATTTCTAAAATTTCGAACAGCAAGAACTGTAATTATTTAATTTTGTTCGAAATTTTAGGACATTTACCGTAGTGCATCCCCACAGCTAAAAAGGGGAACAATTTCTTTGTAACAAAGTCTCTTCATCCTCCATGTGGTTTAGTTCCCTCAGTAAAAATAGATGCATTGCAGAAAAAAAACACTCAGTTCAGCTGTAATCACTAAAAGTACTTGCCTATCGGCAGCAAATCACATCTTTTCAGAGCACGTTTGAAACGAAATAAAAAATTTCAAAGGTTGGCTCCAATGCAAAAGCACTGCAGAGTAAAACAAGAGCTCCGCCAAGCAGGGCATTATATGCCTGTGGCAAGTAATAAGATGTAGCACACAAACTGGCTCCTGTATAATTCAGTCCTCCTGATATAAACTGTATGTGGAATAACATGTGGAATAACAACAAAAAAAAAAAAAAAAAAAAAAAAAAAAAATTCATTGGGGCATATCTCTGCTGATATTTGGTGAACTGTAACCTAAGGGTCCAAGCACTAAGAAATTAAGGAAGAAAGGACTTCTCCCTCCTGGGAAAATAGGGAGAAGTTTGCTGCTTCTAGGGAGAAGTGCTTTCTGATGGAGGACACACCACAGAAGCATGGCTATATTATAAGCTCTTATGAGCCTTTGGCCGATTTGTTTTTCCTATACCTCAATATCAGACCAAACAATAACAAAACAAAAATAAACAAAAAAAAAAAAAAAAAAAAAAATGCTGCAAGAAATTTTTTTGTAGACCTTTTACTTGTTTAATAGTGATTTTATTTTTTGTTCTTCAAGGGAGTCGAATCAGAAGAGTATTAAAAAAAAAAAAAAAAAAAAAAAATCCAAAAAGAATTATGTATTTATTAAGATTTAATAATGGCAACATTTCCTTGCAAATCTAATAAAAGAAGATGTTAAAAAAAAAAATCAATATCTTGCCCATATGAACAAAACTTTAGTTATTTGAAAAAAATATACCTATTATAAAATAAAATTTGCACACTATTACCTCTAAACAATACGCTGCGAAAAGTTTACAAAAACTTTAAAAGGGGTATAAATCTGCAAATATTTGGTGCACTGTAACCTCGAAATAATATGTGCTGCTCCACATCATTGTGTAACTATTTATGAAGTTTCAGCTTGATCGGATGTTAACTATGGGAGGATTTAGCCGGAAACAAAAAATTAATAGAAATTTTCAACGGGGTTCAACTCTGCTAATATTTGGTGGACTGTAATCTTGAAATAATATGCACTGCTCTACATCACAGTCTAACTACAAATCAAATTTCAGCTTGATAGGATGTAAACTGTAGGAGGATTAAGCCAGAAACGAAAAGTTTACTGAAATTTTCAAAGGTGCATAACTCTGCTAATATTTGGTGGACTGTAACCGCGAAATAATATGCACTGCTCCACATCAAGGTCTAACTGTACATGAAGTTTCAGCTTGATTGGATGTAAACTGTTGGAGGATTTAGCCAGAAACGAAAATAGTAAGGGGTATAACTCTGCTAATATTTGGTGGCCTGCAACCTTGAAACAATATGCACTGCTCCACATCATGGTCTAATTACAAATCAAGTTTCAGCTTGATCGGATGTAAACTGTAGGAGTTAGCCGGAAACAAAAAGTCTACTAAAATTTTCAAAGGGACATAACTCTACTAATATTTGGTGGACTGTAACCTCGAAATAATATGCGCTGCTCCACATCATGGTCTAACTATACATGAAGTTTCAGCTTGGTAGGATGTAAAATGTAGGAGGAGTTAACCGGAAATGAAAAGTTTACAGAAATTTTCTAAGGTCCAAGCACTAAGAAACTTTGCAAACATTTGGTGAACTGTAACCCCGAAACAATATGTGCTGGGCCACATCATGGTCTAACTATATACCAATTTTCAGCTTGATAGGAGGAGTTAGCCGGAAACGAAAAGGTTTACGGACCGTCGCCATACCCCGTAACATAATACATCCTGTTTTTCAAACAGGCGTATAAAGAATTGTGAGCTAATTGCCCACCTCTCAGTACTATTACATTTTATAGTACTTTTATTCTAGTGAAAGCTGATTGGTCAGTATGATGTATCAACCAATCAGCTTTCACTTTACGACAGTGTTTAGGCAGAGATCAATCAAGTGATAAATAAATCAACGAGTTGTACGACATCTAATTTCATCTGCACAAGTTGTTATCGGTGGTCAGTTGTATAAGTGTTTTATCAATAGAATCCACTGATTTTTTTTTTTTAAAACATTGATGGGAAAGTGTTAATACAGGTCAAAAATCGAGTGCGTACATGTATGTGTAATATGCATTAATTAAATGCAGAACCAGTCTGGGGGATCTCCAGCTATTTTTATAAAGTTCCAATAGCGGAATCATTCTATTTTTAGACATGATTTGATTGGGTGGGAAAAATTTCCCGCCTGGATGTAAGGGTTCTTTGTCCATCATTTTCTGTCAATACTTCAATGAGTCAACTGCCTGTCAAGGAAGAGATATGACCCAAGGATCATTTGTCTTTGGGGGATAAACCACTGAATGCTAAAAACCTTGCAAACCCGAAGATAAAGTTAAGGCAGTGAATAAGTGCCTGGTTCATCTATGTAAGGAAAGAAAAGTGTGCCTCTACATACTTTTAATACTTTTATAAGATTTGCTAAACCTAAATGTGAAATGGTCACAGGAAATGATCAGGATCTGCATCTGAATACAGCAGGTACCAGGCGGTTAAGACAATTTTTTCATTATTGTTTTTTGATTTGGGCTTAACGTCGCTTTCAACAGTCTTTCAGTCATATCGCGACGGTGACTGGATGTGACAGGGAGCTCAATGCTCACTTTTAGAGTGCTGCCTCACTGAAATATCATGCCCCATACACTTTGACATAATATTCCACCCAGTCACATTATACTGACACTGAGATGACCAGTTCCGATTCCTAGCTCTACTTTCTTAATGCTGAGCGCCATGCGAAAGAGCAGCTAGTACCATTTTTAAAGTCTTTGATATGACCCGGCCAGGGATCAAACCCGCAACCTCCCGGTCACAAAGCGGACGCTCTACCACTGAGCCACTGTGCCGGTATAATTTTTTCATTAACTTGGTGGTGTTACGACCCAGAGCAGACTGTAGTGTAAGCTGACTAAGTTTAATACCTATTAGAGGAAGGGTCCATTTTCTACAGTCAGACCATTTGTTATTAATAGTAGTGTGATATATAAGTTACGCAACTTTAATAAGGCTAAACCGGTTGCAAAATCCAGAAAGCGAGCAAATCACAATATGTTTGCAAAATCCTGCACATATCGTGCAGTTGATGCGTAGCAAGAGTATATAAACTCACCGATACAGTCCAATTCAAACAACAACTGGACAACACAAAAGATTGTTTAAATTATAATTGGACAATTCAGTAAGTCGTAAATTTACATGTATATTAATATTATCTTATTGTTTGTAGGTTCTTCTGTTCAAATTTCAAAAGAAGGATTGTCCGATGTCTAAATAGTAAACCGATAAACTATATATTGCAGCACACGCTAGTTCGATTCTGCATAATAGGTTACCTGGCTTATTTCAGGAATGCTGAGCAGGCTGTGCTAGGCTGTGCAGCCTGGTCAGAATTTCTCAGGTTGTGAGGATTGTAACTGCTATCGGGGACACTGAGCAGACTGCACTGGCATGTGCCGACTGACCAGGTTTTTTGTTTTGAAACAGCAGGCGCAAGGTGTGATTTACTTTATACAAAATATAAAACAGTGCAGGATCGGAATATCCAATGTAAAATGTGCGGTACCATACAAATCGCGTAGGCCAGAAATTTAGGTTTACATATGCATACGCAATACCCAAACATACTCACGAACATACAGACATGCACACACCCACATACATACGCAAAGTTTTTTTTTTTTTTTTTGTTTTTTTTTCTCTCTTTCTAAGTTTAATAGTTAATTGAATTAATTATTTTAAGAAATGGTTGTAAAATTTGTAGCATTCCCCCTGCATAATCACTGTTACAATATAAGTGTTCCGATTTCGTCTGATCAAGGCACCGAGTTTATAATAGTTGGAATTGATTTACTCTCCCTCTGATTATTATCCGGAGGTGTTTGACATTAGTAATGTCAGTGACATTTAGGGTTGCGACATTTGGAACATCTTGTCCCTGATTGTCATCCATACATTATGATCATTTGTGTATGTATAGAAATGGAGCTTGCACATGTTATGACGTTAAGCAGGCAACGTTGCCGACGGTTACCGAGTGCTCACAGTCAACAGTGTTGTCATTAATAGGGATAGTGGTCACAGATGAGTCATGTTGACGTCAGTGAAAGGTCTATCATGGCGTTGGATATTCAGCCGTGACATCAATGACGTCACTCACTCTATACGGTGACCTGCGTCACTGTAGAATAAGGGATAGAATCTTAGCAGGCTTCATCTTAGGTTATTATAGAACATGTCCTTAGTCTGGGTTTTGTTTATTTCTAGTTGTGTCCTTCCAAGGACAGTTGATCTCAATATGAGGTGCAGTACCTAGGTTCCAGTCTTAGGGGAGCAGAGGCCACTAAATAAGAATCTAATACGATGGTGTAAACAGCCAGAACTGTGAACAGTTAACAAAAATGTTCAATTGATTCCGACATACAAGAAAATTATTAAGGCTGTGAATAAATAGATATGAAGATTTGAAAAATAAGATAATCAATAATAAAAAAAAATGAGATCGATCATTAATTAAAAGGTATAATAAAACTTACTAAATAAAATAAAGGTGCCATAGAAATATAAGAAAGGGAGGCAATCTCCTCACATTGGCATAGAATTATCCTCATTTGGTTGGGTATATACTAAGTGTATTAAATTGATTAACCAAGCTAAGTTAATCAAGTAATACACCAGTATAGTTCCCCAACCATGCAAACTGAAGAGATTTGCGTCAAATTATGTGGGAGGTGTTGTATTATGTTAGTGTCTGTATTATTATATGTATTGTAAATTCTAACTTTGTTAGAGTCTTCTGTGTAGTGGTACAGTTAGGCATCGCCCAACCCGGAGCTTAATCGAATTGGAAGTCACCCTCAGTGCATCTTGGCCACCTATGGCCTAACAGGTGGCACATTTGCTTAAGGACATTTAAAGTTTCTGTCAGTTGGAGGCCGGGTGCAGCCCAATTGCTATTTTTCTACTCCGGACAAATTAATGGGGAAGAATGTTATTCTCTGGTTTCAGGACTGGGAGGTGTTAGTATGTCATTTCATCCACATACCGGCTGGGCTGCGGGGACGGCTTGCTGTTTTCACTTTTCAAGCCTAGTTCTTAAATATTGCATTGAAGCAGCAGAAATTGTTATTCTTCTTTTACTTTATGCATAACTATATGTACATTTTCATTATTTCAGTAGCATTTTTCACTAATTATGAAGTTCAAGTATTATATATATGAAGTCACAGACTGTAAGTACAGAAAAAGTTGCTTCACATGTATGTGCTGTTAATAAGATGGCAATGCTTTAATTCGCTCCTTTGGAATTTCAGTTTTAGGTTGACATGTTACAGAGGTGATGGGGGTCAGCTTACTGACCCACTGTCAGTTTGTGATATGTTGGCAGAGTTTACAAGCAGAATGGAGCACTTGTCTGGTGCTTGTTCATGTTAGTTAGTTTGTGTTGTACAGTTTATGTTTTGTTGTGCTTGCATTTTATGCTTTCAGCATTTGTTTTATCAATGCATGATTATCATGTTTTGTATAGCTAGACTGGAGGGCCTGGCTTGCAAGCAGGGTACTTCCTACATTCTTTCCTCCAGACTGGTTTATAGTCTACTCTGTTAAGGTCTCTCTCCTTTTTTCTGTTTGGCAGTCCTTTGGTTTAGCGGCTTTAGGTTTTATATAATGGATTAAGATAGGCATTTTAGATATCTTGAGTATGCTTGCATTGGGTTGAAGATCTAGATGTTTTTCAAATATGACACTTGTAAATTGCATTCAGATTCAAATTGCCACTTGTACATAGTGTACATATTCAGAACTGAAGGTCTGGAAAACACTAAAACTTTTTATCCAACTATAGTTGACAGTAAATTTCTTCCTGATGGTAGTCTGAATGACCAGTATATAAAGACGTGCATATGGCTTTCACGGTAGACACAGCCTGGCCGTTAGACTTATCAGGTTGACTAGTCACACAGTTAAGTTGACTAGTCACAAGTCAAAGTAACTAGTCATATAGTCGAAATTACTAGTGCACAGGAGCAGTTGCACAGGAGCAGTAGTGGAACCAAGGTTTTGGCATTATGAAATTACATGTATGAAAAGTTCTTATTCCTAATGTCTACAAGTGACACTGAAGTGTTAATGCTATTAATGCACTTTATTCAAATATGCTTGCAGATCCGCCAGTCCTCAGGGAGATAATCAAGATGTATTTTAGTCCTACCATAGACGAACTGATTACATTTCATTGTTTAATTATATTTCTAAAATTTGTAGTGATAAATCTATGTTTGTGTTTGTCATGTTCTCTTCAGTCATGATTCTTTGTCGAGGATTGATACTGAATAAATTTTTGACTTTGACTTTGTATGTTGTGGGGCGGGTCGGAGGAGGGGGGGGCTGGGGGGTCCGTTGAAACACCCCAAACCACCCTATGGATGGAAACGGTAGTGTAAGGTAGACCAGGATATAGTAGGGTGGGCAATCATCTTCACCAATACACCAAACCATGTTTAAACCTATCAAAGCACATCAAAAACACCCCAAACCACATCGCAAACGCAAAAGCTCCTCTCCACTATTCCTAAGTAACGATGTATGTGTTCATTTGGTTTCAAACGATTTCAGGAATGTTGCATGTGCGTAGTCTAATAATAGTTTGCACAGTGCTTGTGACACAAAGCTGACTGAGCAGCCTGCATCAGCATTTGTGTGCAGGCTGATCTGAGTCTTCACTGTGTGTTCATGTTAAATTGTAGAATTGCTACGGCCCGTGAATTTTGTTTTTGTGTGTTTATAATTTGATATATATGCAAACTGGGGGTTCTGGGGCAATTTAATACCTGTCCAAATCAATAGTTTTTCACTCCCATCCAGCGTGCATAAATGTTTATTTATGCACGCTGAAAACTGATTTTCCCCCACTCACCTCATGCAATCTAAGCACCACATCTAACCACTCTATGTGTGCTCCACAGGGGCTATAGAGGAAATTTATTTGTTATGCTGAATTTTTTTTCGCTGCAGCTAATATTATATAGATTGTGTATTGTAAAAAATTAAGTTAATGGGAACTGGGGATTCTGGGGCACTTTAATACATGTCCAAATCAATAGTTTTTCCACCCTCATACGGCCTGTACAAAGTTTTTGAACTGTTGCCAATAGCATCGTTAGTGGCAGAAATGGGCTGTACAAAAATTTTTTTAGCAATACTAACAGCTTTGCTAGTGCCAGAAATGGCCTGTACAAATTTATGCCCTAGCCCAAATCAATAGTTTTTCCACTCTCATATGGCCTGTACAAAATTTTTTAACTGTTGCCAATGGCATCGTTAGTGGCAGAAATGTGCTCAGCTGTACAAAATTTTTTAAGCATCGCTAACAGCATTGCTAGTGCCAGAAACGGCCTGTACAAATTTATACCCAAGCCCAAATCAATAGTTTTTCCACTCTCATATGGCCTGTACAAAATTTTTTAACTGTTGCCAATAGCATCGCTAGTGGCAGAAATGGGCTGTACAAATTTTTTAAGCATCACTAACAGCATTGCTAGTGCCAGAAACGGCCTGTACAAATTTATACCCGAGCCCAAATCAATAGTTTTTTCACCCCCCCCCCCTCCCCCATATGGCCTGTACAAATTTTTTTTAGCTGTTGCCAATAGCATCGCTGTGGCCTCATATGCCCTACACAAAATTTTTTTAACAATGCTAATAGCATTGCTACTAGCAGAAATGACCTGTATACTATTTTTTAAGCATCACTAACAGCACTGCTAGTGCCAGAAACTGCCTGTACAAATTTATACCCCAGAAACCTGAGCCCAAATCAATAGTTTTTCCACCCTCATATGGCCTGTACAATATTTTTTAGCTGTTGCCAATAGTATCGCTAGTGGCAGAAATGGGCTGTAAAAAAATATTTTTAGCAATGCTAACAGCATTGCTAGTGCCAGAAATGGCCTGTACAAATTTATGCCCCAGAAACCTGAGTCCAAATCAATAGTTTTTCCATCCTCATAATTATGGTCTGTACAAATTTTTTAACTGTTGCCAATAGTATCGCTAGTGGCAGAAATTGGCTGTACAAAATTTTTATAAGCATCGCTAACAGCATTGCTAGTGCCAGAAACGGCCTGTACAAATTTAGACCTGAGCCCAAATCAATAGTTTTTCCACCCTCATATGGCCTGTACAAAAAATTTTAACTGTTGTCAATAGCATCGTTAGTGGCAGATATGGCATGTACAAAATTTTTTTTACTGTGGCTGTGCAAATTTTTTTAAGCATCCAAATCAATAGTTTTTTCCATCTCTATATGGCCTGTACAAAATTTTTTAGCTGTTGTCAATAGCATTGTTAGTGGTAGAAATGGGCTGTGCAATTTTTTTTAAGCATCAAATCAATAGTTTTTCCATCTCTATATGGCCTGTACAAAATTTTTTAACTGTTGTCAATAGTATCGCTAGTGGCAGAAATGGGCTGTGCAAATTTTTTTAAGCATCCAAATCAATAGTTTTTCCATCTCTATATGGCCTGTACAAAATATTGTAGCTGTTGCCAATAGTATCGCTAGTGGCAGAAATGGGCTGTACAAATTTTTTTAAGCATCGAAATCAATAGTTTTTCCATCTCTTTATGGCCTGTACAAATTTTTTTTAGCTGTTGCCAATAGCATCGTTAGTGGCAGAAATGGGCTGTACAAAAACTTTTAAGCATCACTAACAGCATTGCTAGTGCCAGAAATGGCCTGTATGAAAAAATGCACAGATAAACATCTAAAGGTCAAATACATCTGGTTCTTTCTTAAACAAACTTGGTCTTGTTGGAGTTGGCGCAGGTGTTGACACAGGTGCTGTTGGCACAGTTGATACAGGAGACGTGCTTTCATCTATATGTTTCCAGGTTTTACATAACACTTGCCATACAGCAAACCCAGTAATAGCACAATACACAAGTGTTTTGGTAAAATCTGTGTATTCTTGTACACTCCTTCCTATGTCCTGCAATGTGCGGGATTCTTAATTTTCCTTTTCCAAAATAGATTGTGTATCTGACTCTATGTCTGACACAGCATCCAAAGAGTCTAATATATTTTGCATTAATTCTGTTTGTTTCTCCATCTGTGTTGTTTGTCTCTCCATCTTTGCCTCTAACTGTCCAAGTCTTGCAAAGACATCTTCCACTGCAATTTCTTTATGTTGGTTTGTCACATGCTCTATTTCTCTTTGTATATTTTCTTGCTGTGTAACAGGTGTTAGATCTTGCTGTGCAGGTTGTGTAAGCTCTTGTTTTGTAATATTTTCAGCATCTTGTGCAACAGGTTTATCATTCCATAGTTTTTGTAATTATTATACTTTCTTTGCACCTCTGATGCAGATAAATTACCTTTGGATTTTTTTATCTGTTCTATGTCTTCCAATGTAAGATTTGTCTTAGGCATTTTTTTCTGTGGATATAAATTTGTTTAAAAATAAAATAACAGAACTATAACAGAACCACGGTGGACCACCGTGGAGAGTGTAGTGATAAAGTGGATTATACATGCTAATTTTGTATTATTATGAGCTAATAGCCAGATAGTTTGGCTAATAATGCTACAAAACAGCTATATAATTATGTAACACATCCTAATAGCAAAAATAGCTTGGCTTATAATGCTAAAAAATACCTATATAGTATTGTAAAATGTTACAAAACAGCCATATAATTTCATATGTAATTAATTGTTGTTGTTTTGTCTCCAATTAGCTGTTTTAGCAATGGTAGATGAAATTTTGTATATAAATCCTGTTCTTATACCTGTTTTAGCTAAAAGGTAGATGCAATTTTATCAACAAACAAGTGTGTGGTAATGAAAAAGCATATAAATTGCGTTATTTAGTGTGTTTTAAGCATATTTTTGCATAAAAAAACATCTACCTTTTTTCGCCTTTGCCTTGCTTTCTTCCTTTACGATTGAGGTTTCTAATGCCACAACAGTGGCATTTTGTTTCTTTTGCGATACTACTGGCAACAGCTAAAAAATTTTGTACAGGCCATATAGAGATGGAAAAACTATTGATTTGGATCTGGGGAACTGGGGGCATAAATTTGTACAGGCCGTTTCTGGCACTAGCAATGCTGTTAGCGATGCTTAAAAAATTTTTATACAGCCCATTCCTTCCACTAGCGATACTATTGGCAACAGCTAAAAAATTTTGTACAGGCCATATAGAGATGGAAAAACTATTGATTTGGATCTGGGGTACTGGGGTATAAATTTGTACAGGCCGTTTCTGGCACTAGCAATGCTGTTAGCGATGCTTAAAAAAATTTTGTACAGCCCATTCCTTCCACTAGTGATACTATTGGCAATACAGGCCATATAGAGATAGAAAAACTATTGATTTGGATCTGGGGTACTGGGGTATAAATTTGTACAGGCCGTTTCTGGCACTAGCAATGCTGTTAGCGATGCTTAAAAAAATTTTGTACAGCCCTTTTCTGCCACTAGCGATACTATTGGCAACAGTTAAAAAATTTTGTACAGGACATATAGAGATGGAAAAACTATTGATTTGGATCTGGGGAACTGAGACATAAATTTTGTACAGGCCGTTTCTGGCACTAGCAATGCTGTTAGCGATGCTTAAAAAAATTTTGTACAGCCCATTCCTGCCATTAACAATGCTATTGGCAACAGTTAAAAAATTTTGTACAGGCCATATAAAGATGGAAACACTATTGATTTGGATCTGGGATACTGGGGCATAAATTTGTACAGGCAGTTTCTGGCACTAGCAATGCTGTTAGCGATGCTTAAAAATTTTTTGTACAGCCCATTTCTGCAACTAGCGATACTATTGGCAACAGCTAAAAAATTCTGTACAGGCCATACAGAGATGGAAAAACTATTGACTTGGATCTGGGATATTGGGATATAAATTTTGTACAGGCCGTTTCTGGCACTAGCAATGCTGTTAGCATTGCTAAAAACATTTTATACAACCCATTTCTGCAACTAGCGATACTACTGGCAACAGCTAAAAAGATTTGTACAGGCCATATAGAGATGGAAAAACTATTGACTTGGATCTGGGATACTGGGATATAGATTTGTACAGGCTGTTTCTGGCACTAGCAATGCTGTTAGCATTGCTAAAAAAATTTTGTACAGCCCATTTCTGCCACTAGCGATACTATTGGCAACAGCTAAAAAATTTTGTACAGGCCAAATGAGGGTGAAAAAACTTTTGATTTGGATTTGGGGTACTGAGGCATAAATTTGTACAGGCCGTTTCTGGCACTAGCAATGCTGTTAGTATTGCTAAAAAATTTTTTGTACAGCCCATTTCTGCCACTAACGATGCTATTGGCAACAGTTAAAAAATTTTGTACAGGCCATATGAGGGTGGAAAAACTATTGATTTGGACAGGTATTAAAGTGCCCCAGAATCCCCAGTTCCCATTAATTTAATTTTTTACAATACACAATCTATATAATATTGGCTGCAGCGAAAAAAAATTCAGCATAACAAATAAATTTCCTCTACAGCCCCTGTGGAGCACACATAGAGTGGTTAGATGTGGTGCTTCGATTGCATGAGGTGAGTGGGGTAAAATCAGTTTTCAGCATGCATAAACAAACATTTATGCACGCTGAATGGGAGTGAAAAACTATTGATTTGGACAGGTATTTAATTGCCCTAGAACCCCCAGTTTGCATATATATCAAATTATAAACACACAAAAACAAAATTCACGGGACGCAGCAATTCTACAATTTAACATAGACACACAGTGAAGACTCAGATCAACATGAGGTGAGTGGGGGAAAATCAGTTTTCAGCGTGCATAAACAAACATTTATGCACACTGAATGGGAGTGAAAAACTATTGATTTGGACAGATATTAAAGTGCCCCAGAACCCCCAGTTTGCATATATATTTGTGCTTTCAACGTTATATCCCCATTTATAAAAAAAAGTTTTTCTAGGGCTTTAATATTCCTAAACAGGGTATCATCAATTATAATAGTGAGATTAATTTCCATTGCTCTGCTGTGGTGCCAGTTTCGATATTCTTTTTGATAGGAACCTCGACTCTTATTCATAATAGGGGTTACTTTGACGTTGATACCAAACATTCAGTGAAATCTTCAAGTCAATTTTGGAAGTAAAAGGAACTGAACAAGAGAAACAGCGGTCAGTG
This sequence comes from Anodontia alba, assembly GCA_964016985.1. Lineage (NCBI taxonomy): Eukaryota > Metazoa > Mollusca > Bivalvia > Lucinida > Lucinidae > Anodontia > Anodontia alba. The sequence goes on from OZ024823.1 coordinate 4,519,917, forward strand.
GGTTCATAAATTTGTCATCCGCACAGTCTGACCAGCGCCTTTTTTGTTCGCTGCTTGGATAGTATAATTATTTAAGGCTGAACTATATTTATGGATAACTAACGTGGCTTCATTTTCTATCCCCTTTTTATTGCGAACTAAAGATTTCAGCTGTTTTATAGTCCTGACATCATATCTACTAAGTCGGATCCTGGGAGAGAAAAGGTCCCCGTCAATCACATGCACAAATAATTTAATCACAATCCATCACTTATCTATAATTATCCTTAATTACCCATAATTACCAATTATAATTATCAGTCATTTGACTTTGAACAAAAGTGTCAGGGAACTGTCTTCAAAAGTGTCGGGGAACTGTCTTCAAATCTGTCGGGGAACTGTCTCCAAAAGCCGTCTCGGGGTACTGTCGTTCCCAAGGGTTCGTTTACCTATGTCATGAATTGATGGAGTCAAGCCTACTTTGACTTACTGGCCATTTTAGACATTAGTTGTTTTTGTTGTTGTTAGGAGCCCCTATGCTCATTTGCAAACGGTCGTTGTTGTTGTTAGGAACATTAGGAGCCCATATGCTTATTTGCAAACGGTGGACAACTGGTCATGGGTTTGAAGCATGCACCAGGCATATTTGTTTTTCCTTCTTACAGTAGCAGAATGACCAAATGATGAACATATGTAAATAGATTTATGTATATAGACTGCATATTCTATCTTAGAGATTAATTAAGAGATAGAAATATGTTGTTCAATTCAGAATACCGGTTACTGGTGTTTGTTCGCCCATACGTTTCACCAAAAATTAGTTCATCTTTAGAAGTCTTACTGATGCTGTTCAGTCATAAAACAATAAATATCACTACCTGCACCTATAACACATGTCGCCGCAATTTTGTGCCTTTTAAAAAACTCATAAATTTGATTTGTTAGCTGGCTGAAGTCAGACATCGTAAGAACAGAAAATTATGACCCTTCGACAATGAACCGCAAATGTCACAAAATAAAGTAATCGTCCTGTAATAAACCAGTTGTTGTCCGAGTCTGAATCTGTCCGTCCGTCCAGGCTAACGAAATGGGTGTTATTTGACTGTACTTTTATGTGACTTCTATATCATAAGTTATGTGGTACAATTTTCGTCACATAGCCCGGCCTCCTACTTTATCGCGCCCCATACGACTCATTGCAAGAAAAGAGGAGACACTACTGTACTAGAGCAAAGGCTCCATATATCGACACCTTTAGTGTTACTGTTTGTCTAAATCTTATCTTGAAAGATAGGTTCTTTTAACTGACACCCTTTTGTTAAACAGCATTGTATTGGCTAAATATGATGTTGTAGATAAGTTTACCACAAATTATAACCAATGAAATGAATCCATAGTCATAAGGGGGAGGACCCTATTACCGACATCTGTCTCCTTTTATCGACACCCTACGGTTTTAAAGAATATGGTAACAAATAGCCTGTTGAACATCAGAAATAAAATGAAAACAACTTTATTATTAAACAATATCCTTTTAGCAATATAACAGAGGATACCATAACGAGTTCAAAATCACCCGCAGTTCATTTGAAGTTTATATAAGAATGAAAAAAAAAAAACAAAAAAAAAAAACAATGTTGTGGTGAAAAGCATTCTTTCAAATCGGTAAGTTGCCCTCGTTTTACATTTTGTTGTTCTGACAAAACCAAGACAAGCTCAGAGACAGTAGCAGGCAACAAGGCATTTGTATTGGCAAACTTGATGCATAACCGTATTGTCACTGTTGTAAACACTCTCGTACAATTACTTTAAAAAGATCAGATCATCAAAATATTGTGCCTGAGTGTTCTCAACGGTGACAGTACAGCAGTACATCAAATCTGCAAATATAAGGACTTTCATTCTTGGCTTATTCTATATTTAATCAAAACAACGAAAATAATAAATAAAAACGACTCACCGCTTTGAACAGACCCTTCTCGAAAAAATAATCTTTTCACTATTTTTTATGGCGTAGTTTTAGCCCCTTGTTAAAACTGGATGATCAGTACATAATATTTTTTCCAATTAGGCAGCACGATAAAAAATTTAACTATTCCTAGCAGCTGTATTAGGACTATGTTGGTAGAACTGTAATATTCGACAAGGAAATGTCTCCGGGTACGGTACCATACCTGGAGACCAGGATCTCTGGGCACGGTACCGTACCTGGAGTCAATCCGTGTAGGACTGTCTCCAGGTGCGGCAGTACATAAAGTCCTTTACAACTTCGAAGTTTTTAAGTTGTATATATAAAAGAATATAAAAGAATATAAAAGAATATTCTTTTTTTTTTGTGGTTTACTGAATCACTACTGCATTCCTTGTCTTCTGCAGACAAGATTACTGCACAAAAGGTATTACTCTCGTTGTATATTAATTGGTTAAATATGTGTAATGAATTCTGCACTGGGAATAATATGGTTATGAAATTATTCAGTTATAATCAATTATCATCGTTATTATTATTATTCCCATTGCGGAATTTGTTACATCTATTTAGCCATGTGTAAAGGTAGTTCTTGGCACTCCATATGTTTTGGACGCGGCTTTTTTGCTCAGTCCCAGAAGGTACCATATGCATGGCCATGGTCGTTTGCTCTGGCCTGTATTGTACGTACATGTAGGTGTCGGTAAAAGGAGCCTATGTCAGATGTTGGATCTTAATATCGACACCCACAGAAACAAGTTACTCAAATACAACTCGGTTCTAAAAGCTATTAAAGAACAGTTTCTAAGCAAGGATATTACACTTAACTGCTGAAAAAACAAATATTCACTGTTCTGATATGCCACAAAATCTCAAAATCATGAACACTCACCTTAAAGATGCTGATAATATTCTCACACAAAAAAAAAATCTGCTCGTGCTTTTGTCCTCCAAAACATTCAAAATGATCGTTGATGACCTTATCAATGACAGAAAAATACCACGAATAGATCATGTGTGAAAATGCCGAATAGAAGCAATTTAAATCGTAACTGGTAAGGGGTGTCGAAATATGGACCATGTCGGCATTAGGAACCTTTGCTCTATACCTTTTATCAAATCGTATTTGTATGTAGTTCAATCCTTTCTAAACAATCCTGCATAAAACATATTTTAAATCGGCCTGTCAGATTTTTCAGACACATTGCCAACCCGTTTCGCCCCTTGTCGTTTCGCCTCTATTTTTTTACCCTTAGTCGTTTCGCCCCCTCCCCCTCCCCACCCCCATACCATTTCCCCCTAGTCGTTTCGCCTCCAATTCATAACCGTGTCTTGTGCGTGTGTGTGTGTGAATATATATATATCAAAAAAGCTGGTTATAAACATTGGAATGGAGAAAAAATACAGTTTAAGTTAGAACACAAGCATCATTTTGATGAAGGACAGTTGTCAGCTATTGGCAAACGACAGGGCACTTAGTATATTTTATGCAGTTTAAATGTCTACATTAAATACATATTATGCAAATGCGCACGTGTGTGTGTGTATGTGTGAGAGAGAGAGAGAGACAGACAGACAGACAGACAGTCAGAGATATTTCGCTATTAATCAACAAAAGAGATCATGAATAATAAAATACAATATGATCGTATAATAATTTTTTTAAATTATTTTAATATGCTGGAAAATGAAGACAGAAAGGAAGGAGATAAAAAAAGAAAATATTTGTTTTGTGCATCGATGACGGCATTCATTGTAGATGTTTAATAAAAAAAAAAAATGTTCCAACACCTTGTTTACGCGATTAATGGTGAGGTGTGAAAACACGTGCTCTTAGCAAACAGTTTTTATTATCTCGTAAGTACATTTACCTGTTTTAAATAGTGTATTAAATTGGTCGGTTGATCTTTTGACATTGTTGGTGAACAACGACGGTAAACTGAGGTAAAATGGAATCCCAAATTGTCACAATTGGCATATCGTTTGTATCGAGAAAATCTTTCATATGCCGATGACAGGGCTCAGGCCCCCTAGCAGTCTCTCTAAAAAACAAAGGCTGTTTATAAAGGCTATTTTCTGCAAAATAAAGTTTTTTTTCAGGATAAATTTTGTACAAAATATAGAGCGTGTAATGGTTAAATTTCTTGGCAGATCCCATGCAAAAGAACTCATTGCTTCTCAAGCAAAATAGGGAAAAATTGCAGAGAAAATCTGATACGAGGGTCCTGCAAAATGTTTTTTCACTGGGTTCGGATTACTTCAGTGCTATGTTTTATCAAAGTATTCCCCCTTTACTGAAACACATTTATGTAACCTTTTTTACCCAGTCGCGAAAAGCAGATAAATAGTCTTCTTTTGGTATCTGTTGGAGACACTGATAAATAGCGCTGCCAAGAGAACTTCTAGACGTATACTTATTTCCAGAAAGCATTTTCTTAAGCCTTGGAAATAAAAAGAAGTCACAGGGACTCAAGTCAGGTGAATAAGGTGGATGGTTTAAAACTTTCACCTTTTCAGAAGCCAAAAAAGACTTAACAACCTCATACTTATGAGAGGAGGCGTTGTCATGTAAAAGGTGGACTCCTGACCATCTTTTGCATGGTCGTTTCTTATTGTAAAACTCTTTCACTTTCTTCAGTACAGAATTCTTGTAGAATCGGCCAGTGACTATGACCAGATTAGCCCACTTGAATTAAAGAAAATTGCGTACAACATCTTTTTCGAACTTATGGTTCTCTTGGCAATACATGGGCGTTTTTGATCTTCGCTTCCATTGCTTATTATCAGCCCTTCTTTGTGGCTCAAACATGTGCACCCAGGTTTCATCACCTGTTAGCAAGTTAGAAATAACCCGACTATTACAGCCTTTATATGTTTTCAAAAGTTCCCTGGCACATTTAAGGCGTTGTGTCTTTTGCTCCTCAGTGAGCAAATGAGGTACCCACCTAGCGCAAACCTTTCTCAGGTCCAAACGCTTTTTTTCAGAATTGTTTGCACACTGCCTTCTGATATGCCAGTACAACAAGCTATATCTTTTACAGACAATCACGCATCCCGTTCGACCACAATCTTTACAGCAGCGATGTTAGCCTTGGTAACAGAGGTTTTAGGCCTTCCAGGACGGGTATCATCTTCGACAGAAAATTTCCCAGCTTTAAAAGCTTTAACCCACCTAAAATCTGTGCGCATTGAAATGGTCTGAGGTCCATATATACCACACAATTCATTAAACATCTGCTTTGAATCTACATTAAGCCTAATGCGGCATTTAATATAGCTACGAATTTCAGTCTTCTGGTCCATGTTCCAATGTAACAATTGGTCAGTGTATATGACTGCATCTATTTCAATTTGAAATAACTCGGTCAGTTGGAAAGCAATTTGCGCGAAATAAACGGGTATCGTTAGCTATTCAACACACCATTCAAGTGCAGTGATGCATTTTAAAATATACCTGGGATAAAACTGAGGAAGCCTATTAGTGACAGAACTTTTTGCACGACCCTCGTATTTCCATCTTTAAATTGTAATGACAATATTAACTTGCATTTCTGTTTAGAAATATATGAATCTAAGTTACAGAACTATAATTTGTTCTTATGAAATGCTACATATTTACTCCCTCCTTCTCTTGCATTTACAAATTGCCAAATATAAAAGTTTTCACATCAAAATACAGGTTTTTACAGGTTTTTCAGCCAAATTAAAGATTTTCAACAAAATTAAAGGTTTTTAAAGATTTTAAAGGTTTCCCTAGGGGCCCTGCAGGGCTATATAAGACCCGCCCAAAGACTAGAGCAACAGTCATCTTTGAAGTCGTCATACGAACATCAAAGTATTCTAAAGCTGAAAAAAATTCTTATTTCTGCAATGCATGTCAGAAAAAAGTAGATGGCCGTCGCCATGCTATTTCTTATGGTGTCTGTGAGCGATGGCAGCACAGGCTTTGTGGGGCAGGTATTTAATTATTCATTTATTTTGCCATTATTTTGTCATTACTGATTTCACTTTGAGTTTACTTTCCTTTCAGTTTCTGCTTTTGAATGAATAGTAAAATGTGTATGATTGCAATTGAGCTGGGGCATGGTGACGTTATACTACCTAAATAGCGTATAAAATTTATATATTTAAGTTTTAGGGGGCGAAACGACTGGGGGGGGGGGGGGGGGGTGGGGGCAAAACGACCAGAGGGCGAAACGACCAGAGGCGATACGTCTAGGGGAAAAAATGGTTTGGGGGCGAAACGTCTCGGTACCTCAAGCAGAGCATAAAGGCTGATATGTGGAAAAAATATGTGACTCCAAGGCTGACGTATGGTTAAGAGGTACATAATTTGAAGAAAAAAGATTTTAACTCATTAGAGGCATAATCTTCAGAATTTTGGCCCTTCTGACCCCATTTCCCATAACATTTTCAAATCTCACAGAATTTTCATACCATTTAATAAGCTATTTTTTGAAGAACTAGAAATAAATCACACATTAACATGGCTGTCTCAAGCATAATTCATTGAAATAATGGCTTTTAACTTACTTATGTAACCTTGAAAGTGATTTTCATAAAAATCTCAGAATTTCATCAAATCTCCCCTAAAAATTTGCAAAATCTCACAGATTTCTGTCAACAGCTTATGGCAGTGTATGAAACAACAGTTATAGAAGCGATAGCCAACTATTTTATCAGGAACATTATTGCGTGTACTGAATCATATTGCAAACGTAAGTGTTTTTCTGCGTTTTCCCGCTATTTTCAGCACATAAATACAGAAAGTTATTATGGAGCAAAAAGAAAAGAAATATCGACATATAGATTTTGGCTTTCTTCTTCTGTTTAAAATTTTAATGCACAACAAAACAAAACTACATTCGAAAAATTCTTAGTATCTCTACTGAAAATATATTAACCGCGTCAGCATAACACCTGCTTTACAAGGGTCAGGCAAAAAGTTCTGTCACTAATAGGCTTCCTCAGTTTTATCCCAGGTATATTTTAAAATGCTTCACTGCACTTGATGGTGTGTTGAATAGCTGACGATACCCGTTTATTTCGTGCAAATTGCTTTCCAACTGACCGAATTATTTCAAATTGAAATAGATGCAGTCATATACACTGACCAATTTACTTGTTACATTGGAACATGGACTAGAAGACTGAAATTCGTAGCTATATTGAACGCCGCATTAGGCTTAATATAGATTCAAAGCAGATATTTAATGAATTGTGTGGTATATATGGACCTCAGACCATTTCAGTGCGCAGTTTTTAGGTGGGTTAAAGCTTTTAAAGCTGGGAAATTTTCTACTGAAGATGATACCCGTCCTGGAAGGCCTATTACCAAGGCTAACATCGCTGTTGTAAAGATTGTGGTCGAACAAGTTGCGCGATTGTCTGTCAAAGAGATAGCTAGTTGTACTGGCATATCAGAAGGCAGTGTGCAAACAATTCTGAAAAAGCGTTTGGACCTGAGAAAGGTTTGCGTTAGGTGAGTACATTTGCTCACTGAGGAGCAAAAGACACAACGCCTTAAATGTGCCCGGGAACTTTTGAAAACATTCAAAGGCTGTAATAGTCGGGCTATTTCTAACTTGCTAACAGGTGATGAAACCTGGGTGCACATGTTTGAGCCACAAAGAAGGGCTGATAATAAGCAATGAACAAAAAAAAAAAAAAAAAAAAAAAGAACGCCCATGTATTGCCAAGAGAACCATAAATTCGAAAAAAAGATGTTGTACGCAATTTTCTTTAATTCAAGTGGGCCAGTCGTTCAAGTTCCTTGTCCATCTGGTCATACAGCCACTGGCCGATTCTACAAGAATTCTGTACTGAAGAAAGTGAAAGAGTTTTACAATAAGAAACGACCAAGCAAAGGATGGTCAGGAGTCCACCTTTTACATGACAACGCCTCCTCTCATAAGTATGAGGTTGTTAAGTCTTTTTTGGCTTCTGAAAAGGTGAAAGTTTTAAACCATCCACCTTATTCACCTGACCTGAGTCCCTGTGACTTCTTTTTATTTCCAAGGCTTAAGAAAATGCTTTCTGGAAATAAGTATACGTCTAGAAGTTCTCTTGGCAGCGCTATTTATCAGTGTCTCGAACAGATACCAAAAGACTATTTATCTGCTTTTCGCGACTGGGTAAAAAGATTACAAAAATGTGTTTCAATAAAGGGGGAATACTTTGAAGGTTTGTAATAAAAATATGTTTGATAAAACGTAGCACTGAAGTAATCCGAACCCAGTGACAAATCTTTTTGCAGGACCCTCTTAGCATATAATAACAACAAATGCGCAGATCTGCGCCTCGGTGCAGTATGTTCAGCGCCGTTGTTGTTTCTAGCCTTAAATAATAATTATTCTTTTAACAAGACTCTAGCTTATCTCGCAATCCAAGCAGGTTGAATTGTGTCTTACTTGGTAAGCAACCCCAAATACAGTTTATCAAGACTCGGCCCATATTATATCTGAAATCGAACGCTGATTTCCTGGCTAACTACCCTCATAGTAGAATAACGACCAATTGTGGAATTCGGCTAGCATGTTTAATGTAATCTTAAGCTTTTGTTCTTCTCCAAGACAACACATGAGCATCACTTTGCCACCTCAAAAAGGCTATCCAACGAAGGGATTCGCGGCGCAAGAGCTGTCATGGTTCTCTTAGAAAATAAGAAAAACTTGACGCCCCGCACCCTCCCCAAAATGAAAATCACTGGTCATTTATTTATATTTGTAATGTTATAAATATCTATACAAAAGCAACACTAATCCCTATTTTAAGTGTTTTCCTGCATAATTTAGATGTTATGCTTTCTGACACTTTCCTACGTTGTTTGCGTTTTCCGGCAGATTTTGCTCATGTTAACCCCCGAATTAAGAGCACAGGTCATATTATAATATTTATGGTGGTAAAATATTAATAGCAAAATACTAAAAATCCTCTTTTCTAGTGTTTTCCTGCATATTTTAGGTGTTTTCCAGCGTTTTCCTGCGTTTTCCGGTCAAAAGGTGTTTTCCGGTCTTTCTAGTAACCGCCAAAACCTCAAATTCTGCCGCTATGACGTTGCCCGGTCTTCTCCCCATTGGCGTCTGTATCAATAAGTGTGCCTTGGCATTGTTCTGCAACATTGCCCGAGGCCCCCATTGTATTGAATATGACTCAGCAGTCAGACAGCTAGATGTTAAATCACCCAACGACACTAGTTTTTTCTCAAATGTCGGGAACATCTTAGACCTTTACTCGCTTCCGACAGCATACATGTTACTTTTCAGTACCCCCACAAAAGACAAATGGAAAGAGCAAGTAAATTTAAGTATCAACCAACATACTGAAATCCTGTGGAAGGAGGATATTGCCAGTAAGTCCTCCCTAAAATACCTAAATTCTAACTCTGTAAAAGTTGGTAAAGTCCATCGAATCGATGCATATATTAACAATAGTACCTTTGATGCCAGGAGGGCAGAAATGAAGGCTAGATTGCTGACAGGAACATACCCTTTGCAATCCAACAGGGCAAGGTTTAACCAATTTAAAGTTAATCCTCAATGTCCTCTTTGTAAAAAGCAACCAAAAACTAGAGAACATTTCATTGTCATTTGTGAAATGTTAAAACCCGTCAGAACACCGTATATTTGTAAAATAAGAACCTTGTTCCAGTAAAATCAACCACGTCATAGAAACTCCCGAGTCGTGTGTACAACTTCTTCTGGACTCAAAAAAAGGGTAAGAGAAAAGTCACCCGCGTGTCACTCAACATTTGGATATTACCGACAAACAGAACTTTTGGAGCTTCGTAGCCGGGAACTGATTTATGAATTACATCTGAATCGTGTTAGATTATTGAATACTGAGTAGACAGTGATGTATATACCAGAGAGCTTTATTTAAAACAAATATCATAAGACCACAAGATGTGTTATCTGGCGTGAAGGTGGTGTACTGGGAGGTTTTGATGTTGAAACTTTCCTTTTGCTTGTGTTAATAGTTTTTGAAATAGTGGAAGACGAACTGGACCTGATACAAGCAATTTTAGAACCTCTACGAACATCAGGTCTTTCAGTTCACGGCCTTACCGTTCGGAATGTCCCTAAGTCCGTGGATTTTCACAAAAGTAATGAATATAATAGCAGCACACTTAAGACTATGTTTGTTTGTGTTGCGGTTTTACGGCCCAGTCAACCCAATGGGGTCATGTCGAGCCCGGTCAGTTTACCTAACCACACGTTTACTGGGCAGGCTTAGTCCTCTAAGCATTTAACCAGTACTGTGCACATTCTTTCGCTAGAAACTGACAACTGCCCTTCTTGAATCAGCGGGAGAGAATGACCATAGAAAATATTTCATGATCAATCTCCACGAACGAATGTTGCCGACCTCGGCGGGGGTTGAACCCGCGACCTCCTGGTCTCCAGTCGGACGGCGCATCCGAGCCACCGAGGCCGGCTTTAAGACTATGTACCATATCACCCTCCAAACCCTTACAGAACATGTTAGTTGCGGCCAAAGAGGGGCTATAAGAACTATTCTGCACTGTGATTAGCGTATCTTGTTCAGGCCAGAAGGAATCATTAATATTGGAGGAAATGCATAAGCATGAAGATGGTTCCAGTTCATGGAAAATGCGTCTATCGCAAAAGCTTGATTGTCCAGAACTGGGGACACATAAAGAAAGTTTGTGATTGAAACGTGTCGCAAACAGATGCAAATTGGAACAGTTCAGTGAACATTTGGAAAATTCAATTCGCTATCGATTGATCCAATGCCCACTCTGTTTTGACTATTTTGTTGATTCTCGATAACCTGTCTGCCAAAACACTGAATTTGCCTGGGATATGACGAATCCTGATGACAATATGATGTTTTAGGCACCATTGGAGGATCTTCCATACCTCTACGCATAGGTTGGGAAAATGTGTTCCTCCTTGCTTGTTGATATGAGATCACTGTTGTGTTGCTGGTGAAAATCATGACACAAGAATGACCATGAAAATCATGAAAGGATAGACTCATCGGCTCCAGATGAGCTCCCCAACAGAAATGACTGGCATCCGTATAAAGGAATATCTTGGGGTTTGACGATATGTCTTTGGCTTGGCCCGCCGTGGTTCAACTATTGGTTTTCATTTACTCTGGCATACAGTAGAATTAGCCATGAGTACTCGTCTTTGTTTATTATAGTGATTAATTTGATTTTTATGTTTTCGCTTTGATGCATTGACTGAGTTGGGAGCCTTTATGCGAACCGAATTTTTATGTATTTCTGTATTAAGAGTAGCATCGGGACCCAGGGTGAAGTTGGCTAGCTGTAAAAGTGCTTTAAACCCCCCCGGTGGTTTGCTCTACCGACCGTTCTAAGGCGGTGGCCCCGGCGTTAGTCTTACTCTTTGTTGCTTTGTGGTTTATTCTACGAGGCGATTTGTTGTGTCTTTCCATGTGTCATTTTGTCCTTGTGTTTTTCAGTCCTTTTAGTATTGCGATTACCTCGCTTGGGGAAGAGAGAGCTAATCTTAGTGCTTTTCGTACGTTTGTTCGGTTTGTGCTTGTTTAGATTTGTCGGTTTCCTCTTCCTCTTGGGGTCTGGGAAGGGCTGCGGTTTGCGATTGCGGCACTCCCTGGACTTTTCTCTTACCTTTTTTGGAGGGTGAATGCGCATACCTTGAACGAAGCGATTAGTATTCATCCATCATTTCAAGTGGACTTTGATCATATGGTTGATCGTAACCTGATGATCTATGGGAAGAATATGAGGTTTCCAAACCGATAATAGGCACATTTGCTGAGGTCGTAAATGCAGTCTGCCTAGAAGAATTAAGTCTGCTGCTGCACTGAGTTTGCCCAAAAGAGAAATGAAAGTTCATGCCAAAATCTGAGTCTGAGAGAGAATTATTTTGATAATCAGGATAAGAGCTTTTACTCGGTCCAGTGGTACTCTGACTATATAATGCTGAGTTAGAAATTCCATGCCTATAAAGATGAATTCTTGTGTTGGTATCAAATCTGACTTCTTTAGATTTGGTATAAAACCCAGATTTTGTACCATTTGAAGAGTGTATTTTGTGTGAGAGATAAGTCGATTGCAAATCAGATCTCTTATTAGCCAATCATCTAGGTACGGTATGTAGTCTTAAGTGTGCTGCTATTACATTCATTACTTTTGTGAAAATCCACGGACTTAGGGACATTCTGAACGGTAAGGCCATGAACTGAAAGACCTGATGTTCGTAGACGAACCGAAGGTATTTTCTGGATCTCGGATGTATCGGAACATGAAAATATGCATCCGCCAGATCTATGGAGACAGCCCAGTCGTTGACCACTATCGACTGTCTTACTGACTTGACTGTCTCCATCTTGAAATGTTGTTTCTTTATATACCGATTTTATGGTGGCATATAACTGACATCTAAATATTGAGATACTAAGTCGACTTCTGCTTTTATGTCGACTTACAATGTACGACTTGATGCTATATCGACTTCCGTTGATAATGGTTATCACGTCTGCAGGTGGTAATATTGCTTAAGCTGCCGTCAAGAAAACAAAGCGTGTTAACATTGTATGGCGACTTATTTTCTATTAATTTTTATTATCTCGACTTCCGGTTCTTTTTCTATGTCATGATTTGCCAGTTAGCATTGAGATACGTTTTCGTAGTTGTGAAAGTTTATTTTTAGACCAAAATCACACAGGCAGCGCCAGTCTTATTGCAATCGTTGTTTACAAGAAATGATAATTATATAATACCTATATGCCACCAAACACTATATTAAGTTCTAAACTTAATATGTTACATCCTCCCGAATTTAAGTATCTCGACCGGCATAGTCACTATCTGACTATCATTATCTTCTCAACAAATCAACTACATAACAAGTCAAGATAATAATTATAATGTCGACATAATAGTTGTAAAAGTGTTTCGTGATGCTGACTGTGGATGACACTTCTGGACTGTCAAATTGCAGTCGCGATAACCATTGTCAACAGAAGTCGATATAGTATCAGGTCATACATTTTAAGTCAACATAAAGCAGAAAAAGTCAACTTTGTATCTCAATATTTAGATGTCAGATATATGCCACCATATGATTTAGTAAGGAAAGATCTATTACTGGGCGTAACTTTCCATTCTTTTTTGGCACTAGGAATAGCCAGTAATAAAAACCGGGAGTCCCCCGGATTCCGTACTCTTTCCACTGCCTGTTTCTTGAGAAGTTCTGCTATCTCTTCTCGCAATAACGGGGAGGACGATTGACAGATTTATCAGAACAACCGATAGGGGAGGAACTGACTTGAATGGGATCTTGAACCCGTTTCGGATGATAGAGAGGATCCACTTGTTGTCTGTCAATTCTTCCCAATGTTCCACAAAATGGGCCAACCTTCCTCCCACTGGAATGTCTGGACGTGGTAAGACTGGCAGTAGAAAGGGCTGGACTTCAGAATTTTGTGGATGATGAGACTTGCTTAGAGGAGGGTAACCGTTTCTGATTTCCACTTCTCTTAGCATATTCCTCTTTGATGAGTATGATTGAGTTTGACTTTTAGGCCTGTACGGCTGCGTTTGCTGGGGCCTAGAAGGTTTAGTTGGCTGCTTCGATCTTTTAAAGACCGGAGGAGCCGGGTAAGTCACTTTTTGTTGTTGTTGCATGGTAGTAGCAACCGAGGAAGTTGCCAAGAACCTTTGTTGCTGGGCTTCAAAATTGCCCTTGGCAACTTCCTTAATTTTGTTACCAAATAAGGTCTTAGAATTTATTGGAGCGTTTCGCAACTCTTGGTTGGAATTGTCCGATAAAAGCTTAGACGTGGCCAGCACCGCATCACGTCCAGCTTGAAATGTCTCCGTAGCTAAGATCGTAGACATAGCCGTGGCATGCTTTAGACTTAGCTACGGCTTCAAACAGTCTCGAAAGAGCTGGCACGGACATCGTCTGCTGCTGCATACATGAGTTTATCACTATGCGGGCTCTTTTTTCCCATATTTCAATGTTTTTCGTTGGAATGGAGCATTTTCCCTTACCGGACAAATCCAGAAGCAAAGCTTCCAATTCTAAAGGAGGAATGTTATCTGTCGGGAAATACTGACTGGCTCTTATAAAATTTAGTCTGTGTCAGGGAAGATACTAAATCTTGAGAGCATATCCAATCTCTGCCACATTTCTCTGTGTCGATTTTGTTCTGGAGAAATCCGGCAGTATTTTCCACTAGCTTGGATTGTGGCAAAACTAGTAATATGCGACTCCATTAGATGTTCAATGCCAGATAAAGGCTTTGCCGGAGTGTGCTCCTCAGCTGGCTTTGGGCATAACTCCGGGGGCAAAAGCCTAAAGACTTCATTGATTGCCCTATCAAAGGACCAGGTTTCTATCTCGAGTCTGAACCTGAGTGCTTTGAAGAGTGCTGAAAAGTCTGATCTGGTTGCCGTATTGTCAGGGCATTAGTTATTTCCGCAGACTATAGCATACTCGGATTCTGTACAGCCTGCGGACTGTTACTTCTTTTGTATCTGCCATAATCATGGGACTGATTATCAGATAATGAGGAAGAGGAAGAAGATGTATGTCGTCTTCTTCTCTTCTTATGAGAATGTTTGGATCTTTTTGACTTTCTGCTTCTTTTGCGAGAGTCAGATGATGCAGACCTAGAAGAGGAGGATGTAGAAGACAATCTACGTCTCCTCCTCTTCTTGGACTTATGTTTACTTCTAGACTGATCCCTCCTGAAATACGTCCAGAGAGGGAAGTCTGAGAAACGTCTATTGTCCGACCTCCAGTTATTATCAGGCGGCTCTATGATAATACTGGGATCGGACATATTACTAAAGTCCGGTTCCAGGGTTAATAAAACTCTTTTTGAGTTATCAGCTGGGTTCTGAACTTCATGTCTGAACGACTGTTCAGAACCCAAATTTGCTCTATTAGTAGTGAACTTCATGCCCTTGGCATATCACTAATACTAGATTGGTATAAAGTCTGATGACCGATGACTGGTTGACTGGTGACCTGTGGCCGGTGAAAATTGACTTTCCCCTGTATTTATATTTTCCAAGTCCAATGACCGGTGGCTGGATGGCCGGTGACCAGCAATTGACCGACTTGTACTACCATCTGTAATGCCCATTTGACCGGTGACCGGTCTGTGATGTCTTCTTGTCTAGTGGGCAAATGGCCGGTGGTCGGTTGACCGGTGACCGGTGGCTGGTGGACTTACACTCCTCTGGGTACAAGTACCCTTAGAGTTGCCACCTTGATAGGTCTTCCCCTGGGCAGCAGGGCCATGTGGGGTAGTGTTCCCATCAATTTTTCCTTCGTCTGATGAATCAGACATGGTTTGCGATCTCTGCTTCTTCTTAGACATAATCCACTTTCTAGAAGCGTAAGTTCTTCTTTTCTCGGCAAGCTTCCAGGTTCTGTCTGTCCAGGAACTGCACGTATTACAAGTTGATTCCCTGGAACAACAAGAACATTTATGGCATTTGTCATGATTATCCCAGTGTGATTTTATATGACCACATTCACCACGCATAACAGTCATGAAAGTTGCGAAAACTCATTACGACGAACGAGCGAAGGATAAATACAAGAAAAACAAAAAATAATTTTCAACAAAATTTAGTATGAATAATGAAAGGCATGATAAAGGAACAAGAGAAAAAACAAAGATTATAAATTCAACCGGAGAAAAAGAAAGAAAACAAGATTTCTTTCACCCAGAGAAAAAATCCGTGTTTACTTTCTCGTCCATAGTTTCTTTTCTGACACATGATCAAAAGAGTGGGAGGAAGTGATGTCACAGAGGTGACTGCCTAAGGGACCTTCTGGATTAAGACCAAATGGGACGACGTTACTGTCGTTTTCTTTTCTGTGGAAAGGTATGATAGCAGAATAGAATAGCACATTATCTACAGGTTAATGTATTGTGCAGTTAAAATGTAATTACTCTTAGCCTTGTAAGACAAATTTTGTACTAGTTCACTGTCTGCGGAATATTATATACAATTTAATGGTAATTATATGTTACTTAAGGCTATTCCGATTTTGTCTGATCAGGGCACGGAGTTATCAAAAGTTGGGGTTGATCCAATATTACACTCCCTCTATCTTAATTCGAAAGTTGGGTGTGTTGACAGTTGTAATGCCAATGGCATTTAAGATTGTGACATTTGGAATGGCATATCCCTGCTTGTCATTCAGACATTATAATCAGTATAAAGCCATATGTATGGAAATATACTGAAAGGAAAAAGAAACGCAGGGTAGAGTTTTTTCCTTCTTATTTTAACCATCTTTTACGGTGTTTACTATAGCCATACACTTTTACAGATTGTCCTGTGAATGTGAACCGCGGGTATACGAGTCTTTGGTTGATGTGCTATCTACCCAGTGTGTGAAATCATTCAACCGTGCACTACACAGTGCATTGCACGGACAATACGGAAAGCCAAAATTTCGTGCAAAGCAAGCATGTTTAAACCTTCAGCACAAGATTTCCTCACACCATTTGGTACACTTCAACGATACACAACGCTCATCGATTCTTTTACCGATTTTTCTTTTCACTTTTACACTACTTTGAACTTTTTTTCAATCATGGTACAATTGACTGATGTACAGAGGGGTAGCGCCATTGCGTTGCTGATGCAGGGTCAGAGGCAACAGCAAGTTGCCAATCATTTTGGGGTTAACGTCTCAACAATTGAATGTCTTGTTAGACGTTTAAGGGAGACAGGGCATTTAGCAGACCGACCGCGGTCTGGGCGTCTACGCGTGACGTCGCGACGTCAAGACAGGACAATCCGTCTGGCACATTTGTGTAATCGTCATCTCACTGCTACCGAAACTGCCCTTAATACAGTAGGTATGCATAATCGACAAATTTCTCCGAAGACTGTTGGAAGTCGATTGCGTGAGATTGGTCTGAGCTCATCGTCCATACGTTGGTCTGCCTCTGACCCAGGCACGTAGGTTGCGTCGTATGGCTATATCCGATGAGGCAGTGGAGACGAGTTCTTTTTACGGACGAGTCTAGGTTCACTCTCTATCGCACAGATGGTCGACGTCGTGTGTACCGATGTCGCGGAGAACGCTTTGCCGACGCCTGTGTTGTCGAACGGGATCGGTTTGGGGGTGGCTCCGTTATGGTCTGGGGAGGCATTGCTCACAGGATAAAATCACAATTGATTATTGTTGCGCGCAATATGACCGCAGTAAGGTATAGGGATGAGATCTTGCGTCCTGTTGCAGTCCCGCTTGTGCAACAACGTAATCTGATTCTGCAGCAGGACAATGCCCGACCACACGTTGCCCGAGTTTGTCAGGATTTCCTGGCAAACAATAACATCGCATCACTAGCACGGCCATCGTACAGTCCAGATTTGACCCGAATAGAGCACGTGGGATGAGCTGGACAGAAGGGTTAGGAAGCGCCGAAATCCCCCCGCAACTCTCGCACAACTAAGGAATGCGTTGATCGATGAATGGAATAACATCCCGATGCGAACTGTCAATGCTTTGGTTAACTCTATCCAAAGGAGAATTAGGGCAGCAACGGCAGCAAGAGGGGGGCACACCCGATATTGATTTTTAGTTTGATTTTGATTTCAAGATTTGGGGGGTAGCTACCAATGAACTTCAATAACTCGAGACTTGTTGATCACAAACCAATGAAATTTGGAACTTTAGTTCCATACATGTACCGTTTTGTAATCATAGTAAAATATTTAACAAACTTTTTTAAACTTGAATGAAATTTAGGAATAAAATTTACTCTGCATTTCTTTTTCCTTTCAGTATAGTTTGCATATGACATTAAATGGGCGAATGTGCCGACGGTTAGCGACGCTCAAAGTCGAACGCATCGACGTCATAAAAAGGGAAATAAGTCACGGATGAGTTACATCCAGTCCTACTAATCACCCCTTGGCACCCCACGGCATCAAAATGTATGCATATTTACCATAAAATATGTGTTTTAGATGGACAAGAATAGTTTTGTAATACTTGTCTTCATCTTATTAAACAGAGAATTTATATTGAGGACTTGTGTCTACATGGTCTAAAACTCTAGTATTTTTTTTAGCCCTTGTGGGTCATTTTGTGTCGAAGCCAGGTTAATCAAAAAAAAATAAAAGGTAAGAGAAAAGTCCAGGGAGTGCCACAATCACAAACCACAGCTCTTCCCAGATACCAAGAGGAAGAGGAAACAGACAAAACCAAACAAGCGCAAATCCAACAAACGTATGAAAAGCTCTAAGATTAGCTCTCTCTTCCCCAAGTGAAGTAATCGCAATGCTAAAAAAGTTATAGACCAGTATGGTTTCCAATTGTGTTGTTTCCTTTGCCTCAGCCGAAGCGAAGAGTAATGCAGGTGGTTTCTTTTTGTTTGTTTGTGTTATATTGTACGTTATTGTCATATGTTATAGTCCATGTAAAAAAAGATGGTAAAAATGATTCTAACGTTATTAGAGTCTCTTTGTAGTTAGTACAGTTTGGCATCGCCCAACCGGCAGCTCCTTCAAACAAGAAGTCACCCTCGGTACATCTTAGCCACCCTTGGGCGTAACAGTCACCCCAATTCTTCATATCAAGTTTCGAGTCAATTGGCCTTTCGGTTCAAGAGAAGTATTTCAAAATAGATTTTCAAGATGGCTGCCTTGGTGGCTACTTTGGATTTCTGATCCAAACAATTTTAGCTATTTTTTTTATCTGCAAGCTGCCCTGATACCTCCTACCAAATTTCAAGTAAATGGGCCAAGGGGTGTAGGAAGAGAAGTCATTTAAAGTAAATTGTTAACGCCGCACAACAGACACTGATCACAATAGCTCACCTTGAGCACTTCCTGCTCAGGTGAGCTAAACACCACACATACAAGTATTGGCTAATATAATTTATTTATACAGAACATGTATAGGACAGGACAGAGTGAACTGTTCTGTGACTGTCTATTTCATTATATTGTATGGTTTGTAACATTTAATTTCCCCTTCAAGCACCAAAGGAAACTGAAGCAGATGCCATTTTCAAATATTTTCATTTTCAAAGAAATTTCACGTAAATTGTCTGTCTATCAGATATTTCACATGAAACAGCAAGCCTTTTTTTTCTCTGAAAAATAAATCAAATGTCAGTCTGATGTTGTTTTGCTTGGTGCTGTAAGGGTTAATTAACAATTAATGTATACACAAGAACATGTATGTCCAATAGGTCAAGATGACTTCAATAGGCTGCTTATACCACCCTCTGGGGCAAATTCAGCAGGTGACAAATTGATATTTTTTTCTTTCTTTTTTTTCCTTCAACAAATAGACTGACAGTTCATGCAAATTATCTTGGAGACAATCTGCATGAAATGCCAAAGCCTATCTTCTGGGAAAAACAAGAAAAAGATTTCAAAATGATTCTGCTGGAATTTTTATCCAGAGCATGACAAGCGTTAAAACTAATGACACAAGGCTACTTAAGTAGACTGCATTTGCCATAAAGGTGGACTACAGAGCCAGCCTGGTCTATCATAGCTGAAGTATGTTGATATGACAATATATATACAGTAAAACCTCAATAGCTCGAACACCGATGGCTCATTTACCATGGCTAATTCGAACTCCTTTTTGAGTCCCTTCGAAATTCTTCCAACAGCTCAAGAAAACAAATATTTAGGGAAATTTTATCATTTAATCACGAAATTGTATGTTGTGTGTACTCATTAGAATTGCCTCATCAAGGCAATTCTAATGAGTACACACAACATACAATTATTGTGTAGAAAATCGAAGACTTCCCTAAATTATCGCTATTTGCTTCCTGACCTGGTACCATAATTAACCCTCAGTGGCTCGAAATACCCATATCTTGAACAATTTCCATGGTCCCAAAGATGTTCATGTTCGAGCCATTGAAGTTCGACTGTATATATATATATATATATATATATATTTGCATCAAAACATACCTTGGGGTACTCATTAATAATTGCAGTCCCAATGAGTACCCACATAGTAAGGTATGGTGGAAGCATAACAAATGCACCAAAATATAGAGTATCTCAGAGAGTATATCCCTACGAGAATACTCTATCTGGAGCTGTGAGATATTACATGCATACTGTCATTTATTACTATCTTAGCAGCTAGCTTACCTAATGTTTGGTTGGTTGATTTGGAGTTTAACAGCCCAGTCAATACTATTAAGGTCATACCGAGCCGTTCAGTTTACCTAACCACACTTTTCATGGGTAGGCTTAGTCCTCTAAGCAGTTAACCAGTACTTGTGCACATTCTTTTGCCAGTAACTGTCAACTCCCCTTCTTGAATCAGCTGAAGGAGAGAATGACTGCAGAAAATATTTTATGATCAATTTCCATGAAAGAGCAATGCCGGACCGAGTGAGGATCAAACCCGCAACCTCATGATCACCAGTCGAATGTGCATCTGACTGAGCCACCGAGGTCGGCTTACCTGATACTGAGTAACATAGATTTCCTTATCAGAGCTAATACATTACAGGAGTATCAGTTTGTATTAACCCCTTCACCCCTAAGTTTCTGAAGTGGACTCTTCCGGTCTTGAATTTGGACTTGTCCACTGATGCAAATAGGGGTTTCAATCAGAACACAAAAACAGAATGGCCAACAGTGTAAATTCTGATGAGATAGCTTGTTATCAGCCATCTCATCTGGATCTACACTGTTTGAACTGATAATAGTTTTGGCTGAAAGTGTTAAGGGGTTTGGATATACTTGACAGATTTTCCAGTATTTTTCATTAAATTGGAGACTTTTGTTAATTCTTGTTTGTTTAACCCAACACCAAGCCTCTTCTAAATGGGTGTACTCTAACAGAAATAAATTTTTTCCCAAGGGAAGGAATTCTTTCCACTGAGAGAGTAAAGTACTTTTCATTAGGAACCCAAAAATATTATGAGTTGCCTCCCCTGAAAGTGTATCATTCCTTTGGGCCCCTAAGGAAACATGGCAGTTTTAATAATTCAGCAGGAGGTGCTGAAATCGCCTTAAATTACAGTGGTTTTACCTTATCATTTACCTGTCAAGTATATAGTCATTTAGTTTTAGCAATGGTCAGAGTTATGTTAATAGTGAAACCAGGTACAGTATTGCCTTCAAGCAGGTGTATGTTCACATGAAACATTTCATATCAGTATTCGCTTGTTTGAGTCCAGATCTAACTTCACTGTCAACAATCTTTCAGTCATGTTCAGACCATGTGTGTATATGAAGGAGAGAACTGATGCCCTTTTACAGAGCTGCCTCAGACACAATGACATCAGACTATCATGGCTTTACTAACTTAGCTTTAGATAAGATGCTTTTTTTCAACCTAAAAGAATTGATATTTTTCTTATTTCTACACCAAACATGTTATGGGTAATCATTAGAAGCGACTCATCAGGGTGCTTCTAATGAGTACCCTCAACACGTATTCATAGAGATATAAGAAAAATATTCAGCTGATATCCCCCTCTAACCTAGAGCTACGGATAACAATGGTGCAATGGGGGGGCGGGGTGGGGTGGGGGGGGGGGGGGGGGGGTGGGGGGGGACATGGAGGAAGTCACAAAAGTCATTTTTCTTGTACAAAATGGTAGAAAATCAACCAAGAGTATAAGTCTTTCCTGAATTTTAAAGACTTGGTGATGCATGACCAGAGCATTCTACTATTATTAAGGTTGAATGCACATGCCATAATCTTGAGCGTTTTTTATGGCTGTCCGCTTATTGACTCGCACAAATACATCTCCCATACCACAGTATTTATTTTCCAGAAACATTAACTCATGCCAGGTCCTGTATAAATCTCACTTAAACAACTTGTTGTAAAGCTTTAAAGTTATGTTGGTTTGGACTGAGGAGCCTCAGAGCGACTTTTTCTAAGATTAAGAATCAGAGAGTTTGGACTGGACTGTATAGGATCGGTAGCTCAATAAATTTTGCATTCTGACATTACAGTCTGGAGTTCCAATACTGTTCTGCAGAGATTTCTTCTCATGACTGTACGGTAATTCCTTACGACGTTAACATGTTAAAACACCTGCTGATGGTCAAGTAAATTTCTAAACTCTTCAAGAATAATTCAGTATCCATTTAATGAGTCAGAGACGATTTAGCAGGTATCATACAGGCATGTATACACACGTCTATATTAATCCAGGTAAGGGATTTTGAGTAATGCCTGTCCATATTGTGTAAAGTTATACAAAGGTGATATTCCTTATACAAAGGTGATATTCCTTATTCAATGAACAGACTCTACAACATCTAAGTGCAAAGTGTCAACAGTCTCTAAAATTCAAGAAAGACCTATATCTTGTCCCCTTAAGCAACTGCTGCAGTGTATACTGGTAAACAAGTATTAGCATAGACCAAGCTTTTTTTGTGAAAGATAATGATTGGTTATAATTATGTTGAGCAGTCCAAAGAAAAAAGCACTGGACCAGTGCTTCCGAAGCAATGACAAAATCTAAGATTTTCTGCGCCAGTGGGCAACAATAATTAAATGGTGAAAGCTAAAGGTCAATTCATGTATTATCATGATTATCAAGTATAAACGTGTATTTGTATAAATTCATATGACGACACAAAGTTTCTAATTTAAAAATAACCGTAAAGCACACAATATACATAATATTTAAAATACAACAACAACAACAAACAAAAATAATAACAACAAATACCTAATCATATAATTAATAGAGATTAATAAAACTGTGACACAATATTTTTTTAATATACACAATTGCTCCACATAGGGCCTTTTTCAATATTTCACCACAAAACAAAACATACATTGTGGGTACTCATCAGAAAAGCCTCACTAAGGTACTTCTAATGAGTACCCACATTGTAATTATGTTTTCATGGAGAAATAAGAAAAATATTTATCCGGATACCCTTCTGATCTGGAGCTATGCATGATATACAGCAAACTACCCTATTGTGCAAAATTATTGAAATGAGTGGGTTTACAAAGGCTCAAACCAAAATTTCAAAATGGCTTGCTTATATTAAAGTGTTCCCTAAGTCTGTACTGCTCTTTTTTTCTTTCTTTTTTTTTCTGACAAAAGGTCAAGGTCACAAACTTGAAAAAAAAACAACAACATTATTATGCCTGTCAAAGTCTTACTTTAGTTTTATTTGCATCACTCATATTTCTGAAAATCTTCGCTTAAGTTGTTGGTGTGCAGTTTATAAAACTACTAGATGGAAACACGCTTGTTGCTGTTTCCATCCAGTAGCAACACTATAACCACATTGAAAGAATTTCAAGCCTTTCACTCAAGAGTTTCTCATATGGACTCTTCCATCTCTGAAACTGAATGCATCCATTGTTGCTAATGGGGGTTTCAGTCAATAACAGAATGACAGTGTAAATTCTGATGAGATGGCCCATCTCATCTGGATCTGCAGTTTGAGACGGTACCTGTATTGGTCTGTTGGAATGAAATGTTAAGTGAAGAATTTCACAAATAAAGGAAAATATAGATCAAACTTCGGTGAAGTTGATGTCACACCTGCCCAACCCCGCCCCACCCCCCCCAACTCCCGCACCTGCCCAACCCCCTCCCCCTCACCCCCATTAATATAGTAATTTCATTGAAAGCACATGCTGCATATTCTCATATGATGCATGAGAAGTTGCGCTCAAAGGTACCCACAGTCTATACACTTTCATAAAATCTGAGGTAAGAAGACCAGTTTAAAATTGTATGAGAAGTTGCAATCACAGGGTACCCACTGTCTATACATCTGAAGTCAGTAAATGACAAAGTTTAAAATGTACAAAAATGTGACAAAAAATAAAGCAAGGATTATATGAAAAGCACATGCACTTATGTGCCAGATGAGCCATTACATTTGTACATACTATGTGTTCAATCATCTTTCAAGGGACACATGTCAAGGACACTGGACGATAGTTACTTAGTAAAGCTGTCGCCCTTCTTATAAAGTGGACATGTGTTAGCCAAATACCATTCCTTATTTCACCCATATCAAGAGAATGTTGGAACAAATGAGCAAATACAGGACCAAGTTCTACCACGTTCTTTAACCTTAAAGCGCCAATCACAACAAATGTCGTCTGCTTTGTCTTCTGCCGGTTACTTTAAAAGTCACTGTTTAGGAGCAGTCTGATCTGGGTTCACACTGTTTGCCTAGAAGTAAAAGGTATGTTTGAAAGGTTTGCAAGAAGATGCAGCAGACGACATACACAGACGACATTTTCAGATGCAGGTTTTCTTGGTGTTTTAAGGGTTAAGGACCCTAGGATAAAGTTCATCAGGTCCAAAAGCCTTTGAGGGATTCAAGCCTTTCATCACTTTTATAACACCTTCATTTGAAACGTGTATGTTGCTCATAGGCGGAGCCCACTTCTCAAGTAGAGGGACCTCACTTTCCGAAGTTTTGGCGAATACATCTGTAAACTACCATTGAACTCCTCAGCCTGCTCAGTTTCAGCCAAACCACTACCATTTCTCCTTTTGAGAGGAGGGATAGCCTGATTGTCTTTCCTCTGACTGTTGGTATACCGATAGAAATCTTTGGGGTTAACCTTAATGTCACCAACCAATTTAACATACAAATCATACTGTTTCTTGATATCAGTTTTGATCTGCTGTCTCAGTTCCTGAAACTGTCAGTCTTTTATGTCTTTGCATGGGTTTTCTTCCTTTTTCGAATATTTCTTCTAATCTCAGATGTAATCCAAGAGATGGAATCTACCGGTCTACTTTAGAGGGAATATATTTTAAATTTAACACAGGTCAACCCTTGAGGGTTATTTATATAAAAAGGGTATAAGGGTTATTTATATAAAAAGGGTATAATAATTTGGGTTGGAATTGAAACGGCTAAACTACAACTCTTGCTGTTTCTTGATATCAGCTTTGACTTGCTCAGTTCCTGAAACTTAGATCTGAGTTTACTACTGCCAGTCTTTTTTGCCTTTGCATGAGTTTTATTCCTTTTTCGAATATTCCTTCTAATCTCAGATGCATTCCAAGGGACGGAATCTACCCCATCTACCTGTCTTAGAGGGAATATACTTATCTACAGCCTCATGTATGAAGGAAGTTATAAAATTGAAGTTTTCCTGAACAGAACGAGAATCCGAATGACCACTGAAATATTCATCCTTTGCAAACTCAGTACATCAAAATCACACTTAATTTTTGCCACAAAAATACCAAATTTTGTGCTTCAAAAACACTGAAGTGATGATGGTGATGATTTTAGGTTTAACACAGGTCAATTCATGGGGGTCATCACGTAAAAATGGTATTATAATTTGGGTTGGTATTGAAATGGCTAAAATAGTAACAAGTCGGACATGCATGAAACTATAAAACATGATGAATTTAAAAATTAAAATAGTTGTATTTTGTTATAAAGATTAACATGGTTTAATACAATAGTGTTATCAGCTGGTGTATCCTGAAATAAAATATGTCTAGTCTGGAAAAATTGATGCCCCACATCTGAGAATTCAGTGCTATCGATCAGAAATGGGATGCCTGTGAAAGTTGTTAAGCATTGCTATGCTGAATAAATTTAGATGCAATGTCAACTTCTAATTTTCAGCCAATCAGATCACTTGATCTAGATTGTTGATACAATTTCATATACTAAAATACAAACAGTGCAGATCTGGATCAGTTGGCTAAATGATCTAGATCTACACTGTTTGCAATGGCCTGGCACATCCAGGTTCAGCAAGAGAAGAGTTAAGTATTGTTGTGATGCTTGCGGTGTAGAGACAGTCATAAATTGCCCACCTGGCTGCACTACATTGTACAGACATTGTGGTTATAAGTCAGTGTAAGGAGACCAGACAGTGGAAGCATATTCGAGCTGAAGCTTTGTAAGTTTTATATGCTGTAGATGTCAGATCCTGGTTATGTACTTTGCGTGTTTTCAGAATAAAAATGTGACATAAAAGCATTACAGACACTGCATGATACCCCACCCCTTCAGAATAACAAAACATGAAGCGAAGATGGCTGTGTTTGATGTGTATTAACTCTACCAAAAAACTGGTATACTGTAACCTCGAAACAATATGTGCTGTATCACGTCATAGTCTTAACTGGTATTGGTGAAAACTATAGGAGAAGTTAGCCTGAAAGCAAGTGCTGGATGCTTTAATAAGTAACAACAATGAACATTTGGTGTACTGAAACCTTGAAAGAATATGAAAATTTGGTATACTGTAACCTGGCTGCAATTCTCCAGATCTTCTTTTCTATCCAGTAACATACAGCTAACAGCTTGATCAGATGAAAACTATGAGCTGAAAATGAAATCATGCTTGAACAATCTTTAAAGAGTAAGAACTCTATGAAAATTTGGTGTATTGTTACCTCTAAATAATATGCGCTGCATCACCTCATAGCCTAACTGTCCATCATGTTTCAAACTGATGGGATGAAAGTAGGAGTTATCCAGAAACAAAGTAAAGTCCGAAAAAAATTGGTGAACTACAAACAAATAACAGCTTGATCAGATCAAAACTAAAAGAATCAGCTCAAAATGAAATCATGCTTGAACAATCTTTAAAGAGCTATAACTCTATCAAAATTTGGTGTACTGTAACCTCGAAACAATATGCACTGTACCACCGTATGGTCTAACTGTCCACCAAGTTTCATTCCAATCCAATGAAAACTGAAGGAGGAGTATCCAGAAACGAAATGCAGACGGCCGGACACCGGAGGGTATACCATAATAACCCTCCACAATCACATTTTTTGATAATTATTTAGATGTAAAGTTTTTGAAACAATGACTAAGAATATTCAGAGGGGCAATGACTACTGACAGCCATCTGGTGTGATAGTGAAAATGGCTGCTGACAGCCAGCAGAATATTTTTTTTTTCACATATACATAATACACATGTACTACACAACTGATGTGAGTTCAAGAATATGTTGACTGAACAAGAGGCCCATGGGCCACAACACTCACCTGCATTAACTGCTCTAAGTTAATCAGGGCCCAGTTGTTCAAAGCTAACGACGTCGTTAGTTAACGATTCGTTAAAATTTACATCGAGTGATACGCAAATATGCTGAAACTTTTTGCTGAAAAAATGTGAGTAGCTTTTGCAGTGCAAAAGTTACTCACATTTTTTCAGCAAAAAAATATCAGAATATTGTATATTGAATCCACTAAAACAGTTAACGGAATGACCCTTAAAGAGCTTGTTAATTGGCTTGAACAGTTTTTGAGATATCTTTCTTACAAGGTTAAAATGCTGAAATTTTCAAAGGGCCATCAGTCAACAAGAATATTCAGAGGGGCAATGACTACTGACAGCCATCTGATGTGATAGTGAAAACAACTGCTGACAGCCAGCAGAATATTTTTTTTCACATATACATAATACACATGTACTACACAACTGATTAAAGTTCAAGAATATGTTGACTGAACAAGAGGCCCAGGGGCCACAACACTCACCCGCATTAATTGCTCTAAGTTAATCAGGTCATTTACTCATCATTCCCTATCAGCCTGTCCAATTTCAAGGCAATGGCTTAAACAGTTTTTGAGATATCTTTCTTACAAGGTTAAAATGCTGAAATTTTCAAAGGGCCATCTGTCAACAAGAGGTCCACGGGCCACAACTCGCTCACCTGAGTGAAACCGCCACTGCAGATATGCAGATGGCATACAACATTTTTCCAGTACTGTCAAATATTGAAACTTATGACAAGGCAATGGCTCAACAGTTTTTGAGATATCTTTCTTACAAGGTTAAAATGCTGAAATTTTCAAAGGGCCATCTGTCAACAAGAGGTCCACGGGCCACAACTCGCTCACCTGAGTGAAACTGCAACTGCAGATATGCAGATGGCATACAACATTTTTCCAGTACTGTCAAATATTGAAACTTATGACAAGGCAATGGCTTAAACAGTTTTTGAGATATCTTGCTTACAAGGTTAAAATGCTGAAATTTTCAAAATGCCATAAGTAAAAAAAAGTTCAGATATTTTTCAGAAGTCATTTGGTTCACCTACTTATCCTGTCCTTTTAAGTTTTTTTTTTTTTCACTATTTCTAGCTCTGGCAACCATTTTGTTCAGCAGAGCAGAACCATTTTAGCAATTCTGGCAAAGGGGCATAAGAGGAACATTGATGTGAAATTGTTTTGAAATCTTGCCTCTGGCCACTGAGATGTCGTTTAAAGGTTTTTCTATTTTTAGCTCTGGTGACCATTTTGTTCAGCTGAGCAGGACCATTTGGGCAATTCTGATACAGGGGGATAAGAGGAACATTTCTGTGAAATCATTTTGAAATCAGACCACTGGCCAAGGAGATGTTTACAGTTTTTTTTTTCTATTTTTAGCTCTGGCTGCCGTTTTCTTCAGCCGAGCAGAACTTTTTTTTAGCAATTTTGGTAAAGGGCTATAAGTGGAACACTTCTGTGAAATAAGTTTGAAATCAGGACACTGGCTGCAGAGGAGATGTCTTTTAAAGGTTTTTCTATTTTTAGCTCTGGCTACCATTTTGTTCAGTCAAGTGTAGCCATTTTAGCAATTTTGGTTGTGGGCTACTGGTGGAACACTTCTGTGCAAATATTTTGAAATCAGGCCATTGGCCAAGGACGAGATATCACTTGAAGATTTTCTATTTTTTAGCTCTGGCTGCCATCTTGTTCAATGAAGCAGAACCATTGCGGCCATCTTGGATTTTGATTGACACAATTTTACCTTGTTTCGATCCAGAAGTCATCCTGTTGCTAAAGAGCAAGTTTCGGCTCAAAGCGATCTATGGTCTGAGATGTCAGAAAGATTTTCAAGATGGCTAATGTGGTGGCCATCTTGGATTTTCTATCGGATCATTTCGCTATTTTGTGTCTCATAAGCGCCCTAATGCTCATCATCATTTGGATACAACTGGATTATAGAGGAGATGTCCAAAATATGAATTCTCAACATTTTTCCTATATAATGTATAGGGCCAATACAAATGCATGGGGAAGCAAATTTGATCTTGCCATTTTGTTCGTTTGTGTTGAGGTTTTACGGCCCAGTCAACCCAATGGGGTCATGTCGAGCGCAGTCAGTTTACCTAACCACACATTTACTGGGCAGGCTTAGTCCTCTATGCGGTTAAGCAGAATTGTGCACATTCTTTCGCCAGAAACTGACAACTGCCCTTCTTGAATCAGCGGAAGGGAGAGAATGACCGTAGAAAATATTTCAAGATCAATCTCCACGAAAGAATGTTGCCGACCTCGGCGGGGGTCGAACCCGCGGCCTCCTGGTCTCCAGTCGGATGCGCATCTAACTGCGCCACCGAGGCCGGCTGATCTTGCCGTAAAATGGTCAAACATCAATGTAGGAAAATCATTTTAGCAATTTCGGTAGATCTATCCCAAGGATTTGTGCAAAGATAAGGCCCCAGGGCTTATTTCAATCTGGATAAAAAGATTTTTAAAGGTTTTTACCGTATATGGGCATGGCAGCCAACTTGGTCAATGGACTGCGACCATTTTAGCATCTTTCCACCAACGTAAGGAGGCTCCACATAAAATTTGAGCAACATTGGCTCAGAGGCTTCAGAGGAGAAGCTGTTTGAAATTCTCAACATTTTCCCATACAAATGTATGGTGCCCATACAAATGCATCGGGAAGCAAACTTGACCTTGCCGTAAAAAGGTCAAACGTCAATGTACGACCATTAGTTTAGCAACTATGGTAGACATCCCGTCCCTGATGATTTGTGCAAAGATTCAGCCCCAAGGCATCTTCAGTTCTGGAGAAGAAGATTTTTTAAAGGTTTTTACCATATAAGGGCATGGCGGCCATCTTGGTCAATGGACCGCAACCATTTTAGCAACTTTCATTCCCCCAACCTACGGAGGCTCCACATGAAATTTGAGCAACATTGGCCCAGAGGCTTCAGAGGAGAAGTCGTTTGAAATTCTCAACATTTTCCCATACAAATGTATGGTGCCCATACAAAGGCATAGGGAGGCAAACTTGACCTCGCTGTAAAAAGGTCAAACGTTAATGAAGATTTTCTAATTTTAGCTCTGGTGGCAGTCTTTTTCAATGGAGTGAAACCACTGTGACCATCTTGGATTTCTGATTGACACAATTTTAGCTCATTTCAATCCAGAAGTAATCCTGTTGCTACAGAGCAAATTTCGGCTCAAAGCGACCAAAGGTGTGGGAAGAGATGTCGAAAACTGACTTTCAAGATGGCGGCTGTGGTGGCCATCCTGGATTTTCTATCAGCTCGTTTCGCTATTTTATGTCTACTAGGGGCCCTAATGCTTATCAACAAGTTTCGATTCAACTGGATTATAGAGGAGCTGTCAAAGAGTCTCAACATTTTTCCCATATAAATGTATAGGGCCCATACAAATGCATGGGGAAGGTTGACCTAACCATAAAAAGGTCAAATATCAACATAGGACCTCATTTTAGCAACTTTGGTAGATCTCTTGTACCCGATAATTTGTGCAAAGATTAGGCCCCAGGGCTTATTTGGTTCTGGAGAAGAGGATTTTTAAAGACTTTTACCATATATGGGCATGGCAGCCATACTGGTAAATGGACCACAACCATTTTAGCAATCACTCGTTTCCCTGCCCCAAGGAGGCTCCATATGAAATTTGAGCAACACTGCCCAGAGGCTTCAGAGGAGGTCATTTGAAATTTTCAACATTTTATTTCCATACAAATGTATGGGGCCCATACAGATGCATAAGTAAGCAAACTTGACCTCATCGTAAAAAGGTCAAACGTCAATGTACGACCATCATTTTAGCAACTTTGGTAGACTTCCTGTCCCCGATGATTTTTGCAAAGATTCAGCCTGAAGGCATCCTCTGTTCTGGAGAAGAGTTTTAAAGGTTTTTACCATATATGGGCATGGCAGTCATCTTGGTCAATGGCCCGCGACCATTTTAGCAACCTTTCATTCCCCGGCCCTAAGGAGGTTCCATACGAAATTTGAGTAAAATTGGCTCAGCGGCTTCAGAGGAGAGGTCGTTTGAAATTCTCAAATTTTTTTCCCATACAAATGTATGGCGCCCATAGAAATGCATTGGGCAGCAAACTTGATCTTTCCGTAAAAAGGTCAACTGTCAATGTACGATCATTATTTTAGCAACTTTGGTAGACCTCCCCGATGATTTGTGCAAAGATTCAGCCCCAAGGCATCCTCGGTTCCGGAGAAGAAGATTTTTTAAGGTTTTTACCATATATGGGCATGGCGGTCATCCGCCACCGTTTTAGCAATCTTTTGTTCCCCCAACCTAAGGAGGCTCCATATGAAATTGGAGCAAAATTTGCTTAGAGGCTTCAGAGGAGAAGTCGCTTGAAAATGTTAACAGACGGACACACATACAGATGATGGACAAAAAGTGATCACTATAGCTCAGCATAGCTCAGTTGAGCTAAATACGGGTGAACTGAGCATAGCTCATGTGAGCTAAAAATGGGTGAAACATTATTCCAAATAAGTAGATTTATAATAGGTCCTATGTAATAGCGAGTTATGATACTGTGGCTTCTAACAAACCTATCTAAAAGGAATGCCCGATGTATTCAATTGATCAAAACATTTACAGAAAATAATTGACTGAATTGAGGTTTAATGACACGTCAGACCTTGTGGGTCGTTTTGTGTCAGAGAAAGGGAAAAGAGAGATAGAAGAGATAGCAGAGGAGATGAAAGAGTGGGACAGTGGAGTAAAGGGAATGAATGAAAGTGAAGAAACAAGAAATTAAAAAACATTCCCCATCTACCTTTACCTGCTGCATTGATAGCAGGCCTTGCCCAACTGTAAGCCAATATCAGTTGGATGCCCCTGTGACGTAAGATGCAGGACACTCACACATTTGTCTCTCACAACCACCCCTTACAGAAAATAAACCAAGGGAGATATGTGCTCCAGATAAGACTCCTTTTTCAAAAGAAATACTAATATTTCTCTAATTTCTAACGAGTACCCACGTTTTCTCAGAGAAATAAGAAAAATATTTTGTGGATACCCCCTCTTACTGGAGCTATGAATATATGACATCTCAACAACATATTTACTTAAAGGCCCTTACCTAAATCTGTATAAAGATAGCAAAACTGTATCAGAAATTGTACATTATTTGTATCTTCTTTCAGCCTTGTATTCTTCAATAACATACAAGAACATGTATCTAACACATATATTTCTACTAGTATATGTCAAGGAAAAGAATTACAAACTGAATACTTGAAAATTTATATGACTATCTCCCATGTACTATCTATACAAAAACTTGTTTAATGATTATCACAACATTTAAACATATCTAAAATATATAAATCACAAACACACAATAACAATAAATGGGCCAGCAAAATCATGTCATATGAATGTGACTTAATAATGCATAAAATTGGAGAAAGGAGTAGGTGGGAAGCACAGCAGTGGAGGAAATTCTTCAAAAGGAGCAGGGGGTAGCACCCTTCTATTTTGGTCATGGGGGAAAATTGGTTGATTAAGATGTTCACCAACTGGCAAAGTTGTGTTGTTGTTTATGTTTGTTAACAAATTAGAGCGATCAACAGACATATCATAAACGTTAGTAGTTTTACTAACCTGCTGGCCCATATTGTTGTTTACATTTGTTAACATACCAGGTCGATTGACATGCATGTCTGATGCTATGGTATTTTTGCTCATTTGCAAGGGTGCAGAACTTGTTTTGTTTGTTAACATACCAGATCGATTGTCGGACATGTCAAAAGTGTTAATACTTTTATTAGTTTGTTGGATTACATTGCTGTTAGTTTTTTCTGTTATCTTGCTAGACCGTTTCCTGGAAGCAGCGGAAATCTGGGGCTTCTCTCCAGGGTGAATAAGCATGTGTTTCCTCAGCGTTGATGACCAAGTAAATGATTCACCACAAACATGACAAGTATGAGGTCTCTCACCAGTATGAACAAGCTGGTGTTCCTTCAGACTTAATGACCAAGTAAAGCTTTTACCGCAAGTATCACAAGTATAAGGTTTCACTCCAGCATGAATAATCATGTGTTTCTTCAGTGTTGATATACCAGTAAAACATTTACCACAAATGTTACAAGTATGAGGCTTTTCCCCTGTATGTGTTAGCCGGTGTTCCCTAAGACCTGTTGCACGAGTAAAACCTTTCCCACATATATCGCATGTGTGTGGCTTCACAGTATTATGACTTAACACATGTTGTGTTAGACTTGCTATTCGAGTGAAGGTTTTGCCACAAATTTCACAGGTAGGTTTCTGGCCAGCATGTAGAAGAAAATGTTCTCTTAGATTTATAGACAAGGTGAAGCGTTTACCACATATATCACACCCAAATGGTTTCTCTCCTGTGTGAATGAACATATGTTTCTTCAATTCAGGTTCTTCAACAAAACCTTTACCACAAACCTCACAAGAAAAGGTTTTTTCTGCAGTGTGTTTTCGTAGAATATGTCTTTTTAGATAAGAATAGGTAAAACGTTTGCCACAAATGTTACAGGAACGAGTTCTACAGCTAGGTTTGTCTCCTGTATGAACAAGCATGTGTTTTTTAAGGTAAGTAGCATTAGAAAAACGTTTACCACAAATTTCGCAATCATGAGCTTTTTCTCCAGAATGTGTTAGCATATGTTCTTTTAACTCTGATGACTGAGTAAAACATTTACGACATATTTCACATGCATGAAGTTTCTCACCTGTATGAATAAGCATGTGTCTTTTAAGCTGAGCTGAATGAGTAAAACATCTACCACAGAAGTCACAAGCCTTAGGCTTCTTTCCAGAATGGATAGCCATATGCTCCTTTAAATCTGATTCCTGTTTGAATGAGCTGCCACAAACATCACAATCCAGTTTACCTCCAGTATGACTGAGCATGTGTTCTTTTAGATCCGATGACTGAGTGAAATTTTTACCACAAATGTGGCATGCAGGCGTGCCTCCGTTATGATTCTGCATATGTTCTTTTAATTCTGATGATTTTGTGAAACATTTGCCACACATATCACAAGTTGATTTATCTCCAACATGACTGAGGATATGTTCTCTTAGATCTGATGCCTGAGTAAAGGTTTCTTTGCAAATGTCACAAGCAACTTTCTCCCCATGACTGAACATGTGCTCCTTTAGATCTGATGATTCTGTAAAACTTTTACCACAATTGCTACAAATATAAGGTTCCTCATCCTCCTCCTCCTCCTCTTCTTTATGATTTTGCATGTGTTTTTTAAGATATGTAGCACTGGTAAAACATTTACCACAGATGTCACAATCATGAAGTTTTCCTTTAGTATGAATGAGCTTATGTCTCCTTAAACGAGAAGGCCCAGGAAAACCCTTTCCACAAATGCGACAGACATAAGGTTTCTTTCCATTATGTTGAACTTTGTGTCTTCTAAGATTTAATGCGTGGGTAAATGCTTTATCACAGACATCACAGACAAACGATTTCTCTGTGTTATGAATCTGCTTATGCTGAACAAGAGTTGATAATCGATTGAAACTTTTGCCACATATGTCACATGAATGCGGTTTCTCTCCTGTATGAATACGAACATGGAGCTTTAAATGGGACTTCCAAGAAAATCGTTTCCCACAATGTTCACAAATATGTGGCTTTTCTCCTGTGTGAATAATCATATGTCTCTTTAGAAGTGAGGTGTGACTAAAACGTGTTGCACAAATGTCACATGAATAAGGTTTTGCTCCTGTATGAATAAGCACATGTCTCTTAAGGCTGAATTCCTGGTTGAAACTTCGGTTACAAACATTACAAACATAAGTATTTTCTCCTGTCTGCACATTAGCATTCTTGCTAATGCTTTGGGATATGTCAAAAGCATTAGTTTTTCCACCAGTCTGCAGGGCTTCATTGCGATTTACATTTGGTAATATATTAGAATGTTTGGAAGAGGAGTCATAAGCACTACTGTTATCACCAGCCGGCAAGGCCATATTTCTGTTTAAGTTTGTAGGTATGCTAGATGATTTGCTGGAGACGTCATAAGCATTAGCTGGTTCACAACTCTGCTGGACCACATTGTTGCTTGCGCCTGTTAGAATACTTGGGCGTTTGTTAGAAAAGTCATAAGCATTTGTATTTTCACCAGTTTGCTGGGTCACATTGCTGTTTATGTTTTTGAACATGCTAGGCCATTTTCCAGATACCGGATCACAGGTGTTACTATTTTCGCCAATTTGTCGGCTTACACTGCGGTTCATGTTTGGGAACATACCAGACCACTGGCTAGGCATGTTGCCAGTGTTAGTATTTTCTCCAATCTGCTGGGCTACACTGCGATTTATGTTTGGCAGCATATTAGTCCATTGGCTAGAAAAATCACAAGCATTTGTACTTTCACCAATCTGCTGGCCAAAATTGCGGTTCATGTTTGGAAACATACTAGGCCACTGGCCAGAAAAGTCACCAGCATATGTATTTTCACCAAGCCGTAGGGGCACATTCATGTTTCCATTTGGTAACATATTAGACCACTGACTAGAAACATCACCGGAATTTGAACTCCCACTCATCTGTAGGGGCACACTGTTATTTGCCTGAGTTACCATATTAGGCCTTTTATCAGCGATGTCACTCACATGATTTTCTGGTGGCTGTGGGCCCATGTTGTACTTTACATTTGGTAACAAGTTAGATCGTTTCATGGAACTATCAGATACAGGTGGCTTTTCCCCAGAATGAATAAATAAGTGCTTCTTCAGTGTTGTTTTCCAAGTAAAACGTTTACCACAGAAGTTACAAGCATGAGGCTTCTCTCCTGTATGAACAAGCATATGTTCCTTAAGACACAGTGACCAAGTAAAACATTTACCACAAATGTGACAAGCATGTGGCTTCACTCCTGAGTGGATACTCATGTGCCTCTTCAGTGTTGATCTTCCAGTGAAGCATTTGCCACATATGTTGCAAGAACGTGGTTTCTCTCCAGTATGTGTTAACCTGTGCTCCTTCAGGCTTGACAAGCGAGTAAAACCTTTTCCACACAATTCACAGGAATGTGGTTTCACATCGTCATGACTCAGCATATGGTGCATGAGAGACTTTACTCGAGTAAAATTTTTACCACAAATTTCACAGGTTGGTTTTTCTCCCGTATGGATGAGCCAATGTTCTCTTAATTCTGATGCCTGAGTGAAGCCCTTTCCACAAAGGTTACAAACATGTGGTTTCTCACCTGTATGAACTAGTTTATGTCTCTTAAGATGTGAAGAACCAGTAAAACCTTTACCACATACATCACAAACATGAGGTTTCTCTCCAGAATGAATGAGTGTATGTCGCTGAAGGTGTGATGAAAATGTAAAGCATTTACCACAAACATTACAGACATGACTTTTCACTCTGGTATGAATCAACTTGTGTTTCTGTAAGAGTATCGATTTGCTGAAAGATATACCACAAATATTACAAACACTAGGTTTTCCCACCCTCAGGACTTTCTTCTTCTTCCTCCTATATGGGCGTGTGCCTTTACTAGTAGCATTGGAAGTATGAGATATTTCATCTTCTACCTCATCAGAATGTGTATCACCGGAATGCTCAGCAATGTTGTCAGAAGCACAAGCTATATCATTAGCATTCTCATTCATGCTGTGTCCAGGAGCCTGAGGTGTTTCAGCTGTTGGCTGGAATGTGTTGCTATCAGAAGTATGAAGTAATTCATTAGAACGTTGTGCCATTTTGCTAGCACGGGTCACAATTTGTTGTGCCATGTTAAGTCTGTAAACCTATAGAAAGTTTATAAAAATTTGGCACTGTAATCCTAATCAAATGATGAGAATACAATGATGTTAGCTAAACTTTTCAGTACTGTAGGTATCCTTCATTTTTCAGTATCCAGTATTTTCTTTTCTAAAGATATAGTTCAGAATCATATGTCTTCAAAGTCTGAATAAACTACATGATGACTTCAAAAATGTCTGTTTCCAACCATTACTACTTCAAACTAGGATTACAAGAATTGGTTTCTGTATCATCTATCAACGTTGTCACTGAGAATGCCTACAGCAAAAGTTAAATTATTGCTTGATTATGTGAACATTATGACGCTCTTTGCTGCACTGAATACCTGCAAATACAAAAAAAGTCTTTTAGACTAAACATGTTTACCTCTTATTTTACTGCAAAATATAATAAGCAATGAGCATAGCTCCAGAAAGAGGGGGTATTCACTATTCACATACTATTTTTCTTATTTCTCCATGAAAACATGTTGTGGGTACTTATAAGAAGTACCTCGATGAAGTGCAGCACGTTTTCATGGAGAAATAAGAAAAATATCTGTTCTTTTCAGATGAATAAAATGTGAAACAATAATACCCTGCCATTATCATGTCGCAGGCAGATAACTGTCAAAAATCGATGTTTGCCCATGAGCAATCTTGTAAGCAGATCTCCACAATAACAATCAAACTTGATAAAAATCCATTGAGATTTACTAAGTTATATGTCCTGAAAGTAAAATACGGACGTATTGCAGGCAGATAACTCTGTCTACAAGAGCTGTCAGCAGACAGCATAGCTCGTCTGGAATTGGGGTGATACTGGAGTGTCAGGGTGCTCTTTAGGACCTGTCTGATCTAGTTCTGCAATGTTTGCTTAGGCCAATCTGTCCCAATACTTAGAATCATTACGGTAAGTGAAAAAGTCATGGCATTTTAGCTCTTGATAGGATATCTTTTGCTATGGTTTGGTCATTTGTTGTTATGAATTTGATATTATCAGGGATAAATTATAAAATTTCTAAGTCTGTGACCTTGACCTTGAGGTCATAGGCATGGGTGGGGGTGAAAAGAATAAAACTTTTATCATTTCAAATATGAACCAAATCTATCATATGGTTTTGAAAATATGAGCTCTTAAAACACTTAAATATGAAATTTCTAAGTTCTTAACTTTGACATTGAGAACATGGGCTAGGGCAGTGAGTACTGACCTTGAGGCCATGGGCAAGGGCAGTGAGTATTGCTGAATAAAACATTGGACCTGTATCTACCATCACGTCAAGTATGAACACAATCCATCATATGGTTTGGAAAATATGAGCTCTTAAAAAACTTTAATATAAAACTTTTAAGTCTGTGACCTTGGCCTTGAGATCATAAGCATGGTCAGGGTATTGCTGATTAAAACTTTGGAACTGTATCAGTATCTATCATCATACCAAATATGAACAAAATCCATCATATAGTTTGGAAAATATGAGCTCTTAAATATCTTAGTCCATGACCTTGAGGTAATGGGCCGGGGTATTGCTGTATAAAACTTTGGAACTATATCTATCATGCCAAATATGAACTAAATCTATTAAATGGTCTGGAAAATATAAGCTCTTAAAAAGAAAATGGATGATTTGCCCATTAGCAACATTAAAGCAGATCTCCACAATATAGATGCAATGCACATACCAAGTTTGATGAGAATCCATTGATATTTACTAAAGTTATTGTCAAGAAATGAAAATACAGACATGTCGCGGGCAGATAACCCTGTCAAAAATTGGCAAAATTTGCCCATCAGTAATCCTAAACAGATCATCATAATATCAATGCACACTACAAGTTTGGCGATAATCCATTGATATTTACTAAAGTTATCATCTGTAAATGAAAATATGGACATAGTGCAGGCTGATAATTCTAGTCAATAAAACATGAAACGATAATACTCCGCCATTATTATGATGTGAGCCGATAACTCTGTCAAAAATTGACGAAATTTGGCAATGAGCAATCCCAAAGTTGATCTCCACAATATCAATGTACATACTAAATTTGGTGAAAATCCATTGAGATTTGCTGATGTTATTGTCCTGAAAGTAAAATACGGACATATTGCAGGCAGATAACTCTGTCAAAAATGGATGAAATTTGCCCATTAGCAATCCCAAAGCAGATGTCTACAATATCAATGCACATACCAAGTTTTGTGAAAATCCATTAATATTTACTAAAGTTATCATCCAAAAATCAAACTACTGACATGTGGCTGGCAGCTAACTTTGTCAAAAATAGACAAAATTTGCCCTTCAGCAATCCAAAGCAGATCTCCACAATATCAATGTACACATCAAGTTTGGTGAAAATCCATTGATATTTACTAAAGTTATCATACAGAAATGAAAATACAGACCTGTTGTGGGCAGATAACTCTGTCAAAAATTGACGAAATTTGCCCATTAACAATCCCATACCAGATCTCCACAATATCAATGCATACACCAAGTTTGGTAAAAATCCATTGATATTTACTCAAGTTATCATCCGAAAATCAAAATATGGATGGACAGGTGGACATACTTACGAGACGAACGTTATAAGGTTATCCTTTTGATCTTTCAATGATCTTTTTAACAACCAATTTTTTTAACCCCACAATGCAAATTTAACTCCACAATGACAAAATAAACAAAAATCAACCTTATAATGTGAAATTCTACACAAACGCTAACCTCGGAATGTCATGTGGGCATGTATGGATGGATGTATGACAGACGGTTGGACGGACACACGGACAGTCAATGTAATACCATAATACCCCGCCACTATCGTGTGGCTGGGTATAAAATTTGACGAAATTTGCCCATTAACAATCCCAAACCAGATCTCCACAATAGAGTTTGGTGAAAATCCATTGACATTTACTCAAGTTATTGTCCGGAAACAAAAAATCTGACATACTTATGTTATAAGGTTATCCCTTTGATCTTTCTTTGATCTTTTTAACCCCACAACACCGATTTTTTTTGAACTCCATTATGCAAATTTAAACCCACACTGACGGAATAAACAGAATTCAACCTCATAATGTGAAATTCTTCAGAAACGCTAACCCCAGGATGTCATGTGGGCATGGTTGGATGGATGTACAACAGACAGACAGACAGGCTGACAAACGGATGAAGAGCCAAGGTATATCATAATAACCCGCCACTATCGTGAGGCTTGGTATTAAAAAGTGCTTTATCTGGAGCCAGGGTAGCCACCCTCAGTCAGAAACAAGTTTCCCTGACTTTTTACTGTCTTTTTACCTCACCAAAGTGCTGAAAAATTAACAGATTTGTCCTCATCTTTTAGAAAAACTATTAATTCTATTTTCAGCACATAAAAATATACCATCCTAAATGGTCAATTCAACAAGAGGGCCATGATGACCCTTTAACGCTCATCTGAGTATCATAGCACTTAAAGAACTGGACCAAGAAATGATCAAAGCAAACATACTGACCCCCCAAATTCATGATGATTATATTAACAAGTAAAACAATGTAGCATGCCTAATGGACCATGAAATATATGTCAAGGTCAAACATGGATGACTGCACTCAAGAGGCCATGCTAAGATATATGCATGTGCTAAGTACCACTGGCTGTAGAAGGAATTGTTACTGAGAAACTGACCTAATTACAAACACATAACAAAGTCAACTGACCATGAAATAGAAGTCGTAATCAAATATGGATGACTGCATTCAAGAGGCCAAGCTAAATTGAAAGCAAACTTGTGCCAAGGATCAATGCTGTAGGAACAATAGTTACTGAGAAACTGACCTAAACGTTATACTTAAGAAAGTCACTGGACCATGAAATATAGGTCATAAGTGACCCAGTTCCAAACTTCACCTAGAAATAAAGACAAACAGTTTGAGCAAGATTCATGATGATTACATCATACTTCAAAAATGTGACCTCTAGAGTGTTGGATTTGACCCAGTGACCTAGTTTTTTTATTCCAAGTGACCCAGTTTCGAAGTCAACCTAAAGAACATCAACACAAAGATTCTGAGCAAGATTCAAGATGATTGCTTCAAAAATGTGACCTCTAGAGTGTTAACAAGGTTTTCCTTTGGTTTGGCCAAGTGACCTATTTTTTGACCCCAAGTGACCTAGTTTCAAACTTCTCTTAGAAATCATCAAGACAAACATTTAAAGCAATATTCATGATGATTCCTTCAACAAGAGGACCAAGATGGCCCTGTATCTCTCACGATTACCAGACAAGTTTTGAGTCAACTGGCCTTTCGGTTCAAGAGAAGTTCAATATAGATTTTCAAGATGGAGGCTATCTTGGATTTCCAATGAATCAGAATGATTTTAGCTACTTTTGATCTACAAGTCACCTTGATACTTCCAATGAACTTTCCAGTCAATTGGTGTTTTGGTTTCAAAATAGAGTTTCAACATGACTGCTAAGGTGATCTTGGACTTTCGATCAGATCGATTTTAGCTATTTTTAATGACAGATTTCTATCTGTCATTCCTTGCTGGCAGAAGCGTTCTCAAGTTGCTTCCGGCTCTCAAGTTGCTTCCGGCTTTCACTACCACTGAAATATGTGTCCGCTCAAAATGTAGTCCGATGCTATTAATATCTTTATAGCGCCGTGCAATTTTTAAAGCAGGCGACATTCAGAATTCTCCCTTATTTGCAGAGAAAACCAGACTAAGCATTTCATATGAATTGTTTGCCAACGGATGAATCGCATGAAATTCTCTGATATAATAAGACAAAAAATAAAATTGACATCTGCTACAGTCGTTGTATGCAGTCTAAGGGTTAACATATCAAAATACTTGTGTATCAATACGCCTGCGCTGGACTAAAGACGTGGCGCGAGAAACTAGACCGTAAGCCACTGTTACCAGCAATATAAACACTGTCTAATCAGCTATTACTCTCCAAATTAGATTCTGAAGATTTTTTATGCTTGATAATAAAAGAAAAAAAGGCTGTGCTCATAATCATGCTGCAAAGTGTTTTCTCCGATATTATCTGAGTGCGTTAGATATATAGGTTGTAAGGTTGATCTGCGCAATTTGTTGTTAGCTATTAATAGAACAGGCGCTGCCTCATAATCCGCGTGTCAAAAATTAGCAGATATTTTTTACCGTAAAACATAATTTCATGCAAATTGTCTCAAATGAGGATTCAGCTAGCATGAAATGTCAAATGCTGTCTCCTTGGGAAAATAAAGACAATATTTCAAAATATGGTATGATAAAACTTTTACACAGAGCACTTGCCCATTTGTCTGACGTGTGTAAAAAATTCAATACTGTCGGATTAAAGGGACAGGGCTTTAGTCAAACATTACAAGATGTAATCTCGCTGTTGTTGATTTGCTTAACATTAAAATATTTTATCTGCGGCATTTTAATAAAAAGGATGCTTGGGTTTAAAGTGTAACTATTTATCAGAAAAAAAGGAAAGTGTTGAAAATCTCTATTGCTACTTTGGTTATTTCCTCTTATTGAACGCTCGATTGTGAAAGTGAAAGTAGACAACAAGTTGGCTTCTTTAAAAAGAACCCAACGAAAGGTTCGCATCTTGTTTTAAATTTGCAGGTTTGCACAGCAAATTTAATGCCGTCATTTGCAACCATTTTTTAAGTACAGGTATTAAGTTATTGAAGAGAATTTATCACAATTTTAGCTCTTTATTGCATGTGATAACTGGCTTTTTGCAACATTTTGAGACAAAATATTTCTTTTGAAACTTCAAAACATCAAGTGGAACTTCATGGCACTATATATATATACCTCTGCAAGCATTTGATATCTGAATTTGTAGTACTACATTTTTAAACAAATGTGAAACCTTTTTATTGGACGGGTTTTCAAAAATCTGTC
This sequence comes from Anodontia alba, assembly GCA_964016985.1. Taxonomy (NCBI): domain Eukaryota; kingdom Metazoa; phylum Mollusca; class Bivalvia; order Lucinida; family Lucinidae; genus Anodontia; species Anodontia alba. The sequence goes on from OZ024823.1 coordinate 4,562,518, forward strand.
CTTTAAAATAGCGAACCCCGGCATGAATTTCTGATAGAATCTGTCATTTCAGTGCCTTTTGGCGCTTTGATTATCTACAAGTCACCCTGAATCTTCCTAGCAAGTTTCTAGTTAATTGGCCTGACTGTTCAGAAGCAGTTCAAACTAGATTTTTAAGCTGGTGACTGTGATGGCCATACTGAATTTCCAATCATAACAGATTTTGCTATTTTTGATCTGCGAGTCACCCAGATACTTTTCTATCTGTAATGTGTTCTTTGTTTCCATGGGTGATTTTTATTACTTTTATTTTCCTACCACATTTGGAGTAAATTGTTCTATCAGTTCCGAAGAAGAAGCAATTAAAAGGTATTCAAGATGGCTGCCATCTTGGATTTCCTATCAGAACGATTTTAGATATTTTTGGTCTACTAGTCACCTCGATGCTTCCGACCAAGTTTCAAGCCAATTGGCCTTCTGGTTCAGGAGAAGAATTGAAAAATTGATTTTCAGGATGGCAGCCATGGCTGCCATCTTTGATTTCCCATTGGAACTATTTTAGCTATTTTTTTATCCACAGGTCACCTGATGCTTCCTACCAAGTTTCAAGTCAATTGGCATTTTGGTTCAGGATAAGTAGCGAAAAAAAGAATTTCAAGATGGCGGCCATCTTGGATTTCCAATCTGAACGATTTTAGCTATTTTTGATTCAGAAGTCACCCTGATGCTTCCTATCAAGTTTCAATTGAATTGGCCATTTGGTTCAGGAGAAAAAGCGAAAAAAAAGATTTTCAAGATGGCTATCACGGTGGCCACCTTGGATTTCCAATGGGAATAATTTTAACTATCTTTGAACTACAAGTCATTCTGATGCTTCCTTCCAAGTTTTGAGTCAAATGGCCATTGTTCAGGAGAAGAAGCAAAAACTAAATTTTCAAGATGGCTGCCATCTTGGATTTCTGATTGATATGATTTTAGCTATTTTGGATCTACAAGTCACCCCAATGCTTCCTACTATGTTTCAAGTCAATTGGCCTTTCAATTCAGAAGAAGCAAAAAAACAGATTTTCAAGACGGCCGCCACGGTGGACATCTTGGATTTCCGATCAGAACAGTTTAAATATTTTTTATCTACAAGTCACCCCAATGCTTCCTCCAAAGTTTCAAGTCAAGTGTTTGTTTGTGTTGAGGTTTTACGGCCCTTCAAGTCGAGTGGCCTTTTGGTTCAGGAGAAGTGAAAAATAGATTTTCAAGATAGCGCCATCTTGGATTTCCTATCAGAATGATTTTAGCTTTTCTGTTCTACTGTGAGAGATTTATGCATGGCCTCATCAGACAATTGGTGTCAATTGACAATTCCCAGTTTGGCTTCATCCTAGGCAGAGGCACAATAGATGCAATCTTTGTTGCAGGAGAAGTATCTAGCTGCAAACAAGAGACTCTACATGGCTTTCGTAGACCTAGAGAAGGTGTTTGATCAAGTGCCTAAGAAGATCATCTGGTGGGCGCTGTGAAAACTTGGTGTAGAGAAGTGGATTGTGCAACTGGTGCAGGGGCAGTATACCAATGTGCGGAGCTGTATCCGTGTTGGTGAGGGGTACAGTGAAGAGTATGAAGTGAAGGTCGTTGTTCACCAAGGCTTGGCATTTTGGTTCAGGATAAGTAGCGAAAAATAGAATTTCAAGATGGCGGCCATCTTGGATTTCCGATCGGAATGATTTTAGCTATTTTTGATTTTGAAGTCACCCTGATGCTTCCTATCAAGTTTCATTTGAATTGGCCATTTGGTTCAGGAGAAAAAGCGAAAAATAGATTTTCAAGATGGCTGTCACGGTGGCCATTTTGGATTTCCAATCGAAATACATGTAATTTTAACTATTTTTTAACTACAAGTCATTCTGATGCTTCCTTCCAAGTTTTGAGTCAAATGGCCATTCAGTTCAGGAGAAGAAGCAAACTAAATTTTCAAGATGGCTGCCATCTTAGATTTCTGATCGATATGATTTTAGCTATTTTGGATCTACAAGTCACCCCAATGCTTCCTACTATGTTTCAAGTCAATTGGCCTTTCAATTCAGAAGAAGCAAAAAAATAGATTTTCAAGACGGCCGCCACGGTGGTGCTTCTTGGATTTCCAATAAGAACAATTTTAGCTATTTTTGATCTATAAGTCACCCCAATGCTTCCTCCAAAGTTTCAAGTCAAGTGGCCTTTTGGTTCAGGAGAAGAAAAGAAAAATAGATTTCCAAGATGGCGGCCATCTTGGATTTCCTATCAGAACAATTTTAGCTTTTTTTTTTCTACTGTCAGAGAATTATGGATGGCCTCATCAGACAGTTGATGTCAACTGACAATTCCCAGTTTGGCTTCATCCTAGGCAGAGGCACAATAGATGCAATCTTTGTTGCAAGAGATGTATCTTGCTGCAAACAAGAGACACTACATGGCTTCTGTAGACCTAGAGAAGATGTTTGATCGGGTGCCTAGGAAGATCATCTGGTGGGCGCTGTGGAAACTTGGTGTGGAGAAGTGGATTGTGCAACTGGTGCAGGGGGGTATGCCAATGCGCGGAGCTGTATCCGTGTTGGTGAGTGGGTACTGTGAAGAGTATGAAGTGAAGGATGTTGTTCACCAAGGCTTGGTACTCAGCCACCCCCCCCCCCCTCCCCGTCTTTATCAATGTGCTTGAAGCCTAATCATGTGATTTCTGCTCTGGGGTCTCCTGGGAAGACCTCTATGCCGATGACCTTGTTATCATTGCTGAATCGCTCGAGGGATGTTTCAGGAGGCTATTGACTTGGAAAGAAGCAATGGATGAGAAAGGACTGAGAGTAAATGCAGGAAAGACACAAATCATGATCTGTGGTACAGGCCTGGACCTCCTGCAGAGTTCAGGCAAGTTTCCATGCGCCGTCTGTCGCACTGGAGTGGGTAGCAACAGCATCTTCAGCAACGGCTGCAAGCACTGGGTGCACAAGCCTTTTGGTTCAGGAAAATAGATTTTCAAGATGGCGGTCATCGTGGATATCCGATCAGAACTATTTTAGATATTTTTTTATCTGTAAGTCACCCCTATGCTTCCTACCAAGTAAATTGGCCTTTTGGTTCAGGAGAAGAAGTGAAAAATATTTTCAAGACGGCAGCAGTGGTGGCCATCTTGGATTCTCAAACAGAACAGTTTTAGCTATTTTTGATCTACAAGTCACCCTGTTGCTTCCCATCAAGTTTCAAGTTAATTGGCCTTTTGGTTCAGGAGAAGAAGCGAAGAACAGATTTTCGAGATGGCTGCCATGGCAGACATCTTGGAGTTCCGATCAGAATGACTTTAGCTATTTTTGATTTACAAGTCACTCCAATGCGGCCGGGTTGTTTCGGCCTGGGTCATTTCGGCCAATTTTGGGGGTGGGTTTTTTCGGTCTTGGCAGATGGGTGGTTTCGTCCCCGAGTCATTTTGGCTAATTTCAATATGGTAGGGTATAAACATGGGTTTATAAGATGGACAGAAGGACATGATGCCAGGATAGATAGATAGATACATGTAGATAGATAGATAGATAGATAGATAGATAGATAGATAGATAGATAGGTAGATAGATAGATAGATCTTTCTCACTTCACTGTTTGGTGATATAATAAATAGGTTTATAAAGAGAGGGGCGGTCTGACAGACGGACATGTACATATCAGGGCTCCGGAAAACCGGAAAAGAGCCGGTCTGGATCGAAAATAAGAATTCTGGACTGATTTCAAACACCCCAAAATGTCAATAATTCGGTCCAACAGGTTTGTGCCTTGAACCCCATTTTTCCCCAACCAACCAGTTTTGACGAATCAATGATGTCTAAAAAATCACAAATGGTCAAGTCTTCCCAAACTGACAACGTCTGCACACCTTTTAAATGCGATATTATGGTAGTTAAAAAGCTCTAACGGTCGTCTGATATGTATATTGGAGAGACAGATGAATAATGGCAACCTAACGCAGCACAAATTAATTACGTCATTATCCAAACATTGTCAAAAAATCAACACTTCACTGTCCTTTGTGCAGTAAACAAGAGATTAACACGAATCATCAGTAACTGTAGTCTGATAATTAATCCATTTGTGTGACAAGTGTGAATACACTGAGACATCAGCAAGAGTCAGGGCGTCCAAAAGATCAAAGGTCGCTTTAACTGAGGTGATAAAAGAATGCATCGCTTGAACGCCCCTGTTTTCTTCCTCTTCTTTTTTTGTTTTGATCAACATGGTTTGTCGGTCCCAGATTTGATAAATTAATTCCCAAACCGTGTATGTCCTGATCAGATGTCGCATACAACGGAGTCTGATCTGGGTCTTATTGTTTGCTTCTTTTTTTTCTTTTTCTTCCTTTTATTTTTTTTTTTTGTTGACAGCCATAATACGCGAGCATAATTCAAGGTAGATTTCACGATAAAAATAAGTAATGCACCACTTGCGCTAGACAAGATTGGTCAGTGCTTAAAATTTTAGCAGTCTTGTCAGATCTTGAAACACTGAAAACTGCAAAACCGCCTGTGGCGCAGGCCTTTTTTAATTAGATCAAAATAGGTCCATGAAAGTCGTTTCATTCCGTCTCTCCTGTTTCCCGCCGTCTTCGCGCTTACACAAGATGGGAATCAGTTGTTTATAAATAGTTATCTAGGAAAACCCTGCGGAGGTGGAAATAACAACAAAATCGTCCATTTTTTTTTTGCTTTCTTTTTACATACAGTGGAAACTCGATAATTCAAAGTCCAAGGGACTAAACAGTTTTGTTTGAATTATTGAGACTTTGAATAATTGAGGGTTAAAATGCATACATACAGTTAAGTCGGGACTTCAAAATGATTTTGAATTATTGAGAATTTTGAATTATTGGAGTTTGAATTAACGAGGTTCTACTGTACCTGACTGTAGAGGGATGTTCGAAATGAACTGCTTATTGTCCTCTAGCTCAATATCCACGTGGGGCACGATAAAAACCAATACATACCTGTATAGGGCTATTCAATATCTACACAATGGTGTGTGTATAAATGTACATGTTAGACTAAGTGTAAGACATAAAATTTGCCATTTGAATACACGCAGTCATTGACCACTGCAGTAAAAATGGTTGGTAGAAGCGCCGACAAAAAAGATGAAATACGGGCTTACATCAAAGCTCGTTCAAAACTTGGTTGTTCTTTGAAGAATCTGATGACTGAAATTTCTACTGCTTTTGGACCTTCTTGTGTGTCTTATGACACAGTTCAGCGGTGGAAAAAGAAATTTGAGTCTGGTGTAGAGTCCATCAAAAATGCACCGAAATCAGGTAGGCCAAAATCTGCATCTCGTAAAGAAATCTTTTCCAAAATAAAGGAAATCATTGAAGGAGATGCCAGATTTACAGTTCGTGATATTCACGAAAGGTAGGCATATCACTATCAACGGTTCACCTTATTTTGAAGAAGCATTTGAAAGTCAGAAAGATTTCTGCTAGATGGGTGCCACATCTGTTGACTGACGAGCAAAAGAGGCAACGGGTTAAAGTGGCCAAAAAGCTGCTTCAAATGTTTCCAAAATATGACAAAAAGCAGTTTGCCAATGTCGTCACAGGTGATTAAACCTGGGTCCATTAATTTGGGCCCGTCAGAAAGGTTAGCAATAAGATCTGGGCCACTAAACACAGCAAACGCCCAATAATTGCCAAATGTTCTTTGAGTACAAAGAAGGTTTTGTATGCAATCTTCTTCTCTGCAATAAAAGTGCCAGTGAAAAAGGGCAAAAGCATCACCGGAAAGTACTACACAGACGTAGTACTGAAGAAACTGAAACAGTATTATCAGAAACGATGCCCTGCCACTGGTTTTAAACATGTCCTTCTTCTACATGACAATGCCCCAGCTCATACCTCCGCAATAGTTACGGCGTTTTTGAAGAAAGAAAAAGTAACTGTTTTGCCTCACCCCCCGTATTCCCCAGACCTTGCCCCATGTGATTTCTTTTTGTTTCCGAAATTGAAAGCATTCCTTGCTGGGCGAAAATACCAGTCCCGGCAGGCACTTGGATCTGCCATTCATCAGTACCTTATTACTGTGCCCAAATCAGCGTACCGTGACGCCTTCAAGAAGTGGATACATCGGCAGAAACTTTGCATTTCTAGCCACGGGGAGTACTTCGAGGGCATGAAATGAGTACTTTTGGGCTAACTTGAAATTTGAAGTCTCCAGATAGAAATAAGCAATTCATTTCGAACATCCCTCGTATTTATTGATGACGCCAACTTTGATCATGCTCGTTATACCCGGACTTCCATCGTATAATGGAGTTGAGGTGTATTATTTAAAAGGAGTTAAAGGATTGCCAATTGTCATTAGTTTTCGTGACAGGTGATATTATATTTTTTTTTTGGAATGAGCTCATTGATTACATCATCGTCATTGGCTGGACCGATTCAGATTTCAGAATTTCCAGGGCCCTGGTACATATGTACCTTTGTATGTATTGATGGATGGATAGTTTTTTTTTTGATTGTGTTGGGGTTTAACGACACGTCAACCCTTGAGGGTCATTTTGTGTCGTCTCCCAGAGAAAGGGAGAAAAGAGACAGAAGAGAGAGTAGAGGAGATGAAAGAGAGGGACAGGGAAGAAAGAGGAACAGGAATGAAAGTGAAGAAACAGAAGAAATAAAAACATTCCCCCTCTACCCTTACCCACTACATTTGTACAAGGATAGCAGGCCTTGCCCAACTGTAAGCCAATATCAGTTGGACGCCCCAGTGATGTAAGATACACAGCACCTTCGCACCACCCGACCACCCCCGATGGATGGATAGATTAATGGAGTTTAAAGTAAATATTTCAGATAGATAGATAGATAGATAGATAGATAGATAGATAGATAGATAGATAGATAGATAAATAGACATACATACATACATACATACATATAGATAAATAAGAAGACAGAGGTAGATATTTCTCACTTCCTTAAAGGAATTGTTTGGATCCGACTTAAAGTAAATGGGTTAATAAAGACAGATGGATGGATAAAAGGAGAACTCTAGACTGTAGGGCTGTAGATAGGTAGCTATAATGTGCTAAATGTGTTCTTACTCTCTTAAAATATTGAGATAGATAGATAGATAGATAGATAGATAGATAGATAGATAGACAGATAGATAGATAGATAGATAGATAGTCTGACAGACATATATGTTGACAGACTTTAATCGCTTTTGGTGAGATGCATCAAAGGATCACTAAGAATCCTTATGTGAAGTTTCAACAAAATTCTTCCTCTGTTTATGGAAGAGATGTGATGATGGAAAAACCCTAAGATGCCCACAGCTGCCATATTTGTTGACGGAGTGTGCTTGGTCTGGCAGGGCATTAGGGTGAAACCTATTTTTTTTTACTGGTCCATAGAAAGAAAGAAAAAGTGGCTAGCTGCAGCACAATGCAACACAAAAAATGTAATTTGCCAAGACGTGAAGAGATTCCGGTTGTTTCCCTTTTGCACTCTTCACTGACTGTTGTTGTGAAACTGAAAGTACATTGTAGATTAAACCACACATGTCTGATAATATTGAGCTATATTGCCGTTTGATCATGATACTTATGCGCAGATAAGTTCAGCAAGTGTAATCAATGTGGTATGTCATTCATTATGCTAACAATAAACCGACATCTGCATTTGGAAATTGCAATGCGGAAATTCTTTGACAATGGTTACGGAAAATACTGAAATCTTCGCTCGACAACTTCGTAAATGCAACCTAAACTGACTCGGCAAGCCCGATAAATCAGGGGTTTCATTAGGATTTAAAGTAGGAGGGTGTTTCTAAAAAGTAGAAGGAGGGTCTGGGGCCCCTCCCCCAGTGGGAGCCATGGGGGCAGTGCCCCAATCTCTGGGGATCCAGCCCCAGGCCAAAACTGAATTTCAGCTGTTGTCAGGCAGTGAAAAACACAATTCCATAGGGTTCTTATGTTTATTGTACCCTTTAATTTTCATTTTGATATTAAATTATATGAAGGGTGAGGACATCTAAAAGGAAAAACTTTTTCAACACCCTCCATTGTAAACTATTTTCAAGAAGTTTCATAATGAATTTATACTGTTTCAGGTCTAAAAGGATACTTAATTAATTTTACAATCAATGCTATGCAACAAATTTGATTGTTGTGCTATCAGATGCTGATTTCTTAACAAACAAGAGGCCCATGATGGCCCTGTAACGGTCACCTGAGCAACATAGCACTTTGAGAGCCTGATCTAGAACTGATCAAGGCAAACATTCTGATCAAAGTTCAAAATGATTATATTAACAAGTAAGACAATGTAGCATGTCTAATGGACTGTGAAATAAAGGTCAAGGTCAAATATGGATGACTGCACTCAAGAGGCCATGCTAAGATGTATGCATGTACTAAGTATCACTGGCTGTAGGAGCAATAGTTACTGAGAAACTGACCTAAACACAAACACTTCACAAGTACCAAATATCACTCTGTAGGACCAATAATTACTGAGAAACTGACCAAAATGGAAAAAACTTAAGAGAGTCACTGGACAGAAAACTATACATCATCTTGAAATCATCAAGACAAACATTTTGAGCAAGATTCCTGATGATCATTTCAAAAATGTGGCCTCTAAAGCATCAACAAGGTTTTCCTTTGATTTGGCCAGGTGAACTAGTTTTTGATATCAAGTGACCCAGTTTTAAACTAGACCTAGAAATCATCAAGACAAACATTTTGAGCAATATTTATGATGATTAATCAAAAATGTGACCTCTGGAGTGTTAACAGTTTTCTGCTGATTTGGCCAGGTCACCTAGTTTTTTATCCCATGTGTCCTAGTTTCAAACTTGACCTAGAAATCACCAAGACAAACATTTTGAGCAAGATTCATGATGATTGCTTCAAAAATGTGACCGCTAGTGTTAACAAGGTTTTCTGCTGATTTGGTCAGGTGACCTAGTTTTTAACCCCAAGTGACCCAGTTTCAAACTTGACCTAGAAATCATCAAGCCAAACATGTTGAGCAAGATTCATGATGATTACTTGAAAAATGGTACCACTAGAGTGTTAACTAGGTTTTCTGCTGATCTGGCCAGGTGACCTAGTTTTTTATCCCAGGTGACCCAGTTTCGAACCTGATCTAAAAAACATCAAGACAAACATTTTGAGCAAGATTCATGATGATTGCTTGAAAAATGTGACCGCTAGAGTGTTAACAAGGTTTTCTGCTGATTTGGCCAGGTGACCAAGTTTTTGACTACAAGTGACCCAGTTTCGAACTTGACCTAGAAATCATCAAGACAAAGATTCATGATGATTGCTTCAAAAATGTGACCGCTAGTGTTAACAAGGTTTTCTGCTGATTTGGCCCGGTGGCCTAGTTTTTGACCCCACGTGACCCAGTTTCAAACATATCCTAGAACTCATCGACTAACACTTTGAGCAAGATTCATGATTATTGCTTCAAAAATGTGACCGCTAGAGTGTTAACAAGGTTTTCTGCTGGTTTGGCCTGGTGACCTAGTTTTTGACCCCCACGTGATCCAGTTTCAAACCTGACTTAGAAATCATCAAGACAAACATTTTGAGCAAGATTCATGATGATTGCTTGATAAATGTGACCGCTAGAGTGTTAACAAGGTTTTCTGCTGATTTGGCCCGGTGACCTAGTTTTTGACTCCAAGTGACCCAGTTTCGAACGAGATAGAACTCATCAAGACAAACATTTTGAGCAAGATTCATGATGATTGCTTGAAAAATGTGACCGCTAGAGTGTTAACAAGGATTTCTGCTGATTTGGCTCGGTGACCTAGTTTTTGACACCAAGTGACCCAGTTTCGAACTTGACCTAGAAATCGTCAAGACAAACACATTGAGCAAGATTCATGATGATTGCTTCAAAAATGTGACCGCTAGAGTGTTAACAAGGTTTTCTGCTGATCTGGCCCGGTGACCTAGTTTTTGACCCCAAGTGACCCAGTTTCGAACTTGACCTAGATTTAATAGAGGCAAACATTTTGAGTAAATCTGATCAAGATTGGGTCAAAACTATGACCTCTAGAGTGTTAAGTTTTTCCTTTGATTTGACCTGGTGACCTAGTTTTTGACCCCAAGTAACCCAGTATCGAACTTGACCTAGATTTCATAGAGGCAAACATTCTGACCAAGTTTCATCAAGATTGGGTTAAAACTGTGACCTCTAGAGTGTTAACAAAGTAATTGTTGACGACGAACGACGGACGACGGACATAGGGTGATGACAATAGCTCACCCTGAGCTTATGCTCAGGTGAGCTAAAAATCAAGCTTGCTGTAAAACAGGAGTCACCAGTAAAGCATTTTGACTCATTTTCTGGTGACAGTTAAAAAATCATTTTGTCTATATAATTTCATGTTTATGAGGATACCTCATCAATTTTACAATGCTACAGTAAAATTTGATTTCTGTGCTATGAAATTAGCTACAAGGTGCTGATTTCTTAATACCAAAAAAAAAAATCAATGAAAAATATGTGCAACCAGTAAAGTATTCTGACTCCGAACACTGAAAACTATTTTTCACTCAAAATAAAGTCTGAAACTGAGACAGCAGTTTTTGATAAAATATAACAAGAGGGCCATGATGGCCCTGTAACGCTCACCTGAGCAACACAGCATTTTGAGAGCCTGATCTAGAACTGATCAAGGCAAACATACTGATCAAAGTTCAAAATGATTATATTAATAAGTAAGACAATGTAGCATGTCTAATGGACTGTGAAATAAAGGTCAAGGTCAAATATGGATGACTGCACTCAAGAGACCATGCTAAGATGTATGCATGTACTAAGTATCACTGGCTGTAGGAAAAATGTGACCTCTGGAGTGTTAAGAGTTTTCTGCTGATTTGGCCAGGTCACCTAGTTTTTGACCCCATGTGACCTAGTTTCAAACTTGACCTAAAAATCATCAAGACAAACATTTGAGCAAGATTCATGATAATTGCTTCAAAAATGTGACCGCTAGAGTGTTAACAAGGTTTTCTGCTGATTTGGCCATGTGACCTAGTTTTTGACCCCAAGTGACCCAGTTTCAAACTTGACCTAGAAATCATAAAGACAAAAAAGTTGAGCAAGATTCATGATGATTGTTTGATAAATGTGACCACTAGTGTTAACAAGGTTTTCTGCTGATCTGGCCAGGTGACCTAGTTTTTTACCCCAGGTGACCCAGTTTAGAACCTGACCTAAAAATCATCAAGACAAACATTTTGAGCAAGATTCATGATGATTGCTTAAAAAATGTGACCGCTAGAGTGGTAACAAAGTTTTCTGCTGATTTGGCCCGGTGACCTAGTTTTTGAATCCAAGTGACCCAGTTTCAAACTTGACCTAGAACTCATCGACAAACAATATGAGCAAGATTCATGATGATTGCTTGAAAAATGTGACCGCTAGATTGATAACAAGATTTTACGCTGATTTGGCCAGGTGACCTAGTTTTTGACCCCAGGTGTTCCAGTTTCGAACTTGACCTAGAAATCATCAAGACAAACATTTTGAGCCAGATTCATGGTGATTGCTTCAAAAATGTTACTGCTAGAGTGTTAACAAGGTTTTCTGCTGATTTGGCCCGGTGACCTAGTTTTTGACCCCACATGACCCAGTTTCAAACATATCCTAGAACTCATCAAGACAAACATTTTGAGCAAGATTCATGATTATTGCTTCAAAAATGTGACCGCTAGAGTGTTAACAAGGTTTTCTGCTGGTTTGGCCTGGTGACCTAGTTTTTTATCCCACGTGACCCAGTTTCAAACGACCTAGAAATCATCAAGACAAACATTTTGAGCAAGATTCATGATGATTGCTTGAAAAATGTGACAGCTAGAGTGTCAACAAGGTTTTCTGCTGATTTGGCCTGGTGACCTAGTTTTTGACTCCAAGTGACCCAGTTTCAATCTTGACCTAGAAATCATCAAGACAAACATTTTGAGCAAGATTCATGATGATTGCTTGAAAAATGTGACCGCTAGAGTGTTCACAAGGTTTTCTGCTGATTTGGCCAGGTGACCTAGTTTTTGACTCCAAGTGACCCAGTTTCAAACTTGACCTAGAAATCATCAAGACAAACATTTTGAGCAAGATTCATGATGATTGCTTCAAAAATGTGACCGCTAGAGTGTTAACAAGGTTTTGTGCTGATCTGGCCCGATGACCTAGTTTTTGACCCCAAGTGACCCAGTTTCGAATTTGACCTAGAAATCATCAAGACAAACATATTGAGCAAGATCCACAATGATTGCTTAAAAAATGTGACCGCCATACATGCCAAGTCTCACGCCGTGAGGAAAAACCTCACGTAATTCTGACGTTTCTCACGGGCTCACGCCGTGAGCGGTAAAACTCACGGAATCGAAAAAACCCAACGAAAAAAAATCTTAAGGCACCTTTTTTGTAGACAGTCACTGTAGTATTGGTTTCCGGATCAATAGAAGTGTATTCTATTACGTTGAATCGAAAGCCGATAACAAGTGTCAAAATAAGTGCAAAGGTATCCGCATGACCTGTGATGGTGGACGGTGTTAATTCCGCAATAAACATGATAAACAATAGTAATTAAATGATAAGAAGGTGTTAAATGACAGATTGGTCAATCGGACACGCTTTCTGGGTCAACTAAAGATGATCAGTTACGCTAACTAGTGGACGAGATAATGGCATGCGCCAATGATCTGGCTTGAAGAAAAATGGGGTTGGCGTATTGTGTCTGGACTCTGGTCTTAGGGTAAGTATTTGTGATAATTAGCGACCCCTTTTATGTTGTATATTTTTTTGTTTTGTTTACAATAATTGTCACATAAAGAATAGAATTAGGGTTGCTCAAGCAGATGTTGATATCTTTATATAAAATGCAGATAATTTTAGTCATAAATCATTCTTAAATTTGAAGTACTGCCAGTATCATGCCCAAGCGCCCTGCTTCTCCTTATGCAAAAGTATCTCCAGCATCCAAGAAAAAGGCCTATTCTGTCCATTTCAACCCTGCATGGTCTGAAGAATTTCCATGCAAGAGGGATAAAGTTTGCTGGCCCTCATTATTTAAACACTTTAAAGACTCCTGCAGAAGTCATGCCTTTCAAATAAATAAGCTTTAAATTTCGAAAATTACTTCGTATGACAAAATACAGCGCCGAGAAAAAATCTCACAGAATTTTTTGAAATCTCACTTAAATTTTTCTCAGATCTCACAGATTGACCAACTGAGGTTATGGCATGTATGGACCGCTAGAGTGTTAAGGTTTTTTGCTGATCTGGCCCAGTGACCTAGTTTTTGACCCCAAGTGACCCAGTTTCGAACTTGACCTAGACTTAACAGAGGCAAACATTTTGAGCAAGTTTCATCAAGATTGGGTCAAAACTATGACCTCTAGAGTGTCAACAAGTTTTTCCTTTGATTTGACCTAGTGACCTAGTTTTTGACCCCAAGTAACCCAGTATCGAACTTGACCTAGATTTCATAGAGGCAAACATTCTGACCAAGTTTCATCAAGATTGGGTCAAAACTGTGACCTCTAGAGTGTTAACAAACTAATTGTTGACGACAAACAACGGACGAGCGACGACGGACATAGGGTGATGACAATAGCCAACCCTGAGCTTTTGCTCAGGTGAGCTAAAAACTTAGATTTACCTATTGAAAATCAGGTAATAATACATGTTTGTCAATAATACACATGAATCAAGCCTTACATTGAAACTGTGGACCTCGCTCAGAAATTACATAAGGACATAATACCAAATTTTGTCATGTCACGTTTCCCTCCTGGGAAATTAGGGAGACATTTTCCATGATCAGGAAGACATGACAATCCTAGCCTACTTAACGTGCACGTTGAACGCTGCCAAACTTTAAATTTATTAAAAGATTTTAGGATTCTATTTAAGCTTTTTATTTCAGCAGTAACAATACTTGAATCATTTCATTAGTTTTTGCATGTAGAGCAGATATTTATATGTTGTAGTTTCTTTGGCAAATGATTTGAGGGGCATTTCTCAAGAAATACTGAACTAACCCCTCCTCCACTGCCTTTCATTTAAATTAGGTAGCCCACCGCACCCAAAATGTTTGTTGTTATCTGCAGTTATTTTTTAATCTTGTGTGTTATTGAAATTGGAGGTTTTTTGTAAGTGAAGAAAAACATTTATCAATCAAAATCAATGAATGCTCCAATTAATGTTACCACAAATATATTCGTCACATTCTTATCGTGGACCTCTGTGTCAAGCTTCCCGCAAAACATCATTTCAATGTTTACTTTGCACCGTGTTGCTATCAATATATGCTGCCAAAAAAGTCTGGATCTTGTTTACTTATGAAAGTTTCGATCTTCTGCTAAAATTGCCCCTTTTTTGGAGATCTTGCAGTTTATCTCCCTTTGAAAGTTTGTCCTCAGGCTTATATTATACTGTATGGAGAAAATCAAAGAAAGCAGCAATTTTTAATTTGGTGAAAGAAAATGCATGAAGTATGATGTATAATACAGTCAAACCTCTATAAGAGTGCCACATATGGGAGTGGACTAAACTGGCTGTTATACAAATGTGGCTGTCTTATCAAGGTTAAGTCAAAATTGTCACCATTGAAGAAAATAAGGTCAACACATCAGAGTCTGGTGGGTATCTAGGACATTAATTAGTGATAATAAAGTTTGAACTTGGTACTCGTGTGAGCTGAAAGAAAATTGCAAGCATCTTTCAATTTTAATACGTTTCTTTTTTTGATTTTTTTTTTTTTTCATTATTTTGAACAAATAAAAAAGTCAAGACCAAACGTTATGGGGGCGAATCGCTCGACAAAAATCCAAGAAGCTGCCATAATCTCGGTCAATATTTGTGCCCAAAAGGAGGGCATTGTACCGAAAACCACTTACATTGCATAAGAACACCTTTGATCCACTCAGATTGAAGTTAAAAGATCGTTTTATCAAGAAAAAAATAAATAAGTTTCGTTCCAAAGAAGTTCCTCCCAACATTCATTTGCGGTCTTTCCATGTTAGGTTATGAACTACCATTACTAAATTAGTTTTGATTGACAGAGATTGCTAAATTACTTATCAATGTAAAAATCTTTTCCCCAGAATGCGTAAAATCATTTCAAAGAAACAAAAAAATCTAAGCTTTACACACGAGATTATGCGAGACATGACGAGATTTATCATTGAGCGTGCCGATTCAGCAGGTTTGACTGTACACCAATTATCATCCAGCCATGTAGGTTACATTAGCAAATTTGTTAAAAAGATAAACTATGGCATATTTTCTCAGAGTTTCCCTATTTTTGCTATGTAAACATGTACTCCAGAATGGTGGAGAAGCTTTCTAAGGGAAGCAACTCCCAACTCTTTCAGAAATCGATCTATTCGCAGATAAATAATTGGTGCAGTTTGGGTCTATTTTATATGTGTATGTTTCGAATGCATTTCTGACAAGAAAAGGCTCCGCAGTTTTACATGGTATTGTAATAAGTTTATTCTTGTCTCCGAGTGGTTTTCCGCCACAAGTTCACGTGACGTCAACATTATAAGCATGCGCTTTCTTCACGTGGGAGCAAGCAAAAACATAACTTTTTAACTTGTACTTGAAACATGAACATCCCAGAAATTTTAGGGAGGATGCTGGCATAGCCAACTGGACAAAATGGGTGCCACCACTGTGGAGGGATCCCTGGCAGCAAGTTTCTTAACATCTTGATGCATACCAAAGCTCCATAAACTGATAGCCTGTCCTGTTAAACCAGCTCAATGATGATCCTGTGCTGCAGGTTCAGTGGGTGCGCTACCAATTATCTGCCAATTACTGGACTTAAAGGGTATGTTAACATGCCATGTCTGAGATGACATGAATAAGAAACGACATATATAGACAATAAAAGCATAAGAAAAGCGGGCAAGTTTCTAAATTGGCCTTATAAGAACCAATACATTCGTAGATCTCTGGAATAAAACACGGACTCAATCCGCCATTTTTGTTGCTCGAAAATAAGCTCCGGAAGCCAATAAATCACTTAGAATTCCCTGTAATTTACACCTTAATTTACACTGAATGCACAAGCAATAAGGGTAATGATAGGTCTATTGTTGGACTGACGACCTACCATCTTTCTTTTATTATACAGAACCATAATATTCTTTTGTTGTGACTGAGATACACACGTTCAGTGACATTCTGTGCGTCACGTGACCAATATATATATATATTTTTTTTTTCATTGAAAGGCTGCGCACTTCCAATTTCTCTGGCTCGGTGGCATAGAATAGAATAGAAAAAAAAAATTCACTCGTAGACCACGAGATGGCATGAAAATAATGCTGTAGATCATCACTGTCACACTTGAAATAAGAAAGTAAATTTCATATACCCGGTCCTCGAAAACGTGGATTCCATTAAATACCTAGGAGTAACAATCACACATGACTTAAGATGGAATACACATATCAGCAACATGTGTACTAAGGCAAATAGAACTCTTGGATTTCTGAGACGAAATCTTTATCAGTGTCCTCAGGATGTTAAAGAGGCAGCATATAGGGGACTTGATCCTCCATTCTGGAATATGGCAGCTGTGATGGGGACTCCCAAGGCGTGGTTCTTCAACAAGAAATCGAAAAAGTTCAGAATAGGGCTGCTAGGTTTGTCTAACTTTTCGGAGCAATTCAGAAAACTTATTAACCGTTATAAAAGAATTTGCTATAGCCTGGATATTATGCGGCAGACTGCATGCCTAGTTGTCAACCCAATCATTGTTGATGGCTATGCTTCACTCTTTAATTGCACGACGGCGGTTCGGGCCTCAGAGTCAATGACGGCCTCTTCGTAAAACTTTAACCAGTGGGCTGGGGCTTGACGATATGTCTTTGGCTTGGTCTAAAGGGTGCTGCCTGCATTCCGACAGATGATCTTATCCCCCCCCCACCCCCCCCCCCCCCCCCCCCCCCCCCCCCCGCAATTAGGCGCAGTAGAAGTCATCACTCGTTGACTTTTCAGACCCCCGCTACAAGAACTGACATTTACAAGGGCTCATTCTTCCCTCAAACAATCAGAGACTGGAATGCCCTTCCAGATTCGATCATTACCTCTGCTGAAGGAGCAGAGGATGGTGTGGCTAGGTTTACCTCTCTGATGAGAGCTAGGGACTAACTTCCCATATCACAGGCCCTGGTGAATGAATGTCATTAGACGTATCACCAGTAAACATTCTGATTCTGATTCCAGGACTCACTTACATGCAAACTTACTTTTAGCATGGAATAGAATAGGGAAAAAAATCTGTCGTAGATCACAAGATGGCATGAAAGTATTGCTGTAGATCATCACTATCTCACTCAAACTAGGAAAGTAAATTTCATTCAACCCTATTCAGGACTCACTAGCATGCAAACTCATTTTCCCATCAGAACCATCATATACAGTATTAACTTACAACCCTCTGATCTAATTCAGCAGATGACAAATGGATGATGGATGACGTTTTTTTTTTATCAGAATAAAGGATCTGACATTTCATGCCAGCACCAACTTTAAAAGCGAGTTCACTGCAGGTCTGGTCATGGTCAAATTATTTTAAAATCATATATGCTTTTATTTTTAACCTTGGGCTTGTAGTTCTATTAACAGTTTCGTTGTCGTTTAACATTAATTTTCATTTTTTCCCCTCCTTTCTTCTGAGGTTACTGCGGACGGCAGCGTGTTCCATTCCCTGATGGTCCTTTGAGAGAAGGATGGAATCACGGACATAATCCCCACCCTGGACAAAATCTCCCACCCAGACGAAATTTTCCCAAATGGCATGCTAACGTTGGCCCAACATAAGTCTGCTCGTTGGGCCAACGTGTAGGCATTACGCTGGGCCAACGTATGTCAGTGTTAATAACAACGTTGGGCCAACGTTAGCCCCTACAAACTTAACGTTGGGCAAACATAGAAATTATGTATGATGCCAACCGATTTTCTGCCTACCAGTGAAAAGGGGCTGTTCCGACAGCATATCAGCATGTAGTATGATTATATTATATATTCGTTTCAAATTTGGGCAGCAATAATGAGCCGCATGAGGCGGATATGAAAGCGTCTTATCACTGTGCAGTTATGTTGATCCGAGTCTTTGCTGGGTGTACATGTGACATTGTAGATTTTGCTGTGCTCTGGCTGATTTGTGAGTTTAACATTCTTACAGCAAAGTACTATATTTTTATGTGCTCTGGCTCATTTGTGATTTTAACAACACAGTACTACGTGTATATTTTTACGAATGTAAAACAGTATTTCACCAAAAAGCAGTGGTTTTACGATATATTTTCTTTAACGTTATAATCTGACGTAGCTTTTTTTTCTTCTGAGCCCTCTAGGAGGAGTCTAATCAGGGTCTACACTGTTTACCGTGGGCGTGTTTTGAACGCATTACTCTAGTAAAACAATGTTTGCGCTGTATATCAAAAAAAAGGTAAGAGAAAAGTCCAGGGAGTGCCACAATCACAAACCGCAGCCCTTCTCAGACACTAAGAGGAAGAGGAAACAGACAAACCCAAACAAGCACAAATCGAACAAACGCACAAAAAAGCACCAAGATTAGCTCTCTCTCTTCCCCAAGCGAGGTAATCGCAATGCCAAAAGGACTGAAAAACACAAGAACAAAATGACACAAGGTAAGACATAAAACAAATCGCCTCGTAGAATAAACCACAAAGTAACAAAGAGTAAGACCAACACTACAAATGAGCCAGAGCACATCAAAACCTACACTGTCACATGAGTATCCAAAAAAGACTCAGATCAGCCTGCACAGTCTTACATGAAGCTTTCATATCAGCCAAACACAGTTCATTATTTTTGCTCAAATTAGAAACGAATATATAATACGATATAATTATACTCACGTGTTTAAAAATCTTAATCCTTCTTTAAATCACATCTTGAGACTTTTATTGGTGCATTCAATCAGAGAGTCAGAACTCAAATGGTATAAAAGCTAACTTTATGAGTAGTCTATAGTGTTATAAAACCTTTGGTAGATGGTAACAGTAATGAACAAGTTACTCCAAAGTATTGGATTACTACTTAATATAGCAAGTTTTATTGGTCACCTTGGCGCTGGACCAGGAAGCTAATAATAAAGATTACTTCATGCAGTGTTTGTGCTTTATGCAACAGCATATGGTACATTACTATGCTAACTAAGTTGGTATCTTGTAATTATATGACCTGCAATTTGTTTGGTATATATATATATATATATATATATATATATATATATATATTTTCTCCAAAGGATTTGATAAATTTAATAATACTTGAACACTCATATAAGATCCTCTATGTATTCCTATTATTCGGGGTATGTTGGGCCAACGTTGGCACAACGTTTAACTCTTTGGATTTACAGCCTTAGTTATGTTATTGTTATTGATCCACACTACCAACTTAATTTGGATTTAAAACATGGAAATCAAAGTTATGCATACCGGTAAACTGCTTAATGGAAGAGCTTTGTATGAGTACCATGACCGGAAACCCTACATATAATCTTACTGCTATGTCCAAGGAAGAAATTCTTCAGAAAAGGTAAGAGAAAAGTCCAGGGAGTGCCATTCGGTGATGCTGACATTCGGAATTTCCCTCCCAGAGGAAGATATTGACCTTCCCAACTGTATGGTGGTATATTTCTGCCACGAGATAGCTAGATAGTTCTTAATTTTCCAGAAAATAAAAAGTTTTCCTGAAAATATTATCGCAATAACTTGAATTATCTAGATACATGTATGTTTTTTAATTTCCAGAAAATATTTTAACGCAAAATTTCGTGGTACTGCTCGGAACTGACATTAGTATCCAGATAAAATTATCGCGATAATTTTTCCAAGGTAGCGAGGTAGCTATAACTAGAACACAAGCGGATATGACATTCTGGGATTTCTACGCACCGATTGGCGATTACCTAGTACAAACTCTTACCTTAAAAGTCGCTGGTAAACACCCTCGGTGAATTTCAACAGTATAAACAAAGGTATTCCGAGTTCGGTTCTATCTATAGATAACAGAAAATAAATGGCAGCTCTGGGCACTAACGCAAAAAATATCGCGATAATATTGTAAACTTTCGCGATAATATTTCCAGGAAACTTTAAACTATTAAGATAATCTTTTCAGAAGACTTCGAAATATCAAGATAATTATTGAAAGTATCGTGATAGCTACCTAGCTATCTCGTGGCAGAAATATGCCACCATAGTTTAGTAACTTCGAAGTTTCCTGAAAAGATTATCTAAATAGTTTAAAGTTTCCTGGAAATATTATCGCGAAAGTTTACAGTATTATCGCGATATTTTTTGCGTTAGAATGGTGGCATATTTCTGCCACGAGGTAGCCAGATAGCTATCACGATAATATTCTTAAATTTCCAGAAAATAAAAAGTTTTACTGAAAACATTATCGCAATAACTTCAATTATCTAGATATGTTTTTCAATTTCCAGAAAATATTTTAACGCAAAATTTCGTGGTACTGCTCGGAACTGACATTAGTATCTAGATAAAATTATCGCGATAAATTTTTCATGATAGCGAGGTAGCTATAAATAGAACTGCAATTACCAAGTATAAACTCTTAGGGTACGGTGAACAATTTTTTTCATAGAGCTCCATGGTAATTCCACCCTTTTTGGTGGTTAAGGGTCCATTTCAGGGTATGGCTGGGCTTCTAAATTTTGCTTTATATAATTTATATATATTTTTAATTCAAAGACCAGGCTTAGCATAGCAAAATAAAAAAAGAAAAATACCACCATCACCAGCACTTTCTGGGACTTTTTGGAGACTGAATGTAGCAACCTCTCAATTGGCACGTGTCAAAAATTGAAACTCTGCAATTTCACTTCTTCGTTTGGCTCCAGCAGACACACACACAGAAACATTTATTTCTTTGAAACAATCAGAAAATTACACACAAACATTATTTTCTTCAAATTAGAATGATGAGGTCTAATTCATCTTTATTATTAAGCAATCACAGATCACCTTACACAAAATAACTACCCCCGGGCTTTTTTGCATCAATAAAAGCAGTCCTGCCACAATTGGTTCCCTGTGCCCCTTACCTTAAAAGTCGCTGGTGAACACCCTCGGTGAATTTTCAACAGTATAATCGAAGGTATTCCGATATCGGTTCTATTTATTGATAACAGAAAATAAATGGCAGCTCTGGGCACTAACACAAAAAAATATCCCGATAATACTGTAAACTTTCGCGATAATATTTCCAGGAAACTTTAGACTATTAAGATAATCTTTTCAGGAAACTTCGAAATATCAAGATAATTATTGAAAGTATCGTGATAGCTACCTAGCTATCTCGTGGCAGAAATATGCCACCATACGTTAGTGCCCAGAGCTGCTATTTATTTTCTGTTATTTATAGATAGAACCGAAATTGGAGTACCTTTGTTTATACTGTTGAAATTCATCGAGGGTATTTACCAGCGACTTTTAAGGTAAGAGTTTGTACTAGGTAATCGCCAATTTGTACGTAGAAGTCCCAGAATGTCATATCCGCTTGTGTTCTATTTATAGCTACCTCGCTACCATGAAAAAATTATCGCGATAATTTTATCTAGATACTAATGTCAGTTCCGAGCAGTATCACGAACTTTTGCGTTAAAATATTTTCTGGAAATTAAAAAAACATATCTAGATAATTGAAAGTTATTGCGATAATGTTTTCAGGAAAACTTTTTATTTTCTGGAAAATTAAGAATATTATTGCGATAGCTATCTAGCTACCTCGTGGCAGAAATATGCCACCATATTTAAGACATTAAATCAATGAGGTGCATCACATTTCTCTTCTCTTAAACTCGGACCCAGCAATACTGGTATTGATGGGTCCGAGTCTCAAATCTACATGTAAAAGTAAACTTTACATGTAATTCCACGTAAATTGATCTGGAGCCACTGTCAAAATAAAAAAAAAAATCCTGTTGACTGGGTAAAAAACATTTTGAAATATATTTCCCAGAAAATAGGTTTTGACATTTTATGCAAATTTTGTCCTAAGGAGACTCCTTTGTCGTCTGCTGACTTTGCCCTCAGAATACTAAAGGTTAATCCCCATCTCATCAGGATCTTTACTCTTCGCTCAAATATTGTTGTCTGCGTCAATGAAATGGAACACATTGATGGAGGATACATGCCCTGCTAGCATTCTTTATAAATCTATAGCGGGCCGTTATCGGCCCGTCAGCTACCCTGACGGGCCGATAACGGCCCGCTGTAGAATTATGAAGAATGCTTACTGGGGTATTTTCTGTATGATCTACAAGCAAAATTTTACACAGAGCAGATTACGATGTGAGCCAGCACCATACAACAATTAAAATCCATCACGAAAACATACCTATATAATTTTGACCCCCTTGAACCCCACTTTTATATAGTAAAACTGGGGTTTACAGGGGTATACATTATTTTTCTTATTTCTGCTTAAAACATAGATTGTGGGTACTCGTTAGAACCGCCTCGCCGAGGCGGTTCTAACGAGTACCCACAATCTATGTTTTGAGCAGAAATAGGAAAAACATATCAGATTTTTGTCTAAAAATTTTCTGTTTTTGGAGGTGAAAATTTCAATATATTTGAATAGGCGTGTTTTCGTAATGTTTGGTATAAATTTCTCATTAACGATTAGCATGCTGGGTAAAAATTTCAGCAGACAACATTTTGATTTTTTTCTTTTTTTTTCCCAGAAAACAGGCATTGACATTTCACGCAATAAGAAAATCTTTATCCTCGCGCTTTAGCAATGGGGATATTGAGAACGCCTGCGTCCGTCACGCTATCTCCTCCTAAACAACTGGACGGAATTCGACCGAACGTGCTGCATGACTTCCCCGCGTGGTAAGAGTGTGCGAGAGCAATATTATTTTTCCGTCCACCTGTCTGTCCGTTACGCTGTCTCCTCCTAAACTACTGAGCGGAATTAAACCAAACTTGCTACATGACTTCCCCACATGGTAAGGGTGTGTAAACACAACATCATTTTCCCATCTGTCGGTCACACTTTTAGAAACATTAGCACTGAGCATGGGGATTTTGCGATGGCGTGCTATCGACTGCGCATCTAGTTCAAAATGTCGTCTGCTAAATTTGCCCAGAGACTAGTAAAGATTATATATGTAGGTAGTATACTGTCTAGACAGCGAACAACAACGGTGCTGATCAGACTGCCCAGATGCACAAAGTATGTGTCTTTGTTGTTCGCAGATGTCATTAAGCAGGTTATCTCATGACGAGGCACATATTTTCGTTTCAATCGTCTGTCACGTGTGTTAGATTATTTTACATACACTAGATCGATATCAATACACTTTTAAACACAGTGTGTAAACACCTTACCCGGAACTGACCAAATCGGATGCACAAATTAGCGATCGATAAATGGTTGAAAACAAGCACTTTGTTTAAAATCCTTGCAGGAAGCATTTAAGCAGATGTTAACAAGTATGTTCCACCCAATAGTTGAACAAAAAATGTTTTAATTGACTGTCTACTTAAGGATATCTAGGTGAATGCCATTTACACATTTACAAAATTTATGTTATGCGTAGGGTTGCTAGGGGAAATCGGATCGTATCGATCAATAAGGTAAATATTTCCCATATTTATTTTCTGATATATGAAGAAGAATAAATGAACGACAGCACCATACCAATTTTTCCTTTTTAAATTTGACCGCTGTCGTGTATTTGATGACGATTTTTTTCACTTATTCGGAACTAGCTAAAACCCGGAACTAGGCAAATAACTGTATTAAAACTTTCAACATGTTCAAGACAAGCTAATCCGGTGCTGTGGCTGAGTTAACCAGTCTATGGCTGAGTAGGCCGGTCTGAGCTTTACTTGGTTGAAAACCTCGAAGACAGGTTTTCTCGTGTCGTCGCTTATATATTATCTGCACTTTGAACAGTCAGTGCTTCTACCAGAAAGCCAGTGTGGATTCAGGAAAGACAGAGGAACAATAGACATGATCTTTACGACACGACAGCTTCAAGAAAAATGCCAGGAACAGAATATGGACCTCTACCATGACCTTTGTCAACCTTACCAAAGTATTTGACACAGTCAGTCGAGAGCAAAGTTTAGCTGTCCTACCAAATTCATAGCAATGGTACGGCAGTTCCATGATGGTATGCTTGCAAGGGTCCAAAATGATGGGGAGTTTTCTGATCCTTTCTCTGTGACAAATGGAGTTAAACAAGGCTGTGTTCTAGCTTCAACACTGTTCAGCATGATTTTTTCTGCCATGCTTACAGATGCTTTCAAGGATGGTGACAATGGTATACCTATGAGGTATCGCTTTAATGGGAAACTTTTCAACCTAAGAAGGTAGCAAGCTAAATCAAAGGTGCTAAACGAGTTCCTCTTTGCTGATGACATGGCAAAGGGTGCTCCAACAGAAGACAAAATGCAAAAAGGTGTGGATCAAGTATCTGATTCATATGACAGCTATGATCTCACAATCAGCATCAAAAAGACTGAGGTAATATATCAGCCAGCACCTGGAAAGCCTTACAAGGAGCCTACCATCACAATGAAATATCCACGACTGCAAGTGGTAGACAAGTTCACCTACCTTGGAAGCGCATTGTCTAGAGTTGTGCACATTGATGATGAAGTCAATGCTAGGATTGCCAAAGCTAGTGCAGCATTTGGCCGGCAACATGGAAGTATTTGGGACCGAAGTGGAATCAGACTTGACACAAAGCTGAAAGTATACAGATCGATGGTGCTGCCAACACTATTATACGCATGCGAAACTTGGACAGTTTACCAACGGTATGCCAAAAGACTGAACCATTTCCATACAAGCTGTCTTAGAAAACTTCTAAAGATCAAGTGGCAAGACAGGATTCCAGGCACAGAAGTCCTGGAAAGGGCAGGGATGCAGAGTGTACATACTCTTCTGAAATTGGCAAAGTTAAGATGGACAGGCCATATTACCAGAATGCCTGATGAACGTTTGCCAAAGAAAATCCTCTAGGGAGAACTACAAGTTGGAAAACGCTCCCATGGTGGTCAGAAGAAGCGATACAAGGACACCCTCAAAGCCTCCCTTAAAGATTTCAACATACCAACAGAGTCGTGGGAACAGATTGCACAGGATCGAACAAAGTGGCGAGGCCTCATAAGAAGGGGAGTTGGTGAATACGAAGCAAAAAGAATCAGCGAAGCCGAGCAGAAACGTGCACAGCGGAAAGCCAGAGCTAAGGCATCACCAACAGAGCTTTCTTCCTCAGACCTCTCTTGTTCTATCTGCAACAGGAAGTTTAGAGCTAAGATTGGTCTCATCAGCCATCTTAGAACACACAAATAATAACACATCACACGGTTGATTAGGATTAGTCATTGTCAGCAATGGCAGACGTACGATATATATCTGCACTTTGACGAAGTACGGGGAGACTGTAGGGGCATCACACCACTGTAGGGCGCTAAACACCAGCTACAGTTGGATTAATTAACATAATTTTCATGATTTTACTGCAAGCTTATTTTATATTCGGGCATCAGAAGTGGGTAAAATAGGATCTTATGCGCATACTCCTTGCAACGTCTTCAACCTCTCTGAAATATTCTTATATTGGAAGGATTATTAAAACCAGAAAGTAGGTGCTAAATCTTCCAGTAAGGAGGGTGTACATGCCGAAAAATCGTTATGCCATGAATTGTGCGATTTTGGCTTAAAAGGCCGGTTTTAAGGTCTTTTTGAACCTGTCCCTTTGTGACGAATGTCTTTATATTGAATTGATTATCTCCGTTACACATAATACAAGTTAATAAACTATTCGGAACTAGCCAAACCAGTGGTGTACTTCACAGTCATCACAAGGGCAGATAACCAAACAAGAATGATAAATTCTTTGGTGTGGTATTTCAAGGAAGGATAGTACTCTGTATCAGCCGAAACAAGTCAAGTTTTTGATCAGCCAGTTATTTGGAAATCGTTATGAAGCATAACCTTACCTGGAACTAGCCAAATGACTGTATAATAGTTATGTGAATGAAGAAACAGAAAGCCTGTGATCTTAATATAAAGGTCATATATGACCTTGACATTAAGGTACAGTATTGTAAACATTCAGATTTTCAGGTTGGGAGGGATTTAGATATCATATGATACAAACTTTTCAGACGTGTCAACCTTGACCTTGAGCCGAGGACCCTGAAAGTCTAACTTGCTCGAAAAATTATTACACCCACGAATGTGTGAAGATATATTAAAATCCATTGATAAATGCAGGTGCTAGGGCGATGACAAAGTTTTTTTTTTCTAAGAATAGCCAGTTACCTTGACACTGAGCCCAGCAACCTGAAAGTTGAATTTGTTCGAGATATTATAATACCCAACAACTATGTGAAGATATATTAAAATCCATTGATAAATGTAGGCACTAGAGCGATGACAAAGTTTTTTTTTTTTGTTTTTTTTTTTGTTGTTGTTTTTTTTTTTTTGTTTTTTTTTTTTTTTTTTCTAAAAAAAAGCCAGTTACCTTGACCCTGAGCCCAGCAACCTGAGCCTGAACTTGCTCGAGATATTATCATACCCAACATTTATGCGAAGTTATATTAAAATCCATTGATAAATGTAGGCACTAGAGTGATGACAAAGTTTTCCTAACAATAGCTACAGTTACCTTGACCTTGAGCCCAGCAACCTGAAGTTGAACTTGCTCGAGATATTATAAACCCAACGACTGTGTGAAGATGTATTAAAATCGACTGATAAATGCAGGGGCTAGAGCGAGCCAAAAAAAAAAAGTTTTTTTTTTTTTGTTTTTTTTTTTTCAAAAAAGTTACCTTGACCTCAATGGTTTAGGCCCAGCAACCTGAAAGTTGAACTGGCTCGAGATATTATCATACCCAACATTTATGTGAAGTTATATTAAAATCCATTGATAAATGTAGACACTAGAGTGACAAAGTGTTGTTTTTTTTTTCTAAAAATAGCCACAACAAACCTTGACCTTTATTCCAGCCCCCTGAAAGCCAAACTTGCTTGAGATATTAATCGAACATCTGTGTAAATATATTAAAAGCCATCAATAAAGGTAGGCACTAGAGCCATAACAAAGTTATTTTCTAAAAATAGCCAAGGTGACCTTGACCCGGCATCCTGAAAGTGGATCTAGCTCGAGATATTATTATACACAACATTTGTGTGAAGTTCTATTTAAATCAAGTGATAAATGAAGGCACTAGAGGGATGACAAAGTTTTTCTAAACATAGCCTCAACGACCTTGACCTTGAGCCCAGGACCCTGAAAGTCGAACTTGCTCGAGATACTATCATATTCAACCATTAAAATCCATCAATAAATGTAGGCACTAGAGCAATGACATTTTTTTTCTAAAAATAGCCAGTGACCGTGACCTTGACCTTGAGCCAAGGACCCTGAAAGTCAAAGTTGCTTTAGATATTATCATACTCAGCATTCGTGTGAAGTTAGATTAAAACCCATCAATAAATATAGGAGCTAGAGCAATGACAAAAGGTGAAAATACATACGTACCGGACAAACCCTATATCCCTTCGCCACTTCGTTGTGTGAGGGGATAATTTTGAAAATTAGCCCATTAACAACCCTAAAGATGCTGCCGATTCCCCAATATCAGTGCACCTTTCAATCAAATCCATGATAAAGATACATAACTGAAATTATCAACTGGATACGAAATGTGGATTGACTAAGGTAGTATAGCTATGAGGGCAATTCAATAACCAGCCTAACAGATTTCTGACTGACAAGGCCATGATTTTCACTTTGTTGTAACATATTAGGCATGTCTAATAATAAACAATGCTACATTGTTGCCACGTCTGCATTAGCATGGTTGTATGCTTTCTCAGGGCACAAATGTTTGGCCACGGGCACATAATACAAGCACCAGAAGAATGAGAGTTGTTATTCTTGTTTAGCTCAATGAGATTATCAGTGAAGTGATACTAACTGTAACGTTTTAGTTTGTAGACTTCATTTAGGGTGGACACGTGCATGGATAAAAGAATATATGATTGATTGTGTTTAGGTTTAATGACACGTCAACCCTTGTGGGTCATTTTGTGTCGTCTCCCAGAGAAAGGGGAGAAGAGAGACAGAAGAGATAGTAGAAGAGATGAACAGGGAAGAAAGAGGAAGAGGAAAGAAAGTGAAGAAACAGAAGAAATAAAAACATTCCCCCTCTACCCTTACCTGCTACAAGGATAGCAGGCCTTGCCCGACTGTAAGCCAATATCAGTTGGACGCCCCGGTGCCGTAAGATACACTACACCTTCACACCACGCGACCACCCCCACCAACATACGAAAGGACGGTCCAAAACTTGCACACCTAAGCCAGCTATGCTTACGCAGGTGCAACAAAAACTTTATCAGTGTTGGTTTATCAACTGAATTCAGATGTACAAGCTTCTAGTTCATCTAAACTGGAATACAGTTTTGTAACTAGAATTTGTTTTTCTACAAAAACACAGATGTCTTCCCCTTTTTGGTGTCATATTGTATTTTACATTCAGCGAACATTGATGTTAACTAATGAGATTCCAAGGGAAATAACTCAAAAAGTATAAACGCAAGAGTTATGGTTCTTGCGCTTTGCATGTCGTCTAATGTTGATTATTATTCATATAAAGTTTCGTGGCGATATCTTGAACGGACACGTTTTTGTGATGGACAAAGTTCCAAAGGAAATAATTTAAAAAATTAAATGTGCAAGAGTTATGGTTCTTGCGCTCTGCACGTCGTCTAATGTTGATTGATATGTATATGAAGTTTCTTTAAGATAGCTTGAACACCCAGGGAAGCCCGATATCGGGATATCGGAGGTTGCGAGATTTCGGAGGTAAACAAATGACGTCATCCAGTGACAGGGTATGTACTTATCCATTTTTGATAGCTTATATCTTAATCATTTGATAAAAAGAGTTGCTCGTTCTAGAGACATAATAATGAATATGTTAAAGCAAATATTTCTTTTCTCAGCTACTTTGTGGTGGTGAAAACGGCATTTGAACCAAGATGATCTATTTTTCATCTCATTGTTTGCCTTTTCGACGGCTACCAGCCCGATCATGGTAAATGACATGTTGGTTTATTATTGCCCAAGGATGGACTTATCTTTTCTTCGACTGTCTTCATAGTTGTTTCAGTTTATCAACAAAAAATAAGCCTCCGGATGAAATTTAAAGTAAGTACTAGCGAAATTTTGGATAACGGAATATTCGGAGGTACAATGACACATGAAGCTGTGGATCTTGGAGGGACTGTTGCCGGATTTCGGAGGCACTGAAAATTAACGGAGTGAATTCTGTCTAAAAAAGCAATATAAATTAAAACCTGCTCGCACAATATGGTGCTAAGCCTGTGTGCAAATACTAGTGTCTCTTTTTGTAGCAATTTAAATAGGGTTTGATTGGTTTGAAGGGGAGTTTAATGTAATAATATTACTAGAACCAATGCCATTACGTTTAAGAACTTATATGCAATAAAACAGCTTTTCGCTGCAAAAATGATGTTCTGTATGTGAAACGTGATATTTTCCTACCTAAGTTTCGATTGAAATCTTGATTTTGGAAACTCGTAAGAACCGCAGCGCTGATGTGGTGCCAACGAGTGCCATCAGATCAGAAATAATAAACGTAACGTTACCACTGTAAATCTATGATATATCAATTATTTATAGCAATGTCCCAACTCGGCACAATATTCACCAATATAATAAAATTAACAACAGGTGCTTATTCGTCAATCGGGCTGACATTTGTATATCTAATTACAAGAATCTATCTATTTTCTTACTGAGTCGTTATTATTTGAGCATTACCTGTGTTAGGTGGGTCGTTTAATTTAGAATTTAGGAACAACAACAACAACGTCAATAATAATAATAATCACAATGAGCTCTTTAAAATGTTTACAATCTGTTAAGAAGCATACCTCCGAGTCCCAGTCTATAACATATGGGCTTTCAACTCCTCTGCTGTCTACAAATCTTTACGGACAGTACGCTCAACTAGGTTTTTAAGCAGCAGCCAGAGAAATTACACATTCCCCTGTAATCCCATTTTCCAAATATAAGTGAGCTTTGCAAGGGGTCTTCACCGCATAAATTTGCTAGCGTGATATAATAATTATATGAGTTTTATCGCGTTGTATCGAGGAGACTTTTGTCATTTTCATTTGCTATCAATAGAAAACATTGCAGATTTTGTAATGTGTTCTGCCATACGCGCTGTGTGCGTGCGCGCGCGCGTGTGTGGCGGCGGAGGGGGAGGGGGGGCGGGCGGGCGGGCAGGTTTGGCCTTAAAACCACTTAACATTCCTTAATTTTGCATCCCCCATCGGCATTTTGTTGGCATCTGTGTCTCCTTTAAGAATAGCCAAGAATTCACACACCCGCCCCTTCCATTTCAAAAGTCTGTGTATAGGCCTGGAAACTCACCAAAGGCACAAAATGTTGTGATGAACAAATATGAAAACACGCAGAATGAAATTTTCATGTCTTAAAAAATACAAACTTTTCAGAAAGAAAACTGTTAATTTTCGTATTATTATTATTTTTTTTTTTTTTCGTCGAGGCGGTTCTAACGATAACCTGCAACCTATGTTTTAGAGCAGAAACGACGTGGTTCTTAAGAGTACTTCAATACATATTTTCAGAGCAGAAGCAAGGAGAAAAAAAAAAGAAGATTTATAGTCCTGCAATGCCCACTTTTTCTATGTGGTCGTGTTTGTTACCGGGGTTTATCATCATGAAGGCTGGTTATCTTGATGTTTTATCTTGATAAGTCTGTGGCACATTATTTCATTTATTCTTTGCCAGTCAGCATAAACGTTTTGTTCACTTGCTACATGCCATTCCTGATGATTCAGGTAATCGTCTTCAACATATTAAACCAGGCAAGATCATGTTTCAGAATAGACGTAGCCGTTTTAAGAAGAACACAAAATTTCCTTTCCTCCGATATCACGTTAACCAATATAAATCTGTCCTCCGACATCCCTGCATCATGCCTCCGACATCCTGTTACCAATAAATATGACAACAACCCTAAGAAATCTAAAAAATCTGCCACTTTAGTAATTTTTTCACATCTGCTATTTCTTGTATAATTCATAGAAATGTTCAAGATTATACAGACATACCTACTCAATGAAGAAAAGCTTAACAGGATAAAAGCTATAAACAACTGAAAATGGAATTTGGGTGAAAAACAATGAAATTTCCTTTTCAAACGTGATTTTGAATAAATAGGAGGATACTTTATATTGAAATTCCATTTTCATATATTAAACTATTCAACTGAGAAAATATAGGTTACGTTGCTTATCCTCCAGAAGCACTTTTTTGATCATTAAAAGAGGATAAGTACACACACTGTCGCTGGATGACATCATTTGTTTACCTCCGAAATCTCGCAACCTCCGATATCCCGATATTGGGTTTCCCTGGGTGTTGAATGCTTTTCAAGTTATAGAGCGGACACCATTTTGTGAAGTCCAAGGGAAATAACTCATAAATTATAAATGCAAGAGTTATGGTTCTTGCTCTCTGCACATCGTCTAATGTTGATTGATATTTGTATGAAGTTTCGTGAAGATAGCTTGAACGGTTTTCAAGTTATAGAGCAGACACGATTTGTGGACACGATTTTGACAGACAGACGCTCGCGGGAAAACAGTGTCTCCCTACCCTAAAGTAGTGAGACATAATTCACAACCTGTTTTTGAAAGGGAAAGTGTGCAAGGAAATATACTAGCGGAAAAAAGAAACGCAAGTATTAATTCTGGGGTTGTATTTTTAAAGAAAATTGTGGATTTCATTTGATTGTTTAATTTTTTTAATTCTTTATTTCATTTTCTGTTAAATGCTATTGGTTTAGTGTCGTATAGCAGACGACGTTTGCAATAAATAGCGATAAACACAGACACTCAACGTTATTGAATAATGGGTATCAATAGCGCGTGTGTCCACCACGGGCTGCTGTCCCGGCTCTCACTCTTCTAACCATAGACCCGACTAAGTTGTCAATGGTCCTTTGAGGGATATTATTCCACTCTTGAATAAGAGCTAGCTGGAGCTGTGCGACGTTGTTCGGTACGTTGACACGCTTCCTGACCCTCCTGTCAAACGCATCCCAAAGGTGCTCGATTGGGTTTAAATCTGGACTGTATGGGGGCCAATCGAGCACTTGGACATTATTCTGGTTGAGGAAGTCGCGACAAACCCTGGCAACATGCGGTCTCGCGTTGTCATGCTGAAACGTGAGATTATGAGCATTGACAAGCGGGAGGACGCGAGACATAAGCACCTGATCCCGATAGCGTACGGCTGTAGATTACCCTGAATAACCACTAGGGGCGTTTTCACCCCATGAGAAATCCGACCCCAAACCATTACGGACCCCCCCCCCCCCCCACCCCCTCCCCCAAATCTGTCGACTTCTCGTACGCAAGCGTCAGAATATCGCTCACCAAGACGTCAATACACTCGTTGTCGCCTATCTTACCGCTGAAGCGAAAATCGCGAGTCATCGCTGAACATTACATGCCGCCAGTCAGCCAGTCGAAACCGATTTGGTGCATGGGCACGCAGCCATTGCATGCGGCGTTGACGTCGCCTGGGCGTATGGTTCGGGCCCACGTAAGGACGGCGTGGACGTAAATCGAACTCTCGCAAGAAATTTCTGACTGTCCTTGGACACACACGACGGCCATGTGTTCCGATAACTTCTCTTGCGGTCTCTGTCGCCGTCCTTAACCTGTTACGAAGGTGTACAAGATGTATACGTCTATCTTGACGTTGCGTCGTAACGCGCGGACGTCCGCTCCTAGGACGATCATTTAACCTACCGGTAGCTCTAAGACGCTGAACTAAGCGCGATATCGTTGACTCGTGCACCCAAAATTGCTGCGCGACGTCACGTTGCGTCCGACCCTGCAAAATTAGAGCAATAGCTCTACTCCTATCCAGTTGCGATAAGCGTATCATTTCTCTCAACAAAAAAAAAACAACAAACGTTTTGTGCAACCGATACGAATGGAACGAAAGTTCGATTTGGTAATGTGTTAAAGTCTCTACCACGCGACACTACCCGTGCAGCACGGATACGTATATAATGAAATTCAGGTACAACGATATTGTGTAGCCTGTGTTCACGCTTCAGTGATTTTGTGTGATCCATACACGGGGAAGTACACTAATGTCACCAAATACAGAAAACTAGATCAGTTTGTTCACAAACAAACTTTCAGTATTTAAAAGTTTGAACTTGCGTTTCCTTTTTCCCCCAAGTATACATTGGAACAGATACCAGAGGATCAATGGTCCTAAACCGCTCACCTGAGTGCTGAGTGTATACTGAAATAAATTTGATCTTGACAGAATGTCCCATGGACAGTTAATATGCTTTGTGATATGTGGCTGTAAAGATATATATGTACGAAAAATGTTTGTAAGGTGTCCTAGATTTTTACCTCCAGTCCATCCCAGGAAGGCTCCATTCAATCGGCCCAGTGGTTTTAGAAAACAGGATGTTTGAAAATGTTGACAGACGACAGGCTGCAGACGACAACGAAACCTACTCATATTATAAGCTTACTAGTGAGCCAAAAGCTCAGGTGAACTTAAAATCCACTGTTTGGCCTTTTTTCCACACAAAAACCTAAGTGACCGAATTTGACCTTGACATAAAATAGGTAAAGGTCAACCAAGGGTCATCATTTGAATAAACTTAGTAGGGCCTAATTCCCAATGCTGCATGCTAAGTTTCAAGGTCATGTCATTCAGTTCCTGAGAAGTTTTTCAAAGGGTTTTTACCATATATGGGCATGGCAGCCATCTTGGTCATGTGACCAAGATCCCATGAACAAAGTTTCTTTCTCCCATCCCATACAGGCTCCATGTGTAATTTGGTTTTAATCAGCCCAGTAGTTTAAGAGGAGAAAAATTTAATAATATTCCATCTTAGGCAAACAGAATAAAGGTCAGTAAATGACCTTGACCTTTGGTATCTGTATAAGTTCATTTAGCTGTTTGCATATTTCACCAGCCACAATTTAGGTACATTTGCTTCAGAATAAATGTAATAAATAAATATGATGAATAAAATAAATGTAATAATTATTATCACCAAAATATGGAGTAAATGGAGTGAAAATGTTTGTTTGTTTGTTTGTTTTTGTGTGTGTGTGTGTGTGTGTGTGGGGGGGGGGGGGGGGGAGGGGGGGAGGGGGGTATATATTTGTTTATGTCAAACAGGGAGAAAAGTGAGAAATTTTTATTTTTTTATGTCTTATAGACAGAAAGTGAGATGGATGGGAAAGAGAGGAATTTTCCTAATTTAGGAATATTATTTTGCAACATAAGGTTCATAATTCAGAATTTCTTATTTCCAAAGATTATTGTTCATCAAAGCCCTCCCCACCCAACCCCCACCCCCCCCCCCCCCCCCCCCCCCTCACAAACCCCCTTCACAGTTTTAGGGTTGTTTAGACAAGCTATAGACTTGAACAAGTTATCTCCCTTTATCAAGGTATAAGCTGAGCTAGGTCTTTGAAACTCTTAACACTTATTAGCAAACCAGCCATTTGATACAAAAAAAACTTCGGTAACTTCTGTCAAATTGGCTTGCAGCTTGATTTGGTTAATCAGGAAACTGTAAATTGTCCCTCGAAAATGGGAAACCCTTTTGAAACTGGAGATAACTTGTAATTTTAACAGATTGACTTCCATTTAGATTAGCTCTAGAAGCATTTTGGCACCTTTGAGAAAAACATGAAACAGAAAGTTTTATTGTACATTGATTGGTTGTTTCTAACAGGCTCATGTATTGGCTCAATTGGGTAAAGGGAAACTTCTGGGAAATTTGAGCTAGAGAGGAAATAAAAAAAAATCAGTCTTACATTAGCCACGGGACTGGGCACATGAGAACTACAATGTAGATGGTTCATAGACTGTTTGACATTAAATTTGGTTCTGTTTAGACTTACTAATCTTTGTAAAATCTTTGTGTTCAGCAGAAGTAAATAGAAGTGCCAAAATAAGGACAAGTAAATATTACTTGACTTAAAGTAACAATAGGAGTTAAGGGGTTAAAAGTGAAATAGAAATATTTAAGATTGATTTCCTTGTAACCCGAGTAAAAAGATGAACATTAATTTCGGAAAATATATGTGCTGGTGACATCAACTTAGGACAATTTTCAGGAAGTAAAGTGCTGGGACATCACGTTACAATCAAAGGACAATTCAGGACTTGTGATTTTAATGTTTAGGACTTTGGAGAAAAACAGTGACATTTCAGTGTAAAGTAGTGCCAATTTAGAACTCAGTGAAAAGTTCAGTGAAAGGTGTTTTAGTGCCAGTTTAAGGCTTAGAAATCAACAAAACCTAGCCTGCATCCATCGCATTTATTTGTTTTAGAAACTTTAAATAAACTCAAACTTGAGAAATCAAAACTCTGTCTTGAAGTTGTTATTTCATGTTTTAAATGATTATATCAGACAGCAGCATCTGTTAAACAGAAACTTTAAAACTGTCACCAGGGCTGATGCCACAAAGGGAGACAACCTAGACTCTCTCCCTCGTATATGAGAAGGAGCTCAAAAAGGGTCCTGTGTGCTAACAACATAGCTTGAGCTAAATTCCCTAAACTTTGCCGAGCAAGTTCATTCACACTAGTGACCCTCCAACGCTTGAGTCTCCAGAAGTAACCCCCATGCAACTCTGTGACACTATCAATTTCATGTCACAGGCTACAATAGAATCAGAAAAATCCAGTTAAGCCTTTTTTTCCATATAAAAGCCTCTGTGACCGAACTTGACCTTAATGTAAAACAGGTCAAGGTCAACCAAGGATCTTCACTTGAACAAACTTGGTAGGACCCCGCCCCCCCCCCCGTTTCTGTTTCGGAGATTATGGGTTTTTACAATATACGGTCATGGCAGCCATCTTGGTCATGTGACCTGGACCATTTGAACAAACTTTCGTTTCTCTATGCCATAATGGCTTCATATGAAATTTGGCTTCAATCTGCTCAACTGTTGTTTTTTTTTTTTGTTGTTTTTTGTTGTTGTTTTTTTAAGAAAAAACGTTTTTTGATATCTGAGTGACCTTGGACCAAAGTGTATGACCTTTGGTACCCATGCAGCTTCATTTACTCATTTAGCTGACTGCATATACCAACTTTAGGTTCACAGTGAACAATAGTTTTCAAAAAATGGACAATTTCTACTTTTTCCCATACAAAAGTATAAGTGACCAAATTTAACCTTGGTGTAAAATAAGTTAAGGTCAGCTCAGTCATCATTTGAACAAAAAATTATAAGTCTACAATGCTATTTACCAAGTTTCAAGGCAATCAGCTCACAGGTTCAAGAGAAAATTTTTTAAGGGTTTTTACCACATATGGTCATGGCGGCATTCTTGGTCATGTGACCTGGAGCATTTAAACCTTTCATTCCCACATGAGGTGCCACATGAAATTTTACTTTCAGCAACCTAGTGGTTTCAGAGATGTTTGAAAATGTTGACAAACGACAGACTACAGATGACAACAACAGAGCCTTCTCATATTATAAGCTCACCAGTGAGCCAAAGGCTCAGGTGAGCTAAAAATTCAGTCTAAAAAAAACTACTATTTTTTTTATTTCTCAATAACTGAGTGCTGAGTGTATATGGAGCCGTTTGGTTTCTGAGAAGATTTTTGAAGGGTTAGTACCATGGCAGCCATCTTGTTCATGCGACCTAAACTATTTGAACAAACTTTTGTTCCTTCATCCCATAAAGGCTTCATATGGAATTTGGCTTAAATTTGCCCAGCTGTTTTAATAAAAAAAAAAAAAATATATATATATATATTGTTATCTTCGTGGCTGAGTGGTTAAAGCACTGGACTCTGGTGCTAGAGGCCCTGGGTTCAATCCCCACGGCAGGCAAGAAAAAATTCAATGACAGAACAAGCTTTCCTTATTGTCATTTGCAGGTATCACAAGTAACCGAATTTGACATTGGCGTTAAATGGGTTAAGATCAACCCATCCTTTGAACAAAGTATAATGGGCCATAGTTCCCAATGCTACATTCAAAGTTTCAAGGCCATTATCCCACTGGTTCCAGAGAAAAAGATTTTTGAAGATTATTTACTATATATGGTCATGGTGGCAATCTTGGTCATGTGACTGGGACCAATTGAACAAAATTTCATTTCTTCTAACCCATAAAAGCTTCATATGAAATTTGACTTCAATTTGCCCAGCAGTTTTTAATCAATATTAAGTTTTAATATTAACATCTGAGTGACTTTGGTCAAATGTCAAGGCGTGACCTTGACCTTTGATACTCATGTAGCTTCATTTACTCATTTAGTTGATTGCAAGTACAAAATTAAAAGTTCACAGGCAACAATAGTTTCCAAAAAATTAACAATTTCCACTTTTTCCCATATAAATGCATATGTAACCAAATTTGACCTTGATGTAAATTGGGTCAAGGTCAATTGTTTGTTTGTGTTGAGGTTTTATTGCCCAGTCAACCCAATGGGGTCATGTCAAGCCCGGTCAATTTACCTAGCCACACATTTACTGGGCAGGCTTAGTCCTCTAAGCGGTTAACCAGTATTGTGCACATTCTTTCGCCAGAAACTGACAACTGCCCTTCTTGAATCAGTGGAAGAGAAAGAATGATCATACAAAATATTTTATGATCAATCTCCATGAAAGAATTTTGCTGATCCCACTCCGGGGTAGAACCCGCGACCTCCTGGTTTCCAGTCAGATGGCGCATCCGAGCCACCTGTCATCATTTGCCCACCCACCCCATCCCCGCACCCCCCAAAGTTTCCGGTCCTTTGGTTCCAGACGTTTTTTAAATGTTTTTACCATATACGGGCATGGCAGCCATATTTGTCAAGTGACCAAACTCATTTTAATTAATTTTCATTTCCTTGTTCTTAAAAGCTTTCCTATGAAATCTGGTTACAAATGGCCCAGTGGTTTCTGAGAAAAACAAGTTTTAATTTTCATATCTGAATGACTCTGACCTTGAACACTCATCTAGTGTCATTTACTTATCTAGGTACCTGAATCTACAAATTTTCAGATCACAGCCTGCAAGTTTCTGAAAAATACAGTTTTGACTTTATCCCATACAAAGGCCTATGTGACCAAAGTTGACCTTAGCCTAAAATAGATCAAGGCCATCCAGGGGTCATCATTTGAATAAACTATGATTGGCTCGAGTTCCCAATGCTACATACCAAGTTTCATGATAATCAGCCCACTGGTTCCTCATCAGATTTTTAAAGGGTTTGCATGGCGGCCATATTGGTCAAGTGACCAAACTCAAATTAATTTTACTTTTCTTGTTCCAAAAACCTTTCATGAGAAATTTGGTAATAAATGGCCCAGTAGTTTCTGAGAAAAAAATTTCATATCTGAATGACCTTGGGCCAAGGTAAAGGTGCGATCATGACCTGGAATACTCATGTAGTTTCATTTAGTTTTGTGCATCTACTAATTTTCAGACCACAGGCTGCAATAGTTTCTGAAAATACTGTTGACTTTTTCCCATACAAAAGTCTATGCTAACAAATTTGACCTTGGCCTAAAATTGGTCAAGGGCATCCAGATGTCATCATTTGAGTAAATTAGGATTGGCTCAAGTCCCTAATGCAAACATACCAAGTTTCATGAAAACAGCCTGGTTCCGGAGAATCGGCCTACTGGTTTCTTATATGGGCAAGGCAGCCATCTTGGTCATGTGACCTGGACCCCGCAAACAAACTTTTATTCCCCCATCCAATGGATGCTCCACATGAAATTTGACTTCAATCGGCCAGACTGCAGACGACAATATAGGATAGTCATACTATAAGCTCACCAGTGAGCCAAAGGCTCAGGTGAGCTAAATATTGGGTCTTATGCACCATCATATACTTAAAATTCTGAGTTGTTGAGTTGAAATGAGTTAGAACTTTCTTCTTAGATGATAAAAGGTTTGGACGTCAACTAGATACAACTGATGAGGAAATGTGTAATAAAGTGCAGGATCCTGTATATCTAGATAGTGTTGGGGTTTAACGACATGTCAACCCTTGTGGGTCATTTTGTGTCGTCTCTCAGAGAAAGGGAGAAGAGAGATAGAAGAGATGAAAGAGAGGGACAGGGAAGAGGAACAGGAATAAAAGTGAAGGAAAAGAATAAAAACATTCCCCCTCTACCCTTACCTGCTGCAAGGATAGCAAGCCTTGCCCAGCTGTAAGCCAATATCAGTGGGACGCCTCGGTGATGCAAGATACATGACACGTTTGCACCACCCGACCATCCCCCGTATATTGTGATAGGCATATTCAAGTGGAAGAGATAGCAAAGCCATTGGGCATTTGCTACCATAGCATTTCAACAATCTTGCATGATCAGTTAGGTTTGCGAAGCCAACAGCTCATTAGGTCTCCAAATCCGTAAGCAATGAGTTAATGGCAATTAGAGCAGCAGTAAGTAGCAGACGAAGAGTTCAGGTTGAAGTTTTTTTTTGTTTTTTTTTTTTGCTTTTATAACTGTTGATGAGATTTAGGTCCATTACCATGAGCCAGAATACAAAGATCAGTTGTCAGTGGGTACGATCTGGTGGTCCCTGTATCTGGGGATGGTTGGAGTAATTCCATTGGACTTTTTACCAAAGGGGAGTACAATAACTGGCATGCACTATATAAACTTGACCAAGTGAGAATCACAGGATGTTCTTGCTCACATGTGAAATCTAATGCATGCTTTAAAATTTCATGTTTGTAGCCTTCTGTTTTGCTATAAAATATAAAGCAAAATTATCTTCATTTTCAAATAACCACTTGGGGTCTCTTAATATCGGTTTCATTGGTCAGCTATTTGCCAATGCTTTAACTGTACACATGAAATATGCTAATTATTTTGTATGTTTATCAGCACCGTTTCATCCATAAAAATGCATTAGTCCTGTATTCAAAAACACTAGGTAGAGATGACAACATTCTCCTACCTTGCAAACAAAGCAAAAAGTTCATGGATCTGAAATGTTTAAGACTATGGGCACAGTCCTATCTATTGATAGGTCTATAGTACATATGGTGGAAAAGCATATGGACATCCAACATGAATTCTATGGTGTGAAGGGTCATTCCTTTCATTTTATAAGCAGAACTGTTGGGAAACTGAATAAATACAAGAACATTTTACCAAAATGGTTACTTTAGTGTCTTTTAATGACATGCACTATAATTTACAAATACATATACATGTACAATATTATGTTTAAAAAATATTAATTTGAGGCCATCTGCAGGAAACATTGGCTGACTAAACTGCAAATCACTTCTTTAGGACTGCTTGAAGTACCAACAAGACCTGTCAAAGGAAGGGTAGCTTGCAACTGCCTGTCAAATGAAAATTTTCTAAGTCCATTACCTTAACCTCATTGTCACTGAATGGTTTTACTGGTAAGGCATGCAATTAATAAAACTGTGATAGTATCTATCATCAGTCTCACTATTTACTAAATTCCATTCAGGGTTTCTGAAGACATATCCATTCAGGCATACCGGTACATACAGAAAACATACAGAACATGAAACTTCTAACATTCTGAGGTTAAAACATTTCTCTGTACATGGGATACTGTTCAAATATTTGACCCATTTATGCCAAGTTCTTCCATTTTAACCCTTTGGACCAGTCCATTTCCAATAAAAAAAGGTATCCAGCTAATATTTATCATTACCTTGTTTTACAGAAATTCCTGTATTTAATGCAAACCGGGAAGACCCCGATCAGACTCCATGTTCTGCGGTGTCTGATCTAGCTAGGCGTAAATGGGTGAAGTAATTACTGTATACTGACAATGCACATCTGAACTGCTTCATGATAAACCAGAATATGCACCTGCAGTCCATTTACTATTTTCTACAAACACAATATTTGGACTAGCAATCTAACTAGAAAATAGAA
This sequence comes from Anodontia alba, assembly GCA_964016985.1. Classification (NCBI taxonomy): domain Eukaryota; kingdom Metazoa; phylum Mollusca; class Bivalvia; order Lucinida; family Lucinidae; genus Anodontia; species Anodontia alba. Next base: position 4,603,570 of record OZ024823.1, read on the forward strand.
AGGCCTTAACAAAACTGTTCTCAATGGACAAACCAGTATGGTCTCCCCTCTCTGTGCATGAGTCCCATCAAAAGAATGTCTGTGCAAAGACATACACAGACCATACTGACCATATGCATAGATCTGCCCAGATATGCAGTTTGCTCTGACAATATCTGACAGTGTAGACTGTAACCTTCAGCACTTTCTTTTATAGCAAATTAAACTGAAAAAATACTGACAATATTTTTTTTCAGAAACATTTCTTTGGAATTGTCTCCTTAACAGACAATTTTGTAAGAACTGTCAGACCTTAATTTCTGGGAAAAATAAAATTTTCAAAATATCTGCTGCAATTTTCACTCTGCCTGCAAAAGTGTCAAAAGCTTGTTAGATAAACCCTGCCTAGATTATTTATGGCCTCATATACATTTTCTCATGATGCTACATCAAGTTTTCTCTTAATGATTCATCTCATAGAAATACACTTTTTCTTCCAACTACTCATATGCAAGAAAAATGGGTGTTGCCTATTTTTTTTTTTTTTTTTTTTTTTTTTTTTTTTTTTTTTTTTTTAAGAATGGATGTCTGAATGACATTTGACAAATGGAGAAAACTAAGAAAAAAAAAAATTGGGGGGAGGCAAATATTTCCATGTCAGTTATTTGACGATGATGAGTTCAGGTTTAATGGTGTGTCATTTGTCAGAGTTATTTCCCTTTAAGATATATCTATTCCCCTAAAGCAATCTCATACACTTGTCTGAGCCTCAAAACAAACCTGTAAAATGGGAACAGTGAAGATCAGTTTCTCTAGCCATATAGCTTGGTCCCTTGCTGTCTGCTCAATATTTAAACCATAAATGTCAGAATTTTAGAATAAAGGAAGGCTAGGACTTAGGAGAATTTATATGCAGGATCTTGGCCTTTGCTGTTCACAATAAGACATTATGTAGATTTTATCGGCAGAAAGACTGAGCCATGCCCTAAATCTGGAAAAGCATATGTAAGATAAACCTATTACTTTAAAAACTTTTACATACTCTATACTTAAACCCAGCACTCTCTAGACGAATTAACAGCGTTTTTTCATTCTCGTTTTTCAGAAACATTTTACTATATATATATATATTTTTTTTTTTTTTTTCTATATTTTTCCCAGAAAATAGGGTTTGACATTTCATGCAAACTGTTTATTTAGGAGACAAAACAATTTGCATGCTGTGTCAATAGGAAAAATAATAAAATATTCCAAAAATGTCTACTGAAACCCCTTGCATGCTACATGTTAGTCCAGTCAGACAAAGGTTTAGCAAAATACAGACAGTAAACAAGAGCTGTCGTAGGACAGCGTAGCTCGCCTGCTGGGTACATTTTATATTGTAACATTTTTATCATTAAGAAAATCAAAATGAAATAATCTATGAAATAATTTTCAAGTTATATGGCGAAATCATTCAACCATATAATATAGGTCACACTGACCTAGATGTATTTCTATGTAAATCATTTTGTCACATAGATATAATAATCCAGGTATGACAATTCTCCATGAAATAGTAATAAAAATAAAAGGCAAAATCACTGAAGCATGAAATATAGGTCATAATGACCTAGATATAGTAAGTGGTCATTCATTGGGTCACATGGAACTAATATCCCAGGTGTGACATTTATCCAACAAATAGTATTCAAGATATAAGGCAAAATCACTGAACCATGAAATATAGGTCACACCAACAGAGATATATTTTGACGTCAATAATCGGGTCACAAGGAACTAATATCCCAGGTGTGACATTTATCCAACAAATAGTATTCAAGATATAAGGCAAAATCACTGAACCATGAAATATAGGTCACAATGACCTAGATATAGTAAGTGGTCATTCATTGGGTCACATGGAAGTAATATCCCAGGTGTGACATTTATCCAACAAATAGTATTCAAGATATAAGGCAAAATCACTGAACCATGAAATATAGGTCACAATGACCTAGATATAGTAAGTGGTCATTCATTGGGTCACATGGAACCAATATCCCAGGTGTGACATTTATCCAACAAATAGTATTCAAGATATTAGACAAAATCACTGAACCATGAAATATAGGTCACAATGACCTAGATATAGTAAGTGGTCATTTATTGGGTCACATGGAAGTAATATCCCAGGTGTGACATTTAACCAACAAATAGTATTCAAGATATAAGGCAAAATCACTGAACCATGAAATATAGGTCACAATGACCTAGATATAGTAAGTGGTCATTCATTGGGTCACATGGAAGTAATATCCATGGTGTGACATTTATCCAACAAATAGTATTCAAGATATAAGGCAAAATCACTGAACCATGAAATATAGGTCACGACCTAGATATAGTAAGTGGTCATTCATTGGGTCACATGGAACTAATATCCCAGGTGAGACATTTATCCAACAAATAGTATTCAAGATATAAGGCAAAATCACTGAACCATGAAATATAGGTCACAATGACCTAGATATAGTAAGTGGTCATTCATTGGGTCACATGGAAGTAATATCCCAGGTGTGACATTTAACCAACAAATAGTATTCAAGATATAAGGCAAAATCACTGAACCATGAAATATAGGTCACAATGACCTAGATGTAGTAAGTGGTCATTCATTGGGTCACATGGAAGTAATATCCATGGTGTGACATTTATCCAACAAATAGTATTCAAGATATAAGGCAAAATCACTGGACCGTGAAATCTAGGTGACCTGGACCGTAAAATGTAGGTCACCATGACCTTCACTCTCTTACACTTAATCTGATGTCACATAGTTAGCTTATGTATAACCAGTTGTGTCTATAACCTGTAGGCATATAAGATTTTACAAATGTGTCCTAGATTTTGACCCCTAGCCCCACCCCAAGGCCCACCCTGAGGTATGAACCCAGGGGTATGTTCTTTTGGAATCTCAGAAGACTCGTCCAGGTACCCAAATTCTAAATATGAATGCTCTATGAGGAGTGAAAGTCAAGATATAAGAATTTGAAAAACTTTTAACACAGTATTACAAAGGTGTCCTAGATTCTGACCCCTAGCCCCACCCAGGGGCATGAACCCAGGGGTTTATTCTCTTGGAATCTCAGAAGACCCTCCAAGGTACCTAAGTTCCAAATTTGATGCCTCTGTGAGGAGTGACTGTTGAGATATAAACATTTGAAAAACTTTAACGCAGTGTGACGGGAACGGGAACGCAAACGTGGACGACCGGGGTGACTACAATAGCTCTCCTTGTACTTCGTACAGGCGAGCTAATAAGACCATAAAATTTTTCTAATAACATTTGAGTACTGTTTTAAAACATTTAAATAGAAATCTGAACGTAGGAAGTTCTTGACAGAGGAGTGCACTGCAAATGAAATGTTTAATACTGGGTGTTTTTATAAGCTAGCAACAGTACTTCAGTCACCACTAAACGATGTTGTTATACTGCACATGAGCAAGCTGTTTTTCTTTCGTCCTTATTTTTTGCCAAATCTGCATAATCCTGACAAATTTAAAGATTCTGTGGAGATGCTGAAATACAAAGCAGTATGTAAGTTGATCAATAAAACATTTACAATCTGCTTCCATTGTTCAACTAACTTCACAACAAAGTGAAGTTAACTCTGACTGTTTAATACTATACGTTATTGCTTCAGATAAGGTTGTTGTTTTGTCATCAGCCAAAAAGAAGACCTTTTTCTTATCTTTCCATGAAAACATACAATGTATGTTGTGAGTGCTCAATAGAAGCACCTTACCAAGGTGTTTCTAATGAGTACCCACATGTTTTCATAGAGAAAACATGAGTATTTTAACAAATATTTCTGACAAGGTTCACAAGTATGGAACAGCAAACATAACACTAAAATTATCTACTGTATTTAGCATAAGTATTGGGACACTTTATCTACTTACATACTTGACATAAAATTTGAAATAGTCCATTCTATAGTTCTAATACCTGTTGATTTGTCTGAAATATTGCTGTATGTATGGCAAACAGTGTAGACCATGATCAGATGCTGCATTCTGCAGCATCTGATCTGGGTCTACAATGTTTGCAAAGGGATATCTGTCCTAATACTTAGGGTTATTATGGTATATTGAGACATGTTGATTTCTTAGGGCCTTCATATTATCCTATGTAAGTACTATAATGTGAACCCCTGCTCTTTTAGCTAAATGGAATCCCAAGTAAAAATTATTAGATAAAAATTACTTGATCTTTTCTAGCAAGTCTGAAAATATAAATGAAATGGGATGTCCTTCTTTCAGGAATGATGATACTGATTCAAGTTTAAAGACACTTCAACCCACTAGGGTCATTTATGTCAGTATGATATGTTAACATAGGTTACTATATGAAATGGTAATGTTTTTACATTGGAAAGTACGAAAACTATTACCAGTTATATGTTCAGTTTGAAAACTGAGTGCTAAAGATCAAGTCTATAAAAGCCCGACGTTCCTTTTTCATCTTGCCAGAGCCAGAAAATAAAATGGAGACTAAAAAATGGGTCAATGACCAATGAAAAATGATATAAACCAGAAATGAATGATTTCAGCCATGTTGAGACAAGTGCCCTTATTGCATATTCAAACAGCCAAGATTCAGCTCAGCAATGCATCACATTCTGATCAGGCCCTTCACTGACTGCTTAAGTCATTGGATACTACGTACTGACAGAGATCATACTGATCTAAACTGCACTGTTGTGTGGACTGAACTGGGTATTTGCTCTTTGCAACCATAACCCTTTTCTCAAGTTCTCACTTACTGACACTGTTTTTATTTCTCCAAACATATGATGTAGGTACTCATTAGAAGTGCCTAATTGTATGTTTTCACAGAGAAATAGCAAAAAATACTTTTGTGAATATCCCTCTTTATCTGGAGGTATGGTTCTGGCTAACTTTATATATTAATGGGTTTTGTCATGCAAAAAAAGGCAGCTTAGTCTGAACAGAGACCAACTTCAGCTGGCAAATCCAGTTACTTTTTCTGTTGGCCAACAGGACACTAAAGATATGGTACCAGCTAAAAGTCAAGGCTTGACCATTGTGTGCTGCTGCACAAGCTGATCAGGCTCTGTAGATGCAGAGGGTAGCACTGGTATTTCAATATTTGCGTAAAAGTAAAGACTGCTTTTTGCCTGACACAGACGAACTGCTTCAATTATATGTATAAAATGTACTCTTACTGCTAAATTCAAACTGGTGAAGAAGTTTTTGAGCTGGGCTCAGTACATAGCACCAGAAAAGATGGGGTTTTTTTTGTTGTTTTTTTTTTGTTGTTGTTTTTTTTCCTGTTTAAAAGTAATGATATTTTTCTTATTTCTCCTTGAAAACATATGGCCACTCTAATGAGTACTCACTAATGTTTTCACGGAGAAATAACAAAATATTATGTGGATATTATGTAGATATTCCCTCTTATCTGGAGCTATGGGAAAACCTTGTCTACGCATATACAAATAGCAAAGGATAGCTTACAACTGCAAAATATATTGTCCAACCAGAAAACTGAAAAGTCTGCATAGTGTTTGAAGTTTACACATCACTCTTGAAAACAAGTCTTCCAAAAAGTATACAATCAAATTTGAATGGCACAAATGCTGATGGCTTACCTTCTCTGGCTAACCGGATCTAATGACTGTGTTCCTACTAGTCATTTTATGAAGCCAACCCCGGACAGCTGAAAGTCCCTCTCAATAAAATTGACTTTTATAGTAAAATATCTGTTGGAGCCACTGGAATTCGCATTTCTGCCTATGTTGTGGGTTCTCATTGGTATTTCCTCAACAAGACCATTCCAATGAAATCCCACATTTTTGTTCAGAATGCATAGCTATAGATAAAATGCTAATTTTCAATCAAAAATTTATTGATAATGTTCTTCTTTCTCCATGGAAACCTATGTTATGGGTACTCGTTAGAAGCGCCTCATCGAGGCGCTTCTAACAAGTACCCACAACATATGTTTGCATGGAGAAATAAGAAAAACATATACCGTGTACTTCAACTTACCTAGAGCTATGGAAATGTGAAAAATATTTAGCTGGATACTCCTCTTATCTAGAGCTATGTTTGCAGATTTCAAGATGGCTAATGATGAAGATAATTTGGTGTTTTACATCTCTTTCATTTGTCCTGCTGAATAAATTAAGATGCCAGACCTACTTCCAATTTTCAGCCAATCAGATTACTTGATCCAGTTTGTTGATACAGATTCATATACCCAATGGCAAACAGTGCAGATCCAGATCAGTTGGCTTCTTCAGAAGCCAACTGATCTGGATCTACACTGTTTGTAAAGACAAGGTATATCCGGGCTCAGCAGGACTAGGGTTAAGGCATAAGAAGAAAATGAAAGATTCTGTGCAATGAAGTGCAGTACAGACACACAAATTGAATTCCGCCTCTAGTGGGATTCAAACTTAGGATCTCGTGATCTAATATCAGGAGTGCTGCTTGGCTATGCAGATGCTTCCAAGATGGCTAATTACGCAGAAACTCCGAATAGTAGGGGATCAGAACCTATATTTTTCTTATTTGTCTTTAAAAATTAATCATGGTACCTCCAGAGAATTTCTCAGCAAGATGATTCTAATGAAATGACGCTAGATTCTATTATCATGGCTTCAGATAAGAAGGATATTCAAATAAATATTTTCTTAATTCTTCCTGAAATATGTTGTGTGTACCAGAGGAATTGTTTAGGAAGAGTATTAATTTTGGTGATAATTCTGAGATAAATTTTCTCTTTTCTCCAAAATAACATACACTGTGAGTACTCATTAGAAGCCCCTTAAGCCCCTTGTCAAGGTGCTTCTAATGAGCAACAAAACCATATATGTTGTGGAGACAAAAGAAAAAAACTGATATGGATATCCCTCTTGTCTTGAGATAACGGCATAACAAGTTTTCCTATGACCCAGCTCATTTCCATATTATCAATGCAAAATGGTCCACAATATTCAGTAGACACCAAAATACAAAGTTTGTTCTATAGTCTAATCATCATCCACATTCTTCTTCTTTGGTGGTGTACTTGATCTTGAACTCCTGTCACTACTTCTTGATCGGGACCTGCTGGGACTACGGCTTTCAGAACGAGATCGGCTTCGGCTACAAACAGAAGTTTTAGAAAAGCTCTGAATCACAGAACATGTGGTTCACATGCTATCAAATCAATGTACAGCATTATGAGATGCCAAAAATTCAAAAGAAAAGTAGTAACTTTTCAGAGAAAACAGATGTCATCCACACTGAATTTTCAGTTTTTCTACAGATGTGACCTTGCAAATTACGTCAAGGTCACCAAAATCTAATCAGTTCTTTGTTATGCCCTAACTATATATACATGATATATATTCAGGAGAAGCGATAAGCAGCGCATCTGCATATTTTAGGCTTGTGTCAAGTCTAGATACTCAATTGTTTTGAAAATTAAGTGTATCAGATATGTAAAATGTTTTTTCCAATACACAAGTCACCTCCACTTAGCGAGTATCTGATTGTTTACACTGATCTCTATAATCCAGACTGAGTTCTGTATTTTCATAAATTTGAGGTGAAATTGGCGCCTTTTACGGCTGCAAATGACAGCAAACCAGTCTAGATTTTTTGGACATTTTCCACCACGATTTTGCTTGACGTTACAGTTACGGCATGCGGTTTCTTCATGCGGGGTAAGAAAAAACATTTAGCATGCTGAAAGCGTTTTACGACAATGCTAAAATAAAAGACAGCAGCTATCATGATCTTTCATCCCTTGAGGCTAAGATTATCAGCAGACATGTCCACGTGTGAGATATTTTACACTACCCGGTCAAATAACATTGTTTGTTTCAGATCGTCTGACCTCATTCTAACATGCCTGCTTCATAGCAGTTTTCCTCTCTTGCTTTCCTTTTTTTCTTTCTTTCCATCTTTTTTTTTTTGGGGTACAAAATATTTGGACAGAAGATTTCAACAGTATTTTTTTTACATTCCAATGTTTTGGGATGCCAAATTTTCGTCACCCAGATGATCGACGCGCTGTTGTATTTTAATATTTACCATTTTCGTTTGAAAGACGATTTATATGCGGCAACAAGAAAAACAGTGCCTTAGTGCTAATGCGAGATATCAGTCTGCAAATAAAAATGTTTAGTCATATTGATTAAAAACAGATTCTTAGTCCAGCATATTTTATCTAGTAAACATTGTATACATTCTCATAGGACTGCCGAGTTGCACCCCATGCGGCGATAAACAATTCTGGAATGTTCGCATTACCAATACACATTGCTCTACAGTTTTCCTTATCCTGCATGAAGAAACCATGTGCCGCAACGGTAATCTCAACATGAAATCGTGGCGGAAAACTGTTTCGAGAGGAAAAACAAACTTACGTCGGTTAAACTCTGGCTAACTTATGTCCTGAATTATTTGCCCTATGACTAAATTTTCTTTTCCTTCTCTAACTCCTCAACCATTTAAAATAGTTTAATGAAACTTAATGGTGGTGTGAATATTGCCAAGGGAATACATTAGGGCCAAGAATGGTAACTGTAGTGTACTTAGTTTATAAATTATTTCCCTTGTTTGACTTCTGCATTTCTCAACATCTGTGCCACTTCATCCTGGGAGCTTTTTTTTACATATACTAACAGTATTTAATACGTTAGTTGTTTTAATATAGGTGCAATCATTAAATACAGGACTGCTATTCCTGTTTGTCTACCTGTCCATCTTTTAGCCATACACAGTGTACATTGGTTACAATTTCTTTAAAAATTTGATCCCACTGTCTTAGCAAATGGGCGTATAATGCGCGGCTTGCAAAGCGCTTGTAAAACCCATGAACAGGTAGAAAAATGGACTTTTTCAAATTTTAGAACAAGTATGCTAAGAAGTTACGCTATCAAACTAAATATTGTAATATCAGGAAAGAGCAAACAACCAAATGCCACAACCAGAACCAGAATTCCGCGGAAGGCGGCGTCGCACCTGCTGGGGCAAAAGTCACAGGAGCCACAATCAGAACATGGTCATTAAAAAAGTTTATTTCATTCTTAGCAGTGCTAGGTTGGAAAAGTGACAAAAATTAAGACAAGGCTTATACGAGGGTCCTGCAAAAAGTTTTATCACTGTGTTTGGATTACTTCAGTGCTACATTTTATCAAACATACTTTTATTACAAACCTTCAAAGTATTCCCCCTTTACTGAAACACATTTCTGTAACCTTTTTACCCAGTCGCTAAAAGCAGATAAATAGTCTTCTTTTGGTATCTATTGGAGACACTGATCAATAGTACTGCCAAGAGAACTTCTAGACGTATACTTATTTCCAGAATGCATTTTCTTAAGCCTTGGAAACAAAAAGAAATCACATGGACTCAGGTCAGGTGAATAAGGTGGATGGGTTAAAACTTTCACCTTTTCAGAAGCCAAAAAAGACTTAACAACTTCACACTTATGAGAGGAGGCGTTGTCATGTAAAAGGTGGACTCCTGACCATCCTTTGCTTGGTCGTTTCTTATTGTAAAACTCTTTCACTTTCAGTACAGAATTCTTGTAGAATCGGCTAGTGACTGTATGACCAGATGGACAAGGCACTTGAACGACTGGCCTACTTGAATTAAAGAAAATTGCGTACATCTTTTTCTAACTTATGGTTCTCTTGGCAATACAGGGGCGTTTTTTAACTTTTCGCTTCCATTGCTTATTATCAGCCCTTCTTTGTGGCTCAAACATGTGCACCCAGGTTTCATCACCTGTTAGCAAGTTAGAAATAACCCAACTATTACAACCTTTGTATGTTTTCAGAAGTTCCCGGGCACACTGAAGGCGTTGTGTCTTTTGCTCCTCAGTGAGCAAATGAGGTATCCACCTAGCACAAACCTTCCTCAGGTCCAAACGCTTTTTCAGAATTGTTTGCACACTGCCTTCTGATATACCAGTTCAACTAGCTATATCTTTGACAGACAATCACGCATCCTGTTCGACCACAATCTTTACAGCAGCGATGTTAGCCGTGGTAAGAGAGGTTTTAGGCCTTCCAGGACGGGTATTATCTTCAACAGAAAATTTCCCAGCTTTAAAAACTTTAACCCACCTAAAAACTGTGTGCACTGAAATGGTCTGAGGTCCATATATACCACACAATTCATTCAATAACTGCTTTGAATCTATATTAAGCCTAATGCGGCATTTAATACAGCTACAAATTTCAGTCTTTTGGTCCATGTTCCAATGTAACAAGTAAATTGGTCAGTGTATATGACTGCATCTATTTCAATTTGAAATAACTTGGTCAGTTGGAAAGCAATTTGCATGAAATAAACGGGTATCGTTAGCTATTCAACACACCATTCAAGTGCAGTGAAACATTTTAAAATATACCTGGGATAAAACTAAGTAAGCCTATTAGTGACAGAACTTTTTGCATGACCCTCATATGAAAAGCAGATGCAGATCTTCAGACTATGGAGAAAACATGTGCAAAGTTTCAAAACGATTGGTATAAAATTGTGTGAGGAGTTGTGCTCAAGAGGTACCAACTGTCTATATACTGAGGGTGAAAAATGACTAAGTTCACAATGTGGAAAAAAATCTGAGGTTAAGAAAATGACAAAGTTAAAGTGGAAAAAGTGACAAAAATAAATTTAAAAATCATATCCAAACTACATGCACTTCTGCAGATCTGGGAGAAAACATGTGCAAAGTTTCAAAAAGACCGGTTTAAAATTGTATGAGAAGTTGCAATCACATGGTACCCACTGTCTATACATCTGAGGTCAGTAAATGACAAAGTTCAAAAAGAACAAAAAAATGATAAAAAATATGGCAAGGATTATATGAAAAGCATTTGCACATCTTCAGACTATGGAGAAAACATGTGCAAAGTTCTAAAAAGATTAGTATAAAATTGTATGAGGAGTTGTGCTCACGAGGTACCAACTGTCTACATATTGAGATTGAAAAATGTAAATTCACAATGTGCAAAAAGTGAAAAAAAATAAATCTAACAATTACATCCAAATCATATGCATATCCTCATACCATGAAGAAAACACATGCAAAGTTTCATAATAATCGGTACAAAACTGTAAGAGGAGTTGTGCTCACAAGAGGTACCAACTGTTTATATATAAAGGGTGAAAAATGACTGTTCACAATGTGGAAAAAGTGACAAAAATGGCCTAACAATTATATCCAAACCACAGGCATATCCTCATACCATGAAGAAAACATATGCAAAGTTTCAAAACAATCGGTACAAAACTGTAAGAGGAGCTGCACTCACAATAGGTACCCATTCCCTATATATTGAGGGTGAAAAATGACTAAGTTCACAATGTGGAAAAAGTGACAAAAAATGTAATAACAATTATACCCAAACCATATGCACATCCTCATACCATGAAGAAAACATACGCAAAGTTTCAAAACGATCGGTACAAAACTGTAAGAGGAGTTGCGCTCTCAAGAGGTACCCATTGTCTATATATGGAGGGTGAAAAATGACTAAGTTCACAATGTGGAAAAAGTGACAAAAAAATGTTCTAGCAATTATACCCAAATCACATGCACATCCTCATACCATGAAGAAAACACATGCAAAGTTTCAAAACAATCAGTAAAAAACTGTAAGAGGAGTTGCGCTCACAGGAGGTACCCACTGTCTATATATTGAGGTGACTAAGTTCACAATGTGGAAAAAGTGACAAAAAATCATCTAACAATTATATCCTAACCACTTGCACATCTTCATACCATGAAGAAAACACAAGCAAAGTTTCCAAACTAGACAAAGTGCCCAGTGGGGCACGTATACCCCCGATCAGCGCTACCGCCACTTTTTGAAGAGCACAAAGTACTTAGGTTTGACTCTGGAGATGGCAGTTGTATGCTATATGTTATAACATTGAAAAAATTCAATCGCACATAATATGAAGCCCTTGACCTCAAAGGTCAGGCACAGGTGCAGGGATTGAGCTAAATAAAACTTTAGCCCTATAACTATCATCATATACCAGTGAATTCAATCAGTCTTTATAATATAAGCAAAAATTACATTTGTATGAAAAGTCTGTGACCTTGACTTAAAAGCCATGCCCCAGCTTGGGGATGGTGCCAAGAAAAACTTTAGACCTATATATACCATCATGCTTAATATTAATGAAACCAACGAAAGGGTCTTCGTAATATAGCTATATAAATTTTAATGAAAATTTTAAGGTGACATGCATACTCAATGTCCTCTACATATCAGTAAAGTATCACTAAAATATCTTAAAGAATTTTTAGAGTTATTGCCCGCATCAGATTTCAATAACCAAGGGAGAAAACTGCAGAATGGAGTCAGAAAGTCATTCTTGAATGTGAACTCAATGTCCTCTACATACTGGTGTAGTATCATGAAAATATCTAAACATGTTTTAAAAATATGGTTCCCACAAAATTTTTACAATTCTGGAGACAAGAGAAATAACTCATGGACCAAGTCAGTTAGAGTTGTCTTTCTTGTACCTGACATCCCTACCAAATGTACTCAACAACCTGACAGTTTGTTTGTGTTGAGGTTTTACGGCCCAGTCAACCCAATGGGGTCATGTCGAGCGTGGTCAGTTTACCTAACCACACGTTTATTGGGCAGGCTTAGTCCTCTAAGCGGTTAACCAGTATTGTGCATATTCTTTTGCCAGAAACTGATAACTGCCCTTCTTGAATCAGCGGAAGGGAGAGAATGACCGTAGAAAATATTTCATGATCAATCTCCACGAAAGAATGTTGCCGACCTCAGCGGGGGTTGAACCCGCGACCTCCTGGTCTCCAGTCGGACGGCGCATCCAACTGAGCCACCGAGGCCGGCACAACCTGACAGTTTCCTGAAAATAGCTCAAAGGGTAGTTAGGAGTTATGGGGTGCACAATGTGTTTATGGACAGACAGATGGATGGATGGATTCCATGCTGACAGCTATATCCCCGAAACCTCTTGGTAGGAGGATAATGAAATTCAACAAAAGGTCTTGATGGTATAGCTATATAAACTTAGATGCAATTTTTTTACTTTTATATGAAATTTCTAAGTCTGTGACCTTGACCTCAAGGTCATACCCCGGGATGGGGATGATGCTGAGTAAAACTCTAGACCTGTATCTACCAACATGTAAAATATAAATGAAATTCCTCAAAGGGTCTTTATGGTATAGCTATATAAACATAAACACAAAAATTTTGACTTATGAAAATTCTAAGTCTGTGACCTTGACCCCAAGGTTATCCACCGGGATTGGGTTGGTGCTGATAAAAACTTAAGCTCTATATCTACCATCAGGTATGAATGAAATCTATCAAAGGGTCTTCATAATATAAGGTCTTATAAACTTTAATGTAAAACTTTGAACCTTAGACAAAAATAAAGTATGAACGAATAATGCTTCAACGGATGGACGGACAGACGTACAGACTCCTTGCTGATAGCTATATCCGCTCAACCTTTCAGTTAGGGGATAATGAAATTTAACAAAAGGTCTTGATGATATGGTTATATAAACCAACGCAAAAATTTTTACTTTTATATTATATGAAAATTCTAAGTTCATGACCTTGACCTCGGTCACACCCGGGGTGGGGATCATGCTGAGTAAGACTCTAGGCCGATATCTACCAACATGTCAAATATAAATGAAATTCCTCAAGGGTCTTGATGATATAGCTAAATAAACTTAACACAAAAAACTTTGACTTTTTTATGAAAATTCCAAGTCCGTGACCTTGACCCCAAGGTGCTGCTAAAAACATTAGACCTATATCTACAATCATGCCAAATATGAATGAAATCCATCAAAGGGTCTTCAAAATATGAGGTCTTATAAACTTTAACGCAAAAACTTTGACCCTGTGACGGAAAGACGAACGAACAGTAAAGCGAAAACATTATACCCCCACATACTTAGTATGTTGGGGTATAACCACATACTTCGTATGTCGGGGGTGTAAACATACTTCATATGTCGGGGGTATAATGATCGGTACAAAACTGTAAGAGGAGTTGCGCTCACAAGACACCCTGGGTAAATGTTGACGGAAAGATGGATGGACGGAAACTTGCACGCCTAAGTCGCCCATGCTAAAGCAGATGCTACAAGAAATGGTATTTTGATCATGGTCTACATGGTTTGCCACTCATCCATTAGTTTTTAGACACATTAACAGGTAGTAAAACTGAATTCTTCATATTTTAGGAATAGTACAGGAAGGTATTTGATATTTAAGATATCAAAATTAAAATATCAGAGCAAAGAGCATAGATCTAGACACCACAACCTGGCATCTGATCACTTCTATATTGTTTCCTACTCAAGCATCAGTATTTTTAGACATATCAATAAGTGGTCCAATGAAGTTGTTCAATTTTTACACCAAGTATGGTAAGGAGTTAACCCTTTTACCCCAGTTTCTGAAGTGGACTTTTCCTTTCTTGAATTCGGACATGTCCATTAATGCAAAAGGGTGTTTCAGTCTAAAATCAAAAACAGGATGGCAAACTGTGTAGATCCTTATAAGACAGCTCATTACGAGCCATCTCAACAGGATCTACACTGTTTGCAATGGTATATGTTTTGGTCTTCAGGGCTGAAACAGTTGAAGTGCCCAATATTAAGGGTGGATACAGTATTACCATTTTGTACATTGTTCTATCTTAATGCATACCTTCTTCTGCTGAATCCACGACCTCCACCCCCTCCTCTACCTTTCTCTTCTGTTATTTTGAGCTTTCTACCATTGAGTTCTGTGCCATCTAACTTTTCCAAGGCTCGTCTCATATCTGACATGCTGGCAAACTCCACAACACTGTAAACAGATTGGGTTTTTCATCATATGACATACCTCTAGAATAGGAGCTTTTATTCTTTCAATACAAAAAAAATATTTTGTCTTACTTCTCCTGAACATATGTTGGGGTATTCATTTAAGTGCCGAGTATTGTGACAGACAGCAAACTGTGCAGACCTAGATCAGCTGCCACACAATGCAGCACCTGATCAGGGCCCAGTTGTTCAAAGCATCGTTAGCTTAACAAGCTCGTTAAGGGTCATTTCGTTAAATGTTTTAGCGGCTTCAATATACAATATTCTGAGATTTTTTGCTGAAAAAATGTGAGTAGCTTTTGCACTGCAAAAGCTACTCACATTTTTTCAGCAAAAAATTTCAGCATATTTGCATATCACTTGATGTAAATTTTAACGATTCGTTAACTAATGACATCGTTAGTTTTGAACAACTGGGCCCAGATCTACACATTTTGCCATACATCCAAGTTCCAGACACATCAACAACATGTAGTAAACTGGACTTGCTCTCAAGGACCATTTCTTTTAAAATCTATCTATCTTCATTACGGCTGGTATTAGTACCATATGGTTGGTACAAAAGGTCTCCTCAAGTCCACTGTGATCACTGAGTTAATTCCAGGGCCCAGCTGTTCAAAGCATCATTAGCTTAATGAGCTCGTTAGTGGTCAAAATGTTAACTGTTCTAGTAAGTACAATAGCTGATTCACAGGTATTTTTGCTGAAAAAATGTGAGTAGCCTTTGCAAATGCAAAAGCTCCTCACATTTTTTCAGTAAATATACTAGTGTTCATGCCATATTTAATGATCAAAGTTTTAACAATACGTTAACTAATGACATCATTAGTTTTGAACAACTGGGCCCTGGTGGATTTTTGAAACTTTATATTCGGGTTACTGATGAGGTCTAATTGATCAAAACTAGCTAGTCTGGCCTGGAAAACTTTGTCACTTTACCTGTTCTTACTTGTGTAAGTGTATTCCTTGTTCTCAAAGGTCATTCATTTTAGAATCTATTATTTAAACTTTAGGACAAATACAGTAAGGAGTTAATATGTCCCAATATTTAGGGTAAACAATGTAACCTTCTGATCTGGATCTATGTATAAGCTGCATCTTGGGGAACGGGTTCTTCTAGGCATATGGACCAAGCCAAGTAAAGGTGTCTGAGCATACATAGATCCTGATCAGAAACACATTATTTACACTAATATCCATATATGAAAGGCTATTATCATAGCTCTAGATAAGGTCTTCTGGTCCCGAGGTTATAAAAAAATTTTCATGCTGAACTCAGCTGAGCATGAAATTTTCTCTGCTGATAAATATGAAAATGCCAACAATAGATGGCATTTTCATATTTATTAGCAGAGAAATTTTCATGCTCAGCTATGTTTAGCAAGGAAGAATTTGCAATTGTTAGTAATTTGAGATTTATTAGCAGGACAAATTTCATGCTCAGCTGAGCTCAGCATGAAAAAAGTTTTACTCAGGGCCAGAAGACAATTTTTGTTATTTTCGCACAAAAACATATCTTGTGGCAGGGTTCCAATGAGTTCCCACAAGGCCAAGCAGATGCTTCTAAGTCTGTTTGAGAAAATATTTTTCGAGTCCAAATTAACATATGGTCCAAACAAATCCACACATGTGCAGGAATGTACCAGCAGTTTTTACATATACATACTCAAAACTATTGCCAACACTTTCAATTCATATATAAGATATTGTGTACTATAATTGTCTTTCTTTCATTAAACAGAGTCCAACATACCTATCTTAATACATTGCAAGAAATGAGCTAAATGCCAGGGCCAGGTGATATGTAGTAGGTGTAATAGTTGGATCACTTTTGACAGCGTTCAAAGGGCGGCAACTCCAAAAGCAGGTAATTCAAAGTTACGGTTCTTGTGTTTTTGAAAATCGTATCATGGTGATATACATTTGCATAAAGTTTCAGGAAAATATCTCAAATTGTTTTCAAGTTACATAGTAGACACAAATATATTACAGAAATCACTATTTTCAAAGTTCAAAGGGTAATAATCCAAAAGTAGGTTAACCAGAATTACTGTTCTTGTGTTCTGCACCTCTCATGATGCTTTACAATTGAGTAAAGTTTTATCAAAATATCTGGAATGGTTTTCAACTTGCAGAGTGGACATGAGTACATAGTAGAAATGGCTATTTTCAATACTATGTTCAAAGGCCCGCAACTCCAGAAGTAGCTTAACCAGAGTTCAGTTTTTGTGTTCTGCACATTGTCTCATGGTGCTTTACGTTTGTGAGAAATTTCATAATAATATCTTGAACAGTTTTCAACTTACAGAGTGGACACGAGTACATTGTAGAAATGGCTATGTTCAAAGGGCAATAAAAAGCTGGCTAACCAGAGTTGCAGTTCACGTATTCTGCAGAGTTGCGGTTCATGTGTTCTGCATGTTGTCTCATAGTGCTTTACTGTGAAGTTTCGCAAAAATACCTCAGACTGTATCAAAGTTATAGAGCAGATACGAATGACAGCTCTGATCGACGAACGGACTGACGGACATACTGACACTCAGAATTTCGGACGGCATAACATAATACCCTTGCTACTTTTTGTTGCGGGGCATAAAAAGGAAAACTCCTCATCATTGTTTAACTGAAAATAATAATAAAGTCATGCAATTAAGCCTAAAACATAAGGCAACAGGTCTTAGCACTGTGATTTTATTTGGTGAATTACTCTGGGCCTTAAAATATTTAATATTATGAACTAGTTTACTACTTCAGTTACTATATGTGCGCATAATGGGGACATGAGTTTAAGTTGTATTTCTCCTCAAAACCCATGCTTTTTATTCATGGCTAATATATAGTTATTATTCAAGTAAAAGGCTCCTAACTTAGATTTAAATTTACTTCAGACCCCTTTAACAAGAAGAAACTGTAATTTTGCTACTTGTTTGAGCCAATTTAATTTTTAGTGACCCATTCAAAAATCAAAATACACAGGCGCATTCATATTCTCTATGTAATTTAATCTGGTTTACACACTAAATGAGCTGTTTGCTGAATGATCCAAAGTGTGAAAAGTGTTTTTGAAATGGATGAGATAAAGTTTAGTAACAATGGTCTAGCCCACTTTGAGCAGAAATACAGCTTTAAGGGGAATGTAAACACTTGTAGTGGAGGCAACTGTCAAATGTTAAACCTCCCTTCTGAAAAGAGGTCTATTCTAAAATGGAAAAATCTTGCCCCTACTGGGAGGAAATTCTTTCCTTTTAGAGTATATTTCTTTTCAGAATGTACAGGATAGCAAACAAGAAGTTCTGAGTTTGAATGAGTTGGAATTTTATGGCCCATTCAACACTGTCTAGGTAATGTCAAGCTGGTCAAATTAAGCTACTCACACTTTTCCTGGCAAGACTTAACCCTCTAAGCTAACAGCTTGTACACATAATTTCACTAGTAACTGATAACTGCCTGTCTTGATCAGTGGAAGGGGGAGACTTACCATAAAAATGAGTTCACAATCAATCTCTATGAAAGTTAGGTGGCTGAGCTGGGATTCGAACTTGCTAGCACTGGACCTGTAGTCAGATGTGTTACTGATTGCACTAGCAAGCCTAGCACAATCAGGAAGTCACAAACTTTGTCTCCCTTAATGGCAGAAAACCAACCAAGTGTATCAAGTTGCCTTAACCCTTAAAGCGCCAATCACAACTGCAGCAGACGACAATTTTTTTTTCTATTTTTTTTTATTTTTCAGAGAAAACAAGTCAACATTTCATGTGAATGCTTGGCAGATGATTCACATGAAATGTTGACTTGTTTTCTCTGAAAAATAAAAAAAAAAATTTTGAATGTCATTTGCTACAAATTTTGCTTGGCACTTTAAGGGTTAAGTCTCAAATCCTGATGAGTTTGTACTAACCCTTCTCCTTGTCTAAGCTTATGAGCATCAGCAAATGTCACCTCTCCAGCCTGACGCATAAAGTCTTTCAAATCCTAAAATACAAATATTACCCTGTAAGACGCCGATTCATGATAAAAGCCTGAAATGTATTATTTCAGCATCTTCTCTCAGGCCATCACTATTGTCACTTCTGTTTAAAATAAACAATTAGGATTCAGCCAATTTACGATAATATTCTGGGATATTATATCTGACTACATGGATAAGCTTTGATAAAATAGAATGCCTTTTTTTTTTCTTTTTTTTTTTTGCCTGCTATATAAAACTACTAAATGCAACTCTGAGGTTTCTTCTACTGCAGCACAGATTTTTTTTCATTATCTATTTTTTATTCTTATTCTACTAGTATGAGCTCTTTTTCTGTTAAGAATCTCGTCTTCACAACAACGAATCTTCGTAAAAGTTTCAGATTTCATATCCATTTGTACATGTATTAAAACATAAATGTTACTGTTATCTTAACCCTTGTCCTGCTGAATAAATTAAGATGCCACGCCCACTCCTAATTTTCAACCAATCAGATTACTTGATCAGAGTTGTTGATACAAATTCAAATACTGAATGGCAAAAAGTGCAGATCCAGATCAGTTGGCTTCTGAAGAAGCCAACTGATCTGGATCTACACTGTTTGCAAAGGCAGGGTATATCCGGGTTCAGCAGGACAAGGGTTAATATATTTACTCATTTTAATTCATTATTCTAAAACTGAAAATGAGCCTGAGCAAAGCAAAACCTACAAATATGTGTAACATAAACAGTGGAGCTCCAGACTTGCCCGAAGTATTTACACTAACAATTCAAATAGACTGACCTCAGCACACAGCGTTGAACACAGCATCTGATCAGGGTCTTTGCTGTGTCCCACTCATCCAACAGTCTTTAAGTCACATTACGAGATAGCAAAATGGATTTGTTCAAATTTTAGGACAAGTATGGTAAGGAGTTAATAATATTTAGGGTAAATTTGGTAGCCCCAGTCTGAAGACTAGTTAGGGCCTCTGCAGTGTTCAGTCCAAATACTGCATGTAACAAAAACAAAGGCCCTGATCAGACTGCATATATACAGAGGCCAGTCTGAACCTCTGCTTACCACACACAGCTTATGTAGGTTTATTTAACCCATTGTAGACTGAATGAACTACCCCCACACTATATATTGAAAGATTCTAATTTCAATTTTAGGTATGTCAGGCTATGTGATTTAGACATTCCTAGAGAAAAATGGTTGAACTATTTGCTAACAGTGGAGACCCTGATCAGACGCGACATTCTATGGCATCTGATCTGGGTCTGCACTGTTTGCCAATGGCCCTTTTAGGGGTCTCCAATGGGTTAAGTTCACAGCTCCGGATAAGGTGCTTTTTTATTCAACCAGCAGGTATATATAATTTTCTTATTTCTCCAAGAAATATATATCATGGGTACTCATGAGAAGTGTCTCAATGAAGTGCTTTAAAAAAGTACACACATTTTCAAGGAGAAATATCTGGATACCCTTCTAATCTAGAGCTCTGTCAGGTGCACTCTAGCTCATCTTAAATTTCTATAATTAATATATAAGAGCAATCTTACTTGTGTAGGATGACTATTAAAACCATAATGTATTACCTCTGTCAGTGGGGTTTTATCTCTGACCCTTTTAGCCCATGACAATTAGGTGCCTCTAACCCTGATGACTGAGCGCCCAAGAGCAGAAAAACGAAACGCCAGACTACAAGCTGCTTTACACTCGAGGCAGGCCCGGGCCTCAATATGCCTACGAACCCATTTACTCGTCACACTTTTATTCGTCCTAATCTAAGCGATTTCCATCATTTGCCTTGCCTAAGATGCCAAGAACTTGTAAGAATTGGACTCGGGCTTCCTAGTTGGGGCGAACCTTCCTAGGAGGGAACTACTGACTTTTATCTCGTGCTAACCAGTTGCAAAGGCAACCTCCTTTTGACCGATCGGCCTTTATATCAACCCAAATGAGACCCATTTTCAATATAGAACATATTCTGAAAAGAAAATAGCAAACCGAAAGTGAGTCTTTATGGATGAATGATGTTTCTCCTCAGAAATCATCATACTGACTGTTTGGTGTTTCCATGTCAAATCATTATGACAAGACACAGGAATTCTTGCCAAGTTATTCACATGGATAATACAACTAGGAATGCTGCATTTTTTAACATGCTTGATGTCATTGCTGTTTTAAAGTCAGAAGCACATGAATTGTCTACAAACCATATTCACACATTGTATTACCAACTGTTTATATTTTTCCCTTTATAGTTTTTTGAAAGCTCCTGCAATTGTGTACTGGTAAACGAATGTATATAATTTTCAGAAACTGTTTTTTTTTTTTTTTTTACTTTTATACACATGTAACTTCTTATGTATCACTCTGAATTCACTGATACAATGAATTTGTTGTATACAATGAATTTATCGTACAGGAGCCAAGACAAAGAAAATCTGCTTTTACCTCATGCAAACAGCAAGGTCCAGATTAACCTGTACATGTGCTAGTGTTAACATTTGTAACCACAATGAAAAAAATCAGCAATCAACTGTGCAGTCATACAAGCTAATCTTACTTTTGGGTTTCTTAAATTTTCCCCGAGTGCTGCTATTTTTTAGGGCTCAGTTGTTCGAAACTAACAATGTTATTAGTTAACATATCGTTAAAACTTTGATCATTAAATATGGCATATAGGCTAATATTTTTGCTGAAAAATGTGAGCAGCTTTTGCATTTGCAAAAGCTACTCACATTTTTTCAGCAAAAATAGCTGTGAATTAGACATTGTACTTACTGGAACAGTTAACATTTTTACCACTAGCGAGCTTGTTAAACGATGCTTTGAACAACTGGGGTACTTTCAGCATGCTGCAATTTTTTAAAATCCCAAATAAAAAAAACTGGTATATCTGGTGACTTTCATTTGTGTTGAGGTTTTACGGCTCAGTCAACCCGATGGGGTCATGTTGAGCATGGTCAGTTTACCTTGCCACACTTTTACTGGGTAGGCTTAGTCCTCTAAAGCGGTAAACCAGTATTGTGCACATTCCTTTGCCAGAAACTGACAACTGCCCTTCTTGAATCAGCGGAAAAGAGAGAATGACTGTAGAAAATATTTCACGACCAATCTCCACAAAAGAATGCTGCCAACATGGCAGGGATATTTGGTGACTGTGGGGTTTCTAAACAGAGAAACTGCTACCTCAATGTGACTTCTTCTTGTAATACAGATCACTATATTCTAAGTATCTGAAAAGACAGGTCTGAGCAAACATTGCAGACCCAGCTCTTATTGCACATTCAGGAGCAAATAATCAGTGTCTACATGGTTTGCCACTCATCCAGCAGTTTTAGACACATCAACATGTGGGTAAAATGGACTTGTTTTAAATTCTAGCTCAAGTATGGTACAAAGGAGTTAACCCTTAAAGCGCCAATCACAACAATTGTCATCTGCTTTGTCTTCTGCCGGTTACTTTAAAAAGTCATTGTTGCAAACAGTGTGGACCCAGATCAGACTGCTCCTTTAGGAGCAGTCTGATCTGGGCCCACACTGTTTGCCTATATGCAAAAATAGGTTTGAAAAGTTTGCAAGAATATTTAGCAGACAACATAAACAGACGACATTTTCAGATGCAGGTTTTCTTGGTGCTTTAAGGGTTAAGGTGTCTGAATATTTAGGGTAAACAGGGTACCATTGGTTTTCAAACTAATTTTTTTTTTTTTTGATAAATCATTGTGACTACTAATAATTAGTACTGGTATGAACAAACCACATGACTTTCTAAAAGATCACTGACCCATCACTAGCATATGTATCTGATCAGGACTTCCATCATCTTCAACAAAAAGTTTAGCCACTTTCAATTGAATCATCTGTCAGAATACATGGCTGGTCTGAACCTATGCTATTTGCACATGGCCTAAAAGGTCTGGTTGCAATGTGTCTAATGTTTAAAGAAAACATGAGTGTCAGGGAACCCACAGGGTCTTCCAGCATTTCTTACTGGAATGAACTAAGATCTGGGAATACAAGCATAAAGTATCTGGGAATATAGTTTTAGCAGAGACTAAAACTTTTAAACAAAATCCTAGATAAATACCATTCACTTTTTCTTCTGGGAAGCAAAATTACATGTCTATATCTTGTACAGTTCATCCCTAGCTTCAATCAATTTGTTGCACAAGGTTACAATTCTTAATCCTTAATGTGCCAGTCACAACAGCAGCAAACATTCTAAAAAAATGTATTTCCAAGGAAATAAGACCTGACATTTCCTGTAAATCATCTGCATACATGGGATGATGAGCCTTATTTTCTTGAAAATAAATAACTACGGTGTTTTACAATGCCATCTGCTAACATTCTGACCGACACATATTAGATTTAAAACACTGCTCCAATAATTTGTTGAAAGTAAAATGAATTGCCTGAAAGCAGTAATTTTAAGCAAAGTGTGTTGCATTTACTTTTGTACCTAACAGCATACATATGTATATATGGAAATGCCGAATGTTGCTGAAAAGACAGTCCAACTAAAGTATGAAGACACTGCAGCATGGTTCAAAGTTTTCAGTACCTAACCTAAAGTGATACATGTATCTTCTGATGATTTTCATTGCCATTTTAAACAGATATTCATAGCTCCAGATAAAACCGGTTATTTTGACAACTGAAAAGTATCAATATTTTTCTTATTTCTGCACAAAAACATAGGCTGTGGGTACTCTAATTAGTGCCCATTACGTATGTTTTCATGCAGAAATAAGAAAAATATTACAGTGGAATCTCTATTAAGGTGCCACCCAGGGGAATGATCCTTTTTGGCTGCTTAAGAAGGTGGATGCTCAGCAGAGGTACTCACTCACGGGCAATTTTGAGACAGCTGGAGGACTGATATAGACCAAACTGTGGGCTGTTGGTGAAATCACACTGTGATTATGATAACTCCTTCAGCATAATGGTATCTGTCTGTAATTATTTTTTTATTTTATTTATTGTCTGTAACATGCCAAAAATGTCCAAGATAATAGTTACATATTGTTTATTCTGATATTTTTTAGGATAAAAATCAATTTGCTCAAGAAGTATTCAGAATCATGCTAAATACAATTCCATAATAACACCAAGTTTTGGACAGATAGGCCTTTGCAAACAGTGTCGACTCAGATCAGATGCCGCAGAATGTGGCATATGATCTGGGTCTACACTGTTTGCCGTATTTCAATGTTTCTTGGATTTGTGTACGACCCCACACAAAACTCTCTCGCAACTTTTCTGAAGCTTTTCACGGACTCCACCTGCTAAACTGCTTTAACATATTCATCTAGTCAGCACTTTACGCCTTTTAGAAGCTATGTTTACACGCAAGTCAATTGAATAGGAATAGTGAAAATGAATAGCCTGAAAGCAGTAATTTTAAGCAAAGTGTGTTGCATTTACTTTTGTATCTAACAGCATATACATGTATATACGGAAATGCCGAATGTTGCTGAAAAGTAGAGTTGTTTATTTAATCAAAAGACACTGGTGTCAATCTTTTTGTGCAATTCGCATTCATTCATTTGACCATTCCAATTATCTATAGGCATAAATATCAACGGTCAATCATGAAGTCCTTTAATTAATTAATCAATCTTAATTGTTTGATAAACAAAAGTCATGCGGTTGTAATTGACACCGGTTGATCACTCGCTGACCTTTGAAGGTCAATGTCAAGTGGTACTTGAAGAAAAGAAATTAAGACTGTGTAACAAATGAAGTATTTAGCTTATTACATATTTTTTTTAAAAAGGTAGATACTAATATTACTAAATTATTATCATATTTTTTTTCAACAAATATAAAAGTTTCTTTTCTTTTCTTTTTTTTTAAGCATGATGCAATATCTATGAATTTTCCTACTTTCGATTTCAATGTCGACTGAATTTCTGATCCTCTGTTTTTTGACCATTTAATGGAGGTTTTTTTTTGGTTGTGTTGAGGTTTTACGGCCCAGTCAACCCAATGGGGTCATGGCGAGTGCGGTCAGTTTACCTAACCAACCGTTTAATGGGCAGGCTTAGTCCTCTAAGCGGTTAACCAGTATTGTGCACATTCTTTTGCCAGAAACTGACAACTGCCCTTCTTGAATCAGCAGAAGGGAGAGAATGACCGTAGAAAATATTTCATGATCAATCTCCACGAAAGATTTAACGGCGTGAATATGGCCATAAAATCATAAATTAATATGGCCGCTGACTGGAGGAGGGAGGTGACCTGTTATCAAAGTTTGTTTTTTTTTTATTTGTTTTTTACGGCCCTTTCAAGAATATTTCACTTATATCGAGCCAATTGTTCATCAAAGGTGGGAACCCGGGGAAAAACCACCTGACCATCCGTAAGCAGAACTTGGCTTTCCCACGTATGACCCGAGCAAGGCTCGAACCACAACAGTGAGAAACCTCATGGATTAAGTCACCTCTCCTATCCACTAGGCTACGGGGCCCGCGGTTATCAGAGATAGAATATATAGTGGGGGGTGGTTAAAATGGCTATTAATGGGAGGTGACCGCTCATCAGAGGTGACCATAAGTAGAGGTGTCACTGTATCTGGATACCCCCTCTTATCTGAAGCTATGGATATTTTTTTCTTTTTCACTGTTAAGTATCCTTACAATTTCGTATCAGAAATCTCAAGAAATATCGGAAATGTTGGAAGTTTGGAATTTTCAGATTTAGTATGGTGTGTTTATTGTATTCATAATTAAGGATTTCTTGGTTCCACTGACCACAAGTATAACATTAAACCTTGAAGTGTGTTTGTAGTCAGCGGACATTCATTCTCTTGATCTGTCCGAACATACCTCTTTCTAAAATCTCATTTAATTGCACTCATTTCTCTATAAAAAAATGCAGTATGACTAACTTAATTCTGATAAATTATACACACACAAAAAAAAAAAAATCAATTTAATTAGTACTTGATACGGGTACCAAGATGGATGCTTTGTTGTCACAATGAGAATTATTTTTGTATGTACCTGTGGCAAAAAAATAATCACACACAATATAAATGTTTTAAGAATTCATAGCAATGCTAGTAACTCATTTATTACCAAACAAACCAAAATATTTATATCCTCCTGTTTGCAAACTAATAAATAAAAAGCATTGTAATACATCTCCACCTTCACATCTTTTACATATGTGTATACCGTATCAGGAAAGTGCTTCCATTCCGAGGCCAGTATTATTTTTTATAACATCCCACAACCATTTGAAACTAGAGCTCCAGACAAGACATGTACTTTCAAGATAAAATATTCACATGAAATCTGCTTATCTAGTGCCAACTGAGTTACTAATACAATAAAAAGGGTGGACTGTTTACATGGGTGGCCATTTAAATATCTGATACAGATTTAACTCTTAAAGCAACAAGCAAAAATTACGAGTTTTATTTTTCTGAGATGTGTTTTATTTTTCTGCCACGCTGATGATTTGGTGTTTTGCATCTCTTTCAACGGTAGTTAACATAGCTACAGATAAGAGGGGGTAGCCACATAATATTTTTCTTATTTCTCGACGAATACATATGTTGTGGGTACTCATTAGAAGTGCGTCGCGGAGGCACTTCTAATGAGTACCCACAACGTATGTTTTTATTGAGAAATAAGAAAGATATCAGCATTTTTCAAACGAAAAAAGCGCCTTATCTGTTGCTATGTAATTAATTCATATCAAGATGAAGGGGTGGTAATAAAAGGCACTATGCAATAAAGCATGGCACAGTCATCAGCTGACCTGCCTGTAGTGGTATTGGAATTCGGGACCTCATGATCTGAGGTCAGACGCTTTTCAGAGAAAATAGCCTTGATATTTCATGTAAATTGTCTCTTATGATTTATTTGAAATGTCAGGCCACAGCAACTAGGACACAAATTTGACCATACTGTAAAAAGGTCAAAGGTCATCCTACTATCATCATTTGAACAAACTTAGTAGACTTTGAATCTCCAATTCTGTATACCAAGATTAGCCTCAAAGCTTTCTTAGTTCTGGAGAAGAAGTGTTTTACCATATATCGGCATGGCAGCCATCTTGTTCAATGGTGCGGAATCAATTGACCAAATTGTCAACATCCTTTCGACAGGCCTCAAGTGAAATCTAACTAAAGAGGTTTCAGAGAAAAAGAGGTTTAAAGACTTCACAATTTTATACATGTATATAGTCCAGAGGCAAGGGCAGATAACCCCAAAATTTTGACATTTTTTCAGACAGTTTTACTTCTTTAATCATACATTGTAAGTTTCAGTCATTAGTCTTTTATACTTACTAAGAAAATTTTTCAACATTTTCTCCATACAAATGTATGAGGGCGCAAATTTGACCTTGCTGTAAAACGGTTGAAGTCAACCCACGACCATCATTTGAACAAACTTGGTAGACCTTGAGTCCCTGATTCTATAATCCATTTGATTGTGTTGGGGTTTAACGACACGTCAACCCTTGAGGGTCATTTTGTGTCGTCTCCCAGAGAAAGGGAGAAAAGAGATAGAAGAGAGCGTAGAGGCGATGACAGAGAGGGACAGGGAAGAAAGAGGAACAGGAATGAAAGTGAAGAAACAGAAGAAATAAAAACATTCCCCCTCTACCCTTACCCACTACAAGGATAGCAGGCCTTGCCCAACTGTAAGCCAATATCAGTTGGGACCCCCCGGTGATGTAAGATACACAGCACCTTCGCACCACCCGACCACCCCTAGATTCTATAATCCAAGATTCAGCCTTAAAGCTTTCTTGGTTCTGGAGAAGAAGACTTTTAAGTGTTTTTACCATATATCGGCATGACGGCCATCTTGTTCAATGGCGCTTAACCATTCAAACAAATTGTCAATACTTCAACAGAAGGCCCCAAGTGAAATCAGGTAAAAATTGCAAACGCCGTTTCAGAGAAAAAGACATTTAAAAATTACACAATTTTATACAATGTATATGGTGTGGGGGCAAGGGCAGATAGCCCCCTGGGGACAAAATTTTGATTCTAATATAAAAGTTTTACTACTTTAATCATCAATTGTAAATTCAGACAATAGTCTATTATACATATTGAGAAAATGACTTTTCAACATTTTCCCCATATAAATGTATAAGGACACAAATTTGACCTTGCTGTAAAAAAGGTCAAAGGTTAATCTACAGTCATCATTTTTAAACAAACTTGATAGACCTCAGTATCCCAAAATTCAGCCCCAAAGCTTTCTTGGTTCTGGAGAAGAAGATTTTTAAGTGTTTTTACCATATATGGACATGGCTGCAATTTTGATTCATGGACCTTGACCATTTGAACAAATTTTCAATCCCCCTTTAGCAGAAGGTCCCACATGAAGTTTGAAGAAAATTGGCCCAAGGGTTTCAGAGGTCGTTCAAATGTGTGGACAGACGATGATGGACGGATGACAACGGAAGTCAAGTGATAGCAATAGCTCATCCTGAGCCTTCAGCTCAGATGAGCTAAAAGAACTTGTTGTTTAAAAGAAATTTCTCATCTGACCTGCATTATCTTAATGTAAACAGAGAAGATCTGACAAGTCAGCATATCTATTCTCTGAAAATAGCCTTTCTTCTTCAAACCCTTATCATCCCTGAGCAGTGCTTGCACTAACTGTCAAAATCAGGAAGTCCCAGGACTTCCTAGCTCCAATATCTGGAAGTCCTGGTGATAAAATTTTTTCAGTCACTTTCAGAAATTCAACCTCAATATTCTTAAACTCTCATTTATGGAGTAAAACCATCTAAAACATATAAATGACTAAATATCTATAAGTTGGGAGTCCCAGACTTCCTGGCATTGATTTTTTTTGAAGTCCCAAAGCAATTTTTGGGAGTCTCTGACTCCCAGACTTCCCTTAATGCAAGCACTGCCCGAGTTCCTAAAGTGGACTCTTCCAAATTTGAATTTGGACATGCCCACTGATCAAAAATACGGGTTTCAGTTTAAATTAAAAAAAAAAAAAAAAAAACAGAATGGCAAACAGTGTAGATTGTGATGAGATGCAGTTTCATCTGGATCTTCATTGTTTGCAAACTTATCTGAAAGGGTTGAAACACAGTATCTAGACCTGATAGTCAAGATCTTCAGTGTTTGCCCATCACATATGGCAAGTTTTATCATAACCATTTCTTAATTTATGCCCAAATTACAAAACAAAATGTAAATAAAATCTATAAACCCATAATGGACTTGGACATTTTCTATTTTGTTTGCTATTATGATTCTCTACTGACATGTTGCAACTGATCAAATCTTGTAGCTTTCAACTGCAAGACAACACCATAAGCTAATATTAGGTTAAATAGGTAACAGAAGAAAATAAACACACCTGCCAGCTAACTCTTGATGAGAGATTCTCAACCGTGACACGATAGTCTGTTCTCTGTGGAGGTGGGTTCCTAAAAGAAAGTCATGGACAAACTTAAGAAAATAAACAACAGCTGTCATCCAACAGCATAATAACCTGAACTGCAGATTGTCTGTCAATGGTGCAATCATAATTTAACAAAAATTACAATGAGTAATTTCTCTAAATGTGACACAGACCTGAAGGTCAATGAGAGAGGGTTGGGCTTGTAATGGATAAAATTATGAACCAGTAAGTATGAGCTAAATAACTCCATGCATTCAAAAGACACCTTGGTCCCAGCCCATCCGTCAACCTACTCACTCTTTTCCTGGGCAGGCTTAGTCCTCTAAGAGCTTAACCAGTACATGTGCACACTTTCACCAGTAATTGACCTTCCTGAATCTGCAGAAAGGGGAGAATGACTGCAGAAACTAGAAATGTGATTGTTAAACACTATGCCCCAAACTATATGCTTGCCCATACAAAACAAGAGGGCCATGATGGCCCTGTAACGCTCACCTGAGCATCATAGCACTTTGAGAACCTGATCTAGAACTGATCAAGGCAAACATTCTGATCAAAATTCAAAATGATTATATTAACAAGTAAGACAATGTAACATGTCTAATGGACTGTGAAATAAAGGTCAAGGTCAAATATGGATGACTGCACTCAAGAGGCCATGCTAAGATGTATGCATGTACTAAGTATCACTGGCTGTAGGAGCAATAGTTACTGAGAAACTGACATAAACACAAACACTTCACAAGTACTAAATATCACTCTGTAGGACCAATAATTACTGAGAAACTGACCTAAACGGAAAAACTTAAGGAAGTCACTGGATAGAAAAATATACATCACCTTGAAATCATCAAGACAAACATTTTGAGCAAGATTCATGATGATCATTTAAAAAATGTGACCTCTAGAGCATCAACAAGGTTTTCCTTTGATTTGGCCAGGTGACCTAGTTTCTGAT